>CM069861.1:176045863-177353363 GCA_036172795.1 Pelodytes ibericus
AAGGACCTCTGGTATCTCTGGGGGCCAGATCCACTTAATTAAATCTTGCAATTAATCAGATTTTCATTTCTCCAATTTACACATCAATTACCACAGGAATCGAAAAAACCCAGACAACTATTAACAGAGTTTATATAGTGCCAGGATCCCTGTTTTCCTCCAAAGGAACCAACTGTTCGTACAACCTCATTGACTGGATTCATTCATTAAACCTGTGACATGAGGAATAGGGGCTGGTGAGACACAGCTCAACCAATCTTTGTTAATATAGCAAATGCTAAACAGATGCTCCTTTGAACCGGTCAATTTAAGGTTTACATTCCATGGCCCTGTAATCATTCACTGTCCCTTAATAAAGTAGGTCTGATGAATTATAACAGCTCACCACCACCTAGATCTTTGGCATCCCTTGTGCAGTTGAGTTTACAATCAGCAGCCATTGGGGAGGCTTGTTTAAAGGGAGTGGCACCACACATACCTAAAAGGCCACTGACCTTGAGAAAATGTAGTACTGATAATATTTACATATTGTGTATTCACAAAAACTACATGTTCCCTGTAAAGTGTATAGAAGTAGGATTAGTGTTTAACACAGGTGACTTGTCTTGGTTATATTACAACTTTCGGATAAACAGTGTGAGACAGGATAAAACAGCTTCACTCTGTCAGGATGAAGAATATGGTGCAGCAGAGGTCATTAGGTGGATATAACATGTGCCTAATGACACAGTACAGACGCACTTCACCATCTGCAGGAAGTAGCATAAAAAAAAACAAGAACACAACCACAATGCATTGCATTTTCCTACATCAGTAATCCACAGGAACGTCCACCAGATGGAATGTATGAAAACCGCTAGAGACAGTATGATGCACGATCGTAATAATGTGTGTAATGTAAGAGCCAGACATGGATTCTTAACAAATAAACTGTATTAAACCTACATCTTCTGTTTAGTCTTAAACAAATAGGAAGCACATGATACATACCCATTACCATTCCAAATGGGCGACAGGAAAAGTGATACTAAGAGAAGGGCCACTAAATTGGTTCATGGGTTGGAGGATAAAACTTACCAGGAAAGGTTAAAGCATCTTAACATGTATAGCTTGGAGGAAAGACGTAACAGGGGGGATATGATAGAAACATTTATTTACATAAAGGGAATCAACACAGTAAAGGAAGAGAGTATATTTAAAAAGAAAAACTACCACAACTAGAGGACATAGTCTTAAATTAGAGGGGCAACGATTTAAAAGTCATATCAGGAAGTATTACTTTACTGAGAGGGTAGTGGATGTATGGAATAGCCTTCCAGCAGAAGTGGTAGAGGTAAACACAGTCAAGGATTTTAAGCATGCGTGGGATAGACACAAGGCTATCCTAGATATAAGACCAGGAACGGGGGACTAAAAAAAATTTAAAAAAAAAAATTGGGCAGACTAGATGGACCGAATGGTTCTTATCTGCCGACACATTCTGTTTCTATGTTACAATATTAATATGAATTTGACGGCAGCGTCATATCGGAGAAATCAGTCAGAACAACGTATAATCATTTTAAAAACACATTTGCTGTTAGAGAGTTCATGATGTGGAGACTGCTATGCATACCCAGACTTCAGGACTCCTGGACAAGAGTGACTCTTGTCACTGGCAGCGAAGGAATGACTACAGACGATAAACACTAGGTTTTAATGTGTTTTAGAATTCAAATGACTCCCATCAGTATGTTTATTGTTACTGCTTCTCTTCCTTGGATGAAAGAGATTGAAGTCAATATGATAAAATAGGCATTCTTAAAACCAAAAAGCCTGAAAGACTGCTTTGAAATGCACTTAATGGACAATGGTCAGCAAAAAAATAAGTTTGGCTTAATTGAAAGATGCAGCAAGTGTAGGCATTTTACATACAAATGCTTTAATAACAGAATATAAATAAAAGCACCTTACAGACAGGGCCGGACTGGGAATAAAAACCAGCCCTGGAAATTATAGTATACCAGCCCCATAGACTTGCATATTTATTTTCTTTTCATAACGGACAATCCATACATTTTACAAAAAATTTGAAAAGTGTATTATTTTATAGATAAGACTGGTACATACCCCTGCACAGTCAAAATATGCCCCCAGTATGTACACAATATTATAACTAACGTACTTCTCTGATATATACCCCATGCACAGGGCAACACATAGCAACCAGTACACAAGGTTATATGAGTTGCCCTGTGCAGGGGTATATATAATTAGGGAATTGTGTGAGCTATAACCTTGTGTACATACTGGGTGGCTATATTGATTTACCCCAGCACCCAGACTGCACTCACAGGACTTCGCCCAGCATGCAGATTGCACTCACAGAACTTACCCCAGCGTGCAGATAACACTCATAGAACTTATCCCAGCACCCATAACTTGCCACCTTTTCTTCAGAAAAATACCAGCCATTGTACTGTCTCCATAGACTTAACATTGGCCTGAAGCCAATTTTTTTTACCAGCCTGTCGGTAAAATACCGGCCAGGTGGCAACCCTATTCAGTACCCATAGCATTTGCCAAGCACTCATATAGCACCCTCACATTGTCACTTTCCACCATAGTACATGTTATTTTGCCCCACTGAACATGCCACAGCATCACTTTTCCAATTAAAATAAGCCAGGTTCCAATTAACATATGCAACAGCCAGTTTGCCTATTAAAATATGCCAACAACCAATTCTGCCACTAATATACGAGTATCATTTTGCCATTAATATGCCACAGTCAATTTGCCCATTAATATGCCAGTATTATTTTGCCATTAATATGCCACAGTCAATTTGCCCATTAATATGCCACAGCCAATTTGCTCATTAATATGCCAGTATTATTTTCCCACTAATATTCCACAGCCAATTTGCCAGTATGATTTTGCCATTATTATGCCAGTATTATTTTTCTATTAATGTTACAGTAAATTTGCCCGTGAATATGCCAGTATTACTTTGCCACTAATATGTCAAAGTCAATCTGCCCTTAATATGCCAGAGCCAATTTGCCAGTATTATTTTGCCATTAATATGCCAGCATTATTACAGTCGATTTGCTAGTCACTCACACGCTTATACAGCTATACAGAATTATGTGTATGTCTCTGAGAAACTGTATTTACAAAATAAAAGGATTTGGGATATATAGGAAGTTAGGTTGGGAGGTGGATGACGTGTCAAATATACAAACTGCCCCAGGTGACTCTTTAAAATCATATGATTTTTTTTTTTTTAGCTCACAGTGTCCCTTCAAAAATCTGGTGCATGAATACACAATATAACAGTGGTGGTGCCCTGCTTTTAAATATTAAAACCTCTTAATCACTCCACTCCGCAGCAATATTATGACAAAATATAGCAAGCAATGCAATCGATGGTGTGGCTTAACATTAAATCATGTAAGCTACAACTGGTCAAGATGTTCCACTCACTCACACACTTACACTCTGCCCCTCGCTCACACACTTACACTCTGCAACTCGCTCATACACTCACACTCTGCCACTCGCTCACACACTTACACTCTGCCCCTCGCTCACACACTTACACTCTGCCCCTCGCTCACACACTTACACTCTGCAACTCGCTCACACACTCACACTCTGCCACTCGCTCACACACTCACACTCTGCCACTCGCTCACACACTTACACTCTGCCACTCGCTCACACACTTACACTCTGGCACTCACTCACACACTTACACTCTGGCACTCACTCACACACTTACACTCTGCCCCTCGCTCACAGACTTACACTCTGCAACTCGCTCATACACTCACACTCTGCCACTCGCTCACACACTTACACTCTGCCACTCACTCACACACTTACACTCTGCCACTCACTCACACACTTAAACTCTGGCACTCACTCACACACTGGCACTCACTCACACACTTACACTCACTCACACACTTACACTCACTCACTCACACACTTACACTCACTCACACACTTACACTCTGCCCCTCGCTCACATACTTACACTCTGGCACTCGCTCACACACTTACATTCTGCCCCTCGCTCACACACTTACACTCTGCCCCTCGCTCACACACTTACACTCTGCCCCTCGCTCACACACTTACACTCTGCCCCTCGCTCACACACTTACACTCTGCCCCTCGCTCACACACTTACACTCTGCCCCTCGCTCACACACTTACACTCTGCCCCTCGCTCACACACTTACACTCTGCCCCTCGCTCACACACTTACACTCTGCCCCTCGCTCACACACTTACACTCTGCCACTCGCTCACACACTCACACTCTGCCACTCGCTCACACACTCACACTCTGCCACTCGCTCACACACTTACACTCTGCACTCACATACTTACACTCTGCACTCACATACTTACACTCTGCACTCACACACTTACACTCTGCACTCACACACTTACACTCTGCCACTCGCTCACACACTTACACTCTGCACTCACATACTTACACTCTGCACTCACATACTTACACTCTGCACTCACATACTTACACTCTGCACTCACATACTTACACTCTGCACTCACATACTTACACTCTGCACTCACATACTTACACTCTGCACTCACATACTTACACTCTGCACTCACATACTTACACTCTGCACTCTGCACTCACATACTTACACTCTGCACTCACATACTTACACTCTGCACTCACATACTTACACTCTGCACTCACATACTTACACTCTGCACTCACATACTTACACTCTGCACTCACATACTTACACTCTGCACTCACATACTTACACTCTGCACTCACATACTTACACTCTGGCACTCACATACTTACACTCTGGCACTCACATACTTACACTCTGGCACTCACATACTTACACTCTGGCACTCACTCACATACTTACACTCTGCACTCACATACTTACACTCTGCCACTCACTCACTTACACTCTGCCACTCACTCACTTACACTCTGCCACTCACTCACATCCTTACACTCTGGCACTCACTCACATACTTACACTCTGGCACTCACTCACTTACACTCTGCCACTCACTCACATCCTTACACTCTGGCACTCACTCACATACTTACACTCTGCCACTCACTCACATACTTACACTCTGCCACTCACTCACTCACATACTTAAACTCTGCCACTCACTCACACACTTACACTCTGCCACTCACTTTCCCCAGCACCATACTGTATATACCTTACCCGGCAGCTTCCTCTCAGGTTGCACGCAGCAGAAGCCCCCTCCCCTTCCTCTCCCGCTCAGCAGGCTCTGGGTGAAGACGAATTTATTTAAGGGAAGCGGCCGCCGAAAGTCTTAAAGGGCCGCGGCCGCCGAAAGACTTAAAGGGCCGCGGCTGCCGAAAGACTTAAAGGGCCGCGGCCGCCGAAAGATTTAAAGGGACGCGGCCGCCGAAAGACTTAAAGGGACGCGGCCGCCGAAAGACTTAAAGGGACGCGGCCGCCGAAAGAGTTAAAGGGACGCGGCCGCCGAAAGACGTAAAGGGCCGCGGCCGCCTAAAGACGTAAAGGGACGCGGCTGCCGAAATTCTTAAAACAGCCCCAGGGTAGGCGGCCTACCGGGATTTTTCCCGGTATCCCGGTAGGCCAGTCCGGCCCTGCTTACAGAGTCCCCATCTGTCCCAACATTCTGAACAACATGTCCGCCCCCTGATAGCATTATACCGCCACCGACGGCTCAATAAGTTACTTTATTGGTATTCTTTTTGAATCGTATGAGACCCACCTAAGAGACAGTAATGAGAACCTGGAATTTCCTTAGCTGAACTAGCTGTTCTTACCATTCCATTGGGGAAAATAATGTATAATAAAAGCAAAGTGCTGAACAGACTTAAAAAAACGCTTTACCTGTTGATTGTTTAAAGAAGTACTATATGGAGGTGAAAGGTACCCAGATCTGCTTAAAAGGAACTCTACCATTACATTTTTGAAACCCCATTCATTACTCACAGTCTAGATTGTTGTGTAGATATGAAAATTGGGACTTCAGGAATGTGATTCTCATTACATGTACCTTAAAATGTTTATGGGCCACTCATATTTTCTTGTGCTTCTATATTATTATTTAAACATGTCTGTAGTTTATCATGTTTATGACATCACTCTGTGGCTTCATGTGTAAGGTGATACACAGGTGATAGTCAGCCGACACATTTAAAAAAAACATTTTTCAATCAAACTAAAAAAGAGTTTCTTGCAATTCTACTAGCATGGTGATCTATTCACAGCACAAACAATGTTTAGATGACATTGTCACTCTAAGGCTAGGGAAAGGAAGTTTGTCAGAGTGTGGTTCAGTACCTTGCATCCAGCATGCGACCGGGCCTTCATGAGCGGAGTGGTGGTGCAAAGCTCAATAGCTTCTGGTTCGTGGAAGATCACAGCTGGGAGAGGCTCCTTACGGAGAGTTAACACGTTCAGCTTGGATTTTATCATTGTCTGGAAGTGCTATGAAGAGAGGCATAATCACACATAAGTGATGCAAGCTTAATACATACGAATATATATACAAATACAGAAAAGCTTGGCTTGGTTGCTCTATCTATAAGGGAGGCAACCTATAGGAATTAAGCCATTGTTCTGGAACCTGGGAAATTATAGAAATTTTAAATATATTTTCTGAACCTCACATAGCATATGAATCACGTATACCATTTCTGTTGGTAAACATGCATTAAGTAATGATTTTTTTTACATAAAGAGTTACGTGGCTATTAATGTCATTTTAGAGTGTTGATCAGGATACTATATATTTGTGTAAGGCAGTTATGTCACTCTATGATGTATGTATGGAAGGAGTGACTACCATTCAATCCATCATTTACTTGCCAATGAACACAAATCATGAAAAGATTTATCACAAGCAAACACAATGGTCTATTTTGATTTGGTTGAATAGTTGTGTTTAAAGGAAAAAACAAAATATCCAATTTCCTGTGCATCACTCCCAAAGTACAGACTTATTTTGTTTACTTTAATTTGAGACTTCAGTTTAAAAACCTTACTTTCCAGACATGCTATGCTATTAATCATTGTACTAAACAAAACATAAAAACATAAAACAAAGAGCCTTCGCACACAGCCATCCTACCCACCTGATTTAACAAGGACTGGTGTCTATGGTATCTACGAAATTACTTTGTGGCTAGATATGCAAACATATTGAAGTAGTTGATTTGCATATGAAGTCACATGGTGATGTAATAAGCTGGAATCAACGTAGATCTATTTAAAACAGTTTCTCTCAATATATGTTTGCATACGAGTATCATGTATGAGCCCTTTAAAAGAATACTGATCACAAAAGGCTAGTTTGGAATGAAAACAAATGTACCAATGTAGTTAAAGGGATCAGCTAACCCAATTTTTTTAAAACTGTGTTACTACTGTCATCACGGATATTCTGCACAGTTACAGTTGATCTTCCCATGTATCATTTTAGGAGCCTTTTAAATTGGTTTACTGGTGATACCCATTCTTTGAACACAACTTAGAAGTAAGCGTGCAAAAAGTACATTTTCAAGTTGAGTATTGCAAAAACTATTTTTCATCTACCCTTACTTGGTTCTTGCAGGGGAACTATGTTCCATTAAGTAGCGAACCTCTTAAGTATTAATGCAGAAGGCGTTCATCTTGATACACGCGATACCAACCTTTGAAATGGCAGGTCCTGCTATTGGGAACACTCACCATGCACTAGTGCTTTGCACACTCAACACATCTGAACACTTAGGTTTTTTTTCGTGAAAAAAGGGGAACTGCAGAGAATTTTGAAATTAATGCCAAAATAGTAATTTCAAGTATAGCTGAATTGGATAATTTTTTTCACCTTGGCAACTCTGGCCTTAAGTTTGCAATTCCCTTGTCTATTGCCTGCAGTTCACTCTTTTCATGAATAAAGCCCTTCGAGTTAAACCACCATAATTGCTAGTCCTACCTTAAAAGGGGCAGTTCTACCTACAGTGTTCAAAAATACAAAAAGTGACAGTGCGCTATACGTGCTGTGAAGTGACAAACACAGCGATTCTATTGTGCAAATTATACAATGTATACCCCGTGAGGCAAATACAGAGATTAATAGTGCAAATATAAAGGCATGAAGCACTCACATATAGTCCCTATATTGTTGGGACAACACTGAAAGTAAGTAACAGCTCCTTTTCTGAATTCCTTCAACCTCCAAAGAATAAGAGATATTTTTAGGGAATAACAATGGAATTTAATATAAAGTGCATAAAATATCTTACACTTAGGATTTTGATCCTAAGTGTAAGATATTTTATGCACTTTATATTAAATTCCAAGAAAATATGAGTGGCCCATAAACATTTTAAGGTACATGTAATGAGAATCACATTCCTGAAGTCCCAATTTTCATATCTACACAACAATCTAGACTGTGAGTAATGAATGGGGTTTCACCTATAAACTGCATATAAAGTGGAATGTGTGTATTCCTGTTGCTATAGGAACAGTCCTGCCCAGCTCTCCAAAACCCACTTATTGGATCACGCTGCATTTAGAGGCCCCAGGGAACATATTTTTAATGTAAAACGACAGGAGATCTGTAAAGCTAAATGCCTTTCAGTGCCATTCGGATGATTTTGCGGACTTCCACCAAGCACAGGAATTCACAGAATGTGAGAGATAAATAGGGCAAACACTAGGTATTTCTAAGATTAATTTAGCGGTAACTGATCACATTTGTACCTCAATATCAAGTTATGTAATTCACCTATAGATAAAAGAATTTCCACTTTAAAAAGGCATCTATAAAGCCACCCTTGACGTATAGCTGGACCAATTTTTTTGCTGAGCCTGATCGACTCCATCTGCTCTTCTAGTTAAAGCGCGTTTCTTTTAAAGCATGTGGGGGCTGAACTTTCCAGGCCCTGTATCTGGGTTCCTAGAACTTAGCAGGACATTTGCTCTAATCCAGAAGAACGTGAAAAAAAAAAAAAAACAACAACTTTGGAACTTGCCTCGTCAGTGCATGTATTCTGTAGGATGCTCGTCATCTGGTATTAATAAATAAAAAAAAATAAAAAAATATAGCATGTCCTAGGTGCAGTTACATCAAGACATTTACATTTTATCTCATGTGCACCAAATGTACACACGCAACTCATACTATTAAAGTAGTTTGAAACAAATGCTTTCATGTTAATCTGCTATGAATTTTTAAAATTGTTTTACTACATTCAATGATTTTCTGCCAGCCTTCAGGAACATTTCAAACACATTTTCTCTTCATATACAGATTTTAATGCAATATATACACTATAGATCATTTCTGGTACTCTACATTCACAGTATAAACTGTGTTTACGTGACAGTCAGCCTTGAGGCCGACAGATCATCAGTACCAAAATGTAGTCATCACTACCGTAGATTATAAATATTTTACTAGTAGTATATATTGTATATTTAAAAAAAAAAAACCACAACACTTATATGGACTTTTTATGGAGAGAAAAAAAAAATGAATAAAAAAAAAACAAAAAACTACAAAAGCATTTGCCAGAGCTTGGAGTAAATACTTCATAAAAATGCACAAATAAATAATTTACCTGCAGTAAAGGATTAGGCCAAGGTAATATTTTAAATTAACATCTTTGTAGGTACACGCCACAAATGGGGGTAGGGGGTTCTAAGAATTCTGACATCCAAGTAATCTTTTGTGGGGCGCTCTAATACACATGATATATAGTTAAAAATACTATTTCAACTGTGAAATGTTATCATGGGTTAAAATAAAAATGGTATAAAGTCATTAAAGGGACATTCCAACTTGTTTAGCCCTTGCTTCATTCAAGGATTAGGCTATTAAACAAAACCTGTCCCGGGACTTGTAATTAAACCCAATGTGTATCTTAATGTGAGACACAGAACGCGCACAGCCAATCAGAGCAGGGGCTCGTCCTGCCGAATGAGAGGGTCTCTCGCTGCTAGAGCAGAGAGAGACCCTCATTTTTACATGGGATCAGCAGGGAGGAGCTAACTAAGGTCCCCCTGCTGATCCCATGCAAAAACGAGGGTCTCTCTCTGCACTAGCAGAGAGAGCCGGTCGCCGACCAGACGGCTGCCTGCTTCCTTGGAAACATGGCAGCTGTCGGTCAGAGGATAAACTGGCGTGTACTATCAAAAGTACACACCAGTTTATCCTCATAGTAGGGACAACGGACATTCTATATTAGAAGCACAAGTGAAAAAAAACATTTAGTGTCCCTTTAAACAATTTTAGTTGCATGCGGTTATCACATTGGAAATCTATTTATCTTTAGTGACATTTTAGAAGTAATGGATAGCTCATTATGAGTAAGTTTGTATATTTTGCCAGTAAAAAGAATCGTAGGCAGACAGGTTTAAGTAACACTAACCCCTGGAATTCTCAGAAATTCCAACCAAATAAGGAGCATAGAACAGGGAAAATATAAAATGCACTGCGTACAATGGTCTTCTGTAGCAGTTAATGGAATGGTAACCGGATTTACACAAATAATTTTAATCTGGTCTTAAAAGGCAGGGGAGGCCGCACAACTTTTGGACTCTGTGACAAGCAACTTCTTCAGTCCATCAATTATCACTAAAGATTGACACAGATCAGTCAGGCAAGACATATATGCCGACAGATAAGGTATTGAGATTGATATCCAAACAAGACAATTGGATAGAGCAGTGGTTGGCCCCAAATGCATTTTTACACCAGGTCTCCCTGTTTCTACTCCAGATCCAGAAATGCAGAGGAGGAGAAAAAAACAGGCTATGAAAGTAGAAAAAGAGACTTTGCACACAAGTTCATGTCCATGGGGTCTACAGCAAGGCCCAAATATGGACCTTGGGGCTTTCTTGCCCTCCCTTAATAATAGTATAATGGTGTTCTATATTAAACACCAAAAACTTACATACCAAGACAAATACCAGTGCTACCACTACCTTCTACCTCTCTTTTGTACCCAACAGGCCACTTATATTGCAAATGGCAAACATTGAAATAACATCGGTCAATCCCATTTTCTCTTCTGATTCAAAAAATAGCAGCGACCCCCTTCTTGATAAAGTGACATTTGTTTCCCTAGGAGTATCAGGTCAGTCCCATATATGTATATGGAATATACAAGGAGCTGCGAAGGATCTATTGCAGATTGTGAGACGTTGATATCCAACTAGATCCGTTTAAAAGTACGCTCTGTGATGTTAACGCGGTACACAAGGAATGAAAAATCTTCCGTCTTCCATGTTTTGTTCTGTTAATGGAGGGCTTGAGAAAATATCTGTAGACTTTTGAAGCCAGACAAATCAATTCAGGGGCCAGGGAAATGGAACGGCCATAGAATTTGATATAAAAAAAAAAAAAAAAGTTAGGAGCTAGCAGTTTGGATTTTAGGGGCCTTGGCTCCCTGGCATCTGGCAATTGCCACAATCTGTGCCGTCAGTACAATTTGAAGTGAGAGGATGAGAAAATATATAATATAAGAAAATCTTAATGTGAAAAAATAAAGTAAAAAAATGAAACATAACTGATACCTGGTATAACCTTCCAGTGAAAGAGGTACAGGCCAACACTGCAAAATAATTCAAACATGTCTGGAACAATCTATGTGGCTACTCTGGAGAACAAATACATTGACAAAAAAGAGAATTGCATGGAACTGAGCAGGGGATTTTAAATGGAAGGCCAAAGAAGCAGAGCTGGAAATGGGAGAAGGTTTTCAGTAAGACTACATTTTTTAATTCTCGGATCATGTCCCTTACATTTTATGACTAAAGATCCAAATCTGATGTTTCACCGATCAGACAGGCCAAATCAATTCTTATCTGCCATCACTACACAGGCTTTTTCCAATTTATTTAAACTTCTAGTGGAAAACAAAATATCAGATACTTTGTATTATTTGAAATTGTGCCAACTACCATCAGAGGTAGCATCAGAGGTAGCTGTTCAAAGTATCTGCTCCTACACAAAAAAACAACAACAAAAAAAGAGAGCCTGGAATTGACATCTGACACAAAAGGGAGAGGTGTGAAGATCAGAGTGTACATGAGTACACAAAAAATAGCCTTGTTCATGCCGGGAATGCAGCCAGGTATCTGTTCAGCATATAAGTGAACAGCTTGTGCTGCCAGGCTGTGGGATCAACGTTGGCTTTAATTTGTCTGTGGGTGAAATGTCGCAATTGGAAATGTTACCATTTCAAAAATGATGTGTTTCCTCCCTTTTTTTGTAACCAAGTTTTCATTTCAGAGGATTTTATTGCTGAATCCAATGGGATGTTTTTGTACACGTGGGAGAGGATTCATCGAAAAGATTGATCGAAGATATTGCAAGTCAAAATAGAACAATAGTACTTTTGATAATACACGCCAGATTATCCTCTGACCGACAGCTGCCATGTTTCCATAGGAAGCAGGCAGCCGTCTGGCTCTCTTTGGGCCCCTCGTTTTTGCATGGGATAAGCAGAGGGGACCTTAACTAAGTCCCCCTGCTAATCCCATGCAAAAACAAGGGTCTCTCTCTGCGCTATCAGCAAGAGACCCTCGCATTCAGCTGTCAGAGTGGGGCGAGCCCCCGCTCTGACTAGCTGTGTGCGTGCCGACGTTTGTCCGCAAACGACAACCAGGAACTGCTGTGTCTCACATGCGAGACACAACAGTTAGTAAACCCGCGTGTAACTATTAAGATACACATCAGGTTTACTTAAATGTCCTGGGACACGTTTTGTTTAACCCTTGCTTCCTTCAAGGAATGTTTAAAGTTCCTTTAATGCCTCTCAGCACTAATGAAAGACAGTAGGATCAATGCAGATACTGTATAGAGCAAATCACTGTAACGGTGATGTAACTGTCTTGTAGGGCATCATTGGGAACCTGCCGTTGGCATGTCAGGCCTGCACACGTGCCATTGTATTACCCTTTGTGGGCATGGGGGAATCTAAGCATGAATGGCTATATCACAGCTTAAAGGGAATGTATGTTGCCCAAAAGGCATTTTCCAAGTCTTAATGCATATTAAAGTACTGAAATAGTGTCTTAATATGCATATTTTATAATATTTCATAATTTAAAAATTGCTAAACTTACATTTAGAAGCAGTTTGTAAATATTGAAGCTTTTGAAGGGTGACTAGACTCAGTGGTGTATCTTGGTTTTGTGCTGCCCTAGGCAGGCAAATTTTGGGCACCCCCCCTACTCACGATGCACACCCACGACATGACCCATAACCCACGTTGCACACCAAGGACATGCCCCATCACCCCATTTACATGCACATTGCCAATATTATTTGCCAATAATATGCCAGTATCATTTTCCATTAATATGCCCCAGCCAATTTGCCCAATATTATGCCAGTATAATTTGCCATTATGCCCCAGTCAATTTGCCCAATATGCCAGTTATTCTGCCATTTAATATGCCCCAGCCAATTTGCCCAATAATATGCCAGTGTTATTTGTCATTTAATATGCCCCTGCTAATTTGCCCAATAATATGCCAGTGTTATTTGTCATTTAATATGCCCCTGCTAATTTGCCCAATAATATGCCAGTGTTATTTGTCATTTAATATGCCCCTGCTAATTTGTCCAATAATATGCCAGTGTTATTTGTCATTTAATATGCCCCTGCTAATTTGCCCAATAATATGCCAGTGTTATTTGCCATTTAATAAGCCCCAGCCATTTTGCCCAATAATATTCCAGTGTTATTTGCCATTTAATATTCCCCAGCCAATTTGCCAAATAATATGCCAGTGTTATTTGCCATTTAATATGCCCCAGCCAATTTGCCCAATAATATGCCAGTGTTATTTGCCATTTAATAAGCCCCAGCCAATTTGCCTAAATCCCCCCATCACTTACCTTTCCCTGGTGGCTAGTGGCAGGCAGCATATTCTCCTCGATGCTGCCTGTTCGGCTCCCAGGCGGTTGTGCCGACAGGTCACGTGACCCGGAGCGCGTATGACCTCAGCGCACCGGTCACGTGACTGTCGGCACTTCTGTGTCACACTGCACGAGGAGCCGAACAGGCAGCATGGAGGTTTTTTCTGTGCTGCCAGTTCGGCTCCCAGTGCAGGCTGCCGGCAGAGGGAAGGTGAGGGGGGATCTTCCGTTTTTAATTTTTTTTAAAGGACCAGATTTTTATTTTTTTTTCCTCATTTTTTTTTTTTTCAGTGCTGGGGGGGGCGGTGCCGCCCCCCAAAATTTGCCGCCCTAGGCATCCGCCTAGGATGCCTCGCGGTAAATACAGCACTAACTAGACTGTCCCTTTAAGGGGGCTGGTAAAATGTTGCTACAGGTCTCCACAGCACAGGATGAGAGAATTCTAGAGAGATGGCAAATGACTGACTTTCTATGTAGGGTCCTACTAATTAGGGTCCTACTGGCAAGTCATCTATACAAGTTTTGGTAGTGTAATTTATTAAAATGAATAGGCCATCTGATTTTATTTGTGATAGCCTGTTGTGGGGGTATTAACCCCCCCCCCCCCCCTTTTATGCTGGGAGCAGACATTGCCAGTCAGGGAGCTAGTTCCCAAGAGGGTCTAAGACTACTGGCCATACTATAATATAAACAGGGGACAAAAGAAATCTAATTCTTATCTCTCAGTATCTGCAGTGTTGTGTTTGTATTTTTCTCTCCACAACCTTCTGCTTTCGTTACCCTTTCACCTAGTCTTAGAAACATAGAATGTGTCGGCAGATAAGAACCATTCGGTCCATCTAGTCTGCCCAATTTTATAAATACTTTTATTAGTCCCCAGTTCCCTATCTTAGATCTAGGATATAGCCTTGTGCCTATCCCACGCATGCTTAAAATCCCTGACTGTATTAACCTCTACCACTTCCGCTGGAAGGCTATTCCATACATCCACTACCCTCTCAGTAAAGTAATCCTTCCTGATTTTAAAAGGTGAGAGTTGGTATCATGTTAGTTGTAGAAACACAGAAAGATGAGTAGAGTTGATATCTTTATTGGCCAACTAACTAGATTAATAGTGCAAATGTTTATCCACCATCCTATTTTCATCTCAAACAGTACAGCCTCTGTCATCCAAATACAGTTGTGTATGTTCTGTAAAGCAAACAGCATTATCAGTAATATGCTACAATGGTGATCTACCTTCTTCTGATATATAACCTGTAAAATGTCTGACACTTGACAGACTCACCATAACAATCATATAAAGGATCTCCAGCACACCATATATTCCACAATTCCAAGTAAGCAGTCCATCATTTATCCCATCAAGCGAGTCTGGAATTCACAAGCTCGTTATGACAAGCTTAGTGCTTTTCATCTGCACTGGTTGGAACCGGTGGTCTGTAAGTATTTGCCCACTGGCTCGGCCGGGGTTAGCATGTGGGAATGATTATAAAGACCTCTAATGTGTGTTTATTTTACACTAAAAGGCAAGACGTGTTAATAAAATGTATTAAGAGTAAAGTGACTCTATTACCTGATGATATAGTAAAGGAAAATTCCAGTACTGGCATGTAAAATATAGACCACTTGGAAATTAGTCTGATTTAAAAAAATAAATAAATATGTAAAACAAATACGCGAATAAAGTACCGTATATACTCGAGTATAAGCCGACCCGAATATATGCCGAGGCACCTAATTTTACCACAAAGAACTGGGAAAAAATATTGACTCGAGTATAAGCCTAGGGTGGGAAATGACTCAGCTACTGGTAAATATTGCCCCGAATCTGCCATTTAATATTCTAGGATATTGCCCCCAATATGCCATTTAATATGCCAGGATTTTGCCCCCAATATGCCATTTAATATGCCAAGATATTGCCCCCAATGTGCCATTTCATATGCCAGGATATTGCCCCCAATGTGCCATTTCAATATGTCAGGATTGTGCCACTCAATCTGCCAGGATTTTGCCCCTCAATATGCCAGGATTTTGCCCATTAATATGCCAGGATTTTGCCCCTCACAAATCCTAGAATTTTGCCACTGTATGCCAGGATATTGCCCCTCACAATGCCAGGATTTAGCCTCTCACTATGCCAGGATTTTGCCACTCTGTGCCAGGATTTTGCCCCTCATTATGCCAGAATTTTGCCCCTCGCAATGCCAGAATTTTTCCTCTCACTATGCCAGGATTTTGCCCCTCATTATGCCAGAATTTTGCCCCTCACAATGCCAGAATTTTGCCTCTCAATATGCCATGATATTGCCCCTCACAATGATAGGATTTAGCCTCTCACTATGCCAGGATTTTGCCACTCTGTGCCAGGATTTTGCCCCTCATTATGCCAGAATTTTGCCCCTCACAATGCCAGAATTTTGCCTCTCAATATGCCAGGATTTTTCCACTGTATGCCAGGATATTGCCCCTCACAATGCCAGGATTTAGCCTCTCACTATGCCAGGATTTTGCCACTCTGTGCCAGGATTTTGCCCCTCATTATGCCAGAATTTTGCCCCTCACAATGCCAGAATTTTGCCTCTCAATATGCCAGGATTTTGCCACTGTATGCCAGGATATTGCCCCTCACAATGCCAGGATTTAGCCTCTCACTATGCCAGGATTTTGCCACTCTGTGCCAGGATTTTGCCCCTCATTATGCCAGAATTTTGCCCCTCACAATGCCAGAATTTTGCCTCTCAATATGCCAGGATATTGCCCCTCACAATGCCAGGATTTAGCCTCTTACTATGCCAGGATTTTGCCCCTCACCTCATTATGCCAGGATTTTGCCCCACACTGTGCCAATATTTGGCCACTCATTATGCCAGGCTTTGCTCGTTTGTGCCACCCTCCTCCCCCCTTCCCTAGTACTTACCTCCATGCTGCTCTCCGTTGTTTCCTCCGTGCATCTTCTCTCCTGCACGGAGGAAGGAAGTTCCGGTCGCGTTTTTTTTATTTTTTTTAAACTTTATTGTGCGGGTTCAATAAAGTTTAAAAAAAAAAATAAAAACCGCGATCGGAGCTTCCTTCCTCCGTGCAGGAGAGAAGATGCACGGAGGAAACGTCCCAGGTTAGTGTAACAGGGAGATTAACGGCAGCGTTAAGCTCCCTGTTACATCAAAGGCAATAAGGTGAGTTAGACAGCCGCGAGGCCACCGTGAGTGCGAGGCCTTAGGCGGCTGCCTAACTCGCCTAATTAGAGAGCCGCCTCTGCCCCCTCCCCATTGTATACTAATGTCTGTGATGTCATGTTTATGTCTTTTTATAAGTCTGTGTTGTTACACAAATGAAGTAGATATCTCGTACCTGGGGGTATGGGATTCGTATGATTTACTCGTGCAGCAGTTTGGTTCGTGAAGGATTTTGTATGGTTCCTGTTTGGCTAATTGGAACTGCTGTTAGCTGCTTCTTCATTCGGAAAGGGAACATCCTCAGTGGTATTAACCTCTCTTATACCGGGGTGTACCGTAACACATTATATATACTTTCAATATAGTTTGTGACTTCATTACTCTACCTCTTATGAATCCGTTTCATTCGAATAATTGTATCTCTACAGGCAAACAACAAAACCCAAAACATTTTCCATGTTAATGGAAAGACTAGGATATGGCAAATAGAATACACAAGTAAACTGTGTGATTGGTGTTCATGGCACACGCTTTGTACTTCTGTGGCATACAATTATTCCATTGATGCCAACCATGAATATATCTAGATAATGGAAAATGGTGTTAGAAGATGAAAGAATGGTCTTGATGATCAGACAAGTCACATGAGCTGGATCCACTGCAGCGGAAAGGTTAGTAATGAAGCATTGGGATGTATCCTTGGTTAAGAAAAGGGACAGAATTCTACTACACCAGATAACACATGTATGGCTCTGTTTTAGGAGTCAAAAGAACCTTGTTCTCTACATCACTTTTAAAAGAAGAAAAAAAGGACCAGATAAAGCAAATCTGAACATCTGCCAAAGTTGAGGGGTTGGGATTTGGGAGAGAGAGAGAAAGGACAGAAAAAAGCTGGAGAGAGAGAGAGGTTACATCTGGAGAATTTAGGAATTACATGGTCATACACAGTTGTGCAAGGAATTTACAGCAGTTCAGGAATAGTTGCTTAAAGGATTCCTTAAAGGCACTTGGAAAAGTCATACTATTAATTACTGCCGGTTGAGGATCCCAAGAATATATAGGAGGCTACATATCAGTCCCCCCAATCTCTGGTCTATACTTTTGTGTGGTATGTGGGTCAGACATGCATCAACAGGAGTAGACAAGTTAAAGGACAGGCAAAAACCTCTAGGAAATGAAATCTATATAGCATGTAGACAGCACAATGAAGACATTGTATTAACCCTTAGGGAAGTGGTGTTTAAGAGATTAGTGAGCTGAAAAGTCAATATGGAAAAAATGGATTGCATAGCATACTATCCACTGACAAGCAATATTCTTTAGATCAGGGCTGCCCCAGATCATCCGTGTTCAGATTCGGTGTGCTTTCACTATCTTTTAGCCCCCTCTGTTTGGGAATCTGTTACAAGAACAATAATCTATATTAAAAATGTGCACCAACATTACTCATGCTCTCACTCGAGACATAGCACTGGTTGGAAATCACTGCTCTAGAAAAATATCATCCAAGGTTAGACTGGGGATTGGAAAGTATTACTCTCATGAGGTAACGAAATAGAGCCTATAAGCATTTTAGTCAGGATGGGGGGCCTCACAGAAATCCTAATCGCCATATATATCCCTGTAGCTGCAGCTGAACATTTAAATTTGGATTGGTACCCCACTGATGGTTCTTGCGGTCTTTTGGTTGGCCCTGTCCTAGTGGAAGAGGCCATAGATTCAATACAGACCTAACCATTTCCATTGCCAAAACAAAGCTTTTGTGTGGATTGTGGTCCTCTACATTAAAAAGTTCAGACCACGCTGCTTAAACCGATGTTTGTTCCCTTTCTGTATGCAAATGGCCTTGTACTTTTCAAAAGCTTTGATTAAGGGCTCAACAAATATTTGTAGACTTTAGGAGTCAGACACACCAAGCTGTCAGGGAAATTGGACTTCAGAGAGTTCCATGTAGAATATATACATAAAATAAATAAATCTGGGAGCCAGCAGTAGGTATGTTAGAAGCCATGGCTGCGATGGACGCTTACATGAATCTTATAAAACAACTTGTAACCTTGTCAGGCAGTATGGGACTGTATACAAAATCTTAAAATACTAGCTTATGCTGCTTTGTTTACTGTGCATACCACCGTGGCCAAATGAGTGCACAAGTCTTGCAGTGGACACCTTGTAGTGGTGTCCATGTGGTAGCATGCTAGAGTGGAGGAGGCCACCCTTGTGAATTGATCTAGCCTGTAAGCTCCATTTGAATGTTGCATTTGTACATTGTACAGCAGTTCAAAATAGATTGGCACTTGCAGTTACCATCAACTGAGGGCTGGAAACATTTTTGGCCTGTCGGGCAAAAACAATTTAGTGGTATATGGTGCAACTTCACCAGCCCACGGGTTACCATCAGACAGAGACACGGGCATGGCGGGTATGTTGACAGATAGGGTACAAAACAATTGGATTGAAATATTGAACGTGCTGTACTCTGAGGCATTCCAATGGAAGCATGGCAGCTGTCGGTCAGAGGATAATCTGGTGTGTACTATCAAAAGTACATTCCAATTCATCCTCATACTAGGGAGACAACGGACATTTCACTTGCGCTTCTATTTTAGAAGAGCAAGTGGGAAAAAAAACGTTTAGCGTCCCTTTAAGATATTTACGGATTTTAATTAAATTCCTGGTGTTTGTTGCATACAAGCAGCTGGTGAGTATGGTACGTGTTTTGTGGGGATATGTACTCATGAGAAGCCGGGTGCTCTGGTTTAATCCAGAATTAAAGTGATTAGTCAATGAGGCTGCAGTTTACCCAATGCCAGCTACATAAACAGAAATCCGGGGCGCAGAGCGATACAAATCACAGAACTTCCTGAATTAAAGTAAATAAATACAAACCAAATTGGGACCAAAAACCTTTAAACAGACATCCTGGCTGCAAGCAAACTTTTCTCTAGTGACCCATTTATACGTCAACTACTTGCTGCCAACAATTTTTATACTTGTGGCTAATAACTTAATTTTTATATAAAGGATATGGTTTGCTTAGGTTTAAAAAGCAAGCACCCCTACTAGCTAGTGGAGATAACCAGGTAATCCATTTCCTTTTACAAAGATCATTATTTACAGATCTTTGTCTACAACCAAGTAACCTGCATTAGAGCATTGTAGAGTTTGGACTTTAGGCATGATCCCTAATACAACTTGTAAAGATCTTTCCTTTGCATGGAATATATAACCGGATTTGCTCAAATATAAGACCACTCCCAAACTATCAATATTAATTTAGGAAAAAAAGCCTAAATATAGATATTATACATGAATGCACATTTTTCTGTGAAAAAAACCCCTCATCTTATATTTGAGCAAATACTGTATAAGCGCGCACACACACACACACACACACACACACACATTTTACCAGCTTAAAAGGATCAGTGACTAAGGAGTATGCCATTCTTGATATATGACAATACTGAGGCTCATCTAGGGTTGTCAGTCTTGTTTTTTCTTTAATGTTGGCAAACCTACTTTCATCTGAGGATGCTCTACAGTCCAGATGTGCTGCAGAGGAGGCACAGACTGACACATGGCATTGGGTCTTTGTGTAATGCTGGGTAAAATCTAATGCATCCTCAGTAGTTAGAACAGAGGTGTACATTCTGGAGAATCAAACCTGCTGCATTCACACATGCCAAAATGCCGAAAAATTATTTGGGCCCCCTGCATTCAATCCTCAAGGGATTCTGGATCTTCATATTAAGCATGCTTTCTGAAATCCACATTATTGGGAATGTTTGTGCAAAGCCAGTCCTGCAAAAAACGTATGTTTCAAAAGGGACTGATGAGCTCATGGCATACTCCACAGATACAGTGGAAAGATATACATTTTACAGGAGGTTGCCACTGAGAGTACGTGCCCCAGCACTGAAAGAGTTAAGCTTTCAAAATGGACTGTGTGGATGTGGAACTTCAAAAAGTACCCTTCACAAACCAGTACAAAAATATAAAAAAGTCACCATCCAGACCTACATGCTCCATTACCAGCATGTCTAACTCATCTGGTTATTTATTGAGGTTTTATAAAACTATGTGTATGTTTGGAGAAGGGGTTGGCAAGTATTTGGAGAATTTACAAACCAGACAGTCTTAAATTAGGAGCCCATTTGATATTTTGAAACCAGAAAAAAAATGGGGTCACCAGAGGGAAGCAAGAAATTGAGAACTTTTAAGGAGCCCTGGCTACAGGAGTTTGTGAGGCCCTGTTCTTTGAGAACAGATCCATAACCACATCACTGAAATATATCATATTATAACTCAAACGCTCATTAACACAAACCTCTCTATGCTGTAAACTGAACAAATGCAGGCTTGAACAACACAGACAAATTGGTATGGGTTAAACAATGCAAGTAGTTTTTTTTTTTTCCCCCCAATCAGCAAAACTCTACATTGTGATGACAGGCAGGGAACCAAAGATATTCTTTCACCCAATAACAAAGTTTGTTACTTCTGGGTGCAGTATGGTTTCAGCAAAGCAGACATGTTTTACCCCTTTTTGACAAGCTGAATAGGAGAAGCACTAGCATTGCCTATTCAAATTCTGTAAATGACAGACACTGTACAATTGCATGGTAATTGGTCTCCTATTTGAAATAATATACAAATTCTGCATAGAACAGACAACAGCAGCACGGTCCCTTAGAGCATATGAGGCCCACAAACCTACATTTAAATCTCAGCTTCTGTATATTAAAAAGGGACTAATATAGAAGCACAAGTGAAAAGTTAGTTGTCCCTAGAGTGAGGATAAACTGGTGTGTACGTTTGACAGTGCATGCCTGTTTGTCCTCGGAAGCAGCCAGCCTGGTCTGAGACACAGCAGAGAGTAGACTCGCATTTATCTTTTGAGATACACATCAGGTTTACTTTGGAGACAAAGGACATGTTTAACCCATGCTTCCTAAGCAAGGGTTTAAAAAAAATATCCAAGCCAACAAAACACTAAACTGAAATCTACAAAATCTGAATTAAAATAGTAATGCGATTCACAAGTCAAGATTGAACTTTATTTTTATGAAGAACTCCAAATACACCTGCAATAAATACCTTGATGCAGTATTTACCATAGAAGTGATGCCAGATTGTGTTTCAGAGGGAGGTCAGCATTACTAGGGTTTCAGAGGGAGGTCAACAATATAATTACATTTAGGCCCTCCGAATGGTTATTTACTTAAGTTATTTAGAACAGGAACAAAGATTTATTTACACAAACATTCTGAGTTTATAGAAAGACAAACCAGCAGGGTTAGCAGGTCTCAAAGAAGAGACATTTCTCATAAAGAAAGATACTTGGGAGGTGCAGGTCATGGAGATGGATTTCTATTCATGACAAAGAAAATCAGAATGACAAGGATTAAAACTAATATTTTAGAAGCTTTGACCCCATTTAGTGAATAATCAACCGCTAATGCATATGTCTAGTATTGTGCAACATTATTTGTGTTTTGGTTTATCATATTGAGAAATAATGGTACAAGCTTCCTATTTCACAATTACTACAGAAACGCCAGCAGCCCCCCACTCCCTGCTGACAGCTCAGTTATCTCTTTAACCCCTTCATGACATACGGTACTTGCTTCCTAGAAGACGCAAGCACCAAAGTGTTGTTTTCGGGTTTCACAAACTGATCGGTAGCCATGGACTACTCGCGAGACCTGGAATGAAACTGCTCACTTTTAGCATAGACTACATTTCCCTGTCAAACAGATGGCCACTCAAACAGGCCTATTCTGAAAGGTGGGATCCGAAGCACAACTCATGGCGGGATCAGACCTTAACTAGGTCCCCCCTGCTGATTTCATGCAAGAATGAGGGTCTCTCTCTGCGCTAGAGACCCTCGCATTCGGCTGTCAGAGCAGGGCGAGCCCACGCTCTTAACGTCAGCGCACGACTACCAGGAACTGCTGTGTCTCGCATGAGACACACAGCAGTTAGTAAACCCGTGTGTATCTATTAAGATACACATCAGGTTTACTTAAATGTCCCGGGACATGTTTTGTTTAACCCTTGCTTCCTTCAGCAAGAGTTAAGCCAGGGCTCGACAAACCCCGGGCGCCAGGTCGCCATGGCGACCAGGAAATCAGACCTGGCGCCCAGGTATCGTGAGCCCCGCGAGGTGTCCTCAGCAATGGGATCGGGTTTTTTTTTTTTCTATTTCAGCAGCGGTGCACGAGGGAGCAGAGTGTGTGCACTGGCTGCACAGACTTCCTGCTCCGCCCCCTCGCGCACCGCGTTCTAGCGCTGATCCAGTACTGGGTTGCATAGCAGGGAAGCTGCTCTGAGCCACCGGGCTGCAATGGAAACCGCACCCCCCCCCCCCCCCCCTCTATGCATTGAGGTGTAATCGCAGGGAGGGGGGACACTGATAGGTGAACTTTTTTTTTTTCTTTTAAAAAAAACGACAACCAAAAAAAAAAAACCTGCTGTCTTGTGTATGTCTGCGTGGATGTGTTTGTGTGTATATATGTGTGTGCCTGGATGTGTTTGTGTGTATATATGTGTGTGTGTGTATATATGTGTGTGCCTGGATGTGTTTGTGTGTGTGTATATGTGTGTGCCTGGATGTGTTTGTGTGTGTGTATACGTGTGTGCCTGGATGTGTTTGTGTATGTGTGTATGTGTGACTGGATGTGTTTGTGTATATGTGTGTGTGTGACTGGATGTGTTTGTGTATATGTGTGTGTGTGACTGGATGTGTTTGTGTATATGTGTGTGTGTGACTGGATGTGTTTGTGTATATGTGTGTGTGTGACTGGATGTGTTTGTGTATATGTGTGTGTGTGACTGGATGTGTTTGTGTATATGTGTGTGTGTGACTGGATGTGTTTGTGTATATGTGTGTGTGACTGGATGTGTTTGTGTATATGTGTGTGTGACTGGATGTGTTTGTGTATATGTGTGTGTGACTGGATGTGTATATGTGTGTGCCTGGATGTGTTTGTGTGTGTGTGTATATGTGTGTGACTGGATGCGTTTTGTGTGTGTATATATGTGTGTGACTGGATGCGTTTTGTGTGTGTATATTTGTGTCTGACTGGATGCGTTTTGTGTGTGTATATATGTGTGTGACTGGATGCGTTTTGTGCGTGTATATATGTGTGTGACTGGATGCGTTTTGTGTGTGTATATATGTGTCTGACTGGATGCGTTTGTGTGTGTGTGTGTGTGTATATATGTGTCTGACTGGATGTGTTTGTGTGTATGTATATATGTGTCTGACTGGATGTGTTTGTGTGTGTATGTATGTGTCTGACTGGATGTGTTTGTGTGTGTGTATGTATGTGTCTGACTGGATGTGTTTGTGTGTATGTATGTGTCTGACTGGATGTGTTTGTGTGTGTATGTATGTGTCTGACTGGATGTGTTTGTGTGTGTATGTATGTGTCTGACTGGATGTGTTTGTGTGTGTATGTATGTGTCTGACTGGATGTGTTTGTGTGTGTGTATGTATGTGTCTGACTGGATGTGTTTGTGTGTGTATGTATGTGTCTGACTGGATGTGTTTGTGTGTGTGTATGTATGTGTCTGACTGGATGTGTTTGTGTGTATGTATGTGTCTGACTGGATGTGTTTGTGTGTATGTATGTGTCTGACTGGATGTGTTTGTGTGTATGTATGTGTCTGACTCGATGTGTTTGTGTGTATGTATGTGACTGACTCGATGTGTTTGTGTGTATGTATGTGTGACTGGATGTGTTTGTGTGTATGTATGTGTGACTGGATGTGTTTGTGTGTATGTATGTGTGACTGGATGTTTGGGTGGGGGGGTGTTTTGCGTTCAGAAGTGGAGGGTGCACAGAGATGACTTTCACCCTAGTCCTCCAAATCAGAATAAAGGATCCTTTATTCTGTATGTATATGTGACAGACTATGTGACTGCGTGTGTTTGTGTTTATGTGCCGTTGTCTGGCTCCTAGATTTTTTAGCTGGCTCCTAAAACTCAGATAAATTTGTCAAGCCCTGAGTTAAGCAATGTTTAATGTTCCTTTAATGTTCAACGTGGTCCTGGCGTCTTTTGGGACCTGTAAATTAGGATGGCTTAGAACGTCCTAGGGTCACAAAGGGATTAAAATGTGGACAATGGTGTCATTTCTAAGAAGAGTACCTGCATTGTCAGCTCTTGCATTAAAAAGCTCAAACTTGATTTGTCACAGATTTAGCTGACAATGGCTAAAATTTCAGAAACAGGACTTCCCATTGCTTTCAGGCTAGAGCCCATTGCTCAGTCAAATATAAACGAACATTATTAATACAATGAGGTCTGTTCATGAAAGCACAAATCAGACTAAAATAGTGGATTTGAAAAAAGGTTCAGCTCAGGTACTAACACTGGATATTTGCTACTCCCTTGTCAGTACACCACAGTATGGTTATGGTATAGACCTCAAAATCAGGGCTGGTTCTAGGTACACCACAGTATAGCCCTAAAAAAAAAAGTTTTTGGGGCCCAAAGTAAAATTCTGATGGGGCACATTATTGCGTATTGTGCCCTCGTTACATAACCGTGACACCCCAGTTTGGTCATGTGTGGGCCTCCTAACAAAATGGGGCCCTAAGCTGCTTCTTAACGCACTTATTTGAGAGCACTACCAATGACCCCAATGCTTTTCAAGTATTTGTTGTCTCAAATGTTTCAATGTCACTAGTTAATAAAATGGACTTGATTATATTTTGTTTTCGAGTCAATAAAAATAATGGTCTGAACCCAGCAGACATTCTGCACAGTTTGACCTGAGAGGCGCCCGCTATACAAACCCAGTACAGTAGCACATGTTGTGCAGGATATAAGTCTCCATGATGCTGTAAAAACCTTTCGCACTATAAGCTTGGTTTTGCCGCGTAAGATGTTTTATTTCAACTCTCCAGAGTCTTCTGATTTAAAGCTGCTTAGGACCTGCCAAAAAAACTCTTGTCTGTTGGATTGTGTAAACTCATCTGGCACTGCATTCAGCCCGCCATCTGGAGAACATTTTCCAGAGAATGAAAAAGAGGCTGCAGCTAAATAGGACTAGAAGGCCTCGGTACTCCTGGGACCTCCTTAACGTGTCATTCAGGACATCCTTTTGCATAACCAAACTCTGGCCAACTCTTCATTTAAAGCTACATATGCGCAAGGAGCCAATTCATACCTAACCACATAAGGCAATGCTTGACAAATACTTGTAGAGTTTAGGGGCCTAACACAAATCTTTAAGATCCAAGTTCCCAGCTCAGGCCAATATTATGGTATTAAATTGAAGCATTAGTTTAACATTCCATGTTTTTCTCTCCCTCTGAGTTTGGAACGAACGATCCCATTAATACAGTCCCATTAATACAGTCAGTCTGATGTGTCTGACACGGGCCTAGGTTCAATGGCCCCCCGGTAAAGTAAAAACTGGCATTAGCAGCAAATTAACAGGCAGCTTTGAGTCTATGACCGCCGTTAACACCAGTAATGGCCTATTAAAAAAATAATAGTCACTGCACCCGCTAAATAACTCAATATTATTGAAACACTCTTTTTTGCAGTAATTATCGCACAAACAGTGATTCAATGGCTGAAGGTAAAAGCTAACCGGCAAAAACATCTTTCCTTTCTTGCCCGCCAGCTTCACTCCAAGAAAGGCAGGTGTTAATATATGCACGCTGCTTAATGCAGCTGATTCCTGCACTTTTTAACCCTTGCAGTGCTGTAGGGAACACAAAAAGTGCTCCATGCAGCACTCAAAGTGTTCACCTGTGAAGAAGAAAAAAATAATGTTGGGATACCATGGGGGCTCCCCATATGCTTCCAACCCCCCCCCCCCCCCCCCCCAAAATACCCCCCTTGGGGCCAGTGCCACAGCCACTTTAAATATTAAAATAGGGCCCACAGGACAGTGCGATGCTGGTGGTCCTGTTAAAAGTTAATTAGATGGTCCCCCCCAGGGGGCTGCAGAAATGCACTGGTCCATTAATTAAATAAATGCCCCCTACTGGGTTTTGGGGGTGGCTATGCCCCAAAGCCCCCTCTAGATAAAAGAAAACAATGGCACACAACGTCACGTATGATGATTTTTCTGGGAAGGTTAGTGGCTTTTTGTATCGGACTGTCACTAACCCTGGCACTGAAACCCAGTTTTATAGATTCCTCCCTTTCTGGAGGTGTATCTTATGGCCTGGCTTTATATGAGGAGTTCTTTGCGTGTTTAGGGTAGATGCTGATTTTCAGGTTGGTCTGTCTGTCGGTTTGTGGTACGGGGATGTGTCAATGCAATTGTTCTTAATGCTGATAGTGGAGTCCAGAAAGTATAGTTCTGTTGGTGAATGATTGTGAGATTGATGCTGGGGTGGACTGTCTTCTAATGTAAAGTGAGAAGTTCCTCATTGCAGTCAGTACAGATGATTAGAACATCATCTATGTAACAGGAGTAGACCAGGGGTTTGTTGGTGGACAGGAAATTCTCTTCTAATATTCCCACAAAAATGTTGGCATATTGTGGTGCCATTCGGGTGCCCATTGCAGCCCCCATTTTCTGAAGGTAGAGGTCCTGTCCAATCCTGGATTAGTGGTGAGTGAGACTAAATTGTATCAGTTGTGCTACCTGTTCTGTGTCCATATTTCATTTCAAGTATTCTTGGCATGCTGCTATGCCATCTCTGTGTGGAATATTAGTATACAGGGACTCAACATCCATGATGACTAGGAGGGTGTTCTCTGGAAGGGGGCCCAATTCAGCTAGTTAGATGAAGAGGGCTGTGGTGTCCTGAAGGAAGCTGGGCGTTTGTTTTATCAGTGGTTTCAGGGTATTTTCTATCCACCAGATATTCTCTGTTGGTGTACTAATTCCTGAAATTACGGGCCCTTCCTGGGTTACCTTGTTTGTGAATCTTTGGTAGTAAGAAGAAAGAGCCCAGTTTTGGATCTCCCGGAGGTTCATTATGGTCTGTGATGTTGGAAGGCTGCTCTTGGGTTATGCTATTGACTTGTTTATTATATTCCTTTGTGGGATTATCTTGTAGATCCACAAAGTATCTTTCATCAGACAGCTGCCCGTTTGCTTAATGCATATAGTCTGCGGTGCTTAGAATGACAACAGATTTCATTTACACAGTTCCAGCATCAATAACAAAAAGGAAAGAGACACCAGTGGGAAAACATTTGGGGCAAAATGGACAACGCGTCAGAGACCTCAAAAAGACTGTATTAATGGGACCGTTTCAAAAATATGGGAAGTTAAATGAATCCTCCAATTAAATACATTAAACATTGGCCTGAACCTGGCATTTCTTTCCCATTATTACACTGGAGATCACCTTGCAAACCATCCTGAGTCCCACCTTCGACACCTCCAGAGGATGACTGCAATTTACATCCCATTATACCACCAGTTACTTGAAAAAGAATTTAGTCCTGAGGAAGAGACCTAAGAGATCTTAAAGGCTTGCACTCTTAATCTACTCCGTTAGCCAAATCAACTTGACTCGTTTGTTTCCTGTGTTTCCATAGCTAGCACGGCACCAGCTCTCACCTTTTATATAGCTAATATAGATACATTTGTATCTCTTCCAGAAACATAGAATACATGCTTGGGTCTTTAAATATAAAAATAAACTTATTTTAGGAAGGAAAGCGACACAATAAATTATATATATATATACATATATATATATATATATATATATATATATATATTTTTTTTTTTTTTTTTTTACATGTGTTATGCAACATGTAAATGTTTTTCTAATTTAATAAAAATGCATTTCTTGTTTTTATTTCCTTCCTGTGTCCCTTTGATTTCAGATCTTCTGTTCTCCTTTTAAATAAACACCTCCATATAACTGGTCACAGCACACTTCACCCGCAACACTGTTTTTGCCTATGCCAGTTTGCATTAAGTAGTCCATATTTGAGGCTGGATTTGTGAAACAAAAAAACAACTTAACAATTACTAATGCTTTGTTTATTTAATATGGTTTTGTAAGGTTACAGTTCAAGTCCCGGTGCTAGCTGAAGTAACTTCAATAATATGCCAACACAGGCTCAACCACACCTTGTCAGCTCAATCTCAAAAGTTTACTCAACATTTATCGCTCCAAAAGACTGAGCAACATCTGGAGTCAGACTGTTTTTACTGGGCGACTCGATGAGGGTTGTGTTAATAGGAGCATCGCTAGTCCTTTCTGCAGGATCATTTCCTGGACCAAAAGTAGCAATAAGAAAATAATAACTTCCCTTAAAATGTCATTGACCACACACACATCCACGATCAGTTAACAGAATCCAATGAGAAATATTTCTGTGATCTTTGGATCGTTTAAAAGAGTGTTTTCCAATAATCTTGGACCCAAGATCCACGTTCTAGAATAACAGTGAAAGCAAAGATCCAGAACAGGCCAGCCCACACAGACTTGGCTTGAAATCTCAGGTCAAATTCAATTGTTTGACCTGTTTTAATAAAAAACATAACCCAGCGGGTGATGCAGGGTAATACGGAATGGATTGTGCTAAACAATCCAAAAGATGCTAAGGACTCCATATAACATTGACAAGAATGCAATCTGGGATTGGTATTTCAGATTCATTCCCATGCTTGTATATGGGATAAACTAGAAAAAACAGTTCTTTTCCCCTCTTATTTTTACCCCACCCCATGGCCTTTTTTTGCACACTTGTGAGTGTGTGCAGCTGAACTTTACTGACTGCATGCATGGTACTTTCCCTACTGAAAATAGAGGAAGCCCTGTGCATGCCAAATTTGCAAGTCAGCAGTACAGCACATCCTTAAAGGACATCTTTAGCAAAAAATGAACTATTGTTTACTTGAAAGATACCATCAAGTGTAGATAATTTGCACAAAAACGCTTTAATGAAAGGATATACATAAAGCCCTCTTTGCTCTATTAGCTGTAACAGGGGGCGGACATGTTGTTTAGAATCTTGGGTCAGATCTATCAGATCTTCCTTCATGTAAACAAAAGGTGAATGAAGAACTGTTCTAAGATTCTAAACATGTCCACTCCCTATTAGAGCTATACAGAGCAAGAAGGGCTCAATAAGGTACATTTTTTATATTCTTTCCATTAAACATGTTTATTAAAAATTTCTATACCTTAATGCAATCTTGCAATTAAATGTTTCTTATATTTTTGCTACAGTTGTCCTTTACTGTCCTTTGACAGTCGGGTGCCCAAAATGCATCTTCCAAATGTTAATGCATATTAAATGTACATTCACAGTACTTTACAATGCATATTTTGCATTGCTTAAAATTTGCAAGAAACCAGGGCTGCCACAACTAGCTGAGTAAAAGTAATTTCCTCTTTTTGTTGTCGTTGCAGGAACCAATGAAAATAATTACATTCAAATGTATGGACTATCCTGTGTCTCTAATGATGGCATCAGACAATGTGTTGTACTGTTAAAATATCCTACTGTGTACAAGAGCAAGTTCACTTAAGTCCACACAATATATTCTATTCCAGCACCTGTAGTATACATGCAGTGTATTCACTGGGGAGGCCTTGAGTAAAATATTACAAATGTGATTTATGTAGAAACCTCTACCAAATAATACTGGAAAAACAAGTGTGCACTATACAAGCAGTAATCTTCATCTTACACCAAAGTGAGTTTGGGGACTAGACTGTCCCTTTAAGAAGCATGATGAGGATGACAGAAGTTATATAAAACACATGCTTGCACCCATGTCATTGCAGATCCCTATCCATTTCTATGGGATCCATTAACACAGAAGGGAGGCTCAGAGGTCATAAACTGATGGGAAACATCCGGTCCTGCAAAAAGACCAGTGTGAACAAATCAGAATTTATAAAAAAAAAAATATATATAGAATAATTATTGGCGCGCAATTTTAAGTCTTTGGTTTATTATCCATATTACAGTGCTCTGTCAAAATCTTCACATGAAAGGCACACCACATGCAGATCAACACACAAACCAGCCCGAGCCCAGAGCTTCCTTCATTCACCAACACATACCGCTCAACATGTCCCTTTGGCAACACTCAAAATGTCAGCACATCTGCACAGATGCAGTATTTATTCCCCAGTGTCCCAGACACCGGCAATCAGACCATCCTGCTTAAAGTTGGACAGCTGAGTGCATGCCAACACCAGCATAGCTCCCTCCCTGTATTTTTTCTGATGCTCAGTTTTTAATAGAGAAATGAAAGCACAGTGTTGCTAGGGCAGCAGATTTCTCATGTTACACAGTGGGAGTCTATTCACTAAAAAGTGAACCAATATGAATGGACAAGAAAACTGCGAACAAAAAAAAGAAATTACCCAAAAAAAAAAAATTGATAGAGTTGCAAACTACAGCTTGCTTATCTTTCCAACTCAGGCAAACGGCGGATAAAAGGGGGCGATTGGCCGGCACTGGGGTGTGCTGCTTGCTACTAGTATACTTTACAGTATCCAAGCAGGTTAGTTCTACCCAGCGCCAACGTCTGTGAGGTAGTCAGGGGGTGTGTATGATGTGCAGCTTGCACAGACCCCCTCCTATTCCTGGGGGTCTGTGAGTGGCGTGGGAGACAAAATAAGAGGGGTCAGCTCACACTGGACTTTGAACCCAACCAACACTAGAACGGCAGGGAGACAGGCACTTCCCCCTACCCCAAGGCAAGGAAGGGGGATCTCATTATGTGGCAAGGTGTTTGGAGCATCAGACCCCAAAATCCCTGGTCAACAGGTAACAGTGCACATGCGCAGATTCACTGTAATTCAGATTGCTTTATTTAGAAAAAACTTATATTCAGCCTCATACTTACTGTTCATGCTTTAACTCCTTCCACTGTCAGTAAAATATATGTTCTGTTCCTTTTACACCACTCTCTCTCTCCCTCTCTCTCTATATGTATGCATAGAATTTAAGAGCCTGACAGACAAATTCAGGTACCAATCTAGTTATTTCTAAGAGCCAGAGAAATGGTACTTTTATATCCATGGAGTAAAAAAAAACAAAAAAGGTTAGGAGCCAGTGCAAGGAATTTCAGAAGCGAAAGTTATTTGGAGTATACGGCACTGTGGAAGTGAATAGGGGCACACATGGCACTGTGTACAGCGATGAGCGGCACGTATGGCACTGTTTTAAACAGTTAGGACTATATATTATATAATATAGCCAGTTTTGTAAGCAATTAGTTTCAGTCTGCTGCCCCAAATTATTCTGGCAGTGACCCTCTGGAGATCATACTCTAGATGTGCCCCTGACCCAGCTAACTAGAACTTTCCACCTGAAGTGCTAGAATTTATTATTCCTTTTCAGAGACAGTCTCACACTCCACCAAGCCCACTCATAAATCCAGTAAGGATCACGCCACATTTCTACTTTTTAGGAGTTCTAGCTATAAAATAAATTAAAATTGCCTTAGGAATTCCTTCGAACATCAGGGAAGTAACAGCAGGAATCTGTTCTGTGGGTCTATGGTCAGAGCTCTGGTGCTAATTGCAGTTTAGAGGTTTCTTGCACATGTGTCTACCATGCTGGTGGGAAACAGAGCCCTTGAAATATGCATTCTTCTTTGTGGAATCTCATCATGTACTTGAAAGATTCAGCCAAACAAAAGCACGTATTACCATCCACCCCCATTGTACTTCAGTTCATGTAACAGGAGTGGTGAATACTGTGTAAGATTTAAGTTTTCTTAAAAATGCCACTAAACCTTTAACTCCTTTATTAAAAGAGTTATTTTTACATTGATCATAAGACAAAATGCAAAAGTATTTTACTATAAGATCAACACATGTCCCCAGTTTCAGAAGACAGTCCACTGATTGATACCACGAATTGAGATTAGTGCCAGGCAATTTTCCCCCAAACAACTCCACCCAATAAAAGCAAGATTCGTTTTTTTTCAGACTGGAATGTGGGACATAATGCAATATATTTACATTGCACATTTTCTTCATAAACCTCAAAGTATGTACACTATTTAGCATGTGGATGAAAATAAATAATTAAATAGAATTCCTTAATTTTTCATATTGAAAATCAGACCACCTTCCTTTAATAGGTACTCCATACTGAAAACTGTATCACACCTAGGGTTGCCACCTTTTGTTCCGAAAAATACTGGCCTTGCTACTGTCTCCATAGACTTAACGTTGGCCTGATGCCAATTTTTTACCGGCCTGCCGGTAAAATACCGGCCAGGTAGCAACCCTAATCACACCGCTGTCATTCACTGTTGTCGTAGCAGTAGAGACTGCTTTGTGTGCCCACTAGATGGTAGAGGAGGGTTTGTCTTGACATGGTAGATTATTTTTAGTATGCTTTTGGGGGGGTGGGGGGGTGTAGGTCGAGGCATGATATACATGTAAAGTATGCAACAAACTTAGTGCACTGACAAGATAAAGTTCTCTCTTGGTATTACGCAGCTGACTGGCTGCAAGCACCGCTTCAACAACATCTACAGAGGTCGGATGGTATGAGTGAAGCACTGGGTAACACCTAAGATGCTGCTTAACCTTTGGAGCAGAGAGAAATGATGCTATATTAGCATGTTGCGGTTCTTTAAACATACTAAAGAGATGGCTCGAAAATATTAAATGATGTCGGAGGTAGGGGGCAGATTTAATGCAGTGTCTGACAAATCCCAGGATTTGTCAGGCACTCCTAAACGTAGGGGAGCTCCTCAACGGACTACTGTTGGTTCCTAACTTTTGTGATTGTTAGATGTAAAATTTTATGGAAGTACCATCTCCCTGGCACCTACACATAACTAAACTGGTCTGTCTGGCTCTCAACGTCTACACATGGTTGTCAAGCCCTGACCTAATGAATTTACCAAGAAACATCCAACAAGTCTTCAGGTGACACTAAAGACAACCTGACTGTGAAAATGCTGACTTTCTAACTTACTTCTGTAAATCCCATTACCAATTTTTTTTTTTTTTGTTGAAAATGTGGCCCACAAAAGAGTTACTGTGCTTGACAAATCCTAGGAGCTCCTTAAATCCCTGCTGGTGGTTCCCAAGTTTTTTTAATTGTTTTACATGGAAGTAACATCTCTCCAGTTCCTACAAACTATACTGGCTCCTAAAATGGTCTTTTGGCTGCCAATACAAGAGATGTGTTAAGGATGCTAATCTATAGATACCAGGGGATAACCAATGAATCCGATTCATGCACCATTTCCTTTCGGTGCCATTTTTACCACTACTTTGCTTTTGGTGTAGACAATAACACTTGCACACAAACACACAATTATTTTCACTCAAGAATAATTATAGCATGAATTTATCTGAAGGCTTTCATTTTATTTCAAAAGGGTCACTCCAGGCAAGATACTAAGGTTAGCTCATCTATTAGTGTTTAACCTGTAACTTGTACAGGGGTTTTTATTGCATACAAACGCATGCAGGCATTCTTTAGGAATTTCTTTGCACAGTTTCCTGTTCTAGGCCTCCCACTGCTTTTTCTTACTTGCCACAGGATCAGAGCGGATGCACTGGGTCATCTGTTGTTCAGTATCTGGAGTAATAACTTAATTCAGAGACTAGTAACTGCCTTTCTGCTGGAGGCCAAAGTGGACTTGATAAATCCCCAGGGTACAATTTTTACAAATGTATGTTGTCAAGATAAGTATTGCAAAATCGAAAAAGCAAAAGTGTCCATAAATACAAAATGAAGTGTTTTAAGTGTCAACTTCAATATCCATATATCTGTCCAGACTGAATTAATCCTAAATCCTAAATCATAATAATCTGACAAGACACTTTTACTGGTTTCCATGGCATATTTGTTTTATTTAACATGGACAGTAACAGATTTATGTATCATTTGAATATGAAGACCTATACTTCTAATCACACATAGAAGTAATTCTATAATATCATGAGCTTTATGTGATGAGAACCACTTTGCTCTTCTACTTAAAAGGAACATTGTACCTTTTTTAACCCTTGCTTGGAGGGCTGAAGGAAGCAAGAGTTAAAAAAAAAAAAAAAACATGTCCCGGACTTTTGACGTAAACTTGATGTGCAGGTTTACTATCCGCTGGGTCTCACATCTGAGGCACTGCAGTTCCTGGTTGTCAGCGCGTGCACACAGCCAATCATAACAGGGCTTGCCCCGCTCTGACTGCTGAACGCGAGGGAGCGTAAAGAGAGTCCCACGTTTTTGAATGGGATCAGGAGGGGGGGCCTCGTTAAGGTCCCCCTTGCTGATCCCATGCAAAAACGAGGGTCTCTCTCTGTGTAGCAGAGAGAGCCGGTCGCCGACCAGGTGGCTGCCTGCTTCCTATTGTAGGATGGCCGCTGTCAGAGCATAAACGGTCACGTACTATCAAAAGTACACGCCAGTTTATCCTCATCCTAGGGACAACTAACATTTCCCTTGAAAAGTGACCACTGTAACCAGAGTCACTAAAATATGGTGCAAACTTTGCAACAAGCCTTGTGTCAAGGGGAATAATAAGTGTCAGGACCATATATTTAATTCACAGTAACCTCATCATTATAGTTCAGACAAAGAGCAAGAAATGATGAGAGGTCGTCATCTTGAAGCATATACATTACCCGGACCACAGAGTAGATCTCGTTTGGAATGCTTTCCTCCTTCATTTAGTTATTCCCAGTACCAAGTGACTGATCTACTGACAAAGGAATGCTCAGCATTCAGAGCAACCCATAACTAGATTTAATAAAATGGATCACATTCACAGGAATCTATTAGAAAGCCATCTTCTACTCCTATTTAATCTATGGAGAGTATGGAAGCACTCCAACCATACATCAGCATAGAAACATAGAATGTGTCTGCAGATAAGAACCATTCGGTCCATCTAGTCTGCCCTATTTTCTAAATACTTGTATTAGTCCCCAGTTCCCAATGCATGTGAGCTATCACCATACAACTCACCCTTCTTCCAATTGCCAAACCAGAAACCACCTTACATCCCACTACTACTTCATAGCCAAGAACCCACTGCTAGTGCTACTCCGTTAAAAGCTCACACTCGTCCCCGGCACAGCCTCAGCACGACCGAGCTCACACTCGTCCCCGGCACAGCCTCAGCACGCACACAGTTCACACTCGTCCCGAGCACAGCCTCAGCAAGCACACAGTTCACACTCGCCCCCGGCACAGCCTCAGCACGCACACAGTTCACACTCGCCCCCGGCACAGCCTCAGCACGCACACAGTTCACACTCGCCCCCGGCACAGCCTCAGCACGCACACAGTTCACACTCGCCCCCGGCACAGCCTCAGCACGCACACAGTTCACACTCGCCCCCGGCACAGCCTCAGCACGCACACAGTTCACACTCGCCCCCGGCACAGCCTCAGCACGCACACAGTTCACACTCGCCCCCGGCACAGCCTCAGCACGCACACAGTTCACACTCGCCCCCGGCACAGCCTCAGCACGCACACAGTTCACACTCGCCCCCGGCACAGCCTCAGCACGCACACAGTTCACACTCGCCCCCGGCACAGCCTCAGCACGCACACAGTTCACACTCGCCCCCGGCACAGCCTCAGCACGCACACAGTTCACACTCGCCCCCGGCACAGCCTCAGCACGCACACAGTTCACACTCGCCCCCGGCACAGCCTCAGCACGCACACAGTTCACACTCGCCCCCGGCACAGCCTCAGCACGCACACAGTTCACACTCGCCCCCGGCACAGCCTCAGCACGCACACAGTTCACACTCGCCCCCGGCACAGCCTCAGCACGCACACAGTTCACACTCGCCCCCGGCACAGCCTCAGCACGCACACAGTTCACACTCGCCCCCGGCACAGCCTCAGCACGCACACAGTTCACACTCGCCCCCGGCACAGCCTCAGCACGCACACAGTTCACACTCGCCCCCGGCACAGCCTCAGCACGCACACAGTTCACACTCGCCCCCGGCACAGCCTCAGCACGCACACAGTTCACACTCGCCCCCGGCACAGCCTCAGCACGCACACAGTTCACACTCGCCCCCGGCACAGCCTCAGCACGCACACAGTTCACACTCGCCCCCGGCACAGCCTCAGCACGCACACAGTTCACACTCGCCCCCGGCACAGCCTCAGCACGCACACAGTTCACACTCGCCCCCGGCACAGCCTCAGCACGCACACAGTTCACACTCGCCCCCGGCACAGCCTCAGCACGCACACAGTTCACACTCGCCCCCGGCACAGCCTCAGCACGCACACAGTTCACACTCGCCCCCGGCACAGCCTCAGCACGCACACAGTTCACACTCGCCCCCGGCACAGCCTCAGCACGCACACAGTTCACACTCGCCCCCGGCACAGCCTCAGCACGCACACAGTTCACACTCGCCCCCGGCACAGCCTCAGCACGCACACAGTTCACACTCGCCCCCGGCACAGCCTCAGCACGCACACAGTTCACACTCGCCCCCGGCACAGCCTCAGCACGCACACAGTTCACACTCGCCCCCGGCACAGCCTCAGCACGCACACAGTTCACACTCGCCCCCGGCACAGCCTCAGCACGCACACAGTTCACACTCGCCCCCGGCACAGCCTCAGCACGCACACAGTTCACACTCGCCCCCGGCACAGCCTCAGCACGCACACAGTTCACACTCGCCCCCGGCACAGCCTCAGCACGCACACAGTTCACACTCGTCCCCGGCACAGCCTCAGCACGCACACAGTTCACACTCGTCCCCGGCACAGCCACAGCACGCACACAGTTCACACTCGTCCCTGGCACATTCTCAGCACACACCGAGCTCACTTATCACACTACCCACACTTGCTTGCACACACTCAGCACCGAGTACACCCTAACTGGCACTATACCAGCTTCAAGCCCATCACATCTTGCACACCCCCTAGGATAAGTTTAACCCAAACTCTGTAGCACAACCTCCCCAGCATACCTTCAGCACAGCCCTGTACTTTTCCCTCCATCATCTCCACAGCTGTGTCTGGAATACCTCTTTTTGGTCCCCACATCACTCCCTCCGCCCCTGTCAGTCCCTCAGCTCTCCTCATTCCTTGAGTGGCTGTGATTGTCTCCATCTCCTCCCGTCTCCTTCCTCACCTGCAGCCTCTCGCTGGCCGGCTGCCACATCTCTCCCACTGCTCCCCGCCGGGTATCTCCAAAACCTCTCCGGCTGCGCACCCCAAGGCCAGATCGCTCCCGAAGCAGTTGTTTGTACTCCTTTGCCCCAGACCGTCTCTCCTCCCAGCCCTGCTCTCTCTGCCCCTTAGCTCAGACTGTAGTTCCATCCAGGCATCATTTACATGTCTCCGCCCACCTCCGCTCCCTCCTCCAATCACACACAAGAATCGTATAACCAACATACCCCTATCTGCATAGACAAGAAAGAATAACACGCCGGGTGGGGCAAACCACGGACACGCCTACAATAAGGCGGTAATAAGTTAGACACGCCCACCTACCCCTTGTAACCAAGGATATGGGCGTGTCTCCCTAACGCGATGGGCGTGTTTTCTAGTGGAAAATTGGGCGTGGAAAACCTACCAGACGCCATCGTGCTGATGCGGAGTTCGCGCCCCTCTGCGTTGCCATGGCAGCGCTTTAACTCGCTCCATTCTGAGGTCTTCCAGGGAACAATGGCAGGGCACGGAATGTGTTTACAATATAGTCCCCACCATGCTACCTTTAAGGGCTGCAATGATATTAAGAAATACCCGGCAAATATATTGATAATAAACATCTCTAGAAAGTAGAAAACACAGTTAATACTCCAGCTTTGCATGCATTGGGTCCAGTGGCGTAGCGTGGGTTGTCAGCACCCGGGGCAAGGCAAGTAATTTGCGCCCCTTAACCCGTGGATTTTAGGGAATTTAACCCCTTCAGCGCCACGGGAGTGGGACCCTGAGGGTGTGGGCACCCTCAGGGTACTAAAGTGTCAGGAAAACCGCTTTGTTTTCCTGACACTATAGTGATCCTTTAAGAGTTTAAGGGGTTATTTTGGCCTGGGGAAGCCAAATGGTTATACACCTATGCTTTAAACCAGGAGTAGACATCCTTTGCCACTCCAGATGTTGTGGACTACACCTCCCATGATGCTTTGCAAGCCTTAATGGAGATGTAGTCAAAAAACAAAGGGAGTGTCAAAGGTTACCTACCCCTGCACTAAACCAAAAATATATAATACAGTTCCTACCCCATAAATATAAAATTTAATGCTATGATATTTAATGCTCTCATCCAACCCCCTTCCCTCCACAGTTCCTAATAAATATATTACAAATATAATTCCCTCACCCCTGTAGCCCCACCTATTTACATTTCCTTCTACATACACACATATATATAGATTATTCATTAGGCCACAAATGTAAAAAATATAATCATTGCCTCATCTCAAATTCCCAAGTCAGATCTTTCCCACCCCCCCCCCTCTTCCCCTAATACACTGCTGACCCCCCCCCCCTAATACACTGCTGACACCTCCCTCCCCTAATACACAGTTGACCCCCATCCCCTAATACATTACTGCCCCCCTTCTTCCCTTCCCCAATACATTACTGCCCCCCTTCTTCCCTTCCCCAATACATTACTGCCCCCCTTCTTCCCTTCCCCAATACATTACTGCCTCCCTTCTTCCCTTCCCCAATACATTACTGCCTCCCTTCTTCCCTTCCCCAATACATTACTGCCTCCCTTCTTCCCTTCCCCAATACATTACTGCCCCACTTCTTCCCTTCCCCAATACATTACTGCCCCCCGTCCCCAATACATTACTGCCCCCCGTCCCCAATACATTACTGCCCCCCTCCCCCATACATTACTTCCCTCCCTCCCCCATACATTACTTCCCCCCCTCCCCATACATTACTTCCCTCGCTCCACCATACATTACTTCCCCCCCTCCCCATACATTACTGACCCTCCCCTCCCCCATACATTACTTCCCTCCCTCCCCCATACATTACTTCCCCCCCTCCCCATACATTACTTCCCTCCCTCCCCCATACATTACTTCCCCCCCTCCCCATACATTACTGACCCTCCCCTCCCCATACATTAAATGACCCCCCTCCCATCCCCCATACATTAAATGACCCCCTCCCCTCCCCCATACATTAAATGACCCCCCCTCCCCTCCCCCATACATTAAATGAACCCCCCTCCCCCATACATTTAATAAACCCCCTCCCCCATACATTTAATAAACCCCCCTCCCCTCCCCCATACATTAATGAACCCCCCTCCCCTCCCCATACATTAATGACCCCCCTCCCCTCCCCATACATTAATGACATCCCTCCCCTCCCCCATACATTAATGACCCCCCTCCCCATACATTAATGACTCCCCCTCCCCTCCCCCATACATTAATGACCCCCCCTCCCCTCCCCCATACATTAATGACCCCCCTCCCCTCCCCCATACATTAATGACCCCCCTCCCTCATACATTAATGACCCCCCTCCCCCATACATTAATGACCCCCCCTCCCCCTCTCCAATACATTAATGACCCCCTCCTCAATACATAATACAATAGGTCCCCCAAGCCCCTTTATTCTTACCTTTACAAATTCCACTTCCAACAGCTCAGGGAAGAAAGGCCGCGATGCAGTTTCAGAAGAGCCTCCGCCGCGCATCCGCCGGATGTGACGTCACGCCGTCATTTGCCGCTCACATCCAGCGGCTGACAGGAAGTATCGCGCGGTTGTTGCTGCGGCCGCATAGGGCTAGTGCGCCCCCCCAGATATTGCGCCCGGTGCGGCCGGCCCCCCCTGCACCCCCCACGCTACGCCACTGATTGGGTCTAAGAAAGAAGGCTACAGACTGCTCTTCAATTGACTGATTATAGCTATGGCATAGGAGGGATATGGGCTTTCTGGCTAAAATGAATGTTAGGGATACAGTTATTGTTATTATATACAGTTACAGTTATTAAAGAGAATTGCTGGGATTGACAAGGGAATTTCAAATCTAAGGCCAAAATAGCCGAGTTGGAAAAGTTCTCTAATTGAAAATGGTACAATTTTTTCAACCCAGCTACTTTGGCAGTAAGCTTATAATTCCCTCTCTCTTTAATGTACTCATGTGTGCATTTACCAGGGGATGCCCTCTGGAAAAAAAATTAATGGAAGTAATGATCCCTTGGAGAAAGTCTGCACATTGTAACTATAGAAACATAGAATGAAAAGAACCATTCGGTCCAGCTAATCTGCCCAATTTTCTAAATACTTTTCTTAGTCCCGAGTTCCATATCTTATATCTAGGATAGCCTTGTTCCTATCCCATGCATGCTTAAACTCCCTCACTGTGCTTACCTCTACCACTTCCGCTGGAAGGCTATTCCATACATCCACTACCCTCTCAGTAAAGTAATACTTTCTGATATTACTTTTAAATCTTTGCCCCACTAATGTAACTGTGTCCGCTAGTTGTGGTAGTTTTACTTCTTTTAAATATACTCTCCTTTACTGTGTTGATTCCCTTTGCAAAACAAATAGTGTCCCAGGCATTTGGCAATGCAGATCCCACATTCTGCTCCATCATTACAGACCTTAAAAGGACATATTATTTAATATGTGTCAATAAATCCATCACGGCGCTTGGACGTTCTATGCCGTCCTAGGTTTTTGGTCCCAAAAGATGCTTGGACAGGATAGAATGTCCTGCATTTAACAGCTCATTGCGGCTCAAAGTGAACTAGATTTTACAGATTTGCACGTTTGGTCACGCCTTCATGAAGTCGTGAGGTCTTGCGATTTTTTGGCAGAGACCAAAAGGGTCCTTTAAGACCCTGCAATTGTGTCCCTGGCTACCGAACACCTTTTGATTGGGACCAGGAACAAAAAATGGCATTTTGGTGCCTGCTTCTTCTGGGCCGCAAGCACCATGCATCACTAAGTGGGTGTAATATTAAAGAACCAACATTTATAATTTAATGATGTTATAAGGACCTTCCAAAAACATTGAATTACGGACACTGCCTATCCATGTTAAAGAAACGGTGTGGATTTTTTAAAGCTGCATATACAGCAGTCTTTGCTTTTAGCCATTGTAGGAGCGCTTTTCGCCACACTATGTGTCGCCATGTTCTTCCTAACACTTTGGTCAGATGAATGAAAAAACAACAGTGAGGGAAGGCGGATTCAGAGTGAGCGCTGCCCTGTGACATCACTCGGGTGCTGGCTCAACCTGATGTATCTTTACTGTTACAGTACGGCTAGAAGAGTAACACCAGATCTGAAATAGTTCAAAAGCCACTCACTAGTCTTGAATGAAAGGCGCCACATATTAAAATGCAGAAGTGCTCAGACCAGACAAAAAGGCTGAAAAGCAAATTTGTACCATGTAAATAGCATCTAACTTTGCAATAGACTTAATGGTTTAATAGAGAAATGCAGGGAATTTCAAACTTTAGGCTAAAGTAGCTGTGTTGGAAAAATTCTGCAATGTGGCTGAATGAGAGAATTTTTTCGAACTTGGCTACTATGCCTTAAATCTGAAATTTTTAGTGAATAAAAAGGATCTCAAAGATAGCTAAAATACAATATAGAGATTTCCACAAGGGGGTAACCCTGATACTGACTAGAAGATCTAATACATGTATGTGGAGTCGTAAGACATAACTTTTATTGGTAATCGGTTAAAATCATACACATATAACAAACAAGGTAAGTGAAAAAACGTGAATAAAGTGATTAAAATGAATCTTGCAAACCCCTAATTCTAGGTTAGGACAGTGGCGGAAAAAACCCACGCTTGCAGGCAGAGACGGAGGTGAGAGGAGATCAGAAGATCCCCCCTCACCATTGCTCTGCCTGCCGGCTGCACGGGGAGCAGTGTGACACGGAAGTACCGACATGTCACGTGACCGGCGCGCTGACGTCATACGCGCGCCGGGTCACGTGACCTGTCGGCACAACCGCCTGGGAGCCGAACAGGCAGCATGGAGGAGACCATGTTGCCTGCCACTAACCACCAGGGAAAGGTAAGTGCTGGGGATGGGGGGGATGTACTGGGGATATTGGCAGGGGCTTATTAATGACAAATAACACTGGCATATTATTGGGCAAATTAGCAGGGGCATATTAAATGGCAAATAACGCTGGCATGTTATTGGGCAAATTGGCAGGGGCATATTAAAAGGCAAATAACACTGGCATATTATTGGACAAATTGGCAGTGTCATATTAAATGGCAAATAACACTGGCATGTAATTGGGCAAATTGGCAGGGGCATATTAAATGGCAAATAACACTGGCATATTATTGGGCAAATTGGCAGGGGCATATTAAATGGCAAATGACACTGGCATATTATTGGACAAATTGGGAGGGGCATATTAAATGGCAAATAACACTAGCATATTATTGGGCAAATTGGCAGGGGCATATTAAATGGCAAATAACACTGGCATATTATTGGGCAAATTGGCAGGGGCATATTAAATGGCAAATAACAACACGCATATTATTGAGCAAATTGGCAGGGGCATATTAAATGGCAACTAACAATGGCATATTATTGGGCAAATTGGTAGGGGCATATTAAATGGCAACTAACACTGGCATATTATGGGGCAAATTGGCAGGGGCATATTAAATGGCAACTAACACTGGCATATATTATTGGGCAAATTGGCTGGGGCATATTAATGGCAAATAATACTGGCATATTATTGGGCAAATTGGCTGGGGAATATTAATGGCAAATAATATTGGCAATGTGTATGTAATGGGGTGATGGAGGCATGTAAATGGGGTGATGGGGCATGTCCTTGGTGTACAACGTGGGTTATGGGTCATGTCGTGGGTGTGCATCGTGCCTAGGGCAGCACAAAACCAAGATATACCACTGGGGGGGGGGGGGGGGAGGAGAGAACACGGGGGAGAGAGGAGAGAACACTGATGGGGGGGGAAGAGGAGAGAACACTGATGGGAGGGGAGAGAGGAGAGAACACTGATGGGGGAGAGAGAGGAGAGAACACGTATGGGGGAGAAGAGAGAACACTAAAGGGAGGAGAAGAGAGAACACTGATGGGTGGGGGAGAGAGGAAAGAACACAGAAGAGGGAGAGGAGGAAAAGAGACAGCTATTGGGAAGAGGAAAGACACATGTTTAGAGGGACAAAGAGACAGTCATAGGAGGTAGAGAATAGAGAGAGACATGGGAAAGGGAGAGGAGATAGACAGATATGGGAAGGGAGAGGAGAGGGACATATATGGGAAGGGAGAGGAGAGAGACATAAATGGGATGGTAGAGGAGAGAGACATAAATAGGATGGTAGAGGAAAGACAGACAGACATGGGTTGGCAGAGGAGAGACAGACAGATATGGGATGGGAGAGGAGAGACAGAGAGATGTCAAATGAGAGGAGAGACAGACGGACATGGGAAAGAAGAGGATACATAGACGGACATGGGAAGGAAGAGGAGAAAAACGGACATGCTCCAAAAAGTAGCATGGGGTGCAAGGTCAGTAATGGTACAATTTTTACCCCAGAAAATTAGAGATCATTGTCTCAGACCAACACAGGTGGCTGTAAAAGGACCCGAGGACCCTAACCCATTAAATTTGAAATTTTTGTCTCAATTCCCTGCAATTCCCTTTATTGAGTAGACCCTATAGATGTAAATCCTTTTTGAGAACACACTCGTGCAGCTGCTACTGATCACATACAATGTGGCACTACACAGACCATGTTACAGCTTGGAGATAAGAAAGGGCACCGCATATGCGGGGTGGCAGGACTGTGAAGTTTAGACCCTGCTTTGTCCAACCCTCACTGAAATTGAAACATAGAAACATAGAAACATAGAAACATAGAATGTGTCGGCAGATAAGAACCATTCGGTCCATCTAGTCTGCCCAATTTTTTTTTTTTGAGTACTTTTATTAGTCCCCCGTTCCCGGTCTTATAGCTAGGATAGCCTTGTGTCTATCCCACGCATGCTTAAAATCCTTGACTGTGTTTACCTCTACCACTTCTGCTGGCAGGCTATTCCATACATCCACTACCCTCTCAGTAAAGTAATACTTCCTGATATTACTTTTAAATCGTTGCCCCTCTAATTTAAGACTATGTCCTCTAGTTGTGGTAGTTTTTCTTCTTTTAAATATACTCTCTTCCTTTACTGTGTTGATTCTCTTTATGTATTTAAATGTTTCTATCATATCCCCCCTGTTACGTCTTTCCTCCAAGCTATACATGTTAAGATGCTTTAACCTTTCCTGGTAAGTTTTATCCTTCAACCCATGAACCAGTTTAGTAGCCCTTCTCTGAACTCTCTCCAAAGTATCAATATCCTTCTGGAGATACGGTCTCCAGTACTGCGTACAATACTCCAAGTGAGGTCTCACCAGTGCTCTGTACAATGGCATGAGCACTTCCCTCCTCCTACTGCTAATACCTCTCCCTATGCAACCAAGCATTCTGCTAGCATTTCCTGCTGCTCTATTGCATTGCCTACCTACCTTCAAGTCCTCTGAAATTATTACTCCTAAATCCCTTTCCTCAGATGTTGAGGTTAGGACTGTACCAAATAGTTTATATTCTGCTTTTGGGTTTTTACGCCCAAGGTGCATAATCTTGCACTTGTCCACATTAAATGCCAGTTGCCACTGCTCTGACCATTTTTCTAGTTTATCTAAATCATTTGCCATTTGGCTTATCCCTCCATGAATATCAACCCTGCTGCAAATCTTTGTATCATCAGCAAAAAGACATACTTTGCCAACAAGACCTTCTGCAATATCGCTAATAAAAATATTAAAGAGAATGGGTCCAAGAACAGATCCCTGAGGTACCCCACTAGTAACAAGACCTTGCATCGAATATACCCCATTGACTACAACCCTCTGTTGCCTGTCACTCAACCATTGTCTAATCCATTCAACAATATTGAAATCCAAACTCAAAGATTTCAGTTTATTGATAAGCCTTCTATGTGCGACAGTGTCAAAAGCCTTACTGAAAAAATTAATAAGATTAGTTTGGCATGATCTCCCTGAAGTAAACCCATGCTGTCTCTGATCTTGAAATCCAAGCGACTTTAGATGTTCAACAATCCTATTCTTTAACAAGGTTTCCATTATTTTCCCCACTACTGAAGTAAGACTTACTGGTCTATAGTTGCCCGCCTCCTCCCTACTACCTTTCTTGTGAATGGGCACAACATTAGCTAATTTCCAATCTTCTGGAACTACTCCCGTTAACAATGATTGGTTAAATAAATCTGTTAACGGTTTTGCTAGTACACCACTAAGTTCTTTTAACGGTTTTGCTAGTACACCACTAAGTTCTTTTAATAACTTTGGATGTATCCCATCAGGTCCCATCGACTTATTTGTCTTTACTTTAGACAGCTGAAGTAAAACCTCTTCCTCTGTAAACTTACATGCATCAAAAGACTCATTAGTCTTTTCCCCTAAATGAGGTCCCTTACCCTCATTTTCATTTGTAAAAACTGAACAAAAATATTCATTAAGGCAGTCTGCTAAGCCTTTATCCTCTTCTACATAGCATCCTTCTTTTGTTTTTAATCTAACTAATCCTTGTTTTACTTTCCTTTTCTCATTTATGTATCTAAAAAATGTTTTATCCCCCTTTTTCACTGACTGGGCTATAGTCTCTTCTGTGTGTGCTTTGGAAGCTCTTATAGCTTGCTTTGCCTCTTTCTGCCTACTCTTATAGATCTTTCTATCTTCCTCACTCTGAGTATTTTTATAATTACTAAATGCTAGCTTTTTATTTTTTACTATTTTAGCCACCTCTGCAGAGTACCACAGTGGTTTCTTCAATTTTTTGCTCTTACTGACAAGCCTTATGCAATTTTCTGTTGCCTTCAGTAGTGCAACTTTTAGATAATCCCATGTCTCCTGGACTCCATTTAATTTGCTCCAGTCTGATAATGACTCCTTCACACCTAATCTAATTTTAGAAAAGTCTGTTTTTCTAAAATCTAAAACTTTTGTTTTTGTGTGGTGTGACTGCGTCACTGTTCTTATATTAAACCACACTGTCTGGTGATCACTAGATCCTAAACTTTCACCTACAGTAATATCTGATAACAAATCTCCATTTGTGAACACTAAGTCTAGTATGGCCTGCTTTCGAGTTGGCTCATCCACTACTTGTTTTAGAGATAATCCAAGTAGGGAGTTTAGGATATGCGTACTCCTGGCGCAAGTAGCTGTTTTGTATTTCCAGTTCACATCAGGAAGATTAAAGTCACCCATGATGATCACTTCTCCCTTCATTGTCATTTTAGCTATTTCCTCAACTAGTAGATTATCTAACTCCTCTATTTGTCCAGGGGGCCTATAAATCACACCTACCCGAGTTACCATATGATTACCAAATTCTAATGTAACCCAAATTGACTGTACTGTAAGTTCATATAGCGGACCATAGAACAGTGATCAGTGCAATAAAAATCACAATTCTTAAATATAAAATGCATTTTTTTTTTAATGAACGCCGGCTTTAATATTCAGTTCTTAGTAGTTTTCTTGAGACTGGTATGTTTTTTCATAATAAAGGCCTACCTGAGAGATTCAGGTTTTGTGTGCCTCATGATCATAGCTGTACTCTCTTGATTTCACATAGAAATTCTTGGTTTTCCCACCCAGTGGCCACTGAATGGAACTACACAATACACTAGTATGGTATATGTGGTTTATGCATTCCATTATGTGGTTGCTGTGGCACATCGATTATGTACACTGACACACCCAGATTGTCACGTTCTCTTCTAAGCTGATGATTTCCCCGTGGGACACTTGTAACAAAATCATTCAAGGCTATATCTAGCAGTCTTCTTTTCACCCAACTCAGACCTGAATACACATTTTTCATAAGTGTCACTCTGGGCCACAGGAACCACACAATGAAATAGTATTGATCATTTGTAAAGATCATGTGTGAGCATGCCTCCCAACTGTCCTGCTTTGCCTAGCACAGTACCGATATTTGGAGGCTGTTCCACCAAGCTCTACCTCTGTGCGTTTTTTTCAGAAGTAGAACCTCCTGCGGTCTTGATCTCATTCACCTTTGTCTGAGACCGCAAATAATGCAAATGTCGCAGACACGTGCAGTAATGCTGTGAGTTTGAGTGACAGCACTAACACTCAACCTCCTAACCTCCACCCCCCAGTTTGCCACAGGGCAGAGGTTGTTAATTATGCATGAATCACAAACTGACCACACAACCCTGCTGGTCACTTGGCTGTATATTCACTGAAAGGTGAGTCGAGATGAACATTTCATCTTGCTAACTTAACATTGCATTATGCAGGGTCAAAGCTGGTTGCTTCCTCCTGCTAGAAGAAACTGGCCCTGAACTGCGAAAATATAAAGATTTAGCTATGTATTATATATGACCAGCTCTACCAGGAGAAGCTTACTAAGTTTGTCCCTAGTTTGGTCAGCAAGATGAAATGTCCATCTTACCTCTACTACCTTTCAGTGAACAGAGCACCTAATTTCCAGATTAGAACCAGAGAGTTTGCAACTATATCAATACCAGGGCCTATTCAGTAAAACATGATTTAAGGTAAGATGCTTCAGCTTAAAGAACCCATCAACCCTAATGGTTCACCTTAAAGAACCCATCAACCTTAATGCTTCAACTTAAAGAACCCATTAACCCAGGGCCGGCGCCACCAGTAAGGCAGGTGCCTAGGGCGCATCTTAGCTGGGGGCGTCGGAACCCTGTGTCGAAAAAAAAAATCCTCCCCCTTACTTACCTTGTCGCTGCTGCTCTGACTCCGGTGGAGGTCTGTGGCTGTGAGGGAAGCGTTGTGCGCTCCCCTCCAGCCAATGCGCATTCAATTCATTTAACATGTATAGCTTGAAGACGTAACAGGGGGGATATGATAGGACAGTCTTAAATTAGAGGGGCAACAATTTAAAAGTAATATCAGGAAGTATTACTTTACTGAGAGGGTAGTGGATGTATGGAATAGCCTTCCAGCAGAATTGGTAGAGGTAAATACAGTCAAGGATTTTAAGCATGCGTGGGATAAACACAAGGCTATCCTAGCAATAAGACCGGGAACGGGGGACTAATAAAAGTACTCAAAAAAAAATTGGGCAGACTAGATGGACCGAATGGTTCTTATCTGCCGACACATTCTATGTTTCAATAAAGTTTGTTTAAACAAACTTTATTGAATGCGCATTGGCTGGAGGGGAGCGTACAACGCTTCCCTCACAGCCACAGACGGGCAGATGAAAGCACCGGGAGAGCAGCAGCAAGGAGGTAAGTAAAGGGGAAGGGGGGAGAATCCTGGCATACTGTGGGGGGAAATCCTGGCATATTGGGTGGCTAAATCCTGGCTGGCATACTGTGGGGGAAAATCCTGGCATATTGGGTGGCTAAATCCTGGCTGGCATATTGGGTGGCTAAGTCCTGGCTGGCATATTGTGGGGGAAAATCCTGGCATATTGGGTGGCTAAATCCTGGCATATTGTGGGGGAAAATCCTGGGATATTGAGGGGCATAATCCTGGGATATTGAGGGGCATAATCCTGGCATATTGTGCTGCATAATCCTGCCATTTTGAGGGACATAATCCTGGGATATTGAGAGGCATAATCCTGGGATATTGAGAGGCATAATCCTGGGATATTGAGAGGCATAATCCTGGGATATTGAGAGGCATAATCCTGGGATATTGAGGGGCATAGTCCTGGGATATTGAGGGGCATAATCCTGGCATATTGAGAGGCATAATCCTGGCATATTGTGGGGCATAATCCTGGCATATTGAGGGTCATAATCCTGGGATATTGAGGGGCATAATCCTGGCATATTGAGAGGCATAATCCTGGCATATTGTGGGGCATAATCCTGGCATATTGAGGGTCATAATCCTGGGATATTGAGGGGCATAATCCTGGGATATTGAGGGGCATAATCCTGGGATATTGAGAGGCATAATCCTGGCATATTGAGAGGCATAATCCTGGCATATTGAGAGGCATAATCCTGGCATATTGTGGGGCATAATCCTGGCATATTGAGGGTCATAATCCTGGGATATTGAGGGGCATAATCCTGGGATATTGAGGGGCATAATCCTGGCATATTGTGGGGGAAAATCCTGGCATATTGAGGGGCATAATGAGGGGCAAAATCATGGCACATTGAGAGGCTAAGTCCTGGCATATTGGGGGGCAAAATTTGTGTTTGTCTCCAGTCCCCAGAGCCAGACCAAGAGCCAGACTGCAGCCAGAGACCAGATCATCTTAATGTCCTGGTGGTAAATTGACAATTCAATATGTTTATTATTTAGTTGTTTAGTTATTAATACTACATTGGAAACTAATTTACCTCACATTTAAAGGACACTATAGTCCCAGAACCACTACAAATTAATGTAGTGGTACTGGTGTCTAGAGCCCGTCGCTGCAGAGAAAAGACACTGTGCAGTACTGGTGTTAAAGGAGCACTTTAGTGCCAGGAAAACAAATTCATATACAGGGAGTGCAGAATTATTAGGCAAATTAGTATTTTGACCACATCATCCTTTTTATGCATGTTGTCTTACTCCAAGCTGTATGGGCTCGAATGCCTACTAGCAATTAAGCATATTAGGTGATGTGCATCTCTGTAATGAGAAGGGTTGTGGTCTAATGACATCAACACCCTATATCAGGTGTGCATAATTATTAGGCAACTTCCTTTCCTTTGGCAAAATGGGTCAAAAGAAGGACTTGACAGGCTCAGAAAAGTCAAAAATAGTGAGATATCTTGCAGAGGGATGCAGCACTCTTAAAATTGCAAAGCTTCTGAAGCGTGATCATCGAACAATCAAGCGTTTCATTCGAAATAGTCAACAGGGTCGCAAGAAGCGTGTGGAAAAACCAAGGCGCAAAATAACTGCCCATGAACTGAGAAAAGTCAAGCGTGCAGCTGCCACGATGCCACTTGCCACCAGTTTGGCCATATTTCAGAGCTGCAACATCACTGGAGTGCCCAAAAGCACAAGGTGTGCAATACTCAGAGACATGGCCAAGGTAAGAAAGGCTGAAAGACGACCACCACTGAACAAGACACACAAGCTGAAACGTCAAGACTGGGCCAAGAAATATCTCAAGACTGATTTTTCTAAGGTTTTATGGACTGATGAAATGAGAGTGAGTCTTGATGGGCCAGATGGATGGGCCCGTGGCTGGATTGGTAAAGGGCAGAGAGCTCCAGTCCGACTCAGACGCCAGCAAGGTGGAGGTGGAGTACTGGTTTGGGCTGGTATCATCAAAGATGAGCTTGTGGGGCCTTTTCGGGTTGAGGATGGAGTCAAGCTCAACTCCCAGTCCTACTGCCAGTTCCTGGAAGACACCTTCTTCAAGCAGTGGTACAGGAAGAAGTCTGCATCCTTCAAGAAAAACATGATTTTCATGCAGGACAATGCTCCATCACACGCGTCCAAGTACTCCACAGCATGGCTGGCAAGAAAGGGTATAAAAGAAGAAAATCTAATGACATGGCCTCCTTGTTCACCTGATCTGAACCCCATTGAGAACCTGTGGTCCATCATCAAATGTGAGATTTACAAGGAGGGAAAACAGTACACCTCTCTGAACAGTGTCTGGGAGGCTGTGGTTGCTGCTGCACGCAATGTTGATGGTGAACAGATCAAAACACTGACAGAATCCATGGATGGCAGGCTTTTGAGTGTCCTTGCAAAGAAAGGTGGCTATATTGGTCACTGATTTGTTTTTGTTTTGTTTTTGAATGTCAGAAATGTATATTTGTGAATGTTGAGATGTTATATTGGTTTCATTGGTAAAAATAAATAATTGAAATGGGTATATATTTGTTTTTTGTTAAGTTGCCTAATAATTATGCACAGTAATAGTCACCTGCACACACAGATATCCCCCTAAAATAGCTAAAACTAAAAACTACTTCCAAAAATATTCAGCTTTGATATTAATGATTTTTTTGGGTTCATTGAGAACATGGTTGTTGTTCAATAATAAAATTAATCCTCAAAAATACAACTTGCCTAATAATTCTGCACTCCCTGTATAGTCTTTAGGAGTGGGGCACCCTCGTGTCCCCCTTCTTACTGGGCTGAAGGGGTTAAAACCCCTTCAGCCATTTACCTTTCTCCAGCGCCAAAGCTGGGAACTTTCCTCCCCGATCCTCCTCTCAGCTGCAAATGTTTTTTTTGGATGTTCCGCATCCTCCCACTGTAATGTTCACAGTGAGAATCACGGAAGCACCTCTAGCGGCTGATAATGTGTGTGTGTGTGGGGGGGGGGGGGGGGACGGGGACGGCAATTTTTATTTTGCCTAGGGCGGCAAAAATCCTTGCACCGGCCCTGCATCAACCTTAATGCTTCAGCTTAAAGAACCCATCAACCTTAATGCTTCAACTTAAAGAACCCATCAACCGTAATGGTGAAGCAGCTCCTACAAGTTGGATTGGCTCGGGAGGCATTTCCTACATACTGTACGGTGAAGCTTCTCTGGTTGAGATCCAGTGTTTGTGCTGGCCACTTGATGATAGACAGACCACTATCTGTCTGCTTCTTCCCTATTTCTTGCATAGTTTGGAGCTGTGCTTTGGGTCATTGACTTGTAGGATCCCTTCAAGATCCCTTTTACCCTGTACAAATCTCCCACCTTACCACCACTAAAGCACTACCAGATCATCACGTTACCTCCATTATGCTTAACAGATGGTGTCAAGCAGTCCTGCAGCCCAGAATCTTTTAATTTCATCTGGAATGTTCTTCTTTTGTGTTCTCTACTCCTCATTTATCTGTCCATAACAAGTTTTTCCAATTTTCCTCTGTCCAGAGTCTGTTTTGCCACATCTTAATCTTTTTTATTTATTGGCCAGTCTGATATATGGCTTTCTATTTCCAACTCTGTCTAGAAGGCCAGCAACCCAGAGTAGCCTTTTCACTGTTGACTTTGAGAAAGGTGTTTTGCATCCGTTGAGGACCTATGAGGTGTCTGTTTGTCAAACTAGACAGTCTAATGTACTTGTCCACTTGTTGATTTGTCCCCAGACCTCCTACCCCTCTTCTATTCTGGTTAGAGTCAGTCTGCGCTGTTCTGTGAAGGGAGTAGTAAACAGCAGTGCACAAGATCTTCAGTTTCTTGGCAATTGCTTGCATGGAATAGCCTTAATTTCTCAGAACTAGAATATGAAAACTGATGCGTTTCAGAAGAAAGTTCTTTATTTCTGGCCGTTCTGAAGGGAGGGCTGACAAGGGGGTCAGAAGGGCAATTACCTCCTGGGCTGCTTTCTCTCATAGCTCAATGGGCTGTGCTGCACCCTCCAGATGCTGTAGAAGTACAAACCCCAAAACTCCCCACCAGATTTCTAAAATGGCAGGAAATTATGGTCGTATTAAAGAAACAGCTGGATGGCCCGAACTGTTGTGCTGACTAAAGAACCAATAAAACTAGCCTTCTTTAGACTGTGTTTACTATTCATTTTGGAACTCATTTGATGTATGTTTTCACAGAAAACAAGCGAATTGCTAAATGACCCCAAACTTTTGAAAAGTAGTGTATATCACAGTTTTATTTAAGGCTTATGATATATTTAAATTCTGTTAAAATGTTTTTAAAAGTAAAAAATATAGTTACTGCTGTTATTTTCTTTTGTTTCCTGTTAAATTTCTTATTTGACTTGATATTACAGAAACAAAGATTACAATGTTTACTCCCCTTAAGAGCTAGGACATCAAGGGTTACCACAGAGGAAAGATGATATCAACTACAAGAGTGTTTTGATAACATTTATTCTGAATATTTTGAAGTTCCAAGTAGGACAAAGCTGAAAAATTTGAGAATAAAGAAACAAAAAAAGTACCTACCACATAAATACATAAACAGTACAATGCAATGCACGAGCTAATGAGCAGATACTTCTGTCAGAAAATCAGCTGTCTAAAAAGAAGCTTTGCTTACTCACAATATAGAAAAACCTTGCTGTACTTGAGAAAAATAATAGCCCGGCCTACTTCTAAACTGCTTCCTATCATTTATACAAGAGCCAGTTTTACCAACACAACAAAAGTATGGACAGGGACATCAATTTCAAGAGCACTTCTAGAAAACAATGCAGAGTTATTGTAAGCGAACCATGCATAGAAAGAAAAAAGCAAGGGGGGGGGGGGGGTCTAGTAAATTCTGGTTAGAAAGATTTTACCACAGGGTTTTGTTTTTTTTCTTCACAACACAAACATTGTTGGCTCTTAATATGATTTTTAACGGATAAATTATATATTACATGTGCTTGCTTAGTCTACCTAAAGTAAGCATCCAGTTTGTACTGTATCCTTGCTCACACACTGTAACTTGGTGGATATATTGGTATTATTAATTCCCAATGCATTAACCCTTTAGCTGGTAGGGGTATTTATAGATACCCCTGACAGAAAAAGTGTAATTTCATGGCTGGGTGAAAACTTAGCCTATAAAGAATACATGGAAGGAATGAATCCCACAATGGAGAAACATGTCTCTGATTCAGTTTTCTTTTTCTTAAAAATAATTAGTCAGTTTAGTAATTCATCCTTTTGAAAGATGACTCCCCCTCTTTTCTGATATCTAAATTATCAGGGGGAACACACTACAAATCCTTCGTCTTGATCAATGTAACAAGAGGTTTGTCATCAGGGCTGTAATCCTCGTAGGTTACTGGGGTGGCATCATACATAGCAGGCCGGGACTTCTTCCCAAACCTAGGAGAAAGAAAAGACAAGACAAAATCAAAGAAACATAAAGAGGCCAACTATAGAACACTAAACTATTAGTACCAAGTCTGTATGTAGCAAAAACATTTACTACCACCGTGTGCAGATATAACTTTTCAAAAAATAGAAGTGACAGGTGTATATTTTTAGCCATTGCTAAAGATCTATTTACCGTTTATTTCTATTCCAAATGGGATATGGAATCTGGGATGTCATTTTCTAAAGATTTCCTTATTACTTAATAATGTATGTTATCATATTATAGATATTGTAATGATATTTAATTATAACATATAACATAAATATATATTTATTTTTATAATTTATGTATTTAATATTTTTATTAGATATTTATATATAACTAGAGCATTCTCTTAACATGTGGGATAGCGGCACATATCGGGTCAGTTTGGCTAAGGCAATTTGAGTCAATTTCATAGAAAAAGTGACATTCAAGGGTATTTTTGGCTGTTTTGCTGTTGGCTCATTTGAAGGCATTTCGGGTCAATTCATGTGCATTTTGGTGGTACAAGAATTGCTTGATTTAATGAGCAATTGATCAGAATTGAAGGGATGCATTGCCTCTAGATGGTCAGGATGATACTGACCTTGCATGTCGTATTGATGCGATCGCACTGCTGAACTCGCTATCAATACTCCTGCAGTTGTAGAACTCTTCATAAGCTGGTCGGGAGGATCCCTGGTACTCGATGCGGCTGATTCGGCAGATTCCAACAATAAGAATAATCAGCATCAGTACGAAAGCCACACAGAGCGCTCCAATGATAATGTAGAGTGAGTGCCTTGGCATGTTAGTCAAACTCTCTGCCATGTGCCCAGCTTTCCACTGCAGATCTGTGATTGGAAAATAACAAGTATAACGAAACAAATCATTTTTTTATGGGGCCTGAGTAATCTGGATGTCCAGAAACAAAGGCTTTTAGAAAATAACAAGTTTGAACACAAGTGTAATCCCATGAACCAGCAGATTAAGCCCTGGTTATACTCAGCTTTCTATGAACATGGTTGACAGGTGAGTGCAATCGGCATTTTCTAATTGTGAGTTTATTTTTGTGATTTATTATTCTCCACTAGTGTTCCTCTTCTGCTTCCTCTGAATGTTTGGAGAGGACCCGCTACCTACTCTTTTGGGATGATGACATGCCTGGCTCTTCTGAGTAATTTGGAAGTGAGCCTTTAAGCACAATACTTGGTTTTTAATTTCTGTTTTTATGTTTACTTTGCTATGTTGTTCCGACCTATTGTGTAGGTCCCTTTTTGCCGGCAAAACAGCGCTGACCCGTCAAGGCATGGATTCCACTAGACCTCTCAAGGTGCGCTGTGGTATCTGGCACCAATACGTTAGCAGCAGAGCCTTTAAGTCGTGTAAGTTGCGAGGAGGGGCATCCATGGATTGGACCTGTTTGTCCAGTACATCCCGCAGATGCTTGATTTTGAGATCTGGGGAATTTGGCCAAGTCAACACCTTGAACTTGTTGCTGTATTCCTCAAACTATTCCTGAAGCATTTTTGCTTTGTGGCAGGGCGCATTTCCCTGCTAAAAGAGGCCAATGCCATCAAGGAATACCGTTTCCATGAAAGAGTGTACATGGTCTGTAACAATGCTTAGGTAAGTGGTACATGTCAAAGTAACACCAACATGAATGGCAGGACCCAAGTGTTCCCAACAATTCACTGATCAAAGCTTCACACTGCTTATGCCGGTTATGCATGCTTATCACTTCCCCTATTGAAAATAATGAAGATAGCATTGGGCCCACATCAAAGTGATGCTACTCATGTAGTGCATCCCTATGACTCTCTATACAGATTTATTGAGACCTCCAATGCATAGGTGAATCTCAGAGGTTGCACACTTGCACATTGGGAGTACCCAATCACCTTTATAAGGACCCTGTGATTAGATGTCTGTGGATTCCCCTTTCTGCATGAATGGAGGAGATAAAGAGCTATACAAGGTAAGTATGCTAAACATAAGCTTGATTTTAAATTTGATTCATGAATCTTCTTCTAAATGTCACCTTTAATATGCATGTACTCATCCATTTAGTAATGGGGGTCAGCATCACAGGATGCCTAATGTTTTTCATCCCGTTCCATTCAAAGGCTGTGTGTGCCTTTGAAGTAAAATGGTTGATGTGTTTAAGGGTAAGAAAATGTATTTATACATTAGATGGTGTAAATAACATAATTTTTTTCATTCAGTCTGAGTTTTGCTCAGTTACATACTGTACACAGATATAAGTGTTGAAGTCACCTAAGAACTCTCTTTACTGTCCAGCCCCCTCAAACAAAAGTGCCCATAAGGGATTCTGAAAGGCGCATAATCAGTCATGAAATGCATGACTTCTGCTGCATTGATTTGTACAGTCTCTAGCATGTGAATCTAAAATATGTATAGGTTATCCCATAAATATGACTGAAAGCACAGTTTAAGAGGCATTATACCTGCACTGAAAATAGTATTAAAAATGCAGAACTCACAAAACTATCCCACAGCTTTCTTAGACCAAGAATGTTGGAGAAAAAACTACAATACTTCAATACTTCACTTTACCATATCCAAGGCCTGAACCAATCAACTGTATATATCATTCAGGAACAGGAAGCCATCTTGGGGAATGTACAATAATACACCAACATGTTAGGCCTCCATCATAACGTTTTAGGAGACATGTGATTTGCCCAGGCTTGTTAAGTCCAGTGTTTTTAAACATTTAAATGAGACCATGTCATGCAGTTCTTTAAAAAGCTTTGTTGGTAAATCTATGCAAAAGCTTTAGTTCATTTTGTTTGCTTTGTTGGTTTGTAGAGTGCCAAAAGCTCAAAATGTGTTATTTAGAAATGTAAATATAATGGAAGTGATGGTTAAAAAGCTTAGGCCTTCATTATATTCACCTGAAAAGGGCAACATTTCTGTAACAAAAACGATAAAATATGTAACAGAAGAAATGCCTCACACAAGTGAAAGAAAGCAGCAGCTATATTACTGTTCAAAATTTCACTTCGTTTTCCATGAAAAGATACATTAAATGAGATGCAAAATGAATAGAAAACACAATCAGGACGTTGACAAGGTTACAAATAATGATTTACATTCTAAAGACGCCCAGTTTTATTGGTTCTTTAATCAGCACAAGTTTTCAGCTGTATATATATATACACACACACACACACACACACACACACTACAGTTCAAACATTTGGTTTATGAAAGAAAAGCACATTTTGTCCATTAAAATAAAAATGATCAGAAATACAGTGTAAACATTGTTACTGTTGTAAATGACTCATGTAGCTGGAAATGGTTTGTTTTAAATGTATATTTACATATATATATATATATAGTATACAGCTTAAACATTTTGTGCTGATTAAAGAAACAATAAAACTGGGCGTCTTTAGAATTTAAGTAGTAAAAGTAAGAATGCTCATTTCCCAAACAATAGGGATAAAGAGAAAGCTTAAAGAGTCAGTAAATTTCAACCCAGAGGAATATAGAAAGCTGAGTATTAATACTCTAGATCAGGGGTCTTATCGTCTGTAAGGCAGGGCTCGACAAACCCCAGGCGCCAGGTCGCCATGGCGACCAGGAAATTAGACCTGGCACCTGGGTGCAGTCAGCCTCATGGTCCCCTTGCCGCTGCCATCTGATTTTTTAATTTTTGTTTGCAGCGCGAGAGGGTAAACTCTGTGCGGATGGCACAGACAGCAAGCTCCGCCCCCTCGCGCAACGCGTGTCTGAGTGCCGGGTGTCGTCATGTGACATCCCGGCACTCAGCAGGAAGATCGGCTGCAGCACGAATGTTAAGAAGAAAACAAGGTGTGTGTGAGGTGTTTGGATATATGTGTTTATGTAAAGTAGGTGTGTGTGAGGTGTTTGTATATATGTGTATATGTAAAGTAGGTGTGTGTGAGGTGTTTGGATATATGTGTTTATGTAAAGTAGGTGTGTGTGAGGTGTTTGTATATATGTGTAAATGTAAAGTAGGTGTGTGTGAGGTGTTTGGATATATGTGTATATGTAAAGTAGGTGTGTGTGAGGTGTTTGGATATATGTGTTTATGTAAAGTAGGTATGTGTGCATATATGTGTATATGTAAAGTAGGTGTGTGTGAGGTGTTTGGATATATGTGTATATGTAAAGTAGGTGTGTGTGAGGGGTTTGTATATATGTGTATATGTAAAGTAGGTGTGTGTGAGGTGTTTGGATATATGTGTTTATGTAAAGTAGGTGTGTGTGAGGTGTTTGGATATATGTGTATATGTAAAGTAGGTGTGTGTGAGGTGTTTGGATATATGTGTTTATGTAAAGTAGGTATGTGTGCATATATGTGTATATGTAAAGTAGGTGTGTGTGAGGTGTTTGGATATATGTGTTTATGTAAAGTAGGTATGTGTGCATATATGTGTATATGAAAAGTAGGTGTGTGTGAGGTGTTTGTATATATGTGTATATGTAAAGTAGGTGTGTGTGAGGTGTTTGGATATATGTGTTTATGTAAAGTAGGTGTGTGTGAGGTGTTTGGATATATATGTGTTTATGTAAAGTAGGTGTGTGTGAGGTTTTTGGATATATGTGTTTATGTAAAGTAGGTGTGTGTGAGGTTTTTGGATATATGTGTATATGTAAAGTAGGTGTGTGTAAGGTGTTTGGATATATGTGTTTATGTAAAGTAGGTATGTGTGCATATATGTGTATATGTAAAGTAGGTGTGTGTGAGGTGTTTGTATATATATTTGTATATGTAAAGTAGGTGTGTGTGAGGTGTTTAGATATATGTGTATATGTATAGTAGGTGTGTGTGTGAGGTGTTTGGATATATGTGTTTATGTAAAGTAGGTGTGTATGAGGTGTTTGGATATATATGTGTATATGTAAAGTAGGTGTGTGTGAGGTGTTTGGATATATGTGTTTATGTAAAGTAGGTGTGTGTGAGGTTTTTGGATATATGTGTTTATGTAAAGTAGGTGTGTGTGAGGTGTTTGGATATATGTGTATATGTAAAGTCGGTGTGTTTGTATATATGTGAAGTAGGCGTGTGTCTTTATGAATTGAGTTTATGTTTGCGTGATTGTCTGGCTCCTAAAAAAAAATTCTGGCTCCTAAAATCAAATTAAATTTGTCAAGCCCTGCTGTAAGTTATGATTTTTTAGCAGTGATGACAAAAATTATGACAATTAGTTTGAAAACAATTATTTGAAGTGTCCTTGATATAAAACAGGGTGTGGTTTCAAAACTGCATGACATGCATATTTAGATTATTTGGCTTATCTATATATATCTAAAAAAAAACTGCTGATCATATAAGTGATGAAAAACAATTTCTAGAAAGAACAGAGAAATGTGAATTGTCAGCAGATAAGAACCATTCGGTCCATCTAGTCTGCCCAATTTTCTAAATACTTTTATTAGTCCCCAGTTCCCTATCTTATATCTAGGATAGCCTTATGCCTATCCCACGCATGCTTAAACTCCCTCACTGTGTTTACCTCTACCACTTCCGCTGGAAGAATATTCCAGGTATCCACTACCCTCTCAGTAAAGTAATACTTCCTGATATTACTTTTAAATCTACATGCTAATTTAAGACTATGTCCTCTAGTTGTGGTAGTTTTCCTTCTTTTAAATATACTCTCTTTGTTTACTGTGTTGATTCCCTTTATGTATTTAAATGTATCTATCATATCCCCCTGTTAACGCAACCGTGTTTTCCTGGCAGCAGTGAGCAATATAGCAACATAGTATAGTGTTGAATCCTTTGTAGTTTTTATGTGCCTGAATTTTGTGTTACTCTGGTAATTGTTACTATTACATTTTGCGCAGCCAGTGCTTTGATTACAGTACACACTATGGTTTGTTTGTCTTCTTTTTAGAAGGAATACTCAGACCAAAGATATATGACTGGTAGTTCTTATCTCCAGTATAAGCGTTTCAGTCTGTTGCTCTCCTCTAACAGTGGATCTCCACTGTTTTATTATTACTACATGGTTCAAGGAATGGAACAATTAATAACTCATTTTTGCAGATATCACGAACCTTCGTGTATTTCTGTGGGTAAGGGGCCCAGCCCACCTCCTTTTTTGTTCTGATTCATGCAGTCGCCTATGTCACTGTAAGAGTTCAACAATAATGTATGTATTTCTCTATGTTTTCCCAATCACTGCGCTCATTGTTGTTTTTTAATTATTAGATTAAATACATTTACATCTCAATCACTAATTCTGTGCTTCTGTTCCTTTTTCAAGAGGCCGGTTTAATCATGTTTGGTGATTTAGCATCATTGCATGTTGAGCAGAGCTGTATACTTCACACAGCAGAGCATTGTATCCATCTGTCTGTGGTTAGAACACAGATACCCCATGGACCACTGATGTTTTGGCTGAGCGGTCAGGATGCAGAAGACCCCACACTATGTAATGTCTCTCTTCCTCTGTCATGTAGGAACATGTTATCAGTCATGGATCATATGCATAGATGTTATTTTACACTTACGGATCTCACAGTTGGCTCCCACCCACCCATGAGGACAGTGACAGGTATAGCCATTGGGTTGGTCCACACAGGTGCCAGCATGATGGCAGGGGTTGCTATCACACTCATTAACATCAACATCACACTCGTCACCTGCAGTAAACAAGATGAAAAGTCACATGCTATTCGATTATTTGGCAAATCTATACACAACACTGTAACGTGAAAACAACAGGATGTGCTTTTTTATGAATATGTTTTGTTACAATTCTACCATCCAAGTTTACATTTCTGTTTCATGACATATTCATTCAATTAATGTTGTTTATTTCATAATATCAATTAGTTTACTGTTTTACTAGTATCTTCAGTGAGCTGTGGGGAACAAAAATCAAACGGTAAAGCTGAGATATTAGCGGAGAAATTCTCCTGAACTGAATTATTTTGGGATGATTTTTACATTTCACTTGTTACAAAAATAAATAAAATTCGCTCAACCGGATCATATTTTGCACAACGTTACTGCGGCATGTGCACAAGTACTTCTTCAGGAGATCCTCATGATGGTGCCAATATCATGTCTCTTTCATCTTCTCTCCCCAATACAAATTTTCCAGAATACATTAGTGAACAATAATTACTGCATGTATCTGCTGAGCATGCAGTGAGCTTGCTTCTGCACTCAAATGCCACATCTGAGTGACATCTACTTGTAGGAAATGAAGAAAAGTCAGCACTCAAGTTTCTGGACTCAAATAAAGTGCTTTAATCGGTGAATGTCTGTAAACTCACATACAGAACACTCGCAGAACACACTTAACGTGTTTCACATAGTGGGTGATGCTTAATCAGTGAGGAAATGGACATAAGTGGTGAAAATTACAAGCTTGTTAACAGCTTTCAGATGCCAGGTATGGCCTATTTCCATCAGTCAAACAGGGTTCACAAAACCCAAAGCAGTGCAATAACAGGCATACAATAAAGAACAATGCAGGGAGCTCAGACAATATGACAGCATGTTCCTAAATATGTATTATTTCGCTGTAACTCACCCATGAACCCAGAAGCACAAATACACGTGGTGTTTATTCCTTCACTATCACATGTCCCTCCATTTTGGCAAGTGATGTTCACACACGGGTCCTTGTACAGTTCACAGCGACGACCTGGAAAAGTGGAGCACATTTCACAAAAGCGTGTATGTTTTTTTAAGTGAATATTTACTGTGAGGATAGTGAATGCACAGAACACTTATTTGTAAGATGTAGAATTGAACCAGAGCAGGACCAATTAAAAAAACAACAACAACAATTATTTACACAGTTTTATATCAATTTATATCCATAAATCCCTTTCAGGCTCCTAGAGAAATCAAAACAATGAAAAGGTTTTCTCGGAATCCCAGATTATTCATTTGTAATTTTTTTCCCTTTAAGAAATACCTTGAAAATATAATTCTTTTACAGGCAGGGCCGTCTTTAACATTGACTGGACCCTGGGAAAACATTTGTTTGGGGCCCCTGGACCCCACCCCTCATTCCCGGCATGCAATCACACCCTCCACCCTAATACCTCCCTACAAAAAAATAAACACACGCTTGCTTTGTGTGTGTGTGTGTGTGTGTGTGTGTGTGTGTGTGTATGTATGTATGTATATATATATATATATATATATAAATCAGTTTATATATATATATATATATATATAAAAACTGATTTTTATGAAATATTAAATAAATCAGCCATATGCTATTTATTATGTAAATATATAATTATATAAAACTATATATATATATATAATGTATAGGTGGTTTATATAATATTTAGAAAAAATGTGTGTGTGTATATATATGACTTACACAGAAAACCTTACACAGTCAGATAGACACACTTACATACACAGTCAGACACACTAACACACAGACAAACTAACACACAGACAACCTTACACAGTCAGATAGACACACTTACAGACACAGACTTACACAGACAAACTTACACAGTCAGACAGACACACTTACACACACAGATAACCTTACACAGTCAGATAGACACACTTACACACACAGACTTACACAATCAGGTAGACACACTTACACACACAGACTTACACAGTCAGATAGACACTTACACACACAGACAACCTTACACAGTCTGATAGACACACTTACACACACAGACTTACACAGTCAGATAGACACACTTACACACACAGTCAAACTTAAACACACATACTCGTTTGTCCCCCTCCCTGCTCACTTACCTTACATTTGCAGTGAAGGGGCTGTTTCTTATGTGCGTGGCTCCATGTGTTCTGAGCAGCAGTATGTCACGGACATCCATTCACACTTACAAAAAAATAGACAAACACTCTAAGACATACACAGACACCGTTACACACAGTCACACTTACAGACACACACTCTTAGACAGCCTTACACACAGTCACACACTATTTTTACCGGAAAAATATATATGCTTGTGTGACACTAACAGTCACACTTACACTTATACACACAGTCACACTTACATCCACACACTGTTATACACACCCTTACACACAGTCACACTTACACAGAAATACACACACTCTTAAACACACAATCACCCTTACACATATACATACACAGAAGTTACACAGCGTGATGGTGTGGAGCTTGCCCCCGTCGCGCTGTCCTCACCCCTTGGTGCGCACCTCGAGGTGAGGCGATGTTAGGGAGTGAACTCCCTAAAGCAGCGCCTCTGGATTCCTGCGCCAGGGGTGGATCCAGAGTCTGATCCCATGTCTGCCTGTCTCTCTCCTCTCCTTTCCCATGTCCGCCTGTCTCTCCTCTGCCTTCCCAGTTCACTCTCTTTTCTCTTCCCCATGTATGTCTCTCCTCTCCACCGTCTGTATTCTCTTCTCTCCCTTCAGTGTTCTCACCTGCCCCCCCTGTGTTCTCTCTCTGTCCCCCCTTCTCTCCCCAATGTGCTCCCCCCCCCAGTGTTCTCTCCTCTGTCCCCCCTTCTCTCCCCAATGTGCTCCCCCCCCCCCCAGTGTTCTCTCCTCTGTCCCCCATTGTCTCCCCAGTGTTCTCTCTGTCCCCCATTGTTCTATCTATCCCCCCCTCCCCAGTGTTCTCTCTATCCCCCCTCACCAGTGTTCTTTCTATCCCCCCCCCCCAGTGTTCTCTCTATCCCCCCTCCCCAGTGTTCTTTCTAACCCCCCTCCCCAGTGTTCTTTCTAACCCCCTTCCCCAGGGTTCTCTCTATCCCCCCCCACCCCCACCCCAGTGTTCTCTCCTTCCCCACCCCAGTGTTCTCTCCTACATGAGTGGAGCGTGGGGAGATGCAGGCAACATGTGCTCAGTGTGTGTTAAACACACTGAGAGCTCAATCCATGCTGCTTGTGCTCCCCGCCCGTAGTAATGACGCAGAGCATCGTATTTCCGATGCTCTGAACCAACACTACGCGCGGGGAGCGCAAGCAGCATGGATTGAGCTCTCAGTGTGTTTAACACACACGGAGCCCATGCTGCCTGCGTCTCCCCGCTGAGGGAGCCGGGGAGAGGAGAGAATGCTGGGCGCACCTGTACTATGCGATCAGTGCTGATCGCATAGTACAGGTGCAGTAACGGAGGGGCAGCGGGACCACCAGGCAGCTGCTTTGGGCCCCCCAGGAGTAAGTGGGCCTGGGGCAGCTGCCCCGTTTGCCCCGCGTTAAAGACAGCCCTGTTTACAGGCAAGAGTTTTGGGACAAAGATGGTACAGACTTGCTGTTCGGTTATAAAGAAGGCACAGCAAGCTGTTTGCAGGCAACAATGACACAGACAAGCTGTTTGGGGGCAAAGCTGACTATGGGAAGTGAGTAATGTGTTACTTGGTGGAGTTGGGAGAGGGTGAGAACTGGAGCTTTTTTTTATATTCCCGCTCCCAATATCAATTGTCTGCAATTCCTCCCCACTCCTTACACCCTCCTACAAAATTCCCCATGCCCCCTCATTTAAAAAGCCCCTTACCCCCACCTCCTTCAGCCACAATGTCCTTGCCCCCTCCCTCAACCACAATGACCCATGCCCCCTTCCTAAAAATCCACTTTGTGTTACCTCGCTGCCTCACAGTGACCCTTAGCCCTGATGACATATTGATATAGAGCCTGGAAGAGCAGGCATGTATAGAGGCTGGGGAATGGGAAATGGTGTGGAGTGGAGAGGGACTGAGACTGAGAGTGATATATAGAAGGAAACTACTGCTGAGGGGGAGAAGTAGAACTAAAATTGAGGGATTGGAGGGAGTAAAGGGCAACATATCAGAGTGAGCTGATAACAGAAGCAATATGCCATCACTGACCTAAAATGAGCAAAATTTACCATGTACCACTGCATGAACAGTAATAGAAAAACTGACAATAAGCTGTACTCTACTGTACTATAACTAGCTTGTTAACATTATTCCTTTAGATTGCCAGGTATGGCCTATTTCCTTGTTATTTTCATTATTCAAACAGGGTTCACATAACCCAAACCAGTGCAATAACAGGCATACAATAAAGAACAATGCAGGGAGCTCAGACAATATGACAGCATGTTCCTAAATATGTATTATTTAGCTGTAACTCACCCATGAACCCAGAAGCACAATTGCACGTGGTGTTTATTCCTTCACTATCACATGTCCCTCCATTTTGGCAAGTGATGTTCACACACGGGTCCTTGTACAATTCACAGTGACGACCTGGAAAAGTGGAGCACATTTCACAAACGTACGTTTTTTTAAAACAGTGAATATTATATTGTGAATTATCGTAAGTACTTTTCCAGAGCAAAATCAATATTTACTGTGAGGACAGTGAATACACAGAACACGTATTGGAGAGATGTAGACAGTTCATTCAACAGTTCAACCAGGACAGGACCAGTTCAACACATCAAAAGGTTTTACAGCTGCTGCCTTAGTTTTTTTCCCCACACAGTTTTATATCAGTTTCTATCCATATATCTCTATCAGGCTCTTAGAGAAGTCAAGCTAAGTCTGAAAACATTCTCTCGGAATCCCAGATTACACATTTATTGGTCATTTTTTTTCCCTTTAAGAAAATATTTTGAAAAATATAATTCTTCCAATGTTTCGCTTTGAATGTCACATGATGAACAGTAGACTCCCGACCTCCGCCAATTAATGCTCAGCTTGCATTTTATTTGAAGTCAAAGTGCTAGCCAAGGTTTTAAGTTTAATTTATCATTTTTGGGACTTTGCTACATTTATTTAGAGGTGTGTTGGGTCTGTGAAGGGTACTCAATAAGGATGTTATTTGTAAATGTTCTATGGGGTCTCCTTATTTTGGATAAAACAATTGTCAGAAGAGTGCAAGGTGGTGAATTTGGGGTATTGCAAGCTATATTTTGGTGGTTTAGGGTGTGATCACCCTTGTTTTTGTCTTAGTGGTCGAAAACTGTAACATCCCTACATAGTTTTTTGCACATACAAATTTTTGCCTCTGTCACAAAGTTCAAAAAATGAGGACCCTCAGGACCCTTAGCTCTCACAAAAGCTGAGAACAGTGATTTCAGCCTGGGATCCCCCAATATCTCCAGTCACCCAGGCCACTAACCGAGACTTAGTGTAGGGTGAAAAAAGAACTAGTTTAGTGATAACTGCACAGACTTTTATACAACAGTAACTGCATTACCTTTGCAACACAAGAATGGAAGACATTTCACAGACATAAATTAACATTGACTGTGATTTGTGTGCACAATTGCACACTAATCCAGGCTGCAGACCAACTAAGATGTAATAACTTCATAGAGTTAACATATTACAATGGGGGGAGGGGGGTTGGAACTAAGGACACAGCTCTTTCAGACAGGGTTAAGAACACACAGGCCTACAGGGCAAAATAACAGTGTACATAGGGCAAGGCAATAATACAATCCAGGGACCAGATGCAGCAAGAGTGGTAGAGGGGACGGTGTTGTCACATAAGTTATTTGTGCACCATTACTATTTGAAACACAGCAGGCTGGGCCTCACTGACCCCAGCATTACATACAGCAGTCTGGGCCTCACTGACCCCAGCATTACTTACAGCAGGCTGGGCCTCACTGACCCCAGCATTACTTACAGCAGGCTGGACCTCACTGACCCCAGCATTACTTACAGCAGGCTGGACCTCACTGACCCCAGCATTACATACAGCAGTCTGGGCCTCACTGACCCCAGCATTACTTACAGCAGGCTGGACCTCACTGACCACCAGCATTACATACAGCAGTCTGGGCCTCACTGACCTCAGCATTACTTACAGCAGACTGGGCCTCACTGACCCCAGCATTACTTACAGCAGGCTGGGCGTCACTGACCCCAGCATTACTTACAGCAGGCTGGGCCTCACTGACCCCAGCATTACTTACAGCAGGCTGGGCCTCACTGACCAGGGCAATACTTTTTAAACAAGTGTGAATCCTCACAGACCCATTGCACCGTGTGATGGATAGATTAATTTTTTTTATTTTATATCTGAGAGGAACAGATAAAAATACAGTTGTTATAATAATAGAATATTTAATTTAAACAACATTTTGGACTGAGCCTTTTAACTTAACTTTAAAATATGGACTCCAAATGTGTTAATTTAATATGATACACCCTTTGATGAAAATATCACAAATGTTATCACTTCAAACGAATATCTAAATATAGAATTCTTTTAATGCCAGCTAAGCTTGCTCATTCCCTTCACATATTGTGCATACATTTGGAAGCTGTAGGTGAAAGTAAGATTGTAGTTAATGACGAGAGCTCATTTACTGGGAGCTATTCACTAAAATGTGAGGTGCAAATGAATTCAGGAGCTGGGCCGCCATCAGTGGGGGACACAGTCAGTACCCCAGTAGGGGCCCGGCTGTCCTAGGAGTCCCACAGACATCCTTATGTATGAAAATATATTAATTACATTTCCTATAGGGTCACTTTATATTTAGGCCTTTTTTAAGGTACAGCAATGGCTCCTTGTCAATTGGGGGCTGGGGGCAGCTGCATTGGTAAAGACTAGACATGTGCATTCGTTTTCGGACTAATGCATTTTCGTCCGAAAATAGCATTTTCGTCCATTCGTCCGAAAAACGAATAACTAACGAAAGACGAATGGTTAATAAACGAAAATCATTCGTCCATTCGTGCTATTGGCAATCTATAAACCGAAATAGAGTCGGTTTATAGAATACCAATATCATTACATATACATTCCATAAACCGACATAATGAACAACTTTCGGTTTATGGAATGCATGTAATACTATTGGCTTTCTACAAACCGAACTAGAGACCCCATTCATAAGAATTTCTTATGAATGGGGACTCTAGTTCGGTTTATAGAAAGCCAATAGTATTACATGTATTCTATAAGCCGAAAGTCTATAAACCGAAGGTCGTTCGGTTTATAAACTTTCGGTTTATAGAATACATGTAATTCTATGTATTCTATAAGCCGAAAGTCTATAAACCGAAGGTCGTTCGGTTTATAGACTTTCGGTTTATAGAATACATGTAATTCTATGTATTCTATAAGCCGAAAGTCTATAAACCGAAGGTCGTTCAGTTTATAGACTTTCGGTTTATAGAATACATTCTATAAACTGAAAGTCTATAAACGGAACGACCTTCGGTCTATAGACTTTCGGCTTATAGAATACATAGAATTACATGTATTCATAAGAAATTCTTATGAATGGAGTCCCCATTCATGAGAATTTCTTATAAATGGGGCTCTCGTTCGGTTTATAGAAAGCCAATAGTATTACACGTATTCTATAAGCCGAAAGTCTACAGACCGAAGGTCGTTCAGTTTAAAGACTTTCGGTTTATAGAATACATGTAATTCTATGTATTCTATAAGCCAAAAGTCTATAAACCGAAGGTCGTTCGGTTTATAGACTTTCGGTTTATAGAATACATAATGATTTTAAATGATTAATTTACTAATTTTCCACATGGAGTTATAACCTGGGGAAAGAGGTGGAGTATTAAACAAGATACATTTGCTAATTAGATATGTACGAACATGTACAACTATAACAAGTCCAGTTTTTATAAACAATACTAGTTGTTTAATTCTTTGAGGCTTTAAAAACAAAACAAAGACACATTTCCTATAAATACTATAGATGTTGTTCCATTTGGCTCTTGGTCATGTGAATATTCTATAGACGGGTGAAATGTGTAGGTGTGTATAATTAGCGTATTAATGTGATCGAAGTACTAGAGTGCATAGTCTAGGGGGTGGATGAAAAGCAACAAAAAAAGAAAGAAAAAAAGACGTACTGCACTTAAAACATAAAAACACTTACGTCATAGAAGGTTATGTAAGAAAATTGAACATTTATCTTAATACTGGGCTGTAATTGCACACTTCAAAAAGGAACAATACAGTGAATTAAAGCACGGTTTATAAACACTTGACTTCCATAGAGCAGTATAAGTCGTAGGCCGCAGTTATGTGGGACACATGGCAGGTTGTAAGAATCTTTAGGAAAGTATGCACACTACATATAATTGACCAGTGGTTTGTTATCTCTTGGACATGAAGCTCTTAATGCAAATTCCCCCCCTTTCTATATTTTCTTTGTTGCTAATTTTTCAAATTTAATATTCGGATCTTTTCTTCCCATTCCAGCACCTGCCCAATTGGCAATGTTTCTTCTCGAGTGCAATGTCTACTCATGGGGCCATATTTAGTTATTGTGTTCCCACATGTATTCGCTAGTGTGTAAGTTAAGCATTGCATATGCTCGGTTTACCATCCCTGGTAATATACATTGCCAGTAATTAAAAAAAAATTGTGTAGGCAGTCTAAGAAATTTAATATTTCTGTGAAATTTAGAATGTATTTATTTTCGTAGCATTCCTTACCACTCTAGCATCTTCCATGACTTTATCTCTTCCTAACTCTCTGTGGGGAAACCTGGAACTGGAATTGTGGGCCCCCCTTTGTTTGCGGGTAAGTGCCTACATTTTCCAGTGTGACCAGTTTGCACAAGTTCTCCTAGTAAAACTTAGATTTCATGAAGCTTAAATACCAGCTCTGAGCCAATGGTATCTAAATGTATCTATCTTTCCCACACCTCTCACTATCCACAACGACTACCTAAGTCAGACCTGGGCATCTTACGGCCCACGGGCCACATCCGGCCCTTTGTGCGTCCCTGTCCGGCCCGCGTGAGGCAGGGCCGATCCTAGGCGGGTGCACCGCGCCCAGGCGCAAGAGAGGAGAGGCGCTGTAGCAGGGAGCTCTCTCCCTGCCATCCTCCTCCTTGTTAATCCAAGCACAGCGCGACGGGTGTAAGCTCCACCCCCGTCTCGTTCTGTGATTGGCTGCTTCAGGGAGGAGGACGTTCTCTAGGGTATCTGCCAAGACACCATAGAGAACGTCCTCCTCCCTGCAGCCAATCACAGAACGCGACGGGGGCGGAGCTTTCCCCCATTGTGCTGTGCTTGGATTAACAAGGAGGATTAGGTAATAACAGTTTTTTTTTTTGGGGGGGGGGGGGGGATTAAAATAAAAAAAGAAAGGAAGTGTCTGTGGAAGTGTGTGTGAATGTGTATAAGTGTGTATGTGTGTGTCAATGTGTATAACTATGTGTGTGTTACTGTCTGTGTAAGTGTATGTACATGAGTGTCTGTGCAAGTGTATCCTGTGTGTAAAGGTGGCTGTGTGTGTATTTATGTATGTGTGACAGTGTGTATAAGGGTGTCTGTGTAAATGTATGTCTGTGAGGGTGACTAAGTGTGTAATTGTGTTTGTGTGACTGTGTGTATTTATGTATGACTGTGTGTATTTATGTATGTGTGACAGTGTGTATAAGGGTGTTTGTGTAAATGTATGTCTGTGAGGGTGACTAAGTGTGTAACTGTGTTTGTGTGACTGTGTGTGTTTATGTATGACTGTGTGTACAAGAGACCAGCATGGAGAACAGAAAGATAGAGATGGAAAAATATATAAGGGATGAGGGGAGAGACAGACATGGGGTATGAGTGGCGAGAGAGAGACAGACATGGGGTATGAGTGGCGAGAGAGAGACAGACATGGAGCATGAATGGAAAGATAGAGAGACATGGAGCATGAGTGGAGAGAGACATGGAGCATGAGTGGAGAGAGAGACAGACATGAGGGAATGGGGAGAGAGAGAGAGACAGACATGAGGGTACAGGGAGAGACAGATATTGAGCAAAATTTAATTGAAATATTGTCGATGTGGCCCTCCAGCAGTGCTCGGGTTGCTCATGCGGCCCCCGGTAAAAATTAATTGCCCACCCCTGACCTAAGTGATAACTTCTCTGAAATGTTTCTTTGCTATTAAAATGTAAACATAAAAAACATGATTTGTACTGAGACTTATTAACACCAACTGCTATTTATGTCCCTGCTATAACTATTCTCTGTGTAGATATTCAAGCTAAGTCTCTGGTTGGGTCGGTCAGGTGCAAACTTTTTCAGAGGCCATATTTGTGGTTTTATCTCTATGTTTTTGGCAACCTTGTAGGTTCGTGTCTTGGCAGGATCAACTCAGCCTATCATCCTTCCAAGACTGATAAAACAAGTACCATTAACAAATCCCCAGGACACACATGAAAAAGGGAGGAATGAACGTATTCTTGATGGTAGAAAAATATTGTTAGCATTAATTATAGCGAAAACTACGGTAATTGTCTATGTTAAAGGGAGAGGATATGGAATAATAAATGGTGAATAGCACTTGACATTACAAAGTAGTGAATACAAAATGAGGTAAAGATGTGCTCACGATTAAACTTCTTTATCATAGAGGTTGGAGAGAGAGAGAGAAAGTGTTCTCATTTTTTCTATGCCCTCTTTATGTTAACGCTCTTTAAAAAAAAAAAGACAACAAATAGATCTCCTGACTCCTGGGTTGTTGTTTTTTTGTGTCTTCTTCATATCTTTGCATAAATCTGCATAATGGAGTAGCCAGAAATAAACATCAAACAGAGATAACAGAGAAGCCTTCCCCCATCCTCTGCTTGTCATCTCTCAGATGGAATACAGGCTTACTCCTCATTATAAAGGAAGGATCGCTCATATGGAAGGAGGCTAACATATGACCGTGATAATGTTTTCCAAATAAACACATGAGTGAGACTGCTTTGCAGGGCATTACAAGTCAAGATACAGGGCAGCACACCAATAGAAAATACATTCAAAATGCAATCCAAATATCTCTTTACTGGGGGTTCATGAAAAATACCTAATCTGAAGCATTTTTGGGTTTAATCATTGCATATAGTTGAAAAACATGTCATCTTTTAGTAATGTTTACAAGTTAATTATGTATGTTAGTTGCAGAAAATCAGGTCTGAATTCATTTAAGACCCAATTGGTCCATAAGCGCATCAAAATATTGAATTAGCAAAAATGCAAATTCTTCCCCAGAGCATTAACTCCTCTGGGCACATAGATCTCAGTCAGTGGCGGTCCTACCATTAGTGCATAAAAAAAAATTGTGCGGGCAAATGGGGCAGCTGCCCAGGGCCCATTCATTCTTGGGGACCAAGGCAGCTGCCTCGTGGGCCACCGCTGACCCGTGTGACTGTCTCACACGGAGACAGTCACTATCGGGCAGCAGCCGTGAGTCCGCCTCCATCGGATCTTCCCCACTGAAAGTAATGGGATGGGTGATACAATCAAAGAAATTTTTGAGACTAAGTCAAATTCAGCACCTGAGTTTTGACTTGGTCTCAGAAATAGCTTTAATCATTTCACCTGCCATTATTTTCAATGGGGAAGATTCTAACCTGGGTTTTGTTCTAAGTCAAACTCTGGTGCCGAATTTGACTTAGTCTCAAAATGAAAGTGAACCTCCAAAGTGGAATTTTAGTGAATAGACGCAAGAGAGCCTACATTTTACAAAAAAAGAAAGTGCTGCCAATAGAGTGACTATATTTTGTTTCTGCCATTCAGGGACACATGTTATATAATATACATTATTAGGAAGCCTTGGAAACTATATAGATTTCAGGTTTCTTACCTGAACCAGGTAGACTGCTGCAACTTAAACTGAGTTCTATGTGATGGAGGGTCTCAGCCAACCAGGAGAGGCTTTTGAGCTCTCAGCCAATTAGGGTATTTGAGAAGTCTCTCCTGATTGGCTGAGGCTTTTTTCAGAGCTCTCAATCCGGAACTTTACATTGTCCAGGATTGAGGCTGCCTGAGTTCCACGGAAATAAAGTGACATTGCGAGGCATATGGTCACTCTAGCTGCCATTAGTGGTTGATAATTGGACATTTCATAATCAATGGTCATGGTTTAAACTGTAGCTGTTTTCGGATTGGTTGAGAACAGCAACACGCCAAATGGAAAGCATATCTTATCTTTACATGTGTCAGTCACTTGTTCCAGGCATCTCTTGTGGTAACCTGCAAGAATCACAGCTGAGCTGGAAAAATTGTACAGCTTTCTAATTTAGCAATCAATGTCTTATTTTTGCAGTTAACCCGTTAATTTATTAGGTTCCTCTGCCATTTTCACTCCCTGCTTTCTCTAAAATGCACAAGGAAATGGAAAAAAAACAGGGAAAGCCATATTGTTTTTAGCAAATATCTTAACATTGGGTGGTGTGTTTTTCCATACAGAGAACATTAAGATAAAATCATCACTGACCCTTCAGTAAAGAAATATGAATAATAATAATCATCACATGTAATATATTCAATTACCTTCATACTCTGGGGAACATACACACTGATAGCCATTGACCAGATCTTTACAGGATCCTCCATTTTGACAGCGTGCTGATAAACATTCATTGTACTCCTCCTCACAGTACAGCCCATGGTAGCCTGTAGAGCAATATATAACATGCAGTCACTGTTAGCACACAGACAAAAGCAAAATCACATCATTAAAACTTAAACAAGCGCTACCTGGGTAAAATAAAATAAAATATGTAAATATTCTCTGGGATTTATTAAAAAAAAATCACATCAATTGCCCACAGCTGGCAAAATGATTGTATATAAAAATTCTGATGGATGCCTTACAATTAGGGTTGCCACCTAGCCGGTATTTTACCGGCAGGACGGTAAAAAAATTGGCATCAGGCCAATGTTAAGTCTATGGAGACAGTACCAAGGCCGGTTATTTTTTTTTAAAGAAAAGGTGGCAACCCTACTTACAATACAAGGTGGACAGCAACCAATGGCAACTCTGGGAAAAATACAAAGGAGGGCACTTTAGATCCTTTAGTCAAAACTGAGGGGGGGGGCACTAATAATTTCCACCAGTAAATCATACACCCAACACACAGATTACCCACATCCTCATCTGGCAGTTATTTTTTTAAATTGCTCAGTTTTGTCCCCATTATAAAATCCTTAAAACTTCCAGGCTTCTTGGGAAGTCAAACTTATGAGTTTTTATATCAAAAGCCACAGAGACTACATAACTACTATACTGCGTGACTTCTTGTATAACCACACGGACAGGGCCGGCCCCCTATATAAACTGTATAACACAAACAAAGCCTCTAGTTTAGGTGTATATCAAATAAACAACGCATGGAAACACAGCATTGCATGTATAGATCAAATGAACAAGACATACAGACTGTGTATTTGCAGGTACAGATTAAATGAATAATGCATGGAGATATAGCATCAAGTGAAAGTAACATGCAAAGTTAGCACTGAAGGTTTAGATCTAATAAATAATTAATGGAAACCCTAAATTACTGGCATAGATCACAGGTCACACCCCCCAAAGGACAGCCCCAGCACCCAGATTCCACTCACATGACATGTCCCAGAATCCACTTTGCACTCAGGAATTGGCCCACTTTGCACTCAGGACTTGCCCCAAAACCCACCATGCACTCAGAACTTGCCTCAAAAGCCACTTTGCACCCTGGACTTGCCCCCAAACCCATTTTACACTCAGGAATTGCCCGAAAACCCATGTTGCACCAGAAGCCTCTTTGCACTCATGACTTGCCCCAAAACCCACTGTGCAGTCAGGATGATACATAAAGCCCATTTTACACTCATGATTTGCCCCAGAACCCACTTTGAACTCAGGACTTACTTACTTCAGCTTCCCACACGCGTGACTGCAGTCTAGGTGATGCAGGCTGTAATGAGCATCTCACACAGACTGTGAGGGGTCACGTTATGTCACTCGATGATGTCACATGGCCTCGATATCACAGTGCAGCACAATGTAAAGTAGTAAGTGTACAGCCTGTATAATAGTGGAAATTTGCTCTCCCCTCAAAATAACTCAACACATAGCCATTAATGTCTAAACCGTTGGCAACAAAAGTGAGTACACCCCTAAGTGGAAATGTCCAAATATAAATATGTATGTATAAAAATATAGACACAAAATATACATAAAAGATGAGACCACACTAACAAATATAAATTATGTTATGTCATTATATCTTGCATCCACTAGGTGGTGTACAGTCTTTTCCTCCTTATTCCATTGAGCTCTATTTTTAATTACAAATGAAATCCAGACAAACCATGGGACTTTGAAATCAACAATGCACAGACCTGGTATTATAACTACTGCCCCATTTATCGTTATAAATAAATTCTCTAATGAAACCGTTAACCCTTTACTGCCAGCGGCACCAGCAGTTAATCGAGATGGATTACTCCAAAAGTCTGAGATCCCAACTCAGCATCGAGGCGGTAATACTAATCCAGTCCGCTTAACATTCCTCTCATGAAGGGTCGCCTCAAACAAACACAAAACCCTAGCACAGCGTGGGTGCAAAAGCACAATCAAAAATGTTTAGAAAAGGACTTGCAGGGCACAAAGTCCTTCAATAATTCCTGACAAGTGAGGCCCGTACAACTCTGGGCTCAACCACAGGTTAATCCAGGGAGCTTGCTCATCAGATTGTGATCAGAAAGTTTTATATTCCCCGGTGATCAAGGAGTTAATACGAAGAGACAATGGAATATAATTACGGACATTTATTCTCAGTCAGGCAACTGCCTACTTTATCTGCAGCTATAATTACTCCATATAACGCCTCTTCTGACTAATCTTATAATCACACCCTGTAAATCATGCTCCCAAACTGAAATACCCTGCTCCAAATGACAAAACTCAGACACATGGCCACATTGGACCTGGGGGTCAAGATGTACCCACCTAGTACTCATCAACGGCTTATTGGTTTTCATTAAGGCCATTCTTGACCTGGTAGTTGCTGATAACTGTCCTGTTTCCAAATGGCAAACACCAGCAATAACCCCTCGTTCAATCTCTTGCACTAGCCATCCTACCCAACTGAATGCCTCCATATAGTTTTCTCTTTAACTCTTACCAAAGTTGAACACTGGGCAATCTTTTCCACAGGGCAAATAACACTGCAGGGTTCACTGAGTTTGCTACTTAAGCCCTATAGTTATAATGTTTCATGTCAAACAACCAGTGGGCTTTGGCCTAAAAACTATTTCACATGTGTATGATGTGGTAAAGATAGTATAATTGGGAGGGGGAACTAGGATTGTCAGCTTTTCTTCAAAAAATACAAGCCTTGTTACTGCCTCCATAGACTTAACATTGGCCTCAAGCCAATTTTTTTACTGGCCTGCCAGTAAATTATCAGCTGGGTGGCAACACTAGGGGCCACAAGACACCTGCCCTAGGTCCCATTTACATAAAATATACATATTGACATATTGTTTGGTTCTCCACAAATATTTCTTATAAAAGTTAAAATTAAAGACTGGCAAAGTGTCTGTAAAAGGACACAGGTGTCGGTGACAAAATCTGTAAAGTTCCACACACCATCATTAAATTGTCTTATCACTTCAAAAGAACAGATCTTAAATCCTTAAATCTGTCTCGCCACCCCATTCGCATCAAAAATTACCTTTCATAGTCCCTACCACATATCACCTGGAAAGGTGGAATAAATATCCTAACAATTAATGTTTTACCCCAACTCCTATACCTTTTCCAAGCACTCTAAATCCTCGTCCCTCCATGATACGTTAAAAATATATACGCACGCTTTTTTATCATAAGTAAGTGCGGGACGTCGCCCCCTACTGAAAGCAGATACTATAAAATTAATTGGAGGACTGAGACTTCCCCATACACATTATCATTATGCTGCATACTACTTAGCCAGACCCCTGTAAGAACTGGGTGGATATGGAGAACCAAACCATCCTCCATAGACTTGGAAGCTGGTCCTGAACCTCTCTTAAACACCGTCCTCAGGGGTGGAAATCGCACCCGACTATTGGACCTATTGTAGGAGGGCTACAAAACTAATAAGGGGAATGGAAAGTTTTAGTTATGAAGAAAGGCTGAAAAAGTTAAATCGGTACATGCTAGTGTAATGGCGGCTTAGAGAGAATATGATAATGTTATATAAATATGTACAGGGCCTATACAAAGGGCTTTCTAAAGACATGTTCATTAACAGAACAGTACAAAGGACAAGAGGTCACCCGCTAAGACTTGAAGAAAGATGATTTAGTCTACGACAGCAGACGGGATTTTTTTTTTACAGTAAGGACAATTAATATTTGGAATTCACTGCCTGAAGTGTTCTAGCAAATAAGTTAGATGCCTTTAAAAGTGGCCTAGATACTTTAATGAGCCGGAGCATAGAGGGCTATGCATGTCAGTATAGGCATTAATATTTATTTAATGCTTGTTGATCCAAGGAGAAATCTGATTGCCATTTGGAGTCAAGAAAGATTTTTTCCTTCAGAATTTGAAATTGCTGAAGGGGTTTTTATTTGCCTTCTTTTGGATCTTTTGGGAAGGTCATTAAACCTGCTACATCTATAGATACTTTAAAATTACACCAACTTCAACATTTTATCGATTCCCTAGCTTGTCCTCCCTCTCTAAACCATTAGATCATGGTATCTCTCACTTGTACACAAAGCTGCTAAGGTTGACCTCCTCCAAACTGCCACTGTACAATAAATACTGGAGCAAGGCCCTTAAGCTACACTGATCAGAAAAACAATGGTACTCCACAATATCCAAGAATCAATGCTGATCCCTGGCCACAACTCTTGAGAACTCTAATACACCTTATTGGAGAGATGTCCACTCCATTGCACAAACGCTTATGGACTACAAGATAACGTTCACTCCACAATTCTATTTATTGCACCACAACACTATAGCCATATCTAGATATAAACGGTCCTTGTTTAGACAGATTCTGATGGTGAGGAACTCCCTTATCCAATGCCACTGGAAAGCTGCACAACCACCGACCAATGCGGATGTGTCATGAATGGAAGACGTTAGATGCATGGAAAATTAGACTGCAACAAACGGTTAAAACTGAATTACACTTACAGACCTGGTACTATTGGACTGAATTATACACAAATAATGTCTTGATTGGCCCACAAGACCCCTATCCCTACATTTTAGGGACAATCAATACTGGAGACAGCATATATATATCTCCCCATCCCTCCCGGAACAGCCTCTCCTATGCTCTCTGTTGGTAAGTGTTTAGTTCTCTAAGCATTTTTTGAATTGCACCACTGCTATTAATGATACACTGATGGTACTCCCCCTCCTCCCATCCCTTTCTCTTTTTGTTTAATTCCTATTCCCCCCTTATAATGTTAATACGTGGTTCCATGATGACTACCAATTGTTTCAATTTCTCTTGTTTCATTATTGCACACAATGGGAGATTGTACCAATGTGCCACCCCCAAGAAGACATCACACTGAAAGAATTGTCACAATTGTTTGTACTTTTGATTATACCTACTCCATTGTGTCAGCTGATCTCTGTCATCTGTGTGTTATAATCTTATAAAAAACTGATTTCTTTAAAAAAAAAAAAAAAAAAATGCCTTTCCTCTGGCTCGTATGCCAACAACAACCTTGCATTCACATAGGGTCGCTGTCTTAATGACTATTTGCTGTTCGTATGTGAAACCAACTCTTTTTTGCTTGTTGTATCTAATTCATACTTTCGCTTGATGCATCCTGTTGCAGGAGGAGTTGTTCTGGTGCCTAATTTAAAAAAAAGCTTCAGTTTCCTGACATTCTTCACCCTAGAGTGGTCCTCCCTGAGATTATACAGGTTTTTTTCTGGTACTTTGACCTCAGTTTGGGTGACTACCCTGTTCCTGTTTTGCCTTCGGTTTGGCTGACTACCCTGCTCCTGTTTTTTCCCTCAGTTTGGGTGACTACCCTGTTGATGTTTTTGTCCTCAGGTTGGCTGACTACCATGTTCCTGTTTTTAACCTCAGTTTGGCTGACTGCCCTGTTCCTGTTTTTGACCTAAGTTTGGCTGACTGCCCTGTTCCTGTTTTTGCCCTCAGTTTGGCTGACTACCCCGTTCCGGTTTTTGACCCGACTGCTTTCACTATTCTTTTGTCCCTAATTGTCAGGTCCCGCCGCGCAGCGCCTCTCCGGAGTACCCAGCCCTCGCTGGGTGTCACGGAGTAGCGGGGGACCTGTGCTCCAGATCAGCAGCTTCTCTTCAAGCGCGCGTCACCAATGACGGTGCGCGCGCCCCTCCTCTCTGCAGCGTCGCCCAAGCCAGCACGCGCGTCATGACGTCACCTGGCGCGAAGTTTAAAAGGAATCACCAAGCTGAATACTGTGCTTGGTGATTCTTGCTTATGTGCTGCCTATACTTGCGTACCTGCCTTTCTGTCTCCCCGTTATTGACCTGGATTGTTTATTGGTGTTCCCTGCCTTCTCCTACCCGACCCTGGATATATTATTGGATTACCTGCCTGCCTATGCCCTTGACCTGGACTGTTTAAACGATCACCTGCCCGCCAATGCCCCTGACCTCGGATTATTAACTACCTCCTTGCTGCTGCATGCTGTGTGTGTTAACCATCTCATTGCTGACTTGCTGCAGTTCCTTGTGGATTATTAACTACCTCCTTGCTGCTGTATGCTGTGTATGTTAACCACCTCATTGCTGACTTGCTACAGTTCCTTGTGGATTACTAACTACTCCTTGCTGCTGTATGTTATTGTCCTGTGGATGTTAGACGTCTATTGGACTATTCCACGCCATATTGTTCCAGGGGTTTCTGCATCCTGGTGAGTACCTAAATCTATATATATATTACTGTACCCGTATACTGACCTCCTATAACCAACCCTCACACTAATGGAGTCATTATATTCTATTTGTTGGATCATAAACATTCTCATTCCTAGGCTAATTGGAAATTAGCAAATGTTGTGCTCATTCACAAGAAAGGTAGTAGGGAGGAGGCAGGTAACTATAGACCAGTAAGTCTTACTTCAGTAGTGGGGAAAATAATGGAAACCTTGTTAAAGAATAGGATTGTTGAACATCTAAAATCGCATGGATTTCAAGATCAGAGACAAGATGGGTTTACTTCAGGGAGATCATGCCAAACTAATCTTACTGATTTTTTTTGATTGGGTGACTAAAATAATAGATCAGGGTGGTGCAGTAGACATTGCTTACCTAGATTTCAGTAAGGCTTTTGACACTGTCATACATAGAAGGCTTATCAATAAACTGCAATCTTTAAGTTTGGATTTCAATATTGTTGAATGGATTAGACAATGGCTGAGTGACAGGCAACAGAGGGTTGTAGGCAATGGAGTATATTTGATGCAAGGTCTTGTTGCAGAGTCCCATAACTTTCCTTTAAAAAAAAACTTTTCCTACCCCTTTACTATACAGGTCATTCTCTTGGGCGTAAAAAAAAAGTCACTTTTTTTTTTACTATCATCAAATGGAGAACAGAAGGTCGCCTGGGTCAGATCTCCTGCTGCTGAGACCAAAAGATTATGGGCTGATTCTGTTTGAAGGAAATATCAGAGAGAAATCTTAATGCTGCTGGCTCCCCGCTGTCCTCATCAAAACCAAAAACTGGGCTTTAACATCTTTAAGAAATTCTGCTGCTCAATCACAAAGGTTGAGAAATAATACTTTACAAAAGGTTTATCAGAATACAGAGGCAACATGTGATGACAGATTGTGCTTGGTTCAGATTACCTAGCAGTATGTTTCTTCCTAACACCATATTTTAACCTTTATTAACCACCTACTTGTATTAGCGTCTTAGGTAGAAATTTGCAACTTGAGGCACAATACAGGTTGAGTATCCCTTATCCAGAAATCCAAAATGATCCGTTATCCAAACATTTTTGAGGATTTTGCCACAAGTTTCAAATTCCAGACGCACCTGTCAGAATGCAAATGCACAACAGTTTATTCAGTGTCCAGCCCCCTTAAGCTATTATGAAGCCTTTGCATGCATGCCCAGATTCGCCCACACACCCACAAAGGGTAATAGAATGGCACGTGTGCAGGCCTGACACTGAGAGACTTTAACATATCTTATTGGTGAAAATGATCCGTTATCCAACATACTTCTGGTCCCAAGAATTTTGGATTACGAGTATTCAACCTGTATCAGCTTTTGGGCTACATATATATATATCACCATTCTATCATACTGGTTACCAGGGCTATTATTCATTGTGAGGCTCAGAGGCAATTTCTGTGGGGGTAAAGGGATCATCAGCCCTGGTAACTAAGTTGATATCTGTCCTTGTGCATACAAACATTTCAGTGATTCTTCATGGGCTGTGGTATCTTAGTTTGACAACGTGTGCTGGAAGACAATCTTCTTGTTCACAAATGAATCAGTTTTGATCAGCTTGAGCCACCGTCTGCCAGCACTTCATTGGCCGTTGCGTCACTTCGCCCCCCTCCTTGTTGTACACGGAGGGGTGGAGTATCCATTCGGAAAACAGTCAAAAATGTTCCAAACATCTTGCATGCGACAGAGGAGCTCTATTACTTCAGTTGAACTGACTTTATGCTCCATCCTGCTCGCTTTCTACCACGATCTTGTGAGAACCTCCAGTAGAAGGCAGAGCGCTTTCTACTTTTGTTATTACATATACTGCACTATAGCTTCTGTGTGCACTTGTGTTTTGTTTAGCTATTGCCACAATTTCAGCCTTTCTAACTTACCATCAGCTGGACTGGATCCCTCTTGCATAATTGAATACTACAGCTGTTGGTGTATGGACTTTATTTCCAATTATATTGATTTATTCTTGTTTTCTCATTAGCGCTGCATTGTTTCTGTATACTGTCTATACCTTTACTTAGCTGTGTCTGAATCTGGTGTGAATAGGGATTCAGCTGAATTGTACACGGCACATGTACTCAGCTCGAGAGCCCATTGAAGGGTTCTGCATCTGAACTCAGTAATAATTTCTCTTGCATTTGGTTGGTATTTTTTTCCCAGAACCTAAACATAGACTTTACTTTAAACTCAGCAGGTTGCAACGTGGGTTGTCACCAAATTCATGTGTCAAATCCACATAAACTATCTGAAACATATTACACAATTATTTTCTTCTTTGCATGCATACCCATCACTTATCTGGCATTTGCAGAGCATTAGTCTAACAGAGTTACAAGTAATTGTGCAGATTAAGAAAAATAAACCGGTTTAAAGGGATGTGTGGGTTAGACTGTTGCTTCAGCAGCTCAATTAAACGTTATATGCAGCTATTAGGAGATATAGCTAATAATATTGTTCTTTCATTGTAGATGGAATCTGGGAGCTTAAATACAATTTCTCTATAAATCTATACATATACAAACAGTTGCTAGCACATTCTACATTTAGATTACTGTCCTGTAGGCTTTTTTTTTAGTCTAGGTAATCTTATGAAATAGTAATGCATAGATTCAGCTATTTATATTTTCACTTCTTCACCTACAATATATCGTGCAGTCTTACAATGATATATGAAGAGTAGCTCGCTAACAATCAATCAAATATTGTTATATATGCTGCATATAGTGTTATATGTAAACTGAAATATAATGTCCACCTTACACAAATAGGGTTGCCACCCAGCTGTTCTTGTGACCATTGTTAAATGTGTGGAGGCACTAGCATGGATGTTTTTTTTTTTTGTTTAAGAAAAAGTGTAAACCCTATACACAAAATAAAACAAACAGGGTGCTGGGTGCTAATGTGTAAGCCACCAGCAGACTTTACAGGAGTGTAGTAGGCATATGGGTCTGTGCATATGTGTATTTGTTATGTATGTGTGTGTGTATGTATTGCCCCGTTGAGCAGAGCCAGTGTGGAGAAACCTCCGTGCTGCCTGTTCGGCTCCCGTTGCAAGTGCTGGCAGGTCACGTGATCGGCGCTCTGATGTCAGACGCACGCCCAGTCATGTGGTCTGTCAGCACAACTGCCAGGAAACCATCAGGCAGCATGGAGGAGACCATGCTGCCTGCCACTATACACCAGGGACAAAAGGTAAATGGTGGGGGCAGATTAAATGGCAAATAGAGACATATTATTGGGCAAATTGGCTGGAGATTATTAAATGGCAAGTAATACTAGCATATTATTGGGCAAATTGGTTGGGGAATATTAATGGCAAATAATACTGGCATATTATTGGGCAAATTGGCAGAGGCATATTAAATGGCAAATAATACTGACAGATTATTGGGCAAATTGGCAGGAGCATATTAAATGCAAAATAATACTAGCCTATTATTGGGCAAATTGGCTGAGGCATATTACATGGCAAATAATACTGGTATATTATTAAGCAAATTAGCTGGGGCATATTACATGGCAAATAATACTGGAATATTATTGGGCAAATTGGCAAGGGCATAGTAAATGGCAAATAATACTGGCATAATATTGGGCAAATTGTCAGGGTGCATATTAAATGGGCAAAAATACTGACATAATATTGGGCAAATTAGCTGGGGCATATTAATGGCAAATAATGCTGGCATATTATTGGACAAATTGGCTGGGGAATATTAATGGCAAATAATACTATAATATTATTGGGAAAATTGGTTGGGGAACATTAATGGCAAATAATACTGGCATATTATTGGGCAAATTGGCCGGGGCATATTAAATGGCAAATAATACTGGCAGATTATAGGTCAAATTGGCAGGAGCATATTAAATGGAAAATAATACTGGCATATTGGGCAAATTGGAAGGGGCATATTAAATGGCAAATAATACTGACATGATATTGGGCAAATTGGCTGCGGCATATTAAATGGCAAGTAATACTGACATAATATTGGGCAAATTGGCTGGAGCATATTAATGGCAAATAATACTGGCATATTATTGGGCAAATTGGCTAGGGAATATTAATGTCAAATAATACTAGCATATTATTGGGCAAATTGGCTGGGGCATTTTAATGGCAAAATAATACTGGCATATTATTGGGAAAATTGGCAAGGACATAGTAAATGGCAAATAATATTGGCATAATATTGGGCAAATTGTCAGGGGCATATTAAATGGCCAAAAATACTGACATAATATTGGGCAAATTAGCTGGGGCATATTAATGGCAAATAATGCTGGCATACTATTGGGCAAATAGGCTGGGGCATATTAATAGAAAATAATACTGGCATATTATTGGGAAAATTGGCTGGGGCATATTAATGGCAAATAATACTGGCATATTATTGGGCAAATTGGCTGGGGAATATTAATGGAAAATAATATTGGCAATGTGTATGTAATGGGGTGATGGGGGCATGTAAATGGGGTTATGGGGCATGTCCTTGGTGTGCAACGTGTGTTTTGGGTCATGTCGTGGGTGTGCATTGTGAGTAGGGGGGGGGGGTTCCCAAATTTTGTCTGCCTAGGGCAGCACAAAATCAGGATACGCCACTTGGGGGGGGGGGGGGGAAGACTGATGGGAGGGGGAGAGATGAGAGAACACTGATGGGGGGAGAGAGGAAAGAACACTGATGGGGGAGAGAGAGGAGATAACACTGATGGGGGAGAGAGAGGAGATAACACTGATGGGGGAGAGAGAGGAGAGAACAATGATGGGGGGGAGAGAGAGGAGAGAACACTGATGGGGGAGAGAGGAAAGAACACTGATGGGGGAGAGAGAAGAAAATGCTGATGGGGGAGAAGAGAGAACACTAACGGGGGAGAAGAGAGAACACTGACGGGTGGGGGAGAGAGAAGAGAACACAGACGGGGAGAGGAGGAAAAGAGACAGCTATGGGGAAATGGAGAGACACATACATGGGTAGAGGGACAAAGAGACAGTCATAGGAGGTAGACAATAGAGAGAGACATGGGAAGGGAGAGGAGACAGACAAAAATGGGAAAGAAGAGAGACATAAATGGGAAGGGAGAAGAGAGAGATAGAAATGGGATGGTAGAGGAGAGACAGACAGACCCGGGATGGTAGAGGAGAGACAGACAGACATGGGATGGCAGAGGAGAGACAGACAGACATGGGATGGCAGAGGGGAGACAGAGACCTGGAAAATTGAGGAGAGACAGACAGACATGGGAAAGAAGAGGATACAAAGACAGACATGGGAAGGAAGAGAGACAGATGGACACAGGGAGTGAGAGGAGTGTGACATACATGGGAAGGGAGAGGAGCGTGACAGAAGGACATGGGAAGGGAGAGGAGCGTGACAGAAGGACATGAGAGAGAGGAAAAGACAGACTGACATGGGAGAGAGTAAAAAGACTTGGGATCCGCCCCTGGTATTATATATGTGTACGCATGTGTATACATGCATGTAGGTATATGTGTGTGTGTGTATAGATCTGTTTACAAAATACACAAAGGAATACAAATGCCCCTGGTTATATATGATGTTCCCTGGTTAGTTCACATGACTATGTCAGGTAGAATAGGATGGGCTTTGGTGTTTGATTACTTGCTTGGGATTGTAAAACAACTGATGGAGATACCAGAGGGGAGGGACTGAGTTGTTTTGCCTGGGGAGTTTTTAATTAATATCAAACTTCTTCTTGGGATTGTAAAAGATTTGATGGGGTAAAAGAGGCGGGACATGACTAAAGGGATTGTACTAAAGGAGTAGTAAAGTTAGGGAGAAGAACTAGGAAGTTTAGGTAGAAGAAGTTTGGAGTCTGGTGAGAGAGGCTGGTCAAGATGATTGTTGTGCTGACTAAAGTATTGAATATCCTTGTGTGATCTGGTCCTAGGCAAACTTTGAATAAAGTAAGAAACTCTCTCTGGAAAGTAAGTATTTTATTTCATCTCTGTTGCTGGAGCCTGAGTAGCAATATCCATGGGAAAGGCCTTTATCTGGATAAGGTCATAAAAGGTGTTTCAATTAATTTGCTTGGAAAGGTGGGAGAGAGTGAATGAACATTTTAAAACACAACGCAGAGTATTGAAGAGTGCTGAAGCTATACGATCTATAAGAGATCTAAAGATATACTACAGCAGACACACCGACAATATATATAAAACATCTCTCAGCATGACCTGGAACACACGCCAATATACAACATATTGCACCATCATATATTATCTACAACACTAGGGACCACAGGTTACACAGCTGGGCCAATGTCCCTGTGGATGTCAACAGATGGAGGCAATTTGAGTGAACAGACAAGTGAATAGGAAAGCTCAGACATTAATAACTGAATTAAAAAAAACTTATACTTACCTATCTTGTGAACTCAGGTACTAACACCTGATTTGTGCAGACACATGTTAGTTCACTGCTTAGTGAATAGAATCCAAGGTTATAATGGCATCTTTTAAATATATTTAAAATTATTAAAAATGTTTAAAATTATTAAGATAATATGTTGTATGGGTGTACACTGCATTTATTGTTATTTCTTGGATAAAGCCGACCTGAATCTTTTCCCCAATCAGTGCGTTAGTTAGGCATCCTCTTTTTTTTTTATATACTTTGGTCAATGTCTACTTGCCAAACAAGGGGCCCACATGAGTGCTTTGCAAAATAATGGTTTAAGTTAAAAAAGTAGCCAAGGGAATTGTCTTGATTACGGGGGATTTTAACACTGTGATGGACCCAAGTCTAGACTAAAAATTGAGAAAAGATACCCTTATTGATAAAAATGTTTTAATAGAACAATCTAAAAAGCTGGAATTATGTGGTACACTGGTCATAATCCCCAAAACATCTATGCCTGAGTAATGAAACAGCTATTAAAAACACACACAACAAAATCTTCTTTAAAGGAGTTATCAGAGGATATCAAATAAAAATGGGGTGGGGGTCTGCCCCTAGCTGATTTATTTATAGCCTTTTACAGTTTGGCAGCTCAAAATAAAAATGATCCATAAAAAACAAGATGGAAGAGCTTAAAAATATCCAGTTGAAAATCAATACCAAAATAGAAGAAAAATAAAATACTGTACAAGAGAGAAATTAAGAATTAAGTATTATTATAGAGGAAATAAAGCAGACAAAATCCTAACGAATAAACTGGAAAAAATATACGAACAAACAACTAATTAAATTAGTTAATAGATTAATAGAAAATGGGGAGTTAACTACAAGCCCTGAAGGAATTAAAAACATTTAATAACTACTGCTCTAAATTGTACAATTTGAGTTCTACTGGAAATACAGATACAATAGATGAATATCTAGCTAAAACTAAACTCCCAAAGGTGACAGAAACAAAGAAATCTATATTAAATAATTATATCACGAAAGAAGAGGTTGAATATGTTATAGATAATTTAGGAAACTATAAATCCACGGGTATGGACTACTTTGGGATTTTATTCTATAATTAATTTAAATAAATGTAAAGAAACTATATCACCTTGTGGCGGAACCAACCTCGCCACTATGTTCTGGAGAAGCCTGGTTGCTCGCCTGCTGCCTCTGGACTATGGCCCCATGGTAAAGGCTTGCATTTTCCCCTGCAGAAAGGCTTGTTCGTGCCTTTCTGCCTGGGTGTTTGGTAGATTGAATCTACCGAACAAACTCACAAATGAATGGACTACGTGGGCAAGGGATGTGCCATAACACTATACGTTAATATTGTTAGTTAGTTATATTATGTTAGTGTATTGGTTATGTGTAATGTTTAATTCTGTGAGTAGACCACTCTGAAGGTTTATAATGTGACAGTGACTCCAATAGTTTACTCCAACATCCATTGTTCTGTTTTAACTGGATTAACTGGTAAACTGATTATGTTGTGTACATTATGTTTCTTACTGTGTGTCTACTCACTGTATGGTAATTTAGTTTGCAGTCTGAATGTCTTATGTTTTCCTAGCCCCAGTTAGTTGGAGGACTATGTTTAGTTCCTTCCCCCCATTGTATACTAATGTCATGTGTATGTCTTTTAAAAGTCTGTGTTGTTTGTCAAATAAAAGTAGTTCAATCTTGCTGTACCTAACTGCTAGATGTCCTGTCTATTTGGGTACTAAGAGCAAGGGTCCAGGAAAGACTTGCTGGGTGTGAAGGTCCGTTACACACCTCACCTGGTACTTATGTTTAATGAAGTTGCTATTTCCCCTATTTTAAGAGCTTCTTCGTGCTAACATATTGCCGCTGTTAAAGGCAGATAAGGATCCATGTGACCTATAATTGTACGCATCAATCTTGGCTGAGAGGATCAAGATTATTGTCCCAAATGTTATTCTCTTAGATCAAATAGGAATTGTTCCTAACCGACATGCTTGTGGAAACACCCGTAGACTAGTAAATATTCTGATCCAGGCAGAGAAAAGAAAGTTTCCCCTGCTGAACCTGTCACTGGGCGCCGAAAAAGCGTTTAACAGGGTCAGCTGGGTATATCAAGGTCTTGAAAGCATTTGGTATAGATGGGTGGCTCCATGGTGATGGACTCTTCCCCATCAGCAAGAATAGTGGCTCTGGTCTGTGCTCCAGGTGGTTCTCTTTATCAAATGGGACCAGACAAGGGTGCCCACTGTCCCCATGACTATATATCCTCTCAGTAAAACCATTAGCAGTAAATATAAGAAATAAGGTAAACATCACTGGCGCGTTCTTAAACCGTCCATCTCTCTTCCACCCCTTATGCAAGAAATTGAGAACTACAGAAATAATTGTCCCAATCTCCTAAACAAGAATGGATGTAGACATTTAATTATATTTTTTTATCAATAAATCCAGGTATTAGTAAATACTGAACTTTATAGACCTGTACATTTTAGTTAATTCTAACCATCACAGCAACTGTAATTCTCTTTGATGTGTCTGTCAACTCTGTGCAGATTTAGTGTGTTCACTTTTGACAAGAGTTCTCGATCTTCATCCATCATCTGCTTTCACTTGGTGATGAGGTTCATAATCACTGTTTAGTATATTGTAAATCTATGTACTTAATCCATCAGTACATAGATGTATTATTTAAATTTAGTCCTTAACGACCTAAGGTGTACTACCAAAAAATATTTTGGTTTATTTAAGCAGTGCATTCCTTGCTGACATTTTTACAAATGGTAATCATACAGGTTCAATGTAGGAGATATGGAACTTGCTTCTCCCTGGGGTGTTTTGTCACTCATGCTGTTCATCAAGCAGTCAGATCATAGCCAGTGTGATTGGTGAAAGTGCTTAGACCAGTTACGAGTAAGTGGAAAGACAGAATTAGTGAGGTGTGTGGTAGTGCTGAATTGGTGGCATGCAAGGTCAAATGCATTGGCCACAAAAATATGGTGGTAAAGGTGCACAACACTGACCAATGCTTGGCCACTTAGCATCATCATTTTTTTGGGTTCTAGAAGATGCGTGAAGCAACAAACCTTTTGTTTATGAGTAGATGGCTGAAAGACAACGAAGAATGCCGCATGGTAAGGTTTGAATGTGTCCTACAAGCTTGAAACATACAGAATAAACAAAATAAGCTTGGTTAATTTAAATATTACCTGGATAACTAAATATAGTTAGATTGTCAACCAGACCAATGAATTTATTGCCAATTATTATGGCAATGGTATCAAACTATTTGGTTTCTTTAGGAGCAGATCTGACTTAAAATATAACAACTTCAAAACAAAAATAAAATTAACCCAAATGATAAGTTAAAGGACAGAAACTGTGTACAAGGGAAATCAGTATTTAGCAATTTAAAGGTTAGTGGGTGGTTCCACCTGTTCGTTGTACATGTTTTGGTATGTCACGTAAATGTATTATTATCTTAACAAATTCTAGTTCTCGGATAGTTTAACATTGAAAATAATTCTACTGTGACCTCTAAACTCAGTGACATCTGAGATACTATACAAGAGATGTGCTTTCTTCCTCTTCAGCAGTTTTAATGGTCCACGAGCTACCAGTGCCCTTGTTCGTTATAATGTGGAATCAGTCTCTTCAAGTGCTTGGAATGTAGGGGGCGTGGTTTGCACAGCTCTGTGGGCTGTTACGTAACACAAGCGCAATAGCTTGGAAAAAATAGCTGAAGCAACAGCTGTTCAAATTACATATGAATTAAATATGCACTCTTTGCAAGTGTTTGATACAACACTTATCTAATAGCCCCTTTATTGAGATAATCTTTAAATTAAATAAGTAATGAAATAAGGGTTATTAAAAGAAATGACTGAGAACTCATCTAATGAAAATGGATTAAGACTTTGATTATTGCGATAATACACCGTACAGTTGTAGATGACTAATTGGTGTTGTCTTCTTACCTGCACCTTGTAGGTTGCGTCCGCAGTGTCTGCTCCTCGTACCCTGTCAGCACAGCTGGAGAAGATTTTTGTTGTAAAGTGTCTTCACAGTTGTGATTTTGATTCCAAACCTCTGTTCCCTGTTGCTTTGCCTGTTGATCTTTTTCAGCTAACGATGCGTTGTTATTGTCTTGAAAGCAGTTTCCGCTGACCTCAGCAGACCTTTGATATGTACCTACACTGTTGACAGCTGACTCAACTCCTTGCCAGGAATCTAGTTTGTGCAGATGCATTGCACTGTAACTAAATATGCCTTAACATTTTCCAGGCTTGCACAAATTATTCAATTTCTGAATGAATGTGGCTTGTCTGTATCCTCAATATCGGTCTCTATGTAGGTTTCCAATTACCAACTTGCTATGGCCTTTCTCGTCCTAGTACTTCTCCCTTCTTTAGTTACCTTTACTCACAGCTTTCGTTTAGCGCTACCATCGAGTTGATCTCTTTGATAACAACTCTGACGCTCTCAAAACCAATTAATCGCTCACACTTTCACTCTCACATCCATTTTTTCTTTCACATTTCAGAAAGCAAGTTTTTAGAAATTGGAATTTTGAATCAAATCAACTACAAATCTGCGTGTAACAATGTACTGTTTCATGTAATGCATGATTCAGTATTATGTGTTGTAGATATCCTTGCTGCAGATTATAGGTCATGCTTTTTTTGGTCAGTGTATAATGCTAAATTAGGTCCAAGCTAGTCTCCATACAGCTAAGTGTCTGTCTGTCTGCTTGTCTTGAGTCTTTTTCTACCGGTCTCCAAACCATGCCGGACCTGCATAGGTCTACTTCCTCTTCAACAAAACACCATGTTTATTTAGGTAATGACCACCACACACAGTCATAGATCATTTCCCTTCCCATTCCTTGGAATACTGAACTCCCATGAGCTAACAAGACAGAATATGCCTCTGGGACAAAACAGCCTGCTTTTATTTCATCAGCCCCCAGGATGCAATAAAACACCCATCAGCAGGATACTGTATGGGGTTTAGTATGGCCAAAACCCTACCTCCCCTAAAGCTAATAATTAAGTGATTTCAAATGTTGCCACATAGGGGGGAAATTCCTTCTTAGTTCCAAATAGGCAATCAGATTTCTCTTTAGATCAACACTTTAATTATTAATGTTGGTTCTATCATTTATAGCCCTGTATCTTCTGCTTTTCTAATTCATTATCCAGACCATTTTAAAATGCATCTATTGTAGTTGATAGCACTACCTCTCTTGGCAGTGAGTTCCATAACTTTATTGTCCTTACTGTAAAGAATCCCTTCCCTCGTTGCCTATGAAATCTTTGCTCTTCCAATCTCAGGGGGATGATCTATTGTTCTTGCGGAGCAGTACATGTAGAAAAAAACATTTAACCTATGGTGGGGTAAATGTGATGGTAGCAAGGTGAATGTGTGATTTCTGTAGGGAAAGCAGGCCTTCTGTCTTGTTTGGTATGGGTAGTTTTGTATTTGATAATGCCTCTAGTCATGGAAGCCTCCGTGACTGGGGCTTCCTCTCTGTCCATCTGGCTTCTGCACCTCTGTCTTGAGCTGTGTTTAAAGGCTGTCTTGTAAAGTGTGCATGTGCTCCAGTGTCCATATTTAAAATAGATTAAGAGGGAAAAGGCAAACATTGTTGATCAGATCTGCATATGCCTATCCCGAAAACATGGAAGTGATGGCGGCTCTGTGAATGTGGCATTTCTGAGGTATTGTTTAGTGGGTTTAGATTTGTGTTTGATAATGCCTCTGCTGTCAGCTTTATTCATGAAAGAGAGAATTGTAGGGCATGCAAATAAAGTTCAATATATTTTTAATATTCATACTTAATAATTGAAATGCTCAATAAATTGGTATATACTATATAGTGATATTTATAATGTATATCTTAAACATAACGTATTTACAGTCTTTGTATAAAAAAAACAAAAAACCCTAAACATACTTATCTCTGTAATGACCACCTCATGCAAAGCCCTGTGTAAGTGTATATGCTCACCCCAGTTTCCTGATGTGGGTTATCTCTTATTTCAGTATCAATGACTGCAACACTATATGATCATAATTTATGCAGCTACAGAATGACACCTCACTCACCCTTCTGTCACTGTTATTCTCACAGTCGCTACCATTACTGTACAAAGCAAATGGAGCTATTTTGTACATATGAGCAAAGCTGGTGTGATGACAATGAATATAGATAACCTTAGTACATTCCACATGCTTATTAAATTGGCATTATATCTCTGTGACTGTTGAACACCATGGGGTAAAGTGAATTGGATTCTAGTTCATTTAACATGTGCCTAGTTTGAAAAAAAAAAAAAAGGAAAAGAAAGAAAATTGCAATTGTATATGGCAAAATAATAAATGAGATGGGCAAGATAGCATGCACTACATGTACACATACATACCACACAAATATATCAATATGCTGCAGCAGTAACAACATATTAATGGGAATATTTGTCCACAATGCTTGTATTACATTATTATTTATATTTACAGCGTCAACAATATACGTAGCGCTTGGTACAGAGCATAGAAGGGAACTACATACTATGTTAGATGAACAGAGGCAGACTGTACACTAGGTAGATAGCCCTGCTCGCAAGCTTACAATCTAGAGGGAGTGGGAGACAGGAGACACATAAGGTGAGTGAAGAGGTCAAAGGGGAATGTGGTGGTAGTAGTATTTGGGGACAGTTGGACCTGGGTGGCTTTGGCCAGAGGTTAATTAATGGGTGTTCGTGTATCAGTTAGTTATGTCATTAAAGCATTATTGTATTGTTATATAGATATATATAAATAAAGGAAGAAATGCAAGTAGGGCTGTGAGGATGGTACATCTCAAGCACCTACACTGGCTCCTTACAGTATAACAGCAATGCACCAGGCCTCCTTGGTTCTTCATCTCCAAGACCTTGGACTTAATCCATAAAAGAGGGAATTGCAGGGTATTGACAATGGAACTTCAACCTTAAGGCCAAAGTAGCTAAACTGGAAAAAAAAATCCCTGTAATTCTTTCATACATAAATAAAGTCCATTAATGTATTTCTAAGACAGATCTTCATAAAACAACCAATCTATGAAAGTGCCAAGAATTCCATTCCACTGCCACAGTGCAGTAAGATTAGGTTTTGATATATTTATCTAGCTGATAGGAATAATACACACAAACAGCTGTCAAAACAATGAATCTCACACACAAGAAAACTGTTATTGTTTTAAAGGTAATATTGTAAAATGCTACTTATTTACATAAAAAAGGAGTTTTAGAGCATTACTGGCATTAACTCGTAATCATCACATTTTTAATAAACCTACTCCATTCTCTTTTACAGCTGGCATGGGGAAAGAGGGCTATTTATACACATCGGAAATTAGAGAAAGTACTGACATTTAACCAGAATAAAAAAACTGAATTCTGTTCTTTGTGAAACGCAGTTTTACTCAAACACAAAATCACTTTGCCTCAAAGTCCAATCATTTATATAATTATTGAATTAATATAATCATCCTTACGCGTCTGTCAAAGTTTTGAGTGCCAGAAAGGTGTGTGCTATAAAATCCAAAATACCTCTTGAAACCACTCTGGCACTCAAGTAGTTAATTTAAAAATAAACAGACAGAATTATCCTAACCATTGTTTATAGCTAATTAGTATTTAAACAATATTCTTCATTCTCAAGCTTGTAATCCAGAGCAAGTTCAATTCCTGGTTTAGTCGTCATTAAATTATTGGCCTAAAGTAAAATCACAGTATATCTGATTAAACCCTTTATTATTAGTATTACTTGTGCCCGTGTCCTCAGCGGTAACACCATATACACTGCTCTGTGCCCTGAGCACATCTCTCAATCTGCATATTGCTCATATTTCACAAAACAAAGGATATTAGAATTGGGTGAACCCATTTATGTCTGGTTGCTCTGTGTCCAGGCCACTTGGGTGAACCCATTTATGTCTGGTTGCTCTGTGTCCAGGCCACTTGGGTGAACCCATTTATGTCTGGTTGCTCTGTGTCAAGGCCACTTGGGTGAACCCATTTATGTCTGGTTGCTCTGTGTCCAGGCCACTTGGGTGAACCCATTTATGTCTGGTTGCTCTGTGTCCAGGCCACTTGGGTGAACCCATTTATGTCTGGTTGCTCTTTGTCCAGGCCACTCGTTTTTCTCCCAGGAAATTATTAGCCTTTCTGTCATTATCCTGTCCTTAAATGATAGTGAACAAATTCTGGAGTCAACAAATCTCTGCACAAGACAAACTTGGGGCCAGATTTAAAACCCTGTCTATCTATTCATATCTGCTACAGTCAACAGGTCAGATCAGTTCAGTGCTGTGGGCATAGAATTGGTTACATTTGTCTACATGGCAGACCAACTGCTTAGATATTAAAGCATCACAGAGATTTATATAAAAGCCTTACAGCAGTCGTTTTCAGATAAAGTAATGACCAAATGTATACAGGTCCTGGTTTAGAGACATAGTCTGGCAGAATTCCAATAGGAAATGGAAGGTGTGCACCCCTGGTGATACACAATAGAGGGGTTTGACAGAGCCTTGTCAAAGTGGGTGCACTAGGTGGTCCGCATCCAGGCACTTATAGGAGGCAATGAGCACAGCGCTCTACATATTAAATATACTTAGAGCGCTGGATGACGTGTGTTTGGTGTATTTTTGGAAATAAATATTGTTATGTTTTTCTATTCATTTCTGGTTAATTCATGATCTTCCCTCGATGAGGACTGGAAGTAGAGTTTCCCGGTAAAGATCAGGAGATTTGGGGTGTATTCCACATACATGATGAGCCCTATTAAAGGACAACTGCTGGCAAAAAAGTTTAAAGGGACATTCCAACTTGTTTAACCCTTGCTACCTTCAAGGAAGCAAGGGCTAAACAATTCATGTTCAGAAGATCTCCCTTCACCAGCCTTGTGGGTTGACACAAACACATATAGGAAAACATGTATTATATATTTATATACATAACTGCTTTTATTTAGTGAAATGCCAAGTTTGGACTGAAGCAAACACAGTAACTAAGTATATATCCCATTAACCAAATAACAAAAAGAAACACCAGACACACAAAATGTATTTCTCTGCTTACAGCACCAGTACCTATACCTATCATGAGAATATCTGAATGTATGTTTCATAGTTAAACACTTTATTATTATTATTATTTGTAGAACTGAAGGCATGCATAGTCACGTAGGTTATATTGCAGTAACAGAACACCCTATGTAGCTTCAGTTGTAAATCTGTTACTTATATCTCTCCAATTAAACCCTTAACGCATGATTGCGCTTTGGTCCGTATGCACCAAAGCACCAACACGACACAACTCCGGGCCACGATCACAGAGTGATCAGGGGCCAGGGACACATAGACAGAAGCCTGATTAGGGAGCATGCCCAAACCCGGACACATGACGTTTGGTCCTCATCTGACAGAGAGGATCCAGCTGTAGGCTTCCGGCAGCAGGATCCGCACACAACTCATCACAGGGGGTCGCAATGAGCTGTTTGTCAGGACAATCTACGTCAATAGACATAACATTTTTTACTGGCGTGTCAACAGAATACAGGCTGGATGGCAAGCCTAATTGTGATCCATTGCACAGATAACAAGGGCAACACCAGGAATGTCCAGGACCCCTGCACTTACTGGAAGTGGGTGGACTGCTACAGGGAGGAAAAGAGTCAAGGACATGAAGCAAAGCAGTTCACAGACCTAAGAAAATCCTGATACACAACAATGAAATAGGAAATACTATTATTAAAACATATACTGAGGTTTTTTTCCACTGGGGGGGCTGTGCAGCAAAATAGACTGAGACTGCCAACAGCAAAAGAGTCTATTTTCATCACTTTTTAAGCCAAAAAGAAGACATCAAAAAAGAGGACATGTGCTCTAAAAAGAGAACATCTAGTCACCCTATGTAGGGTTGACATGGAGGTTAGGATCAACAGAGCTTACCTGGAGTGCAGAAACATTTATAGCTGGTCCCAACACTGCGGCAAATGCCATGTGCACAGGGGCTGAGGGCACAGAAGTCCACAAGCTGAGCACATGTTGACCCCGTGTATCCAGGACTGCATCGGCAGGAGTAGGAGAGTCCACTAGAGGAACAGCTGCCATTATTGAGGCATGGGGATGTAGAACAGGGATCTACTTTCTCCTCACAGAAGGAACCCAGGAATCCTGAAATAAAAAAATATGAGTAACTATAAAATACACAGAATTGGCTACACTTACCGCACACTGAATTGGCTACACTTACCGCACACTGAATTGGCTACACTTGCCGCACACTGAATTGGCTACACTTGCCGCACACTGAATTGGCTACACTTGCCGCACACTGAATTGAATACACTTGCCGCACACTGAATTGAATACACTTGCCGCACACTGCACAATCTCCACACAACCCATTGTAGGGCAACCAAGAGTCAGGAAAAATAGCAAATCCCTTTCCTGTCTATTTATACAAATGATGTGAGTCTCCTAAGAATATCCTGCCTGATTAGAACAATGGAAAGGGGTTAAGAGTTGCTTTGATCTTTTTAAAATGATTTGCAGAAGTCAACAACTAGCACCATTATGTGCTTTTTTTCAAGTGTCAAGTATATAATTCAGATTGCAAACTCTTCATGACAAGGTATTAAGGGCTCATACCACCCAATCCGATTGCAAGCTCTTTAGAGATAAGACTGCAGAGCTCACATCCCATTTGGGTCTGTATGTTGTGGTTACTTTAGGATAAGAACAACTGTCAGCAAACAATTAGGTTATAGATGATTGCATCAAGTGTAGGTTTAAATAGAAATGCACCTTCCATTACCCTGTTTATCAGGGGCGGACATGTTTAGGACACTGGTGTGATGGGTCTTCCTTCATCTGACTAAGATGGCAGCCCTCTGATATGGCTACATGCAGGTACTTGAATTTTAATTCTTTCATTAAAGCCTTTCTACTGAAAATGTCTACACTTGATGCCATCTTTCAATTAAACACAACTTAATTTATACCGACAGTTGCCATTTATGTGAGACGAGACATTGGTGAGCAAATTACAGACACATTTGAAAAAAGGATCTTGGTAATGGGGGGTATAGTATTAATCTATTGAATTATTTAGAAAGAAAATCCACAGCACGATTCAATGGGTAAACAAAACATACAAGGTTAGCCCTACAGAAAAAGAGGGGGCCAAGGCCAATATCTTTTAAACCACTGACTGGGGGAGTAGACTATTAAATTAATGATGAAATGTTATAGAGCAGTGATAGGTGTAGGTCAGTCATGCATAGTGGACATGGCTGGTGTTTTGCCCATTATTAGTGATTCACATCACAGAAGAAATTTCATAAGTGCATATTAATTATATGAAGGATCTCCCTTTGGACAAACCAATAACAAGAGCTTTTTTCTGCCACCAGGTAGCATTAGTGAGTGGTGATGTGGACTACAAGAGTAACTAAGGGAAACCAGGCACTTCCAGTGGATGGTGGGAGTAGAGACTGGACAAGCTAAAAGGGGGGAGAAAGAAGCAGCATGACCGAGGCTAACAGCCCTGAACGTCTCCTAGGTACGTCCCAAGAAGCTAGGACTAGTTCAGTGCCTAGTATTATAAATTAAAATTAGAAAGCAACTACAACAGAATTCCTTTCAAGTCTTTTTTTTATCAGCTTGGATTCAGGAGTCAATTTGTTGGACACTGGACATCAAACAATCCAAGTGGTATGCTGATCCTCACTGAAGCTACTTATTATTTAATACAATGTTATACAGACTATAATTGTTGTATGTCTGTAACTTTGTTGTGATATCCTTTTCGATGTATTATTTTTACAGCCAGAGGTATTAATAAGGTATATCATTATATATCCTAAAGTCTCTTTACATAATTAAACTGTACTCGCAAATCAAATCAATTTATTGTTGTACGGTTAGTCTTGTTTGTCTAAATTCTAGTTATTAATTTTTTTATGAATACATATTAGCATCTTTTATCATACAACTGGCCACGACCGCAACAATGAGGGTGGCTGAGCATCATGGGATAGTTATGCCGTTCCCAAACATCTACAGTATCAAGGTTAGACATCACTGTTATGAACTTTTCAGACAAGCTGGGTCAAAACAAAAAACACTCAAGGGTGGCATTCAGTCCAAAATCTATTGTGCTCTTATACTATATAACTGGAAGCATAAAATTAATGTTCCTTTCTAAAAATGCAAATGAAACCTATTTGTCCACGAGATCCATCCTACCCGATGTCTGTTATTTGACTGTGTATGTTTATTGCAGTAAAAGCAAATAAGCACACAGCTGCAGGCTGCTGATCCATACAATACAATTTTCAGGCTGAAAGAGTTGTTGTGATGCTGGCTGAATTCAAAAGCTAGACTGATGGCAACACAGTGAGAGACATGACATCAGCAAGCAGGGAATTGGGGGAACAGCAGTCTACCTTTCCTCACAGTACACATGTATGTTGTGGACAGATTGTGGATGCTGGTTTTTCACAATCTTTTCAGAGATCACTATTTGTGTATTGTGTAGAAGATGTTTTTGTAAGTGGCAGATGCTCCACAGCAAAATCCCCAGCAAATATTACCATTAAATTCTGAGGTTATTATGTCCTTGGATTAATATAATAATAAATATGACCTTATTTGTTCCATACGAAAGGCCATGATACATTTTTAAGGTTTTATTCATGATGAAGGGAGTTAGATTCAGCTGAACTGGAGAATTTTTCATTTTAGTTAAAGGGACTGTCTAGTGCCCAAAATGCACCTTTCAAATATTAATGCATATTAATGTGCTTTCAAAGTACTTTAAAATGCATTGCTTAAAATACAAAATACTTACGGCTAGATGAAATTATCAAATTAAACAAGAAACCAGACTACCCACACTAGCTGAGTAAAAGTTATTTCCTTTTTTTAGCTGCAGGAACCAATGAGCATAACTTCATTCAAATCAGTGAAATTTCCTGTCTCTCTAGTGATGTTATCAGACATTGTGCTGCACAGTTAAGAGATCCTTCTGTGTACAAGTTTATCACTGTCCACACAGTGTATTAAATGGGAGGAACACAGGAAGTGACTAAATGAAACAAAACTTTATATGCCCAGTGCCTGTATATTCAGTGCTGCCGCACCTGCAATAAACATGCAGAGTAATCACTGGGGAAGGCTTCAATAAAATATAAAAAAATGTGCTTTTTGCAGAATGCCTGATTCAAAACACACTGGGAAAAAGATTGCACTATACAAGCAATAATCTGCATCTTGAACCAAATTGAGTTTGGGGACTAGACTGTCCGTTTAAGTTTGAAATTATCTTTCATAAGTAAAGCCCTTACTTACCAACTAGCAACAAACACTCTTTAGACCATTAGCAGATTCTGCCACCAAAATAGACTGTCCCTTTGCATTACAATTAAAACAGTTTACTGCTATGGCAGACTGACCTCTTAAACATAGTGTTTACATCAACTACCTTCAGTGCTACAAAGAATGAGCATCAACATGACTGGCAGACCCATAATGCTTTGGGGGACATGGTGTTGGATAATACCAATATATTGCTCTTATTAAAATGCAAATGTTTGTTTATTCTTTTGAAATGTTTCACTGGCTTAATCCATTGTTGTCTGGTCCATAAGTATCAAAAGAACAAACTATTCTTATAATATGGAGGTATAGTTTTCTTTCAGTACAACTAAATCAATTTCAAAGCCGAATAAGTGAACTGGAACAGGAGAATTTAAATTAAAAGCAGGTGGAACTTCCCATTTTTTGCTTAATTTCCAATTTCTCACTCATAATGAGAATTGGTACATAAGAATTAAAAATACCCTTTTTTAGTCATTTGGCTGCTATATCCAAACACATTTACATATACAATAAAGGATGCATTATATTTGTTCTGATGGGCATGCTCCTCTATATTTATACAACTTACAGGAACTTATGCGATACATTTTAGAGGTTGGTTTTCTATGACACATACAAGTATGATGCACATTTTTTAGGCAGGTGTGATAAAAGAAGAATGCTTTGAAAAATAGACATGTTAATATTTTTTATTTTGTATCAATTAACATAATGCAAAGTGAGTGAACAGAAGAAAAACCTAAATCAAATCCCTATATGTTGTGACCATTCAAAGAAGAATCAATCCTTCTAGGTATACATGCACAAAGTCAGGCGTATGGATTACATCACATTGTGCGGAAGCCTGGAAAGACTTACCTTCTGGACATTGGCAGCTGAACCCACTGAGACTGGTGACACACGTGGCTCCATTCCTGCAAGGCTGTGGGGAGCAGTGATCCACCAAAGACTCACACACCTCTCCAGTGTATCCTGTACAAGACAAACATCTTATTGGGTTATCCCATGAACTGCCTGCTATGTTCCAACTATTTCCTACCATGACACCTGTTTCTATATTACTGTAAAGAGAAGGATAGGAGTAACCTTGCATCACCTTGCATGATGCTGATCACTACATGGTGCATTCTGTCAGTATATCACAATAGTATAAGCTGTTCCAATACCTGGAAAAGTAACATTTGACTGGTTGTTGAAGGATAAAACTTACCAGGAAAGGTTAAAGCATCTTAACATGTATAGCTTGGTGGAAAGATGTAACAGGGGGGATATGATAGAAACATTTAAATACATAAAGGGAATCAACACAGTAAAGAAGGAGAGTATATTTAAAAGAAGAAAAACTACCACAACTAGAGGACATAGTCTTAAATTAGAGGGGCAAAGATTTAAAAGTAATATCAGGAAGTATTATTTTACTGAGAGGGTAGTGGATGTATGGAATAGCCTTCCAGCAGAAGTGGTGGAGGTAAACAAAGTGAAGGAGTTTAAGCATGCGTGGGATAGACACAAGGCTATCCTAGCTATAAGACCGGGAACTGGGGACTAATAAAAGTATTTAGAAACATTGGGCAGACTAGATGGACCGAATGGTTCTTATCTGCCGACACATTCTATGTTTCTATGTTTCTATTTCCCAATCACAATATGACATCCCAGAACTCATTGTTTACAATTAAGATCATAAATAGTCCACAACAAATGAATTAGCCAGTCAGTCCCAACAATATAATGCTGCAGATGCTCTGTAGATAGCCACAGTCCCGTGAACTGTGCTGTGAAATAATCAATTATGTGCCACAGAATAATTAATTGGACTGTATCACCTAAACATTGTTTTACTGTGAATGAAGAAAATAAAACATGAATACAAATGATTTATGAATCGTGTTAGCAAAATTGCAAGAAAATGCCTAAATTAGGAGAAAATGTGTTTTAAATGTCTCCTGTTAATGACATCAGCCGTGGCTTGATGCAAATAATTTTCTTTTAAATGGGAAATGTGTAATTTGCATATTAAGGGACATGTGATGTCATAATCTACAAACCCCACAGGCACATTTAAAACATACCGTACCTTTCTCCTAATTTAGGCATTTGCTTGCAATTTTGCTAACACAATGCATAAATAATTTGTATTCGTGTTTTATTCTCTTCATTCATAGTAAAACAATGTTTAGGTGATCCAGTCCCTTTAATAACAGGTCACACTAAGGACATTGGCACACAGGTGTAAAAGGAACCATCCTAAACTGAGCTTGCCCTCATGTCTATAACTCACTATAAGGAAAGCAAATAACCTTTTGCTTGTCATCAAGCGTTATCCAGTACAGTGCACAAAGCCAATCAAGCACAGGGGGTATTTATAAAGGTCCTTATGGGGTAAAGTTCTAAAAGTAGTGCAATCACTATGGGAACCAGCGGAATGTTCCTGCTGTTTACGCTAATTCTAGAACTTAAATAAATACCTCTGAATATCACCTAGTGATATCTGTGTGGCTTGAACACCACTCATTTGTTTGTGAAGTGGGAACAAACGCTGGTGTTACAGCACACAGCGTGCAAGAAAAATCTTCTCAGTTTCTGCAGACCTCACAGTCATTGGATCTGTTACCTCACTGGCTTACCAGCATTACCGTTACATGAATTTCCTTGTTGATTTCCTTGTAGATGCAATTTATCAACAATATAGCTATAAAATCAATATGTATAGTCACTTTCTCTGTGCTGTAATAATTATATGGCATTGATGTGAACCTATTCTCTTTGGCCAAGAACTTAATTCAGATGTCTTTTTTATAAATGATAATCCAAGGCACACACCTGGCAAGCAAGTACAGGTTGCATTTTTCCCATCATGCCTCTGTGTGACATCACTGCAAGTGGCATTATTGTGGCAGGGATGGTTATGGCATGCGTCAAATTCCTCACAGTAAGCGCCAGTGTAGCCAGCCTCGCAGTGACAGGAATATGTATCCTGTGAGCAAAATAAGAAATCAGAATGATAGGGGAAAATGTGAGGTGGAGAGTAGAAAAATACCCAAAGATTATGGGTTTTATTCATGAAAAAGAGAAGGGAATTGAGACGGGAATTTCACACTTAAGGTCAAAGTAGCTGAGTTGGATGTGCAAATCTTTCCAACTCCCGCTACTTTGGTCTTAAGTTTGAAATTCCTGTCTCAGTTACCTGCAATTCCCTATCTCTTTCCTCAGCACAGTCCTATATGAAGTAAGAGCAGGAGATATATGAAGGGAATATGTGGAGCAAGCGGCATTGTGCAGAGGAATAAAATAGATAATTAAGAAACATTATAACAGAGTCATATGGGGAAAAGGGAAGGGTTACAGAAGAAAGGCCTATGGAACCGGTTATATATACATATAAATACACACAATATATACACAATTAGTTACAGAATGGTTTTATGGAATCTGTTATAGAGAGAGGTGGGCAATATACAAAACTACAGTAGATCCATCGATTTTGAGATAAAATAGTCAAGATCGCTATATGGGAGAAATATTAAGTTTATCAGAGAAGTCATGCTCTTTCCAAAGAAATTCTTAGCACCCTCATGGTCTTCTTTAAAAACTGCCTATATCTTGTGTTGATAGCAGTTTTATTAATACAGATTTTCATTGGAACTTTGTATCAAACAGATCTAACATGTTCATTCTCTTGCAAAGTTAAAAGCTGGGACCTAGTGGCCAAAATGCATCTTCCAAACGTTAATACATATTAAAGTACATTCAAAGTACTTTACAATGCATATTTGACATTTTGCATTGTTTAAAACATGAAAATCTTACAATCAGATGAACTTGTGAAATTACAGCAGTTTGTAAAAAGTCAGGACTGGCCATACATAGGAAACAATGAGAATAATAGAATATCCAGTTTCTTTAGTGATGTTATCAGACAATGTGTTGCACTGTTAAAATATCCTACATATACAAGAGCAGGGTCACTTAGATTCCACACAATGCATTTTATTCCACCAGCAGAGCTAGTGACTAAAAGAAACAAAACTGATACATGCTTAGTGCTTACACACAATCATTGAGGCAGCACCTGTAGAATAGGATGCAGGGGAGGGCTTGATTAGAATATAAAAAAAGATCTGATTTATGCAGAATGCTTGCATCAAATCACACTGGAAAAAAATCTTGTGCACTATTCAGGCAGTAGTTTTTCACTTGCACCAAAATTAGTTTGTGGACTACACTGCCCCTTTAACTGCTAGCAGCAACCTTTTTTGTATCCTTTGCTATCACTGGAGATAGGAAACCCAAGATTTAAAAATGATGATGCAAATCCAAGATGGCTGCTTCCATGCCAAAAAACAGGCATATGTTTAAATGGTCATTGCAGAAGCATACCTACCAACATTTCAAATGTCCAAAGAAGGACAGTTTTGCTTTTGTGAGCATGGCTGAAGGTGTGGCTATGGGTGGTGCTTTTTCAGCTACTTTATGGCCAGTAGTTAACTATTTATGTAGTTTTGATAAGTCATTTAGAAGAACTAAGCATTTTATTCACACAAATTAATTTAAAAGCACATTACCTAAGTTTGAAATTCCCAGTTATCTCTTTCATGATAAAGTCCTAAATGAAGGACTGTAAGTTTTATTGCTGTGGAGCTCTGTGATCCAGTTACCAAATTAGAAATTCTGAGCTCCCGGAAAAGAGGGAGAATAGAGAAGGAAAGAGGAACAGGGGGATCTGTGTGCAAAATAGGGACTGTGCCTCCTACATAGGGACCCTTGGGAGGTATGGATAAAGTAATACAGTCTGGTGTGATGAGATATAAGAAGTAGTGTTGTAGTAAATAGATGCATGTGAAAATAATTTCAGCAGACAGGGACACTTTAAGAAACTGATGGTTGTATAGTCGAGGATATGCAAAGCAATAGATATAACACACTGTAGGTTAATTCTAATGATGAAGAAATGTCATCATTTTGTAAATCTAATGCAATATGCTCTTGGGTTTGGGCTCACAAGCATTACACATTAAGATTTAATTTTATGAGGCTTATTTCCATCATCTGTACGAAAGTTCATGATCACTACCAGCAGAATAATAAATAAGCCTTTCACATTATAATGAGACTTGGCTTTTAAATAAGTTGCTTTAATCTGCTTTGAGTCACTCTCCATAGATGGGTGAGGTGAGTGTGTGAGCTGCATTCATTTGTCCTGTGGGGCATAGTTATAGCTTGCGTCATTTGTAAGCTCCGGGTTGTTATGAAGGGTTAAACCTCTCTTCCAGTGATATGCATCAATATCCCACGCCAGTGAATAAAAAGAGATGGGCACCGCACAGAAGGCGTAAATCACAGGGAACCAAAAAGCAGCTGGTCACTGAATAAATCACTGCTCAGCCTGTACATGTATATCTGGAGGACAATATAATAAGATTAGTTCAGGGGCCTATTAACAAAGCTACATAATTATAACTGGCGTGTTCTTTTACACTCCACAAACTCACGCTCGCTTAAGCTGCCCATAGCACAGCCAAGTTACCTAGAGTCCAAGGAATATAATTGCTGTGAAGCACCGTCAGTATTTGCTATGGAGGTTTCAATTGGCCATTTCCACCTCCACGATTCATCTATAATCCACTGGAACAGCAGTTTTAATTTATTATTGATTGTGCTCCTGAAGAACTGGCATACATATTGCAAAGTCATTTTAAAAGTTCAGGTTTCATTATTCATCATATTTTTCAGTACATTAACAATTAAATGAAAGAAAAATAATTAGCAAATATAACAAAGTGTCTGTCATACACTCTCAGACAGTAAGGCCAGTCTCCGATCAGGAGAGGAGAAGATACAACCACAGTCTCTGATCAGGAGGGGGGAAGATACAACCACAGTCTCCGATCAGGAGAGGAGAAGATACAACCACAGTTTCCGATCAGGAGAGGAGAAGATACAACCACAGTCTCCGATTAGGAGAGGAGAAGATACAACCACAGTCTCCGATAAAGGAGAGGAGAAGATACAACCACAGTCTCCGATCAGGAGAGGAGAAGATACTACCACAGTCTCCGATCAGGAGAGGAGAAGATACAACCACAGTCTCCGATCAGGAGAGGAGAAGATACAACCACAGTCTCCGATCAGGAGAGGAGAAGATACAACCACAGTCTCCGATCAGGAGAGGAGAAGATACAACCACAGTCTCCGATCAGGAGAGGAGAAGATACAACCACAGTCTCCGATCAGGAGAGGAGAAGATACAACCACAGTCTCCGATCAGGAGAGGAGAAGATACAACCACAGTCTCCGATCAGGAGAGGAGAAGATACAACCACAGTCTCCGATCAGGAGAGGAGAAGATACAACCACAGTCTCTGATCAGGAGAGGAGAAGGTACAACCACAGTCTCCGATCATGGGAGGAGAAGATACAACCACAGTCTCCGATCAGGAGAGGAAAAGATACAACCACAGTCTCCGATCAGGAGAGGAGAAGATACAACCACAGTCTCCGATCAGGGGAGAAAAGATACAACCACAGTCTCCGATAAGGAGACGAGAAGATACAACCACAGTCAAAGGAAGCAGAGTTCTAGAACCAATTTATCTGTTTGCTGCAGTTTGTCTGAACCTGCTCCATTATGCAAATCTAACCACTCAATTAAAATTAAATTAAAAAGTTTTGGGTTGAATAATACATCTCGTTATAGTGTAATGTGGAAAAGATGACAGATCATCGTGGAATATCCAGTTACTAAATATCTGATGTGCCAAGGTTAGCCGTTGCTGGTCTTTGCTATGGGTTTGTGGTGCACTAGGCACATATTTGGTGCCAAACCAATTCTTTTAGCTCTACTCATTTCTTTAATCTCTGTCTCAGTGATGTCTAGCACTTGGAACCCCAGCTGAAGTGGAGTACTTTTCCCTATATTTGGCTAAGGATCATGAGAATTGGTGTCCACAACAACTGGCATGCCAAGGGTTTGATTAAGCCCTAGACGAAGCACCAAGACAGGCGCGAAACACGTAGGCTTTTTCACAGTCTCTTTACCCTCACCGGGTGACCCTCGTTTTACCCAGCTATTTTTTGCACTTTAAATAAATTTTTGCACATTCTTCATTTCACCGGCTCTGGATGTGCCTCGACCGCAACTTGGAACAAGGTTCCTGTTTCTTCACTTTGGTTGGAAACAGTAGAGCAACCATGGTTAACCTTCAGCACTCCAAAAGATCTACTCAATAAAGAATTGCAGGGAATTGAGATGGGAATGTTAAATGTTAGGACAATGTAGCCGAGTTGGAAAAATCCCCCAAAGCAGCTATGGGAGAATGTTTCCAACTCAGCTACTTTGGCCTTAATTTGGAAATTCCTCTCTCAATTACCTGCAATTCTCTCTCTATTGAGAAGACCCTCAAGTGTTGTGGATGTCTTCTAACATGTGCTCAGTCACACAAATCGCATACCTCCCAACATTGCCCCCTGCGAATCGGGATGCTGTGGGCGGAGTCTGGGGAGATGAGAGTCAGCAGCTGTCACTGTCCTGTGCTTGCTTCAGATCCTGGCGTGCGCGCAGTGCTGCACATGAGCAATAAGCATTCTCCTGTGTCTGAGACATCAGATAATGTGATCAAGACCATGGAATGGCGGTCCTGAGTCCCGCTGAGCTCTACCTCTATCCAGAAAAGTGGAACAGAGGTAGAGCTTCCATACTGGGACTGTCCCGCACAAAGCAGTCAGGAGCTACACATATCTTTTGGCTGGGCATCATGGAAAAGTAGTCCACAGTAGCTGCCAAATGTAAGGCAGGAAAAAGGTGAACTGAAAGGAGGTAGTATCAAAGTTATAACTAGCACAGACAATAAAAAGTTTACAGCTGGCCCTGAATTTCTATACACATAAACCCAAAGCTGGCTGTATGACTGTATAGGCACATACAGACACGTATATATAGAGCCATTTTGGATGTGTTTCTGCATTATTTCTGGACCATGTTTATTAAACAGTGTGCAGCAGAATGAATTACTGTGCCTTGGCAGCAGAGAGTACAAATAACAAGATTACAGATAACGCACAGTGATACACAGCCAGCGGGTTCTGGTATCAACATTGCCAAGATTAATCCTTACTATAGCTATCATGTTAAATCTGTGTCATTTATAAACAGCTTTGGGGATTAACCCATAGTAGCTACTTTATGACAAGCTGGCTTAATTTTTCCCGCTTGCTATTGTCTGTTCATTTCTAGCATGCAGAGAGGTTTGTGGTTAGACACTGCACACTGGGAGAATACACGATCATTATGTTTGTTTGTGCACATTATGCATTTCTTTCTACAAAGTCTGTGAATATAAATAACTTGCACTAGGTGGAGGAGAATAATGCCTGAGCACTCACGGGGCTTAATGCATCAAAAACATTTATTAGCTCGGGGAAACAAAAAATCTTAAAAAAGGTCTCGCAAAACAAACGTAAAGCCGATAATTTTTTTTATCTACTTAATAAATTGTTTGGATGGATTAAGTCCCATGCATGCTCTGTTATTTCCCACAGCCTCAGTATTAATTTATCTAATGCTTTTGTTCCCCTAGGATGTTCATCAGTATTGAGTACCATTAACCATTTTATCCCAGTATAGGAGAGAACCAGAGCCTCTACTGACAAAATGAAAGCACTGTATATAGTAACCTGTTGTTGCTTGCGTTCACCAATTGCACAGATATTATTCAATACTGAATAATGTGGTGAGGATAGTGTTCAAGATAGAATGGGCCATGTGTTCTTAATATGTTACTGACTTGTTTTCTAAAGATAACAATTTGTTTTCTCAGAATAGCAAGTTGTTTTCTTCACATAACAATTGTTTTCCTGAGAAAACAACTTCCGTACAATCGGACACTGGAACCATGCATACTTTTCTATCAATCGCGATCTAGAGCTGTGAGAAGTTTGAGAACTGTATGGTGAGTCACAATGCACCAACGATCTACTACTAGTGCCCTCTTTGTAGTTTCATTTAAAGAGCTCTTATGTGCTGCTGCTTCCTGCATATTAGAAAGCTGGAGGTCTTGCTGCCCCCCACACCACAGCGGAGTATCAAGCAAAGGAAGGGGTTTTTCTGCTAAATGATAAAAAGCTCCACCTGGCTTGCTTAGTGCACAGCCACTTCTTTGGAAAGCCCCCCGCTACCTGAGCAGCATGCTCACTCTTTCTCCTTGCACGTCCTACAATCTCAGATCCTGTACCAGGCCCTCACTAGCGATCCCTCACTTCAAAAAGGAAGCAGCTCAACGTGCATTCTATTGAGGAGCTTCTCATTTGTGGAACAGGCCTCCAGATACTGTTAAATCATCCCTGAATGAGTGTCTCCCCTTTCTAAAAACAGAATGTACCTGTTACGAGATTACAACTTTCTTGATATACTGTACATGTTTATTGTGGTTTTCACTATCTGTATGAATAATTACATACTGTACACTCTCTCCCCATCTTTCCCATATACATATGTTTGTATTGTTCTAAATGCGAAGCTCGGTGTAATACCATTTGAACTTAGTCCCCAGGACATACTTGAAAAAGAGAGAAAGCGTAATGTATTCTTCCTGGTAAAACACTTTATAAATAAATAAAATGTTATTAAAAGCTCCCTAATGTCACTTTCCTGTCTGTTTTACAGCATGCTCTGTGTCACATCCATACAATCTTTCAGTTATTATTGTTTGTCATTCCGTTTGGACAGGGGAAAGGAGGTACTTGCACCCTGCCCGTGAGCAGGGATTGGGTCCATACAAGGATACCAGTGTCTGGGTCAGTGTCAGAGACAGTCCATGGAACGTAATTAAATTGTCCATCACAATTCTGGTGCTGACCCCTGACTGTGCATACACGTGATCGGAAAGCTGGTTATTGGCTGAGCTTGCTGTTATTCCACTGGGAATTTTATTTGGAGGATTTACTAAGTGTTTGAGGACTGGCTCCAAACCAAATATTAGTAGAATCTATAGTCAGGGATGGATTCTCCCTCTCACTTTCTCTTCCCAGCCAATCTAGTCGCCCTCGGCAGTGTTTATTTTACATGCTAAAGATTAATAAGTAAGTTGTTTGGATCAGTACAAAAGGTAAGTATAAGTTACACTGTTTAATATGGTAGTTTTTATTTTTAAGGTTTAATCATCTAATATAGTGTCAGAAAAAAATTATTCTCATCTATTGGTGTCAGAGGGTGCCCAGTCTGCCCTTCTTAAAGGGACAGTCTAGCCCCAAACTCACTTTGGTGCAAGATGAAGATCACTGCTTGTATAGTGCACAGGCTTTTATCCCTGTGTGATTTGAAGCATACATTCTGTATAATTCACATTTTTAATATTTGACTCAAGCCCCTTGCTCTTGTACACAGTAGGATCGCTTAACAGTGCAACACATTGTCTGATGACATCACTAGAGAGACAGGATATTCCATTCATTTGAATGGCATTATTCTCATCGGTTCCTGCAGCAAAAAAAAAAAAGGAAATGACTTTTACTCATCTAGTGTGGGCAGTCCTTGTTTCTTGCAAACTGCTGTAATTTCACAATTTCTTCTAGCTGTAAGTGTTTGATATTTTAAGCAACGCAAAATGTAAGACATGCATTTTAAAGTACTTTGAAAGCACATCAATTAGCAATAATATTTGGAAGATGCATTTTGGGCACTAGACAGTCCCTTTAAGGAATGTGTGCTTTGTTTGTATATCTGGGTCCAAATGCTGGTGTACAATCAGCAAAAAAAAAATACTTCACATATTATTTCATCTTATGTGTGCCAGGGGGGACTTCAGCACTTTGCACATATCTCTGGCACATGGTTTACAGGCTGGCTTTGTAAAGGGTTTGTGGGCTTTGCTTGAAGGTACTGCACTCACCTCTGTTCTTTTAGTAACACAGCTTCCTTTCCCAGAACAATCGGCAGCTTCCACTGTGCTACCTTCTGGCACGCAATCAGTGATTTTTACAACCACGGCCAGACGCAAGGCCACGATGCATTTACTCACAGAATCGTTCACGAACCCTGAGACAAGAGAAGAGGTTACAGTTCACCTCCATCCTAATTTATACATTTTCCCATAAATGGAAGTTGCAGAAATATCCAATCTGATTGCAGGCAACCTCTGCTTTGATAACCTTTCCAATACACACGGCATAAAACTCATTCAATCCTTGGCTGTCATCCCCAGGATAACCTTCTGCCTATTGCTGTGCCCTCTATGCATCTCTTTGCAGCCTATACCTAAAAGGGAAGCTCGGTACTCGGAGTATGGTCTGTTCGGTGTTAAACTTGTCATTTAAAGGGGCAGTTACACCTACAGTGTCCCCAAAAAATGATTAGCTAAGTGCTTCATCTTGTAAAAGAAATAAATAACTTTTCCTATTTACCTAAAAAGTAAATATAAACTTTATCCAAGCTAATGCTGCTGCTGTGGTAACGGTCTTGTCTATATTCCTTCATGTGATCACAGCACACTGAGCTGTCTGAATCCACGCCCCTGTGTATTCTAAGCACTTGAAACAGTCTCTCTACCTTGAACAACAGTTCAAGGTAGAGAGACTAAATTCTGTGTACTCTGTCTCAATTGTGTCACTGAATTTAAAGGCCCCAGTGTCATTATTTTCAAAGTAAAAAAATAAACACCAAAATCAGGTACCACATACAGAGAATAATAAAACAGAGTATACACAGAACTGCCCATTTAATGTGAAAGAGCTTTAGTTATTATTATTCTCGTTTAATTATAAAGTACCAAAATATTACACACAAAAGGGACATATTGAGCCAGTGATTGAAAGATGGTGTAGAAAGCTTTTCTTGCCAATAGAGGGCATAACTTCTGATATCTTGCCACTTGCATATATTTCTTTCTCTAAATGGTTTTATTGCTTCTTCACTTACCAATGAAGTGATTGTTCCCAAGATCCAACATTTCTTCTGGGAGCACAAGACCCCCTGGGGCCTGTAGTAGGGTAACACTTCTGCCATCTATAAGGGAGCACTGGTTGAAGCTGGCCGCTGTCACCTTCCACAGTAGGATTAGCGCTGCACTAGCATCCTTTGCAATTCTAAGGATTCAACAGGACAGGGATACACGTCAACAATTTTATTTACAGTGACAGACGATGAATCTTGCCAAATCCCATTTTGTAGGTAAACCGTTAATAAGAACTGCAGAAAACATGCTGGAAGTCTATGGGGACATAAGGTAGATGTTGACCTAATTCAGTAGCAATATATTATTTTTTGTGTTATTAATCTGAAACCCTGGGAAAGATGTACAGATTCCCAAATGAAAACTGCCTTACTAATTCCCTGAGGTTTTCAGTTAAAGCTCTAGTGAGCTAGGGAAGGAGATACAGATCTAAGAAGGGGGATGAGGGGGAAGAAAAGTGTTAAACAAAGGGGAGTATGAATAAGAGTGAAAACAGAAAAACAAATCAATAAAAGGAAAAAAGTAGAATAGAATGTGCTAAAGAATTATAGAGGGAGAGAAGAAGAGGAACAATTAGTTCCTTGTTTAAAAATGGTCTGGATGTTTTTTTTTGTTTTGTTTTTTTGGAAAAGCAGAACATACAGGGCTATTAATAATAGAATAAGCATTAATAATACAGCTTCTGATTGCCCTTTGGAGTCAAGAAGGAATTTTTCCCCCTAGGAGGGAAAATTCGAAATAGCTTCCTTAGGGGTTTCTGCCTTCTTTAGGCTCAAAAGCTGGAATGATAGGTAGAAGGGTTGAACTTTATGGACTTGTGTCTTTTTTCAACCTAAATTACTATGTTATGTTACTTCATAAGTATGTATCCAACAAGTTGGCTTCTTTTCTAGATATGGAGTGTATGCTATTCTAAATATGGAATGCATGCTTTTCTAAGAATGCATGCTTTTCTAGATATGGAATGCATACTTTTCTAGATATGGAATGCATGCTTTTCTAGATATGGAATGCATGCTTTTCTAGATATGCAATCCATACAGGGCTATCACAATTAAACGTGCATTATGTAATATTGATCCCGGGTGGTTCCAACTGCCTTAGAGTCAAGAAGGATTTTTTTTTTCCTTTGAGATAAAATTAGAAGTGTCTCATTGGATTTTTTTTCACACCACTGTGCTTATCTTATCCACTGCTCAACTATACAAACTGGACTTTTCCAAGATCCAGCTATAGAAGCATACTAAGTGCACCCTGCAGATTGTTCCCTATTGGGTGCAGAGGTGATGATGCAAACTGTCTATGTTATTTCATAGCAAAGTCTGAGGTGGCTCGCAAGGCAAGGGAAGATATTTTGGTGATAATATATTGGCCTTAGACTTCGGCTGGAAATAAAACAGGAAAACAGAACACATACGCCAAATCCCAATATTCAGCCTACTGTATAATGTGTGTATTTAAAAATAAAAAAAGTGTTCAGATATTCGCTGGTGATGTTACTATACTGATAGGTCCAGAAGAAGGTGGAGTATGCAGGTGCATTTGAGAATGAAAATAGCAGTGTTGGGTTATATAGGGTACATATTTGTATATTGTTTGTATATTGCATTTATTGGTGAATGCTGCTTTATTGTAATTGGCTTTTATATAATCATGTGACCCTTAGGGGGTGTACATATACTTTGTAAATTAATTACACCAGCAAGCTCAGCGCTCATCTTGAGAATTGCGGTCTCTGGGCCAAAACAGTTTTTTAAATGAATTAATAAACACACTGGAAACCTTCGTTGCCCAATATTGCAGTACCAGAATAAGGTATTTGGAATTTACATGAGACACCTCAGTGTGTTAAAGTGGACCCCGGGCAGGGAACAAATTACCCTATACTTGTGGAGCTATTCAAACCAGAGCCAGGATTTTATGTGAATTTCTTTTCAAATGTGGACATATCCACATTTAAATTTGTTTACAGACATACACATTGTATTTTGTGTATTTTTTTCTTATTTTCTATGTATCCATCCGCTTTGAGTTCAACCAGCAGCTAAAAAATGTGTATTATTGTGCAACACCTACATTTATTATGTTCAGTCACTTTGCATTGTGTTGCAAGAAAAGGGCACACAGGTGTTTTTGCTGTCATTGTATTTATTGGTTTTAATATCATTAAGCACCTATTCTTTTCCACTTAATTATTTTATTGCACAGAAAGCAGAGTAACAATCCCCAAAAAACGGGACTATCAGCCTAGCAGATTTCAGTTCCCTAATTCTTTGTGATTTGTCCTCTTTTATGGTTAGGTCATTTGCACATGCTTGTGATTTTTTATTTTGGTATGAATTTTCATAAAATAAATTTATATATGTAATACTTTTTTTTATTAGTTTTATTAGTATTGGAGAGAACTACTCTGCTTTCTCACAGCTACATCATTACGAATGAGCAATGCACAGAGAAGCCTATAGATAAATCACAAGCACTAACTCATAATCAATAGGCCCACGATCTGCTGAATTGTAATAGGGAAATCAGCATTAATCATATCAAACATATTTAAATTTCATTTTTATTATTTGGAGTCAAGTTGATTGTATATACTCTTGTACCTGAGCCCTAATGTGAATTGATTGCCTGGCAGGGGTGACAGCCATTGTCAGATTAAGTGGGAGGTTTACACCCTAATGCAAATAAATGAGCGACTAAAAGAGTCTTATCACTCAGCTATAATTATGGTTGCCACTGTGGCCATTTTTTACATATGCACATAGAAACATAGAATGTGTCGGCAGATAACAACCATTCGGTCCATCTAGTCTGCCTAATTTTCTAAATACTTTTATTAGTCCCCCGTTCCCGGTCTTATAGCTAGGATAGCCTTGTATCTATCCCACGCATGCTTAAAATCCTTCACTGTGTTGACCTCTACCACTTCTGCTGGAAAGTTATTCCATACATCCACTACCCTCTCAGTAAAATAATACTTCCTGATATTACTTTTAAATCGTTGCCCCTCTAATTTAAGACTATGTCCTCTAGTTTTGGTAGTTTTTCTTCTTTTAAATATACCCTCTTCCTTTACTGTGTTGATTCCCTTTATGTATTTAAATGTTTCTATCATATCCCCCCTGTTACGTCTTTCCTCCAAGCTATACATGTTAACATGATGCTTTAACCTTTCCTGGTAAGTTTTATCCTTCAACCCATGAACCAGTTTAGTAGCCCTTCTCTGAACTCTCTCCAAAGTATCAATATCCTTCTGGAGATACGGTCTCCAGTACTGCGTACAATACTCCAAGTGAGGTCTCACCAATGTGGGCAAACCAGGGCCCATTATCCTTGGGACCCAAAGCAGCTTCCCCGTGGGCCCCCACTGCTGCCCCATGTGATTGTCCAACAGATGCGGACCCGGCTTGTCTTCACAGCCACCGGAAGTGACGCCGGTGGCTGTATGTAACATTTTGGTGCAGACAGCCGAGCAGCATACAGGTAAGTACGGGGGGGCTGCTGCATATAACTGGCAAATATGAGTGGCAAATGGGCAGAATAATACTGGAAAATGGGCAAAATATAAGTGGCAAAAGGGCAGAATGATACTGGCAAATGGGCAAAATATGAGTGGCAAATGAGCAAAATGATACTGGCAAATGGGCAAAAAATGAGTGGCAAATGGGCAGAATAACACTGGCAAATGGGCAATATAAGTGGCAAATGGGCAGAATAATACTGGGAAATGGGCAATATAAGTGGCAAATGGGCAGAATAATACTGGGAAATGGGCAATATAAGTGGCAAATGGGCAGAATAATACTGGGAAATGGGCAATATAAGTGGCAAATGGGCAGAATAACACTGGCAAATGGGCAATATAAGTGGCAAATGGGCAGAATAATACTGGAAAATGGGCAAAATATGAGTGGCAAATGGGCAGAATGATACTGGCAAATGGGCAAAATATGAGTGGCAAATGGGCAAAATAACACTGGCAAATGGGAAAAATATGAGTGGCATATGGGCAAAATAACACTGGCAAATGGGAAGAATAATACTGGCAAATGGGCAAAATATAAGTGACAAATGGGCAGAATGATACTGGCAAATGGGCAAAATATGAGTGGCAAATGGGCAGAATGATACACGCATATGGGCAAAATATGACTAATAAATGATCGGCAAAATAATACTGGCTGTGGCATATTTATGGGCAGGTTAATAGTGGCATATTGATGGGGAAAATGGCTGTGTCATATTAATGGACAGGCAAATTGTGGCATAATGGGCAAATTGGCTGTGGCATATTAATGGGCAAATTGGCTGTGGCCAAAGTGATAGTGTGGCATGTTCAGTGGGGCAAAATAACATTTACACTGTGGCATGCCAAATCGCGTGGATGCAATGTGAATACAAGCCAAGTGCTGTGGGTACTGTATAGTGCTGTATTACGACCTTTAAGTGCAATGTGGGTGCAGAGGAACGTAATAAAAATAAGAAATGAACAATTTTTCAATAACATTTTTATTACATATGAAACTAGTTGAATATAATATTTAAAAGTTCATATAAGTATACATGCAACTAGTTATATACATATATTTGGGGTCCACCTCAAGCTTTTGAAAAGGCTGGAAATATTTAAATTTTTTTTGTGGTCAGAAAAAGTAATATTACTTTACTGAGAAGGTGGTGGATGAATGAAATAGTCTTCCTTAAGAATGGTAGAGGGTAATACATTAAGGAGTTTAAGCATGGGATAGGTATAAGGCTATCCTAGATATAAGACAAGGCCAGGCACAAAGCAGAACAGTTGGGAGGTATGTAAGTGGCATTTCTGGGGTGGAGTTGCATGGTGGGGTCGGGGGGCCCCAGGGCAATTTTTGCACTGGGCCCCGGTGGTTTCTAGTTACACCTCTGTTGCCTACCTACTTTTAAGTCCTCTGAAATTATTACTCCTAAATCCCTTTGCTGAGATTTTGAGGTTAGGACTGTATCAAATATTCTATATTCTGCTTTTGGGTTTTTACTCCCAAGGTGCATAATCCTGCACTTGTCCACATTAAATGTCAGTTGCCACTGCTCTGACCATTTTTTCAAGTTTAGCTAAATCATTTGCCATTTGGCTTATCCCTCCATGAACATCAACCCTGCTACAAATCTTTGTATCATCAGCAAAAATACATACTTTGCCAACAACACCTTCTGCAATATCACTAATAAAAATATGAGAATGGGTCCAAGTACAGATCCCTGAGGTACCCCACTAGTAACAAGACCTTGCATCGAATATACTCCATTGACTACAACTCTCTGTTACATATACCATTTGCATGCTGCCTTGTATTTTCTAGAAGTCATGTGATGTGACTAGAAGCAAATATGTGAAATCCCAACCTTGATTAGTTAATTGATCTCCATCTGGGCACATAATGACTTGTACACAATGCAGGGCAGCATGCAAAAGTTATATGTGGCTGGTAAAGAATGACTAAGGTGGTAACCCTAACTATAGTTAATAACATATTTACTATCCCATGCCCACCTACCTTACATCACTATTCTAACCCCTAGATTGCAGCACAGATAACTATATATCATCTGGATAGAGTACGAAAGGATGATTCATTCATATTTCTTTCATTTTCTATAAGTTTCCTGTAACTAACACTGTACCTTTGGTCTGAACCTTTATAGAAAGCATCTCTCCTCATTGTCCACAGACCCCATTAATTAGCCCCTGTAAGACGTGTCTCTGTTTTCTCATTCATCAGGTATTGAACCATTTCACTAAACAGAGGACCTGGGCTTGCTGCAGATTAGAATTGACGTCGCTAGCTGCTGGCTTTCATCCACTTGAACCAAATGGAAGCAATATAATGTAATATAACCGTCTAGTACAGGAGTTATTTTTCTTACTGTCAGCAAGCTGTTTGCACTTCTTATCTCGTTGGGAAAAAGCGAGCGCTGGCTCTGTACAAACACATGCATGTTCATGCAATTCATTTACACCCGAGGGAATAGCTGCCTAAAATGCTATTCTCTACAAGGATGAACATGCATCTATAAGAATATATTGTGTATGCTTTTATGTACCCTGTCTGGTGTCAGTGGCTATGAATAATTAATCCAGTCCCAATTTATAACTAATTCATAAATTTACTATGGTATTCTGTAACAGTGCGTAATAACAGGTATATATGTTACATGCATTACCTGAGTATTATTTTGGTAAGTACCTTGGGCTTACTAAATAATGATCACATTTAAAGGGATACTCTAAGCACCAAACTTTGATGTATCTGTTAGTCTCTAACCTGTATTTGTACAAATTTTTGGGAATGTCTTTAAAAGTTTCCTGCTCTAGCCCAACCCCCTGCTTTTGTTTATTTGGAGGAGGATCAGGACAAATGAATGGGTTCATCTTGCAATGAGCATGTTCAGTAACAACTTCATTCATTTTTGCTGGAGCTGCTGATGTCACTGTGGGAAGGGTCAATCCCAGGAGAAAGCCTGCTAAAGCCCAAAAAAAAAAAAAAAAAAACCTGGAACAAATAAATGCATAGTATCAGCTACAATATGCAATTATTTGTCCATTTTCTTTCTTTCGGGCTGGAGTGATCTTTGTGGCAGTATCCTGTATCAAGTGCTATCAAGAAATAAAATGTACTATATTGTTAAAATGTGACTGCAAATATATATGTTGCTCTTTATGATCAATTAATGAAACATTCAGGCATTGCATTTCCATTAATGAAGCAATTAAAAAAAAAATGTAGCTGATAATTGAAATCTCACTTCATGGATGTGTTCTCAGCAACCTCAAATGATACCAGTCGCCCTCCTGAGGAGGTGTTGGAGCTGGCATTGCCACAAGCAACATCAGGAACAACCTGAAAAACAAAATGCAATCTCTAATAAGGACCATGCTGAGTTAAAGGCACAGCACCGGTACAACCAATGTAAGATGGTGGATTGGGTGTGCTAAAAAAACAACACACAAAAAAATGTAACAATACTTTTCAGATAATGAAATTCATTAATAGGGAGCAGACAACTCTGTGTGCTTTAAAACAAAAGGAAACTTTAAATTCTGGCAGCTTTAACAACCAGGATGGAATATAGTCCAATATGTATGTTCTGAATAGACTATCATATACAAATGCAACAGAAACTTTTTTAAAGTCTGTTTGTTTCGAAGAGATGAATTAAAAATAGTGAAGAAAAATCAATTTTAAAAGCCATCTTGTCACTGAATTCCTCAATATGTGATTTGCACCCTCATTACCAACACTTTCCAGGAAGGTATGTTCTAACTATTACAATAGAGTGACCAGATGGCCTTTTTTTTTTTTAAAGGGACAGTATACAGAATTCATTTGTATTCAGAATTAATCTTGGTATTTTCTTAATTAATCATTTCCTTCTAGACACACATGCATTCTATATACTGCAGGGAAACCGGTAAACGGTATATTAAAGTATATAAAACCCTATCCACCATTCACTGCTCTAAAACAAAGCATGCTTTCATCTTTTGAAGGTGGATTACGCTTTCATCCAGTCTGAATGAATGACCGGCCTTCTGTAGTTTGTGCAGTCCCGGTCATGAGCTAGTCGCTGTATAACAATACAAACCTTTCACATTATATTGCCTTTAATCACATGTTTCTATCTCTGTATATCTTCAAACTCCATAATAAGCATTTTGTTGAAATCCGCTTTGTTCCCTTATCTGATCTGCATGCAACCCAATGTCATTGCAAGGTCCATTTTAAAGAAACTCTATCATCTAAACATTGTTTTTGTGCTGTTAATGCAGTGAACTAAAAATGACCCGAACATTGTGTTAATAGAATTGCAAGCAAAGGCATGAATTAAAAGGAAGATATGTTTTAAATGTGTCTGTGGAGTCGCCTGCTTATGACATCACTTGTGGGTTAATATGTAAATTAAAGAGGGACTAAATCCCAAGATTAATGTTGTGTGTATATATATATTTAAGGCCATTTCTCCCTATTGCGGTACTTATGTAAAGCATCATTCCAAAGATATGCCATAGTAGAAGATTTGGGAGATATCATTTCATGTAGATGCTGCTTCACTGAAATGGTGCGGCGACCATCGGACGCTCCTGTTAGTGTCTGTGTATCAATCATGGAAGAAGAGAGGGAGGAAAGTATTTGTGAATGGAAGCGTGAATGCTAATGAAAACTCTTAAAGGGACACTCCCACCAAAAATGAAAAGGGTTTATTATTTTTATTTTGTATTGTTTATTTCAGATCTAGAAAATTCCTTCTTCACTCTAAGGGGCAATCAGATTTCTCCTTGGATCAATAAGCTCTTTTATTAATGCTTATTCTAATATTAATGGCCCTGTATGTTCTGCTTTCCTAAAAAAAACATCCAGACCATTTCTAAATGCATCTATTGTGGTTGATAGCACTACCTCTCTTGGCAGTGAGTTCCATAACTTTATTGTCCTTACCGTAAAGAATACCTTCCTTTGCTGTCTATAAAATCGTTGCTCTTCCAGTCTGAGGGGGTGACCTCTTGTTCTTTGTACATTTCTGTTAATGAACAGGTCACTGGAGAGCTCTTTATATCCGCCCTGCACAAATTTATATGTTATTTGTTTTTGTTATGTTACTGTATTTAATTAAATATGTAACTAGGCGCCACATTTTGTGAAATATACAGGGAGTCCAGAATTATTAGGCAAATTAGTATTTTGACCACATCATCCTCTTTATGCATGTTGTCTTACTCCAAGCTGTATAGGCTCGAAAGCCTACTACCAATTAAGCATATTAGGTCATGTGCATCTCTGTAATGAGAAGGGGTGTGGTCTAATGACATCAACACCCTATATCAGGTGTGCATAATTATTAGGCAACTTCCTTTCCTTTGGCAAAATGGGTCAAAAGAAGGACTTGACAGGCTCAGAAAAGTCAAAAATAGTGAGATATCTTGCAGAGGGATGCAGCACTCTTAAAATTGCAAAGCTTCTGAAGCGTGATCATCGAACAATCAAGCGTTTCATTCAAAATAGTCAACAGGGTCGCAAGAAGCGTGTGGAAAAACCAAGGCGCAAAATAACTGCCCATGAACTGAGAAAAGTCAAGCGTGCCACGATGCCACTTGCCACCAGTTTGGCCCTATTTCAGAGCTGCAACATCACTGGAGTGCCCAAAAGCACAAGGTGTGCAATACTCAGAGACATGGCCAAGGTAAGAAAGGCTGAAAGACGACCACCACTGAACAAGACACACAAGCTGAAACATCAAGACTGGGCCAAGAAATATCTCAAGACTGATTTTTCTAAGGTTTTATGGACTGATGAAATGAGAGTGAGTCTTGATGGGCCAGATGGATGGGCCCGTGGCTGGATTGGTAAAGGGCAGAGAGCTCCAGTCCGACTCAGACGCCAGCAAGGTGGAGGTGGAGTACTGGTTTGGGCTGGTATCATCAAAGATGAGCTTGTGGGGCCTTTTCGGGTTGAGGATGGAGTCAAGCTCAACTCCCAGTCCTACTGCCAGTTCCTGGAAGACACCTTCTTCAAGCAGTGGTACAGGAAGAAGTCTGCATCCTTCAAGAAAAACATGATTTTCATGCAGGACAATGCTCCATCACACGCGTCCAAGTACTCCACAGCATGGCTGGCAAGAAAGGGTATAAAAGAAGAAAATCTAATGACATGGCCTCCTTGTTCACCTGATCTGAACCCCATTGAGAACTTGTGGTCCATCATCAAATGTGAGATTTACAAGGAGGGAAAACAGTACACCTCTCTGAACAGTGTCTGGGAGGCTGTGGTTGCTGCTGCACGCAATGTTGATGGTGAACAGATCAAAACACTGACAGAATCCATGGATGGCAGGCTTTTGAGTGTCCTTGCAAAGAAAGGTGGCTATATTGGTCACTGATTTGTTTTTGTTTTGTTTTTGAATGTCAGAAATGTATATTTGTGAATGTTGAGATGTTATATTGGTTTCACTGGTAAAAATAAATAATTGAAATGGGTATATATTTGTTTTTTGTTAAGTTGCCTAATAATTATGCACAGTAATAGTCACCTGCACACACAGATATCCCCCTAAAATAGCTAAAACTAAAAACAAACTAAAAACTACTTCCAAAAATATTCAGCTTTGATATTAATTAGTTTTTTGGGTTCATTGAGAACATGGTTGTTTTTCAATAATAAAATTAATCCTCAAAAATACAACTTGCCTAATAATTCTGCACTCCCTGTAGTGTTTTTGGGTGCCACCACCTAGTGACTTCACAGCACACATTTCTCACTTTGGGGCTGGGGACACAGAATCCAGTCTATAAGTCAGAATTCTGATCATAGACTTGCATTAAATGGGAGGGTAATGTAACTATTACATCACAAGGAGGTGATGTTTGAACAGGTTAATCTCCTCTCTTTGTGTTAGAAGGCAGGTAAAAAAAAGTTGTACACGGCCACCTAGTCCTGCCCACTATGATACACAGGAGCCAGTAAGAGAGCAGGGGAGTATCTTATGACATTAACATGCAGGCTTTGGCCACAGTTGTAATGTGAGACTGGCTGAAAAATTTTGGACAATGTTGCAGCATGGGAAATAGTCACAAAATGGAGCCGATAGATAAACATTTAATTATATTTTTCCTTTTAAATGCAATTAATTCAATCAAATAAAAAAAAAAAAAACAGTGGCATATGATGTATATATGTGTTTGTTTTAAATGACCAGGTTATCTAGTTACATCTTATGTAAGTGGTAGTGTCCCTTTAAGTATAATGATAGTGAACAAGAACGCGTATGTGAATGCTCATACGAACAACTAGGAAGCATGACACTGTAGTACAATTGAGCAGGCAGATATTGAGACAGACACAAGATGTCAACTCTGTAGTATAAGAAGGAGCACAGAACATGCTTAAGGTTTATCGGCAAGTTATTTGTTCCAGCACATTGACTTGATCATATGTCCTTCATAAAACCACAGTGATCACTATGATTGGAACTTTGCAGGTGAAACATTAAAACAGAAGAACCAGTGTTTATACCACTGGCTAGTCAGTTGCTTGTCTGCCTAACACTTCTTTAATTTTCAGCATGCTAGAATCGGCAGTGGTGGTAGGTGGTTCTTCAAAAAAAAAAATTTCCATGTCATTGCTTCCAAAGTCTTAACATTGTCCTCAAGCCAATGTTTTACTGAGATGGTGGGCATCTCAAATAAAAACATGTTACAAAATAAATGCCTGTTTGTCATGCAATAGAGGCTAGGATTAGCTATGCACAGAATTATTGTCACCAGTTTACCATAACTACACAGGGTTATAGCACATGCCTACAAATGTTTGTGGCATTTTAAACTGGGAATTAAATACATCAAAACATTGTAATTTTTTCTTTTGTTTTTTAATTGGAATTTCCGCGGAGCAATTCAAATCCTATGTTGTACCCCTTTCTGCACACATGTTATCATCTAATGGGAGCTGTACCAAGGGAATAAACTCCTCCATCTAACTGGTAAGCGTTTCACCAGCTTTCCAAAAAAGCTCACTCAATGTTACGTTGGTTTACTGACATAATACCATGCGGCAAAACATCACAGAATACTTTCTGCTTCTCATTATGCCAAGCGCTCGCTAGAAAGCAGCAACATAATGACACATGTCTTAAAGGCAAGCGTCCAGCACTACTCTTATCAGGCGGCCCAAGCCTGACAAGGGACACACATCCAGAACACCAACTCCTTTCATCTCAATTTTGACACGCTGCATTAAGTTGGAGCAACTTTTTGGCACAGGCAACTTTATCATGTATGATCATTACTTTGTATCATCTACATCGCCAATCAAGGAACTGACCTCCTCCTTTTTGGGGTTGTTGACATACAGGGAGGATTGATATATAACCTTTCATGCAACCAATGTGCCACATATAACATACATTGTTCTACATTGTTGACATTTTAATGTTGTGGCGTACTAAAAGAAGTTCCAGTAGGTTCAAGAACTGTGGTTGCTTACCTGGACCTTGTCCCACTCCAAGGTTGTCACCTTCTGACCAGCCTTTGGTCTCCACTTGGGCAATACTAATGCAGTTTGTGAATGGAGCACTTCCATCCTGGGTTCTGTGGTCGACTGTTCAGGCTCTGTTTGTCCTGCAGTAGGGGCTTCTGTGGAGCTGATTGGTGCAGAGTCACAGTTAACTCCGGTGAACCCATCACTGCAGATGCAGAGGTAGCCGTCTCCATGGACCATGCAGTTTCCGTGGTTACAGGGGTTTTCTTCACAGGGGTCTAAGATAAACTGAGAAGAGAGAGAAGAGAATGTCACTAGTTGCTAATGCTTTTAATTTCCCTTACTGACTTGTGCAATTCATTCCATGCTTCTAAAGTGGGGTTTACTGCTAAAAAGTCATTCAGATTGCAATATTATCCTGGATAACTGAAAAACTGAAAAAACGTGAGGCCATTTCCATAGTCTGCTTTCAATCTCTAAATAAGCCAGGGTTTTAGTGTAGCACACTCAACGAATTATACTACACCTGCAATTCTACATCATAAAATTCCCACCACTTCTGTAACATTGACGGCATTTGTGAGTTTGATGATGTAACAAACAAATGTGTCATATTAACTAAAGTCTGGCTTACGTGTGAGATTTTAGTTTTAAAAAGTCAACATATTTCACAGAGTGGTGTATTGTACATTCAGCTATGTCCAACAGTTCACCATAATCAGCAGCGTTTGGATCTGCATTAGCTAAAGACCCAATCAATATCCGCAAAACCCCTAATCTGCATAGAAAGAATGGTAGGAGAAGGATCAAACCCAAACCATGGTCTGCCTAGATACATAAGTAACAGTCACCACTCAGTGCACGTTTAGAGATAAATACGTTTTATTTGAACATAAAAAATAATTAGAACATTTAGAAAAAAATGAAAATGGTAGAGGTGTAACTGACTGCCATTTGTGTGTGTCTACGGTTTGTCGAGTCAGACAGAATTTCCCTGAAATCCAAAGATCACTCACTGTGGTAGTGAGTGACAGTCAGCGACTGTATCAGCAACAAAATGAAGCATGGTGTTTTATTCTCGTACTAGGGACACTGGCATTTCAACATGTACTACTCTTCCAAAACAAAAGGGGAAAATAGAGTTTAGAGTTCCTTTACGGAACAGTATCCAACTTGTAATCTATGCTCTAAAATACTTGTCTTGTTTCTGAATATACTTGTATCAGTTAAAAATGACTAATCTTATATTGTTGATGAATTACAGTTCCCCTGTGCATAAAAGGGTTAAAGAGGCTTATCAGTTTGGAGGCATTCACATGTGCCTCTTGAGAGTCCTAAACATATCATACATGACAAAATACTGCTTAGTCAACCTTGGCCAATGTTTTTCCAGTGTTCTCAAATTAAATGAATATTTCAGCGATGGAAAGGGGGGGGAAAGCCTTTATAGAGATGTCTCTTATCTATGGATTTCTGCTCCTCTGCACACTGACTTTTCAATTCTATTTTAATGCACCCCCACCACCAATATACCATCTCTTTTAATGACTAATATAAATTGTATCATTATTCTTTCCTCCTCCGCGTAATCCCAAAAGGGTTTTCATTTGTGTCTGGAACAAATTGCCTCCATATTCTCTCTCCCTCATTTCCTGTCTTCATGTTCCTTACCTCAGAGTGTTTTCTTTAAACTCTTTTTATGGCTATATTTTTTATTTTCTCTCTTTAATTTTCCCCGCTTTCATTTATAAATCTAAAAATGTTTTCTTGACTTTATTTTGTCCTTCTTTTGTGTCTGTACAATTACCTTTTTCTACTTCATTTTAACATTTCTTACGCCCCTTATGGGGAAGGTTTACCATTTTATTCACAAAATCATTCCTCTCAAGGGTCCTTAGGAGGGACAGTCCCTACTTTGGGCTCAAATCCTGCTTTCTTCATTTATTGTCACTCTTTTCTGGGAGCTCAGAATGTTTGGTTGGTAGAGCTCCAGAACAATAAAGCAAATAGTAAAGTGTGTTTAAACTGCAGTAAACGTATTGTTATATTAATTCGTGTAAAGAAATACCTTATTCTTAAAGGGACTGTATCACATTGTTTTGGTTATGAATGCAGAGCGTTAAAAATGATAGAAAATGATCTATACATTGTATTGTAATTTAGGAGAAAAATGTGTTTGAAGTTTACAAAAAAAAACAAAAACTGTCTGCACTTCTCATCCTAATAAAGTTGGCAACAAATATATAAACGTAATATAAATGAGAGGTTTTGGTTAGATGAATTGGCCAAAGCATAATTAAGCTCACCCGCCACATCAAGGCACACTCTCAATAGGGTGAGAACCTACTCTCACCTCCTATCTAGTGGGCACACAAAGCAGTTTATACAGCTACCAAAACCTTTTAAATGTGTTGGAAGAGGTGCAATTAAACCTCCTCACAATTAACCCCTTGCCAGCAAGCTGCAACCAGACAATGAGGAGCCAACAACCTCAAATATGTGCAAGCAGGGAAAAGAAAAATGTTGGTGCGCTAAGCTAGTCACAGGCTCAAATAATATAAATGTATAAAATGATGGTTACCAAACAGCAAATACAGTGTGATTGGCTGTGCAATGTATACAAAAACTATCTTGTTTTATTGTCTACATTGTACAGCCAATCAGACTGTATTTGCAGCATGCTCACACCTGTTTGGTAAGCATCATTTTATACATTTATATTTTTTTTTGAGCCTGTGACTAGCTTAGCGCACCAACATTTTTCCTTTCCCTGAGTTTTAAGTTTGTCTGTGGAGTCTCCTGTTTAAGACATCACTGTGGCATGGTATGCAAATTCCACATTTCCCACTGAAAAGCAGTTCATTTGCATACAGTGCCACAGGTGATGTCATAAGCAGGAGACTACACACACATTTAAAACACATTTTTCTCCTAAATTAGTAATTTGCTTGCAATTTTGCTAATTCAATGTATAGATCATTTGCTATCATTTTTAACGCGCTGCATTCATATCAAAAACAATATTCAGGCTATACAGTACCTTTAATGACGTAATTACATAAATAGTTATAAAATGACCATAAAGTCACAGAAAATGTGCCAGTAATGCCCCGCCCACAGCCACTCCCACAAAAATAAAAGTGTCTCTCTTTGACCATTCGCAATGTTGGAAGGTATGCATTATGGTATGTGACAAGGCTACCAAGAGTCAGTGAAGTTCTATTCACTAAACAGTGAACTGTGACAATACTTACCTAATCATGGCGACTTACCAGCACCTGTGTTTTCGCTTTGGATCTTCTGAAAAATGGCGTCTCACAATATGGGGATTTCCTCTATGGAGATGCGCTGTGCATGGCTGCACATGGTAGCGCATGATCGCCCAGAGATTTTCCCGTTGTCTCCGCTGGCTGATCACATTTCTAACGAGTTTAAATGAACACTTGGAAGGACAAAAAGACTTGGGCATTCCCTTTTTTAATTGCATGCTCCATTTTGGAATGTCTGGAGCGGGCCCTTAATAACGGATATTTGTTTTTCACTTGTCAATCCTCCACAGTTCACTGTTTAGTGAATACAGCTCTGTAACTATACATCCGATATAGAATAAAAGGGTGGTGTATGCGTATCGCGGTAAGTTAAGTGGAACAGTGCTTGTATGCTCATTTAGTCTTCTGCTTCCCTATTTTATTCATTCTTATTCCCGTTCATTCTTATACCCTCCATTTACGAAGAATTAGAATAGAATACAACAATCTATCAATGCTTTGCACTCTTGTGCCTCAATGTACCGCATGCTGTGTTTAAGAAATCAGCATGTATATTTCTATTTATCGTATATCTGTCTGTGCGGTTTCTCTACTAATTATTTTCATGGCTAAATTAACTATTCTTGTAATTAGCTGTGATGTTAATTTGGCAATGTTTCTATTCTCAAAAATAAAATACTGAGATATAAGTGTTCTGTGCAGGGCAAGACTTGAAATGTAGGGTGGGTTTTTTCAGGAAGGAGGCTGTCTAAAGTATTGATTTTTCTAAATGAAGGGGTTAAAACAAAACCATAATTGCTCACATTCTTCATTCCCCTCTACAGCTTGTCTACAGCATTTCAATGAATTCATTTAAGAGACACTTAAGCGTTTTTTTTTCCACTTGTGATTCTAAAATAGAAGCACACGTGAAATGTCCGTTGTCCTTAGTACGAGGATAAACTGGCAGATACTTTTCATAGTACACGCCAGTTTATACTCTGACTGACAGCTGTCATCCTTCCATAGGAAGCGGGCAAACGTCGGGTTGGCGACCGGCGCTTGCGCAGAGAGAGACCCTCGTTTTTGCATGGGATCAGGTCCCCCTTGCTGATCCCAAGGGTTTCTTCTCTCTCTTCCATTCGGCAGTCAGAGCGGGTTGAGCCCCCACTCTGATCGGCTGTGCGCATGCTGATGTTTGTCAGCACGCAAAACCAGGAACTGCTGTGTCTCGCATGTGAGAAACAGCAGATAATAAACCTGCGTGTATCTATTAAGATTCACGTCGGATTTACTTACAGGTCCCAGGACATGTTTTGTTTAACCCTTGCTTCCTTGAAGGAAGCAAGGGTTAAAGACATTGGAATGTCCCTTTAACTACACAAGTTTATGTATTTTCGGGCAGGGTGAATTCATACCTGTCAATACCCAATGCCAGGGTCCCCAAGACATGGCAAGTGTGGCGCTTAAAGTGGGCAGGAATAGGTGAGGTCACATGTTACGTGACCCAGTGACCAATACCAGTATTAGGTGTCTGGAGCTTGCCTCTTCACTGTGTAGCTCATTGCACAGACATACATAACTTAAATGCAACTGCTCCTATGCAGGTGCCAGGACAGGTCCAAATTTGATGAGACAAGACCCCCCCATAAAAGCAAATCCGAGATGCTGGCAACTACGGTTGAGGTGTCTAGAGTTTCAACTCACCTTTTCGTGAATAGACCCCCACTGTGATAACAGGTGAACACAAATGTTCAAAGGATTAAATCTCTTTAATATCACTCATACTGGCAAAACATTAGAATAAAGGGCCCATAATTGCTGCACTCTCACAAAATCAGGGTCATGTAAAATCATTCACATGGATATAATATTTCAGAAGAGCTTTAAACTGACTCAGTAATAGCACAGACTGAAAAAAAAAAAGATCAGATAGCACTCATAGGGGTTGTCATCGTGCGGAATATCATCTTGATAGATGGAAATTAGATTTATTTTTAACCTTGGATGTATAAGGAATAATTGGCCATTCTTAAACCAGTAGAGGATCTACAGCGAAGATGCACCTATGTACCAAGACTTTCACAAGTTGCTACCCTCACACCATATTTAAAAAGATAAAAATTAGAAATAAAAAGATTTTTGTAGAATGGATATTGGTTAAAATGTTGTATGGTTAAAAATGGGTACAATATGGATGAAAGTAGGAAGAGAAGGAATAGGCAGCGGATAAGAGGGGTAACTCTAACAATAAGCCCCACCCACTTATTTCCTGCTATGCCCCGCCCTCAAAATAGTGAAACTCGTGGAGAGTGTCTACTGTAACATAAATATTTTAAGGGGGGGGGCATATTTTTACTGTCATTATATACCAGGATTTAGCCATTCAATATGCCAGGATTTAGCCATTTAATATGCCAGGATTCAGCCATTTAATATGCCAGGATTCAGCCATTTAATATGCCAGGATTTAACCTCTCAATATGCCAGAATTTAACCTCTCAATATGCCAGAATTTAACCTCTCAATATGCCAGAATTTAACCTCTCAGTATGCCAGGATTTAACCCCTCAATATGCCAGGATTTAACCCCTCAATATGCCAGGATTTAAAACCCTCAATATCCCAGGATTCAGCCATTTAATATGCCAGGATTTAACCTCTCAATATGCCAGAATTTAACCTCTCAGAATGCCAGGATTTAACCCCTCAATATGCCAGGATTTAGCCATTCAATATGCCAGGATGTAGCCATTTAATATGCCAGGATTTAACCCCTCAATATGCCAGGATTTAGCCCCTCAATATGCCAGGATTTAACCCCTCAATAAGCCAGGATTTAGCCATTTAATATGCCAGGATTTAACCCATCAATATGCTAGGATTTAGCCATTTAATATGTCAGGATTTTCCCCCTCAATATGCCAGGATTTAGCTACCCAATATGTCAGGATTTTGCCATTTAATATGCCAGGATTTAGCCCCTCAATATGCCAGGATTTAACCCCTCAATATGCCAGGATTTAGCCACCCAATATGCGAGGATTTTCCCCCTCAATATGCCAGGATTTTGCCATTTAATATGCAAGGATTTAACCCCTCAATATGCCAGGATTTTGCCCCTCAATATGTCAGGATTTACCCCCTCAGTATGCCAGGATTTAGCCATTTAATATGCCAGGATTTAACCTCTCAATATGCCAGAATTTAACCTCTCAATATGCCAGGATTTAGCCATTTAATATGCCATGATTTAACCCCTCAATATGCCAGGATTTAAACCCCTCAATATGCCAGGATTTAGCCATTCAATATGCCAGGATTTAGCCATTTAATATGCCAGGATTTAACCCCTCAATATGCCAGGATTTAGCCATTCAATATGCCAGGATTTAGCCCCTCAAAATTCCAGGATTTAACCCATCAATATGCCAGGATTTAGCCATTTAATATGCCAGGATTTAACCCCTCAATATGCTAAGATTTAGCCATTTGAAATGCCAGGATTTTCTCCCTCAATATGCCAGGATTTAGCCACCCAATATGCCAGGATTTTGCCATTTAATATGCCAGGATTTAGCCATTTAATATGCCAGGATTTAACCCCTCAATATGCCAGGATCTTCCCCCTCAATATGCCAGGATTTTGCCATTTAATATGCCAGGATTTAACCCCTCAATATGCCAGGATTTTCCCCTCAATATGTCAGGATTTACCCCCCTCAATATGCCAGGATTTAACCCCTCAATATGCCAGGATTTAGCCATTTAACATGCCAGGATTTAACCCCTAAATATGCCAGGATTTTGCCCCTCAATATGCCAAGATTTTGCCTCTCAATATGCCAGTTTTTGCCCCTCAATATGCCAGGTTTTGTCACTCAATTTGCCAGGATTTGCTTGTTTGTTACCCCCTTCCTCCCCTGCATTCCCCAGTACTTACCTGCTTGTTTCTCTGTCTCCTCCGTGCATCTTCCCTCCTGCACGGAGGAAGGAAACTCCGGTCACGTTTTTTTTAACTTTATTGAAGTCGCGCATCAATAAAGTTAAAAAAAACGCGACAGGAGCTTCCTTCCTTCGTGCAGAAGGGAAGATGCACGGAGGAGACGTGTAAAAGGGAGCTTAACGGCAGCGTTAAGCTCCCTGCTACATCAAAGGCACTTTTTTTTTCTTCTTGAATATCCGTCCCTTGCGGACACCCATGATTACTGGGGACCTAATTTTAGCCCTATGTTTGGTGCCACAACTATATATTGAAGATATGGTCAGTGTTATCCCCCTTCAATTAGCTTGCCTGAAACCACAGTTACTAGTTATCCCCCTTGTTGGTAATAATGTGTGTCCACCGGACCCTTGAGTTTAGGATTGACAACTTCCTGGCTCACTTGATCACCTTGTATATGAAGTTGTATCTTAGATTAAAACGTGTAGTATCTTAGAATATTGCATTACACTCCAAATAATAAAAGGGAATAAACAACACAACATTGTATTTAGTCATTCAAGAATGTGTATAAAAGTAGCATAAATGCTGAGATCCCCCCTTTAAATGAAGTTGTTGTGGTTGTTCCGACAGTGCGCCAGTGCAACCCTTAGCTGCATTTCATTGGACGGCCTTGTAAATTAGCTGAGCCACTACATGAAGAGTTTGTGCAGCCAAGAATACACCATAGAAGGTAGTAAACGACTCCTTCACTGCACCACCATTAGCCACTTTCAAAATAACAGGGAAAATGGTTAAAGAGACTCTGTCAACATAAACCTTGCTTATACTGAGAATAAAAACATTATGAAAAATGGGCTATACATTCTATATTACATAAAATAAGATAAATACATGTTGTAAGTGCTTCTGTGGTCTCTCCTGCTTATGACATCACATTGTGGCTTGATAATCCTGAGGGGGTTATGGATGCATGGAACAGTTTTCCAGAAGAAGTGGTAGCGGTTAATATAGTACATGGGTTTAAGCATGTATGAGATAGGCATACATTTTAGTGCGATGGGGTATACAAAGCCTTCCCCTAAACAAGGCACCAAGGGGTTAAATATTCAGATTACATATTTATACATATTTTTTATTCTCTACATTCACTTTACCTGAAAAATGTATATAACCTTCTCATAGGCAGTGTTAATTTGGCCTCTATCCCAACTAAATGCAGTTCAGTTTTTCTTACTAATAATAGATTTGTTTTCTTCCAAATATATATTTCAAATCCAGGGCAAGGCAATGTGTGGCAATGTGTAATGCTGTAAGACCCCTTCCGAACTTTCCCAATGTGGTGACCCAGTAATTCTGTGGAACATCTCCTCTGAAGTTTTAAACATAATGGAAGTTACAAGTGTTGGTTGTATAAGTCGGCCAATGGGGTAATGTGGCAAGTGCAGAATCTGTTTGTTTCCAGGTGGGGCAGGTGTTCATCCTTCAGAGGTATATTAAATTGGGTAATAGTAACATCCCCAGCAAATGAGGGACCATCTCAGTAGGGTAAGTATCTGCTACGTGGTGGACACACAAAGCTGTGTATAAGGTTTTTTAACACATGATGTAAAGCTGGCCTATCAGGTCACGAACCTCTTTATAGGTTAAGTGTCTAGTCATCCTAATAATGTGCACATAAAGGTATTAGGTTTGCGTTGCCGTATATTAGGCACTTACATGGAGATGCAATGAATTCTTTACCAGAAGAAATACTTGCAATTGTATGTCCCAGCATCTGGCAGCAGCACAGTCTCATTTCTATTGTGTTTATACACTTGATAAGAAGCGTAGTCTTGTGTTTGCATTATGTAGATAATTATACTGTACTTGTAGCATGCTCACACCTCTCTATTGTGTTCACAACATGTTTTTCATTTTTGACTGCTTGTAGCTAATACTTACCACGTATTAACTTGTGGGATCGGACGGTTAATGAATTCCCCTCCAGCTATATTCAAAAGTTTAAAAACTCGGTTTTAGCATGTATTCTTGTCATTTGTGCTGTCAGAATTTGGAATGCGCATCTCTCGTGTGATAATGAGGCAGATTTATGAAAGTGGTGCACCCAGAAATAGCCTTCAATTGTGGTGCAATCTCTGCATGCACCAATGTATAACGTTAACTACCAGCAAAAGGACTTTTTGCAGTAGCGTAACCCATTACTAAAACAAAAAGTGCAGAATTGTGCCTAATACTGAAAATCTCTGCCACATCATGGGCGGCGGAAGTGCAATTTCAATTGCAAAATGTTCAGGGATTTATAAAAATGGAGCAATAAATATGATCACTAACATTGCACCTTTTTTCACACTTCTTAATGGGCCGCGTAGAAGGGAACAAGAAACAAGGACAGATGTGGAACAGGATTTCGGATCTTCTAGATGCAAAGCATGTCAGCATATTAAAAGTAAATGGGGTAGAAGTTTTGGCGTTAGCGGTAAATTACCGGGTATTGATGATTCAATACCTGCCGCTAATGTCATTACCTACCTACCACTCCCTAGATCTATAATATTCTTACTGGGCTTCGTATTGCTGGAGAACATAAATTACACACGGGGACCCAACAGTAATCCTCCTCCGTAATCAAAGTTATGTCGGTGTTTGAATATATAGTGACACCAAAGCAACCACCATGTTAATGAAGAACTTCGAAGAGGAAACTCAGCACACCACTTTTTCTTAAAGAAGAGGTAGGTTTTAATCTTCAAAATATTGACTTGGGAAGGTGATAAGAATCCCACAAACATCCAAAATGGCCACAAAATTTGAAGGAAAAAAAAAACACCCTTTGAGAGTCATGAGCGTGAGCAGTGAAAACAGCTGTCCACCCCCCTGGCACACAAGAGGGGCCCTGCAGGGAATAAATATACCTATATCCAGAGTCCAGTGATGCCCTGGATCCTCAGCTTCTGACTCAGGTAAAGAGGCCATCCATAAAAATTAAAAAATGAAGAAAAAACTGAATCCAGTGATTGTCCAAAAATCCGCATTGGCAAAAAATAACACGCAGCCCTGCTCTAACAGTCTGCCCTCAACGGAGGGAAGACCAGAATGAAATCTGGGCCCATGAGGGTTGAGATTTCAAAAAAAAGCAGGAGGCATCTGTCTGGCTGACTCTGTCAGCCAATCAGAATCCTCCCTGTCCCAGCCCTACTATTGGCTGGTTTTCAAAACAGCCACTGAATTTTTTAATCATCCCCTGGGCTCCACGATTTATTTTATTATAGTGACCGAGGCTGCGGTCACATGGCCATTATTTCATGGGGCCAATTACTTGGGGAGGGGGGAACACAAGGAGACTGGCTATTATACCCTTGTCTCCTACCATATTATTAATGGAGAAATTTGCAAAACACCTCTTTAGCACAGTGCATATTTACAGTACCCGTTGCATTACAATTGCATATTAATCCTTCCGTAACAACGTGCGGTATACAAACTTTAACTTTTTGAATCTACCCCAATATGTCACATCTGCTAACCATATACTACGAGACCATTCTATGCACTCTTGAAATGTAAATTTCTCATAAGCTTCCTGTTTTAGCACAGAGGTGTGATAACACTATTACTGTGCAAACTGGTCTCACCTACCTGGATACACAGATGGAAACCACAAATGACTACCTGGTGACCAGACTGTAGATATATTAGTAGGTATAATTATATATATATATATATATATCACTTGTTACTTGTGCGGTGAGCAGTATTGTGAAAAGGGAGAGGTTAAAGCTCATCGTAGTCATGTATTAATGGTTTTATTTAGTGAGATAATGAGATGATCTCTATTCCCCATAGCGATATGATAAATACGGCATACATTGCTGTACGACGACGCTATACAGTGTTAGCTCACGCATACACACACACAGTATCCTGGGCTATTCCGGGATGTGATTCTAACTGTCTGAATATGCTTCTTTCTCCGCATAATGGCCTTTTGTATCTCCTTTCTCTCCGCATACTGTTTGCTGGCAGCTGCAAGATAGAATTGAAGAAAAGAAACAAAACAGCTTTTTTTCACTTTCAGAGTCTTCTGATATCTAAATTCATCTGTTTACGCTTTAATACACTAGTCTTCTGAGTGCCAGATGGGTGAACAAATTCACTGATGGACGGCAAATTTGAGGGTAAAGTTAAAGATTTTTGGTAATGCGGTCATATTCCTTGTGGGCCACAGATGTTAGATTTCCTTTCTTTGTATATTTAATAAAGAAATCACAGCCAGTTTCATGAGTAACTAAATATAGAATGATGTAATCATCACCATTTTGATGATTAAAAGTAATAAAAGTCCAGAAAAGGCTGGCTCCACTTCAATTATATTATGGAGACTTGGGATCCAATGGAACGGAATGGATCCTTTGTTACAAAAATAAAAGCCTTATTTTTTCTTTTCTTCCAATTAGTAAAACGTGGTGGTAGTTTTGCAGAATGTCTGACAATTTAGTATTTTGCTGACTTATTCCCTTTTTAAATTATCTTTTTATCATCTTCTGTTTAGAAGATATCACCAATACAGTAGACAGAGGAGGATGGGCGACCTTTGGTCCCAGGAGGACAAAAACTATTTAACCCCTTAAGGACAGAGCCTTTGAAACATTTTTGTCCTTTCTGGACAATGGCTATTTTAACATTTCTGTGCTGTTTGTGTTTAGCAGTAATTTTCTTCTTCGTCATTTGCTGTACCCACACATATTATATATTGTTTTTATCAGGACAAAAAGGGCTTTCTATGGATGCCATATTTTTGATCATATCTTATCATATTATTAAAAAAAAATAATAAAATATGGTAAAAAAAAAAAAATACACAAATTTCTTTGTTTTTATTTGAAACAACTTCTCCTCATCGACAATAGCGAACGAAAAAACATGCTAAATAGATTCTACTATTTCTCCTGAGTACAGGGATACCACCCATGCATAGGTTTGTTGGGTTGTTTGGGGGCTAAAATGCCAAATTTGTGAGGTGCAGTTTTTTGTTTTCCAACTTGAAATTTTTACATGCAGACAGCCTGCACCCATGTCCCATTTGGGACATATTTGAAACCAGCCAGTGTATTTTACCCCATCAACCCATATATTTTTTAAAAGTAGACACCCTAGGCTATCTCAAATGGTGGTATTTTAACACTTTCCATGCACTAATTCTACCACCAGCCTTTGTCAAAGTTTGTGGTAGTAATTTTTTTGTGTTTTTTTTTCACAAACCTTGTACTTCAGACATGAATTTACAGATTTTGGTATGTGTCACTGCCAAATAACACCCCAATAAGTGTTCAGCAACATCTCTTGAGTACAGGGATACCCCCCATGCATAGGTTTGTTGGATTGTTTGGGGGGTAAAAGGCCAAATTTGGGAGGTGAAGTTTTTGGTTTTCCAATTTGAAATTTTGACATGCAGACAGCCTGCACCCATGTCCCATTTGGGACATATTTGAAACCAGCCAGTGTATTTTACCACATCAACCCATATATTTTTTTAAAGTAGACACCCTAGGCTATCTCAAATGGTGGTATTTTTACACTTTCCATGCACTAATTCTACCACCAGCCTTTGTCAAAGTTTGTGGTAGTAATTTTTTTGTGGTTTTTTTTCACAAACCTTGTACTTCAGACATGAATTTACAGATTTTGGTATGTGTCACTGCCAAATAACACCCCAATAAGTGTTCAGCAACATCTCTTGAGTACAGGGATACCACCCATGCATAGGTTTGTTGGGTTGTTTGGGGGCTAAAAGGGCCACATTGTGAAGGTGCGCATTTTCAACTTGGAATATTGACGTGTAGCCAGCCTGAGCCCATCTTTCATTTGGGACTTTTTTTTAAAGTCGGACAGTGTATTTTACCCCAAAAAGTATATATTTTGTAAAAGTAGACACCCTAGGCTATTTTAAATGGTGTTATTTTAACACTTTCCATGCACCAATTCTACCACCAGCCTTTGTCAAAGTTTGTGGTAGTCATTTTATTGTGTATTTTTTCCCACATACATTGTACTTTAGACACAAATTCACATATTTCGGTATGTGTCACTGACAAACAATACCACAATATATGTTCAGCAACATCTCCCGAGCACAGGGATACCACCCATGCATAGCTTTGTCAGCTTTGTTGGGTGTTGAAAGGCTACATTTGAGAGGTGCGCTTTTTGATTTTCAAACTTGGAATTTGAACATGTAGAGCAAGGAAGGGGTTAATAGCTCTTATAAGAGCCTTTGTAGTACTGTACAAAAAAATTAACCCCTAAAAATGCACAGACAAGAAAAAAATTTCTGCTGTGCAGTGATCAGTGGCAGGGAAGGGGTTAATACACTACACTATACAAAGGGTATGGCTTTTATAAAAGCCCTTGGGACTCACAATTTTTTTAACATTTTATTTAATTTATTACAATTAAAAAATTATGTTATACAGATCTGTCTCTTTCCCTCACTAAAACTCAAGTGAGGAGAGGGAGGCAGATCCATATGGGTCAGAACAATATTTACCAATATTGATCGAACCAGACGAATGGTGATGCTCATCTGAGAAATCACCAAACCACCTTTGCCACTGATCGGCTGTTACTGATCGCTATACACGTGTTCAGACAGCTTCAAAAGGAATACACGTAATCCCCTAGTGGGTATAATTAACCCCTAGCGAGTCTGACAAAAAAAATGCTGATAGCAAAAAAAAAAATCCTTCTGCGACTAGATTGCTCCATATGCGCTGCTTAGGCAGTGACCATATGCACTGCTTAGGCAGTGACCATATGTGCTGCTTAGGAAGTGATATACGGCAAGGAAGGGGTTAATAGCTCTTATTTAAAAAAAAAATTACGTTAAACGTAGTCCCCTAGTGGGTATAATTAACACGTGACGGGTGTAATAAAAAAGTTTTAAAAAAATTAAAAATGCTTCTGCAGCAAGATTGCTGCATTTGCGTCAGATCTCTGCTTAGGCAGTGATCTACAGCAAGAAAGGGGTTAATCTCTCTTAAAAGAGCTTTTTTTTATACTGTAATGAATTACAGTAAAAAAAATTAACCCCTAAAAAATGCACAGACAGCAAAAAATGTGCTGCTGTGTATGATCACTGCGTACACAGCGATCAATGGCAGGGAAGGGGTTAAATGGCTTTTATAAAAGCCCTTGGTGTTTAAAATGTTATTAAATATTTGTTTTATTATTTTATTTTATTTTTTTACTTTATCTGATCTGTCTCTCTCCCTTACTAAAACTAGTAAGGTGAGGGAGGCAGATCAATACTTGTCAAAGGCAATATTTGCTAATATTGCCTTTGACAGTATGATAAGTGCTCATCAGAGCACTTACCATACATGCCTGCACACAGATCACATAGATCTGTTGTGCAGGCATCGATTGGCTCCCCCTAGAGCATCGGAAGTGAAATACTTTCACTTCCGATGCTCTTGCCATTAGAAGGGAAGCGCTGCCTGTATAGGCAGCGTTCCCTTCTACTGAGCCGATGGGGTCGCTCAGGAGAGCGACCACCATCGGCTCTGGGGAGCAGAACGGTGTTGTTAAGTGCCTCGCTGGCGAGGCACTTTAACAACACCGGAGATGCTTAGAAAGCGAACGATCGTTCGCTTTCTAAGCACATGTGTGCAGCCGGCGCAGCCATTTTTAAATGGCTGCTACGATCACTCCGTGGAGTGATCGTAGCGCGCCCCTGCACATTTGGGGGGTGTTGCACAATGCCTCTACCTAGAGGCATTGTAGCAACACCGTTAGAGTAAAGAAAGCGACCGCTGGTCGCTTTCTTTACTCAGTTTAGTGCATGACGTGCCAGGCACGTCACCTGTCGGCAAGTCCTCGATTTGCCGTGACGTGCCTGGCACGTCATCTGTCGTTAAGGGGTTAATGGCCCATGGTGCAACTTCATCAGGCCCTCATAGACAGACACAAATAGACAGGCAAAACAGATATGTTTACAGACAAGGTATGGAGATTTTTCTTTCTATTCCCCAACAATCCATTGACATAATACTAATACATCAAATTTATTTAGAGCAACTCAGTATCTCCTTCACCTGACAAACACACCGGAGGAAAGAGAGAACCAACAACAAAAATGTGTCTATTTATTAAACCATATGTTATCTTTTTTTTTTTCCCTTTAAATTGTATTATAATGGAGAAGAGCCAAAACCTCCAATCTGCCAAATATGAACCCAGGCTTAACTCAACTCAATTTAATTGATAGGATATACACGTTGCCCACGTCGCATTTGTAAAGATTCTAACAATTATTAAGATAGTACATCATTATGGATAAAGGATACTATTTGCTGTTTAACCAGACAACAGTCCATCAAATAACAATTCTTGTAACTGAGCAAATGTGCATATAGAGGTATTTAATCTTCCTTAACTGCTTTTAATTGAATAGAAAAATGGAGTAAAGCCACGCATGGTGATGGAGAGACTGAAAGATCAAATAATTCAGACACCTTTTAAAAAAGCAAGTTCCAACCAGATTTAAAGCTAGGGCACACCCAACATATATGGATGATTGATTCTTTGTCAGTATTGCATAACCAAAAACGATTTCTGAAATATCTGTGTAAATTATGATATGATCAAAATGATGGTATTTAGAGAAATCCTTTCATATCCTGAAAAAAAACTATATAATTTGTGCGGTTACAGTAAATGAGAGAGGAAAATTACAGCTAAACACAAACACTGCAGAATTGTAAAAATAGCCTTCATCACAGTACAGAATTTAAAAAAAAAAGTCCATCACAAAGGAGCTAAAATCCTTAAACCAGTTCTTAATAAAAACACTATCAGTCACATCACTGGAAGTGTCCAACAAGAGAAAGAGGATTTTCTAAACCCATTATTACCTACATGGTTTCGTTCATTAAGTATTTCTGCTAATGGATCTCTCTCTTTTGAGCAGTAACTCCTGATTCGTAATTATAAACAGCTCTGAATAAGGTAAATGGAAACATATTTTTTTCCCTGTCAATGGACGCAAGTGGCATACAATCCAATACATTATTTTTATTCCAAAAGAACATATCCCTTATGGTAAAAACATATCTCTGGTTTTTAAAACATTGGCATCAGATTTTTCTTCAAAATAACAAAATAACAATCAGGATGGGCTGCTTAACCCTTTAAGGACCAGGGATTTTCCTGGGCCAAGGACCAGAGCGTTTTTCAATTTTTAATACGCGGTTTTTGAAACATAAATTTCCTCTCTCTCATTTAACGCACCCATACAAGTTATATGTTGTTTTTTTAAAGGACAGTTAGAGCTTTCTTTTGATACCCTATACATAAAAATGATTTACATTTTAGTATTAAAAAATACATATAAAAGAGGACATTTTTGAGGAAAAAAAAAGTTTTTCTCCATTATTTTCCCAATAATAAGCTACATAACTACTGCAACACTAACCCACTTATCCCCCCTAATTAACTAACTAATAAAAAAGAAAAATATTGGTTCCCAAACCCCCCATAACAAAAAAGACAGAAAAAAAACTCTGAAGAGTGCGATGTCAGATCAGTAAAAATCATGCAACAGGCATGCAGGGGTTACATTTTATTAAATAAATATATTAAAATTACCTTTATTTATTAAAAAAAACTTTATAAATTGTAAAAAGAAAAAAATCTGTTAAAAAAAACTAAATGAGGGCCATAAAGTGGAAGGAAACTGATCACAGTTAAAAACTGTGATCAGCAATGAAAGGGTTCATTTTTTTTTTTTAACCTCTGTGTTTGTTATTTATTTATTTTTACTAACAGGTCACTCTCTGTGCTTCACTATAAGAATGTGAAGCACAGAGAGTGAATTAGAGGCAAAGTCAGTATGTTATCGCGGTGATCACGTTATCACCGCGATCACATGCCCGGAAATGCACCGATCGGGTCCAGGAGCTTTGCCTCGGGTGCGAGGCTTAGTCCTGGACCCGTTGCAGACTAGCTGGCGGTGCCCACGGAGCACACCGCAGTATGCCAGTATTTAGCCATTCAATATGCCAGTATTTAGCCATTCAATATGCCAGTATTTTCCCACTCAGTATGCCAGTATTTTGCCACTCAATAAGCCAGTATTTTGCCACTCAATAAGCCAGTATTTAGCCACTTAGTATGCCAGTATTTTGCAATTCAATATGCCAGTATTTTGCCACTCAATAAGCCAGTATTTTGCCACTTAGTATGCCAGTATTTTGCCATTCAATATGCCAGTATTTTGCCACTCAATAAGCCAGTATTTTGCCATTCAGTATGCCAGTATTTAGCCACTCAGTATGCCAGCATTTTGCCTCTCAATATGCCAATATTTTGCTCGTTATGTGCCACCCTCCTCCACCCCGTTCCCCAGTACTTACCTTACTTGCTGCTCCGTGTCCGTGGTCGTCTCCTCCATGCAGTCTTTCCTCTTTCATGGAGGAAGGAAACACATAAGGTCATTATTTCTATTTCATTACATTTTAGAAGCCACGCTTCATAAAGTAACCGACTGGAGGGGAGCACAGAACACTTCCCTCACAGCACACGGCTGTGAACAGAGGCCGCGGACTGGTGCAGGGCCGCGGCCCAGGGGTTGGGGACCCCTGCTTTAAATGGATTGTATCACCTAAACAGTATTTTTATTGTGAATGCAGAGAATAAAAACATGATTGAAAATGATCTATACATTATGTTAGCGAAATTCCAAGCAAATGCTGAAATTTGGAGTCTCCTCTATATGACATCACATGTGGTTTGATATGCAAATTACAGATTTCAGACTGAAAAGCAATTCAATTCATATCAAGCAACAGGTGATGTCACAAGCAAGAGACACCACCACAAGAAAAACACATTTTTCTCCTAATTTAGGCATTTACTTGCAACATTGCTAATGTATTGATCATTGTAATCATTGTTTATTCTCTACATTCACAGTAAAAATAATGCTTAGGTGACACAGTGCTTTTAATGAAAAGCTGCTTTTAGGCCACTGACTCACGTTAAATGTATTTTTTTAAATTGCATCTACCTTCACAACATTTCTCAGTAAATCTTTCCTTTGAGCACTGCAGGATGCACTTTGGTTCAATACATGCACACTCCTCTAATGTGCTGTTCTACTGCCAGCCGCATTTTAGTCTGTGATAAAGGCCAAAGTGCCTATGACACCCACAGACATGAAGAGGAGAGGAGGAAAAACCGTGAGTTATAGAATGGGTCTATATACTGTTTCCTATAGAGATGCCGTGTAGAGCTCTTTGAATACTTGAAAATGAATCCATTGAGGGGGAAAAAAGGATAAAATCTGCCCCTTACTAAATTTTAGTATCAGGTTTTAGCAAGTAAGACTTGCAAACTAATGTAAATTATGTTTTGACTGGAATATAGATTATCAATTATCCCATTTGTAAAAATGAAACTAGTTTAGTCTTTTTAGAATTTCGAGAAATATACATATTTAATCTAGCAAGTGAATTTTGAGATACTATATTTGCTTGAATTTAAGACGACCCCCAAAACGTTGGATATTCATTTAGGAAATAACAAAAAGTCTGAATATAAGACTACCCTAAAAAAAGTTTTACTTATTATTTACTTAGTAAATATATTATTTACTTAGTAAATATTCAAATGTTAACTGTTTTTTTCATATTTAATAAAATTATGATAGAAAACAATTGCATTTCTTGTTTTTATTTCCTTTTATATGGCAATCTGCCCCCCAGACTTTGCCAATGCATCCCCCCACATCAATTTGCCCCCAAAGTTTGCCAATGCTGCTACTGCTGCCATCCACCCCAAACGTTGCCAATGCTGCTACTACTGCTCCTACCCCAACCCCCAGACTTAGCAAATGATGTCCCTCCCACCTCCATCTCTCTCCCACCCCCAACCAATGCTGCTCTCTCCCACCCTCAACCTTAACCAATGCTACTCCCTCCCATCCCCACCTTTAAACAATACTGCCCTCTCCCACCCCTCACCTTTCATCAATGTTGATCCCTCCCACACCACCTTTCCCCAAAGCTACTCCCCCCCCACCCTTCACCAATTCTGCTCCCTCCCACCCTTCACCAATGCTACTCCCTCCCACCCTTCACCAATTCTGCTCCCTCCCACCCTTCACCAATGCTACTCCCTCCCACCCTTCACCAATTCTGCTCCCTCCCACCCTTCACCAATTCTGCTCCCTCCCACCCTTCACCAATTCTGCTCCCTCCCACCCTTCACCAATTCTGCTCCATCTCACCCTTCACCAATGCTGCTCCCTCCCCAGGCTTGCTTCCAGTATCCCTGGCTAGTGGGGGCAGCATGATGCTCACTGACATCCTCTGATGCTAACCGACACTTCCGTCTTCTATGACGGACCGTCAAAGAAGCACCGATGGAAGTGACAGGCAGCACCGATGGAAGTGACAGACAGCAACGGAGAATGTCAGCACACATCATGCAGACATCCACTGGCTGTTTGCAAGGGGAATCTAGGTCCCCTGCAGCTCTGCCGGGACCTGGATCCCAGTTTTATAGTCAGACCTCTATTTCTTATAAAAAATCCCTCATCTTATATTCGAGCAAATACAGTATGTTAAATAACAATTTCCAGCATTGCTGCCGTGGAAAGTATATATCACACACATCTACCCTACTCTGTCCTTTTTGGGTTTTTTGAACAAGCTACTAAGATTTATAATGACAGAAAATTAGCAGCCAATCAGGAAACATTTTGTTCTTTGTACAATAGACCGGTAATGTGAGCACCTCACAATTAACCTTCAAAAATAACCCTCATTGTCTAACATGAGTGTGAACACCATAGAAACCAGTGGACTGTACTGGCTGAAGTTCCCCTTTTATACCTTTATACCCTATAATAAGACTTTTCTAAATAACCGCCAATGAGCTATTATTCAATTTACTGAGTAAATTCTCTGGTCATTGAATGCTATATTCTACAATAGAAGGCTTTGAGCTACAAGACACTGAAATAAACCAACATATGTAGGTTTTGCTACACAAACGTCATTCTACGCATCACATTCCACTGTGTTGAAATTGTGGCTGTTCACCTTTTTATCTGCTCTGCACTTTGATGCCACTGACGCTAGCAGTGGGCATCAAAGAAGGAGTCATTTCACTTCCATGATCATCACAGAGGTAGTTATCTCTATAAATAGTTTCTATGCTCATTTGTTGATTGCCCATTGCGTAACAATAGCTAACGTATGGTTGGACACCAATGAAGAGCTAATAGGAGGACACAGGTTTTCACCAATAACATACAACATTCCCCACATCTGTCATGGTGACACATGTATTCCCATGTTTAGAGCTCCTTTTTTTAAGGTTCCAGCAGAATAAGCTGCTTCCCTCCACAAAGGTCCACTTCCTGCCTCTCACCACCTGCCTACTTCCATATCCTTCTCTGCTGTAAACAAGACCTTCCAGCTCAGCACAGGTAAAACAGGACATGCTTAGTACTTATAATACTATAATAGCTCATGTGTCTCTTGCAGCTATTAGTGTATCTGTGTATTTGAAGACACCAGCAGCAGTAGCAGATTTTGCTATTTTGGCCTACTTTCCTCATATTGCTATAAAATATCCTTTAATTTGCACTGATTTATTTTTGAGAGAGAAGCTGTAACCAGGAAAAAAAATGGTCTTAATGCACCAGACGCCTGCTCAGACCCTCATAGTGGAACTAGTGGTAGCGTAACCCTTTGCATCGTCTCATGGCGAGGGTGACTATCCGTCCACTCATAGTCTGGTCATTCACACACCTTCCTTTGTATCTCATTGAGCATCGAGACGTTCACAGCTGATGTCTTACGAAATCAGTCTGATTCTTATTTTAGAATTGATCTTTCTTGAATCTAATCTAAAATCTCCATGTTTTTTTAGATTCCTTAATCTTGTGAACCCTACATCCGAATGGTAAATTAATCTTCCTCTCTATAGTCAAGCAGTCTGTCTTCAAGATCAGCTCTCTACACTTGTCTCATGGTTGTGTCTGCTTTGATATCCAAAAGCCATCCCAAAATGATTTCAGTCCATCCATGCCAAGCACAGTGACTCGACCTTAATTAGGAGATACAAGATAAGTCCAAAGCGAGAAGAGAAAGAATAATTTTAGGCAGATATTTATGGGTTATTTCTCTTGTACTGGCATATTATATATATATATATATATATATATATATATATTTTTTTTTTTTTCTTTTAAGAAAGAAAGAACTGGAGAATAAATAACTTCTGACACATTTCTTCCGCGAAGAAGACCTCCGCATTACCCTTTCCTGATCAGCGGGATGCAGTTCTCTGTTAGTACAGGAATAAGTGAAATAAAGAATAGATATCTCCTTGATATTACTCTTCCTCTTCTCGATTTGGACTTGACTTATCTTGTACCTCATTGATAAATGGGCACCCTCACCAGGAGACGATGTAAAGGGTTAACCTGAACAGATCTCTTTCTCTACCCTTATTTAAAGCATATTTTCCAGCAATATGAGTATTTATGGGAAGCATTCAGGAGCGGCACATATCTGTGATCTTATAAAAATAAACAAATTGATGTTTCAGTTCCCATTATATAATCCATTAATGCTGAGAAGCAATAAAGGCAATGGGATAGGTCAAGTGGTAAGGGCTCCAATTCTAGAGCCAGTTCAATTCTCAGAGTTGCAGGTTTGAATTCTAGCTGTGTCAACTCAACCTTCCATCTCAGTGAAGGCACAAAATAAATCTTCAACTAAAAGGCCACATTGTTTAATGTTTAAAAAGTGTTTCACATTTATGCTCTGTGACTATGGTTCCTGAGATGCAATAAAATTAAGTTGGAAAGCATGCTGGAGTGAGTCTGTCATCTGACAGTGGTCCTCTAGCATTGGTTAACAACGTGGTGAGAGAGGACATGCCAGGCACATCCGTGTCTCCAAGAACTCGACGACAAAGGACGTACCTGGCACATTCTGCAGCTAAATGAGTGGTGGGATTGATTAATGTTCGCTAAAACCACTCGATGTTGAGGCATCCAGCAAGAGTGAAATCCGCCACCAGATTGACTCCCTGGAGTGACCACAAGTGCCATTTTGGAAGGCAGCACGCAATTGCAATATGGCACTGCCCTGTTATGGGCAAGAGCTTTAAAAGTGATCAGTGACCATTTCCATCGCTCTGTTGGTGTTGCTAGATAGCCTGAATTAAAAAAATATAGGTTAAGTTATCCTTGGATCTAGATCTTAGGGTTAGCATGTTAACATTAGGGTTATAGTTAGGTTAGTGTTAGATTTTGGGTTGGACTCAAAAGGTCACTGTAGGAGAAATGGTTATTCAAAAAATACACTACTTTCAGTTTTTGCCTTATAACTTGCAAAAATCAACATAAAAACCTGTAAACATTGGCTATTTCTAAACTCAGGACAGGAATCTATTTAGCAGGGGGGTTTATTAGCATTTGTAGATGTGTAAATGTCAGTGTTTTTTTTTAAAGATTTCATCATATTTTATGATTTTTTTTATAGTAAGTTATTTGATCATATCATTCAGACACAATGAGGCAACGCTATGCTTGACAAAGGATTTCGTCGAATTTAGTTTTTCAGCTTCTATGGTTTCCCAGAAGGGTTTACTATCTGTTTTCTTCATATAGTGTCTGCATAAAGGTATATATAATTTTATATGTATGGTTTATCTATATCTTTTGTAATTGTTATATTTATATATATTTTTATTTTATATATTTTATACAAACAGTTTGGTATTTGTGTTATTTTAGACACTTTTCCTTATATATTTTGAGCGCTGTCCATTTTTTACTTAAGTTATATGATGTGATGAAAATAATGGTATCTTAAGAAAGCCCTTCTTATGCCATTAAAACAATATTTAGGGGAGCATGTATAAACACGTTGCACATGCATGTTGCGCCAAATATGTTATCTACACCGAATGCTTAGATTTAGGTTGTGTCAGCGCTCGTTGTGCTGGCACAACCTATGTATAAAAAATCAAGTGGTGAAAAGCGCCTGATTTGTGTGCTTTCCTGCACTGTAAAGTGTCGGGAGTTATAAAAACGTGCAATCGCCGGGGGCGGAGGTAGCCGGCAAAGAGAGAGGACGCATGGTGGAGGAGCTCTCGGTGAAATACACCGACAGAGCTTGTTTTCTGGCATGACACCCCCGTTTACACCACTGATATCAGGCTCCCCTGGTAATAGGAACGGGATGGGGCAAAAACAAAATTAAATTCTCGAGAGGCCCAGATATAGGCCAACTCTTGACCAGGCCTCTGAGGCCTACTCCATCTACATCGACAGCAGGGAAGGCCTACCCTAGAAGTGAGGCTGAAGATTCTGCCACAGACTCAGAGTCCTCTCATACGATACAAAACCCCGTACCGAGTAAGATTGCCTGTGACGATGATGACCCGACTACACGGGAAGACCTCTGAAAACTTTTACTGGAACTTCAAAATCTGCTGAAGGCAGACGTGACAGCCGTAAAAGGAGAGGTGACAATGGTTACTGCGAAGGTCTCTACCCTAGAATTGGCCCTTACAGAAGTTACACAAACGTCGACAACCACCAGAGACCAAATATCTGTGATGTCTCAACATATATGTATATGCTGGAATCGCAGTTGGTCCTGGTGGATACACGATCCAGGCAAGCTACCGAACGAGTTTGCAGGATCCAGGAGGCGGTTGGGCCCGCCAACCTCCGTGGATACCGCAGGATGGCTAACCACGCTCCGAATATCACCGGTTTCTGCTGACCACCTTATAGTGGATGCATTCCGGCTGCGTGATGCATCCAGAGATGTTTTACTGAAATTACGGAGTGCCGCGGATAAACTGGCCTTACTAGCAGCGGCGCGTAAAGTGCAAAAAGAACACTTCCAAAATCATATTCTTCAGGTATTTGAGGACTTACCTCTTGCAACACTCCTTGGTGCCGTTCGATGTCCCTTCCATCCGGCCACCTGCGTGCATTGGATATCCCATTCCGCTGGGGGCCAGCACATTCTTTAACCATCCACAAGGATGGACACCTTCTTATGGTTGGATGTATGGAGGAAGTAGAAGATGCCCTCGTAGCGCTAGACTTACCAGGATTGCCACAGGAAACCCGGGAGATCGTCGCAGCGCCAACACCCAAATCGGATGCCACCTTGCCTACAAAGAGTACCAGAAGCCGGCCGATACTCCATTCAGACTTACATTAACTCTCTGGTCTATGAGACTGCACTTGTTTCAGGACGCTGTGTTTATATGATTTTCTTGCATGCTGAAAATTGTTGCTAATCTGCTGTTTCTCCGCTAGTCCTTATAGTTGACCCACCCCCTCAGAGACATGACCCCCGTATCCCCTCACAGGGATGGGGGTCCATCTTTTTTGAGTCCGCTTCTTTTTGGTGGTACCCCCTTGTACCGTCAGTACCCCTACGCTAAGGGTTACCCTTTTTCCTACTGGTTCTTCTCCTCTTTTTTTCTTGCTGATTCCCCTCTCTTCTTGTCCTTTCTCATCTTTGCTCTTTTTTCATCTTTCTGGTCCATGTCAACTTTTAAATAGGGATCAGTAGGCAGATGCACAAAATTTGTTTCTACATACCACTAAAGTATGTTTACTGGACCTATTATTATACTCGTATTAGTGTTCGTGTGGTCCCTCCCGGTCTTTATTCTGGAAGAACAATTTATTGTGTTTGAGTTACGGTCCGGGAGCACAGTTATGGGTCCACCATCCCTAGTTATTGTTTTACTTTAAGCATGAGGGAGATATGTCCCTCAGTTCATATTAAACTGTAAAGCGCTAACAGACCCTCTTGATTAGCCAATGGCTTTAATCAGTTTTGTCTTTCTTGTGGCCTAAATGTATAAGTTTGGGCCATCACTGCAATTAGGTACCACGAATGTTGTGATTTTGTTTTTCTGTTGTTGTCAAAACGTACCTCTGCAGTAACTTGTTATGTGTCTCAATAAAAAACTTAAATTAAAAATAAACGTGCAATCGCCATTATAACACGTTTTTTTGTAAAACTCCTGACATTTTGCAGTGCCAGAGTTTTTATACATAATCCCCATAATATGTGTGGTTACATTAAGTGAGAAAAAGGAAAATGACAGTTAAACACAAACACCACAGAAGTGTAAAAACAGCCTCTGTCACGAACAGTATGACACAGCGAAAATAGCCTGGTCATCAAGGGATTAATCATACTGTAAAAAAAAGGAAAATTAACATACTTGCCAACTTTTTCTAAAGGTGTCGTGGGACAAAAAGTGGTGGAGCCTGAAGGAGTGGACATTGCGTGGCTTTGCTTGACCCTGCAGCATGGAGCTCCAGGTACAGATACCAGGTGTCTAGAACTTATTAACAAGCGTTTAGGCCAGGGCTTGACAAATTTAATTTAGTTTTAGGAGCCAGCTAAAAAATTTAGGAGCCAGAAAACGGCACATCACAATATCAGTTGCATACACCCACCTCACATACACAGCCAGTTACATTCACACACGCCACATACACAGCCAGTTACATTCACACACGCCACATACACAGCCAGTTACATTCACACACGCCACATACAGTCAGTTACATTCACACCACAAACAGTCACATTCACACACACACCACATACAGCCAGTTACATTCACACATACATACACAGCCAGTTACATTCACACATACATACATAGCCAGTTACATTCACTCATACATACACAGCCAGTTACATTCACTCATACATACACAGCCAGTTACATTCACTCATACATACACAGCCAGTTACATTCACTCATACATACACAGCCAGTTACATTCACACATACATACACAGCCAGTTACATTCACACATACATACACAGCCAGTTACATTCACACATACATACACACAGACCAAAGAACAAAAATGTATTTCTTACGGTGTCCTCCCTCCCTGCTGCTTACCTCATTGCAGGGGAGGGGGACATTTATGCTGGAGCCCGATCCTCTTTCGGTTCCTGCACGTGTTGTCACGTGACAATCGGCACTGCAGCGTGTTGCGCGAGGGGGCGGAGCTTACAGTCTGTGTGATCCGCACAGACTTTCTCCCCTCGCGCTGAAAGTAAAACGGATGGCAGCCGGCAAGGGCTCCCTGTGACAAACAGCACCCGGGCGCCAGGTCTGATTTCCTGGGCGCCCGGGGTTTGTCGAGCCCTGGTTTAGGCTGTGCATGTGCAGGGTGACCAGAAATGGAAAATAAAAAAAGAGGACACACATTCGTCTCCCCCCTCCCCCGCCTTGTAGGCTGTCTCTCTCCTTTCCCTCCATGTCTGCTGACTCTCTCTCCTTTCCAATAGTGAATTGTGGAAAAGGCTCTCTAGTGAAATAACGTACCACTCAGGTGCTGCACACCCCTTATACAATACCAAAATGCAGTATCTGGTGAAAAATCAGGGAAAGAAGGTGCACTTATCTCAGTAATTAACAGCTCTTGTACAATTCAGCACATACAACAGAGGGAAAAAAAGAGACACATCTTAGTGCAGATGCTTACGGTAGACAGTGGTATTTCCTCTCCCGATTGCTGGTATACTCACATGGGTTTGAGCCCAAAGAAACCCAGCTCTGAGGATGTTTAACTGTATTATGTGGCTATCTTACGGAAGTATGTAGCTCCCAGCATAAGAATCATAAGGCGACAGGAAATGGAGACAAGAAGGTGTCAAGCGTTGGATGAATATAAAATATTTCATAAATAAAACAATATCTGCTTACATTTAGGGTTAAAATCACCAAGTGTAGTAATGTAGCCAAACAAAGCCTCTCTCCTTTCCCCCCCATGTCTGCTGTCTCTCTCTCCTCTCCCCTTAGGGTTGCCACCTTTTCTTCAAAAAAATACGGCCTTGGTACTGTCTCCATAGACTTAACATTGGCCTGATGCCAATTTTTTACCGGCCAGGTGGCAACCCCTAGTAATGTAGCCAAACAAAGCCTCTCTCCTTTCCCTCCATGTCTGCTGTCTCCCTCTCTCTCCTCTCCATGTCTACTGTCTCTCTCATCTCTCCCCCCTGTCTGTTGTCTCTCTTTCCCACCCATGTGTACTAAACACACTCAGACGTTCAAAAACCAACAGGGTAACTACTGCTTGGGAAAGCATTTATCTGATAAGAATGCTGCATTCATTATGTTGAGATGCTCGTTCCCTGCATTATCTCCCCTGCAAATGTTAACATGCAGGGTTCTTTAACCTGCATATTCATTAGTGACTTAGACTATTATACATTATCTTATTATTCTTTGTTTAGCTCCCCAGGCATTGACAGGTCAGCACTGCTTACACCAATACATGTCCCTTATTTTCATTAACATTACTGGTGAAGGTAGAGAAAATCTCCCACACACTTCTCCATTCAGCAGTCACAACAAATGCAAATAATATTTCTTTAGACTCAAACACGGACAAACGCCTGCTTTTAGCATAATTCGTTTGGTTTCAGGAAGGCAAATGTGACATTTGTTTGTTTTCTGCCAATATCGGGAACTGAGTGGTAATATCCATCATCTGTCTATCTTCTTGTCCTTTCTTTAGCCTAGTATCTGATAGACGTCTGAGAGACAGGCCGGCTGATCAGTATCGTCTGATAGACTCTGTGTGAGGACCACTGGCTGTTTAGCCACCAATTATGTTACAAACACACCAGGCCCAGATCACTCATCACAGAAGGTCGTACCAGGAATACATGTGCAGAAAACAAGAGAACATTTATACTTTGAAATAAAAAAATATATATCAGTTGTGTTTAATTAGTATTTTACTTCCTTTTCAAATTGGATCATTTAATTTAATCTAAGAAATGGCTAGTAGTGAAGAAAAAAAGAGAAATACATGGGACAGGAGATTCAACAGAGAGAGAGGAAAATGTTGTCCAGCTTTTTTAATGTGGAGTTCCGAATAAAGCGCAGAAGCTTGGGTTGGTGAGCCGGACATATGCATTTCATGAGGTAATACAATAAAATCTATTGGGATTGAATATGTTTGAATGAGCCCTTATCTATTTACTGTTTGGATATCTCTAGCCCTTGTCTTTTAATAAACCTGTGTTGATCGGGGTATTGGGCAATTAAAGGCATGTGTCCTCCAGGGCCAGTGCAAGACTTTTTGCCGCCCTAAGCGAACATATATTTTGCCGCCCCTTGCTGCATCCAGGCATTAACACACGCAGTAACACTTTCAGTGTCACATACATATGCAGACACATGAACACAAACATGCAATGTCACATGCAGCCAAACATTCACACACAATCACACATTCAATGTCTGTCCCTCTCTCCTAATGCCACCCATGTCTGTTTCGCTTTCCCGCTACACCATCCCTGTATGTATCGCTCTCCACCATGCCATTTATCTGTTTTCCCCTTTTGTCTTTCTCCTCTCCCACATTACCTTCTCCTCTTTTGTTTCTCTCCCCTGTATATCTCTCTCGCCAAGTCTGTCTTTCTCACTGCCAACAGAGTCTGTTATCTCTCTCTCTCCCCCCACCCTGGTGTCTCCCCCCCCCCCCCCCGTATCTCTTTCCCCTTTCCCTCCCTACACCACATGCTGGCTGTCTCTCTCCTTCTCCCTCCCCGCCACCCCATGCCAGTTGTCTCCCCCCCCCCCCCCCCCCACACCTGGTTTGCCTATAGGAAGTGCTGGCCCTGGTGTCCTCTAATTACTGGAAGGGCATATTTTGTATATTTTGTATGTTCAGTTTTGTGTTGCACTGATGAAGACTCCGCTTAGGAGCTTGAAACGTTGATTGACCTTTTGTCTTCAATAAAGCATTTTTCCATTTTTGATATTCAAAGACTCGTGAGTGGCACTTTTTTCTGTATCTATTTTGGTCGTGTTTGCAAACGGGCATTATCTACTTACCTAGGAGTGCCACCTACTCTCTGCTATTTGTTCTATCTATCTATCTATATATATATATATATATATATATATATATATATACATACACATACACACACGCATATGTGTGTATATATATATATATATATGTATATAAAATGAAGGTAAACTATATACATATATGTATATATATATATATACCACATTGCTGCAGCAAACACACTGACCGTGCCAAACACTGGCCAGTAATAGAAAACAATAGCAAAACTATTTTGGTTCCTGCGCTGTGTATTGTAACCTGTGCAAAAAATGCACACAATAAAATGATATATGATACCAGATGGGAAAAACAAGTCCCTTTATGATGTTGATTGAAGTTAATAGAAATGTCTATTATGGATATCCTCAGCATATGAACAAGTGAAAAGCGCAGGAAATAATAGTGTAACTCTGCAGAGTATTAATGCAGTAACTAAATATATCAATTTTCCACTCACATGTGGCTGCTCTGGGTTCTAACAAGATTCACAGTAGAACAAAGTGTGCCCCTATGACTAAGCATGGTGACACGCGAAACGCGTTAGGTGGCCTTCCCTTTTCACTTTATCATCCGTGGATTGTACCTTACCCTGTTTCTTTGGATTTTTTTAAAGCATTAAAGCATATTCATTCACTACTTGGCGAGTGGAGTGCACACTTTGTTCTACTTAATGCTTAATTGTTGTGCCTAATCAGCACTGTGGAGCACCCACCCACCTACTGCACTTTTGTTCCTGTGACTTGAGCCGGTGTTGCTTTTGTTTCTAACAAGATTCGGTCTCATTATAATTTTATTGTGTGCATTTTTTGCACAGATTACAATACACAGTGCGGGAATCAAAATATTTTTGCTATTCTACCTTAAAGGGACTGTCTAGTGTCCAAAATGCATCTTCCAAATGTTAATGCATATTAATGTGCTTTCAAAGTACGGTAAATACAAATCTAACACACACACAAGTCTCAACGTTCTTAAATTAACTTCGATGTTCAGTCAACAATAGGGTTGCCACCTAGGTCGGTAAGAAATGAATTTCAGCCCAATGTTACGTTTTGGTTTATGTTTGGAAACAATGTAAAGAAATTACCACATTTCTATCCTTATATTAAATTAGGGTATGATCTCAGATTCTAAACTGATAAACTATGTACTTGTGACTCACTCTGACACGGCAGGAGTTAAAGTCTGACGTAAACCTCCTTCTACCGATTAGATTTTGGAATTGGCAGGTCTTCAGTTTGTTATAGCAAAGAAAGGATATAATGTGATTGCAGATAAAGATCGCAGTAGAGATGGAGAGATTGAATGAGTGTCTAGTCTCTGTCTCTGCCTGTGCATTACAATGCAAGAGATGTACACAGCCAAACACACAGGGAGATAATGTGACCTTCAGAAGGAGAATCCACAGAAACATGTGATTGCCCAGAAACAGAGGGTCACAAAATTAAACAAGTTCGCTATTTGTTTTAATATTAAATGTGATGTAGAAATAGGTATGTAATGGTTCGTAGAGCTAAGCTAGGTGTTATATAATGTTGTTGTTTTTTTTTAAATAAAAATATTTAAACCTAAAATATAATCTTAATATTTAAACCTGTTACTATAAATTTTAGGCAGAGATTATGCAGTGATAACGTGATGTGCCAACGTAAAGATGCTCCCGGGCTTGAAAAAATATATCAAACAGATTAATTCAGGAGCCAGCCAAGATATTTTTGGGAGTCAGGCAAATGGTACCTCCATAGGGCTCTATCCAAAACAATCATAGATTTTAGGAGCCAGCAGTTTGGATTTCAAGAGCATTTGCTCCTTGGAATTAGATTGTGTGTACTATTAGATAAAAAAAATAAAGGATAAGCATCACATCATTAAAATAGGAACCAACATTACTAATGGACGGCAGCTTGGGGTCTCTGCTTACAATTCCAACCCACCTAAGAAATATCCAATAATTGCCAACTATGCAACAATACTTAAATCAACAATTATTTTTTATGTATTCAGGATTGATTAAAAAAAGAGAAAAAAATGCTAAAAACCCAACGTTTATACATAAAGAAATACAATTAGTAGTTTCAAAATTAATATTTAAAGAGCCACTAAACATTTTGTCCCCATGTGTTTGTACTATAGAATGGCATTAATGACCGATTAACATGCAAATAAGAATGACACAGCTATAAGTTGCATTTAGATGTAGGTTTAGTAGTTCTGGGAAAGTATTCTGGAGGTGGCTGCACTTAGGGCACTTTCTATTGCATAAAATCATGATCGATTTCTTCTTTTATTCACTATGGGGACATAAGTTGATTAAAGAGTTGCTGGCAACTATATTTTTCTCTTATTCACTCTTGCCAACCGGAATTCCATTTCCATGAAGACTAAGAAGGAGAATCTGGCTGAAGAGGCAGCAGATGGCTCCCGCCTTCTCTCTACTGCCATAGTGTTGGCCAACTGATGGTGCAATCCATCAAGAACAGATTCAGTTTGATGTTACCGTTTCCCATATAGTACATCGCTCCTTAGCATCCAACTGCAGACATCCCAGTTTCAGATACACCACAAATCCCATGACGCCCCATCAAGCTTGAAGAATTGCAGAGAAGCATGGTGGTTATAGTTCAGAAACCGCTTGATGGCCACAGTGAGACACTTGCGTTCTAAGTCGCAAAGCCAATTATAGCTTGGAAGAGGAAATGGAGTGATAGGTGCTTGAAAAGTGTTAAAAATGGAAAGAATATGTACATAGAAATACATTAAATATGTGCAGCAAACACTAGTGTAACTCCCCCAAGAGGACACAAAACAGTGGATATAGAATAAAAAAAGTGTTGTGCAAACAAATATCAACATCCCTCATTAACCTGTGGATAATAGGGATTAGAGTCCCCAATTATACGCTTCACACCTAGAGCCGGTCATTTTGGCTCTGCCCCATGTGAGTTTGTTTCCATTGGGGGTCATCCTATCATCATTTGTCTGTTTTGTATAGAGTGTCACAGATTGGGTTTGTATTTATACATGCTTTCCTGGAACCCATCCCATCTAAGCTAAAGCCACTGCTTAGATAAGTATAATAATTTGTTTGTGCAACACTTTTTCATTCTATAGAATGGTTCAAAACACACCTTTCCACACCTTTCCAGTGTAAAAGTTCTATGTTTTAGAATAAAATATTCAATTAAGTAGGAGTGTAGACGACTTGCTCCTTGATTAAGAATATGTCTGTGCTATTGATCTTGTGGATTGACCTTAGTCAGAGAAAGAGCAATAAAAATGAAATGGAGGGGAAAAAAAACAGGAAGACAACAATAAATGGAGAAGAGCTACTGTGATCAGCAAAAATGGGCTGTCCCCGGGGCACCAAGAAGAATGTGACAGTATGGGAGTGAATTGGTGACTGTGCAAATAAAATACGACTTAAGTTAGGAATTTTTTTTACATAAAATAGCACATATATAGATTTAATAATGTAAAACGAACAGCAGGTATTGATAAAAATGAAATTGCAATGCAGAAGAAAACACCTGACGAGTTCGGATGCTGCTTTAAGCCAACAATACAGCTCTTGGGAGAAAAAGGAGATAGTTTGCTGCTAAACTGCTACTGCACCAGTCTCTATAGTGCCACTATTCGGCAAGACATAGCCACATCCAATGCTCATCCATAACATTAAACACTACTCATATAAATAAAATATAATAATCCAGTATAAGCCACAATTACCCACATGGAACCCTAATTTTGGAAAAATAATCCACAACACAATGCAATGCTAAATGTGAAAATTGTGTGTCTTATCCCACTGGTCCCTTTATGCACTCTACCTCTCCTATTCTGCATATGCATCATCCGCCAGGCCATTGCTTGTAATGTACGCTTAACTTTCACCCATGAGGAAGTCTGTCGGCGAAACGTGCCAGGTGCTTTCTGGTGCATTGCAAGCACACTTTTATCAGTACCAGCTATTTGTTTTACATTATTATATCTTATGTATTTGTTATAATTAAAATAGTATTTTATTGGCACAATCCCGATTGTAATAGTCTTAAGTGTTCGCTTGAATTGTGCTACTGATCTTGTGAGAGCTGTGCTAGCTTCAAGTAGCCCCTGACAATGTAAACATCTATCAATATATTGAAGATAACCTCCACAGGGGTTGAAAACAAGGTCTGGTACTTGTTGAAATAAGAATAATGGCTCAATTTGTCCTTTTAATGATCACAGGGGTCTGAATAAAATTATAACCCCAAAATCACTATACTCTTCCTCCTTAATCACTTCATTGATTAAGAAATGTCTGATTAATATTACCTCACTTGGAAACGTTTGGAGAGAACCATGTCCTGAATACATTTTCATAGTCTTAGAGCCTGTGCTTCTTTTTTTTACCTTTACTGGGCTTCTCTTTTCTTTCTTTTTTTTTTTAATATGATGACACATACATGCACAGGGGCAGGCTGGCCTAGGGATAGGGTTGCCACCTTTTCCACAAAAATATACTGGCCTTGCTATAGACTTAACATCGCCAGCAAGCCATTTTTTTTTTTTACCAGCATGCCGGTAAAATACCGGCTGGGTGGCAACCTAATGACAATAGATCCATCGGCCTGCCTCTGTTGTAGTATTTTAATTTGCAGGTTCTTCAGTTGCCGATACGGAGCCTCCATTAGCAGTAAGCCTCTGTGTGTAAGCTGGCAGCCAGCCTCGTGATATTTCTAAATTAGGGTAATCATTATAATGATCCTGATCTGTTATGTACTGTCATACAGATGCCAAAACAGCAAAAGCCTACTGCCCTGACTCTTCTATACAAAATATAAAAGCTTTTTTACCCATCTCTTTGGTCGCATTCAACCAAAGGGAGATACAGCACGGCAGATTGCAGCTGTGTGTAGCACACTAAGTGTTCGCTCAACGCATTAAACGTCATCCACTGTGCGCTTGCGAGTGAACAGGTGAGTAGAATGACTACTTCCTCCCCATGCACCTAGTGCTGCCGAGGAGGGAAACATAGGAGGACGTTCTATATTGTCATTATACAGAAATGAGGGGTTAAAAGCGTTCAATTTTTTTGAACTGGAAAAAAGCTATCATTTAAGAAGTTCCTATAAATAAATATCACCTGGATCCATAATGTCAAACGCTACTGAGGTCTTTAATTGTGTCCATAGCATGTTTGCTTCAATGAGCAATTGTACACGCACAGTGTAGTTCTTGAAAAAGATTATTATATGGTATAGCACCAGGAACTTATCACACAGAGGTGCACCACTGATGATGAGAAATTTGCACTTAGCTACGTAGAGAAAAGGCTACAGCAAACCTGACCTATGAGGCACACAAAGAACTGTGACACAGAACTATAAAGAACACCTAGAGTGGTAATAATTTAAACACAATCTTGGTGGAAAGATTCCATGTAAATGACATTTGGTACATTGTTATAAAAGGGCACATCTTGTCCTGTGGGTCATTTTAAGCTACAGTCAGTGTGGCTGAACTTTCCTAGGTTTGGCCTTTTTAAAGGATTTTTTTTTTTTTATTCCAATAAATGCTGGCATAGCATGGCTTCTTAGCAGAGAACATGCTTGCTGTTTCTCTTAAAGCATGCTAGCCCTCTGTGATTCAAAACACATTGCATGCATTTTGCAAGGTTACACTAGACACCTATACGTCTCATGTAACAATGCAGAAAATATTTATATAACGAGTCCTCTAAAACCCAAGGTTAATCCATGGCTTGGATCCCGTCTATGTCGATTTCATCCTGAATCTTTATGGCCTCTCTGTTCTGTTGAATGCTGCGTCAGCTGATGATCTGGCCTATTTCTAGGATCTCCCAAGGTCATTATTCATCTTGTGTTCCAGGAACAGGTAGGCCGTATTTATTGCAGCCAATATAAACAGCATCCTTTCTAGTCAACCGTTTACTGTTTCGCAAGTGAGTCAGCCTGGGTTTAAATACTAGTGTCCTCTTTCAATGTGACCTCTGGCACTTCCGAGGCAGAGCCTAACAAGCGTGAATGGAATCTTAAATACAGTGTGCACGGTATGTACACTCAGCGATTCACAGTAATTACTATGCACTGCACATACATGTGAGTTAAAGGAGCAGTACAGTTGCTAAACTTATTATTACTTTTCAGTTTTATAGCTTTTATTTCATAGAGAAATGATGTGCAGAGGCTACTTCAGTTTCATGGAATATATACGGACTGTAAGTGATCAAATACTAGGGGTATTCCTCTTGGATTGAACGAAAAAACTGTTCCAAGCAGAGCAGCAGAAGAGGAGTAGTAAGTGTGGCACACAGCAGCAGCATGCATGGATACATTGCAGGGGAGAGAGACAAGCAAGATGGAGACTAGTCAGGAGAATAGTTGAGAGTGAATGAAAGCAATGTTCTTTAAGTGCAAACGACAGGACTTAGCAAGGGATTGAACGATGGGGAAGAAGAAGATAGCTGTGTCAAAGATGATCGCAAGTCTGACCCGTCAGTCGCATAAATTGTCAACATTAATGGTGAACATGGGTATAGGAGAGGATCTGGAATAAGGGAAGGGTATCAGTTTTATAGACATTCCGTTTCTGATTGGTTGGGTTTCTATGGTGGTGGACACTGGTGATAAAGTGGCAAATCTATGATGTCCATCGTTAATGTGGATCTTATGCCTTGAGATGCTGTCTTATATTAATAACCTTTAACAATGGAGGGCTGTATTTATTGAGGCAAAACTGGAGGTATTTGTAGATGAAGTATCTCAACTGAAGCACCCATTAAAAACATTCTACAAGTCTGTGGCCATTGCTCAAAATGTAGCACTTTGCCCTAAAATATCTTTACAATACCACTCAAGAACTAGCGGTCACATCAGGACTTCAAATATACTATTTATACTCCCTCCTTGTTCACTGATTGAGGGGTTCAGCACTTTGTTTCCTTTTTTTTTTCTTGTCACGCTTCATTGGCACAAACTTATCTCTATAGTTCCAGAAGTTTTTATGTTTCAAGCAATTTTATGGCTATGAGGGATGGTCCAAAAGTAGCAGAGATAGACAGGGAGGGCAGAGTTAGGTGATTATCAAAGAGATGCAACCTCTAGAACTGGAAGGGCTAACCTTGGCACTGTAGATGTCTGGGAACTACTCTAAGACCTACCTACGTATCACTGGAAATGTAGTTCCCAAAGATCTGCAATGCCCAGGTCAGCCATCATTGCTTTAACATCTCTAGAAATACAGAAGATGATCATGGACCATAATTTTTATGATTACTGACATTTGAAAGAATTATTGCAATAACTATAGCAAAAGCAAATTGTAGGAGATATAACCACCTAGCAGAAAGCAGTGGTAATTATTATTAATTATTTAATCCCTATCAGCATTAAGACTTTAACACTTCAGATACCATTACTTGCAACTTTTAATTATATGTGTTAAGCAGATGGAGAACCAAAATGGCTAATGCAGGAAATGCTTTTTATGCGTATTTCAGAAATATCATTAGCATTTTAACTTAAGTTTAGCTAAAAATACACTTTCTCCCACTGAAAAACAAACTAGCGCACACTAGTGATAAAATGGTAGGTGTAGCCAATATTAACCCTTCGATGGTTAGAGGTTGGGTTAACTTGGTATCATCTTTGCACACTTGAAATCATACCCATGAAGGTTTTACAGTGCATGTACTCTGTTTAAAATACAAAATGAGTCCTTATAGCAGGGCTCGACAAAGCCCGGTCGCCATGGCGACCAGGAAATTGTACCTGGCACCCGGGTAGGATCACCAGCACATGGCACTCCTCGTCTTGAGCTCAGGCATGGACCTGGCTGCAGCAGAACCCCCCCCCCCCCCCCATGCACTGAGGTAAAACAGCAGGGAGGGGGGAGTCATTGAGACTGATTGACAGTCTCTGTATGGATGTGACTGATTGACAGTCTCTGTATGGATGTGACTGATTGACAGTCTTTGTATGGATGTGACTGATTGACAGTCTCTGTATGGATGTGACTGATTCACAGTCTCTGTATGGATGTGACTGATTCACAGTCTCTGTATGGATGTGACTGACTGCCTGTGTGTGTGTATGGTTGGTGAATGTGCCGTTGTCTGGCTCCTATATTTTTTTGCTGCCTAAAAACTAAGTTAAAACTAAATTAAATTTGTCAAGCCCTGCCTTACTGACTCATTAATACCTTAACCATAAAACAATAAGTCCCCATGCAACTCATTATCCAGAGCAATTCCTCGACACGCCAAGGCGACCACAGAATAAACAGTGGTGAAGACCACTGTATAAAAGTGTGAACTTTACACATGATACCACCAACATGTAGCCAAGAATATACATATATATATATTTTAAAAATCTTAAAGAAAAGTTCACCTTTCCATTTATAAGAACCCAGCAAATTAGATTGTGTACTTCCTAAACTCAGCACTACATGACATATCACATATCACAGACCATAGGCCTAAGTATATACTGATACAGAAGGGTTTCACTGCCCTGCAATGAGAGCATACAGCCAATGTTATCTTGCTTTTCCCATTTTCTACAAATATACTTTGTCTTTCTTATCTCTTCTTTCCCATACTAGGCTTTCCTTTATATTTCTCTGTTGTCTCCTTCTTTCATTCTGCTTTTCCTTGTCTCGATCTGGCTTCATGTTGTGGTCACCCCACTGCTAAGAGCTACAGTGCTACAAATAGTTTAAGTGACAGTTTGCAAGATTGCCAATATTAAAGAAAAACAATCCAGGCACGTTCCTATTGGACACCTCTTTATAATGTCTTACTGTGATTCCAAATCCAAATAACCAGTTTTAGGGAGACATGTATTGGTTCTTGTGAGGCCTAATCATATGATGTTGCTACTGCTACATACAAAAACAGTGGACTGGAGAACCTCTGCCCTCCCTGCTAAGAAGGTGTAAAGTGACACCGTCTGTGCAGGTTTGTAATTTATGTCCCATTAATCCATGGTTGTGACTGAACGTAGTATCATTTTACAGCATCCATCTACTTTTAAAAAGCAGTACAATCTGGTGCGACTGTGTGCCATACAACATTAGGGGAAAGAAGATGACAAAAAGTGAATTAAACAAATGTTTTCATGCACTGATTATCCACAAGATGGCTACAGCAACAACACCCTACAATAGGAGAACACCCGGAAGGCCAGCCGGCTGTGATTACATGAAGACTGTATGAACTGGACCGATGTGATAAGTGAGAGAACATATGGATAAAGGGTGAACTGGACTTTGGAGAATTGGAGAGAACAGAGGAATAAGCAGAGCTGAAATGGAGAGGAAGTGATCTGAAAGAGTGAGAGTGAGGTACAGGAGGATGAATATACATTGTGCAGGGATACAAGTGAAGAGCTCAACTGGTCATGCACGATCCATAGTTAAATATTTAGGAGTTGTCCAGGCCTCATTCTGCTGGGAGGAGAAACTCACAAGACTTGGAGTGAATAGCCTAGAACTGTGTGTGTATATATGGAATGGGAGATGTGAAGGTATGTGGGATGCAGAAGAGCAAGCATGGATGTGGGGATTGCCATAGACAATAAAAAGGAGGGGAAATATAAAAAAGAGTGGTCAAGAAATAAAACAAAAGTTAAGAGAGTACTGAAAGATCTTTAGCTTGGAGGAATAGGCACTCAGGCTCAACAATGTTTGCCATCATGGTCTGAAACCATTTAATTTGTCTTCTACACTAGATGGATTTTTAATTCGTGAGGACACCCATGAACAAATGTGGGCCAAAGAATCTGCTTTTAAGATGAAGTCCCCACTGGTGCAGAACAGAGTATGTTGACACTTGATAAATAGCATACTGTCAAAAATGTTGTTGTCTTCCTGGTGTGATATGTTAGGACAAATATCTAAATTTACATTGATAGATTTATATTTTGTATCGTGGTGTTACTTTAATTGGCATAGTGCTCTAGAAGAAACAATCCCACACTCTCTTACTGATATAGATATATATATATATATATTACAGATATAAACTAGAGTGATGGATGATGCATCGTGTATTGAATTATACTGCAGAAAGAGGAGAGGACTAGGCAATGTAACTGCGGCTAAGAATAGCTGTGTATCACTCTCCACCAGAACAATATCCAGTGTACTTGTTTTATTTCTGCTGATACAGAGTGCTGTGAAATCTTTGCTAAATTGAGCTGCTTTTGTCCGCTCAGAGGACAGTCAAGATGTGCTGAGATACACAGACCGTCACTGACAATGCAGTTACCACAGTAACAGAAGCATTCCATTATTCCTATGACACAATGTGGATTACAAGCACAGTCAGTGTATACTGTATATAGCTGTAGTATGTAGCAGCAAAACATGGACTAGCCTTCCAGCAGAAGTTAAAAAAGCGAATGAGTTTAAGCATGTAAAGAATAGGCATATCTAACCTAGATTTAAGATAAGGCCAGGAACGAATTAAAGTATTCAGATTTTTATATTTTTAATTAGTTAATGTCTTATTTTATTTATTTAGTTATTTTAAATGAGGCAGAAATTGGGCAGACATTCAAGGAAGCAAGGGTTATAAAGATAAACATATATATTCATATGTGTTTATATAAATAAACACATATAAATACGATATACATATATAAATAACATATAACATGAAGATATATGATATTGAGTTCACATTATAATGACATACCTATAAATAAGACCTTATTACACATACATTCATACTCATATAGTAATGCTGAAACAGCCCTGATCCATCGAGGCATGGACTCCACTAGACCTCTGAAGGTGTGCTGTGTAAGTCCTGTAAGTTGCGAGGTGGGGCCTCCATGGATCTGACTTTGTCCAGCACATCCCACAAATGCTCGATTGGTTTGAGATCTGGGGAATTTGGAGACCAAGTTAACACCTTGAACTCACTGTTGTGTTCCTCAAACTATTTGTGCATTGTGGCAGGGTGCATTATCCTACTGAAAGAGGCCAATGCCATCAGGGAATACAATTTCCATGAAAGTGTGTACATGGTCTGCAACAATGCTTAGATAGGTGTTACGTGTCAAAGTAACATCCACATGAATAGCAGGACCCATGTATTCCCAGCATAACATTGCTCAAGCTGTCAGTGGCCAAAATGTTATGGCTGATCGGTGTATATTTTCTGGGTGTCCTATATTTCTTCACTTTCATAATGACTATTTCTCAATAGTTAAAAGATTGGAGGGTTAGAGTTTAGTTTATGACACCACAAACAGTCATATTACAGTGTTATTGTCCGTTTAAATAGAAACATATACTGGTACAGTTGCAGCTCCGTGTACTGTCCCTTTAAAAAGAAACACATATTGGCACAGTGGCAGCTCCGTGTACTGTCCCTTTAAAAAGATACATACACTGGCACAGTGGCAGCTCCGTGTACTCTCCCTTTAAAAAGAAACACATATTGGCACAGTGGCAGCTCCGTGTACTGTCCCTTTAAAAAGAAACATACACTGGCACAGTGGCAGCTCGGTGTACTGTCCCTTTAAAAAGAAACATACACTGGCACAGTGGCAGCTCCCTGTACTGTCCCTTTAAAAAGAAACACATACTGGCACAGTGGCAGCTCCCTGTACTGTCCCTTTAAAAAGAAACACATACTGGCACAGTGGCAGCTTCTTAAAAAAAAAAAAAAACTTTTTTCTTGACATCTCTGAATCATCTTTATAAAGCTTTGCTAGGAAATCAATGATAGTAATAATATTACTGACAAGTTGACAGCCGGCAACTATGTGTCTATATATATTTTAGTGTGAATAAAGTGGCATGACATTTATTTATTTTTTAGCTCCGTGAGTTATTGACACTTTGGGGGCTATTCACTAAAAAGGTGAGTTGAGGCAAAATGAGCATTTCAACACACCAATTGACCTATACATTGTGCAAGAACAAATCTGATGAGTTTGCTTAGTGGGGAAAATTACCAGTTTTCTCCCTGCACAATGTACGGCTAAATTGATGAGCTAAAATGTTCATCTCAACTTAAATCACCTTTTCGTGACTAGCCCCCTTTTATGGTGAACTAGTCACCTCACTTTCATTTACACATAAATCAACCTAACACTGGAAAAAGGTACAGAGATTAATATCACTCCAATCTGCGGGGGAGATGCTTAGGCTGCGAGTGCTCAGTTCATGTGTACTGAACCTCTTGAAAGTAAAATAGAAGCAAAGAAAGATATTTTCAAGGATTCTCTGCATAACTTACTGCTCTCTATGCGGAGCTTGTCACATGACATAGGAATAGAAAAGTTTGTCACATGACATAGGAATAGAAAAGTTTGTCACATGAGCAGGGAAGAGGGATAGAATAGCTTGTCACATGACAAAGGAATAGGAATAGAATAGCTTGCCATATGACAAGGGAATAGGGATAGAATAGCTTGCCACGTGAGAAGGGAATAGGGATAGAATAGCTTGCCACATGACAAGGGAATATGGATAGAATAGCTTGCCACATGACAAGGGAATTGGGAAATGTGCATGCAAAAAAAAACACTTAGGTGATGATTAAATAAACACTAAACGTTACTTTTCACTTGTGCTTCTAATATAGAAGCACAAGTGAAATTTTTGCTGTTCCTATTGTGATGATAAACTTGTGTGTACTTTTGATAGTACACGCCAGTTTTTCCACTGACCGACAGCTGCCATGCTTTCATAGGAAGCGGGCGGCCGTCTGGTCGGTGACCGGCTCTCTCTGCTAGGCTAAAATATAATAACATTTTAACTGCAAACATTTCACCTTTTGCTCAAGAAACATGTTTTTTGTTGAATATTTGACAAGTTTTTTTTTTCAGAGCAAAAGCCCTGAAAAAGATCCTTCATCTTACATTTGATGACGTCTTATAATCAGACCTCAAATGCAAGTCCTACGCAAAACTGCAGGGGACCTAGATCCTTCTAGCTGGCAGCCGAAAGATGTCTGTGTACTGCAAACAGAGATCCTTTGATGGTCCTTTGATCCTTTGACATCTCCTTGATAACTATAAATAAATGACCATCTATATGTTGGATGTAAAGGTTATTATGAAATATGTTTAAAACTACAGGGAATTTATGTTTCCCCTGGGAAATCATACCTATGTCAGATGAACAACTATACAGACCAAGCAAGCAACAGTATCCAACTTAGAACCTGACTGGGAATTACCATCCGTATGGCAGTTTTAAAATGTACAGGAATAGTCAACTACAACATTTATACACATATATAGAATGCTCGGCTCTGAACAAATGATGAAATGTGATGACAGTAAACGTTATAAAGGTAATGCAGGATAAAAGCATGAACAACACTATGTTGTAAGGGATAAGTCTTCTGCACAGTAAGTGAGAGGCAAGTTCTTCTTCAATAACGTTTCTTAATGCAACATGTCAAGGAACTGAAGAGACGTAATGGCCATGACCTACTTCATGAAAAACCAAAGATTGTACCATTTCTTTAATAATTACTTCCTAATATAAAGGGAATTGTTACAGTGATTAAAGATCTCCTAGCTTTACCATAACAAGGCCGAGGTATAACCACTGCTCTCTGACCAGGGCCATCATCAGAGAGCTACATCTGTTACACCAGCTAGTTGCTGAGCTTATGTGGAAAATCTCACGTGAGAAGGTGTGAGGGAGAGATTAGATTGAAATGAAATGAGCAGTGGCTGCAGATTGTAACTGCCTCTTTTTTTTTTTTTAAAGTATTGATGCGCTGCGAGGTGTGTTATGTGACACTGGTGACAGTAGTGACATCCTGCACATGTGCGGTGGCTATCTCTATACTTCTCTATGGGAGCTCTCGTTGGAACAAATACATACATACCTCATGTATCGGTCTGTTCTAGTTTGACTAACTTAGTATGTAGTCCCCGTCTAAGCTCTGTATCTAATGCTACGTAAATTGTTGGCGCTATATAAATAAATGTAATAATAATAATAATGATAATAATGTAATGTAATGTAACTAACAATAGTATTGTATGTTACCCTATTTTAATATTACATACTTGTTATAGACACGCCTTTTATTTATGCTAGTTTGGTGGTCTTATATACAGATATCATTTAAGTAGTAATAAGTATGTGTATATATATATATATATATATATATATATATATATATATATATATATATATATGTTTATATGTGAGTGGTACATGCAGGTGGCAGGTGGCAGGTGGTCTAAGCAACAGTGTTTCCAGGTAAACATATAGGGTATTGTTCAAGGCTGGACTGTAAACAACATGGAGTCTGACAGTCTGGTCACCTGACCAGTGTTACTATGGGAAAGCTGTACCAACAAGGGCCTGCACCTAAAGAGATACACAGGAAAGAGATTTCAGACCTCTCTGAGGAGCCTGAAGTGTCACCACCTAAGAAGAAGTTGCTAAGTCAGTCCTTCCGTCTGTATAGAGTTCTCCTGGCTTTGCACATTTGTCACTGTAACTGTTAAGACTAAGTATCAGCTTTTATTATATTTTCCTTTACTTTCTTTTACTTGAATAGAGTTAACTATTCTTGTTTATATTAATAGATTGAGTATTTTAGCATTGTTTACTTGTATAACCTATAGTAGATATTGTTGTAGAGTTATCATTAAACTTTGTTATGCTTTAACCTATTCAGTGTGTGGATATTCTGTTATTATTATTATTGAATATAACTCTCTAATAATACCTTATGGAATAATATAATCGTTGTATGTTATATTATTTCCATTTATAAATTTGTTGTTGAGGTTATGCTCAGTTGGCTCCTATTGTTATGTGTAACCGTGGGAACCAAACTGTAACGTGTTAAACAGACACCAATTGATACCATATCTGGTATTAATTTAGATATTGAGCATTTACTAATCTTCACCATCCAATACAATACTCCATTTACTTAACATTTTTTTACTTGAAATAGTCTTTTTAAGATATCCTATATGACTGTTTACTGGGGAACAAACATCCTCTATATAGCATATACCGCTAATCGCAGAATTGTAAGCCAAAATATGCAGTATTAGGTCCATTAATATTTTAGGCCTTGGAATAGTTAGGATGTGCAGTCTGTGTGTTTCAAATTCTGATTATTCTAAGTCATGAAATAATAATCTAATATTTGTAATGAAATATTTAACAGCCATAAATTAATTCTTGTGTATATTAATATTTACTAGACTTTGACGATATTGTCTAGAAATCTCCCTGTGCCACATTTGCTATGTTGGCGTCTGCTCTTTTTCACCCTATTTTGCTAATAGTCAGAGTGAGAGATGAACCCTATCAAGGTGTATTAAAGGAACCATCCAAGTAAATAGCTTACTTGCTAAATGATCCCAATGGAACATGGCCGTCTACGTTGCCATACCTGGAAACTTTCCACAGCATTCCAAGACATTGTTTTCATCCACTATTGTGAGGCTCCACCACAAGTGCTGATTACGCATCTGCTTTATTATGTGAGTGTCCAATTCCTGACTTCACAGGAAGAGAGACATTTTCTGTGTTGTAGAAACAGTATGGTCACTGGGCAAAATGAGAGTCCACTGTGTGGTCATCTTCTATAATAAACCCCCTTCTTTTAGTAAATATTAATATTGTACCAAGGAAGAGAACCAGTGATTATAAGGCAACGCTTGGCAGACGTAAATCCCATCAGTCTATTAATTGTTGGGTCCCCAAAAATGAGGACAAATTTAGAAATAGGTTTACATTTCATTGGTATTGTAAATGTGTGATCCTGTGGGGTAATTCAGTAAGGTTTGAGTAGGACAGGGCTTGACAAATTTAATTTACTTTTAGGAGCCAGAAAAAAAATCTAGGAGCCAGACAACGGCACATTCACGAAACCATTAATACACACACACACACACACAGTCATTCATGTTCATACAGAGACAGTCAGTCAGTCACATTCATACAAAGACAGTCAGTCAGATCCACACACATCCAGAGACAGTCAGTCAGATCCACACACATCCAGAGACAGTCAGTCAGATCCACACACATCCAGAGACAGTCAGTCAGATCCACACACATCCAGAGACAGTCAGTCACTCACATCCACACTTAGCCAGACACACACACACACATAAGCCATCAGGTTGTTATTTTTTTTTTTAAAAATAGAGAGAAAAAAAAGTGACTCCCCCTCCTTGCTGTTTTACCTTATTGCACGGGAGGGAGATTTCTACTGCAGCTTGGCCCATGCCTGTCACACAGGCACAGACCGTCTGCATGCTGCTGCTGATCGGTGGGATGTCACGTGACACCCGCCGATCCGACACTACAGCGCGAGGGGGCGGAGCAGGAAGTGCACACTCTGCTTACCCTCGTGCTGCGAAAGAATAATACCGGTACTTTTTAAAAAATGTTTTATCTAACTTCAGGATGGTGGAGCGCTTTGTGCTGCTGATCCTACCCGGGCGCCAGGTACAATTTCCTAGTCGCCATGGCGACCTGGCGCCCGGGGTTTGTCGAGCCCTGGAGTAGGACTTTGTCGAACGTCAAGTTGTACTTAGCCGCAAAAATCACTCTGCTTGGCTTGACTGCTCTAAGTTTGCTAGTCCCACTATTTCCTACGGGGGACAGGTGCGGTTTCCTTGGTGGTTGGGTTTCGATCCTCAAAAACACAAGTTTCATTTCTTCCCCTATTACCTAAAATGAGAGGCGAGTTGAACTGTGTAAGTTTGGAGGCTCCTCAACACATCCAGCCTGCATCACCACATCTCGAACTTGCAAAAATGATTTGTGAATAGCATTCTGTTGAGGTCGAGATGGGAGCATGCGAGTCAGGACTAATCTGTCCGAGTTTGGTAGTCGAGAAGAGCTCTCATCTAAAACACCATAACTAAAATAGTGCCCCTGTGTATTTCATTAGTATATATTTTGTATACAGACATATAAAAGCATCATTGGAATAGAAAAAACAAACATACAAGCCATAAAAATAAGTGAATTTATAGATAAATATCTATATTTATCTACATAAATATAGTGTAATTTTCAGACACTAGTGTTGTATCTACCCTATACTGCATACAACCTATATTACATTACTTGCTGGGCAAGTAAGCACTGTTTTAAAAATAAAAATATATACAAATCTTTCAAGAAGAAAATGTCATAGTAATATTGTGAAAATAAAGTCAGTTGTATCAATAAATAATTAACAGATATCACTGTATGTAATTCATCATACAATCAAAAGAGGCGTAAGAATAAGAAAAGGTACAAGGAGGTCAGGAAAGAGGAGTGAAAAGAATAAAAATAAAATAAGTCATGTAGAAGGCAGTTCAACAATCGTTATACCCGATTAGTGCAATTCTAATACGGTAACATAAGCAAATGGGATTATACTCAACTGGGGTCTATTATGGTGATTCATGAAGAAAAATTGCAAAAGTAAATCATAAATGATAAAAAAAAAAATAACAAAGTGGGTACAGAAAGAGAGAAAGGATAAGAAGGAGGGGGTAAATAATAAAAACTAAATTCTGGTAGTCCTGAAGAAGGACAACCAGTGACAGAGCAGGGGACTCCGTCAAAAAATTGGGCTATATGGCCAGAGCCTTGGCCAAATGATTACACCAGGGCTTGACAAATTTATTTTGATTTTAGGAGCCAGACATTTTTTTTAGGAGCCAGACAATCACGCAAACATAAACACAATTCATAAACACACACGCCTACTTCACATATATACAAACACACATACTTTACATATACACATATATACAAACACCTCACACACACATATATACACAAACACCTCACACACACATATATACACAAACACCTCACACACACATATATACACAAACACCTCACACACACATATATACACAAACACCTCACACACACATATATTCACAAACACCTCACACACACATATATTCACAAACACCTCACACACACATATATTCACAAACACCTCACACACACATATATTCACAAACACCTCACACACACATATATACAAACAACTCACACACACATATATACAAACACCTCACACACACACATATATACAAACACACATACTTTACATATACACATATATACAAACACCTCACACACACACATATATACAAACACACATACTTTACATATACACATATATACAAACACCTCACACACACATATATACAAACACCTCACACACACATATATACAAACACCTCACACACACATATATACAAACACCTCACACACACATATATACAAACACCTCACACACACATATATACAAACACCTCACACACACATATATACAAACACCTCACACACACATATATACAAACACCTCACACACCCATATATATATATATAAACACCTCACACACCCATATATACAAACACCTCACACACCCATATATATATATATATAAACACCTCACACACCCATATATATAAACACCTCACACACCCATATATATAAACACCTCACACACCCATATATATAAACACCTCACACACCCATATATATAAACACCTCACACACCCATATATATAAACACCTCACACACCCATATATATAAACACCTCACACACCCATATATACAAACACCTCACACACCCATATATATATATATATATAAACACCTCACACACCCATATATATAAACACCTCACACACCCATATATACAAACACCTCACACACCCATATATATATATATAAACACCTCACACACCCATATATATAAACACCTCACACACCCATATATACAAACCCCTCACACACACCTACTTTACAATACATACAAACACACACCCACCTAACACAGTCTTTTCTTGGGGGTTTCTTCTTGATGTGTCCCCCTCCCAGCTGCTTTACCTCACTGCAGGGGAGGGGGACATTCACGCTGCAGCTTAACTCCGTTGGTCGGCGTGCTGAGTGCCAGGATGTCACGTGACGACACCCGGCACTCAGACACGCGTTGCGCGAGGGGGCGGAGCTTGCAGTCTGTGCCATCGGCCATCGGCACAGACTTTACCCCCTCGCGCTGCGGAAAAATCGGATGGCAGCGGCAAGGGGACCAGGAGGCTGACAGCACCCAGGCGCCAGGTCTAATTTCCTGGTCGCCATGGCGACCTGGCGCCTGGGGTTTGTCGAGCCCTGGATTACACACTATAAAAAATGTGAGTGTGGTCATTGCTTCTGGGTGGAAAATAGTGAATAGTGTCCTTCTATTGGGATAGGATTATCCCATAGCAAACTATCCAGTCCCGAGTTGAGACTATAAGCCCTAAATCATGTAAGTCATATGGATGATTCAAATCAGTATGTAAATTCCACCCAGGCACGGTTATCATGGAAGCCTATTTTTCTGTGTGGCCAGTGTCCATTGCAATGGTATCAGAAGCAAGCTAAGTTCCTGCAGGAATCAGGCAATGTTCTTGGGGCAGTAAACGGCTAGGACTTTATTGTCACTGGTAATCGATAGCAATTGGGATGAGCTCCACCAATACTTTAATCCCATCTGGTGTAGGTGGGCTGTCAGTGGCCTCATGGACCATGCATTGTTGCAGGGGAAATGTCATGAAAGATTTGTATCGCTGATCCTTTATACTTGATTCAACCTATTAGTCTCTGCTGGCCAGCAGATTTTGATGCGAAGCATGTTAGGCCTTTAAGTACAAGTATGTCATCACATTTTCGGGTCTCAGGTCATTGAACAGTTGGATCTTATATGAGTGAAGGGCTGTGGGCCCAACAGCCTCCAACACGCCGTGTACCCGAACATTTGTGTTTTGCAATTTTGCGTCAGGTAGTGAGACTTGCCGCCTGAGATTGCATTCAAAAGAAGATCTGTCAGGTCTGTAACCTTCGTTTGTTAACGTTGAATCACTTCAGACGCAGTTTCAAGCACGTTCACTTTGTTTTATGGCGTCAATACATCTGTTTAAAGTGCCGCCATCGCTGCCCTTCAAATATCTTGCAATACCAGTTTTTTAAGACCCTCTTTAGTGACAAGCGCATTGCTTTCCACTAATTTTGCTTGAGGTATAGCCTCTGAAAAGGGGTTTGATTCACCTCTGGCTGTAGCATGCGACTCTGGCAGTGCGTGCGTAACCACTTGCGGCCTTATTGGCTTGACCATAAAAGTATCAATTTAAAGTTTAGCCCGTTTCTTCGACTGTCGCCCCATGGTTGTGTTGGGGTCTGAGCGGTCTTTTTTTGCACAATGGGCAGAATCAGCCATGAAAAATTGCCAAGTTTTGGTCTCTTTGTCAGGAGCTCTGCTCAAGGACGTCCTGTCTCTCTGGCAGCCCCTAGTAACACGGTTTTTAAGAGTTATGTACAATGGATCTGCTTTTCTTTACAAGAAAAATGAATCTGCACACAACAGAAAATGTGAAATATTCTGCTATAAGGAATGTGTATCTTCTACCTAAATACCGTTGTTTCAAACTCAGTAACTTGATGACTGCAACATTCGAAATGGTCAGTGACAGAAGTTAATCCTGAGGATAAGGTGGGCTCAATTTATTTATCGCTAAAATAACTGAAAATGACCTGATAAAAAGCTGCAGATATGCATAGTCCCACCAGGGAAACCCAGGATTACCAGGTCTCACTCCATTTACCCATGTTGAGACTTGCTCAGATATACAGATCAGAGCACATGCATTACAGGCAGATCAAGTAAGATTTCCTACAAATGGGGAACCGGCTCACAGTGGGACTCATGTGGAGAAGCCACTGGAACCTGCTGGGCAAAATCAACCTGCTTTGTCTGCAAACATAGCTTCTTGCTGGATAGAAATCTCTCTAATATGCAGTGGTGAAAAAAGTACGTAATGTGAGCAAAATATGTGATGTGCTCCCTGTCCAAGCCACATAGACCACGCAATATAATTGTGTTGTCCCATTCCAGGGAATCCTTTAGAAAGATTCAGTATTTTCAGGTTTTACTCAGGGGGTTATTTATTAAACAGTGAACAGTAGTGAACTGACAAGAGAATTGCAAAAATCAGACTTTAATAGATAATTACTTATGAGTAAGCATTGGTGAACGCGAAATGCGTTACGTCTGTCCACACTGCTCTTGAATCTGTTGTAGTTTGTATTGTGACATTAAAAACTATGTGCATGGAAGCTTGAGTTCCAATATATTCTTTTATCTATGGTAGCTTGTCAAGTGGGATCCAAGGGTTACCTATATAACAACATTCCATTTTACAAGCCAAAAAAAGAACTGGAGTCTGGTAATTTTGCTTCTATCAATTTGAGTCAATTTACCAGTGTACACTCTTTAGTGCATTCTCCCCTCAGAGTTCCCAGCTGTGCTTATAATGGATTTTATTGCATCCTCATGCTCTAATGACAGGCCACTAATGACCATAGACAAATCTATATAATATGCTATCTGAAGAAAACTATATACCTGGACAATATTTTATCCATTTACAATCACTTTTTTTCTGAATTAGTTTCAACAATCTTGTATCATTTTACTAGAATGTGTTCAAAAGATTCATTTGCTACAAATGCGTATTATCTCTTCATAGCGACCACCTAAAATGGCTGACCTTCACTGAGTGAATTGGATAGAACAATTGCAATTATATTTTCACTACCGAAATCAGGTTGAAAAAGGAAAATCGAAAATAAGCAAAAATAATCATGTGAGGCTCTTTGGTTTCTGCATTTCCAACATATGATTAAAAGTAAATTGTAATATTCTAAAAGAGATCTAGTTATCCATATATGAATCACAAGGTCTAATTCAGGGGTCCTCAAACTTTTTAAACAGGGGGCCAGTTCACTGTCCCTCAGACCGTTGGAGGGCCGGACTATAGTAAAAACAAAAACTATGAACAAATTCCTATGCACACTGCATATATCTTATTTTGAAACAAATCGGGAACTAATACAATATTTAAAATGAAGTAAAGTTAAATCAACAAACTTACTTATTTCAATGGGAATAGTGTGCCAGTCAGATGCCCAGGAATATTATGCCAGTCAGATGCCCAGGGATATTATGCCAGTCAGATGCCCAGGGATATTATGCCAGTCAGATGCCCAGGGATATTATGCCAGTCAGATGCCCAGTGATATTATGCCAGTTAGATGCCCAGGAATATTATGCAATTCAGATGCCCAGGAATATTATGCCATTCAGATGCCCAGTAATATTGTACCAGTCAGATGCCCAGTAATATTATGCCAGTCAGATGCCCAGTAATATTGTACCAGTCAGATGCCCAGTAATATTGTACCAGTCAGTGCCCAGTAATATTGTACCAGTCAGATGCCCAGGAATAGTGTGCCATTCAGATGCCCAGTAATATTATGCCAGTCAGATGCCCAGGAATATTGTGCCAGTCAGAGCCCAGGAATAGTGTGCCATTCAGATGCCCAGTAATATTATACCAGTCAGATGCCCAGTAATATTGTGCCAGTCAGGTGCCCAGTAATATTTTGCCATTCAGATGCCCAGTAATATTTTGCCATTCAGATGCCCAGTAATATTATACCAGTCAGATGCCCAGTAATATTATACCAGTCAGATGCCCAGTAATATTTTGCCAGTCAGATGCCCAGTAATATTATGCCAGTCAGATGCCCAGTAATATTATGCCAGTCAGATGCCCAGTAATATTGTACCAGTCAGATGCCCAGGAATAGTGTGCCATTCAGATGCCCAGTAATATTATGCCAGTCAGATGCCCAGGAATATTGTGCCAGTCAGAGCCCAGGAATAGTGTGCCATTCAGATGCCCAGTAATATTATACAAGTCAGATGCCCAGTAATATTGTGCCAGTCAGGTGCCCAGTAATATTTTGCCATTCAGATGCCCAGTAATATTTTGCCATTCAGATGCCCAGTAATATTTTGCCATTCAGATGCCCAGTAATATTATACCAGTCAGATGCCCAGGAATATTTTGCCATTCAGATGCCCAGTAATATTTTGCCATTCAGATGCCCAGTAATATTATACCAGTCAGATGCCCAGGAATATTTTGCCATTCAGATGCCCAGTAATATTTTGCCATTCAGATGCCCAGTAATATTTTGCCAGTCAGTGCCCAGTAATATTTTGCCATTCAGATGCCCAGTAATATTTTGCTATTCAGATGCCCAGTAATATTATGCCATTCAGATGCCCAGTAATATTATGCCAGTCAGATGCCCAGTAATATTATGCCAGTCAGATGCCCAGAAATATTTTGCCATTCAGATGCCCAGTAATATTATGCCAGTCAGATGCCCAGTAATATTATGCCAGTCAGATGCCCAGGAATATTATGCCAGTCAGATGCCCAGTAATATTTTGCCAGTCAGATGCCCAGTAATATTTTGCCATTCAGATGCCCAGTAATATTATGCCAGTCAGATGCCCAGTAATATTATGCCAGTCAGATGCCCAGAAATATTTTGCCATTCAGATGCCCAGTAATATTATGCCAGTCAGATGCCCAGTAATATTATGCCAGTCAGATGCCCAGGAATATTATGCCAGTCAGATGCCCAGGAATATTATGCCAGTCAGATGCCCAGTAATATTTTGCCAGTCAGATTCCCAGTAATATTTTGCCATTCAGATGCCCAGTAATATTATGCCAGTCAGATTCCCAGGAATAAAGTGCCATTGCAATGCTCGTTATACCTCCCTCCTCCCCCGCATCCCCATCACTTACCTCCAGCTGCTGTGTCCCCGGCCGGACGCCTTTCGCAGAGTTTCCCTCCTGCACAGGGGAGGGAAACAGTCACTGGATCCGGATGTGACGTAACGTCACATCCGGTCGCGGTGGTTTTTTTTTTTTTTCTTCTTTCTGCAGCCGCATCCGCTGCGGCTGCCCCCAAAAAAAGAAAAAAAAAAGGTAAACAGTGGGGAGCGGGGGGTGCCAGCACCCCCCCGGGCCGTATTAATGTCGGCGGCGGGCCGCATGTGGCCCGCGGGCCGTACTTTGAGGACCCCTGGTCTAATTGAATAGCACTACACCTAGCTAATATATCATTTTACATGGAATGTTACTGTAATACTTATCTCTTTCCAGTCAGACTGGTCTAAAAATATACCAGTCATAATTATATAATAATATGGGTTCATTTTCCATTCTTTTATCCAACCCTGATTTAGATGGAACAAAACCAAACATAAAATAACATACTGCTCTATTGTCCATTCCACACATCTCCTTAGCAACCACTTGAAAAAAGCTTTCCAATCCATCGCTACGAACAGTTAAAGAAGTAGTAAAGGAAAAATATATCTATATTTTCCTTAAATAAAGGCCAACTTTGTGATAAAAAATGTTTTTTTAAAATTGTACGCAGTTCTGCTAACACCATGTATAGATTATTTTTCAGCATTGGTTTTCATTCTCTACATTTACAAAATGTAAGTTAACAGAGTCCCTTAAAATCAAAAGCTATTATTTGTAGCATTTCGTGAAGAGTTAATGTAGAAATACAATTCAAAAAGCGTTATATTAATCTATTCAATAAAACTTTGTTTTTACTCCTACATTAAACAATGGAAACAGAGACAATTACATGTGAAGCTCAAAAAGGTTTTGCTGGTTTGCACACATCTGGTACCCCTGGTTATTTTATTTCTTCTTTTCTGATATGTTAGACTGTGATTTTTTTTTTTCAAGTTGAAAGAGCAGGAGACTTTCTAACATTATTTGAATTATGACTCCACCAATGTCAATAGCTTGTATCCTTTCTTATTTATTTCTTTCTCAAACCTTTATGTTTGTTCTTTTTAATTCTGAATTGTTTTTCTAATATTTGATTTGTTTAGAATTGTAATCCATTAGTTTGTATTGATTATTTAATCTGTTTTTGTTTCAAATGCACATTTTCCCTTCATAAAATGAAGATATACAGTTATTTTCTGAATCACATCCTAATCATAACGGTCTTGTCTATGGTCTGATCATTAAATGCCAATACGCTAGCATAACATATCAGAATACATTTCCACTCAAGTACACAAACCTAAAGGGATTTTGGCATCTAAACATTATTTGATATATATTTCTTCATTAAATCATATGCTTACAAATCTGCTAACACAATGAGGGGCATGTAGAAACACAGCGCACATGCAGATTACGCCAAGTAATGGCGTGTGCGCCGATGTATACAGCAGACTCCAGGCAAATTTTGGGACTCTGCAATATCTAAGCTAAATTTGAAGATTTAGGTTGTGACAGCGCTTGTTGCGTTGGAGCAGCCTATGTATAAAAAATCTCGAAGAGGTGTTGGTAGTTTAAAAAAAAAGCGTAATCGCCAGTATACATAACAAACACTGATTGCGCTTGTTTTATAAAACTCCCAACACCTTTTCAGTGCGGGAGTTTTTATACTTTACCCCAACGTATCACAATATAGATACAGTTTTACATTGACAGTACGGAGTCCCTTTAATATTAAATTACCATCTTTGTATTGACTGTGAGGCTGATAAATATACATTCAATAAAAATGCAATTATTTTTTTATTTTTTATTTTATTTCCTTTTTCTTTTCCATACATAGAGAACACTAAAACAATGACATTTACAATTGTTACATACTCAACGATCTTCCGATAACATATACATAGAATTTCTACATTCCATTCAAGAAGGGGTATCTGTGGAGGGGTATGGTTAATTCCACTATCAGTTTTTTACTTTAGTCCCTCTGTTGTTATTTCCCCTTAGATTTAAATCGGGAGAAGAAGAGAGGAAACACAAAACATACAAGCGTGTGGCTCAGAAGCCAAAAAACACTGTACATATAACGAACATTACATTTACTTATTTGCTTTATAAAATATTACATTAAATTATACATTGTACCCATGGGGATCTATAGGGGGTATGGGGGGTGGAGGGGGGGGGGTATCAACCGCTATTAGAGTCTGCCTAACGTCCGGATTTCCCTTTCTTCCTCTTTTTTATCTCTTTTTCCCCTTCATTTCCTCTCCTTGCTCTTCTCCTCCTCCCCAGCTTTCCTTTATCCTTATTCAGATTCGATCCAGGACGTATTTTTATTTCTAGGTCTGTGTCTTCTCGTCTCACCCAAGGTCTGTTTAAGTTTCTTAGTTTATCCATTTATATAGTTTTCCCACTTCTCCCACGCCCTTTTTTGAGTTATTCTCCCCCTGTCTTCCATCTGCAGTTGAAATGTTATCTGCTTTTTCAGCTGGTCCCAAGTGGGTATCTCAGTTTTTTTCCAATTTTTTGTGATTAGATACTTGGTGGCTATTAGGACATGTATTATTATGTAGCTATTTTCTTTCCCCTTCACCGCTAGGTCAAGATGTAAAAGGGCCATCTTCGCAGTAGGCTTTGTATCAATTTTAACCAGGTCCTTCAGAATTATATAAGCTATGTTCCATAGTTTTTGGATTTTATTACATGACCACCATATGTGTAGATAGGACCCTGGTTGATTCTTGCATCTCCAGCAGAGTGGGTCTTGATTGGGGTACATATTACAAAGTTTTAATGGGACCAAATATGTTTTATTCATTAGTTTATATTGCATTTCTATGAGGTTCAAGCAGTGTATTTTTTCTTTGATATTTGGGATTATTTTAAGACAATGGTCTATATCGATAGTATCTGCTAGATCTTCCTCCCATTTCTTTGTGATATGGGTTAGGTCTGCATATATCTCTCGTTTGGGACCTCTGAAAAGTGGATTTTTTAGGTATGTGCTTATTTGACAGTTCTGGGTAAGCATTAGATTCAGTCCTATTATCTCTTCATCATGTTTGGTGTTTTTTATTTTGGGCATGATATAGTTTTTAATTCTTAGGTACTTAAAGATATCTGCCGTGTTTAGGTTGTGCCTTTGTGCGAGTTCGGGGAACGTTTAATACAATTATTTAAAGGCATTAAAGTTATGCAACTTTAATCGCACCCACCCACTTGTAGACCACATCTGTAGCTTTACTGCAAGTGCAAAGATTTTACACATTTACAAAGATGACTCATAATGGGATTTTTCATTATCATTTTTTATTGCAGCATATATTTGCATTGTACCCCTCCCCAAAACCAGTTGAACAAATATAACTTTTAATCTGCTGCAGATTAGTTACAGGGAATGCTTCAAATTCTGGGAAGCATTAGAATATCCCTTTGTTTGGTGGTTTGTTGTACTGTCTTTGATCCATGTGGAGAGAGCAGGTAATATATACATAGAAGGCCAGAAAATATAATTATCTAAATTTGCTGTCTTGCAATAGAAAGAGAAGCACAAAGAAATGATACGAGTTTTGCAATTGTTTGCCCACTCACACCATAGAGTATAATCCTTTGAACTGTATATTTCCTACTAACAAATTGTTTCATGTAAATTCTTCATTGTGTGAAAAACATTCTGGCAGCTCATACCAATTGTTTGCAATCATTATAAATATCACATTTTAAACTATAGCCAGGAAATCAAACAAAATAAACAATGTATAATACTCTTAAGCACTATATCGAATATTAACATTTATATTATTTTTCTACGAAACAACAATCAGTTTGAAAAAGTTAAATAATATCTACGCAGTAAAGAAAAAAATATAAAAACAAATACACACAAGGGATTCGTGTGTTATTTATACAAGCAAGTCAAACGTATCACAAGGTGAGATACCCACCGACAGGACATAACAAATATTTCTGATCAATTCGGAAGCCAAAACTTATGTGCAATTCCGATCGGGTGCCGGGATGGAAGTTTTTTTTTTTACCTTTAGATCTGCTTCGGGCAAGCAGCAGGGTTTTTCCTCTTCCCGTCCGCTGATCACGCTATACACACCGGCATAACGCAACTGTGCTAAGATTAACATGGCTAGGTGCCTCGGTATTGAGGCACTACCAACATGTCTGCTGAAGCCCCCCTGAAACACCCGGTAACTGTGACTGCCAATAACTCCATATATTTTCTTTGTACCCCTCCCCAAAACCAATCGAAGAATATTAAGAATATTAGAGTTATATTTTATCAAACAAGTAAGGAGTCAGGAATAAGGATGTTAAGAGCCAAGGCTCCGCCAACTCAAGGGAGTATGTCTCCTAAGTCTAGTGTTTCAGCCATGCGACACAAACCAATGCTGAGTATTAGAACCATAGAGACAAAAAAACGAAGGTGTGGGACCCCTTACAGTGAGAACGGGCAAAAGCTGAAATAGCCAGCCCTATAGGTTGTATAGGAATCCCCATTTTTTGCTTGCTTGCACCATTACAGAGGAAACCTCTCCATTAGCATATCAGACTGGTCCCACCCATAAGGGCCGTCCAGATCCAAATAGCCTCCTCTGCACGAAGAATACAGCAACCACAGAGGTACGTTTTGGCCTTTATTGGCCTCGTCACTGTGGTACGGCTGGTATCCCTCTAGGTGCAGCGAGCTAGGGACCCACGTCTGGGCATACCCTTATAACTCATGGAGACAAAAAACAAAGGTGTGAGATCCCTCTCAGTGAGAACCATACTTTATTTAATCATTTGGGGCTTCTTTTTCTACTCCCATTTTATGAGGCCATTCTCTCATGTAATGTTCCAATTATATTACCAGTCTAGGTAAAACGTGCGTATAACAAGTGCACGGTATATAAATATCTATAAGATCATAAAATACATTTTAGATGGACCAAAGCCCACTTACTCTTCCTGTTTTTGCTAGGAAAATATGCTATAAATACCACTGACATTAATGCACCTTATTCCTAGGACCAATTGACCTATTAATGGTGTCAATACTGCAATACTTGATAACACAAGGACAAATGTTCAGATTAGATTAGACTGACCCATTAATCATACACCTTTAACATCTGTAGTCCCAATAGTGTCTAAATCAGAAAATAACAGCTCAGAAAATCCCATTCACATATGAAATATCCAAACAGGGATATCTGTGATTATGGGGTGGTGGGTGTGGAATTAATAGAACATTTTAAGTGACGTTTTGGCCAAATTGTTGACACTAAATGTGTTGTATCATGTGGATCTTTTGAATCTGGCATGGTGTGTATTTTTTATTTGTACACCCCATGCACAGATGCTATTGATTAGTTATTGTATAAATTGTTTGTGGGGGATGGGGTAAATCCTGGATGTGCTATGTGGCTAAGGCATATCCTGGAGTGCTGGGTCAAGTCATGGGTGCTTAAAATGGATGCTGGGGCATGTCCTGGGTCAAGTAATAACATGTTGGTGATGGGGCAAGTCATAGCTGTACAATGGGCGTGATGAAGCAAGTCATGGGGCATGTGCTGGGTGTGCAATGTGGTTGATGGGGCATCTCCAAATAAAGTTAAATACCATGCTGTACTTTCTTTTAAAGATGGTTCTATTCTATTTATCTACTTTTTTTTAGCACAGTTCAATTCAAGTAAAAAAATGTGGATAAATAGAACCATATTTTGGGGAGGAGCTTGCATGTGGGTGGGGTTTATCCATAGGTGGGGCTTGCACATACGTGGACACAGGGGGGCTGCCCGGGCGCCCCATGAGTTGTCAGACCTTGCCTGTACCTAGCTTTGTGCAGGGCAGTCCCAATTTTAAGACAGAGGTAGAGCTCAGAGGGATAGTGGGATTTTAGACAGGAATTCATCTAAAGCAGGGGTCCTCAAACTACGGCCCGCGGGCCACATGCGGCCCGCCGAGGACATTTATGTGGCCCGCGGGGGGTGCTGCCGGCACCCACCCCGTTTACTTTTTTTTTTCTTTCTGGCAGCCGCAAAGGATGCGGCTGCAGGAAGAAAAAAAAAAAAACTTCACCGCGACCGGATGTGACGTTACGTCACATCCGGATCCGGTAACTGTTTCCCTCCTCCACAGGAGGACACCGCGCGAGACGTCCGGGGACACAGCAGCTGGAGGTAAGTGATGGGGAAGCGGGGGAGGAGGGAGGGATAACGAGCACTATTCCTGGCCTCTGACTGGCATAATATTCCTGGGCATCTGAATGGCAAAATATTCCTGGGCTTCTGAATGGCATAATATTCCTGGGCATCTGACTGGCATCATATTCCTGGGCATCTGACTGGCATCATATTCCTGGGCATCTGACTGGCATCATATTCCTGGGCATCTGACTGGCATAATATTCCTGGGCATCTGACTGGCATATTATTCCTGGGCATCTGACTGGCATATTATTCCTGGGCATCTGAATGGCATAATATTCCTGGGCATCTGAATGGCAAAATATTCCTGGGCATCTGAATGGCATAATATTCCTGGGCATCTGACTGGCATCATATTCCTGGGCATCTGACTGGCATCATATTCCTGGGCATCTGACTGGCATCATATTCCTGGGCATCTGACTGGCATATTATTCCTGGGCATCTGACTGGCATATTATTCCTGGGCATCTGAATGGCATAATATTCCTGGGCATCTGAATGGCATAATATTCCTGGGCATCTGAATGGCAAAATATTCCTGGGCATCTGACTGGCATCATATTCCTGGGCATCTGACTGGCATAATATTCCTGGGCATCTGACTGGCATATTCCTGGGCATCTGAATGGCATAATATTCCTGGGCATCTGACTGGCATAATATTCCTGGGCATCTGAATGGCATAATATTCCTGGGCATCTGAATGGCATCATATTCCTGGGCATCTGACTGGCATAATATTCCTGGGCATCTGAATGGCATAATAGTCCTGGCCATCTGACTGGCATCATATTCCTGGGCATCTGACTGGCATAATATTCCTGGGCATCTGACTGGCATAATATTCCTGGGCTCTGACTGGCACACTATTCCCATTGAAATACTGGTAAGTTTGTTGATTTAACTTTACTTTAAATATTGTATTTGTTCTCGTTTTGTTCAAAATAAGATATATGCAGTGTGCATAGGAATTTCTTCATAGTTTTTATTTTTACTATAGTCCGGCCCTTCAACGGTCTGAGGGACAGTGAACTGGCCCCCTGTTTAAAAAGTTTGAGGACCCCTGATCTAAAGCAAGAAAAAGGTCATTACATGGGTGCTGCAGGCAATAGATCACTGTGGTTCATTAGTCAGGTAACTGACCAAATGAAGTCTGCTTCTGCACAAGCTCCCCACACACCAGACAGGAAGGTCTAGTTCTCCTTCAGTGCACAGCCTACATCTGAAGATTTATTTCCTTGCAGTAATTCACACAAAAAAGCATGTCTTACACATACACTGGGAAGCACAAAAACAATACAAGGTACGAAAAGCATATGAAATGGATGGGATTTAGTTTAGATAAAACTGAGGATTAATACAATATAAGACATTATAAAACCCATGGTAACATAATTTAGCAAATACAATTGAAATAAAAATCAGGCTAATACAATTTAGCAAATAAAATGGAGATAAACCCCAGGCTAATATAATTTAGGGGATGATGGCATGGACAGACTGTAACAGTGGGAGTTGTTTTAAAAATAACCTACTGTACATGTAACAGGCCTTAACAAGCTCAACAGAACCAACAGGGGTGAGTATATGGTCAGTGATTAGAGCAAAGAGCAGAATTTCTTGGCTGCCTCCACCCCCTCAAGTGGCATCTAAGTTTTTTGTGATACGGGCTGAATATTTAGGAATGAATATGTGTATTGGGCCAAATACTGCAAAGTTTTCAAGACCACTAGGCCCCTTCTTCAGGATGAACATAGAACAACAGAATTATTTCCCTTCTCTTATAGAGGTTTTTTTATATATAAATATATCCTCCGATGCTGCCCGGCACTTCTGCCAGAAGGTCACATGACCTCTCGGCTTCCGTCATAGAAGTTCCGACGGAAGTGCTTGTCAGCAGCAAAGGACATCCACCGGCTACTTGCGAGGGGGATCCAGGTTCCCTGCAGCTCTGCGGGGGGTCTGGATCACAGTCTTATCGTCAGACCTCTATTTGACCCTCCATAGCCACTCCCACAAAATAAAAGTGTGCCTCTTTGGCCACTTGAAATGTTGGGAGGTATTAGTTTGTACTATTAATGTGACAGGCCTCTACAGGTGTCAAATGTCTTTCCCTCTGCTAGGAGCGGATGTTCATCCTTTTATCAATCATTATATTCAATGGTAGTGTATGAGAAACGCTGTCACATAGAAAAACTGAATCATTTCTTTTAAATGTCCTTGGAAAACGTTTGTGCAGATATTCAGTTTGGCAATTAACACATGTTTTTCAGGCACCATAAAGTTACAGGGAGCTTAGGAACCAGTAGTCATTATAAGGTTAAAAAAAAATTTTTAGAACAGAAAATCTACTGCCTGCGCCTCTGTAATCTGTAGAATCTATAAAATATGATCCATTGATTATTGTGGCTGGGAACAGGATATATGTTTTTTCAGAACACCGTCTATTACACTGCTCCAACATCAGGTTCAACATGGAATCATGTTTTGCTATGGGTTAATGAATATATTTTTACTTTATACTATCAGAAGAGCACAGTGTCCTTCACTCAGACAGCAGACATATCAGCTTGATATATCACTGATATAACTATCTGTCCCTGACCAATCCATACAAAGTCTCCCTCTTCAGTACACTGAACACTGACCCTACCCACCCACTGAGAACAACAAAACCAGAGAAAACCGCTCCATTTATCATGACAGGATGAAGGTGAAATCAAGAGAACTGTGTTATTTGATGAAAATCTCCAGTATTTTAAGGTGCAATACACAGGAATAAGCACTACGACTACTATGCAAAGCAGGATTGCTAAGCATGGTTGGAAACGTGGTGCAAAGTGTCTGCAGTCCATGGGGGTTGTTGATACAGGGCGACTGTGGATGTCACAGGTCAACCCATGTGCAGGTTCATCGAGGCTGTATCCAGTTATTTTTGTATCCTTTTTTTGCTTGGTTATGATTTATGCTGGTTCCTGTCGTTTCTTTGTATTCATATATCCTGTACGTTCTTCCCTAGTCTGGCCACAGAGCGGCACCTGCCCAGTCTGGCCACAGAGTGGCACCTGCCAAAGTCTAGCCAAAGACCGGTACCTTCCCAAGTCTAGCCATAGACCGGTACCTGCCCAAATCTAGACATAGACCAGTACCTGCCCAAGTCTAGCCAATAATCATATTATTTTTATCATCACCATTTAAATGTATGCCTTGCCAAAGACACAGCAGTTAAAAACTAATATATAGCACTTACCCATGAAAGATCATTCTCCCACAGTGCTTAGAATGCTGCTTACATAGTAATCACTGTGGACTGCCAATATTGCCATTTCTGGGGTAGATTGTTGCGCACACACATTTTACCTCCATTTCGGTGGATCCAGTCAGCCACGCTGAAGGAGGCAGCAGTGCCTTTGCGAAGTATATCCCCTAATGCCTATTTTGTCACAAATACGTGGACGACATGGCAGCCTCCTTCTTTGATACAATTCCCAGCACGGAAAGTGACATTGGAGAACTCAAATCTCTCCTTAATTAGTGGAAACAGGAATTGCAAGCAAACCTCCAAAAATGTCTGGCAGATCTTTCCAGAGAAGTCACAGATATCAGCGATAGAACAGTCAACCTGGAGACTAGGTAAAGCCACCTGGCCCGATCTTGTGCTGATATGGAGAAGCCAATAATCTAAAAGAAGATGTGAGGTAACTGCATGTCGCACAATAATAATTTGATAGCCCACAAAATACCAGGGGGGCCATGAATACTGAAAGCAGCTAGTCCCTAATACCAGACACCAGTCAGGGCAAACCACACCTGACTGTGAATGGCTTTGTAATAGGCTCTCATAAGGCTAAAGTGAAAACCCTTGCTAAGGCTGGACCAAAACCAAATGAAAGTAACTATATGAGAAGGAAGGTGAAAGTCAAAAAAGCAGACACGCATTTCACACAAATGGCTTCGTCAGGTCCCTGCCATTGCTGTACTTGTACCTTTGCAGATATCTCCAGATTTATCTCTTCCTTTTAATCAGTAATGCTTCTCAGCTTATCAACATTTTATGAGAATTTATCAAAATCTTAGATCATCCCAAAAGGAGCCATCTCAATTATGTATTCACCCCTCCCAACATCTCGAGGTACCAAATGTTTATTCCTGACCAAATGGGGAAGAACCTACACTTCAGATATCCTGTCTAATGGTCATAGAAACCTACATCCTGTGGACATATATTCATGGTTACAGATAATAAGTCGGTAATGCTTTCAAAATATTCGGTGCTGCAGTACGAAGACGCCGCACAAGTCTTCACAGCATACAAAATCAATAGACGCCAGGCACTCGATTCCAAACACAAGAACTTTATTGATCAGAGGAAGGCAACATTTCAACTCTCAGGCCTGATGAAAACTCGTGAGACTTGAAATGTTGCCTGCATCTAATGAATAAAGTTCTCATATTTGAATAGTGCCGGGCATCTAATGATTTTGTATATATTCATGGTATCAGTTCCCCATGATCAAATGTACATGGGCCTACGCTCAACATCAGGACAATTCAACGTTGGGCATTAATTTAAACTTGGACCTGGACCTCTGGTTTAATATGTTCTGAGAAATGGGAGCCTTGGACTGTATCCCAATCAACTACTGGGGGTGAACTGGGACTCCTGAGACCAGCTGAGGAGCGCCCGGGGTCCTTTCAAGATATAAGTGAGTAACTGTTCATAGTTTAGAGATTATACTTTATTTTTGCTTTTTTGATGGCATCATTTCTTAAATACACTTCATTTGAAATAGAGGAATGACATTACTCTGAGTAATCTGAGTGACTTCCTTAATATTTGTTGTTTTTATATCTTTTCTTATTGTTAGATTTGTATTACACAGGCAGAGATGTTTACTTTTTGATATTTTATTTACTTCCATGTCATTTTCTGTGAGAGAAATTATATTTTGTTAACAAAATGAATAAAATAAATTGGAAAAATTAAGTAATTACACAAATCGCGATGAATATCTAAGGACATCCCAGAAAAGACTTGACAATGCCTCACACCGTGAATAACCATTTTCCTGTTTGATATGTTGGGTGGTACAGCAGTCCTCTGAACTCCTTAAAGGAACTCTGTCACCAAACACAAAACAGATGTGCAGGCAATGAAGAAAAAAACTGAACTGAAGGTATCTGTGCTTTTAACATTGATACAAATACTGTAAGTAATCAATTTTCAGGCAAACATAATAATAAAATGATACCTGGACATGCTAGTCCCTTTGTTGCCCTTAAGGCAGGATAGTTGGGTTAATTAAGAGGGAGGGGGGGGAAAGTCTAAGGTTCTCTTGATTTTATGTCCATTTCCTTGAAACCAGGCTTCAAGGTCTACTCTTACCTCAGTAAACCCATCCTACTCTCCACTCACATCCAGAGGAGCTTGAAACCCATGAAGTAAAAGTATTTCTATAGTCCATGCAGTCCAAATGGGGGAGTTATTCTCAAAGTTCTAAGAGGGATCTAATCTGCAGGAACCACCTGCTGGTTTCCATGGTGACTGGGCCACTCCTAGAACCCTTTCTACATCACTATGATCACACCAAACCCCTGGCACTGAAATGGTTACTACCCCAGCACTGAAAGGGTTACAATTTCACCCATCCTCCCCCCTTTAGTATCTAAAGTGTTGTTGGCTATCATAAAGCCCTGGCTGTTTCCCTGTTTTTGATCATTTCAGATGTCTTCGTTCTGCTTTCTTGTTCCATCTAATAGGAAAGTGTGGCATGATATACTAACTTTGAAAAAAAAACCTCTCCCAATGTGTTGCATTGTTTTGCCCACACTCTGGTAAATGGCTTCCAGCGCATCCTCCTAGCAGGAGAATTGATGTCATTTCATCTCCTGGCAACCAAACAGCTCAGTACTGCTTGTGTGAAAGGGACAGATTTCAAATCTGTTGTTTTTTTTGACAACATTGGATGTTATCTACTGCTTGATCTACTAACGATTTCCCTTCCCTATTTATTTGTCTAAGATAAGGTAGTTATTAGGTTTCAGTGGGGGGGGGGGGGGGGGGGTTGTGTCTCCCTGTGTTTTATGAGATGCTATTATTTATTAGTCTATGATGTGTAATTTGCTTTGTCAGTTCTGGGGTTGTGTCATGTGGACTAAGCAGAGCTTTCCTGAATGGGGAATTTCCTCAAAGTGTAATGAAATGGATGTGACCCACCCACAACTTATGCATTACCACATTATAATCATTTTTAATTGTTATTTTTAATGGAAAGCTAAATGTGCTGGTTGTGTGCAAAGTGGCATGTGTACCTTGTGCCACATTAGAGCATTACTAGGTTTGACAACCTAATCATTTACTCATACTGCAGGATACCCCTGTGATGCTGCCCAGACCTACACCTTGTATCCACTATAGTGCATTTCATGGGGTATACTGTCTTGCCTCCATTACCCGTCCCCAAACAAAACAAATGATACTTAAAGTACAGTTCTGAGGTCTCTGCAGGGTACACTTGAGCAAATCACCATTTCCTTAAATAAACCTGGTAGCATTGCTTTCCAGCACATAGGAGTGGAAAACTAACATCCTAACACCACCCTGGATGTATCTTCATAGAACTATGGCTGCTCACATGCTGCTTTCTGCATAATGTATGTATGGCTCTTCTTTTACTACTTTCACTTTACTACCTGTTTTTCCATGTAACACAACAGATAGTTGCTTTTGCAATGTTCCAATGATGACAGTCACTCTAATACACAGGGAATCAAACATAGTTTTAGGCTTTACAGCAAACAAAGGTAAAGGTGATTCAGAAGCCACTGCACAGGTGCCAGAGGGGGGACTTTGAGCACCAACATGTTTCACAAAGTATAAAAAGATTGTTGCACAACGTAATAAAACATAACTTTGCTAAACAAAAATGTAATAAACACTACACTATAAATGATATTAATTGTTGAATTATTGGACTTCTCCAATTATGCCCCCCCCCCCCTCCCTAAATAACTAATAGGAGCAACAGAAAATACACATACTTTCTGTAAGCAGTGGAATAACAGAAAGCACCATGGGGATTTTGAGAGTAGAATGTTGCTCTCTACAGAGAGTAAACAGATCTCTTTTATCTTCAATGCTGATAGAGTCATGAAAGATATATGTAGATATTCTATTTTTTTCCTTTGATCATTGAAGATTTTACTGAAGATCAAACAAAAGTGTACTGTACACCTCAACATTTAAAGTGGAACTAAAGCTTTAACTTTTTCCTGCATAATAGAAGCAAACGTTAAAAGACTTTTGCCAGTGGTCCAGAGTAAACACAGCGTGTATCTTTTAGATACTTGGAAGCAACATGGCTGCCAGTCAAAAGATGAACTGTTGACGGGGCCAACAGTCTTTTCATTGGTGCTTCTATACTAGCACATACTATACACAAGTGCAAAAAAAAGTTTAGTGGCACTTTAAAGCAGTCATGTATATATATGTCTATGGCCCATCAGTCATTACCAGCATTAACAATGTCTACTCAGTAAATTTTGAACCATTTGGTGTTATTTTAATGGACAATTTTAGCTTTTCTTTAAAAAACAAGGACATTTGAATGGTAATGTATGTGTTACAGATTACATGAATACCATTTACACAACATATTTTTGTGAAGTGTGTATATTTAAATTTACTCCACAGCTATTCATTTTTTCTGTATCCTCTGTAAAACAAGAAATAGCTGAAATATTCTTTAATCAAAAAGAAAATGGAAACGATACATAATGCAAAACAACAAACAAGTTTTATTATCCCACAAAATATAACCTGGCAAGATTGCCTGTGAATACATAAATCACTGAGTAGATGCTTTGTGTTTATTTATTTATTAATGTGGAATCAAATAGATTCATTAGAGGTTTCCCACTTGAGTTAATTCCCAGAAAGTATAGATAAGTAAAAGGTCTGGATCCAAGGCTTGAGCAAAACAACATAATATTAAAATATATGGTATGCTTGACACAGTTCAGAAATTCACCACAAGTGGATAGATTTGGGACTCTGATCTGATCCCTTTTGATTAGAGTACATGGGGTAATTGTTTTAATGACTATGTCATTATGCATTAGATTTAAATGATCACAGTTTGTTAAATGGAAAGTCATAGGGACAGTTATGTGAAGCCATAGGAGAACTCCCAGGGAAGGTTTTATGGAACAGTATTATTGTACGCTACAAATAGAGGCTCAAATTATCATCTATTTTTTAAAAACTAAATCTATTTTGCAAATTTTATGTTTCTCTCCAACTCTATATTCCTGTGGTACCTCTCCCCTCTACTCTAATCGCATTCAATTTTCCACTCTAATTGCTGGTTTACACTCTCCACCTATCAGTTCTCCTCTCATCTCGCACATCTTCTCATCCACTACTTTGCATCCCTTAGGAACTAATTTTCTCAATGAAAAATCACCCAGAAACCCAACATCCAAGCTGAGATGTTTGATGTGGCAGGGTGGGGTCTGGCAGGTGAGCTGACCTATGACTTGTGACCCTGGGATGATGTCACTACTTTGAGTACACAAGCCTTCCTGTACTGGCAATCATTATGTTACAAATATAGGTTTGAGAATACCAATCAAGACAATACTGTACATACAAAAAAGACAGACATAATTATATTTATAAAAATGTGTATTGTCTTATGCTATTATGTTATGATGATGTGAGAAATTGCAATCCAATTATACCCAGTCTCATGACGTTATAGATTTTTGCTCCTTTATGATCTGAACTCACTGGGTTCAGAGTGAATCATTTACCTCATAGTATTGTAATACTGACTCTATACAGAATGACATCTCCTGTTGGGAACTGATTATTGGGGACTTGGGAAACCAGACCTACCACCATGACCAGGATATTGGTTTAAATGCCCTGAGAGGCGTCAAGAATCTCATAGGATTAGGAGGAGAGTCAGTGGATCTAATTATTTTTCTAATGAGTCACCAAAACCTCAGCTCTAATAACGGGTCATAGGGTTGTCACCTTTATGGGATACAAAAATAACCACTTTGATATGTCAATTATTTACTGGTCTTGTGGTAAAATATAACTTTGGTGGTAACTTTCGTGGTTCCCCTATATTGTGCACATATTTATTTACATATTATTCAAAGTCCAAGTGTTTGGTTGGATTCGAGAAGTACTAATTCATCCCTAATATCCTGCCTCTTTGGAACACATGTCCAATTGGTGATATAGTACACATATGGGTCTATTCACTAAAAATCTAATTAGTCTCAAGGTGGTCAAGTTGGGAGGTCAAATATGATTTAGCCTCAAAACTGAATTTTACCTCCCAACTAAACAAAACTCAACCTAATCTCGACTCCCCTTGCCATCTCGACCTCCAAAGAATACACACAAAACTTGCTATTCATAGAATGTCAATGGAGGTCGATCTGGGAGCTCAAGTTACACTTAGTTGCAAAAATCCCACCTCTTCTGAGGGTGGCGAGTCCCATGAATTTGAATGGAAGAAGAAATGACGCTGTCAGTGTTTGAGACCAAGTCCGACTTAATTTTGAACTTCTGAAAAACTGCTAGTGACATTTGTTCTCCCATTGAAAATAATGGGAGGGGAAGTGCGAATGTGAGACTGAATCCAAATCGTTTTCAAAAAACAGTTGTGAAAAAAAGAAGAAATAGGAAATACAATCATTAACTTTTAAAATGATAAACTTTGATTAGCTAACACCACTTGCCATTGGACCACAGCAGAGATGGTTGCTGATAATGGACCTCTGAATGTCAGTATAGATATTCCATTAAAAATCAGCCATGTCCAGCTACAATAGTCATTTACAACAATAGCAATGTCTACTGTGTATTCTGATCCATTTCATGTTATTATGGACACAATTTGCTTTTCTCTAATAAACAAGATTTCTACGTGACCCCAAAATTTGGACGGCAGTGTGCGTGTTTGTGTGTGCATGATTGATTGTGTATATGTATGAGTATATATATAGAGAGAGAGGGAATCAGAGTGATAGAGACAGGAAAGAAGGAGAGCAGAAGAGCTATATACGCATACATATCTGTTCATATTCATTTCTATATTCATATGTAGCAAAATATCCAGGTAACTATAACTGAGACATTTCCTATCGTCTAAACTCCTTCTAATTTCCCAGTGGACGTTTGTTACAGGAATGAGGTGAATAGTATTTGTGTCAAGCTCTACATAGCAGAAAATTTAATACTAGGAACTAACGCTATTATTACTTTTTATACCTTTACAGAGCTAGCTAAAGGCCTGGAAAAGAACATTATCTACTTTTCATTTCACCATCAGGTACCAGATTTGAAAGTTACCCTAGTAGGGGATTTTACTGTTTATTTTTAAGAAGATTTGAACATTCTTGAGAGATTTGTTTCATTAACCAGCTCATTAAAAACTTGCCTAGAGACACTGTGCCTGTGGTGACCTAATAGACAGCGATAAAAAGCAACAGGAAGCATTTGTGGAACAATACTTTTTTTTTTTTTATCTTTGAAACAGGACTTGCTAGTGTACATAGAGAAAACTTTTGGGATAAAGTTTGGATTGTAGTTAATCAATATGGAGGCCAAATGAAAGGTTGGAATCTCTCTGTACATCAATATATTTAAATGAACTGCCTGGTTTCTGTAAAAAAAAAAAACGGTCTCAGAAATTATACAAAATATGTGCAGGTTAAAGGGACTGTCTAGTGCCCAAAATTTATCTTCCAGATATTAATGCATATTAATGTGTTTTCAAAGTACTTTAAAATGCATGTCTTATATTTTGCATTGCTTAAAATATAAAATACTTACAGACAGAATAAATTGTGAAATGACAGAAGTTTGCAAGAAACAAGGACTTCCCACACTAGATGTGTAATTTCCTTTTTTTGTTTTTTGTTTTGTTGCAGGAACCAATGAGAATAATGCCATTCAAATGAATGGAATTTCCTGTCTCTCTAGTGATGTCATCAGACAATGTGTTGCACTGTTAAGAGATCCTACTGTGTACAAGAGCAAGGTCACTCATAGGCCACTCAATAGACTCAATTTGAGGAGGACAGGAAGTGACTAAATGACAAAACTCTGTATCCTCAGTGTCTATAGAATCAGGGCTGCCACGCCTGCAGTAAACATGCAGAGTAATCACTGGGGAGGGCTTGAGTCAAATATTAAAAATGTGATTTATACAGAATACCTGCATCGAATCACACAGGGATAAAAGTCTGTGCATTATACAAGCAGTGATCTTCATCTTGCACCAAAGCAAGTTTGGGGACTAGACTGTCCCTTTAAGTATCCCTTATTCACAAATCCGTTATCCAAAATGATCCGTTATCCATCTATTTTTTTTAAAGATTTTGCCACAAGTTGCAGCTTCCACACACACCTTTCAGAATGCAAGTGCCCAAAGTTTTCCAGCCCCCTTAAGCTCTGATAAAGCCTTTCCATGCATGCTCAGATTTCCCCAAGCCCACAAAGGGTAATACAATGTCACATGAGCAGGCCTGACACACCAATGGCAGGTGCCTCATATCACAGCTACATCCCATTAAAAGTGATTAATTTGCTCTATACAGTATTTCGATTAATACTACTGTATTTCATGAGTGCTGAGAGGCTTTAATTTATATTTTTGGTGAAAATGATCCGTTATCCAAAATGATCCATTATCCAAAATATTTCTGGTCCCAAGCATTTTGGATAAGGGACTGTATTGTTTATGCGCACCACTTATATGCATTTTGTTGTTTTGCTTTTTGTATGTGTGTTTAGTTCTGGGGGGGTGGGGCACTGATACTAGTGAGTGCTACACTGACTTCTTAAAAGGACTGCATTTGGATTGTCCATATTTGATACCTGCCAACAGTCCTAGATTTGCTGAGACAGTTGCATGACATGTCATAAATGGCTGTCTCCTTGAGGCGGAAGTACATCATCGCAGGGTCACGAAATATGGTGTGATGTCACCACTGCCACATCATCAGTAAGAGCCTGCATATTGTTGGCCGTTATGACATACTGAGGCCTGTAAATAAGTCAGTTTCTGCCCAATTTATATGAAACTATATGAAAGATCATGTTTTTAAAGGACTATCTCACCTGAACTCTATATTCTATCAAATATTTGCATGAGAAGCAATAATATCATTATAGTTATTGACTTCTAAGCCTTGCACTAATGGAAGCAGGAACCCAACACACCAGATTTGTGTGACTGTATAAGGCTAATGGAACTTTACTATATATAGTTATATGAAAACCTGGAAAAACTATAGATGAAAAAGAACGGGGAAAAAATGACAATTATTTGCTTTCTTATCAAATAGTTATTTCTAGGACACAGTACTGGGATTTAGTGTGGCTTTGAGAGACCTACGTATGTTCATCAGCTGAGCGTTTTATAGTCATGCTGCTTTAGAGGGAGAAAGCGGCTCTGGGTCTAATTGCTTGACACATGCACTGCAGAAGGTGACAGAGCTAGAAAAACACAAAGTACGTCTGCCCCCAAACTTGCAGCCTTGGGAAATGTGTGTGTGTGGGGGGGGGGGGGGGGGGTTAAATCCTCAGGCACCTGGCAAAGAACAAAAAATGTCAGCAGACAGAAGCAGGAAGAATTATTTATAGACGTGATGCTAATGAAACTATTTTTCCCAAAACACATATCGTGTGTTCAGCTATAGGGAGGAGGACATATGTGAACTGCTGACAGCAGGATAATGCAGCAGAACCAATGTAAACAGGAGCTACACGTCAGCTTCCTGTCCCCAGACACAATGCATGCAATCCGTGTCACTGACGATATTCATGGCAATATTCGATTTGATGATGGGGAGATCAGATCTGTTACATAACATGCAAACAGCTCCCCTTATGCCAGAAACTGATACACACATGCAGGATAAGAGGCAATTTGTGCACATATGTCAACCATGACTACTAAAGGGCTGGCATTAGCACATCACCTTTGTACAGCAAAGGGTCACCTTGCAGATCTGCAAAGCATGTTTAATGGACCTGTTCACTAAAGGGTGAGATGTATACTTATTACAAGTTATGAAACATTCATTGTATATGGATATACTCAGTGAGTTTCTCAGCTAGCCATGGATAATGCATAGACAAATCTTTAAAAACCCTCACCTTTCTAACAAAGTATTATACACCACAACACTGTTTTTTTTTTTAGCATGGAAATGCACTAGATTTGTCCCAACTCACAGGTTTTTTTTTACCATGAAATTTGTTTTGCCAAATAGTTATTGCAAGTAATAAAAGTTAATATATGTATGTAAGCCATCTCACTCTAGGCTACTTCTTTTTGGGGTACAATATTTACAGTCATGATGGATTGCACCTAAATGCAAGAGGGTTCATGTGCTATGGGTGGGATGGCTAGAAGGTTGGAGGAGTGTTTAAACTAGGAATGAGGGGGTGGGGAAGGACCAATAAGCACTGGGCTAGACAGTATAGGAATGGAAGGCTACTTGGTTGGTACACGGGTGGGTGGATCTGGGGGCATGGTTAGAATGGATTGTAGGGAGCAACCTATAAACAACTTAAAAATTAAATCACAAATGGATTATGTCAGTGGCATTAAGTGTATGCTTGCAAATTCCAGAAGTTTAACTGGTAAAATAGGGTAATTAGAGCTGGTAGCAGGAAATGAAAAGTATGACTTAATTGGTATAACCGAAGCATGGCGGGATGACACCCATGATTGGCCAATCAATTTGGAGGGCCACATGTTGTTTAGAAAAGATAGGTCAAACAAAAGAGGTGGAGGGGTGTGTTTCTATATCAAACCAGCATTATCGCCCAATTTGAGGGAAGATGTATATAATGACAGTAACATGTAGAATAATTGTGGAGATAGTCAGTGGGGGTAGACCTGGCCAGAAATGATTAGTGGGTATTTCTTATAAACCACCAAATAATGGTGAACTTGAAGAATCTCAGCTACTAATGCAAATCGAGAAGGCTTCTAAAATAGGGTGTAGTATCATTATGGGGGATTTTAATTACCCAGAAGTATATTGGCAAAATGGAACCACTAATTCTGTTAAAAGTAAGTTTCTGAATTTGTTGAATGACAACTTTTTGTCTCAGGTAGTACAGACACCAACCAAAATCCCAGCCGGGCAATTACAGACCTGTAAGCTTGACATCTGTGTTGGGGAAACTGTTTGATGGGTTGCTAAGGGACTATACTCAAGATTTCATATTGAACAGGAATCTCATTAGCAGGAGCCAACATGGCTTTGTGAAAGACAGATCTTGTCAAACTAATTTAATTACATTCTATGAGGAGGTGAGGAAAGATTGGAAAAGTTAAATCTATACATGCTAGAGAAACAGCGGCTTAGAGGGGATATGATAATGTCATATAAATATGTACATATCTACAGGGCCCATACAAAGGGCTTTCTAAAGGGTACAAAGGACAAGGTCACCCGCTAAAACGTGAATAAAGGAGATTTAGTCTATGACAGCGGAAGGGATATTTTACAGTAAGGACAATTAAGATACGGAATTCACTGCCTGAAGAAGTGGTTCTAGCAAATACCTTAGATGCCTTTAAAAGCAGCCCGGCTTTTTTATTGAGCCAGACCATAGAGGGCTATGCATGTTAACATAGGCATTAATATTTATTTAGTGCTTGTTGATCCACGGAGAAATCTGATTGCCATTTGGAGTCAAGAAGTATTTTTTCCCCCACTGAATGCAGAATTTGAAATTGCTGAAGGGGTTTTTATTTGCCTTCTTTTGGATCAACAGCGGTTGACATGGGATAGGAAAAGGGTTCAACGTGATGGACGCAAGTCTTTTTTCAACCTAAACTACTATGTAACTATTTTAAACTGATAGGTCTCTACAGCACCAAGGAATTTATACAGACACGTGTGTGTTCTCTATACAACGTGGCGTATCTATCTGTGCAAACTGGTCCTGAAACTGGTGATTTGTAGTAAAAGGGATCTCACTCTGATTTCTTTCGTACTGTTTTATCATGTCACATACAGGATTGCTGCCTCAATGGGATTTTATAGCTAAGCCAAGAAAAAAAATAGGACCATTAACATTCCTATGAAAAATATAAGCTTTTTGTTAATTATTACTTCTCCATCATAAACAATGCCATCCGTGAATATCATATCTAGAAGGTCAGCCTTCAGGGGACACTCCAGCCAAAACATTTACTAGTATCTGTAGACAATTTTAGAATCAGTATGCCTGACTATGTTGAATATATGAGCATTTCAAGTCCCCATTCACCTTAATGGGGCATTTGTGATTTCTTCAATGGAAAAGGCTGCGGATGCCCTGATGGAGAGAAGTGGAAGACATACCTTCCAACTTTCCAATGCAGTAAATCGTGATTGGGCTTGGCCTTGATTGGGGCAGTAATAATCAGTGCCTCCCACTGATTAACCTGTGTATGTGCAGCACATTGGTTAATCAAACTGTGCATACATACATTATGTGCTCAGGCTCTTTATTCCCTCTGGTATCCAGGAGAACTGTGTCATCATCAAAACAATCCTGGGATGGGGTTCCAAAGGGGTAGGCACCAACATTGATAATGGTGCACATTTACTGGAGTCTGCAGTGGGCAATTTAATGATTTTCTATCGACCTTCACAAACCTCGTCACCGGCACTGAAGTCCTTGTACGGACACTGCCTATCCCTGATGATCCCGTATACAGTCCCTCCTCTTATAAGGTGTAACGCTTAATGTCCACTCATCTTTTTTCAGCTTCGATTCTTAATGTAGATTGTTATAAGATGATATATTGTATACGACAGGGCTTGACAAACTTAACTGAGTTTTAGGAGTCAGCAAAAAATTCTAGGATCCAAACAACAGCACATACTCACAATCACATGCAGTCATATACAGACACACATCCACACTCATACATACATACATACACTCATACATACAGTCTGTCACATACATACAGTCTGTCACAGACACCCACTCATACATACATACAGTCTGTCACATAGACATACACTCATACATACATACAGTCTGTCACATAGACACACACTCATACATACATACATACATACATACATACAGTCTGTCACACAGACAAACTCATACATACATCCATACATACAGTCTGTCACATAGACACACACTCATACATACATACAGTTTTTCACATAGACACACACTCATACATACAGTCTGTCACATAGACACACACTCATACATACAGTCTGTCACATAGACACACACTCATACATACAGTCTGTAACATAGACACATACACTCAAAGAGTCGGTCACATAGACACACACACTCATCCATAGTCTGTCACATACACTCAGACATATATACATACATATATACAGTCTGTCACATACACACATACATACATACATTCATACAGTCTGTCACATAGACTCATACATACAGTCTGTCACATAGACTCATACATACAGTCTGTCACAGACACCCATTCATACATACATACAGTCTGTCACATACACACACTCATAAATACATACATACATACATACATACATACATACAGTCACATAGACACACACTCATCCATACATACAGTCTGTCACATAGACACACACTCATCCATACATACAGTCTGTCACATAGACACACACTCATACATACATACATACAGTTTGTCACATAGACACACACTCATACAAACAGTCTGTCACATAGACACACACTCATACATACAGTCTGTCACATACATACATACATACATACATACATACAGTCTGTCACACTGACACACACTCATACATACAGTCTGTAACATTAACACATACACTCATAGAGTCAGTCACATAGACACACACACTCATACATAGTCTGTCACATACACTCAGACATACATATATACAGTCTGTCACATACACACATACATACATACAGTCTGTCACATACACTCATACGTAGTGCTCACGATACCTGTGCGCCAGGTCTTGTTTCGCGCCCGGGGTTTGTCGGGCCCTGATATCCTATATACTATACTATACGATTATATATTTTTGCATCTGTGTCCTAGAAGTTAAATTCTCTGTTCTTTCTATACCCTAAACACCAAATCTGAACTATCAGTTTAACCCACATTTCAGCAGAATATCAAACATATTTGCGCAATCCTCAGGTACTTTCAACTCAGCAGGAACTCAGCAGCTCTCAGAAGTTCTTCCTAACTTCATCTGAGAAATGCAGGTCTCCACAAATGTAACATTGATCTAACCATATTGCTAGCTGACAAAGGATCCAACTAAGTACAATTTCTGAGTACCGTATAGAGTTAGTGGTGAGTTTTCATTAAATAAAGAGAAGGGAGCTGTTCATTCACTTCTGCTTCACATAATTCTTAATACTCTGAACATTACAGTGGTGCTAAAGTTTGTTTTTTTACTTTTGCTTCAAATATAGAAGCAAAAGCTAAAAACCTGGTGCCACCTGCCTAGCGGAAACCTGACATGTATCTCCATAGATACACATGGGTTTACTTTGTGCCACTCAAATGAGGAAGAGCTTATTGGAAGCTGAGCACACTGACAGTCTAAGCGTGGGCTAGCCAATCAGTGCTGGGGGTTGGCCCACACATTTGATCGGGGTCTGTTGGGTCTGGTAAACTCTCTCTGATAATGCAGAGGGAGACCTTCATTTTCACATACTATCATCAGTTAAGGTCCCCTCTGTTAGTAGAATATGAATACAAAGATTTCTCATTGCAATAGCAGTGATAGACTGTCGGCGACAGCCTTAGCCATAATGCTTCCTAGGCCAGTTTATCCTCCTACTAGGGCCAATAGTTTTTTTCACTTATGCTCCTTTATTAAATTCATTGGTGCCTTGGTCTGAGTGTGTCTCACAACGTGCGAGTGTGTCTTACAATTCCCAATCAAATTAAAGAAAATAAAAATAAAGACATAACTAAAGAAGCAGGAGGAGCCAGCCCACTCTTCCCTTTTACCTCCAAACTATCCACTAAGCTGAAGAGTTACATAGCAAGTGAGTGGTGCCCTGGTCCAACTCTAGGGGGGAGGCAACAGATGGCACATGCTGGGGATTGGAGGGTAATACAATACAAGAATTGGTCCATCCGTTTTCCTCACTCCTTATTCTCTCATCCCATGGGAAACTGGATGGTATTAAGTAATAAAGTGTTCTCCTTACCCTTCCAAAATATATGAAACCCATAGTTAACACAATGCATTTCATATAGATACGGAGGGAAAAGGATCATGCCCACCATTAAAAGCAGCACCTGTGTATATATTTATATTATTGCAAGCTCTGGATGGCCATTATGCTGGCTGAGAATTATAAGACATCATTCCTGGTAGATGGAGAGCTCCCTGTGGACTACACTTGCTATATTTTTTAGCAGTCAAACCATTTTACACAAACCATGTATTAGAATTTGAACGAAAAAAAAAATGCGAAAAAACTACCCGAGAACAGATCTAAAGCCGTTTATGCATTTTTACCAGCAACAGAGGTATAACTTCCATGTAGTATCATTCGCTGGGAGCATCTTTAATGCGATTTGTGCTTAAATAATCTCCTTTGTATCATCTGAGAGATTTTCCCAAAACAGGTGGAAAATTATATCTCTTCACATTGGCGGATTGTCACAACTAATCACAGCCAACCCCCAAACATTTACTCCAGAGAGATGTGCAAAATTTCAGCCGACTGCCAGTGTTTTGTTAAATTGGTATTTCCATTAGCTTGCAATTAAAAATAAGCCGTATGCAATTACTCTTACAGAGAAAAGAAGAACCTATTAGGGATCTAAATAGTATGCGTCTCGTAGCAGCCAAGGTGATGTTGAAAGACCACCTGAAGATAACGTGCGGCTCGTGTATTTGGGGTAAAATAAAACAATGAGCCACACAATAGAACTGTCAAAATATAAAATCAGAATCATTTTACAATCCTGGACTTGGTAAGGAGCAGCTGTGTATAATATACACACACAGACAGACAGAGACATCCATATATAATGCACTGCTCGCCTCCGATTTCCACAACCCTCGGCCACCGAGTGTGACTGAGGTTAATGGGAGTTGTACTGGTGATCATGTTCACTGGAAAATATGCAATGTGCCCGATCCTGCTCCCCACTGAAAATAGAGAGTAAGGAAGTACTGGGGGGGGGGGTGATATTAAGAAAGGAGGGGGCAATGGACAGAAGAATCCAGGAAAATTGGACACAAGATGGAGTGCCGCTTTGAGATTAGGGGAATGCAAGCGCTAAGATTAAGGAACAAGAAGCCAATGAAAAGGCATCACAAAAAGAATGGAGGGAGAAGGGGATGCAGTGTATGAAATGGGGGCAAGAGAAGTAACAGAGAAAGGATCAGCACTACAGTGAGGAGACAAAGAAAGAAATGGCCAGTGACTGCCAGTTACGGACATACACCCAGGGTGAGGACCAGAGCAGGTGCTCTGTATAGGTTTCTGGAGATTGCACTTCTGCTGCTGACCCTCAATCAATCATATCTAAAATCAAATCAACAACAGCCAGACAACCAAAAACACGTCTTGTTAGTTAGCCTCGCAGGGGCTCTCTGGGGTTTGTGTATAATGCACGATATAATCAGATCTTTACACATGTACTACCTGATGATAAGCCAGCAATATCACACATCTCCAGGGTATCTGCACTGCATGAATCTGCTGGTACCCACGGGAAACCTTAGGGCTTCCATTTTCTACATATGAGCCTGTAATCCAACTACTTGCTACTATTCTTGTCACATACAAATATAAAACAACCATGCTATATCATTATAAGCAAATTGATTTCTTTATACGTCTGGATTAATCCAGTAATGGCCAGCCTTTGGTAATACATCTGATGAGAACTATGCTTCCCATCACACTCAGGCACTCATTCTCCAGTTATTTTAACATTACTCCACTTTTATTTTTGGGGGGGTTTTTTCATTTTTAACTCAGGACAAAGGTTTCAAACCATTCCTAATATTTCAGCGTTAGTTGTTGCTATACCCACGGGAAATAAATCTACCTAATTCTCATGTAAGCCACAAATGTTGGTTCAATAACAACTGTTACTAGTGGTCGTTCAAGCTTTTCTGGATGCTGGAGAAACTATCAAACAGAATGTTGATTTCAGATCTGTCTAATGCACCTGGTTTATAACTTGCTATGAACTGTGCTGTCAATTTTTGATTACTTATAAATCAATTATCAGACCATGATCTCTTTGACAATCCATAACATTTTCCCTCTAATAATGTTGTCATTCTAGAGACAGAGAACATTTCACAAGGTCCGAGTGTGTCTCACAGGGTCCAAGTGTGTCTCACAACGTCTGAGTGTCTCATAAGGTCTGAGTGTGTCTCACAACATCTGAGTGTGTATCACAAGGTCTGAGTGTCTCATAACGTCAGAGTGTGTTTCACAAGGTCCGAGTGTGTCTTACAGGGTCCAAGTGTGTCTTACAGGGTCCAAGTGTGTCACACAAGGTCTGAGTGTGTCTCACAGGGTCTGAGTGTGTCTCACAGGGTCCAAGTGTGTCTCACAACGTCCCAGTGTGTCTCATAAGGTTTGAGTGTGTCGCACAGGGTCCAAGTTGTCTTACTATGTCCCAGTGTGTCCCATAAGGTGCAAGTGTGTCTCACAATTTTAGAGTGTGTGTCACAAAATCCCAGTGTGTCTCACAACATCCCAGTGTGTCTCACAATATCCCAGTGTGTCTGACAACGTCCCAGTGTGTCTCACAATGTTTAAGTGTGTCTCACAATGTTCAAGAGTGTTTCACAAGGCATGAGTGTATCTCACAATGTCCAAGTGTGTTTCACAATGTCTGAGTGTATCTCACAACGTCTGATTGTGTTTCACAAGGTCTTTTTATTGCTGTCCTTGACATAATAACTCCATATTTTTCATTATTTGATAACATTGTTAAAATAGTTGGACGAAACTGAGAGTAGTTCTATATCTATCATATATACAGCACGCACAGCATACAATACAACAATGGTCAACCATTTGAGACCTATTGCTGCTACAAAAATGTAATGGGGAAATCAGTCTGTGGGGAACAAAGATAAACCACATGTCTAAGAAAACATCTTATTAGGCACGGTTTTGCCTAAAGGCAAGTTTAGAGTGTAAATGACCATGCTCTACCCCTCCTAAATAAACAGCTGGCTATTCATCATAGCATGCGAACTCATAGCATGGCTTTGGGGTATTGTTCCTGCACACATATAGTATGTAGTAATGGATTCCAACACATATCCTTTCCCATAGGACAATCTGTTAAACCCCTGTAACATGTACCAGCACAAATAGGTAACATTCCAAAACAAATGGTGATCATACGATTTTCCATTTAGTTTTATATTCACATAATACTCCATCCTACCACCAATGCATAGGGTTGGATGAAAATAACCGGCCATGTTAGACAATAGTTTTTTTTTTTGTTTTTTTTTCAAATGGTGATCATATGATGCATTTTCCATTTAGACTTTTATTCACATAGTGCTTGACACCTTTTTGCTTTTGCTCTCATAGATTTAAAATGAGCTAGAAGACAATTGTGTTACTGACCTGCCAGCAAAATACCAGATTGGTGGTTACCCTATAAATAGATACTCCCAGTGGTCCAGGCTAATGGTAAATTAATAACACCAAAAAATACATTATTCAAGGCATTCCACACCATGCTTTTACATATGCAAATTTAGCCATAAAGAAGGAGCCACTAGGGTTGCCACATACCCTAAATAAATGGCATTATCAATAGAAAGAAATACATTTTTCCAGACCCAGTCATTCATATATGATGTATTTTAGCTTACTGATGGCTTTATCGGCCCTTGTGGGTGTTCATTGCATGCTTTCATGAAACCAGTGCTTTGTTTATTGGTCAGTGTTTAATAAGGGTGAAAGAATGACTTGATCATTTATCTTCCCCATTCAATGCACCCCACACAATCCTTCCTTCCACAAACCTTCATTGATATACAGTACAGCTTGAGGAGATGTGAGGGTGCAGAACAAAGGTAGATTAGGAAAGGAACAAATCTTATGATATCCCAAACAGCGCATGTAACACACAAAAGCACAATGCATATTCATGGCTCACAGGCTGCTCGCCAAGGGAATGTAAGGCAGACACCTCTTCTATGAACAATAAGACTAACTTTTCATCCAACTCTTGTATTGTACTGTAAGGAATTGTATTTTTTGCACAAATATGTATTGATGTTTAAGTAAGAACTGCTTAATTATTTCATATTTGGGTTAATATTCATTGTGTCCCCAATTGTATTACACTGCATATATTAAATAGTGCTGTATTTACATGAATATTGTGATACACAAAAGAAAAGTGTGTCAGTGTATGAATGCTGCAGGTTATGCATACACGGTGTGCAATTCATTTGATAAATGCATGGGTATTTTGTGTTATTACAGGACTATTATACACAATGTGCATTTCATTTTGTAGATGCATTGGAATTTTGGGGTATATGACATGTGCATCATGCATGAAATATACATACGTTCAAATGCATAGAACTAAATTGACATGGCATATAAGTATACATGCAGGCATACATACTCAAACATGACAAACATCAGCATAAGGCTAGTTCCACTTACAGATATTCCATATAAGGTAGCGCTAACTAACTTTTGGCATTAATGGATGGCTGAGCATTGTGAGAAATGCAGTCAATGAATCCCACATCATCTGGAGCGCCAAAGGTAAACCATCACTGATACATAAGATGCATGTGGGCATGTACACATATACAGATGATCTACCTATTGATGGATCTGTCTCTGTCATGATATGTTATGATGCAAAATATTTTTTACTGACAGCTTGTCAAATTATTTACTTAAAAGCAGCATTTCATTCTGCCGATAGTCTATTATTCCAGGAGGCTTGTAAAGTGGATCATATGCAGTGCTTTTAGAGATCCAAGTTTAACATTTTTTGTTACTGACTGTCAGCCTGTTTGCTGATGGATGGCAAACCCTGCTCTCTCTGTCTGTCTCTCTGCCTCCGTGCCATACAGGTACAGTACAGACACACACACAAAAGAAGGTGCACTAGATGACGATACCTGGTTCCCCCCGCTGTGGCATGGTTCGGTCCCGCAGGGCTCCCCGTGCAGGTCCGCAGAGCCCAGGAGGGCAGGGATGATGAGAAGAATGAGGAAGAAACCGGAGAGAGAACCGGGAGAGCCCGGGGGAGGCATGAGATGGCCTGGAGCTGGAGGATATAGATCCGTGTAATTGCCTGCGGTCCCCGGGATGGTAGTATAAGCAGTAACGCTCCGCAGCTGAACCGACACCCGCTGATTAGCTTGTGTACAATCCCGGTCTCACTGGCTCTGCTGGATGGTGCGCTCACTGAGATGCAGCCTCCCAGCTCCTGTTACCATAACAACCGGCTGACTGACAGCAAGGAGGGGCTGGGCAGCAGGAAGGATGGATGGAGGGCACAGAGGGGCAGGAATTGGATGGGAATGAGGTATGGGAATAATCAGAAAGGTGTGCGACTGGAGGGAGATACTGACAAACAGCGAGGGGATTATAGGCAGCTGAGAGTGATAGGGCAGGAATCAGGCGAGGGTAGCAATCTGGTTGAGAGCCAGAGCTGGTGGATAAATGTTGTAATTAAATCTCCTTTTAATTTTTAATTATAGAGTTGATGGTACATGTAAAAGGTGCATTTATACGGTAAAGAAGCCAGTATTTGCTTAATTATCAACATTAAGAGATATAACGGTTTACAACTATTTAAAAAAAAAAAAAATAATCCTTACACATTAAACTCCAAGTCAGGAAATAAGAAAATTGGGTTGAGTGGGAGGAAGGTGAGTTGCCATGTGTGAGCATCATATTACATATGTAAGTGACACAAGTATTGTGTTATGGATAGAGTGTTGGAGACACTGTTGGAATGGTTTAGACACTGAGATTGTATTTGTCTGATGGCAGGAAATCGATCCAGCTAGACCATGTTGCCATGAATTTGGGATGTTGGTGCCCTAATTGTAGTACTACCTCTTCCATTTGGCACATTTTACTGACCCGTGTATGCCATAAAGTTATTGGAGTAGTAGTGGTTTGCTTCCAGATGGGATCAATGATATGGCAGTGTTCAGTCGGTGTATCATTTTTATATTTTATGTAGGAGGTCGGTGCAAAGTGTGGGAGTACTGTGCCCTGGATTAGCTGTGGGTCTAGTATTCGTGCTGTTATAGCTATGACTTCAGTCCAGTATGGTTTGATAAGTGGGCATGTCCACCAAATAAAAATAATTGATTCTGGGATTTGGTTACAGCGCCAGCAAGTATCCGGAATTAAAGGATTTATTCTGTGAAGGTGGACAGGGCTATTGTGCCAGCAGGACAATAATTGAGTCTTAGAGGCTACAGAACCCTTGTGGGCGTAGGTTCCATTTTCTGGGATAATAGGAGATCTTTGTATAATATTGATTTTAGGTGCGGCATGGGTAAGGTGGAGTTGCACAATCATTCAAAAGAAAGAGGGTCTTTTGGTAACAAAGAGGATACGTAGTTGAGCAGTTGTTGGTACTGGAAGTTTCCTAGGGTAGAACATTGGGTGAGTAGTTTAGTAGTTCAATGGGAGCTAGTTTACCACAAGGTAGGACTTGATATACGTAATCACGCTAGGGGGTGAGAATGGTGGAAACGACAGCTTATGTAAATAAGAAGCAGAATTGTTTTTTAAAATAACCTTTATTTTCAACAATTGTCTTAAAAATAACAAACACACGTGACATTCAGTCAAGGGATTTAGTCTGTTATCATTTTCCTTTAATCAGGGCAATTTCTAATTACAGATCCAATGCTTCCGTAATATTTGGAACTTAGACTAGGCATCACTGGCTAGAATCTCAATCCAAAAGTTCCAATTATCATTATTTTCTGTATTAATTGATTGATTATTATTATCCCTCTTTCCGTTTTTTAACTGGTATTCCAGTTGGTTTTTAATTAAATGCCAGGCAGGGATTCGATCAGACGGCCAGTTCTTAGCTGTAGATATTTTTATAGCAGTCAAGAAGTGTATCACAAAGTCTCTCTCAGACCTATGAAGAATAGGGAAGTTGAAGTGTAATGGCAAATTTTCTGGTGTTACGGGCAATCTTATATTCATATGTCATGTAACATGTCTCCCTCTGGTTATCACACCATCTCCCAGAGCTCTCTGGATACATCCTGGACAAGCAACTTGGTACCAGATACATGTGGTTTTTCATATTATATTGCATTTCTACTAGATGTAATATTTTATTGATCTATACATTATATTGAAAGCAGACACTAAATCAGTTTTCAGTATCTTTATATCTTTATCTATAGACTATTTCCCATTTTTCAAAAGCTTTACAATTGGCTAGATCTTTATTTAAACTAAGAGCTTGCTTACATTTCTTTAATCCAAATTTCTGCTCATTTTTCTCCACAATCTTCTGCAGTGTTGTCATAACTTCTCACTTACCCTGGTAAAAATATTTAGACAAATAGCCTTTAATGCTCAAATAATTGAAACTTTCTCCGCTGAAAAGCGGTCTCTTGTTAATCAGTTCTTGAAAAGAAATGATGTCTTATCTTAGTATTAGGTCTTCTATCTTGTCATGTTTATGCCATTTTCTTAAATATATATTGTCAATATTATACATGAGACATTTAAAGGGCAGCCCAGGAAGAATACATGTGTCTAATGTTAACTTATTCCTATATTTTTACAAAAAATCAGAATGTTATTAAAAATTAAACTATTAATACACAATACTACTTTCTCCCATATACTAAAAACAACTAAGCAAATCTACTGCACCAGACAAATCTGTTCCAACTGCATACCAGCTCTCATTTCATGGAGATGCTTATTGGGTTATCATGGCATGGGACAATATACTGGCGCTATAATATTCCATTATGTCTGGCATTGCCGTATCACCCTGAGAGGTTTTCAACTTAGTCCAATCTAGTTTCTTTGTTTTGCAGTACAAAATTATGAAATGATGATTGAATCATTGTTAACCAGCTAATTGGTACTTCCAGTGGAATCATTCAAAGCAGATACAACCATTTAGGCAAATATTCGTTTTCCCATTCCCAAGTTGTTTGTGGACTCTTCGTCGGATCAGGACAGATTGTAAGTAGGTTAAAAATTCTGCTGCCCATACAAAACCATATTTACTTTTTAAAAAAGCTTAATATTTTAATGATATATTATTTGCTAGAACGACCGTTTAATCTGCATTGAGCTTATAACCCGACACAACCGAAAATCTATCCAATTAATTTGTTAGCTCTTTAACTGAATTTTCAGGATTCTCTAAAATAACTATAATTCCGGCTACATATAATTTCATATTCCCTTTTTTTAGTGCGAAGACCTATAATTTTATTATTTTGCATTATTGAAATTGCTAAAGGTTGGGGCGTGTCCTGACCGGAGCCGAGACTGGACGCGTGGTAGAGGAGCTCCCGGGTGACAGGGGAGAAAGAACCGAATACAGACGGCAACAGAACGTATACAACATCTACTCACCTTGAATAAGATGTCGCAACAACGCCCAACCCGCAAACAAGAGAAACTACTGAAGTTTATGACGCCAAAAGAAAATAAAAAGACGAACAAACTTACCACTTCAGAAATCCAAGATGGCGACCAGGCGGATTCTGAGGTTGAAGAAGGATACGAAAGAGATGATGCGGCCTCCACGTCGTCCACTCCCTATTCAGTGACTGCAGAGGAAATAAAAACAATGTTTTCCACACTGAGAACGCAGATCAAGGGGGATATATCAGACCTTACCATTGAATTTGCTAGAGAGCTGAGAGAGCTGGGAGATAGAACGACAAAAGTAAAAACGAAAATGGATGACCTGGTGGATCACCAAAATGGCCTCTCAGATCGACAATCACACCTAATGGAGGAAGTCAAAGCACTGAGAGAGAAGGTATGTGACTTGGAGGACAGATCCCGCAGAAACAATATGCGCCTGAGAGGCATCCCAGAAGAAGTCCAGCCAGCACAGCTAGAAGAGTGGGTGCAGGGCCTATTTACCAAATTAGTGCCTGACAGCCTCAGCTCAGAAGCACTCATAGACAGAATCCATAGACTCCCAAAGCCTCAACATCTTTCACCAGCTATCCCACGGGACGTTATAATCAGATTTCACTATTATCACTTCAAGGAGATGATCATGAGAGTCAGCCGCAACATGGCAACTTTACCTGACCCTTATGCTTCTGTGAAAATTTTTGCGGACCTCTCCCCACAAACATTACAAAAACGGAGACTTTTCCAACCCATCACTACAGCTCTTAGGGCATCGGAGATCAGATACAAGTGGGGATTCCCTGTGAAATTGGCTGTATCCAGACAAGGAAACACCACGATTTTCCGAACCCCAGAAGAGGGTGCAATGTACCTCAAAAGATGGAATATCACACCGGCAGAGCAAGAAGTGCAAGACAAAAGAAAGAGACTAACCAAAGACTGGTCGAGAATCCCTGGATCCCCGAAGACACAAAGAAGATAACAGAAAGTATAACACCGGGAAGCGTAATTTACACCTTGTCTAACCAAGGAGTGGGACCCATCACCCTTTTGACAGACTTCTACATAGTTCGTTGTAAAAGTTTAAGAGAAGATACAACCTGCCAAGTGTTCGACAACTTCGGGTGGAATAGTAAAGAAATTTGCACAGACTATGTTCTATGAAGCATAATTGTTTAATCTAGGAATATAATCTCTTCCATAACTATACCCCCAGATTTTTCAAGTTTTATTAAAAGAACAATAGGCAGGAATGTTATCAGAGATAATACGTTTAAATATATTAAGTTAAAGTTCTGTAGAATGTTAAATCGTTTACCCCCGTAACCCGAGCCAACCTCTAGGCAGTTGAGAATCACTACGAAGAGGAAGCTAGATCTAGCTTTAACATCCCCCGTTCATCAGGTGATGACATTAGTGCTTATGAATCTATATCAATGGTATTATACGTTAGTAACAGCACTATTTTTTCTTGGGTCCAAAACAGACCTTCACTTCCTTTCCTTTGTTTTTTTTCCTACCCCTCCTACTAAATTTCTCTATTTGTATGCATTATTTAATTTTTTCTCCTATTTAATATTTTTTTATTTCCTTAATTTCGAGAAGACTTGGGTGTCAAGCGGCAAAAACAAAGAGCTCCAGACCACCCAGCATACATCCGTGAACCTACAAAGCACCAAAGCTGAGAAAGAAAAACTACTACTTAAAAAACAGAAAATACTGAAAACCTCACAACGCAAGAAAGTGGCTCCCGTAAGTACAAACCACACCTCAATCACCAAATTACAACTACACACACACCCATATAAGCTCCCACCCATTAAAATGTAATGTCAATTAAATTTCTATGCATTAATGCAAAAGGACTCAATACACCCCATAAGAGAAGGTTACTCTTTCAGGAAGCTAACAAAGCTAAAGCGCAAATTATATGTGTGCAAGAGACTCATTTCTCAACAGGCAAAATACCGAATATGTCATCAAACCAATATACAACAGTTTACCATTCTACATCCCCTCATAAAAGGGCAGGTGTATCACTGTGGTTCCATAATTCCCTCGCCCTTTCACTGCAAAAATTAACAACAGATCCAAAAGGGAGAATCCTGATAGCTGAAGTGACTATCAACAATCTGCCATATACCATAGTAAATATCTATGCCCCAAATATGAATTCAGAAGTTTTTGTAAGAAAAGTATTAAACCAGTTAGTCTCCACTCCGATGGCGTGGTGGTATGTGGAGATTTCAACACAATAGCCGATCCACTTATGGACTCCTCAACAACCCCTTCAGCAAAATACTTAAAGTCACTACAAACAAAAAGCCTAACATTCAGAACAGCCATCCGGGATAATAAATTATATGACGTATGGGGGGGCGGTACCAACCATGGCCAGCAGCAGACGTGCTTTACATGGGCTCCGTCTTAAATGAGCAAATTACACGGAATTGGGACAATTTTACCCTCAATAAGCCAGTGAATTGGTACCTAGATATCACATATATACAATGGGGAGAAAATCGAAGCAGTTTGAGAGCTCCCAGAAGACAAAGAGCCAAAATATTGGGTCTCTCCTGTTTAGGCCCTTACAGCCTGTCTCGAGTTTGGAGACACCGATTCCAACGCAGGCCAGGACAGACTCTGAGGGCTCCTCAGAAGATGAAGGCTCTCCACAAAAAGAGGTCCAGGAGAAGCGGACAACCTCTAAACCATCGACTGTGATGCAAACCCCAGCAACGAAGGCGGACATACAAAAACTGTATTAAGACCTTCAAACGGTGATCAAAGCCGAACTAGCCAGTGTCCGGGCAGATGTCTCAACGCTACATACTAAAGTAGCAGCGCTGGAAACCTCAGAAGCGCAAATGCGGCAAACTCAGGTGGAGGCCGCCAACCAAACGTCTAATCTCACCTTGCAGATGGCGCAGTTCCATAGACGACTGGGGGTCTTGGAGGGCAGGTCACGCCAACTAAATATCAAGGTAAGGGGGGTGACGGAGGATGTGGGCCCGATATCCTTCCCACCTACCTTAAAAAGGTACTTATCCATATACAACCTGATGTAGATCCGAGAAATGTGAGGATCATGGACTGCTATCGTATTAGAAAAGCTGCTAAAGCGCCCCCGAACACCTCACGCGATGAAATAGTAACCTTGAAATCATTGTCCGAAAAACTTGCTGTTCTAAAAGCAGCACGAAAGCTCCAAACAGTCAGCTATGAAGGTGTTGCGCTGCAGATATTTGAAGACCTGCCTCCGGAGACCCTCCGGTGGAGGAGGTCCATGGCCACCCTGACCACTCACCTACGAGCTCACCCCATCCGTTACCGCTGGGGATTACCCCATTCACTAACTGTAAGCAGAGACAATAAAATCCTTACAATTGAAGACCCGACCGCCGCTGTAGGATTCTTGAAAGACTTGGATCTTCCACCGCTCGATGACTCGGATGCGGATCTGTGATATCTATTCCAGTAGGATTGTCTCTCAACGTGTTTTTCTCTTTTGGACTATAACTGTTTGGACAGGCACTTTTTTTTTTTTACATATGGACTTATTCTGGCCATGTTGTATTCCCACCCCCCCGGGGCATGCCGTCCTTGTTCTGAGGAAGCGGCGTATTTTTTCTCGGATCACCCCCTCTCGGTGCCGAGGCCCATTCTCTTTTTGTGCAGCTCCCTTTCAATGCTGCCGGTGCACCCTCTCTTGGAGCACCCCTTCCCCTCTGTTCCTTCTCTGTTTTCTTATTCTCATTCCCCCCTCTCCTTTCTTTCTCTCCCCCCTCTGTTTTTAAGTTTCATGGTTGCCCCATTCAGTACTACCTATACTGACACGTGTTTTTTTTTTTGTTTTTTTTCTCTTGACCCGACACGAAGCGTATTTTATTAAGTTGTTTGGTGCTATGTACATGTCAGATCTTACAGTATATACTGTATTTGTGTATGGGTAGCAGCCCAGTCCCTATCATTACAACAAGTCGCTTAGGTAGAGTTTCATATGTGTTCTATCTACTCTTTTCTTAAAAGTATCTGCTCGGTTTTTTGTCTCTCACTTATTTTCTATTTTTCTAAGTATATTTTTCTCTATCTTTCTGATTTTCCCGCATATTTTTTTTCCTCTTCTTTTCTTTCTGTATTTCTAGATTCCCAACTATTTTTCTATAATTTTTTATATAGTGATATCTCTAATTTAAGATTAACAGTCTTTCTTATTATTTGAACTATTGTATATTTATTTGATTTGTGTAAGGGTCCGCCTGTCAGACACTCTTTAGCATAGTTCAGTTAAACTTGAAGGATACTTCTTGAAAAATGTTTATATGATGTTGAGATCCCTTTCATACTAAGACCTAATTCTAGATCGAAAGATATGTACTAACAGGGATGACAAGTTTTAAATATGTTTAGTATATTTTTATTGCTCCATTTTTATGGAATTATTTCATATGCTACAGTTAACCCTATGGGTGTACTATGGTTTTCTTATATTTTCTCCAAAAATTGAAAATATATTCATATTTTGATATTGTTTACACAACCCTATTATATTTAAGTGTGATGCCATACGATATATTATGTATATGTTGTGTATTCCTTTTCTATAAGTGACACAATAAAACTTTGATTAAAAAAAAATAATTATATAACATATGGAGAATACAAAATGGGCAGACTAAAGACTACACCTTTTATTCTCAGGTCCACTCCTCATACTCCAGAATCGATTATTTCCTAACAGATAAAAATACTTTGCAAAGAGTTCAGGAATGTGTAATCGGTCAGATCCAGTGGTCGGACCATGCTCCCATATACTTAACGCTAAAGGAGAAATTCCAATATAAAGGTCAGAACTCGTGGCGCATAAATGACTCTCTTCTTAATGACCAATCAATACTGAGGAAAACTAAAGAGATAATGGAAGAATATTTTAAACTAAATGACTTACCAGAAATGTCCCCAACAGTTGTCTGGGAGGCGCACAAGGCAGTCGTAAGAGGTCACTTGATCGCAGCAGCTGTTCATGAAAGAAAAAAAAAGGGAGAAGGAATTAAATGACCACATGATGAATCTCAAGAACTTGGAATCTATACATAAAACAAACCCCAACCCACAGGTGTATACAAGTATTAAAGATATTAAACACCAAAATATCTACCATACAATTATATCACACACAAAGACAGATTCAGAGACTAAAGCAAAATTTTTATAATAATAGCAACAAAGCGACTAAATTAATGGCTAAACGACTGAAAAAAGAAGAAGCAAAAAGAGCAATTCCCTACATGATTTCCCAACAAGGCAACAAAGTCCAAAACCCAGCAGATATCCCAAATGTTTTTGCATCATATTATGAAACATTATATAAGTTAAAAAATGACCCCATAACACCTCAACCGACCCTAAATAAGATAGACAAATTCCTAAGCACAATAAACCTTCCCTCAATAGACCCTGTACATAAACAAAAACTCACAGCCCCCATCACTGAATTAGAAATAGCGGAAACTATCAAATCACTCCCAAAAAACAAAGCACCTGGGCCAGATGGTTTTTCGAATAAATATTATCAAATCTTTACTGAACAATTGACCCCGCATTTGGTAAATACATATAATTCCTGTAGCTCCCAAGGCACATTCCCACCTTCTATGTTGATGGCCCACATTATTACCATTCCAAAACCAGAAAAACCAGCTAATGTATGCCCCAATTTCCGCCCGATATCTTTATTAAATACGGATGTGAAAATTTATGCAAAAATACTAGCCAATCGTATGAAAACTATTTTACCATCACTTCTACATTACGACCAGGTGGGGTTTGTTAAAGGTAGACAAGGGACGGATAATACTCGAAAAATAATTGACATAATGTCATTAATTAAAAAGAAAAACATTCCGAGCCTGATTCTAGCAATAGATGCCGAAAAGGCTTTTGATCGTCTGCACTGGTTGTATTTGGAAAAAGTATTATTAAAATTCCAATTCCCATGCAAATTTATCAAAGCAATTTTAGCTTTATATTCTACTCCATCAGCGAAAGTAACATATGCAGGATTCCAATCAATACCATTCCAAATTTCAAATGGGTCGAGACAAGGCTGCCCCCTATCCCCCCTGTTGTATGTGCTAGCGCTAGAACCCCTGGCCGAAGCTATAAGAGTAAACAACTTGATTAAGGGCATCCCCTACACCCCCAAAAAAGAAGTAAAACTAGGCCTGTTCGCAGATGATATAATAGTGACATTATCAAACCCATTAGAATCTCTTCCGCATTTACAATCTACACTAAAAACTTTCGGAGAAGTATCGTACCACAAAATCAACGAATCCAAAACACAAGCCCTACCAATATGCACCCCTTATAAATTAGTTTCAAAATTGAAGACCACTTACACATTCGAATGGAGAACTGACAATATCTCTTACCTAGGTATACAAATAACTAGGGACCACAAAAAACTCTTAGATGCTAACCTACTAAAATTATGGAAAGGGATACAGCAGGATCTGGATTCCTGGTCAAAGCTTTACTTGACATGGTTAGGAATGATTGCAGCCATAAAAATGTCAGTCATGCCCAAATTACTTTATCTGTTCAGAGCCCTCCCAATTTCTATCCCCCAAAAAATCATAGTCAACATACAATCAGATATTATGAAATTCGTAAACGCCAACAAACCATCCCGTATAGCTACCAAATGGATCAATCTGCCGACCACTGTACGAGGTCTGGGTCTACCGTCAGTCCTAAAATATTATCAAGCAGCCCGAATGAGTCAAAACATTTTAGCCCATAGCCCATCGAATGAAATAGCATGGGTTGATATTGAAGACACACAAGTGTTTCCTCATCGTATTGCAGAAACCCTGCACTCCACAGCTGAAAGCAAACACCCGACTAATGTATGGATGCCGAGTTCAATCAACTCGAGATTGATTTGGAAGATCTATGCAAAAAAAATCCCTGAACTAACAAAACTAACAAAATCTTCTCATATTAAATGTCTGGAATCACTAATACCCGACCTGAGCCTCAATCCGTGGGTCACAGCAGGTATTGTCCAATTACAGGACCTGATGTACAAAGATGCATTAAAATCATTTGAAGATCTTAAAATACAGTTCCTCCTAACAGACACAGAATTCCATAAATACATGCAAATTCGACAGATCTTCAGAAAAATTTCCCCCACCCTCACAGAGGCACCCCAAAATCCACACACAATTACAACCGCATGCCAGAAAGGATCCCAAGCAAGAAAATCTCTTGCACTCTGTTATAAATCATTAGAGGACAGCTATCTGGTCAATGAATTACCTTTCATAGCAGCTTGGGAGAAAGACCTTCAACACAATCTCTCCCCAACAGCTTGGAAACAAGCAATAAACTTCCCAAAAGCAATATCACACAATGCAAATCATATGGAAAAGACTAAAAAATGTTTGTATAGGTGGTACATGGTCCCCACAAGAATATCTAAGATATTCCCATCATCCTCAGACTTATGCTGGAGGGAGTGCAATACTTCAGGCTCCATGCTTCATATATGGTGGGAGTGCTCGGTGATTCGACCATTCTGGGACAGAATTTATGATCTTATAACAAACTCTTTGCATGTCAAACTAAAACGCAACCCTGAAGTAGCAATTCTGAATATTCTACCAGTTAGTTTTAAGAAAACACAAAAAATTATTTTGGGGCATATCCTATTGGCAAGCAAATCATTGATTGCCAGAAACTGGAAAAAAGTTCAAGCACCTTCACACCAAGAAGTAATTAATTTGATAGAATACAATTTGCAAATGGAGCGACTGTTTTACACCTCGAACAACCAATCACAATTGTATGAAGAAATAATAACTTTATGGAAGAAATATTCTACGGGAAAAGAAAAAAATATACACAAAGAAACTGGAAACTGAAACTCTGTTTGACACCCTGGTCTCTCTCAAGTATTTCTCACAACCTACCCCCCTCCCCCCCCCCCCCAAATCTATACCCCCTATTATTTCTATGTTCTATTTATTTCTTTTCTTTTTCTCTAATTTATTTTGTGTTTAAGCTTGATATGTTATTTTATTATATGTTTGTTCAGAAAGAAAAAATTGGCAAAAGATACATTTGATAGATCACAAAGGAACTGTAATGTCTGTTCCCTACGAGCAATATGTACAAGCAAATGTGGAATACTGAGAAGTTCTGTAAGTAGCAATAATGACTGTGATGATGATTCATGCGTGATCGATATGATGTTATTTTATATTTGACATAATAAAAATCTTTATAATAAAAAAAGAAATTGCTAAAGGTTCCACCTCCATTAGATAGAGTAGCGAAGTAACAACCCTGCCTGGTGTTTTAAACAATCTGAACCAATCCAGCTTCGATCCAGTTGCCATGAATTTGGGATGTTTGTGCCCTAATTGTAGTACTACCTCTTCCATTTGGCACATTTCACTGACCCGTGTTTGCCATAAAGTTATCGGAGTAGTAATGGTTTTCTTCCAGATGGGATCAATGATTTGGCAGTGTTCAGTCGGTGTATCATTTTTATGTAGGAGGTCGGTGCAAAGTGTGGGAGTACTGTGGCCTGGATTAGCTGTGGGTCTAGTATTCGTGCTGTTATAGCTATGACTTCAGTTCAGTATGGTTTGATAAGTGGGCATGTCCACCCAAAAAAAATAATTGATCCTGGGATTTGGTTACAGCGCCAGCAAGTATCCGGAATTAAAGGATTTATTCTGTGAAGGTGGACAGGGGTATTGTGCCAGCAGGACAATAATTGAGTCTTAGAGGCTACAGAACCCTTGTGGGCGTATGTTCCATTTTCTGGGATAATAGGAGATCTTTGTATAATATTGATTTTAGGTGCGGCATGGGTAAGGTGGAGTTGCACAATCATTCAAAAGAAAGAGGGTCTTTTGGTAACAAAGAGGATACATAGTTGAGCAGTTGTTGGTACTGGAAGTTTCCTAGGGTAGAACATTGGGTGAGTAGTTTAGTAGTTCAATGGGAGCTAGTTTACCACAAGGTAGGACTTGATATACGTAATCACGCTAGGGGGTGAGAATGGTGGAAACGACAGCTTATGTAAATAAGAAGCAGAATTGTTTTTTAAAATAACCTTTATTTTCAACAATTGTCTTAAAAATAACAAACACACGTGACATTCAGTCAAGGGATTTAGTCTGTTATCATTTTCCTTTAATCAGGGCAATTTCTAATTACAGATCCAATGCTTCCGTAATATTTGGAACTTAGACTAGGCATCACTGGCTAGAATCTCAATCCAAAAGTTCCAATTATCATTATTTTCTGTATTAATTGATTGATTATTATTATCCCTCTTTCCGTTTTTTAACTGGTATTCCAGTTGGTTTTTAAATAAATGCCAGGCAGGGATTCGATCAGACGGCCAGTTCTTAGCTGTAGATATTTTTATAGCAGTCAAGAAGTGTATCACAAAGTCTCTCTCAGACCTATGAAGAATAGGGAAGTTGAAGTGTAATGGCAAACTTTCTGGTGTTACGGGCAATCTTATATTCATATGTCATGTAACATGTCTCCCTCTGGTTATCACACCATCTCCCAGAGCTCTCTGGATACATCCTGGACAAGCAACTTGGTACCAGATACATGTGGTTTTTCATATTATATTGCATTTCTACTAGATGTAATATTTTATTGATCTATACATTATATTGAAAGCAGACACTAAATCAGTTTTCAGTATCTTTATATCTTTATCTATAGACTATTTCACATTTTTCAAAAGCTTTACAATTGGCTAGATCTTTATTTAAACTAAGAGCTTGCTTACATTTCTTTAATCCAAATTTCTGCTCATTTTTCTCCACAATCTTCTGCAGTGTTGTCATAACTTCTCACTTACCCTGGTAAAAATATTTAGACAAATAGCCTTTAATGCTCAAATAATTGAAACTTTCTCCGCTCAAAAGCGGTCTCTTGTTAATCAGTTCTTGAAAAGAAATGATGTCTCATCTTAGTATTAGGTCTTCTATCTTGTCATGTTTATGCCATTTTCTTAAATATATATTGTCAATATTATACATGAGACATTTAAAGGGCAGCCCAGGAAGAATAAATGTGTCTAATGTTATCTTATTCCTATATTTTTACAAAAAATCAGAATGTTATTGAAAATTAAACTATTAATACACGAAACTACTTTCTCCCATATACCAAAAACAACTAAGCAAATCTACTGCACCAGACAAATCTGTTCCAACTGCATACCAGCTCTCATTTCATGGAGATGCTTATTGTGTTATCATGGCATGGGACAATATACTGGCGCTATAATATTCCATTATGTCTGGCATTGCCGTATCACCCTGTGAGGTTTTCAACTTAGTCCAATCTAGTTTCTTTGTTTTGCAGTACAAAATTATGAAATGATGATTGAATCATTGTTAACCAGCTAATTGGTACTTCCAATGGAATCATTCAAAGCAGATACAACCATTTAGGCAAATATTAGTTTTTCCCATTCTTTAAGTTGTTTGTGGACTCAGTAGCATAAGACAATGTATTTCTACTATCTTAGTCGGGTCAGGACAGATTGTAAGTAGGTTAAAAATTCTGCTGCCCATACAAAACCATATTTACTTTTTAAAAAAGCTTAATATTTTAATGATATATTATTTGCTAGAACGACCGTTTAATCTGCATTGAGCTTATAACGCGAAACAACCGAAAATATATCCAATTAATTTGTTAGCTCTTTAACTGAATTTTCAGGATTCTCTAAAATAACTATAATTCTGGCTACATATAATTTCAGCTTCATATTCCCTTTTTTTTAGTGCGAAGACCTAAAATTTAATTATTTTGCATTATTGAAATTGCTAAAGGTTCCACCTCCATTAGATAGAGTAGCGAAGTAATAACCCTGCCTGGTGTTTTAAACAATCTGAACCAATCAGAGCGGAGGCCACCTCCCACCCCACCACCCTAGTGGTTGAGAGTGTTTCTATATATAATTTTTATTTTGTCTTATAATTCGTGTCGGAGATACAGAATAACATAGATAACATACAAAAGCGTACAGTAGCGTGCATTCATTTACAGTGTAGTTTAAGTGAAAATATAATATATATATTGTTTGGTGCAGACATTGATGAGGAACATAGAATAAATATTATAACGTGACTAGTTAGATTGAAGAATACATATTTAGTGCTATAAAAACTAGGAGTATTTCTTATGTTCCTTCTACTCGGATGTAAATTTAATCCCTATTGTAACTACTAGTAAACATACACTCATTCATACTGACATACATACAATAGTTCACAGGAAAAAGGTGGATTCTATTATTAGTGGTACTTGCTAGGGAGTTTTATGTGCGAGAATGTCTGGGTGTCTGGGTCGCTGAACTGCAGGGGGATCGTCTCCACCAAGAATCCTAAATTTCGGAATGAGTTGTTATCCATCTAGCCCATATTTTATCATATTTGTGCTGAGTGGAATTAATTATAAAGAAATGCTTTTCCATAGTGCACTGATAATGAATGTGGGTGTACAGTTCTCTCAGAGTTGGTGCCTCGGTATTAAGCCATAATCTGGCTAGTAGTATTTTACTAGCTAACATAATATTTATAATTAATATTTTTTCATTTGCGCTTAGATTCACGAGGTCCATGTGAAACAGAAACATTTTGTTAAACATCGATGACAGCAGAGTTTCCAAATCTTCCTTAAATTTCCCAAGGTTTTCACAGGTCCACCAGATGTGGAACATGGTGCCCGGCTGCCTCAAACATCTCCAACATGTTGTTGATGCCGAGGTGTTGATTTTATTCAGTCTTATAGGCACCATGTACCACCTGTGGAGGACCTTGAAATATGTCTCTTGGAGACTCACTGAATGCACGGATTTCCTCGTAAGGTTCCAGCCGCTAAACCATTCTTCGTTAGAGTACACTTTTCCAAGATCTATCTCCCATTTTAAGATGGAGGGGGATTTGTCGAGGTGGGATTCCTTATCTGCTAGGGTCATGATTCTTCTAATTATATTCACGGATTTTTTCGCTTCTATGAGATCGTCTAATGGGGTGTTCTGTCTAATTGGGTTTTTGTTAAAAAAATACTTCAATCTTTGATATGATAGAAAATCTCCCTGATGAGTACCATATTTAGTTTGTATCTCAGATAGAGAACGAATACCGTTCAGTGTAATGTAATCTCCCAGTTTAGTGATACCCCTATTTTCCCAGCTTGTCAGGTTAAGGTCCGTCATACTCAGTCCGAGGACCCGGATAGGGGTCCCGAGAGTGAGATGAGGGATGAGATGATAGTTTTTCTTTGCTTTTCGCAGAGTAATCAGGATATCGTCAATGATGTTATTACTTGTTCTATATTGGTTAAAAGTGTCTGGGGGAAGCCAAAATAAATGAAATGGAGTGCTCAGTTTACTAGCCTCCTTTTCTATTTTAAGCCATCCTGTGTTTATGTTCGCCGAGTTCCAAGCTAAGCAGTGAGCCAGCATACAAGCTTCATGTAGTATTTTCAGATCGGGTAGACCCAGGCCATCATGATTCAGTTTTGATTTTAGTATCGAACTTTGAATCCTAGGCTTTTTAGAGTGCCAGATATAGTTAGAGATTATTTGTGTAAGCTGTTTTATTTCATTGTTTGATGCTCGGAGTGGAATTGTCCTAAATATATATAATATTTTTGGGATGATATATGATTTCACTATATTCAGGCGACCCATCCAGGAGGGTTCTAAGCCCTTCCATCTGAGAAGCTGATCTCTAAGATCTTCTATTAATGTTAAGTAATTATCTTCTTTACATTGTCTAAGATTGAATTTAATCTTTATGCCAAGATGCCTTATAAATTTGTTACTCCAATCAAAGTGAAACTCCTTTTTCAGGTCAGTCAATTGAATCGGAGATAGTTCATGAGTAATGACCTGAGATTTGGATAGATTCACCTTGTAGTTGGAGTATTTAGCATATTCCTGTATGACTTCGAGGAAAGCCAATGTCGATGTTTCTGGAGATGAAAGCGTCAATAAGATATCATCGGCATAAAGAGTAGTCTTAAATTCTGACTGCCCGTTAATAATTCCCTTTATATTCTGGTTAGATCTTATCTGCAAAGCTAACGATTCAATGGTTAAGGCGTACAGCAAGGGGGCCAAAGGACACCCCTGTCTAGTTCCGTTTCTGATATTAAAGAGTCCTGATCTCAGCATGGGGCCCACAATTCTGGCCTTAGGAGAGGTATAAAGTGCCATGGAACAGTCCCTGAAGGGTCCCACTAAGCCGAAGGCCTCAAGAGTATGAGATAGAAAGCGCCAGTTAACTCGATCGAACGCCTTTTCTGCGTCAAGCGCTATAATGGCAACTGGAGATTTGCTACTCTGTGCGACTGAGATCAAGTTAAGGACTTTCCTGACATTATCTTCTACTGTGCGCCCCAATATGAAACCCGTCTGGTCTTTATGTACCAGATCAGCCATAACCAAGCTTAACCTATTTGCCAGGATCTTAGAGAAAATCTTGACGTCGAGGTTGATCAACGAGATCGGTCTGTAATTTGTAACAAATTTTGGATCTTTCCCTGGTTTAAGTATTGGACTAATGGATGCATTAAGCATCTCCGAGGGAAATTTTTTATTTTGGCCGATCTCGTTGAACAACTCAAGTAGAAGGGGTGAGAGACAGTCCTCCAGGATCCTATAGAATTGTGCAATATATCCATCAGGGCCTGGAGCTTTATTTTTTTTTAGCCCTCTAATCGTATCTCTAATCTCCTCTATTCTAAAGGGTGCATTTAAAGTCCTCAACTTATCCTCAGAGATCCTGGGTAATCCAATATCATGTAGGTAGTCTACCATTCCCTGATTATCTTTCCTAGATTCGGTAAGATTATAAAGTGAATTATAATAGTCCTCGAATGCTTTACTGATAGCGTCTGGAGAAAGGCAAGTTTGATTCTTATATTCAATTTTTCCTATTCTGTTCCTGACCCTATTGAACTTTAGCTTGTTTGACATAATTTTCCCTACCTGCCCGTTACTGTAGTACCAACTCTGTTTAAGTTTTTGGAGCATGTATTCTGCTTTCTGGGTTAGTTTTTCCTTAATCTCTTGTTGTAACATCTTAATTTCCTGAGCATGATTATTCAAAGGGTTTGTTTTATTTTCTTTTAACGCTAATGCTATGTATAAAGCTGAAAGCGTTCTTTTTTTGGTTTTGTACCAGAGAGCTTGCTTACTAATGAAATGGCCCCTGATGCAGCATTTTAATGTGCACCACAGGGTGCCTCTTGAGATTAATTTGTCATCATTTTCCGCAAGAAATTGTTCTACTTTAGCTTTGAGTGTTTCCTTATCTTTATCCGATGCTACCAGGTATTCATTTAACCTCCAATCGGGTCTAATGCGGTATTTTGTGTTTCCCTCCAGTTCCTGAAAAACCGGGGCATGGTCGGACCACACAATACTGCCAATAGATGTTGATTTACATATATCTAAGCCGGAAGCAAAGGTGAAAAAGGTGTCAATTCTAGAGTAGGACTGATGGATATCAGAGTAATATGTATAGTCCCTCTCCAGGGGGTGCATCACCCTCCAGACATCGTACAGATTGTAGTTAGTAATATATTTCGAAAACATTTGTGCCGCTCTTTTTAGTTTAGGATCGATTGATCTACATGGGTAGAGATTTTTATCTAGTTTGATGTCTGAGAGGGTGTTGAAATCTCCCCCTATGATAGGGATTCCCTGATTTAATTTGTCCCATCTTTCAGTTATGTGTCTCAAAAACCTAACAGGATAGTCATTTGGGGCGTAAACATTCAGAAGTGTATACAGGGAGTGCAGAATTATTAGGCAAATGAGTATTTTGACCACATCATCCTCTTTATGCATGTTGTCTTACTCCAAGCTGTATAGGCTCGAAAGCCTACTACCAATTAAGCATATTAGGTGATGTGCATCTCTGTAATGAGAAGGGGTGTGGTCTAATGACATCAACACCCTATATCAGGTGTGCATAATTATTAGGCAACTTCCTTTCCTTTGGCAAAATGGGTCAAAAGAAGGACTTGACAGGCTCAAAAAAGTCAAAAATAGTGAGATATCTTGCAGAGGGATGCAACACTCTTAAAATTGCAAAGCTTCTGAAGCGTGATCATCGAACAATCAAGCGTTTCATTCAAAATAGTCAACAGGGTCGCAAGAAGCGTGTGGAAAAACCAAGGTGCAAAATAACTGCCCATGAACTGAGAAAAGTCAAGCGTGCAGCTGCCACGATGCCACTTGCCACTTGCCACCAGTTTGGCCATATTTCAGAGCTGCAACATCACTGGAGTGCCCAAAAGCACAAGGTGTGCAATACTCAGAGACATGGCCAAGGTAAGAAAGGCTGAAAGACGACCACCACTGAACAAGACACACAAGCTGAAACGTCAAGACTTGGCCAATAAATATCTCAAGACTGATTTTTCTAAGGTTTTATGGACTGATGAAATGAGAGTGAGTCTTGATGGGCCAGATGGATGGGCCCGTGGCTGGATTGGTAAAGGGCAGAGAGCTCCAGTCCGACTCAGACGCCAGCAAGGTGGAGGTGGAGTACTGGTTTGGGCTGGTATCATCAAAGATGAGCTTGTGGGGCCTTTTCGGGTTGAGGATGGAGTCAAGCTCAACTCCCAGTCCTACTGCCAGTTCCTGGAAGACACCTTCTTCAAGCAGTGGTACAAGAAGAAGTCTGCATCCTTCAAGAAAAACATGATTTTCATGCAGGACAATGCTCCATCACACGCGTCCAAGTACTCCACAGCGTGGCTGGCAAGAAAGGGTATAAAAGAAGAAAATCTAATGACATGGCCTCCTTGTTCACCTGATCTGAACCCCATTGAGAACCTGTGGTCCATCATCAAATGTGAGATTTACAAGGAGGGAAAACAGTACACCTCTCTGAACAGTGTCTGGGAGGCTGTGGTTGCTGCTGCACGCAATGTTGATGGTGAACAGATCAAAACACTGACAGAATCCATGGATGGCAGGCTTTTGAGTGTCCTTGCAAAGAAAGGTGGCTATATTGGTCACTGATTTGTTTTTGTTTTGTTTTTGAATGTCAGAAATGTATATTTGTGAATGTTGAGATGTTATATTGGTTTCACTGGTAAAAATAAATAATTGAAATGGGTATATATTTGTTTTTTGTTAAGTTGCCTAATAATTATGCACAGTAATAGTCACCGGCACACACAGATATCCCCCCAGAATAGCTAAAACTAAAAACAAACTAAAAACTACTTCCAAAAATATTCAGCTTTGATATTAATGAGTTTTTTGGGTTCATTGAGAACATGGTTGTTGTTCAATAATAAAATTAATCCTCAAAAATACAACTTGCCTAATAATTCTGCACTCCCTGTACACTATATCGTTAATCCTACATACAAGAATGACAGATCTACCTATCGCATCGGATTCATGGTAAATATATTCAAATTTTATTGAATTAGATATGATTATAGCTGTTCCTCTCTTTTTTTTATCACCTAAGTTAGAGTTGTATACTCTCTGGTATTTCTGATATTTCCATAGTGATCTACCTCTCTCGTCCCAGTGGGTCTCTTGCAGGAGAGCTATGTCAATTTTTTCTTCGATCAAAGTGTTGTATAAAAATGCTCTTTTATGTGGGGAGTTCAACCCCCTGCAGTTCAGCGACATCAATCTCAACCCCCCCGTTTTAGAAGGGATCAAAAACTTTTCTCCCCAGCTTGTAGTCTTGTATGTTAAATATCCTGTGAACCTGATCAACTTTCATTCTAGCATTCATTCTAACTCTCATACAAAATGTGGAATATTTTTTCGCACATCTATGCTCAATATCTCTTTAATAGAGAGACGAGCATCTGGTTGTGTCTGGTCCGGATTGGTGACAAAAGTAGAACGGCAATTTATGATCCTAAAATATAGTGTTCATAGTTATAAATAATACAACTTGCTGAAACTAACCTCCGAACAGAAGAACAAATACATACTTTATACAGCTTTTGTTAATAGTTTTTGGAATTTAATCCGTACATGCGGTTTTCCCCTCCTCCCCCCCCTCCCCCCCCCCCTATAAAAAGGGGGGAGAGAGGAGAGAAGAGAAGAAAGAAAAAAAGAGAGAGAGGACAGAATAGGAGAAAAAAAATATATATATATTTTGGGGGGGGGGGCATGGGGAGTGATTGGATAATCATTAAGTGTAAATAGTTTTATATGTGTAAATAACATCAACAACACTAAAAAAAAAAAAAAAAGAAACACAATATTAGTTGTGTAGCTTAGTGCGTAAAATATAATAGTATGGGTGTATAGTGATGAATTTAGTGTAGAGATGAAAAAAAGAGAGATAGGAGTGACTACTAAATTTAAGTATACAGAAAAGATGTAAAGGGAAGAGGGAGGAAGGGGGAGGGGGAAAAAATGGAGTGTTGAGAGTGTTTCTAAGGTCATCATTTAATATATTATCCAATCTAACAAAGCCAAGCATCAACAAAGTCTCTCCCACGAAACCCCACTTTGCCCCTTTCAAATGCCTTTTCGGTGGGGGATCTGCCTCCCCTTGACAAAATTCAAATATCTATCTTACATTACAAGCCAGTGATCTCCCAGGCACAAAGAGATCAAGGATTATAGATGGTATAACAATTTTAAGTTTTTCTGCCAAAACCGAAGAATAGATTGTAACATCAGTGTTCAATAAAGAAATAGATTGGTAATTCAAAACCATTTCAGTTTTTTTTTCCTTCTTTTGGGATTGTAATTATATCAGCCATTCAAAAGTTCCTCCAGGGTTCCTTTTTTCTGGCAACATAATTGAATGCCAATGTCAAATCGACTACTAAGTTATCTTTTAAAGCCTTATAGTACATTTTAATATAACCATCTGGACCAAATGTCAGCATTAAAGCAGTTGGGTTTATTTAAAAAAAATAATCTATTCTGAACCAGAAGTCTGCCAGTCCCTTTCCAGCTATGTGATTGGCTGGGTTCTGTAAACCAGCCAATCATATAGCTGGGAAGAGTCAGTCAATAAGAAGCCTCTTTTTAATTTTTTAAATCCAAGCCTGCAGGGGCTGAGATATCATTAGATGTCCATCCTTCCCCGAGGGTGGTTGTATAGAGGAAGGGCTTCAACGTGGTTTTTATTTATTATGTCAGTCTGATATTTCACATGAGATATAGGTTTCCACGTATATATCCATTTTGTTTCACAGTGATATCATAAATGAAGGCATGTAAAAAATAAAAAAAAAAGGTTGACAGAGTAAGTTAAAATTATCTGTAATTCACCATAGCAACATTTTGACTGAAGAGAATAATCAGAGGTTTAAAGGAAAATTAGAGGTAAAACATTTTCAAAGGAGCAGAGGATTTACTAAAAGCTAAATTATACTTTTTATATGAGTGAGTCTTCATAACCATTAATAGACAAACTGGACAGACTAAAATGAGGGGAACTAATGCAAACCACACAATTATATACAACATTAAACATAAAAAAGGCTATTCAAAAAATTGAACTGATAAGTGAAGGGAAAAATACGGGCATTAAAATACAACTATAGGCACAAACTGCTAGGGACTGCTAAATCCTTACAATACTATTTTACTCTCTCTGCCTCCTTCCCCACCAAAGCAACATCACTGCCACCTGTCCTATGGTACCTTCAGTGGTCCATAGGCTACCTGTGTGAGATCCCTCTAAACATAGACCAGTCCTCCTTCAAGCCGTCCTACACGCCTCTATCAGTCTGAGCATTGGCAGGCCACATGACCTAGCTCCTTGGGCAGCAAGAGGTGGGTTTGTGCTGACTGTGGAGCGGCACACCTTAGACTGAGTGGAAACTAATTGAATTAGATCAGAATTGCAGTCCTGAATTCCGCTGTCCCACAGAACTCTTCCTCTGTCTAGAAAAACTGGAAAGAGGTAGAGCAGCTGGACTGGCAGGGCAGCTGGACACAGTGGTGTCTCCAATAATCACAGCAAAGAGGACCTGTCCCAGCATGCAGATGGCCCCCAGCACCTGGGTGTAGCTTTGCACTCCCTGCATGTCTCAGGTGCCTGAGCGCTGGCAGGTCATGTGACTCCCGATGCACAGGGAGCAAGAGGCAGCCTAAGAGCATGTCCGTTCTGTTGGGAAGCACACTTCGACTGTCTACCCTCCTTCACCCCTGCCCAGTCCGCCGTTCCATTTTGGGAGTGGGAGGGTTGGATATAATATGGGGGGTGGCCATGATTGATAACTGTGTTTGAGAAATAGTTTGAAGGGACTTTAAGGTATCATATTCACAAATAAATGTTGTTAACATGCATTTGGTCAAGTCAGTGATCGTCAGCATTGGCACTGCAGATGTTAGAAAAATATTGCCATAAGGCTGATTGGGTGTCTATCCTGACCTTTTGACATATGTAAGTCCTAATGTTTGTACTAATGTACTTCCTTCCTCCTCTATACGCCACCTTTGTCTGCTTGTATTTCTTCTCCTCTGTTGGTGTCAGGTGGGCTCGTTAACTAGTGCAACACACCCATGTTAAATACCTGAAGTTTATTGCTTCGCAATTTGAAGGGATGTGGGCCGGGGGCTCCCCTGATGAATGGGGCCCAGGGCTTGACAAGAGTCCCCAAGTGGAACTGCCTTAAAAATAACCTAACAACTCCTCCCCTACCTTTAGTTTGCCCAGATTAAAGGGGGGGGGGGGGGGTTGAAAATCAAAGGTTGGCCCAGTGGGGAAAAAACACCTTTAAAATATGTCCCACAATGACAGCCGTGATGCTCTCTGGTCCTCATCGTTGGCCCAGGGAAAGAGGCCACTTAAAATATAAATACATTCCACAAAAACTCACCACAGAAATGTTCATAAAACAAAAACCTGAAGCTTATGTGATCTGACTGAAATTCAGCCCATTAGAGCCTTCACGAGGCATCTGATTTGAATTGTCAGCCAATTAGAAGACTCCATATCACCAGCCATTTCTGATTTTGTCTAGCCCAGGGCTCGACAAACCCCGGGCGCCAGGTCGCCATGGCGACCAGAAAATCAGACCTGGCGCCCAGGTGCTGTTTGTCACAGGGTGCCCTTGCCGGCTGCCATCAGTTTTTCTTTTACTTTCAGTGCAGCGCGAGGGGAGAAAGTCTGTGCGGATCACACAGACTAAGCTCCGCCCCCTCGCGCAACACGCTGTAGTGCAGAGTGTCACGTGACAACACGGCACTTAGCAGAAACTGAAAGAAGATCGGGCTCCAGCATAAATGTCCCCCTCCCCTGCAATGAGGTAAGCAGCAGGGAAGGAGGACACCGTAACAAATACATTTTTGTTCTTTAAAAAAACACACACAAAAAACAAAAATGGTGTGTATGTAACTGGCTGTGTATGTATGTGTGTATGTAACTGACTGTGTATGTGGTCTGTGTGTGTGTGTGTGAATGTAACTGGCTGTGTATGTATGTGTGTGTGTGAATGTAACTGGCTGTGTATGTGGTGTGTGTGAATGTATGTGGTGTGTGTGAATGTAACTGACTGTGTATGTGGTGTGTGTGAATGTAACTGGCTGTGTATGTGGTGTGTGTGAATGTAACTGGTTGTGTATGTGGTGTGTGTGAATGTAACTGGCTGTGTATGTATGTGTGAATGTAACTGGTTTTGTATGTGGCGTGTATGTATGTGTGAATGTAACTGGCTGTGTATGTGGCGTGTATGTATGTGTGAATGTAACTGGCTGTATATGTATGTGTGAATGTAACTGGCTGTGTATGTGGCGTGTGTGAATGTAACTGGCTGTGTATGTGGCATGTGTGAATGTATCTGGCTGTATATGTGGCATGTATGTGTGAATGTAACTGGCTGTATATGTGGTGTGTATGTGTGAATGTAACTGGCTGTATATGTGGTGTGTGTGTGTGTGTATGTAACTTGGAGTGTGTGTATGTAACTGGCTGTGTATTTGAGGAGTGTGTATGCGACTGTCTCCGTGCGTTTATGATTTTGTGATGTACCGTTGTCTGGCTCCTAAATTGTTTAGCTGGCTCCTAAAACTAAATTAAATTTGTCAAGCCCTGGTCTAGCCTCCAGCCCCATTACTAAGGGAGATCCGGGGGATTTTTACCCAGCTTCCGAACCCATGTAATTGGGGAGTGGGGAAGACGGGAATCATGCATAGCTCCTGCCCCATAGATTATTAGGGGGCCATGGACATCTTGCCCAGCTCGTGACCACAGTTACACGGTTTGTGTTCCGTAAAGCAGTGAAAGGGTTAATGTATAACTATCAGCATGTATCCTTTTTTGCCCATTAATGCTTAACACTAATCACTAAATCACTGCTCAGTGTTAGTATAGTTTTTTTTTTTTTTAACAGCTGCGGTAATGATTTTACTGCATCCGTTAACTATTTTAACAGTGGGCATTGAATCGCAAATGCCTGTTTACACAATTTTTGTGTTAACGGCTTGCACTGAATCCAGGCCAATGAGTCCCAGAAACAAAAGCAACTGATAAATTGTAAGCTTGTAGTAGTTACTTCGGACTGCTCACACACTCTGTCCTTTACAGGACGTTTGGGAACATAATATAATTACACTGTGAAGCCCAAACCTGGTCTATATTACTGCCAGTAGGCATCTAGGCCCGGCTATCCTGCCATTCAGTCCATTCAGGAGTATTCTATACAGCAACAGCATTTCTGCTATATGTTGCAATCCCTGTCAAATGACAGTATCCCATTTGAAGTGCCAGCAGAACAGATATACACTATTTCACAAGCTTAGTGAATTATCATCATTCTATTACACTTCCATCTCTGAGAAGAGTGGTATATATCTACTATCCACACGCAAATAGTATTTTCACCATTGTAAACTGGAACCCTCTGAGGTACTTTTAACAACAAGGTTCTACTTGCAATGCGCGCAGACATCCTCTGCTGCTGCCCGGCACGTCGGTCAGGACTTCTATGACAGAAGCCTCGAGGTCATGTGACAATGTCAGAGACAACGCTGGAGGGGGGGGGGGCGGGGGGACAGAGACAAAGCTGGGGGGAGAGAGAGACAATGTTTGGGGGGGGGCAGCATTGGGCAAGTCTGGTGGGGGGGAGGCGAGAGGGAGCATTGTGAAAGTCTGGGGGGGGGGGTAGAGGCAGCATTGGCACATAAAAGGAAATAAAAACAAGAAATGCATTTTTTTATAATCATAATTTTTTATTAAATATAGCAATTTACATGTGAACATATACAAGTTAAACTTTTTTCCTATAGGGTAGTCTTATATTCCGGCTTTTAGTTTTTTTCCTAAAGGAATATCAAAAGTTTGGGGGGTCGTCTTATATTCGAGCAAATACGGTTAAACCCTAGTTTTGAGGGGCTGTTGGATTTTCTAACAGCACCTCCCCAGCAGAGGTGGCTCTAGACTTTGTGAGGCCTTAGGCAAAACTTGAACATGAGGCCCTCACAGACACTCATAATTAAATAAAATATATGAAATAGTTAATAAAAATGAACTGTTTAAATGTCATATTTAAGACAAGCATTGAAACCCAGCAATTAGGAATTCACAGATCCTAGAATTGTATTTTTATCATAATTATTCTGCAAATATCTATGAACAAAAACACTTGTTATAGATAACGTGTATGTGGCTGATACTCACTATGTTTATTGATGTCTCCTAAAAGTGAACACTAACACATATATACACATTCATATGCTGATCATGTACACACACATGCACACTCATATGCTGATCAAATACACAATTTAGCATGCTCACAGTGTGTGTATCTGATCAGCATACAAGTGTTAGAATATGTGGTAGTGTTCACATTTAGGAGTGTTCACTCACAGACCCACTCAGTCAGCACGCACTCACTCACAAACCCACTCAGTCAGCACACAATCACTCACAGACACACTCAGCCACCACACATTCACTCATAGACACATTTAGCCAGCACACAATCACTCACAGACACACTCAGCCAGCAGACATTCACTCATAGACACACTCAGCCAGCAGACATTCACTCATAGACACACTCAGCCAGCACACATTCACCCATAGACACACTCAACCAGAACAGACTCAGACAGCACACATTCACTCATAGACACACTCAGCCAGCACACATTCACTCATAGACACACTAAAGCAGAACAGACTCAGACACACTCAGCCAGCACACATTCACTCACAGACACACTCAGCCAGCACACATTCACTCATAGACACACTAAAGCAGAACAGACTCAGACACACTCAGCCAGCACACATTCACTCACAGACACACTCTGCCAGCACACATTCACTCACCGACACACTCAGTCAGAACAGACTCACAGACAAAATCAGCCAGCACACACTCACTTACAGTTACACTCAGCCAGCACACACTAACACTCAGCTAGGGTTGCCACCTGGCCGGTATTTTACCAGCAGGCCGGTAAAAAATTAGCATCAGGCCAATGTTAAGTCTATGGAGACAGTACCAAGGCCGGCATTTTTTTGAAGAAAAGGTGGCAACCCTACACTCAGCCAGCAGACTCACAGACACACTCAGCCAGCACAGACACCCACATCCAGCACACATTAACACTCGGCCAGAACACTCACAGACACAATCAGCCAGCACAGACACCACAGATACACTCAGCCAGCACAGACATACTCAGTCAGCACACAATCACACTCAGCCAGAAGGAGATTGTCTAAAAGTCAAAAGTGGTCTCTCCGCTGCCCGTTGCTTCTTCCTTAGTGTGCCGGATGCTGAGAGTGGGGGCGAAGCCTCGCGATCGCGCACAAAGAGAATGAAAAAAAAAAAAAAGAATCGCTCCGTTAAGCTCCCATGTCAGATCAAAGGCAATTAGGTAAGTTAGGCAGCCATGAGGCCCCCCGTTAGCGCAAGGCCTTAAGCCACTGCCTAACTTGCCTATTTAGAGAGCCGCCTCTACTCCCCATTGTTTTTCTACGTATCAATACAAGTGTACAAGTGCCATTTATTAGAGAAACAAGTCCTTCTAATTAACGGATCAGCCTGCGCACTTTGCAGTAAAGAGTGACTGAAATCATTTTTTCTGTGTTTGAGGCCTTCCTCCATTTTGCCAGTTTGCAGACTACCAAGGGTCCAAGCTTGGTAAAAGATTATCTAATAAACACTGAATTTTGGTTTCTGAGAATTCCCCCTGTAATGGTGCCTGTATTATAGACTTATTTATAATGTCTTTTGGAAATCCCTCTTCTCCCCTGATTGCATATTGGTGATTATACACTAAAGGGTCTACTCTTTTCAGAGAAAATCGCAGGGAATTTCAAAACTTGAGACCAATGTAGGAGAGTTGGATATATTCTCCAATGCAGCTGAATAGGAAACTTTTCCAACCTGACTACTTTGGCCTTACGTTTGAAATTCCCACCTCAATTCCCTGCAGTCATCTCTTTATGGAGTAGACCCTGATTATAAATAGACCTATGTAATAAACTACCTATGCACACTTACAGAATCCCCTGCCCCCCACACAATGCATTGACTAAACAGTCTGCAGTGAATGTGAAGCTCAGACCTCTAATAATGGTTCATGAGGTGCTTCTTTTCTGGGGCTTGTCTTGTGACTTACTGCAGGCTATACCAATATATATATATATATATATATATATATATATATATAACACTTTTCACACGAACATGATGTCTGTGAATTAGCTGCGTGATACACACGGGTCTATATTTATATATTTCTCGCTTTGCGGCCTACCTGGTTCTTTGTATACAAGATGATGTGACCATCAGTCCTGTAAAGTATAAGAGTTGTTTGTGGGTAAAAAAAACAATGGATCAGAGGATTTATTTATTTAGAAAGTGTTTTACCAGGAAGAATACATTGAGATTTCTCTCGTTTTCAAGTATGTCCTGGGGACCCAGTCCAGAATAGAGTTACACATTTAACAGTAGATTCAAAAATAAATACATACATATATTAAAGTTGGAAGGAGAACATACAGGGTAAATCATTATTGATACAAAAAAGGAACAACATGTACAGTATATGAAAGTTTGTAAACTAATAACAGGAACAATCTGTTTTGAGGATTTGGGACATACTTATTTTCAGGGATCTTAGAGTAGATGATGATTTGGCAGAAACAGGAAGGCTATTCCACATATGAGGAGCTCTGAAAGAGAACGCACCTCGGCCCGCTTCCTTTTTGAAGTGAGGGATCGCTAGTGAAGGGTTGGTGCAGGATCTGAGATTGTAGGAAGTGCAGGGAGTAAGAGCGAGCATGCCGCTCAGGTAGGGGGGGAGCGTTCCAGAGAAGTGGTTATGCACTAAGCAAGCTAGGTGGAGAGTATGCCTGGAGGCAAGCGTCAGTCAATTTAACTCTTAACATTTTACAGTGATGCGTGTTATAATCGCACTGTAGTGCAAAACGACACAATGTATTGTACATTGTGTCGAGTTTACCGAGATGGGTCTGCGGGGCAGAATCATACACAACATATCCATAATCTAAGATCGGCATTAACATTTGCAACACAATACGTTTCCTTACCGTGGAATCTAGGTTAGATTTATTTCTGTATAGAAAGCCGATCCTAGGATATAGCTTTGACACTATCTTATCAATATGGAGACCAAAAGATAAGTTTGGATCTAGCCACATGCCAAGATACTTATATGAATTTACCTGGGACAGGTTATAACTGGTTTTGGTCTTGATGGTTAATTGAGGATTGTTTAATTTAAGTAGTTTGGCCTTTGTGCCAAACAACATGGACACAGTTTTTTCAGCATTGAGGAATAATTTGTTGTTAGCTATCCAATTTTCAACTTTAGAAAACTGATCTTGTAGCACGGATTCCACTTGCGATAGTTGAGTACCGCACGTATAAATGACCGTATCATCAGCATACATATGCACATGAGCCAGATCACACACCGACGGTAGATCATTTATAAATAGCAAGAATAGCAGAGGCCCAAGAACGGATCCTTGAGGCACTCCACACTTGATTGGCAACGGGAGGGAGGCAGTATGAGCCATGGACACATATTGAGATCTATCAGACAAGTATGAACGCAACCAGCAGAGCGACCTCTCTTTTATACCGGAACAACTTAGTTTGTTTAGCAGCAGCTCATGATCAACCGTGTCAAAGGCCTTTGCAAAGTCTAGGAAAACTGCACCTGTGAGTTCACCCCTCTCCATGCCACTCTGAATGTCATTGGTCACCTTTAAGAGGGCAGTTATGGTGAAGTGATTTGACCTAAACCCAGATTGAAGCGGGGTTAGATAGTTGGACCGTTGATAATACTCGCACAGTTGATCATGGGCACATTTCTCCAGGATTTTAGAAAGGACGGGTAGCAGTGGAATAGGCCTGTAGTTTGACACTAAGTTTACATCCCCATTTTTATGAATGGGGATAACTCTGGCTTTTTTCCAGGCTTTGGGGACATAACCGGAGGACAGGGACTCATTGATTAGGCGGGCAATGGGTTGCGCAGTGACAGGCGCACTCAGCCTCAGCAGCAGGTCCGGCCCACACTGTAATTTCATTTTTTGATTGAGGAGATGCGCTGCTATTTCACTATCTGATATAGAAGTAAATTCAAATTCAGCAATGTGTTTGGCCAGGGGTGATATCGGTGGTGACTCGTCTGCCATAGAAAAAGTGCCATGATCTTCATTGTGGTGTTTTGCTATAAGAGCTGTGGCGCATCCTACAAAGTAGGTATTGAATTAATTTGCTATTGCCACTGGAGATTTTAGAACTTCATTATGTGTCTTAATTGCGGTAGGTTCTGAGTGGCACGGAGGGTCATACATGTTTTTTATGACGCTCCAAAATTTGGTCGGGTTCATTTTATACGTTGATGAATATATAAGCATTGAATATATATTACTATTTTGACCAAGAAGTATTGATTTGATTGAGTTTTCTCTCTCTATATAGATTAGAGTTTAGAGCTGTATGGTTTAATTGTATATATCTCATAATGTCTTTCTACCATGGAAAAAAAAACATGAGCTAGTGACTTGGAGACTACCTTTTTTTTTGTTAATCCCCCTTGATCCCTCTAAGTGCCAGAGAAATGAACACATTGTGCAGATGGCATAAATGAGTGCTTTCTATATGCAGATGAATTCATTGAAAAGATGTCAATTACCAGGAACTGCAAGAAAAGATTAGCAATTACCCTACTCTCCAAAATACTTAACCTGATTTTCTATCCAACCCTAATGTTGGCTAGGAATAGTGGATAGCTACAACCAATGCATATTGTGCATGCGCCCTCTATTGCAAAGACCCAGTATTGCAGGGTCTTGGTCATATATAACATCTGACTAGTCTTACCATAACCTTTGCTGTTAAAACTTCATCTTGCCGTTCCAAATGTAAACGCAAGCATATATTTTTAAATCAGAGCATAAATATAAACAATCAAAATCTAAAGCTACAACGGAGAAGCTGAGATACTGGAATGCAGCGCTCCTAAACGTGTCATTTTGAGTTTACTAAGAATAGGCAGAGTCCGGCTAAAGAGATTTCATCCTCATTGTTTAAGGGGTTGATTTTCAATTTGATGCCGCGCTGTATCTTACCACAGACAACATAACACATGGCACAGACGTAGTGGGTAGAAAAGGCCACAGCTATTTTATTAATATTGTACAAATAAAACCCATTGTCATTGCCAACTCGGCCATAAACATAACATTTCTCATAACTGTAATACGCAATAAAAGGCAGTGACAATAACCACCATAAATTAAATTACATGTTAACATAATTTAACAATAATAGTTACCTTGAAATACCTAATTCACATAATTAATAACCATAAGTTAACAATAATCATAATACATTAACATAATAACTCCCGAGCTTGCTCCTAGGGGTCTGTCAGGCATACTGATACCTATGACTGAACAGCTCCATCTGTCCAGCCCCCCGTTTAAGGTAAAGAGCTCCTCTTCCAGCTCCGTCACACCAAGACTACCAACCTAAAATTAGGCTATAGACCACCCCAGGAGTAAGCTACCGCCACAGCCCAGCCCGATGTACCCTTTACTTGGGCGAAGCCACCCCACTCAATAAAAACAAGGCCTTTTCTACCCCATCTTGAATTCCCAACAAAAAGAAATCCAAACCAAGCCAAGATAAGTGGACACCATCCCTGGCAAAGAGACCCTACAGGGCCCCCTCCAGAGGCCAGTGACATAACACCATCCCTTTTAATCATCTCGTGAAGCCAGCCATAATTTTATTGACCTTACCCTTACTGCGCTCTATCGCCTGGGTGTCTCTGGCATTCCGCTACTTGGTCCTAGGTACACCAATCAGACCACACCAATCGTACATCATGGACCAACATCAAAATCTGCCCAAGATTTCTTCATTAGCTGTACCAGCTCCATCTGAGGTACTATCCCCATATCGTTATGACCCTGCATGAATCACTAGAATATTAGGAGCCACCCCCCGGCGATTGTAGCGCAGAACAGTGGAAAGGACACCATCCCATCTCATAACCCTGACTCATAACCACTATACCTGGAAAAGCCCAGTTGCAAGCCATGTAGCCTAACTGCACCCTTCTTTTAGCCCAAACCACAAATTTGCACCCTTCTTTTAGCCCAAACCACAAATTTGGAATCTGAAATGAAAAAACAGTAAACCAGCTTGCCAACCCTGTGAACCCCTTAATGAAGTAGAAGATGAGGCCTCTCATACGCCCAACTACCTATACACCGCACTGCCTCATCCCCCAAACCAAATTGTGCAGCCTCGGTAGCCAACCCAATCTGAAACAAATTAGTCCCAAAATCACCTTCCGGCAAATTTAAAGCTGACAAATCCAACCTAAAAACCAGTGAACACTGAAAACGTGAAAGAGAAGTGCTGTCAGCATGACCCGACAAGGAAAGACCGCCAGAAAGGCGAACTGCTAAGAAAGCCTCAAGGCAAGAAACAGGGAAAATCTGATCACCAGGCACTCCTTGCAAAAGGATCTGTGCCCCCCATCTTAAATCGTCTGTAGTAAAATAATAACTCTGCCATCTACACAAGAGACATCCCTCAAAAATAGACGCCCAACCACCTGTCTGGACGCGCTTACCAGCTCCACAACACGAAATGCCCCAAAAAACTCCAAAGAAAACGTTGCGCAAAACAAAAAACATTCATAGGGTGGTAAACAGACTGTGCTCAAAACCTGCAACAAGTCTCTCAAAGCCCCAACTGCTAGCAGATGGCATCTGTCCGGTGGAACCCGGCCCCTCTTCAAGCTTTGCAAAGCCTGCTTGACCAAATTTATGTTTTATGACATCAACACCTCCCTGCAATTTAAATATAAAGGCAAATACAGCCTGTGTACATACCTGTATGAATAGTTAAAGTGCAGCCTGTGTACATACCTGTATGTATAGTTAAAGTGCAGCCTGTGTACATACCTGTATGTATAGTTAAAGTGCAGCCTGTGTACATACCTGTATGAATAGTTAAAGTGCAGCCTGTGTACATACCTGTATGTATAGTTAAAGTGCAGCCCTTTAACCATACCCAGCCGGATCAAGGAGGCCACAGCAGACCACAGAGTCACCAGGTACCATAGCCAGAGCCGGATCAACGTAGAGGCGGATGGAGCAGCCTCTCTAGGTCCTGCCAGCGCGGGGCCATCACTTCCGTTGCCATTAAAACCTGTACTTCAGAGGTGCAGCACATGACTGCTGATTTAGCCATGATACGCCAGGTTTATATATTTATGCTATCAGAAAAAAAATATTTTGTTTTCCTTATGAACATAACGTGTATAAAAGAGAAAGAAATATTTTAATAATGATATATAATCATGTTTATGTAGTGTTTCCTGAGACATTAATAATATATCTCAAGGGTAAAAAGGTTTAGAAACACTGGTATAACTAAATTATGCGTGTAGATATATGTCCTTACAGGAAGCCTGGCAAATAAAATGCCAGGCTTTCCTAGCATTTCAGATGTGCCCTTTCAACTCTGGGCACACCCCGATGCATGGCCCTTACATAAGCATTGCGTTTGATTTGCCACCCCAGACCTCCATAGTGCTACGCCTGTGTGGCTGCGCCCTTTGAACTATGGGGGAGGGAGGCCAATAAGAGGAGAGTCTGTGCAAAATTATGAGTTCAGAGAAAAATTATTTGTCCAGATGGCAAATATTATGTGTATACTTATAACCATCTGCTATTATAAGTAATAATATTTTGGTTAATTCTAATATATAATTGCTTCATTAACGCCTTAGTGACAAGACATTTTGACCTTGACTTTCCCTTGGTGACAAGGGCTGTTTTTACATTTCTGGGGTGTTTCTGTTTAGCTGTAATTTTCTTATTTCTCACATATTGTACCCACACAAATTATATGTTGTTTTTATCGTCATGAGAATGGAGTTCATTGATACCATTATGGTCATCATATCTTATAATTTACTACAAACAAATTCATAAAATATGATGAAAAAAAAAAACGCTTTTTCTAACTTTGATCTAAAATATAATTTACACAAATACAATCATTAAAAAATACACAGTCTAAATAGTTTCTAAATGTTGTGACGAGTTCAAAAATATGCTTGTTTCCATGTTTTTCTGCAGTTTTTTTGCGAGTTATGGGGCAGAAACCAAAAAGTGGTTTTTTTTTTTCCTATATTGACCTTTTGACCCCAACTCTAACCCTTATGCTAACCCCTAATATATTTTAATATTAATTTAAATCATATCCCTTATGCTAACCCTAATTGAATTGTGACCCTAACAGCTATTCTAACTGTGACCATATATTTGAGCTAATCAAGTCTTTTTTTATTTATTTTTTCATTGCAATGTTGCGGACTGCCTCTAGGGGTAGTCAAGCAACATATTCAGAGCATCAGAAGTGAATTTTTTTCACTGCTTAAGCCCTGATCACAAGAGGGCACAGCCATATTGCTGGAAAATGCTGCTCCGGCAATATGGCGTCCACGATCGCTCCGTGGAGAGATCGTGGGTGCCCCAGTGCCCAGATTTCGGTGCTGGCTATTGCCTTGCCCTTATAGCATTAAAACGTGTCAAAAAATTAAGATCTTCCATGGGCACAGGGTATAAACTCACCCCATAAACGTCACCTAGTGCTAAAACAATTGAGCAATGAACGTATCCAAATTTTTGCCATTCAGGAGACCCACTGGAAGCTTGAAGATGCCAAGAGATTCAAATTCAAGGACTAACATCAGCTCCTCTTCAGAATAATATAAAGAGAAGGGCTGCATCATCCCCAGCCCATCGAGCTAAAGCATCCCATTCCCGCCACACCTTAGTATAAGCCACCCAAATAGCTGGGGCTACGGAAGATCTCACCCATCGTGTAAACAATCTGTCCCGAGCCTCCATGCTACATCCGGGCATAGGCATCCTTCTGCCTCTGCTTCTGGGGCCGAAATATTGCAGCAACTGGACCACAGGAGGCGACGCAGCCGACAATATGTGTATAGAAAGGACAACCACTAAGTTATCGGAAAAAGAAAATAACTCTCCTATTCATCAGCAGTCAATCCCAAAGAGAGAGTGCCACTACGAGAGGAAACAGCTCATGGAAGGCAAGGTTCCGAAAAAGACGACTAGCCTTCCAGTCCTCAGGCCAAGGTGCAGGGCAACACTTTCCACAAGTTACAGCGCTTCTGCCGATGCCACTGACTATTGAAAAGAGGCCCTCCATTTAAAACTTTTTAGGAAAACTTCCCAGACCACGAGATACCCTCAGAAAATGGTGACCGGATGCCTGCTGTGGCTTGAGAGAGGGACCTGATAAAAACCCTGCCTGTTGGAATAATCTGGCATGCAAAGTTTCAACTCTTTAGAAAATACTGCATCTGCTGCAAAGTAACCTTTTTTAGCCTGCTTGACCACTTCCAAGGCTTCACGCAAAGAAACCAACTTGTAATCTGCAGATGCCCACCACTGAATCAATCTCCAAGCCAAAGATTGATTCAGTAGTTGGGCTCTCTGTCTTCTCGGCAGCCAAGGGCACCCCAAATGATTTTGCAACTTTTTGCATCGTCCAAAGAATATGCAAACAATGTATTCTGCAAAACAGATTCCCCCGGATCCACACATAGAAGATCATCCAAATAATGAAGCTAGAATTGCAACCTGATTTTTCCATAACAACCCATCCCAAGAAAGTGCTAAACCTCTCGAAATAGTTACAAGAGATGGAAAATCCCATAGGCAAGCACAGGTCAACGTTAAACGCCCCTTCAAACCAACAACCCAAGAGATGGTGACACTCAGAATGGACCAGTAATAAATAGTGCCATAAGTGCCCCAGAACCTGCATCCCTAACAAGGTCCACCACCTTATCAAACTATGTATTAGACACCAAACAGAATTCACGATCTATATCCTCATTGACAGACCGACCTTTTGGGTGGGACAAGTGATGATCAGCCTAAATTTGTCCACCGCCCGTTTAGGCATTACCCCCAAGGGTGACACCCATAAATTGTCCAAAGGAATAGAATGGAAGGGCCCGCCATGCAATCTAAGCCCACCTCCTTACCCAATTTCTCCCGTACCACCTCAGGAAATTGAAAGACCGATTTCAAATTCAAAGGGACACCACTGAGTCCCTGAGAAGAAATGGCATCAGAAGCCCCTCCAAATAAACACGATCCAAGAATGATGCAACATCCTGCTTACCCGTAGTGTCTTAGCCATGGCAGCATTGCGTCTCACCTCATGGAGTTGTCCCCTTTAGCTACCACCTGGCTAGCAGTGTTCCCCGATTTCCCTTTTTTAAAACACTTAGCGTAGCTTTGAGCTCCCCCACAGCCATTACACTCATGTGAGAACTTACAGGATGCCCTCCACTTGTCGTTAAACAGCCAGCAAACTCCTTCACCAGAGGCCAACAAGGAAGCTGTTGAGCTCCCCCCGCAGAAAGGGCAAAGCCTTCTAGGCTACCATAATTTTCAGCCAAAGTGTGAGCTCCATCTTATCTCACTGAATCGTATGGTTGTCTGCCAAGCATTGACAAAACTGCATCATATTTCCACCAAGCAAGCCCCCCAGACACCCTATTAGTGTCCCAGATACCATCAAGGTAACAGAAGAGTGTGGAGAATTTTTCCCAGATCACACTAGCCAAAATACAGAACCACCAACGCAAGTTACCAAATGTCTTAGGTATCTTCCAATACCGTCTCTTTCTCTCCTTCTCTTTTCTCAAGCTTATCCTACTTCTGATCAACCGGCTCTTCGATAGGAATTAAGGAAAATATGTCTTTTTGGGGCCCGAGTGCCAGGTAGTTAAAGGGAGAGTTCAAAGGGTACACACACACACACAGTACATGCATGCACTCATACACACACTTTGTCATTTGTAGGCATGAAGTGAGCGCCCACCAAAGCAGTCAGCAATTCTGCTCGGAGGGAAACCACCTCTGGGGATCCGGTCAGTCAGCAATGTAAGCACATGCCACAATAGATACCTTGGCTTGCCCTTTGTGGCATGCGTGCCATAGGTTCATCATCACTGCCCTAGGATATGCAAATTAATTTATAATGGGAAAGGTGTGATTTATATAACAACCCAGGTGGTGCTGCTATTAGCAGGAGACGCCACAGATACATAGAACATGTTTTTCCCTTATTTTATACATTTCAATGCAATTTTTCCAAAACAATGTATAGTCAATTTTTCATTTCTACATTCACAGTATAGGCAATGTTTAGAGTCACGTTAATTTGCATCGGTTCTTTCGAACACCACAGACTTATTTTTATACTATATATCTTTATTTGGATTTATTAAGTTATAAACTTCTAAATATTACATTGTGTCAGTGTCATTTATCAAATATTTAACAAATTATAGAATTCATCAGAATGATTTACAGAGTATATGATATCATATATACAACTTAATAAAAAAATAAAACAGAGGTATGTAATTACTTGGCTTAGCTTTTGAATCCCACAGACAGCAGTGACAACTCAAAATATTGTATTGCTGAGTGATAGACACACTTGTGTTGCTGTCGAAAAGTTTAACACCTTCAGGGCAATTTTGTTTAGTTTTAATGTTCATTTGGGGACAAGGAGCTTTTAGTAACGGTGCGTTGAAATAAAAAGTGCATGCTCGCATTTTAAAGGACAGATCGGATTTGCTTTTGAGACTTAAGGCTTTGTGTACTATATTTCATAACAGTATCTCACTCTGATATAAGATCAAAGTGCGTCAGTGAGAGAGGGAGTTGTGACAATCCGTACACCACACTGATGCTTCCAGGAAAGCTGCATGATCATGGCAAAAATGCTGTAATTGCGCAGTTTTAAAGGCAGCTTGTACATGTAAAGGAATTTTTACCATTGCATGGACATTGTTGTGAAGGGGTTAAATATCCCACATCACATGGCCATGCTGGTAACTGGAAGTTCAGTCACTGCTTTTTGTATTGAATGTAACAAGCGTTCACTTTGTGCCAATTATATTTTGTCAGCGTGAAGCCACTTTACCTCCGCGTGGAGAGCTCACACTGCATGGTACCATCAGGACGGGGGTGATTTATAAAACATACTCTGGAGCAGAGCTATAAAAGTGGTATAAACCGTAAGAACATTCCATTTGTTGGAAATGGTGACTGCTCCATTTTTACACTTAAAAGGGAGAAGAAGCCATACATACATTAAGCAGAAATCAGCATGTGAGCAGTCATACTTCTGGGGGGATGCAGCCAGGGCAGAGTTAGGATGTTAGTTTTCCCACTAACAAGCAATGCTACCAGGTTGAGGAAACATTAATTTTCTCAAGTGCACACTGCGCTTAAAGCATCTTTTTTTTGTTTGGGGATGGGTAATGGAGGAAAGACAGTATAGTCAATGGAATGCCCTATAGTGGACATAAGGTATAGGTCTCGGCTGCATCACAGGTAGTCTGAGTACATCAATCGCTTGTCAAAACATTTTAATTTCTCCAAGGTGGCAGCACAAGGCACAAATGCCACTTTGCACACCACCAGCACATTCAGCTTCCCAATAAACATAACAATTAAACATAATATTATTGTTGTAATGCATAAATTGTGGTTGGGTCTGCGCCTGTTAATGACACTTTGAGGAGCTGGAGTACCCCATTAAGGAAAGCTCTGTTTAGTCCACATGACACAAACCCAGAACTACAGCATTGACAAAGCAGGTTATGCACCACAGGCAATTCATAAAACACAGCCCCTCCCAAGACCTAATTGGAAACCATAAAACCACTCACTGCCAAATAAAATGAAAGGAAAGCAATCCTGTTTCCCAAACACCGCCCCCCACACAAGCACTGAGCGGTTTATCTGGTTGACAGGAGACAAATTACATCCCCTGTTGGGAGGAAGTGCTTGAAGCTATTTCACCAGTTTGTGGGCAATCCTATGCAAGAGAACGAGCAAAAGTATTTATTGGTATTTGTACTTTCATAAATAAAAAGAATTAAAAACTCCCACAAAGGTTGGGAACCACTATTCTAAACTAAGACACAAGATTCAAGGGACGATTACAGGGAAAACACTGGTTACTGTTAGATCATGATTTGTCAAGGTGGAACAGAAGGTTTTAGATAAAATTACTGACCACACAAAGATTTGTTTTGTAAAATGAACCACACATGAAGTCAACTTTTTTTCTGTTTTATTTATATTCAGGTAAAAACATGAACCTGATGAAGTAGATTATTGCAGATCTGAGAAATCAGCACATAGAACAGGGACATGTAGAACAGCTGCTTTCATCTGTGTCAAAACTTTTTCAACTCTTTAAACCCCCCCCCCCCCCCCCCCCCCACAAGAACCAGGAAAAAAATAATATATATATATAACTGAAGAGCAAAGTAAATTACTTTAAACAGGGAATTAAACTATTTGTTTAGGATTTAAAAAAAATTTACATTAATTTGAAATGCTATGGTTGTATTTTAATACAGACCAGCCATTTGTTGTTTTTTGTTTTACATACATCAGCGACCACAAAAAAACCCCTAAATTAAAAAAAAAAAAAAAATCCACCACACCATTCCTTATATACTGTGTAAACTGTTTTAAGTAACCTGTAAGAAGGCCAGTATGAACAATCAGTCAATAAGCTCTTCACTGCTAGAAGGACCTGTGCTTGCTGGCCTAACTTGACAAAAAAGAAAAAGAAAAAGAGGTGTATGTAGTAGACAGTGGCTCAAATCACCCCATCAAATTCCTAGCCACTGTTTCCTAAAAAGAAACATAGAGAGGGGCTTGCCATTAGTGTGCACACGCAGGAAAATAAATTGCACATTACAAATCTCAGGGCAAAGAAGGCTGCAAGAAGTGAAAAATATGGCTAACTATATAATGAACTGTTCAAATAACTATTTTTTTTCTTAATTTCTGAGCCAGAAATTGCCTTTGGACGAGGGACAAATTGCAGAGGAAGTAGACCTATGCATTTAACCAGATGGATCCACACATACATTTTTTTTAAACTGCAATATTTATTACTCCATCTTCAAAACTTATTTTTTTTGGATTTTATTTTTTTAAATTGTTATAACATCCCTCCTCATTTAAAGTTCACACTGCAAAGCATGTTAAAAACGTCACTCTTCAAATAAAGGATAATTTAAGCAAAGAAATAAACAAAATAAAGGAACTTTCTAAACAAACTTATGTCACAAATCTTTCAAGCCTGATCGGTTTTAGACGTCCAGTGGGCTGTTTAATGGATCTTGTGTCTCTCTCTGCTTTTTCAATTTGTTTTTTTGTGTGTGTGTGTTTGTAATCTGCATCGGGTTTCTCTACAATAAGGCAGAACAAGTTGCCTTGACTGGTGATACATTTAGAAAAGAAATCATGATTTGTTAATCCTTCAGGTGGGCTCCGTAGAAAGTTCCTCAGGATCAGGAAAGGTGGAATGACTGTTGTCCTTCACGTGCAGCTATTAACAGTTTCTCACGCATTATGTCAATGCTAGAATAGTCTGGCAGTTTAAGGTAGTTCACGCAGGTCATAACAGAGGGGAGAAAATCGTCCGGGTTCTCGGTGGATTCAAAGGTTTTGCGGACTATTGTCAGTGGAGGGTTCAGGCTCCGGAAACCTACATTGGGCATAACATTAACGTTAGATTCAAAACTTAAAGGCATCAAATTTAATATAAGAAATTAAATTGTATCCAGTTTCACAAGAGAATGACCTCAGGTTTACAATTTAATCACACTTTTTTTCCCCTACATGACAATGAAAACCCAGCATGTTCGCATGTCTTAAACCCTGAAGTGAAGAACATGCTCTGCATTGCAGTGCACCCACTATAAACAGAAAGGGATGTGAAACACAAATACCACCCATCATTTTGGGGGAGTCCAAAAAGTAGAGGTGTCACCACAGAAAGTTCTTGTAGTTTAGTCAATGTTTAGAACTTTGCCCCCCAACTGACTTTTATAAATAACCACCAAAGCATCTTCCAAAAACCTCTCTTCAGCGCAGCAACCAAGACATTTAAGTGACACACTCAAGATCTACTTATGCATGGATTCATCAAAACACCAATGGATGGTATGCAATCTATAGATTAACACCGTGCTCCTCAACCTTTTCACATTCCGTAGCACACCACAAACAAAAATATATAAAAATTAAGTACACAGAACATAAGAACTAGATGCCTTTATTTACCTTTAAAACCAAACAAGTGTGCAAAAAAAATAACGAATGCACAAACCAAGACAAATGCATTACCAATCATAAACAGACAAACCAAACCAGTGCATTACAAAATCAGACAAACCAAACCAGTGCATTATAAAATCATAAATAGACAAACAAGACCAGCCCCAGCCAATTTGCCCTTTAGTATGCCAGTGTTACTTTTACCATTAATATGCAAGTGTTATTTTGCCATTAATAAGCCACAGCCAATTTGCCCAATAATATACCAGTATTATTTTGCCATTTAATATGCCTCAGCCAATTTGCCCAATAATATGCCAGTGTTATTTTTCCATTAATAAGCCACAATCAATTTGCCAAATGATATGCCACCCTCCTCTCCCCTTCCCCAGTACTCACCTCCCTGTCGTCTCATCAGTGTAGTCTTCCCTCCTGCACGGAGGAGAGATACACAGCCACCGGATAGGACGTACTGTCATATCCGGTGGCAATGATTTTTTTTTTGATTGTTCTGCAGCTGCATCCAACGTATGTTGGCCCCTGAGAAGAGAGCCTGATGTTGTCCAAGTCTTATATAACATCGGGCTCTTCTCTCGGGGGCCCGGCATCTGCTGGATGCTTCGTGACACACCTCCCATCATCCAGTGGCGCACCAGTGTGCCATGGCACACTGGGTTAACTAGTGACCTTCAAACTATACAAATGTGCAAAAGCAACAATACATGAATACATGTCAAACAGGATTATAGGTAAATTATAAAGTAGTAATGTTAACATCAAATCATACCTCCAACTGGGAGTCTAGGGCTCCCGGTGACAAACTGCAGGAATAGTCTCTGCTGCTCACTGTCAAAACTACTGAGGATTTCAAACAGACATTTCACGGCACGACTGTAAAAGAAAAAAGGAGAAATGTTAGCTTACTGGGTTCATTAATGCACGTTTGTAGGCAGTGACATCCTACCCATCTTCAGGAGAGAGGCAGTCATTTGTATCTGTTCTACATTTAAAATCAGTAAGAGCTTGAGTGAATAGTGAGGTAATTTATCAGCTATACACAGACTTTATAGAAAATCTAAAATTATTATGACTAGCTCTGCAGACCAATTTGTGGCTTCTGTCCTTTCATTTCTTTTAAAGGGCCATTGACTAGGATTCATATAGCAAAATTTATATTTTACAGGACAGCGGGCGTCCCCAACATAGTGCACTGCTGTCCATTTGGCAAGATGTTTGTGAAGTCTAGTATTTGGCTCATCAGAGCTAATCTTATATCACAGTAGATATAAATCTGTCTATAGTACCATAAGCTGCAGAGTAACCATGTACCTATCATGTGTGTATCCATGGTCCGGTCTACAGCACTCCATCAGGGTCTTCACATCCCAAGGATCGGCTTTACTGCCACACAGGAGTTGATCCAGCTGCAATACAAAAATAAAAGTTACACACAAAAAAAAACAAAAAAAAAGTAGGCAAAACTATATATGTATAGTGAATACATTTATATTTAACAAATATTGACAGGGTGAGATAAATAAGCCTTATAAAGGACAACTGACCTGTGATATAAACAGTTGTCTAGATTTCCAACCAATTATGAAAAACAATGTACTAAATTACTTGGATAAATAATATACACACACACAAGTATAAACATACAGTTTATATTTGTAATGCTCGGGGGGGGGGGGGGGGGGGGGGGGTTAACTGCAAAAAAAACATTTCATATAATGTGTCCTAGTTTACTTGATGTTTAACTACTCTAAAAAAAAAAAAAAAAAATTACTTGTCTATGCTTTATTAACAGCACCATTTATAAAAGACATCCTTACATATTTGTGCTAAATGCCTATGGGTGCAAGCAGTGCCGGCCTTGAGGTGGGTGACAGCACAAGGCACAACACCCAGTGGGTGGAGCTCAATGTCTGTTTGCTGCACAGGCACTCTCAGGCCACCTCTCCCGCTGTAGACAGAGTAACATGCCCTCCCAGCACTCAGACTCCAGAGATGCACAGGGAGCTCAAGCTGCCCACTGTGGGTGCAATCTGGCAAACACTGTATTAACAGACTACTATACCTTAACGCCGCCTGTGACAGACAGTGGGGGAGGACCGCACATGGGCCCTGAACACCTAAGGCCGACACTGGGTGACAGAGTGTAGGGCAGGGTGGCCATGTAGCCATAATGTTAATTGTAAGTAAACCTAATTTGACATGCATATAATACACACAGTGTTTGTTTTGTTTTTTAACAAGTATATAACTGAACAAACCTCCTCTGGATAGAAATACTGCAGGTGATTAAGTGGGAAGACTGATTCAAAGCCATCTCTGAATGAGTCAAACTGCCTGGAAACACCTTCATTCAGTGCCCAGTATATAACAAGCTGCAAGAAAAGAGAAGTACATGTTCAACAGAGGATAATACGGTTTGTAGTAATATTTGTAAATAATAGGTATGAAAGCTTTCAAACAGTTAACATATTGTTATACTAAACATTACACATATAGTTATTACACTAAAATGTTGCTTTCTTTCCTCCCACACTCCTGCCAAATGCTGGGATCAGAATGGCAGTGTCAGTAAATAAACTGGTCTGATGTTTTCAATAATAATTTCAATATATACATTTTTATAATCATTTAACATTAACATGCATGAAATATGAGGTAGCTCATTATCAATTCAGAGTGGTCCTTCAAACTCCTTTACCGATTTAACCACAACCACTTCTACTGGAAGGATAATCCAGGCATCCACCACCATCTCAGTAAAGTAATACTGTCGCATGCTACTTTTTACACTACATCTTCTTGGGATTTTCTCCTTTCCCATAAAAACTTAAACTAGGAGGATAAGAACTAGTTACAACCTCTAACCAAACCCCAACCCTACACCCAATCAGAACCTGTTCTAAAATGATGGCCTGCAAGTCCAAACAAAACTTGATCTCACAGCCCATTAACCCTTTAAGGACCAGGGATTTTCCTGGGCCAATTTTTCCATTTTGATATGTGGTTGGTTAAACATAGTTTTCCTCTCTGTCATTTAATGCACCCAGGAAAGTTATATGTTTTGTTTTTTTTTTTAAACTGTTAAGAGCTTTCTTTGGATGCCCTATACACATAAATCTACAATTTAGTTTTTAAAAATACATCAAAAAAATGTTTCTGTATTTTCCCAATATTGTACACAACTAGTACAACACTAACACTGACCCAGGAACCTGCAATGCCCTTAATATAGATTTCTCCACAGCATCAGTAGATCTTTCTTACCCGGACATACTCCTCCAGATTGTGAATGGTAACAGCAATATCCTTTCCGCCTTTCTTCAGCTCAATGTTTGGGAAGCCTGGTAGTGTAAAGTCCAGTCCTAGGTCTTCAACAGAGCAGCCATTCATATTCAGACTCTCAAGTGCAAATTGCAGACTCTCTTTGGTCTATGAATAGAGAAGATGTTTAATAACTATCATATACTCACCCATTAAATATACATCTGTAAAATATATGCATACCTATATCTATAAAAAAGGTGTACTAATTATATCTATATATATATACATATACGGAACAGTATTAACAAAACAGTAAATCAAGACTGTAACGGATGACCCAACACATCCAGGAGAGGTGGAGTATCCTGCTCACATTAGCTTATATTCCAACATTTAATGATACTCATAATGAGAACGAACCCCGTCTATAGAACTGAAGAGACAGACTAAGCACAGGCGGAATGGTTCTCAGAAATGTTTCTATGCAAATGACCCTCAAACTGCACAGTTCAGACCAACAGCATTAAACGTGCAGAATTAAACGCAGATTCTAAATAAGTACAATGTAATCAAACTAGTGGATGACGTAAGCATTTTACTAAGACAAAGGTGTGTTTAAGTCTTAGCTTCAACTCTTGAGATACAGAGCTATTTTGCACTTGAGGAACCAAAAGATATAGAGTAACCAGTGGAAGGTTATGTCCCAATCATTTATTCAATCAAAATTCACAAACCATGAAATTCACCACCCAATATGGTGTGTAATCTCACCTGTGCTTTATCTTGCTCCAACCTCCTCTTCTGTCTCACTAGATCTTCCAAGTGATGTACTGACTTGGCCACAATGGGATCAATGTTAACCAAGTCGTGAGAAGCCAGGGAGAATTCCTGCCGTAACATCCACTTATAGAATGGGAGTCCAAGAGGAATGTCCACCTGTGCGAACCATATACTCGGTGATCAAACACAAACAAGAACAGTAACGGACGTTTGCATAAAACAAAACCCCAACTGATATTAGGCTACATAGAAAACTGTCCAACAACTATCAAGACAACCTCAGGAATCAAATACACAACACATTCTGCATTGCCCCATGTTTCAGAGAAATGTCTGGAAAGGCATTCTCATTACCTGCTCTAAACAAAAAAAGCTTTGAACACTGAGCCCTAGCCATGAGGAAACTCAGTACAGCAAACAGTCATTTATTTGTGCAATAAGGAGAATTACAATGGACATCTATTTTTTTCAGAATGATATGGACAAATCATTTGTCTTTCTTTCTAAATGCACAACATAGACATTAAATATAAAAACAGAAAGTTTTACCAGTCTGAAGTCCATGATTGCTTTAGCCATTAGTTTGCCAAGGAACCGGAACTTCATCTTGACCTTAGCAATGTGTGCTGGCTTTGCCGTTCTGCCAAAAGGAAGAGCGAACAGACCTTGCAGACTGTGTATATACTTGGTCCCTTCTTGGTTTCCTGGATTACAAAAAAATTATAATTGAAATACAGCGAGTTTAACGTGCAATAGAAATGTACACAGTAGCGATGTGCGACTAAATAGTGAGCTCACTGACCTATACTCATTCTGTCCCCCCCCCCCCCCCCCCAGCAACCACCAGTATTAGTTTTCAATGTTTCCTGGTAGGCAAGGGGATAGGTTCCCATGCTTAAATAACTAGTGAGCACAAATAGTAGTGATATTTGTGCCATTAATGTGATTTACAGTTTTCACTCATGTGGCTGTACAACTGACAGATGCAGGGATATCTCAGCCTCCTGGCTGGTCTTCCATCTATCACATTAGAAGAATGGACTGCAGAGACATTGGATTCTTAGGGACTTGCACAAAGCTGTACACCCTTATAACAGAACCCATTACACAATAAGCACAATTTTTATTTCTTAAATAAGAATTTTTAGGATACCTTTTGGATTAGCAAGCGTTATTTCTTCACCTCTCCACAAACCGAGGTCAGCTCTTTGTAATTCCTGAGATACAAGTGCATAAAACTCTAGAGTGGGTCCTAACCCTGTTCCAACCTGAGATGGGAGAAGAGAGGAGGGATTTTTCAAATAAACATGCACACACCTTCATAGCTTACATGCATATAGTTCACCAATATAGATGTTCTGGAAGGTCATCCGTACATCTTATTAAACTACTCACTTCATTTTCATACTGAATTTCCAACATGGCCCGGGAACTTCCTAGATCTTGCATCACAGATTCGGCCTGCTTCAGAAGTTCATCTCTATTCACAGTGCGCTAAAACAAACAACACGTCAGTTTTGTATTGTACGCCAACAGCATCTGCAGCTAAATTTAAGAACTGAAGGAGATCATCATGGAAGAATATACATAAAATAAATTGGTATTGAAAACAAAAAACCCTATTAAGCAAATTGGTCAGCTTAAACTTTTTACTCCTGGGTGTTTAAATATTTTTACCCAGTTTTTAATCTGCCTCCAGCAGTTATTTTTCTACAAACAAATAATGTCTAAAAGCCAGCTACTTGGGTTGGACTCTTGGCATCTCCAGACCTCTTGGAAGATTTGCAACATTTTTAAAATGGAATATAATCCATGGAAACACAAAATGCGCCAATCCAATGAGTGAAATACCATTTTCCCCCTCTAAATTCAATGCTGGGGATGGCAAACTGTTCATATTTTAAAATGTAGGGGTCGATTCTATTAGCCGATCTGGCCTGAAATGTGGGCAATTTTTGGCAATATTCCGTTTTGGGAATCCTGTGGATTGTCCAAATTCAGCTAAAACAGCAGGATTTAGGACATTCAAAATCACCAGGTAATATCTGGTGAATTGAACTTTAATGTTAAAAATACATTACAATTTGTTTTTGGAAAGGGTTATATGATAATAGTTTAGGATTTGTCATAACAGCATATTTAAATAAAAAATTATTTATTTGAAATATTTGTTTTAAAATATGCCATCACAGCATAAACCCTGCAATCACCTGTCAACTAACCGGTCATGTAATAGAATATACACATTTCATCCGATACTTTGTAACACTTTCATAACAGATCTTTAGGAACCACATAACTGGTTACTGCTCTCAACAGCTGTCCGGTTACATGTACCCTCCCCGCCATCATGCCGTTTACATATGTGAATTTTCTAAGCAGTGGTGTGCCCAGGTGGTAAAATTGTTGCGGCAATACGGCCCCCACTGTGCACGTACAAGCCTTTTTCACACATCACTTGCAGTGGTTGAATTTTGTACCCTTTCATTTCCAGAGTGATTGCGAAGTATTGGTGCCATCCACACTGTGGACATAAAACAGTACCGTGATACACGTGGCATTTTGATACATATAACAGCTGTTCAGTGTGAACAATAACCAGTGAGGGGATGCCATGGCATGACATCACTGTTATACCACAAGAGCCATTATGGCCGTGTGTAAAACAACGTGTTACTGTATGTACATATGGTAATTTCCTAACTTTTATCAAGGTTACCAAGTGATTGTGTGTATTTTATTACATGACAGGTTGATTGACATGGTAATTGCACCATTTATGTTATAATAGCATATTTAATAATAAAAAATGATTTGAATATTCTGTAAATGTTACCTTGACAAGTAAAGAAAATTATAGATATATTCTTTTTTAAATCAATTTGACAATAACGGATTCTGAATAATGATTTTAAAGATCATCAAAGTGATTTTACAATCCAAAATCAGAGCTCTTAGGCCCCTCAGGAATCTCATTAAAATGTTGGAATTTCAAGAATTTAATGAATAAAACAGATGTGTTTAAGAAGTATTAAATTAGGCACAGAGGTTGACAGCGATTATCCTGTAGTCTGTTCACCTACCTTTTTCCTGTCTAGTCTTGGGGCCACTCGGCTGTCCTGAGAATCAGACTGGTTGATCTCTGGATTAGTGTCCAGAAGTCTCTGCATAGCCCGATCCCTGTCAAATGCCGTCACATAGAACAACATTTGCCGTGTATCAAATGGGAAAAAGAAAGGACTGGAAGAAAGTGGGGGATGGGAGAAAAAATGTTTACTTTAGACCAAGCATTTCCTACTATTCAAATTACTCACTAGCAAGGACATAAAAGACACAACAAGCAAGAAATGTTAATTTGTGATTAAAACACATATGGGAAATGATGGGGGACAAAACCAAAATGTTGCTTGAAATAAGGGTTAAAAACAAAAGAACAGTTTAGTTTCCTGATAGAACACGTGTTACCTTCCCTGTCAGCCGCTTAATTTGTTATAGTTGCCCATTGCTGGACAGATTCACAGTGAATTCTCTATCATATGGAGATGTCTCAATCATTTGAAATTTATTAGCTCACATTAAACTAGAATGTCCTCGTATTCCAGGACCTTGATTCTGGAGCTAAATGGTTAAACCCCTGCTTACTCTTAACTTTCCCTCTCACTGGTTGGTGTAACCCCTACAGAACTTTCTTACTGTTTAAGTGTAATGTAATAAATCTATTGACTCACACATTCTGGTAGTATTCCAGATATGTGAATTTTACTGGACCAATTCAAACGCCTTCTTTACTTTTACCTTTAGGATTTACACCTTCTGTCCTACAGCTCTAAATGGTTAGTAATTATGTGTAGGCACATTCACACATACTCCTGGTCACTTGACTATATCATGCGAAACTTACCAGCTTTTACCAAGTTCTGTTAACCAGGTAGGAATGTTTCCGGTCATGATAACCAGGGGATCCTGCAGCTGCCTGTTGGCCTTCGCTGTCAACTTGCTGTTAATAAACTCAGTAGTGGCAATTATCTCTTTGCAAACTGCATTCTGCATGACAAGAGAAGGAACTAGTTAAGGGTTAACCTGGTAATTGTCAGAAAACTTCTTAAACTATACATGTAGCAGGAATCTAGCTTTTCCACACAGATGAAACCGTATATTAATTTCCATAAAAGACAAATGAAAATGAATTGAAATACCAAAGAATGTGTATCTTGTTCAGGAAGGCCAATATGAAGAACATATGTACATATGACACAGACTGCACAGAGCATCCTGGTCAAGCAAAGGCTCAGAAATGAGACAAATACTAGAAAAATCTTGTTAGTGGGGGTAGGGGTCTGAAGCAGCATCTGCCTGAGCAAAGTGCAATAATGATTCCCAATGTGGCAGAAGCTTGTGCAGTTTTCAGTTTAAGTGATTAATGGGAACGGAGATGGATGAAATCTCCAGTGAGAAGTTGAAAAGGAGGGGCAGTCCAAAGAAGGAAACAAAGCATTGTGGGAGCTTACACCAACTTCTCACATACCTCACAAAGCTGGTGCACAGTTAATCACACAAACTGGATTACTATGGAGATCGTTGGTGATGCCAGAAACATTCACATGCCCAACAGGCCACTATGGAGGCAAGCAAGACCACTGTGGCATAGCATCTGAAACTAAAAGGCCTGTATAGCAGCGACTGTAATCAACTGGACACCCTGCTGACTAGTTCCACAGGACCCGGGAAAAATGTGAATCTGCCAGAGATGCTAAACTGGGGCATCTTGTTGGTCCCATAAAAGGCCCGTTAAAAAGACCTCAAAAAGATGCTAGGAGTGCAGCTACAAACAAGAACCTAGCCATGTCGAAGCGACTACAGAAATACAAAAGGCAATCAAGAGTCATAGCAGAGGTTTAGAACACTAGGTGGTGCCCAAGACCGAGAGAGAGAGAGACAGACCGAGAGAGAGAGAGACAGACCGAGAGAGAGAGAGACAGACCGAGAGAGAGAGAGACAGACCGAGAGAGAGAGACAGACCGAGAGAGAGAGACAGACCGAGAGAGAGAGACAGACCGAGAGAGAGAGACAGACCGAGAGAGAGAGACAGACCGAGAGAGAGAGAGAGAGACAGACCGAGAGAGAGAGAGAGAGAGACAGACCGAGAGAGAGAGAGAGAGAGACAGACCGAGAGAGAGAGAGAGAGAGACAGACCGAGAGAGAGAGAGAGAGAGACAGACCGAGAGAGAGAGAGAGAGAGACAGACCGAGAGAGAGAGAGAGAGACAGACCGAGAGAGAGAGAGAGAGAGACAGACCGAGAGAGAGAGAGAGAGAGAGAGAGAGAGAGAGACAGACCGAGAGAGAGAGAGAGAGACAGACCGAGAGAGAGAGAGAGAGACAGACCGAGAGAGAGAGAGAGAGACAGACCGAGAGAGAGAGAGAGACAGACCGAGAGAGAGAGAGAGACAGACCGAGAGAGAGAGAGAGACAGACCAAGAGAGAGAGAGACCGAGAGAGAGAGAGACCGAGAGACAGACCGAGAGAGAGAGAGACCGAGAGAGAGAGAGACCGAGACCGAGACAGACCGAGAGAGAGAGAGAGAGAGAGAGAGAGAGACAGACCGAGAGAGAGAGACAGACCGAGAGAGAGAGACAGACCGAGAGAGAGAGACAGACCGAGAGAGAGAGACAGACCGAGAGAGAGAGAGACAGACCGAGAGAGAGAGAGACAGACAGACAGACCGAGAGAGAGACAGACAGACCGAGAGAGAGAGAGACAGACAGAGAGAGAGAGAGAGACAGACCGAGAGAGAGAGAGAGACAGACCAAGAGAGAGAGAGACCGAGAGAGAGAGAGACCGAGAGACAGACCGAGAGAGAGAGAGACCGAGAGAGAGAGAGACCGAGACCGAGACAGACCGAGAGAGAGAGAGAGAGAGAGAGAGAGAGAGAGAGACAGACCGAGAGAGAGAGACAGACCGAGAGAGAGAGACAGACCGAGAGAGAGAGACAGACCGAGAGAGAGAGACAGACCGAGAGAGAGAGAGACAGACCGAGAGAGAGAGAGACAGACAGACAGACCGAGAGAGAGACAGACAGACCGAGAGAGAGAGAGACAGACAGACCGAGAGAGAGACAGACAGACCGAGAGAGAGAGAGACAGACAGACCGAGAGAGAGAGAGACAGACAGACCGAGAGAGAGAGAGAGACAGACAGACCGAGAGAGAGAGAGACAGACAGACCGAGAGAGAGAGAGACAGACAGACCGAGAGAGAGAGAGACAGACAGACCGAGAGAGAGAGAGACAGACCGAGAGAGAGAGAGAGACAGACCGAGAGAGAGAGAGAGACAGACAGACCGAGAGAGAGAGAGACAGACAGACCGAGAGAGAGAGAGACAGACCGAGAGAGAGAGAGAGACAGACCGAGAGAGAGAGAGAGACAGACCGAGAGAGAGAGAGAGACAGACCGAGAGAGAGAGACAGACCGAGAGAGACAGACAGACCGAGAGAGAGAGAGACAGACAGACCGAGAGAGAGAGAGACAGACAGACCGAGAGAGAGAGAGACAGACAGACCGAGAGAGAGAGAGAGACAGACCGAGAGAGAGAGAGACAGACCGAGAGAGAGAGAGAGAGACAGACCGAGAGAGAGAGAGACAGACCGAGAGAGAGAGAGAGAGAGACAGACCGAGAGAGAGAGAGAGACAGACCGAGAGAGAGAGAGAGAGACCGAGAGAGAGAGAGAGAGAGAGAGACCGAGAGAGAGAGAGAGAGACCGACCGAGAGAGAGAGAGAGAGAGACCGAGAGAGAGAGAGAGAGAGACCGACCGAGAGAGAGAGAGACCGACCGAGAGAGAGAGACAGACCGAGAGAGAGAGACAGACCGAGAGAGAGAGAGAGAGACAGACCGAGAGAGAGAGAGAGAGAGACAGACCGAGAGAGAGAGAGAGAGAGACAGACCGAGAGAGAGAGAGAGAGAGACAGACCGAGAGAGAGAGAGAGAGAGACAGACCGAGAGAGAGAGAGAGAGACAGACCGAGAGAGAGAGACAGACCGAGAGAGAGAGAGAGAGAGACAGACCGAGAGAGAGAGAGAGAGAGAGACAGACAGAGAGAGAGAGACAGACCGAGAGAGAGAGAGAGAGAGACAGACCGAGAGAGAGAGAGAGAGACAGACCGAGAGAGAGAGAGAGACAGACCGAGAGAGAGAGAGAGACAGACCGAGAGAGAGAGAGAGACAGACCAAGAGAGAGACAGACCGAGAGAGAGAGAGACCGAGAGAGAGAGAGACCGAGAGACAGACCGAGAGAGAGAGAGACCGAGAGAGAGAGAGACCGAGACCGAGACAGACCGAGAGAGAGAGAGAGAGAGAGAGAGAGAGAGACAGACCGAGAGAGAGAGACAGACCGAGAGAGAGAGACAGACCGAGAGAGAGAGACAGACCGAGAGAGAGAGACAGACCGAGAGAGAGAGAGACAGACCGAGAGAGAGAGAGACAGACAGACAGACCGAGAGAGAGAGAGACAGACCGAGAGAGAGAGACAGACCGAGAGAGAGAGAGACAGACCGAGAGAGAGAGAGACAGACAGACAGACCGAGAGAGAGAGAGACAGACAGACAGACCGAGAGAGAGACAGACAGACCGAGAGAGAGAGAGACAGACAGACCGAGAGAGAGAGAGACAGACAGACCGAGAGAGAGAGAGACAGACAGACCGAGAGAGAGAGAGACAGACAGACCGAGAGAGAGAGAGACAGACAGACCGAGAGAGAGAGAGACAGACAGACCGAGAGAGAGAGAGACAGACCGAGAGAGAGAGAGAGAGACAGACCGAGAGAGAGAGAGAGAGACAGACCGAGAGAGAGAGACAGACCGAGAGAGAGAGAGAGAGAGACAGACCGAGAGAGAGAGACAGACCGAGAGAGAGAGAGAGAGAGACAGACCGAGAGAGAGAGAGAGACAGACCGAGAGAGAGAGAGAGAGAGAGAGACCGAGAGAGAGAGAGAGAGACCGACCGAGAGAGAGAGAGAGAGAGACCGAGAGAGAGAGAGAGAGAGACCGACCGAGAGAGAGAGAGACCGACCGAGAGAGAGAGACCGACCGAGAGAGAGAGAGACCGACCGAGAGAGAGAGAGACCGACCGAGAGAGAGAGAGACCGACCGAGAGAGAGAGAGAGAGACCGAGAGAGAGAGAGAGAGACCGACCGAGAGAGAGAGAGAGACCGACCGAGAGAGACCGACCGAGAGAGAGAGAGAGAGAGAGAGAGACCGACCGAGAGAGAGACCGACCGAGAGAGAGAGACCGACCGAGAGAGAGAGAGAGACCGACCGAGAGAGAGAGACCGACCGAGAGAGAGAGACCGACCGAGAGAGAGAGACCGACCGAGAGAGAGAGACCGACCGAGAGAGAGAGAGAGACCGACCGAGAAAGAGAGAGAGACCGACCGAGAGAGAGAGAGACAGACCGAGAGAGAGAGAGACAGACCGAGAGAGAGAGAGAGAGAGAGAGACAGACCGAGAGAGAGAGAGAGACAGACCGAGAGAGAGAGAGAGAGAGAGACAGAGAGAGAGAGACCGAGAGAGAGAGAGAGAGACAGACCGAGAGAGAGAGAGACCGAAAGAGAGAGAGACCGAGACCGAAAGAGAGACAGACCGAGAGAGAGAGAGACAGACCGAGAGAGAGAGAGAGAGAGAGAGACAGACCGAGAGAGAGAGAGAGAGACAGACCGAGAGAGAGAGAGAGAGAGACCGAGAGAGAGAGAGAGACCGACCGAGAGAGAGAGAGAGACCGACCGAGAGAGAGAGAGACCGACCGAGAGAGAGAGAGAGACCGACCGACCGAGAGAGAGACCGACCGAGAGAGAGAGAGACCGAGAGAGAGAGACCGACCGAGAGAGAGAGAGAGACCGACCGAGAGAGAGAGAGACCGACCGAGAGAGAGAGAGAGACCGACCGAGAGAGAGAGAGACCGACCGAGAGAGAGAGAGACAGACCGAGAGAGAGAGAGACAGACCGAGAGAGAGAGAGACAGACCGAGAGAGAGAGAGACAGACCGAGAGAGAGAGAGAGAGAGACAGACCGAGAGAGAGAGAGAGAGACAGACCGAGAGAGAGAGAGAGAGACAGACCGAGAGAGGGAGAGAGAGAGACAGACCGAGAGAGAGAGAGAGAGAGAGAGAGAGAGAGAGAGACCGAGAGAGAGAGAGAGAGACAGACCGAGAGAGAGAGAGAGAGACAGACCGAGAGAGAGAGAGACCGAAAGAGAGAGAGACCGAGACCGAAAGAGAGACAGACCGAGACCGAAAGAGAGACAGACCGAAAGAGAGACAGACCGAAAGAGAGAGAGAGAGAGACAGACCGAGAGAGAGAGAGAGACAGACCGAGAGAGAGAGAGACCGAGACCGAAAGAGAGACAGACCGAGACCGAAAGAGACAGACCGAGACCGAAAGAGACAGACCGAGACCGAAAGAGAGAGACAGACCGAGACCGAAAGAGAGAGACAGACCGAGACCGAAAGAGAGAGACAGACCGAAAGAGAGAGACAGACCGAAAGAGAGACAGACCGAAAGAGAGACAGACCGAAAGAGAGACAGACCGAAAGAGAGACAGACCGAAAGAGAGACAGACCGAAAGAGAGACAGACCGAGACCGAAAGAGACAGACCGAAAGAGAGACAGACCGAAAGAGAGACAGACCGAAAGAGAGACAGACCGAGAGAGAGAGACAGACCGAGAGAGAGAGACAGACCGAGAGAGAGAGACAGACCGAGAGAGAGAGAGACAGACCGAGAGAGAGAGACAGACCGAGAGAGAGAGACAGACCGAGAGAGAGAGACAGACCGAGAGAGAGAGAGAGAGAGAGAGAGAGAGACAGACCGAGAGAGAGAGAGACAGACCGAGAGAGAGAGAGACAGACCGAGAGAGAGAGAGACAGACCGAGAGAGAGAGAGACAGACCGAGAGAGAGAGAGACAGACCGAGAGAGAGAGAGAGACAGACCGAGAGAGAGAGAGAGACAGACCGAGAGAGAGAGACAGACCGAGAGAGAGAGAGAGACAGACCGAGAGAGAGAGAGAGACAGACCGAGAGAGAGAGAGACAGACCGAGAGAGAGAGAGAGACAGACCGAGAGAGAGAGAGACAGACCGAGAGAGAGAGAGAGACAGACCGAGAGAGAGAGAGACAGACCGAGAGAGAGAGAGACAGACCGAGAGAGAGAGAGACAGACCGAGAGAGAGAGAGAGACCGAGAGAGAGAGAGAGACCGAGAGAGAGAGAGACCGACCGAGAGAGAGAGAGAGAGAGACCGACCGAGAGAGAGAGAGACCGACCGAGAGAGAGACCGACCGAGAGAGAGAGAGACCGACCGAGAGAGAGAGAGAGACCGACCGAGAGAGAGAGAGAGACCGACCGAGAGAGAGAGAGAGAGAGACCGACCGAGAGAGAGAGAGAGACCGACCGAGAGAGAGAGAGACAGACCGAGAGAGAGAGAGAGACAGACCGAGAGAGAGAGAGAGAGAGAGAGACAGACCGAGAGAGAGAGAGAGAGAGAGAGACAGACCGAGAGAGAGAGAGAGACAGACCGAGAGAGAGAGAGAGAGACAGACCGAGAGAGAGAGAGAGAGAGAGAGAGAGAGACAGACCGAGAGAGAGAGAGACCGAGACCGAAAGAGAGAGAGACCGAGACCGAAAGAGAGAGAGACCGAGACCGAAAGAGAGAGAGACAGACCGAGAGAGAGAGAGACAGACCGAGAGAGAGAGACAGACCGAGAGAGAGAGAGAGAGAGAGACAGACCGAGAGAGAGAGAGAGAGACAGACCGAGAGAGAGAGAGAGAGAGAGACAGACCGAGAGAGAGAGAGAGAGAGACAGACCGAGAGAGAGAGAGACCGAGAGAGAGAGAGACCGAGACCGAAAGAGAGAGAGACCGAGACCGAAAGAGAGACAGACCGAGACCGAAAGAGAGACAGACCGAGACCGAAAGAGACAGACCGAAAGAGAGACAGACCGAAAGAGAGACAGACCGAAAGAGAGACAGACCGAAAGAGAGACAGACCGAAAGAGAGAGAGAGAGACAGACCGAAAGAGAGACAGACCGAGAGAGAGACAGACCGAGAGAGAGACAGACCGAGAGAGAGAGACCGAGAGAGAGAGACCGAGAGAGAGAGAGACAGACCGAGAGAGAGAGAGAGAGAGAGAGACAGACCGAGAGAGAGAGAGAGAGAGAGAGACAGAGAGAGAGAGAGAGAGAGAGAGACAGACCGAGAGAGAGAGAGAGAGAGAGAGACAGACCGAGAGAGAGAGAGAGAAAGACAGAGACAGACCGAGACACTTGGGATACTCTTAAAGTTTTATTGTTTGATTCTACCCTTTTTTTTTTTCCCTTTTCATGTAGGTTTCTATGGAGTTTTTCCTTTTTGGCACCTAAACTCTAGAGAGAGAGATATATATATATATATTACTCTAAAAGAGCTCATGCTATGCTACATATAAGCAAGAGAATTCTGAATTCTTTTAAAGAAACTTAGAAGACAAAACCCTCAAGGTGATCTTTTATTCAGACAGAAATCTGCTAATTCTATCTATCCAATTAAAAAAGCTTTTGAATGATGATCAGTAAGAAGAGAGATTTGAAGTTTCGGTCAGATTTTCAGGCTGCCGTGACAGGCAGCAGATGAATAGCGTGCACCATCCAACACTGAACACACTTCCAACAGGGCAGGATAAACACCTCCCTCCTGCAAAGTTGGCGGTATATCACACAATTGATGAGCACACACTAATAACGCAGAAGATGGAAGACACCTAGTTTGTAAGGATAACATCTAACATCGAAAAAAAACATAAAAAGGTCATGAAAGTTCAAGAGAAAAAGGGTCTTTAATAACAAATCAGTACTTACATCATACAAATAATACCAATATCTACTAATAGCATGGAGAACCCGCAAGAGGATCACAACATCAAGGGAAGGGTCATCAAAAGTGATATTTTCAGGAGGAGCTGAGATGAGGTACACTTCCAACGGGTTTGTAACTTTCGGACATACTCCATCTGCACATAAATAACAGAGCATTAATGGTGGTGATGCAGAAATGTGAAAGCATGTGTCACTGTAACAATGGCATTCCAGAGGCACAGATTTGCTCATGACAGAGACAAACAGGTTATTTAGCCAACCACTTTAATGTAAGCAGCAAGCTTCTAAATCAGTTTAGAAAATGATTTCAAACAAGCAAAATGGGTGCTTTGGCAATATTTCAGGAATAAGTTTGGGTGCTAATAAATTAAGCAAAACTGCAATGCCATACAACTAGATCTTAAGAATAGTGCTATAAATGTCGGACTGGCTTACCCTTTGTTGCTCTTGGTGTCCAAACCACAAGGAATCCACAGAATGAAAAACACAGATGAAATAATCCTCAATGCAATGGCGAAGAAAACTACTTTTAAACAGTAACACAATAGCATTAGTGAAATCTTTTGACTCCAGTACGTGAGACATGGCGCAATGGGAAACTAAGGAGGAAGAAGGGTGTCTTCCTGATCCTCCTCCGTTGTGGCTAATGCCTCATGTATTGGAATAAAGAGATTTCCCTAATGCTCGTGTGGGTCTGTTAGAAGTATTTTTCCTCACTTTTGCCCCAAGGATTAGCTCATATGTTTTTACAGTTTTGTGGATCTCAAACCTTAAACTACTGTTGACGCAAGGTTACATGCTTAGTCAATAGTCCAACCAATCGCCACACCTGCGTAAGTACATCAACTACGTACTGTGGCACAATGACACTTCACGTATTTAATGTTATTCGTATCTAGTGTTATTATGGTTCATATAACGGGTGATTGCATTTTTAGTTTTCATTGTGAGAGATGCCTCTCCAAGTCACTCATACCATGCCACAATTCATCATGTTTCTTTGAATTCCTTGGAGATGTTTTAGTTGGAGCAGTTTGGGCTCGACCTCTCTTTCCCCCCACTGCATCCTTTGTGCTCTCTTCATCTTCTCGGACAGGCTTGTACCTTAAAAAAAAAAAAGCAATATTGAAGCAAAGTTTTCAAGTCTTTTTGAGTGTAATAGCCAAAGATGTGAGCAATGGTAAAAACTAAAAAGTATTAGCAGCAATGTCTGGGCACCGCTAGCTTCACCTAAGCAGATCTGACGTGAACGGTTGTATTAAAACCAGCTAACGTACTAAATGGAAAGAGCAGAATGCCTTCAAATGCGCAAGTTGAATACAGCGGGGGCGGTACAAATATTTGTGGTAATGGTCTATTGCTGAAAGATGCAGTGGAGTTGCTACTTTGCCGTGGTGGTAACTCAGTTTTAGGTGTTCTAAAACTAATATTGTAGGTAACCTTAATGTCCTGTAATAAAGGATTAAGAGGAAAGGATCAAAAAGGAAGAAAGAGGAGAAAGAAATGGGCAGACTTAAGATACCATCAAGAAAGAGCATGGTGAGCAAGAGGTATTTATAACAAAATTAGGAACCCAGATTCTGTCCATGGTTTGACTCTAGCCAGCGAAATCATGAACGACATTAACCATATTGTGTGTGTCTTTGTCCAGATGCCAGCTCTTCCCAGCGGGTTACTCTCATCGTCTGTAGACTCCCGTTCCTCTTCAGTCTGAATGCTGTACTGCCGAACAGCCTGGTAAACAGTCATGTTGTAAGGAAGCAGGTGATCTCCAATGTAGAACTGTAGTCTATGCCGGACATTTCCTGAATTAAGGAACTGAGCCGCCTTCAAGACAGGATAAAGAATATAATGGTCAATGAGGCCTAGACTTGCTAACAGGAATAATTATGCTTTAGTTTTTTTCAAATAAGTTCATACGGTGGTACTAAATGTCAAAGTAGATGATGTGTACCATATGTAACAGAATCACTCGTCAGGCAGAAACCTATACAATATAGATTTATGTGCAGGAGGAAAAGAAAACCAAACCAGGTATATGAAATCCTCAAATAGATGGCAGTGGATTAATAAAATATATACTATATTAGAACAGAATAAAATCTGTATATATATATTTTAAAGCATATATAAAGAAAATGGGTAATTGTAAGCGAAAAAATTCACTTTAACATAATTTATTTTTTTCTTTGCTTGAGGAAGAGTCCATTTTGTAGCAGTCACATGGGTATTTTTAGAATACAGCTCTTAATGTTAGTGACCAGGAAATGGACAAAGATGCCAATAAGACATTAATGATCACATTTAACATGATTTTTGTCTACATATGCCCTATCCACTACGTTATTTCTCTAATGCACAAGCTTTTACATGTGCATTCTTCTGTCAGATACGCCCCCCTTCTTAAGAGCCATCTTCCTTTAGAAGCAAAAAATAAAATAAAAAAAAAACACTGGAAAGAGCATGAAACACTAGTAGGAAAAATACAGATAAGCCAACAGTACATATAAATCTGAGGAGACGACATGAGAAACAACATCTCCTGGGATTAATATTCCCTTTACTCCTGGGCACTACAAAGTGAATGTAAACCATACTCAAAAGATATGAGAATTACAACTTTGTTGATCTTTTTAATGTTATGCTAGCACAAAATACTGACAAAAAACAAACAAAACTAATCTGAAGTGTAGACCACATACATATGTTAAGCTACAATGATAACATCTTACCAAAGACTCATCAATCTCTTCATCAGAACCATCATCATCACTGTCCTCGTCATCCTCTCTCACCCTGCCATAACCTGGAAAAACAAACCATCAAGCCTTAGTAACTATATAACCAGGTTACAGGGACTATTGATTTACATTTTGACCAGACATGATATTTACAATTGTAAGTAGGCCTGAAACACGTGACTTTGAAACACACTTACCTCTGACCACTAAATATCTCTCGATTGCTTGAACAAGAGCCAAGGGATCAATTTTAACAGGGCCTCCCTTCCACTGCTTGACATTAGTACAATCTGGGTGTCTCTGTAACTGGCATTTCAGCTGATGAGTATTAAAAAACTTCAGCGCTTGGGAACCTCTGGAGAGAACAAAACACACTATTAGATTCCAGTCAGATTTAAACATTATAATACAGGTTGCAACACTATTGTTTACTCCTAACACTTGCTAAATACACAACTCTGCAACAACACAGGGACCCCATTTAAACCTAGGTGAACACGTTTTCAAGTCTAGAAAAACATTTGTCTTGACTAACTGTATACCCTTCATTTGTGCAAGAAATGAGAATATTTTATTTCTGTATACCCAATCATATGTTGGGTTAAATGAATTATAATGATACGGTTATGGTGGCTTGCAGTTGGTAGAACTGTATATACAGTTCCAAGAAAAAAAAATACAACTCAAAAACATTGGCCAAGGTGGATATACACTGCGCCCAGATGTGTTTCCGATTAAGGGTCTCAGATCACGTATTTGTCAGAGGGTCTCATACCGCATACTGATAAAATTATCTGGGGAAAAAAAAAATCACTGCATCAAAGTGCTCACCTGCATCCGGTATGTGCAACATCTTTTGTTTGTTTCGGCTTGATGTGGAAATTAGCAACATACTCAGATTTGTCCACTTACAATGATAATTAGGCCCACTCACTTTATCCAAATATATTAAACATTGATCCTCCGCACCATTGTGCAATTATAAATTATTAAGAGAGACAAGCAAGCAACAAAAAAGGATTAATGGTTCCTAGTGTGCTGTAAGGATCCTATTTTGAGAGGAATACAACTTTTGTCAGCCTCTGAAATTCAGACTGATAATATGGAGGTTTCCTCTTCAGGGAAATATGCTTTTGGCTCTTTAACACATCAGGCTGAATAGCTGGAGGGTTCAGAAAAATGTACCTGTGCTCAGATCAAAGTCTGTTTTTCAGCTTGTGTAGTATATTTTCCGGAGAAGGCTTTGAAGAGGACAGTGATTTGAAATTCTAACTACAGCTCCAATTTGTCACAGTCTGACTAATGGAAGGAGCATCCACTGTTTTAATTTGCACATTTGTGTTGGGACAGCTGAGGGATAATTAAGTTTCCAGAAAGGGTACAATCGCTGTTTCATGTAGTTTGTCATCTGACTTTCTGGTCTAAACACAGGTCTTTAAGTTGTACCTATGGAATAGTGTGTGTATATGCAATTGATTTGATGCAAAAGATGTGTTTACCCAAACTGAAGCCATAAGGGTGAATGAGATCCTCAAATGATTCCCTTTCACACTACAGATCTTCTGTATCTTGAACAGTCATTCATTGGTTTTAACCCATGGCCTGCGTTTTGGTGTACTTCAACCTATCAAGGAGGAGGAGAATCCTTCCACAAGCAACCAGAAACCCACCTATGCCGTACAACTGCCCACCAACATGGCAGAATTATATTCAAGAACAAAGCAGCGCCTGCCTTTTAGGGTGGTTTACCTAGTTGTAATGGAGTGAGTCATAGTTTGGAAGCAGGATTGCTCAATAAGTTAATGTGTCTGGCACCAGTAGTTATTGCAAGCAGCATTAAAGGAGTATCACACACAACCATTCCTGTTTTATTGACATAAGCTAGTTATACAAGCACCTGAGGTACCGTGTGCAGTCAGGCAGTGTGTGGGCAGGAAATGACATCATGCATGTAGCATTGAATGAAGACTCAGCAAAGGAACAGACTCTCAAATTAGAGAAAACAAAGCAGTGAAGATTAGAAACTATATTACTGGATAAAAACAATTCTATACATTAGATAGCACTGTATAGAAAGGTTATTACTAACAAATAGCATGTATATTTTTACATGGGATTACATTTAAGTTGTACTTTCTAATTGTAAGATGACAAACAACTTAAAGATGGAAACCAGCAGAAGTACGCCAAATTTACTAAACACCTAAATGTTTTGAAATTCCTCTCTTTGCAAGTTTGAAGCAGATTATACTCTTACGCTAGATGTTCTTACCGGCTGCCTGTGCCATTTCCGCTTGGAAAATCGTGTACTTTGACTGGGAACTGTTCCATCTGACTCAGGCAGTTGTTCATCTTGTGGATTAGTGCCAGCAAGTGGCCATTTTCGGTTGGCTCGAGCCTCCCTAGTGGTTCCTCTCCAGGTTGCTGTAAAGAAACACAAGTTTGGATGAATGCAGATCCTTTCCCAAATGTCCGATTGTTATTTTAGTCTCATATATTACAGCTCATCAAATCTCAAGATACCTCTGCATCTTTAAAATGTATTTTGGTTTGCACAGATTGCTTCTAAATATACAGGGGCCCAGTATAGAAATGTGCACGCACCTAAATTTATAAAACATTTGACACCCATATATTCTAGTTATAATGGTTTACTATAGTTCTATCCTTTCAAGAACAATCATGAGTAAGGATGTCGTTAAAGAACAACCATTCCTGTTTAATGATGTGGTGATGTCTCTACAGTACTAAACTGTTCAATGGTTCTCCTTGTGCAACCACTACTGGCTCGGGTGAGGTCCATCTGGTCTATCATAGACATTTTGTACCTGGGTATATTTACCAGTATATTTACCGGGGCCCATTGTACAAAGCTGCACACAGCTAAAATTATAATCTGTCAAGATAAGATCCTTCAGTAAAAAATAAAAACATCCTTACGCATGACCCAGGGCATCTTTGATTTTTACAATGAAAGAAAAAGGTGACTGAAAGGACCTTGCCAAAAAAATATGCACACAGGAAGAGTATGTGGACGCATGTGCAAATTAAACTTGTTCAGAGTTTTGAGAGATGTGAGAACACACTGTACAGCAAAGGTGAATTAACTAGAGGTTTCCCTGCCCAAATGGTTGATGTTAAAATAACAATTTTGTCAACCTATGACTCTATATGAAGAGGTGTGGGTCTGTTACCCTGCCGTAAAGAGGATTTTCATCTTTAGTCCACTCCACTTAGTACAGGATCATTGGGTTATATCCCAAAAATATTTGCTCCGTCCTATCTTACAAGCTGCTGCAAAAATGTTATTACACTTGGCAGTGTTTAATGGCTTAATCTTAGGTTCCCCCGGTCTCTTTTCCTTTAGTCCATCTTAATCTAAGCCAAGAGCGTCCAACGTGCGGCCTGCCGGGCATCGAGGTGTGGCCCATGTGAGCCCTCCAGCGGTAGCCGCACCTCCGACAGCTAGTCGCTCGAGAAGGCGTATCAGAGAACAACGTTCTCCGCACCTAACTCCTTGTGCGCATGACCCCCCTTTACCTTGTGCGTGAGGTCAGTGCATGGGTAAAAGGGAGGAGAGAAGCAGTCTGAAGCCCCATTCAAAAAATAAAAAAAACAAAAAACTGTGTGGTTGGCCAGGTAGTGTGTTTGTGTGTAAATGTGCGAGTAAGTGTGTCTGTGTGTAAATGTGCGTGTAAGTGTGTCTCTGTAAATGTGCGTGTAAGTGTGTCTCTGTAAATGTGCGTGTAAGTGTGTCTCTGTAAATGTGCGTGTAAGTGTGTAACTGTATAAATGTGCGTGTGTAACTGCATAAATGTGCGTGTAAGGGTGACTTTTTTAACTGTAGTTTTATTGCTGTATTTTCATACACACACACTAATATATATATATATATTCTCTGAATGAAAAATGAATGCAGCCCATGCTCACATACATTTCTGTTGAAATGGCCCACCACAACAATGATCTAAGAATTAATTAAAGCATACTCAATTTCAACTGTCCTGCCCATTTAAAAACTTACAGGAGACCCGTAGAAAACATGGAGGAATCTCTTGAGACGAATGTCACGGTTCACTATGTCCTTTTCACTCTTTGAAGTGAGGTACAAAAGCAGCTGTTTCACAAATCCACTGTGCTGGATTTCAAACGAAGAGACGTCAGACTCCGACACTATGCTTCGGATTTCTTCAAGGCACTCAACTCCACCATCCACCTAAGGAAAGCAGAACAGATACATCAATTAGTAAACATTGGAGGAGAAAGAAGTCAGACAGTCTGGTGCATTCAGGGAGACAGAAGTGAGAAACAAATCCTCTCTCTGATTGGCTGGCTGGCAGACAACCACATCTCTAAAGGGTATAAGTCGCATTTACTTGGGACCGTTTGTGGTTCCCTGCCTCGGCTTCCCCCTATGTGTTCAGATGTTTTTTCCCCCTCATGCACTTCGCTATAGCCGTGTCGGTGGCACACGATTTTTAACTTTTGCTTCCAACAAAGTCGCAAAAAAACCCCAAACCAACATTTTTGTAATTAACCTACTGGACACTACTACACTTTTCTGCTTATCACTAAATAGCATTAAAACATAGAACATGGTTTCATTATGACTACACAAAACATCTATAAAAATAGTGAATTCCCCCACTTATTTTTTCAGCACTGATTAACGAATATTTTGTATAAATATTTTTTATTTGTAAGTTTGGTTGCCATTTGTCTGGCATTAAAAACACAGTACCTGGAGATTGAGCTGTTCTGTGGCGTTACAAAGTCTCTGTAGCACATTAAGTGCAGGATTACTGCCATCCATGTTCTCAGAGCTAAAATATCGTTCCACAAATTTATGTGCCTGCTCTTTAATCCATCCACGGATTCGCTCTCTTTAAGGAAAAAGAGTAAAGTTCGGTTGCATTATTTGTTGATAAAAAGACAGATTTCCATTAAACAAAATTAGTCACCATAATGTGATGGTTCCATGCATTTCAGCTAGTACCAGCACCAGCTCTATTTCAAATGGTAAAAAAAAAGATAAATCCCCAGGTGCTAAATTGTTAAAATACTCATTTGGGCTGAAGTGTACCCGGAAGCATGTCGAAAGCATACAGAATAAAGTTTATTTTGATAAAAACTTAACAGTTTATCAAAACAAGCTATAAAATAACCAAAACGGAAAAGACAAACGCAAGGGTAAAAATGAAAAGGAGGAATCGGTCGGGGCTTCTTTGCAGTCCTACCTGTTATTTGAGATGGTTTCCTTGGAAGCAGTCCTCGCCAATCCACTGACCCCCGCTGTACGTGCAGGCTCAATGTTGTTGCTGTTAGACTGCGTGCTTAATCTGCCCCAGGTCTTTGGGTTTAAGCTGGACAGGAATGAGGATTTTGGAGACTGCGTGGTCGTTGGACTTTTTGCTGAACAGCAGGAGGGAGGGGGAAAGAAGTCAGTTGCTAAATACAAAAAAGGGAAGAAAACCTATAATTGAAGACTCTAGTCATTTCCAAGCCCATGTTTTAGAGTGTTTAAAAATTATTTTTTTTAACAGAATATTTCATGTAAACTACAGCAGCCGCTATGTGTCATTTTATATGAGAGCAAAAATATTTAAATTATATCATAATGCATATTACAATGTGCTATACCTCAAATAATTTTAGGGAGACAGGCTTGTGTTTTTTAAAACATAAATCAGATGCAAATTGTGTGATGGAAAATACATTCACCTTGATTGTCTACTTTGTCTTCATCACGAGGTGGGGAATACTTTGGCCTCCTTGGCCCACGTTTTGGCAGTCGTTTCCTCTTCAATACATCACTTAGCCTCCTAAAACAGAGCATAGAGAAGGCGTTTAGAGGTCTGCTCCCCGCAAATTATTTTTATATTTCGGAACTGAACACATACAAATCTCATAACATCGCTCATTTATGCAATTATGTTTTTTTCTAGAAGTACAATTTCAAACATTGAACATTTGTAGGTATGAGCAGAATAAGCCTGGAAATGTGCATCTGATATTCCCAATAAATCCTCACTCACCCTTGTGGACTGAGATCAAGGGAATCGTCCCGGTGCTGCAGGCTGGGTGATCCAAGGTCAGCAGCTGCATTAGCAGCCACAGTGCCAGTTCCAGTGCTTATGGCCATTGTGCCGCTTAGAGACCCAGACCCATTTGTGCAAACCTTTGGTGGACTGGTTAGCAGAGTTTCGGACTCGGCCAGATTCTTGACTTGGTGCATCACACCTGTGGAAATTGGAAAGGCACCTAGTATCATATCTGACCTGTTTATTATGGGTCAATATATACAGTTGAAGTAGCACAGTCACATGTGGGTAAAATAAATGACCACCCCGTCATAATGTAGTAGTATGTCTGTGAACCAATGTTGATTAAAAAAATGCTTAATTTCATTAACTCCCAAAATAAGAACAGTACTAAGCCCCAAATATACCGTATTTACCGGCGTATAACACGCACTTTTTCTCCCTGAAAATAGGGGGAAATGATGTGTGCGTGTTATACGCCGAAAAAAAAAAATAATCTAAAACTTACCTCGTTCCTGCTCTGTCCCCCGGTGCTCTGAAGCTGTGTGGCTGTGAGGGAAGCGTTGTGCGCTCCCCTCCAGCCGCGCGGTCAACAAAGTGTGTTTTTTTTTAAACAAACTTTATTGTTCCGCGCAGCTGGAGGGGAGCTCACAACGCTTCCCTCACAGCCACGCAGCTTCAGAGCACCGGGGGACAGAGCAGGAACGAGGTAAGTGCTGGGGTCTGGGGAAGGGTGGCATAACGAGCATACTAAGGGGCAATATGCTGGCATATTGGGGCCAATATGCTGGCATATTGGGGCCAATATGCTGGCATATTGGGGCCAATATGCTGGCATATTGGGGCCAATATGCTGGCATATTGGGGCCAATATGCTGGCATATTGGGGCCAATATCCTGGCATATTGGGGCCAATATCCTGGCATATTGGGGCCAATATCCTGGCATATTAAAATGGCATATTGGGGGCAATATCCTGGCATATTAAAATGGCATATTGGGGGCAATATCCTGGCATATTAAAATGGCGTATTGGGGGCAATATCCTGGCATATTAAAATGGCATATTGGGGGCAATATCCTGGCATATTAAAATGGCATATTGGGGGCAATATCCTGGCATATTAAATGGCATATTGGGGGCAATATCCTGGCATATTAAAATGGCATATTGGGGGCAATATCCTGCATATTAAAATGGCATATTGGGCTTCAAAGTTCTTTATTTGAAATTTAAGTTTTTTTTCCTGAAATTTCTTTCTTAAAATGAGGTGCGTGTTATACGCCGATAAATACGGTATATATATATTTAGATTTTTACTTGGAAGTTAGCATATATACACACACTACATACATACACTGTTTTTGATCATTTTCTACACTGTAAGTTTCTCCAGCACTTTATGTGGTGTTCATTTATTTTTCCCACATGACTATGCTCTACTCCAACTGAATAGGTATGGTTTGTATAAGGAAAGACAATGCTGCAATTTCCAAACAGCAGGCACACATTGTGAAACATTTGAAACATCTGCTATGAGCAAGCACCATAAATTTCAAGGTAACAATGATCAATATATCAAGGGTGAAAGACAAGTGAAGACAGGACAAATTAAAAAGGAAGGGGGGGGGGGGGGGGGAATTATAGACTTGCACATTACCTTCTCTTCTGAAGTATACACTGAATATGTCAGGTAGCTTCTGCATTAGGATTTCTGCCATTTGAAGAGCTCCTACCACAATTTTAAGGTCCTGACTGGACAGCATTGATGCAATATGACTACAAAACAGAAGTATGTGTTATTGTATAAATAACTACTCTGACAGAAATATAGCATTATGTAATAGGTATATTACCTATTTCGAAATACAATAGGGCACATCAAAAATATGTATACCTTTCTTTCAGATTTGTTTAAAAAAAAAAAAGACAAAACGTGAATTTTGTATATAGCCTCTAGTTTGTAAGCTTGTGAGCAGGGCTCTCTACCTCATGTATCTGTCTGTTCTTGTTCATCTAACTTAGTATGTAGTCCCCCTCTATGCGCTGTACTTAGCTCTATATAAATAAATGTAGTTTATTCACAATCTAACTGATTTGTACTCTACCCATAAGGCTGCATACAACCATAACCCAATTCCTTTGCACATTTGCAAATGTTTGATGTGTAACAGAAGCCCCCTTATCACTTGCATGCCTTTGGACCACTTGGAGGGTACAAATTTCCCTCTCACTCTGGCAAGGATTTGCATGGCACAGGTTTAGTGTGAGACATCAGTACAGGTCACAATATGGACTCTCACCATACCTGTACTGTCCTGTCTACACCTGTTGGATTACAGTATTGAAGTATGAAGACACAAAATGTGCCCCGGCTAGGATCAGTGGTCTCGCCCCACCATCCTCAAATTTTACAAATTATGTGTGTTGAGCAGTTTCACTCTAAATTTTAAAGTTTTACACTATTGTTAAATATACATCCATTAACCATTATTCATAACACCTTTAGACAGGTCATTTATTGCTTAGTTTCTAAAACAAAATATAGCTTAAGTTCACAGAAGTTGACAAAAGGGTCAACTAATGTACCAAAATAACAGTTAAGTTTGTGCAATCCAGTGATGCACTCCAATAAGATATACATGCATGTACACAACATTTTGTTATACACCAACTCAAGCAATACCTGGACACTGCATGGTTCTTTAACACGTCTTTCAGGAGCTCAGCATCAGCAAAATAAATTATCCTAAGGATTGCTCTAAGGCACTTGTGTCTGACGGCAGGCCCAGCAGAGGAGCTGTACACCTCATAAAGCACTCCGAATAATGTCTTAATAAATGACTTAGCCAGCTCGGGGTCCTCTTTCATCAGCTGCGCTCTGGCGTCATCTCTTTTTAGCTCAGAATGTCCACCTACAGAAAAATTGAACAAATTCAGGTATGAGGAAGAGGCCTAGGGTAGCCCAGGAAAAGCACAGTTAGTCGCACAAGGAAAGCTGCTGTATTGTGAATTTGTAAGGACAAAATCCATGTAAACAAAGTATTAGGAGATAAATATTGTTTTGTGTCACAGCTTATAATAAACCGAAAAGTCAGAATTTACAGTTTTAAGGCAACAGAAAGGGTTTTAAAAATTTAAGGTAAAATTGTTTTGTAATGGTTTTCTGCCCATCTCTCCAAGACCCTATTTTACTGACTCATTACATTTAGAGGCTCTTGTTAAATTATTTTCAATGTAAAAAACTACAAAGAACATGAACATTGCTTTAAAAAGCAAAAATAAATGTATGTCACATATTAGAAACATACAGAAAATAAGCTATGTAGAACTGCTCCTTTAGAACAGAGGTTTTTAAAAACTAGAGTACCTTTCAATAGTCATTCCATTTATTGCAAAAGTCAAAGTTAAAACTCACTATCTTAACAAGGAACACCAGCAGCTATTGTTGTTCAGCACTGGACATGCCAAGTGTTCCTCCAGCTGGTAGAATAGGCTTTCCCTCGCCAGTTACTGGGCGTGTGGTGCAATAACGTGCCGCCAAACCAATGACAGAGCTTCACTAGCTTTCTTAGCTTTAGAATAGTGCACAATTGGAGCAAAGCTCAAAAGCCAGTTTAAACGTCAGTCAAAAAAAGTCATTTTAATTTCTCTTTAATAAACTATGGCTTATTTGTATATATCTTGGAGGTGCACGAAATTGGGTGCAAAAACAGTTTGAATATAAAAAGGACATCCAAACACAGAAATGCAATAAAAAAAAAAAGAAAATAGATATATTGTACTACTGGTACTTGTGTTATGAGAGAAATTATACAGCCTATTAGAGATGCATTTCATTTACAGAGCTTAAAATAATGTAATGTCTCATAAGTGGGGACGAGGGGATGAGTCAAAACACATTTTGGTCAAATCCACAGTGAAACTGTAACAGCTGGAGTACTTACTAGTGTTGGCATTGGCTAAAGGGTTAGGTTTTCTCTGAATGGCGCGTGCAGTTCCGGTATCCTCGTTGATTTGCTGCATAGAATTAAAATCAATAGTATAAACACGCCCCAGTGTAGACAAACTTATTTCATCCTCACCAACCTGATGGGCTGCCTGAGAACACAGATATAAAACAGAGAGATAATCCTTGAATAGAAACACAAAAGACGTTGTCACGCAGTAGGTTAGACTGTGTTTTGTCCTCTCTGGGTAGCCAGCACTATTCTATATACATTTTTATGTGTTCTGAAATTCAATGCACGAGAAATTTAAATTCGGGTTCTAGGAAATAAAATATGTGGGAAGCAGGTACGCATTTATCCTTAATGGCGAATCACATTGGTTCTATTAATAGGGAAAGTGACTTCCAGGCGCTATATCAAGATGACTAGTTGACATCATCCTTTCACATGTACCAAAAATCATGATACAGTGAAAATTACATAAACAATTAAAACCCACAAATATCTCTAATGGGGTTGACCAGTTATCCGCTTTGCACAATAAGGATCTTAACTCACAATCAGAGCTCTAAAAACACTTGTATGTTTAAAGTAATGGCACCATTGCATGCATGGAATGAGCTTCATAAAAAAATTTTTATATAAAAAATAAAAAGATGTGTGCCTCTTGTCTTGGGATTGACTAGCATATTATGCTCTGCTCATGTAATCGTGAAGAAAACACCATAAAGCCTTTACTAAAGCCATTTCTTCATAGAAGGGGGGTACATGGTATATCTTAAGTAGAAAATGCCATAAAGATTCACCACTTACTTTATAATCATTGGATCCCCTTTCTAGTGACTGGGGGGAAAAGGAATAATAGCAAAAATAGGTCAGTACAAGGGGTATAATCTCAAATGGATAAGAAGTTAATTTTCTATATCCAAAATCTGGTAAGATAGCACCCACAGAGGACAACACATTGCCTAAAATGTCAGAAGTCATAAGTAATGCTAAACATCTACACAAATGTTAATATAAAGCTGTTTACATGAGGTAACTGTCACAACCACAGCACAGTAGACTATATATGCAGGCAATATACACACAATACACATATACATCTGTCTAAAGACAGCCAACAGTGGGAGATGAGATGTAGGATCTTGAAAGCTTCCATGGAGTATATTCCACATTATGTTAAGTTCATCTGCACAGGATTACACAGGTTTTCACTAACTTTCCCCATTAAATTGACTCCAAATTCAGGGGTAGGGCGAAAACTATAGAAAATTAAATTTAGTGTGGAGCATCATGGATTGCAACAGTGCAGTTATCAAGAAAGCCAAAAGACTGCAAGGGAATCAGTCCAAATAATAATGTATTATGAAAGATCAAGGATAAACAAAATATGGGCCTTCTGTGTCTGCTTTGTAAAGTTGATATGAAAAATGTCATCAGGAGATATCAATTCTTTAAAGGGACACTAAACTTTACTTTTAACTTGTGCTTCCAATATAGAATCACAAGTGAAAGGTTAGTTGTCCCTAGTGTGAGGATAAAGTTGAATGAACTTCTGATAGTACACGCCAGTTTATCCTCTGACTGGCAGCTGCCATCGTTCCACAGTTAGCAGGCAGCCGTCTGGCTGTCTGCTAGCTCAGAGAGATCATTGGTTTTGCAAGAGATCCGCAGAGGACCTTAATTAGGGTGCCCCCAGCTGATTCCATGCAAAAACCAGTGTCTCCATCTGCGCTAGCAGCGAGACCCCCACATTCTGCAGACCTCGATCAGACAGAGCGGGACGAGGCCCCAATCTTTTGGCTGTGCGTGCGCCGACACTGCCAGTGCGTGACAGCCTGGAACTGCAGTGTCTCAGCTGTGAAACACAGCAGAGTGAAAACAGACGTTTATTAAGATACATGTCAGGTTTCCTCCCGACCAGAAGGGCATATTTTTGTTCCTTGAAGGAAGCAAGGTTAAAAAAATAGTTGTCCATTAAAAGACATTTAAATGAACTGGACACTACGCATGGAGAACAGAACATACATGCAACATGATAAGAAGTATAATAATACATGCAGCTCGCTACACATGTAAAAATTATTCCAAATATAAAAATATTTAGAAATACTTTTTTCTTTTGATGGAAATTTCCTAATTCGGAAAATGAAAGTGTATCGAACAAAGCAAGTCACTGAATGATAAAACTGCTACCTCGATAATGCGGCTGTCAATTCGGCTGTACGGGTGCCAGAGACCACGGTCGTCTCTCCATTGCCAGATGGCTCCATCTGTGTTTTGGGCATTTCCTTTCTTTAACATTGTATCAACAGCAAATATTCCTTCCTTCGGTAAGCACGGCATTAACTCACTGAAACAGCACAAGCATTATTGAGTCCCCTCCATCCAAAACTGCAGAATAACTAGTCAGCCAGATACTTACAGTCAAAACAGTACAAACCGAAGTAGCAATATACCGTGTATAACATACACCCACACAAGTAATGACAATCAATGTATCACGAGCCAAATATAATTATATCTATCTATCCAATATATATATATATATATATATATATATATATATATATATATATATATATTAATATTATATTTATATCACACACACACACACACACACATACATATATATATATATGTCAAACACCGTCTGAAATCTGAACTAGTGATATTATAAAGCAATGAACAAAACCAAAGAAGGTTATATTGAATATAATAGGATACAGTCTCTCAATTTGTAAGTAAGGTATTAGGAAGCAAAATTTCCCAAATTAGAGGGAGGTAATGTGAAGCCTGGTCATAAAAATCAGACCGGACACCAGTTGAACTGTCAAATCCGCTTCTTAGTGGGGAAACGTGCCTAGTTAGAAGCACAAGTCAAAGCTTACTCTGAGGCAGAGCACAAAGTTAACCCACATGTACCTATACAGATATTAATCAGGTTTAGTTGAGGAAGAGGGATACTATATTTAATCATTACTTTCTTTTTAGTTGTCCTTTAATGATGAAAACCTTTAAAAGAAAGTGTTATTTTAAATAGAGTGGCCAATATAGGAGGAAGCACATCCAACAGAGAAAGAGTAACATTGTTACTTTGTAAAGAACAGGTAAATCATACTTCGTCTTCAACACATACCATATAAGAGATGTCAACTCATACAGCTCCTGGGGACTTCGAGGGACAAGGTCAATTTGCTCCAGGCAACTGCCATTTGAAGCACCACACAGAAGGAAATGCAGAGTCTCTGCAATATCTAACAAGAATAACCAAACCATTAAATAACAGAAAAACAGACTGAAAAAGCAAAGCTAGAATTTTGAAGAGGATAAAGAAGAAGAAAAAAGTAAGGGAGCCTTACTTTGCTTCATGAGCTGCACGGCCAGCGTGGGGCAGTTAGAACACATCAAAGAGAACATACGGACCACCATTATGAACATGCCTGAGCTCAGGATTGGTGGTGTCACTACCAGGAGCTGCTGGATGTTGGTGAGCAGATCCCGGGAAGCCACTTGCTGAAGCAAGTTCTGTAAGAAAACAATAGCATTAGAAACATGCAACAGTCTCCTCTCAGTGAAACTGAGAAAGCCTTTAATTTTATGTAAGATATCCTTCCTGGCATTTCATACAAGACAGACAATACGAGGTTAGAGGAGCAGAATTGTAGGCATAAGAATAAGCCATTGGATCGCAGGCCAGTGGCTTGCCAATAGATATGTAAGGAACATTGATTACAGCATGTATCTTGTAAGTTTTAACAGGAGAAACTGAATCTGTGCCAGGGTCCTTAACCCCATGAGGACATTGGAATGGTCAGGCACCTCATGGCAAACTGCCTTGCAACTCCTGCATTTCTGATAGCAGTATGCCCACCAGCAGGGCCGGCGCTACCGTAAGGCAGCGCAGGCGGCTTCCTTAGGCACAAGTTTGTTTAAAAAAAAAAAAAAGGGGGACCGGAGTTACTCTGGTCTAATTTTATTGAAGCCGCGCGGCTGGAGGGGACCGCGAAAAAGCTTCCCTCACAGCCGCGGACCTGCAAAGCAGAGCACTGAGGAAGGGGGGGGGGGTGGCAAAATCGGGGCATATTGAGGGGCAAATTCCTGGCATATTGAGGGGCAAATTCCTGGCATTTCGGAGGAGCAAAATCCTGGCATTTCGGAGGAGCAAAATCCTGGCATATTAAGTGGCAAAATCCTGGCATATTAAATGGCACAAGAATGGCATATTGAGGGGCAAAATCCTGGCATATTGAGGGGCTAAATAGTGTGTCTCAGGTTGTGTGTGTCACTGTCTGTGTAAGGGTGTGTGTGTGTAAGTGTGTCACTGTGTCTGTGTAAGGGTGTGTGTAAGTGTGTCACTGTGCGTAACTGCAAGGGTGTCTGTGTTTAAGGGTTTCAATGTGTGTTAGGGTGTCACTGTGTGATAAATTTAGAGCATGCGTGTTGAATATTTAGATGTATTTATTTTCCACGCTATACATTATACATATATATATATATATATATATATATATATATATATATATAAAAAAATGTATGGAGGGTTATGGTGTGGGAGGCCAGAGGAGGGGGGCACCAAAATTGACCTTCGCCTGTGTAGCCGAAAATCCTTGCACCGGCCCTGCCCACCGGCGAGTGATCTGTAACAGACATGGCTGAGTGAGGCACTTCAACCATGTCTGTGGAGGCTCCCTAATGTCACATCCAATCGCTGTGTAAACGGTGTGTGTTTAGCAGTCAACCCACAGCAATCATAGGGTAGTGACATATTAAAGTATGCGCAGCCTGTCCCATTATGACACCCCCAAAAAAAAGTTAGAACAAAGCAATGTTCTACTTATAACTAAAGTAAAAAAACGAAAACATTCAGTACTGCAAACTCAGGACAAATATTAAAAACTATTTAGCAGCACGTCCCCCTCCCCCTCCAAACATATCTGATTAAAATCTTATTGAGTTTCTCTCCATCTACGGATTTGAGAACACAAGCAAAGAGGCATCTAATAATGTGACTCGTTTCAGAGTCAGAGGTAACGTGGGGCCTGAAGGTCTAAAACATGCTGCATTTGTGGTCTTGTATTCTCCCATCCGTAGACATTTTTCACTTATATTAGCACTGTCCCTGTTTGCGATTTATATTTATTTCCTAGTTTCCAGACTGTATTTTACCCTTTTTGAAACCATTATTGGGCAAGTAAAAACTTGATATGCTCCTCTAGGGCTCACTTTAAGGATTGCGGCTGCAAAGTAATTTGTATGAAAAAGTTTATCTATTGCCGGATTTTTTTCAGGTATGCTAAAATTAAATAAATTGTGAATTATTATTTTTTCCACAGTGGGGTTTTATGAGCACTTTTTCTGCTGGTCTCATGAGACTGCTTCCATAAACTCTTTTATGCTCAATCTCCATATCTGCCTAAATTACAATGGAAATGGACATTGCATACACGACAGCTTTTGTCAATAACCAGATCATTGTATCGACTGTATTGACATGCAGTCTTTGTAGAAAACAAGAACATTCCACATAAAAAAAAAAACTAAATCAAAATTAAAATGGAATTAACATTTTTTTACTTATGAAGAGGAACATCTTTATAAAAGTCATAGTGAAGAATGACTTGCTTCCTCTGATAAACAGTAAAAAGGACAACCGTCTGCAAAAATGCAAGTTATTTTTAATTTACCTTTGCTTCAAGTGTGAGTATTTAAAATAAAGATTAAATGACAGAATACATAGAGTACATTATTGAGCCCGGTTTGCTTCTTCAACTCTGTTAAGGGGTAGTTAAGATCTTGGGTCAAATGAAGGAAGGTCTGACTCACCAGAGCCAATACGTCTGCTGCATTATAGTGCCATAGAAGTGGTGAGAACTCAATAAAAGGTACTTTATTTGTTTCATTAAAGCACTCCTAGTTAAAAATGTTGAAATGTTGATGAAATCTTCTGTCTTAACAGAACTCTTTTGTCAACAGTTGTCATATAAGTTTCCCAATATCTAGAGAATTACCTCTTCATGTTGAAAATTATCTACCAGTCGTGCAAAACAGAGGCAAGTGCTTTCCACGGATTTCTTATCCTGTAAGAAAAAAAATAATTAAAAGGTTAACATTTTTTATTGATGACATTCACGTGCTACAGCATCAGCAAAAAGCATTTTGTGAACAGTCCAATGGGGAATATGAGGTAAAATGAATGGGGGGATGTTCATCACCAAGGTCATTAGAAAATAAGCAAATAATGAAGAGTTGAAGGATACACAAACATTGTGATAGAAAGAAGAAAAAAAAACATCATGTGGAACATTGTGTATTATCTCATGACCTCATGGTAACAGAATTTATCATCTAGCAGAAGATGCTTTAAACTTCTTTTCCACTTGTGAGGAGGAATAAGGAGGGGTGAAGGATTCCACATGCCAGCATGTTTAAGAGTGTATGTGCCAGCCTTCTGTTAAATAATCCAGTGTGAAAAGACACACAGTGCTCTCCTTCAAGCAGGAAAGCAACAATTATTTTGCTCAATATCCAACAACTATGAGAACACAAACGGTAATTGAATGAGAATTGTGCCAAGACTCAATTGTAAACAGTAAACAAATTGTTCTTGTTTATGTATACCAACTACTGTATTCACTAAATGATGCAACTTGTACTAGACTCAATTACAAGTCACTTTGGCCACACCACTGCCCATACATTTGCAATGGTAAAGAGGCTCACCTGGTGGGTTAATCTTTGTGTCAGTAATGGTAGAGAATCAGCAACAAAGTGGAACTCATCCGGACTGATGCTCTGGCAGCAGTTGGCTGCTATGGCTAAAGCATTCCTCTGAGCATTGATGCTGAAGAACTCCAGGTACAAGAGGCAATCAGCAAGTCCTCCCTATTAAGACATAATCTATTAATTACAGGAGGTAAAACAAATGATAAATGCGCATAATGCAATCACAGTACCAAAAAGATACTTGCGTGCTCATCTGGCAGGACAGACAACAAAAGCTACAGGGAAAGGATTTATAAAGACATGGGTTTGCGTTGTACTTACAGCCTGTAGAATGGCTTTGCTGTGCCGGCGTGATAACATTTCAAGAGCAGTAAGAGCCTGTTCAGCCACATCAATGCACTGAATGACCTGCAGCTGTAAGACAGTCACATACATATCAACATATACTTCATATGAAAACATCAATGAAGTCTATGGGTTTGCCCCTTACCTTCTCCAGAAACACAGGGATGGCATCTACAACCACAGCAGAGGAGCGGGGAAGCGCTTCCATCATGTAGGTTAAGGCTCGACATGCATGGTTCATCTGTAAAGGATGCCACAACATTCACAGTATAATTAGTATTTAGGCGGCAGAATCCCTTTAAGAAGTAATCTGATACAATGATAAAACCAACTAGAAGGGATATTGCAGCTGAACAAACACTACAAGGCTAACTATAAAATGTATAATTCCCCACATATCATGTCGCTACACTGCTACACTAATACATACAAGGCACAGACGTAAAACTGAAACGTTCAGAGGTGGCAACACTTACAATGTCAAAATTGTGCTCCATCTGCAACAGTGTTATCTGAAAGAGAAATTGCATAATTAATTTATATATTCGGTATTATACACATATATTATTGAAACTATATTATTTTTGTTATAGATGGTGGGTATAACGTACCAATGCTGGTACCACACTCTTTACTGGAAATCCTCCTAGTGTCTCTTCATTTCCCATCACCAGCAGCTGGCACATTTCAATGACTGCCTGGAGTTGCTGACTCTCATCTGTGGCCTGCAGACCCTGCAGCAGCTGCTGAGCCTTAGAACCTGTGCAGGAAAGAACTTATAAAACAAAATACAGAAAAAGCAATATAGTCCCAAACGTTGACAAACATCATATAACTGGGGTTTCTTAAATCTAGGAGATAAGCTCTAAAAATGGAGTGATACATGTGTTAATAGTTGAAGGATGCACAAATACACATATAAATGTATAGAGAGACAGAATACAGGTTATTTTCCTATAATCGTAATTATTGTGAGAAGCTATATATCTTTCTGCTTTTATCAATTAAGGCATTATCAGTTACATACTTATACTATTGTAAATGTTATGTATACATGGGATTGTTATGCCATTTGAAATATATGCTGTAAGTGACATTTTTTGGAACAAAAACATAATAAAAATAAATAAAATGCACAGAGAGACAGAACCAAATACATAATACAGATATGCAAAATATCACCATGATATATACAATACAGTTTAGACTAATAAGAGCATTTGCTATTGGTCACACTTACTTGCCCCACTTCCAATCGTTCGGTGGAACAGCTGGGACATACGAGGTCCAAGGGGGCCAAAGAGGTGAGGAGGAAGACCACGAGCCTCCAGTAATGCTATATGACAAGAAACAGGTGTTTATATATTAGACATTTTGCGGAGATGCCTTCTATGCAGCTCTGCATAGACCATTTTGAAAGTAGTTTTTTTTCTTAGTTAATCATTTTTGACATATGATTTTTTAAGCAAAGATAGAGTAGCTTAGGTTATGTATAGTAAGTACATTAATGGACTAGTGAAGCTCCAACAAGATGATCAAAACAAGATTGCGCTTATATACATTAAGACTAGATATTGTGATCTATATTGAATGCAGATACAAGTATAATTTGTATTATAAGTATAATTTTTACTCCTACCACACACCAACTGGACTTATCTACAAAATATAGGAAAGGTACAAAAAAAAGCCTAACAGGATTTTCAGGGGACATCTTGCAGGGAAAAATATTGTCCCTTCTAATTCTAAATTATTGATTGCATTTTAGCAACTTCTCTAGGAGAAATCGGTTTGGTTTAAATGACCGTATCACCTACATTTTTTATACTGTGAATGTAGAGAATAAAACATGATTGTGTATAGATCAACTGCAACTAAATTATTAGAAAATGTGTTTTAAATGTTTGGAGTCTCCAGTATGAAATCACCTGTGGGCTAATAAAGAACTGAACTGTGTTTCAATGGGAAATGTGTAATTTGCATACCATGTTGCCGGCGATGTTATAAATGGGAAACTCCACCGACACATTTGAGTCATTTGCTTGCAGTTTTGCCAATACAATGTATAGATCATTTCCAAACATTTTTATATGCTCTACATTCACAGTAAAACAATGTTTAGGTGATGCAGTCCCTTTAAAACCATTGGTTGATTAAAAAAAAAAAAAAAAAAAAAAGGAATTGGCTGTATCATAACCAACTTTAAACTCAACAATTTGAAAGATTTTAATTTATAAGTCAGTATTAATGAAGGAACTCCCTATATGAAAACATCAAATATAAGGAATAAAGCTAGTATGTAGCTGGAGATTCTGGGACACACAATTCAATGTAATGAGCACCATATTCAAGAAAATCCTTGCGGGTTTAAAAGTAAATTAAAAAACACCCCCCCCCCCCCCCCTAATGGAGGCATGTTTGTAAAGCCTCTACAGCAAATTATAGTTTTTGCTTTATTAGTTTATAACCCCCCCCCCCCCCCCCCCCCTTAACTACCACAATAGCCAAAGAGTGACACCTGAAAGGCATGTCACACAATTTGTGTTAAACTACCAATGTAAGTCACGTAAACTAAAGGAACTAAGAAAAGCAGAGCAGACAATGATTTTCAAAAGTGTTGCTGCAAAACACTATGCCTGGGTTTCAATGTAACAAGGTGTAACTTAACACCGATGACACAAACACGTTACCTTGGAGTCGTCCCATTTCAGAGTCATCACTCTCGCTTTCTCCAGATGTAGTCATCCCCACAGCACCCGCTACAGAGCTAGAAGCTGAGGGGAAGAGAAGAGATGCAAATCTTTCTCCTGGTGTTCCTGTTAAACCTGCAATCCATGCTTAATTGTTACTACTGGAATAATAGCAAATCAAAATCCCATCATTAATTTCCCCCATATTAAGAGCTGAAGCATACGGTCTGAGAGAATAATGGAACATAACCACTTATGAGTTGTACCATTTTTCAAAACAGCCAGGGTTCTCTAATTTCCCAATGTGGTAAAATGATCCCAATTTGGTATCAAACAATCTTTGGGATAATTTTGATTTTTATTTATTTAATTTTAGAATGCTTTTCCAATAGTTGGATCAACTGTGAGCTGTGTAGACAAAGAAATAAAAGGCATCCTGCTTTCAAAAGGAAACTCTTATTACTCATGAGTAGAGAAGTATCATATTCGCATGGTATGGCAAGCTGGAAATATTACACAGGAAAGAACATCTCATCTAAAACCAGGCTTGTCAAATCCCAGGAGCAAGGGCTCCTAAAATTGCCTCAAAATTGTTTTTGTCTTCACAGACCTCATGAACTTCCATTCCCCTAGCTCCTAAAAATAGCTAGGCTGGCTCCTAAATTATTGTGTCTGGCTCTTAAAGTCTACAAATATTTGTCAACCCCTGGTCTAAATGGTCCCATACTGTTTTAAACATACATTCCAGCATGAACTAAAGAAGAACTGTTTGATGGTGTCTGGCTTGACGACATGTTGGCTGCTGCCTCGATACCTAGTCTTCTCATAAAAAAAAATATAAAAATAGTTTTGTAGAGGTTTCCCCTTCACATCACTTCCCAACCAGTAATGTGAGTGCTGTGGCAGGTAACATTACACTTCACTTTGTCACAAGCTGTCAGGTAAACAGCATACTTTTCAGGTCAACAGAGATCTCTGAATAAGCTCAGCAGTAAGTTCACTTGCCCTGGTACAATGATGGCATTAGGTGTTAAATTAATAGGATCTTATATCATCCCAAGCAAAGAATGTAAAGGTGAATATTACAGCATTGAAACTCTGCTTCACTTTCATGGGCATGAGAGATATAAATGGCCAGGAATATATTTAAATAAGATATTACCACAATATTTACAGAAAGACGTGTACAGTATAAATGCCAAATACCACAGAACACTGAAAATATTACTTTAAACATTAGATAAAGATTTATACTAAGTGGATACTTTTAACCCTCCAAGTGTGATGCAGTTTGCATTGAATTCCTTTGGGACACAAAGGGTTAAAATGACTCTGGTAATAACATACTATAACCATAATAACTTACCTGCCGCTCCCTGAGCAGCTTCATCCATGCGAGCAGCAGAAGAATTTGCACCCTCCTGGTTATCAGGATCAGCCATTTTCTCTTGTCGGCGAGCTTCAGCTGCTGCTCGCTTGCCCAGGCCAGAGCCTCGCCGACTACAAGTGAGTAAAGACAGACAATTTCAATACAGATTTTCTTTTTTCCAGGACATTCTTTAGGTAGGTGGATAATTAATCTACAGAGAAGGCCTCTTATTTCTGTACCTTGTACTAGCACAGGAGCCCGTGGTCTTTTGGCGTGTGCTCCGCCTCAGGCTGGGGAGCTCAGCAGGCGGCGATTCACTTCGCTTTTTAGTGGATTTCCTCAAATCTGGAATTACATTTTAAGTCAGGAATTAATGTCACATTTCCCCCTATCCACATTAAAGCTAAATTAAAATGTTTGCTTTTCATATTAAGAAACAGGCATTGGCAATTCATCTGCAAAGGAGAAATTATAAAATAAGAAATATACTAATCATAAAAATCACAGTAAACCCCTCTACACAGGGCCGTCCTCAGCTTCTATATATTACACACCACCTATTATCCGTCAGTTTTATTGTACAGCACTACAGAATAAACCCAAACAAAAACACAGGACACCAAATTCACAGTTCCCTTCCAAATTTAACAAAAACGAAGAACAAAAAGAACATTAGTACTTTGTTATGATATTTTCCATTGATAAAGGAATCCAAGCTATAGATTGATTTTTCATGTATTCAGGGCTATTCTAGAGAATGTTTTTTGGTAAGCAAGCAGTTTTTATGGAGGTGGAGGAAAATATTCAAGAACACTACAGGAACAGATTTCCCAAATGACCAGTCAAATACTGAACCAGCTAAACACAAGAGTGGGCAGGGAAAAATGCCTACTAACCAATAATGTTATTAGCAAAGCCTTGCTGAACATCCTATGGATAAACAAATAAAGACAGGGAACAATGTGGGAAGGAGTCTCACAGACCGAAAAAGGCCTCAGAGATTTACTTTTTTTTTTAAATTCTAAAGCCATTGCTTTCTAAATCAATAATGTAAATCTTTGGTGACTTTTTCAGTAAACGTAAACTTAAAAAATAAGACATAAGTAGCAAAAAAATTCTCAAAATGAAAAGTCAGAGTTACTTTTTGTAAACCACCCCTTTGTCTTTCTATATAAGTCGTGAGGTAGATCTTTAGCATTCTGAATAAGGTTAAAATAAAGAGTTTAGGTAATGTGTTTGTCATTGCCTGGACAGGGCTTGACAAACGTTTTAAAACCTAGGAGCATGCAATTAAAACCTAGGAGTCAGAAAAAGCTACCCATAGGTAATTTAGACACATATGCGTGCCAGACAGGGTAAGGTTTAATATTCACAAACACACAACAGAAAACTAGCAGCAAAACACACACACAAAAAACCCCAAACACACACACACACACCTAAATCAGTCAGTGACGCTATACACAAAAACCTGGTTACACAGGCGAGACACACAGCACTCAAACAGTCCCATTCCTCCCTAATATAGAGATGGAGCGTACCCAAACATCTGGCTGGCAGAGAAAGTGACCTGTTTTCAAGAATTAGAAAGACGACTACTGCCCAAAAAGACCGTAAACATCAGGGAAATTAAGAATGTCCTTGGTGTTGTGGAGCACGATTCCCATTTGGCTGACTGAGTTTCATGGGTGTTGCAGTCTTAGCTGTCTTTTAAGGAGTAGAGCCCAGCAGCACTGGCCTGTGCTTGTTCACAGCTCATACATATTCTGGTGCTTTTCATCCAAACAGGGAAAGAGAGAGAATTTCACATGAGATCTATTCCAGGGTAGACACCGGGACATGCAGTTCAGGGCGCCAAGCAGGTTTTATTTATTCTATTTAGCCATGCTGCAGGCAAGCAGCAGGGTTAAAAAGTTTTTTTATTTTGCAGGGTTGGACCAATCCCGGGCACCAGGACATAGAAACATAGAAACTAGAGTTGGTGCCTGGGTAGTCATCCTCAATGATTGTTTGGCCATTTGCTTGTTCAGGGTCAACCAGAATAAGCAAATAATGAAACCATCGTTGGTTAACGAGGTTCAATTCTCTCAAAGTCCTGCAGGTGGTTTCAGTCCAGCTTCTTCCAGTGCAGTTCACCTACTGGCTCAAGCTATCCTCTCATCCCGCGATGAAGAAGACAGTCCGTCGCGGTGCAGTGCAAGTTTGTGGAGGAGGCTGTTCCAAGCCAATGTGAGACAGGGTTTGGGTGATTTACCTTCCAGGTATATCTTCCAAGAGTTAGTTGTGAGGGGAGCTGTGAGCAATACTTTATATATTTCAATGCTGAGCATGCACGGAGACTCTATATTCACCTAAGCTCTGATGCTTAAAAGATGGATCTCACACCTGAATTTGATGAGAACATAGCACCAAAATATGTTTTACATGCATTGGCATTTATGAATGATCGGTTTATATTTAAGAAGGGGGGGGGGGGGGGGGTCCAGTGCCAGCATGCTTTTTTTCGATCTTGCTTGCTATAGATATCTTAATACCTTCTTTTTGAGTGACTGATTATGCTTTATTGCTATGGATCTCTTTATATTCGAATTGATGCTGTGGACGCACAGCTTACTATTCATATGTTTGGGTACATTTTGCTGACATGGGTCCAAGTTATGCATCATGTGCATAAGTATAAATGTTTAACATTTTTTGCAGGAGACACTGTGTACCTTTTAGAATTTTTTTTGCTGTTGTTGTGTCTATTAGTTGTATTGATCCCACGGCCCTTTTTCGGATCCTAATAAAAAATTGTAATTTTCTTTTGCAACATTGTTGTAGCTTTTAATTATTGGATGTTTCACATTTGCTGATTTTGGTAGACCTACTATGGTATTGTTCACTTTAAACATTTACTATTAAATACATCATTCAGTTATAATGCTACTGAATGAGAACGTTTTCTCACTTAATATGTCCCTATTTAATATAATAATGCACGATATTCTGAACGGTGACTGTGTGCTTGCATGGATATAATAATGTGCATTAGTTCTTTTTTGATAATGTAAGCTACAGTTCTCATTCGGAAATCTGTTCAAGCTCACTACGTACTTGCATTTGTGGATTGCATTTAAAGGGACTGTATCACCTAAACTTTGCTGACACGGAGGATGTAGAGAATAAAAAAAAATGAAAATGATCTATACATTGTATTAGCAAAATTGCATGCAAATGGCTTGAGATGCAAATAAACTGGTTTTCAATTGTAAAGGTCTGATTTGAATCTCCTGTCATAAGCAGAGGACTCCAGAGATACATTTAAAACACATTTGTCTCTTAATTTAGGCATCTGCATGCGATTCTGCCAATACACATATAGATAATTTTCAATATTTTTTATTCTCTACATTCAAATGAAATACAATGTTTAGGTGATATAATCCCTTTAATTATTGTTTGTTCTGTCTTCTAAGTTGCTATCAAATAAAGGCCTTATTTAAAGAGACCGCATAACCTAAACATTTTTTTAATTCTCTACATCCACAGTAAAAACAATGATTACAAATAATCTATACATTGCATTACAATACTGAAAACAAATGTCTAATTTAGGAGAAATTGTGTTTTAAATGTCTGTGGCGTTTCCTGCTTATGACATCACTTGTAGCTTGATATGTAAATGTAATGGTTTTCAATGGGAAATGTATAATTTGCATATCAAGTCGCAGATGATATCAGCAGGGGACTCCACAGACATTTAAATGTTGATCCTAATTTAGGCATTTACTTGCTATTCTGCCAAAACAATATATAGATCATTCTCAAAAATATTTTATTTTCTACATTCACAGTAAAATTATTTTTGGACAAGTAGATGGTCATGAAGGACAAAACTGGGCTACCATTTTAGTCCTTTGACAATTAGTTTTTTTTCTACATTTTTACACCGGAGACACAGCTCGCATCTACCAACAATAAAACAGCTATACGTGGCTGCCAGGATATCACATCAAAAGGAGCCATTAGCAATGGCTACCAAAAAGCATAAACATTTAGTAGGAGGATAAACTAGCATGAACGTTTTAAAAGTACGGGTCAGTTTACCCTGTCTGACAGGGCTGCGGCTGTCACTAACAGTCTCTTCATTGGGAATAAAAAGCCAAGGACAGAGTATAGAATATTTGATACAGTCCTAACCTCAACATCCCAGGAAAGGGATTTAGGAGTAAAAATTTCAGAGGACTTAAAAGGTAGGTAGGCAATGCAATAGAGCAGCAGGAAATGTTAGCAGAATGCTTGGTTGCCTAGGGAGAGGTATTAGCAGTAGGAAGAGGGAAGTGCTCATGCCATTGTACAGAGCACTGGTGTATTGTACGCAGTACTAGAGACCTAATTTCCAGTAGGATAATGATACCTTGGAGAGAGTTCAGAGAAGGGCTACTAAACTGCTTCATTAGATGCAGGATAAAAAAAAAACCTAACAATGTAAAGGTTAAAAAAAAACATCTGAGAAACCATGTAAAACATTGGTGTTTCTAAACTCAGGACAAATATTAGAACTACGGTATATAGATGGGCTGTGACCAGAAACAACCTGTGCCCTTTCCCTTCAAACACAAACCAAGATATAAATAAAATAGGTGTTGCACAGGAAAAAAAAATAATGTGAAATAAATATTAAAAAAAAAAAAAAAAAAAAAAAATAAACTTATCTTGAAATATGTTAAATCTGTGTAGAACAAGTAACTGAACTCAAATGGTAAGATTAAAAAAATAAGAGAAAAAAAAGTAATGTGGAGGAATGTCCGAGTGACGTCAGACACTGCTGAGGAGAACAAGGAAGTCGCTACACGAGGTCCCGGAGCGCACTCGGTTCACCCAACAGAAGGACTTTCCTTTGTATCTCTGATCCGGTCGCATTACACATCTTGATATGCACTTTATGTATATGAAGTAAGCAGCACATTAAGGGGCCATTATTAAAATATAATTTTGCATAAATATACCATTTGTGGCTTTCTCTCTCCTATCCTTTTTTTTTTTTTTTTTACAAGGAAACATCAGTTGAGTTGAGTTTGAAGGATACACATTTAAGTCCCCACACAAAATCCATACCAGAGCCTGGTTCATATAGGCACATATGCGAGTTGGCTGGCACACATTATGCATACTACATTTATGTAGAGTCGCCCTTTTTTTCATCTTTATTTTTATGTTACCATTTGAGTCAAAGAAGATTTGACTCAAAGATTGAACATATATCAAGATAAGTTTTATATTTCACATAAATTTTACTGCACAACAGCCATTTTATTTATATAGAATTTTTCAGGTCATTGTTTGAAAAAGTGGTGTTTTTTTCATTATTTAATGATTTTTTTTTAATAATAAATTTATTTATGATGAAAACAATGGTATCTTAAGAAAGCCCTATTTATGGCAATAAAAACAGTATATAATTTGCGTGGGTCTACAATGAGAGAAGAAAATTACAGCTAAACACAAACACCATAGAAATGTTAAGCAGACATTGTCCAGAATGACAAAAACAGAATGTCACTAACGAGTTAAGCATGTATGGGATAGGCATAATGCAAGCCGAGATATAGGATAAGGCCAAGGACTAATTAAAATCTACAGAAAATGATGTAAACTAGATGGCCAGAATGGTTGTTATCTGCAGTGACATTTTATGGTTTCTCTCTGCTAGAGCAGTGAGAGACATTAGTTGCAGCTATGTGATTTGGCAGCCTGGAGGGCTATTTACAGACTTCCAAAGAAAGAAAAATATCCATTGGGCGGTGCTCTAAAAGAGCCCACAGTTCAAAAGGCATTGTTATTGGACAGACTGGGGGAGGGGATGTTGTAGTCTAACACAAATTACAATACTCTCTGGATATTTGTTTAACTTTAATTTGAAGGGACGACTATGGTGTAAACTTTTGAATTTGAAAAAGAAAACAAAAAATGTTTCAAGGCAAGAACATATTACAGAGCACAATACATATATTCTTATGTTACCCACAGATTGCTGGAGTAAACAAGATCATTTTTCTACAAAGCTCAATTTAGGAGAGCTAGTTGGGAACTTAGAATGGCATAAAAGATTGTGCTTCTCTTTGCAAAAGGCAGCAACAGGAAGAGAGAAAAAAAAAACACACACATTAGCAGTTGTTCAAGACTAGTTTTAAGTGGAGCGGTTATCCATACAGGAGAAAAAGATTGTGTAAACATACAGTTTCAGGATCTTTATTTCCAGATTACTTGCTATTTCATAGCACAATGTACAGAGAAAAAAGCAAATAACATGTAAAAAGTAGATCAAGTTACAGTTTATTTTGGTTTTCTGTCTCTGAAGGTAAAGGTGATACAAATGGACCACTCATGGGAAAACACTACACGAGAAAAAGGTTTATCTGGGATTTAAGGGTTTCTCATGCAGACTGTATATGAAAAGATCTTATGGGTGGGACCAGGCTAATGTAATGCCACACGTGAGCTAAAAAGGACAGTACAGAGTGGATAGCTTCCGATAGGGCAAGCAGCAAACTACTCTGCCCCACTTCAAAGCCTTTCAGAATAAAATTAAAAATTCTGTAATTAGATTTTTCACATCTGAGTAATATAATAAATGCTGCCAGAAGCAAAAGTATTTATTAGAACAATAATTTAGACTAAAGTGGACCTGTCAAATATTCTTTGCACATTAAATCTGTTTTATCTGGTATTGACCACTTTAACATTTTCAGCAGTTTCTAATTAAAAGAGGATTATCAGGTATGTTTTCAACGGATTTAAGTTTTTTGGTTGACAAGTCCACTGTAACTACAGCACATAAATGCATTTCCTATGGTTGCTGGGTAGCATGACATCCATGGGCTATAAGCCCACTGTATATGGTTGGGTGTCAAAACAAAGACTACAGGGAAGAGGGCAAGACTGGATGGGGGGGGGGGGGGGGGGTAATAAGTTGTATGTGTACTTGCACTTACTTATCTAGCCCCTGAGGAAGTTTGGTGACTCAAGCGAAATGCATAGGACAAGGGTATATGCTTCCAATAATATTGAGCACAATTCATTTTAATTGTTCTTATGTCTATTATTTCTGCATTTAACTTTACATGTTTTTTTTTTTTTTTTTAAATAAGTTTTATCTTGTATATTTTAACTCCTGCTACCAGCCAGTAACACCAGCACTCAACCAGCCCCCCCCCCCCCCCCCCCCGCGCTGCTTGGCACTTCCTTCTTCTATGACGGACTATACGATACACGCAGACATCCTCCACTGCTGCCCGGCACTTCCATGACGGAAGCTGGAAAGGTCACATGACCTCCTGGCTTTCTTCATAGAAGTCCCAACGGACGAGCCGGGCAGCAACTAAGACATCCACCAGCTGCTTGCAAGGGGGATCCAGGTAGCCTGCAGCTCTGCGGGGGACCTGGATCCCAGTCTTATAGTCAGACCTCGATTTGAGGTCTGATTATAAGACGAACCTCGAATATAAGATGAGGGGTCTTTTTCAGAGCATGTGCTCTGGAAAAAAAAGTCTTATATCAAGCAAATACGGTACATCTCGTCACAGTTTTAAAATTGTATTATGGTACACTATAGGCTCTACTCAATAAAAGGAGTATTGCTGGAAATGGAGACATGAATTTCAAACTTCGGGTCAAAGTAGTTGCGGTGGGAAAAAATTCCATCTCTATTCGCCACTCAGAAATGATGTGCTTTGATTTGGAAAGTCAAGTCCAGGGTGCCATGTCATGGAGATGGTGATAATCTCCACCCCATTGATTGGCTGTATGGCCCTCGATGGATGTGTTTGCTTTTTGCAAAGTCTAGTGAAGAACATCTTTGGATGTTGTACCATTCAAATGACATTTTTTTTAACCCCCTGCACACTGGAAGGTGCTTAAGGACCAAAGCACCTAAACGGCACCTTTGACCTCCTGGCCCTAATCACAGAGTGGTCGGGAGCCAGGGACATATAGCCAGAGATATTAGAATACTGCAGGGCTCGACAAACCGACTCTGGGGGTGTGTGTGTGTGACCGTCTCTGTGTGTGTGTGTGTGTGTGTGACCGTCTCTGTGTGTGTGTGTGTGTGTGTGTGTGTGACCGTCTCTGTGTGTGTGTGTGTGTGTGTGTGTGACCGTCTCTGTGTGTGTGTGTGTGTGTGTGTGTGTGACCGTCTCTGTGTGTGTGTGTGTGTGTGTGTGTGACCGTCTCTGTGTGTGTGTGTGTGTGTGTGTGTGTGTGTGTGTGTGTGACCGTCTCTGTGTGTGTGTGTGTGTGTGTGTGTGTGTGTGACCGTCTCTGTGTGTGTGTGTGTGACCGTCTCTGTGTGTGTGTGTGTGTGTGACCGTCTCTGTGTGTGTGTGTGTGACCGTCTCTGTGTGTGTGTGTGTGACCGTCTCTGTGTGTGTGTGTGTGTGACCGTCTCTGTGTGTGTGTGTGTGTGTGTGTGACCGTCTCTGTGTGTGTGTGTGTGTGTGTGTGTGACCGTCTGTGTGTGTGTGTGTGTGTGACCGTCTGTGTGTGTGTGTGTGTGTGACCGTCTGTGTGTGTGTGTGTGTGACCGTCTGTGTGTGTGTGTGTGTGACCGTCTGTGTGTGTGTGTGTGTGTGTGTGTGTGACCGTCTCTGTGTGTGTGTGTGTGTGTGTGACCGTCTCTGTGTGTGCGAGTGTGACCGTCTCTGTGTGTGCGAGTGTGACCGTCTCTGTGTGTGCGAGTGTGACCGTCTCTGTGTGTGCGAGTGTGACCGTCTCTGTGTGTGCGAGTGTGACCGTCTGTGTGTGAGTGTGACCGTCTCTGTGTGAGTGTGTGTGTGTGTGTGTGTGTGTGTGTGTGTGTGAGAGTGTGGTTTTGTGCATGTGCCGTTGTCTGGCTCCTAAAAGTAAATTCAATTTGTCAAGCCCTGGAATACTGAATGTTTCGTCTACCTTTCACAACCAAATTTTAAAATGGGCGTAAAAGCAAATAAAGATCTTAAATGAAATGTGACCAAGTTGAGAAAAATGTTTTGAATTTTTTCTTTTGTTTGCGAATTAGAGATACTGAACAACCATCCTGCCCGTTTAGTCTGTCCATATATTTCTACCAACTGTAAAACCTGAATACCCAATTTGGTCTTTGACCTTTCTTTGTTTAGGATACCATCATGCTTTGAGTGAGACATCAGGAAAAACTGAATGGAAACAATGCAGATGGGGCACCCAGTTTATAACTTTTGCGATTGTTATTTTCTAGTGTAGGGTTAATGATAGAAACAAAAATGTTTAATTTGCATACTAAGCTGGGGAGGTCATAACCAGGTGACACCACAGACAACACTGAAACAGATTGTCAATGTATGCACATTTGTTTTCTGACAATCTACAGTACTTGACAGCCATCTATTGTACATGTTTTAACGTATCTTTGTAATTTGACATCTGGCTAAGTATTTAGATTTTTTATTTTTTTTTAATTGCACTACTCTCTGACAATCCTCTAAGTTTCCTCTTGTCAGTTGAAATGATAGGAGGGATCCTCATGAGCATTAAACGATATACGCTGATCAAGACTTGGCAAATCCCATGATACCGGGCTTGTGTTGCTGGCTGATTTGCATAGAACTCTATGGAAGTAAGATTTCCCTGGCTCCCAAAAATAACTAGGTTGTTTCCTGGCTTGGTCTAACTGGCTCCTGAAATCTACAAATATTTGTCAAGCTCTGAAACTGAAGGTACTAAAAGTCTATCTTCTCATCCTACATACAGAAAATGTCGCCCTACTTTGGGTAAAGCCATATAAGGAAATAAGGAAAGCACAGTCCTATTTTAAAGATGCCACTAGACGTGTGTGATGCTAAAATTGACACAACTTATGTCTTTTCTGACTTAAAACTCAATTTTATTAGTTATTTGATCCATTGACATTGAACTTATAAAATGCCTATTCAACCTTTCAATCTATATAAATTGCCCTCCAATAGAGATAAAATAAATGCTTCTTGTTTGTCTGCTACAAAATGGACATTAAAGAAAAATAATTATATATTAAAAAAATAAAAATAAAATAAACAAAACAAAACTTACTTGCTAACTTAGCTTGCAATCCTGAGGGTCCAGGTTTTGGAGTCTCTGCCTTGGAAGACCCAGGGAGTGAGAGTTTTGTTTTTGGGAGGCTGACTTTAGGGCTGAAACGTGCTGCCCAATCAAACTTTGAGGAACTGCTGGCTTTTGCTTGCTCCTTCTCCCGACTGCTCCTCCTTGGGCTAGGGCTGGAAGCAGAGCGGGAGCGCCTTGCTTTATTCTGATCCTTTCCTTGTTTTACACGGGCACCTGCAGGGGCAGCAGAAGAGACTGAGGCTACAGCGGAAGAAGAGGAAGAAGAGGTGGAGGCAGAAGAAGAAGAATCTGTAATGGTGCTACACCCAGCTTTGGCTGAGGTGGCTGATTTTGAAGCCAGCTTGGTGGGTTTAGGAGACCTGTCTTCTGCACCGGTCGATAAAACGGCCGCGCTGCTGTTTTTCACACAAGATGAGCTATCTGTCCTTTTCCTTTTGTGAAGCGGGGAGGTGCCGAGGGCTCCACCCTTCCTGCCGTGGGCTTTGCTTGTAGACGGCAATGGTGTGGGTGGAGCTGGCTGCTCCTGGACGAGTTGTCTCTTCTTAGGTTTGTTATTTGGTCGCTTCGTCCCTCCAGAGGACTCAGCGTGCTGAAGTGCTTTGGGTTTTTTAGCAGAGCTAGGTGAATTCGTCTGGCTGTACTCAGGACTAGCACTACGTTTTACACCACGTGAACTTTCTTTCTTAGGTCTTGGACTCTCTGATATATTAGTTTGTTCAGGATCTTCAGGCTGTGGTATTACAGCAGAAGCTGAGCTAGAGCCCCTAGGTAGAGAAGAAAAAAAACAAAAAAACAACCTGTTACACATCCATTTATACCAGTCATAAGCCGTAGATATTTTAATCTGACCATAGTACTTTATCCCTATTGGCCTGTGATGGGAAATGGAAAACAATGAGGTTAATACATAAAAAGGGACACTACCACCAATATAAGCTTGAATTAGATGCATGGTGCATTTAAAGTAAAAACGCGTAGAATACATGCCAAGACTGGTTATGTGTGTGTAAGAATAGATTTAAGTAAAAAGAGAAAAGTAAAGTTGTGTTTATTTCCTGGAACCCTTTTGTGCATTTTTTTTCCAATGATGAAACATTATCAAAAATCTTACATAGGGGCTCACCTTACAGCTGTGGGCAGACCCTCTACACGAAGTCACAAGATATACCCCTTTCTGCCTTTCTGGCTCCTGCTGATCACTAGGGCAGGATTAGGTGTATATACAGTATTTTTTTTACCTGTCTTCCAACACCAAGATTATAACCTTCTGGAAAGGTGACCAAGACTCAACATGACAAAGCTTTTCTACTATTTATGATATGCTCCACTATGTTCATATAAGCCATTAGTTTCTTAAACTCCCTTTCATTTCTTAAAATCCCTATTTGTAAACTCTTAGACCTGTGTCTGTGCACAAGGTTGCGGTTATGTGTTCTGTATGGCCTAGTGACTGATTGACAACAGCGGCATCTTGAGAGCCACACATTATCAAAGCTGGTGCTGGTCACATGATACCATACCAGTCACAGGGACATTTGTACCACCACCCAGAAAGTTCTACCATCCGCAGAACCCTTCCTGCAAAAAACATTTTTTGTATATTTGAATATTTCCAAAGGCATTACAGGTTGTAGATGAGTGTTAACCTGGACGGTGCACTGCTGCAATCAAATGTTTTCTTTTACAGATTTTATTTTGTTTTTAGGTTTAGAGGTTAATTTACAGGGTGCTACATAGATGGGTAAGAGGATTCAGTACACATACTTTCAACTTAACCATCTCTCCTTGCACCCTGTAAATCAAAAAATATATATTTTCAAATCTAGGGGTTTACTGCATGGAGAGTAACTGTATGGCTCTGTGGAGAAAAGATGAATGTGTGTTACACCATGCTGGAGCACCATATCCAGCAATCACCCTGAAAGTAAATAAAATATATATTTTTTCAGCATATTTACTTTTGAATATTCTATATGCTATTAGGGGCTGCTGAAAGGTTGGACAAGGTGCTGCACAGTACTGTAGCATCCTCTCATTTCCTACAGATCACTGTGGGAAGGGCATTTTATGTCCCTAAATATTACAAAATGGCGGCACATTGTGACACATATAGCAAAATATTTTATTAAATAAACTTAAATAAAAAAGCAATACACATTTCTGAAATCACCAGCATAAAAATAAAAACCATTTCCTTTTTGGTAGTAGTGTCCCTTCAAAACAAACCATCTCCATTATTTAAATGATTGTTCTGCTGTCTTGCTATTGTGCTCAGGTAATTTCTGGGATGGAAAACTGACAAATGTTTCTGATGTTTGCACAGAGAACCGTTATTGGTCTGTATTGAATTTCCTCATTACAGCTATGAAAACCCAATAAAATAAAATGCATTGACTATGTTCTGCACTCTGTGTTATTGCAGTAAATATTCCAACAGTCATCAAAAGTCATAACTGCATTTAATCTTCAGAAACCAAGACACGTAAACATTGGTTGGTGCAATCCCTTCTTGTTAGGGACACACTGTTTAAATGCGCCCGCCCCCCCCCCACACACACACACACACACACACACAAAAACACTGCATATATCTAATTTTTACAGTTGCATATATTGCAATATTAGCATTTGAGTTCCGTTCCACTTTTTGGCATTAATTACCAAATGCTAAGGGAAATACATCTGAAATATTTGCAGTTAGACAGGGATGGTGGTGCAGCTACATCATAACACATGTGCTGGTAAACTGATCTACAGGCCCACTGTACATTAAACTGGCTACTCCCTTTAAACTTGGCAGAAATAAAATGGTGTTTCTGTAAACCTATGTAGAGCACGGTGGGGGGGGGGGGGGGGGGGGTGGCGGGAATCACACATTAATATTTTAGATTTCGAGTTGCTTCTCGAAATAATATCTATGTGCTTGTTAATGGCAGTCAAGAAAATCCTTAAAAACTGGTTCCATACAGGTGAAACGTATATACAATAGGTTTGTTACAAGAGAGTATTAAAATGCAGGCTCCAAAATTCAGATCACCAATAATTTAATGCAGAATTATTCAATGCAGCTAAAAGTAAATATTGAATGTTTTTGTAAAATAAGGCATGGGTAGCCGTGTGTAAGATTGGTAATGTGTGCCTTTCCATCAAACCGAAAAATATGCAGTAACCCTAAAATAAAAATTACATAGATCGCATGCACAGCTACTGTAACAGTTCGTTCAACATTTGAGCATTTAATCATGTATAAACACACATTTAATGTTCCACATGGTGAAAGGTGTGTTATGAAATAGCATCACTTGGTCTGAGTAGCAGACAGCTTTGACCCCAGCAATACATTGACATAAGCTGGCATGTAGGATCCAGGTTATAAAAATTGTAAAAATTGGTTAATAAAGTTACCTTTTAGAGCTGTATCCTCTGGACTGGCCAGAAGCTGTGTTAGACTGCACTTTGGGGGTCTTAGATAGAGATTTTCTGCACTGAGGAAGGCTAGGGATCTTATGGTCTGCCTGTTCTAACTGGGACCTGTTGCTGGAAAACCAAGAAAGAGCTGCATCAGGATTTTATTTTTAGAAAAATCAGATCCCTCTTAATACAGGCGGGGAAAACAGGGACTTGGGAATGTTAAGTTAGTACATATTTATCATCCGATTTATTACAACAGTGTTTATAACTTCCAATTAATCTATAAGCGAATGCAAAAAAAGAAATTTTAAAAAAGTGGAAAAATGCTAGAAAACCAATTCATATATTATTCTATGCAGAATATTCATGAACTTGACAAGGCTGCTCCATACAGTAACATTTAAATTTCAACACCTATTGAAGTAGGGCATGCTGTCTATCTCCATAAAGCAGACTAAGTTATAAGAAGAAAATTAACCATGCAAATACAATAAGAAACTGACAATACAGTTAAAATCAGCCATCCCATTAGAGTAAAGTGCACTAAACACAATAATAACATGCTTTTATTAAAATAGAACACATTGCCAATGTTTGCATGTCAGGTGGTTCTGCAGCTTGCCCTTTTAGGTAGGTGAGGGGTTGAACAAGAATAGTCACTAAAACATCCCTACATGTAATGCATGTGGCAACCAACACTCTAGTTTCATTTGGCAGGCTGGTTTTATTTCTGGATAAGATAACATGCTTATAATATGTTTTAAGGTAACAGATGCATGCGTGATCTGTATCGAGAGAGCTCCAATTCTGTAATATGGATATATACGAGACTTTGAGGGAACAAGGACTGTGATCAAACTACTTTGGAAGTGATTAAGAAGTAGCAGTGACAAATAATTATTGTTTTTTTTCTTCTTAAGCTCTATTATTGTCACCTTGTGCTATAACAGCTTTAAATATGAAAAGTCACTTATTTGTAGTGTAATTAAGACTCCAGGTATGATAATTGTACATATTACTACTAAATGCTGCGTATATGTTAAGAAAATGTAAGTTGTTATAATTTGTAGCGGTTTTTAAAACTGCTGTGAAGAATCACATAAGCAAGTGTGTTTACATTGAGCAGTTTATGTCTTAAGTTTGTCTTTAAGTAATGATGCACTGTTCAATTTGCTGACACGAAATAGTAGAACAATAGCAAAATAATTTAACATTTCTGTTTTGGCTTTGTATCTTGGTTAGACAGGAGGAACCGTCAAAGATTGAGAAATATTAGTACCATTTAAGAATATGTTTTAAGTAGTAATGTGAAACCTAGCAGCAGTACCACCACAACAGTTTACCCAGGCTCCTTAGTGTCTGCGGTTTGCCAAGCTTGGGTACAAAGAAATATTGTTCAACTGCAAGGTTTCCAGCTTTTCAATTATTGTAAAGCGACTCCTTACCTTCCTCCAGCGGTGTCCTCGTGCGGCTGGGCCCCAGCAGTGTTCCTCTGTGAACGTCGCAGTGACCCCCCTGGATTGTTATTATGCCGGCTGGACATTGGCACCTCTCTCCTGAAGGGACATACCCTTTCTAGATACTACCATTCACTGCAAGAGAAGAAAAGTGTACATTAATTACCCACACATTGTCTAGCAGCAAGAAAAATATTTTAGTCAGGAACATGGTTCTACATACAGTAGTCCAAGACATTAGACTTGGGCACTAGAGCTAAAAAATATTTGAGCCCATGGCACTTGGGATTTGTCAAGTCCAGAACAGGAGTGTTTACGAACTGAGAATTTGAGTCCAAAATTTCAAGAAAAGAATGAAAGGTCGCACTCAAAGTCTCAAAATGCAAAAATAAATAACAAGCAATGGATGTCTGTGTTAACAGGATTTGTTTCCACTGCTAACAGAATAACTGACTATACTGACAAAACCAAAACTGATAAAAGAAAATACAAAACAATCTATGCTTCTTTAAGTGACATTGGTAACAATCACAACAAAGAAAACGTATGCTCTCATTTATTTAACAAGCTAAATTCACTAGTTGCTGCACTGCCTACCAGAGATCTGTGATCCACCTACATGCCAGTGAATAGATCATCATAACGAAAAAATATATACTGCAGAAATCTAAAAAACTTTAAAAGCAAAGATTGGAAAAAAGTTGTGTTTTTAAGATTTAATTATATAAAAAAAAATATATTTATACTTTTTATAAAAGTGGTCTGATGGGATGGGACACACATGCAGAATTTAGAAATACTGCTGCTTTTACTGAGAGAATGGAAAGAAAATTCAATTCCTGTATACAGCCAAATCAGTGGCTCAATGAAAAAATAAAATGTGAGTTACATGCAATAATAAAGTATTTTAGGGTGAAGGACGCATGGATAAAAAATTCTATTTTATTTTTTTTAAATAAAAACTTCAAGTTTATCCTGAGGACTAACCTAACTGTGCACAGTGAACTGCAAACTAGCATCATCCATTAATTACTTTCCAGATATTATAAAAATTCATATATTTTTTGATTAAAATTCATAAATGAAAAACACTTTAATTTACATTGCTATATCTTGTGGTAAACGATTGGTGGATTAGTTGTCACTCAACAGAGATGCCATTCTTTTGATCAGTAGAGCATAAATATGAAGGATGCGTTAGATTTAAAGATAAGGAAAATGCAAGCAGTTTAAGAGGTTTTTAATATGACATTTTAGCCCACCAAGAAGGAACTCATTCTTGTGGCGATTAGGTATTTTCCATAATTGTCTTGGATTATTACTGTCTGGAAAGACTCTCTCCAGAGACCTAAACCAGATATGAAAAAACAAAAATGGGCAACTAAAAAATAGAAGCATAGATTGTGCAGAGTGGTAAAGGTTATACCAAAAGAGTTTTAAGCCCCAGAGTCCGGTGTAATGCATATGAAAATGTATGTTTAAAACAGATCTGCTTAACAGACTCCAATCAGTAAAATATATGAGTTTCATATGCTCTACAGATTACTGTAATGTTTCATTTCCCGTGCTCATAGAGCACCAATGGCAGTCAGAATAGGATTTTATTAAGGATGGGGGGGGGGGGGGGGGGGGGGGACACTGCATGTAATTCTATCTTACTGTGTATCATTTAAAAGTATTTTCTTCAATTCTAAAAACTAATCACATGACTTGTCACATTTGCCAACCTGCCTTTCTAGATGATGTTAAGTAACATTTTTCCATACAAGGTCCTTTCTATAATCCTGCCAAAATAATTTATTATTTTGCTCTTATTAAAAGGTATGTTTCTTCCCATCTAATAGGGGCTGTAATCGGTGACCTGAGGGTCGCAGACTGCCAGAAGAACAGACTTTTTAATTCATACTAATACATGACACAATGGTTAATATTAATGATTTGAGAAAAGGAAGTATTTTTTTTCAATTAGACAGATTTAAACATTTTTACTTGGCAGTTACATCTTGTTCTGCGAAGGTGGGAGCAGGTAAAGTGTATAGCACGTTCATTGCACTCACTGGGCACAAGCATGAACACATGCTACACCCAATGCAGTCACAATCAAGATCAGCAGAGCCTCTTGTGGGCACACACCTATACAGACAGCATGTAAGTATTATAGGGGCTTGAGTGTCTCATAAAATTGTGGGGGGGGGGGGGGGGGGGGGTTACTTACGCTTTACAAGAGCACGGCGAGAAGACATAAAACCCTCGTGCCAAATACCTACTACGTACATATAACCAACTGCATATCTTCACTATCATAAGTGCACACAGCCAACATTCCGGGCTCATCCATTGCTGGTTAGGAGAGGAAGGTACTCCACTATACAAGCTGGCAATATGTCACAATTCTACCAGCCACAGCAGTGTTGCAACAGGAACTGGAGAATGACACTGGCAAATTTAACACTTTATGCAATAACTGTTCATTCAGTTCATTTTACTCTTAATAGACTTACATGTAAGGTAAACACAAAAACAGAAAACACTACACAGAGAAATATACGTATAAAAAACTTTTAGCAGACATCGTATTTGATGAGGAATCACACAGAATTGCAATATTTATAACTATAGGATCTCAAAATATGCTGACCATGACCTCTTAATGGAAACTCCAGTAAATGGAAAAGCCCCAAAGAGTTCCCTCATGAGTTCTCTCTAAACTCCCCTTTAGAAACAGATTGCCAAAGAGATGAGTTCTTTCATTTTCAATGTGTCCTAGAAAGCATAAAATGATCTTCCTGTGAAATCGGTGCGTCCATGATTAAGTGCCAAGTGTAGTTCGAAGGCATTAGGCATTTCACCCGCACTTTTTCCATCAGGAGGTATGCCCCTTTTCACCATGCGGTGAATGATACACAATAAAGAACTTTGCCATAATCAGGAGTTTGAAACATTTATTGATCTGCTTCAACTGAGCTCATCCTACTTGTATGTATGCTCTTTAAAAAGCTCCTATGAAAGGGCACAAAATATGAAATCCAAAACCAGTATTGCTTAAAAAAAAAAAAAATTTAATCACACAGCACATCAGCTCTAGTCTAAGGGGTCTATCTATAAAGACATTGAGGCAAAACAAAAACAAACAAAAAAAAAAACCCCAAAACAATTATTGTTGACTTTATTTGAAGATCTTACTGCAGGATCCAATACAGCGATAAAAACATGTTTGCGATGTTAAGTTTGGTTTAATAATGTTCTGACCGACTTTAATAATTAGTTATTACAGTTACTTTTGTGGTTTTACCACAATTGCATTTATGAAAAAGCACAGAATTTTCCCCCAAAGTCAATGCTCTGGAATAAGTGACATTGTTTTATCTTTGTGTATCTCTTGTAATTAGACGTCAAAGAAGAGGTCTGATTACGAGGCAATAGATCCAGGTCCTCTCTGGTGGCAAGGATGTCATGTAACCAACCGCCTGACAAGAAGAAACGTGAGGCAGTAACGGAGGATAACTCGTCGCAAGCGCATCGACAGTCAAACAGACACGTAACAAGATTGTTGCTAAATGCTCCAAACTAATATCTTCAAAAACTTAGCCAGAATTCAAGTAGCCCCTCTTTAGATCATTCTACACAAACACTATAATCAAAAACATCGACCCTTGAGCAATGAACAAAAAATATCTAATAACCTTTCATCTTATTACTACCTTCAGCGGATGAATACTGCCAAGAATTCCACTGTGCAGTTATAAAATATGCCACCTATGCCCAAAGAAAAATGACAGGTTTCTCACCAATGGAACAGATTTACAACTAAAAAAGAGGTAGATGTGGATATGCTACATGAGTATGCTAAAATATGATGAAAGGAGCAGAATGGTTTTCAAATATATTTTTTTTAAAACAATTTTAAGGCAACAGTACACAAATAGTATTTACAACTTGCACAACTTTATTTTCCTAGGCAGCATCAGGCCAAATTAAGATAATTTAAAGGGACAAAAATGTGAAACTGTTTTACTTGGTTGAATTTTGTATTTTTGATTTCAGATATGTCTTTTTTTTCTTATATGACTATTTAATAAAATATGTAACTAAACAAGTGTGACTGGGCGCCGCCATTATGTGAAATAGTGTTTTTGGGTGCCACCCCTCAGAGACTTTACAGCACAGATTTCTACCTTCGGGGGCGGGGACACAGAATGCAGTCTGTAAGTCAGAATTGCATTGAACAGGAGGGTAATATAACTATTACATCACAAAGCGAAATAGTTATAATCCTGTTTAATCAGGTTAATTTCCTCTCTGTGTTGGAAGACAGGTAAAAAAAAGTTGTACACCGCTACCTAGTCCTGTCCACTATGATACACAGGAGCCGATAAGAGAGCAGGGGATTGTCTTCTGACATCATCATGCAGGCTTTGGCAACAGTTGTTAAGCGAGACTGGCAGGAACATTTTGTCCGATGTTGCATCATGGGAAATATTCTCAAAATGGATGCTGGAGATAAACACCTGATTTTATTTTTCCTTTTATATGCAATTAATTAAATCATAAAAAAAACAACAAACAGTGGCATATGACAGGGCTCGACAAATCCCAGGCGCCAGGTCGCCATGGCGACCAGGAAATTATACCTGGCGCCTGGGTGCAGTCAGCCTCATGGTCCCCTCGCCGCTGCCATCCATTTAAATTATTTTTTCAGAGCGCGAGGGGGTAAAGTCTGTGCCATCCGCACAGACTGAAAGCTCCGCCCCCTCGCACAACGCGTGTCTGAGTGCCAGGTGTCGTCACGTGACATCCTGGCACTCAGCAGGCAGATCGGCTGCCGCACGAATGTCCCCCTCCCCTGCAGTGAGGTGTGTGTGTGTTTGTATATATGTAAAGTAGGTGTGTGTGAGGTGTTTATATATATGGGTATATGTAAAGTGTGTATGTGAGGTGTTTGTATATATGTGTATATGTAAAGTAGGTGTGTGTGAGGGGTTTGTATATATGGGGGGGGGGGGGGTGTTTATCAATTGCGTGTATTCTTGCGTGATTGTCTGGCTCCTAAAATCTTATTAAATTTGTCAAGCCCTGGCATATGAGATATAGATATAGATATATATATATATATATATATATATGTTTGTTTTAAATGACCAGGTTATCTAGTTAGATCTTAAGTGGTAGTGTCCCTTTAAGAGGCAGTTGTTGCTTTGGAAAGGGGCAGAGCCAGTCACCTTCCTATCAAACTGTGTAAGATAGCCCTAAGTCACCAGAGCTTCAAGCCAAGTTGACTCATTTTCATTTCATCTGACACATGCTGTGCAGCCAATGAATAACATACAGATGGGCTATGTAAGCGATAGGCCAGGAAGCTTGAAAAGAAAAACAAAACTCCCCACAAAATTTGCTTTTCCACCATCTTCAAGGACACATTTAATAAGTTTAGGTGTCAGGTGATTGAGAAGGCAACTTTACAAGTTTGTGGGGGTGTCTTGAACAAGAAATGATGCCAACATGAAATCTATTTGATTTTTGTGCTGGGCACCAGACAGCCCGCAGGACTGAGTTCAGAATGGGAGGTTGGGTATTTCTGTTGGGAGATAGGAAAGTTTTTTGGGGGGGTTTTTTCTTGCTCTTTGCCTACTAAATTTTGGAGCCTATTTAGTGCTTATACTTACTTTGACTGTAATATGTTTGAGTACATCATTTGAAAGCTTATTCAGCTCTGAACATACCAGTCTATCACTTTAAGTGTGGTGCTTTAATATTGCTGTTAGCATAGATGTAAATTTTAACTGTACATTTTGATTAAATAAGCTTAATTGCACCCTAGTTCTGGCAGCAATTTGCCAGGACTGTAACTTTGTTCTGGGAGTTTCAAATTGGCATGTTCAGCTTTTCTTACGTCCAGCGCTCGTATTAGTCTTATTGTACATTTGTAACAATTACCCTTGATTCCAGACATGTGCATTTGCGGTTATCTCATGTAATTGTGTTTGCGGTACAGATCCCTTTCAGTGCAGTTGCTTTTCATTGATTGGTTTTAGAATTGGGTTTCTCCTTTTAATTGCCATTTGGGTGGGAGGTCCCGAGGGTGTGTTCACATCATGCTATAGGTTGGTTCTACGTTTATTCCTTCCCTCTTGCATATAAATTAAGGGCCTTCTTAGATTCTAATCATTCCTACGCACAAGTCAGTTTTGACGTAACGTGTCAGTTGGTGCTTCCGCACCGAATGTCATCTACCTCGACTGTACACTTTGCATGCTGCAGCTTCTTTGTTTTTTAAGAAGTTGTAATAAAGATTTGCAACTTTAAGTGGATCACTTTGAACTGGAGTTTTCCTTTATACACAGCGAGCAACCATTTAGCCATATTATGGAGTGGACCTCAGAGTTCGTTTCAGTGCACACATTTACCAATGAGCACATTTACAGCTGATCACTGTGGATCCATTCCTCTTTTGTTTGTGCTGTATTTAAATATCATCCTAAATTTGTGTGGTGCCTATTTAAATTAAATATAAAGTTTAAAATATTTTTTTTAAAATAAATCCTTTTAAATAGGCACCAGTTGACCATGTGATCAGATCACGGATGGTCATCCACTTCTGCATGTAAACAATAGAGTGGACCCCAGCTGCCGTTTTGTTTCTAGCTCAATGACAATATATTTATTGCTTTGCATATTACATTACATTAACATTTATTTGTACAGCGCCACCAATTCTCGAAGCGCTTGGTACAGAGCAAAGAAAGGAACTACATACTAATTTAGACAAACTAGTACAGACTGGTACATGAGGTAGAGAACCCAGCTTGTAAGCTTACAATCTAGAGGGAATGGGGTCCATGAGACACATCAGAGGGATTGAAGTTGTAGTAACAGTAGAGTGGATAGGAGGCATTAGGTGGGATAGGTCAAAGAGGGAGTGTGTGTTCCAGCTAGGTTGGGTAGTAAGCCTCTCTAAAGAGATGAGTTTTGAGGGACTTTTTAAAGTTTGAAAACGAGGGAGAGAGCTGGAGTTCCAGAGAGAGGGGGCAGCTCAGGCGAAATCTTGGAGACGCGAGTGAGAAGTGGTGATGAGATTAGAAAAGAGTGTTAACCCCTTTGCGGAGCGCAAAGGTCGTGCAGGGAGGTAACGGTTAACAAGGGAGGAAATGTACGTAGGAGCAGAGGAGTGGAGGGCTTTGTAGGTTAATGACAGAATTTTAAATTTTATCCTCGAGCAGACGGGAAGCCAGTGGAGGGCATTGCAGAGAGGAGCTGCCGAATCAGACCGACGTGCAAGAAAGATGAGTCTGGCAGCCGCATTTTGGATAGACTGTAGGGGAGCCAGACGAACCAGAGGTAGTCCAGTCAGAAGTCCGTTACAGTAGTCCAGGCGAGAGATCACAAGCGAGTGCACATGTATGCACTTTCATTGCACCACGTGGTTTTATTATGGGCTCTATAGCCGTTAAAGGGACTGGATCACCTAAACATTGCTTATATTGTGAATGGAGAATAAAAAATGATTGTGACATCACCTTTTGCTTGAGATGCAAATTAACAGTTTTTCAATAGGAAATGTGTAATTGCATGTTAATACACAGGTGATGTCATAAACCAGAAACGCCACAGACGTTTAAAACGCATATGCTTCTAATTTAGAGGCTTGCAAATATTCTAACACAATGTATAGATTATTCACAAAAAAATATTTCCCAAAACACCCTTGCACACTACACTTTAAAGTCAGCACACCAGGTGTCACTTGACATCCCAGCACTCAGCAGGATGGCACTGGAAGATGGCCTGTGCTTGGCAGACCAGGCTGGGATGGAAGTGACTCCCTCCACTGCAGTGAGGTAAAGTAGCAGGTAGAGAGCACACATAGAAAGATGCACTTTTTTTTTTTTAAATCAAGAATTTATCAAGCCCTGCTCTATATGATATTTATCTTCTTTGTATCCACTGAATCTGATCTGGAACTGAAACTTGGCCTAGCAAATGAAATCACCAAATTCATCAAACTAGACGTGCTGCAAATTCACACGTGGTGCACAGATATTAAATGCATATCTCATAGTTATAAATAGAACAGCCAGCCACATGCACTCTGGGCATGGAATTAAAAGGATTGTGCACAAACATACAGGTCATTCTTTAACAGAAAAACAAGCTAATGAAGAATCTTAAAAAGGTTTTTCCAGTGATAGGTTTTACTTTTATACATTTATGATCACTCTTACAAGTGGCTACAAAAATTATATAATAATTGTATACTATGTACAACAACCTGCTCCACAGTTAGAACTTTGCCCCCAGAATTTCCCTTTACAATTCACCCTCTGTAGCTCCTTGGGATGTTAGCAAGTATAGCTGAACACACGTTAAAGTTTAAGCTGAAATTATCTAGGTGCAAGAAAGACCAACAAGATTACAAGAAATGCACATAAAACATGAAAAAGAGCAGTCACAGTTAAAATGGGTGCTGAGCCTCATTGGTCAAGAAGCTTATAAATAAGAGTGTGGAGGGCAAGTAGTAGGAGTGAGTGTTACAGGGGATCAAGGATTGTAGAGTTTGTGTGACTATGGAATAAAAAGTAAAAATAATAAATAAAAAAGTAAGATGGTTAGGAAAGCCTGGAAAAACATTGCCCTCTTCTGGCAGATTCACATGGTGAATTCCGACAGTTTATGTACATGTATGCAATATATGAATGCCTATACAGATATGTGGGTGGTTTGGATGAACAGCCGGCATTTGTTTCCGCTTAGCCAAAATGTTTTTGTCATTTCATACAATTCATGGATTTAGCGTTATTATGCACATCAACAAATGAAGCTCCACCATGAATCTCCTTTAGTACTTAAGATGCAAATTGTGGTGTTCAGTTTTCTATTCTTCATGCTAGAAAATGATAGCCTTGGACATATGAAAAAAAACGTGACCAGCCATTCACTTATTACTTTATATCAGGGCTCGACAAACCCTGGGCGCCAGGTCGCCATGGCAACCAGGAAATTAGACCTGGCATCTGGGTGCCGTTAGCTACATGCCCCCCTTGCTGCTGCCATCCGTTTGTTTTTCAAGTGAAGAGAGGGGAGATAGTCTGTGCGGATCGCACAGACTGCAAGCTCTGCCCCATCGCGCTACGCATGCTGGTGTCACATGACATCCCGAGCACTCAGCAGGAAGATGCATGAAGATCCGGCTGCAAAAGAAATGTCCTCCTCCCCTGCAATGAGGTAAAGCAGCACGGAGGGGGGACACATTTAGAAATATGTTTTTCCTTAAAAATAAAAATAAATAAAAACATGCTGACTTGTTGGTGTGTGTGTGTGTGTGTGTATAAAGTGTGTGTGAGAGTGTAAGGCGCGCACCTGTATGTAAGGCACGTACCTGTGACTGGCTGTGTCTGTATGTAAGGTGTGTGCATGTGATTGTCGCTTCATGTATGTGAAGTGTGCGTATGTGACTGTCTCTGTGTGTGATTATGTGTGTATGTTTGCATGATTTGATGCGCCATTGTCTGGCTCCTAATATTTTTTGCTGGCTTCTAAAAGTAAGTTTGTCAAGCCCTCCTTTATATAAAATACACTAATGCCGTGTTTGACAATTGGAGGGTCCACAAGACTGTATGCATCACTACTCAAGAGGATTCTTTTGTTTTTTAGTCCAGTACAACGTAAAAAGGCCCAATTGGAAGACATTCATTTAAAAAAAACATTAACATGAGATGTGTACAGGTTACCATAAGGATGAAAATCAACACAAAACATAAAAAGCCTGTTAAGCCTGTGAAACAGCACATGCCTATTTTTTCCAGAGCACCTGAAAGTGCGTCATAGCAACTCTTGATAGTACAACGTGTACAAGGTCCTAACTAAAAAAAAGTTTCCCCTCAGCTCTACACCACCATGTAAATGTAAACTCCCATTATGCCATAGGACCGTATTATGCATGTGCACATGTAAATATGAATTGCAGCACACTTATTGTCTGTTTTCTATAATAAAAAAATTATTTTAAACTATATCTAGCAGCTTTAGTAAATACCAAATCCAGGACTTGACAAAGCATAGTATTTATGTGGACAAATACACCCAAAAGGCCAAAAATACACACAGGCCAACACATGTGCATCATTGAGGTTATAACTATCTGTATGTAAACACTACATCCCTGAACATTTACCATCGAGGGTTCACCCACTGCTCTAGGAAGAATGCTCCACAATGGGCAAGCAACCTGTAAGACTTCAACGTCAGCTTAGCTCTCACACAGAAATGTACTGGGATTCCCCATTCACCCTATAATGGACAGAGAAGAGCAGCTTAGGGGACAGGTATTTCAGCACGCTGAACAATTAATAAAAATTATCCACATAGTAAAATATTAAAACAGCCTAATATTTAAAGTGAACACTCGGAATTGTGGATCTGTTGCTGAAAATAAGTTTAACTGAAATGTAAACTGCAATATGCTTTTGGGGGGGGGGGAGGAGGTTTTTACACACTCCGGGGTGCCGATTTACAGGAATATTAAACTTTTCCCATAGAGTAAGCAATGGATAAAATATTAGTTTATTTTCTATTTAGTAAAGAATGTGTATTTTTAGTTTAAACCCCTCCCACACACACACACCCCCAGTCAGGAGCTGACGGGGGCTGCTATATTAGAATCACAAGAAAACAATAAATAGGTTTTATGGCACTGTAAATACTATGCATAGATATGTATTCCATTTTGCATATTTAACTAGTAACCAGCTGAGCTTGGCACATATTACATTACAAATCATACAGCTATGATTAGGGGGTCTAGGACAGTTCAGCGTGGCAGTTAGAACGCTGAACTGTCCGCAATAAAGAATAACGCGGCCGTTACATCGCAGACGTGGCTATGTAAGAGCTGACAGTTCAGCGATGAACTACCATCCCTTACAAAACGTACCAGTTAAAATAAAATAACCCCCCCCCGTAATAAATTATTCCCCCCCCAAACCCAATACTAAAATTAACCCCAAAACCCCAATACTAAAATTAACCCCAGAACCCAATACTAAAATGAACCCCAAACCCTAAAAACCAATTCTAACCACCCTAAACCCCAATTCTAACCACCCTAAACCCCAATTCTAACCACCCTAAACCCCAATTCTAAAATTCTAATTCTAACACTCTATCTTCTAACTGCAACACATTAAAACTCACCTTTAGCGATGAAATGTCCCGCGACGAGCTCTCGCGTGGTGAAGTAACTGCAGTGAAGCAGCTGCGCGGATGCAGCCGCGATGAAGTGTCCCATCCCCATGATTAGGGAATCGGCATACACATTACTTACACTAATTTAAGAAATGATCTATACCTTTTGTTCATAGACCTGCAAGCAAATGTAGAAAATTAGAGAGAGAGAGAAGAAAAAAAAGTTTTAAAGATGTCTGCAGTGTCTACTGCTTATGACTTGCAAATTAACTCATTTTTAATGGAGAATGTGTCACTTGCATTTCAAGCCACAAGGAGAGTTCATAACCAGGACACCACAGACCCCTTTAAAAATATGTATTAATCTTATTTTATGCATTTGCATGCATTTTGCCAACACAATGTATAGATCATTTTTCATTCTCTACATTCGCACTGTAAGCAGTGTTTATGTTGACAGTCTCAAAAAAAAAAAAAAAAAAAAAGGGTTTCAACAAGCTTTCTAAATGTTGGATAAGATAAGATTTTGGTCCCTTGTGGGAAGATGGGTGCTGCACTGAAGGCAGTGGTGAATATTTTTTCTTTTTTTTTTATCTATGGGCTATATATTACTCTTGTAGGGCAATTATTGTAACAAATGTATTTTATTTATGAATTACTAGCATATTTAGCAGCCGTGTACAGTGAACAAGATATAACTTACAAAAGTATTTGGTGACAATAGGTTGAGGTGCATCAAACATGCTTAAATCCAGTACTGAAGAGATCTTTTTTGCTGGAACCAGGAGTGTCCACAGAAACCACTGCAGAGGAAAGTAATGTGTCTACAACTGTGTCTATCTACACAATATGCCCCTATGTGACCAGGAATAGCCCCGACAATCAGCCGATTTCAAGCCGAAAGCACGCTGAACCGAAAACAGTCTTAATCATTCCCATAAATTTATTTAGAATGAGAGACTCATTTTAGGATAAATTTGGCTATTGTGGATATAGCCAAATTATCCTGAAATGGAAAAAGAAAAAAAAAAGAAAAAGAAAAAAAATAGCCGGTGGTTCGGTTTTAGGTCTAGTCCAGATTCAGCCAGGTTTTTGCTCTTGCCCCTGTATGGTATGTAGAAACCCGTCACAAAAGGTTTTTATGCATATTAAAAGACAGGGCGAAACGGTGACTTCTTAAGTCTCAATGTGCAACTATTTGGCCAGTGCAGATTACACCAGATTAGCAGTGGTGGAGAATTTTAGCACAATAAAGTGATATAAATGTGCACAATTTTGCTACTTTTTTTTTTTTGACTAAATATTATGCAACAGAATTCTTAAACCACGGCTTGACAAATCTAATTTGATTTTAGGAGCCAGCAAAAAAAATTAGGAGCCAGACAATCACGCAAGCATACACGCAATTCATAAACACACACGCCTACTTCACATATATACACACACACACGCCTACTTCACATATATACACACACACACACACACACCTACTTTATATATACACATATATACAAACCCCTCACACACACACACCTACCGGTACTTTACCTATACACATATATACAATCACCTCACACACACCTACTTTACCTATACACATATATACAAACACCTCACACACACACCTACTTTACATATACACATATATACAAACACCTCACACACACACCTACTTTACATATACACATATATACAAACACCTCACACACACCTACTTTACATATACACATATATACAAACACCTCACACACACCTACTTTACATATACACATATATACAAACACCTCACACACACCTACTTTACATATACACATATATACAAACACCTCACACACACCTACTTTACATATACACATATATACAAACACCTCACACACACCTACTTTACATATACACATATATACAAACACCTCACACACACCTACTTTACATATACACATATATACAAACACCTCACACACACCTACTTTACATATACACATATATACAAACACCTCACACACACCTACTTTACCAGGGCTTGACAAATTTATTTTATTCTAGGAGCCAGCAAAATTTTTTAGGAGCCAGACAATCACGCAAACATACACGCAATTCATAAACACACACACCAACCCACGTCACATATACACCCCACACACACCAACCCACGTCACATATACACCCCACACACACCAACCCACGTCACATATACAGCCCACACACACCAACCCACGTCACATATACAAACCCCACACACCAACCCACTTCACAAATACACACACACACTTCACATATACACCTCCCCCTACACCTCACATATATACCCCCCCTTCACATATACACCTCCCCCCACACATATACCCCCCCTTCACATATACACCTCCCCCCACACTTCACATATATACCCCCCTTCACATATACACCTGCCCCCACACTTCACACATATATACCTCCCCTTCACATATACACCTCCCCCCCACACTTCACATATATACCCCCCCTTCACATATACACCTCCCCCCACACTTCACATATATACCCCCCCTTCACATATACACCTCCCCCCCACACTTCACATATATACCCCCCCTTCACATATACATCCCTCCCCCCCACTTCACATATACAACTCAAACATACACAAGTGTTTTTTTTTCCCTTCTTAACTTCTGAGTGCTGGGTTGACAACCCAGCACTTAGCCGAAAGAGCCATGAAGATCGGCTGCGGCACGAATGTTTCCCCTCCCTGCTGCCTTACCTCATTGCTGGGGAGGGGTTACATTCGTGCCGCAGCCGATCCTCAAGGCTCTTTCGGCTGAACACTCATACACACGTGTAGCGCGAGGGGGCGGAGCTTGCTGTCTGTCCCCTCGCGCTGCAAAAGACGGATGGCAGCGGCAAGGGGAACGGCACCCGGGGTTTGTCGAGCCCTGTACTTTACATATACACATATATACAAACACCTCACACACACCTGCTTTACATATACCCATATATACAAACACCTCACACACACCTACTTTACATATAACACCTCACACACCTACTTTACATATACAGACTCCTCACACACACACACACACACACCTACTTTACATATACACATATATCCAAACACCTCACACACCTGCTTTACATATCCCCATATATACAAACACCTCACACACACCTAGTACTTTACATACTTACATATATACAAACACCTCACACACACCTACTTTACATATACCCATATATCCAAACACAACACCTCACACACACCTACTTTACATACTTACATATATACAAACACACACCCACCTCACACAGTGTTTTCTTGGTTTCTTCTTAACGCTGCAGCATGTCTTTATTCATTGGCCTGCTGAGTGCCAGGATGTCATGTGACGACACCCGGCACTCAGACACGCGTTGCGCGAGGGGGCGGAGCTTGCAGTCTGTGCAATCAGCACAGACTTTACCCCCTCGCGCTGCGAAATAATAAAAACAAATAGGATGGCAGCGGTAAGGGGACAGGGAGAGTAACTTCACCCAGGCGCCAGCTCTCATTTCCTGGTCGCCATGGCGACCTGGCGCCTGGGGTTTGTCGAGCCCTGTCTTACACAATAATTAAAATTACAACAGGTGCACAGTGGCATTTTCAGGCAAAAATAATTTTATACATAGGGGTAGAAAAGAATGATAGTGCAATTGTGCTGCATGTTTGACTGAAACATCTTTATGCATAACCCCCATTGTGCTTAAATCAATGTTGTGTTCTTTGTCGTTAACACCGTAAATTAAGTACCATTTTTTCTCTTGAATATATACAAATGGCACGTTGGAAAGTGATGTAATACACATATGTACATTTATACAATGCCATATTTACCCTCACTTGCCACAGATCCATTTGTTCGCATGTCCACATACCCAAGCATAGGTGTGAAAATTAAAAAACCACAACACACTAGTCCAAGGGAACAAAGTGGTATCCCTTTCAACTTGTGCGTGTTTTATATTTTGCATTGCTTAAAATATAAAATACTTACAGCTAATTAAATTTGTGAAATTACAGCAGTTTGGAAGAAACCGGGACTGCCCACACGAGTAATAGTAATTTCCTTTTTTTTGCTGCACGAACCAATGAGAATAATGGAATTTGCTGCCTCTCTAGTGATGTCATCAGACAATGTGTTGCACTGTTAAGAGATCCTACTGTGTACAAGAGCAAGTCTACTACAGCCCACACAATGTAGTCTATTCGAGCAGCACAGGAAGTGACTAAATGAAACATTCAGAGTAATCACTGGGGAGGGCTTGAGTCAAATATTAAAAATGTGATTTATACAGAATGCCTGCATCAAAATCACACTGGAAAAAAGCATGCGCACTATGCAAGTAGTAATTTTCATCTTGGACCAAAGTGAGTTTGGGGACTAGACTGTCCCTTTAAACTGAACAGATATCCAAATGAGAATTGCAGCTTACGGTATGAAAACTAATGCACGCACTCACTTACATATAAACATGCAGTCACAGTTCAGGAAACCGTTCATTATTATATTAATATAATATTAAAATGGACATTAATCTCTAGGAATTACCTAGTGAGAAAGCCGTCTGATTCAGAAGTACTAGTACTTTATTTTTTTTAAATAAAATATCCAGAGGACCACTGACTTAACATGTAACTGGTCCTCTACGGAATAACTTCTTATTTTTATATAATTGTATTTTTCTTTATTACATTTTCTATTTAACCCACATGCTAACTGTAGGGCATTGATGGCGAGCCTATGGCACGCCGAGCACTCTATCGTGGCATGCGACCAGGTTACCGACCAATTATTTTGCGCTCGGTGGTGCAGCGGGCAGTCATCACGCTGATGCTACCAGTATTGACACCACCCAGCGCAGCATACCGACTGCTCCGATGGGCGGAGCTTGACGTCATGGGTGGGAAGAGCACCAGCGTCAAGCAGGGGAAGTCCACGTTTTCATGCTATGTGTGTCTACATGTACTGTTGTGCCTGCAACTCTGTGCATATGTATGCATGTCTACATGTACTGTTGTGCCTGCAACTCTGTGCATATGTATGCGTATCTGCCAGTGGCGGATGCTCCATATGTGCTAGTGAGTGACTCTGTTGCCGAATTCAACGCAGCGTCGTCTTTCGGATGTAACGACGTCTCGGGTATTTCTGGGGGTTTGTGTGCTGGCTGTTCTCAGCACACAAACCTCCGGAAATACCCGAGAGACGTCGTGCCTCCGAGTGGTAGGCGTGCTCCGGGCTGGCAGCACGCCTGTCACTCCGGGGCGCGATACGGCCCTAGTGTCTACATGTCCTGTTGTGCCTGCAACTCTGTGCATGTGTATGAGTGTCTACATGTCCTGTTGTGCCTGCAACTCTGTGCATGTGTATGAGTGTCTACATGTCCTGTTGTGCATGTGTATGCGTGTCTACATGTCCTGTTGTGCATGTGTATGCGTGTCTACATGTCCTGTTGTGCATGTGTATGCGTGTCTGCAACTGTGTGTGTGCGCGTATGCGTGTCTGCAACTGTGTGTGTGCGCATATGCGTGTCTGCAACTGTGTGTGTGCGCATATGCGTGTCTGCAACTGTGTGTGTGCGCATATGCGTGTCTGCAACTGTGTGTGTGCGCGTATGTGTGTCTGCAACTGTGTGTGTGCGCGTATGTGTGTGTGCGCGTATGTGTGTGTGCGCGTATGTGTGTGTGCGCGTATGTGTGTGTGCGCGTATGTGTGTGTGCGCGTATGTGTGTGTGCGCGTATGTGTGTGTGCGCGTATGTGTGTCTGCAACTGTGTGTGTGCGCGTATGTGTGTCTGCAACTGTGTGTGTGCGCGTATGTGTGTCTGCAACTGTGTGTGTGCGCGTATGTGTGTCTGCAACTGTGTGTGTGCGCGTATGTGTGTCTGCAACTGTGTGTGTGCGCGTATGTGTGTCTACAACTGTGTGTGTGCGCGTATGTGTGTCTACAACTGTGTGTGTGCGCGTATGTATGTGTGTCTGCTCTAGGGTTAGGGTCAGAACAAAAAAAAAGAGGTTGATTTCATATTTTTGTTGTATTTAGTTTATTCTAGGGTTAGGTTTAAAAGGAAAAAATTACTACTGCTATCTTTGATCTCTCCCTGCCCCCAAGAGCTTCCAGGGGGGGTCTCAGTAGACATGGCTATGTACCTAATCTAGCCAGCATCTGAGAAGGAATTTGTTTGAAAAAATTATTAAAAACAAACTTATATAGAATACTGCAGGGTTAAATATTTGCAGACTTTAGGAGCCATACAGACCAATTCAGTAACCTGTCTAGTTGTTTTAAGGAGTCAGGTTAATGCTTCTTCCATAGAGTTCTGCATAAAACCATCAAAAATAGAAAAATTTGCCAGTAGTAGGCATTTAAGGAGTCATGGCTCACAGGCTTGTGCTGTTGCTCGGTAAAGCATGACAAATTTACAAAAGGCAGAATAGCAAATTCTGACACTTGGCTGGCATATTAGAACACTGATGTGTCTCCCACTTCTCCAATGCTGCTGTACGCGTTGACTCCTACTGTCAAATGAGTGTTGTAACAAACGAGCAAGAGATGCGCACCTCGTAGTGGATGCCACTCAAATAACATCAACCGAGTCCATAGCATTAAAAGAAATAGCCAATCTTTATTGTAGTTTCCTCATAAAAGCATCATAGTATGAGAGAAACAGTCTCACAAGTTTCACCATTCAGCTGTTTAAGAAGGTACCGGAATGTACTCAGGGGTCTCCACTAAAATATGTGCATGTAAAAAATAAATAAAGCCAATTATTAACCTTTAGTGACGGAGGCAGAAAAAAAAATTAAGACGTACATTTAAAACTTATATGGATATTAAAACACCATAGAAATAAAGTCAAAAAGGTGTATCGTCAATTAATAAAATTCATTAAGCCATCATACAGACTTAATGAGAAAATAACCGTTTGCATTTAAGCTATTAATTTATTATTCATCACCTTACTATATAGTCTGCATGAGTAATGTAAAGCATAAAACAGAGCTATACATAGTGGTTTTATAATTTTAAACAAATGCATAGCTTTAGTGAAAATCTGTTTTAAAATGTTGTATGTGATGTTCCCAACACATGTCACGTGCTTTCAATTTTGTATGTGAGGTATAAAAAAAACTAACCACATACCATGTTCTCCTGGGGTACAATACAGAGTAAGTATAATGAACTATCAATACTGACAGTCGTTGTAGTCCTCCATTATGAAGGACAACCATATCGTAAATGGTGCCTTGTGTCCTAGTAACTGTGCCATGCACATTTAAGAAGAGTCTCCCATAAAATGTGTCATTTTTAAGACTAACAGTGTCTCAGCAGTAATGGTTCCCAGTGGACTGTACGTGTGTTATCTCCCCGTGATAGGCCCTCAAACTAAAACTTATCTAACCGACAATGACGGCTCACTGCCGCTCTTTATCTCCATGCTACGGGTTTATGGTCTGCTCTCGCGGCGTGAATGCCATTCCCAGATATACCTCATCTGGCCGGGCAGGTCTACAACTCCAGGCCCCGGTGAAAGTGCGACACTGCAGGCCTCGCCTCCTCCTGCGGCCTGGTAAAGACAGCCTTAGCCGGCTAAACACGGCACAAGGGGTCCAGGAAGTAACCGGATACAGAGATCGGATCCTCTAATGTGAAGAGATGAGGCGAACACAACACTGATGAATCGGGTGTATTTATACACCGCCAGGAATAGTTAGATCTAACCAGCCTCAAACCCCTGCTTACCCCTCCCCCAAATACATAAACACACTGACTTTCCCAATAACCACCTTCGACGTGTCTAATCTATTAAAATCACATCCCACTAACTGGTAAAAGACCAACGCAATTACGCAATCTAGCTCACCCCAAATAAGAAAATCCCATCACCCTCAAGATATAAAATATATGCCATGTAATATGTTACAGCCAGTTATTAACTCTAAACTCGGCCCACCCTCTACACCTCAATAAAACATCTTAACCCCACTAACCCCAACATATCACCATTACACGCAGTCTTCATTGCTAGTGCTCTATTAATTCTAGGACCAGAGATCTGTTATTGTACCCCCAACTAAAATACATGACAACCAAAAATGCACCCTTGAATAATATTAATACAATAAATAATGACACCCTTACATACAAACTGTAATAACGTGCAATGAGGTAATTAGACGCCTCGTTAAAATAAGAAAAAACGACCATAGGCTGGGAGTAATATGGTATAAGCCCTATAATAACCATACAACGTCACTAGGCCAAATCCCACAATAAGAACAATAACAGGAAGCTGGATGGTGACAACACAAAGAAGGCCTGGTTCACAAGCCACATAGAAAGAGCATTTATTACAAATCTTATCTAGTCTTACACCATACTAAATATAGAGATGCCACTTTGCTGCATGAGGCAAAGTAAAAATGGCTGACCATAAATATAAATACAGGAAGCTGGCTTTATTATTTTGATAAAATAGGTCGCTTTGAAATTACAAATGTAATGTTGTGCTGTACAGATTACAAATACCCCAGGGATAGGTCAGGAAAATGCCACTGTTTGTGGTGTTGGGTAAAGTGACAGGCCTGAGGAATGTCCTATAAACTGACCTGTGAATGGTGAACACCCCCTTCACTTAGGTCATGAACTACAGAAAAAGAAAAGCTACAATAGGACCAATAGTAAGGATGCAAGACATTAGCCTTGGACAAACAGAGATAAGCCAACAACAACAACAGCAGACCATATTATTCCATAGCAATTTACTAAGCAAAGCATGACCTCCACATTAGCCCAGCAGTGACCCCAGTTATGCCAACTAGCTCCATAAAGCAGAATTTATTTTTAGTTCTTGTACACAATCACCACATGAACATAAAAAGCCCACAAGAACTTCCTCACTACGTGACAATCAAAATATATTTTTCACCCTGCTAACAATACATGTATAATATACATAACTAGCTATTTAAAAAGATTAAACCTCACACAAACATATTTCACCTCGAGCAATGCCAACGCTACACATGTTCATACAAATTAAATGTTTAGGTTTCCTGAAATGATGGGCCGCATAAAAACCCCCAATCCTTTTATACCAGTAACCCTATAAAATGGTGGGTGCATTCCACACAATACTGCTTGTAACTACAGTAGTACAAGGGCCCGAGTGCAGTACAGCCCAGGGATGGCTGAGCTCTGGCACTCAGCTTTTGTGGACGACGTTTACCATGACGTCCAGCCAACCAAGGTGGGGAACTGAATACCATGAGAGACGTAGTCTATTAAAGCTGAAGTGCCAAAGGTTAGCAATGGACTTGCATATGAACTAGTACAGCCCCTCTCTTTCTCTCTCTCTCTCTCTCTCTCTTCCTCCCCCTCCCCGTGGCCTTACGTGTCTGATAGGCCTAGTTATGTTCCAATAGATGTGAACATCATATATACTGAGCAACGTAAATAACGTGAACAGTAAATCCCACAAGTGGCCTATCTGAATAACTCGGTCAGACTCCAGTCAGAGCGCTGTGTGGCTCTTATTTTTTCACATACACATTATATGTATATTTACCTAGATTAACAATGACGCCCTATAGATCTCTGTACGTGCCTGTTTCATGGCCCTGACTGGTCAGACACTAGAACCGCCAATACCTCTGTATCCGCCGCGCTACCCCCTCTGTCTCCGCTTCTCTCCGGAACCTTCTCACCGATCAGCTGAGGCCGCGCGGCGCAGATCCCTGCGCGCACTACTTTACAAGCCGGAATCTCTCCTCCACAGCACTGGTACTACTTCACCACTACGGCAACATTGTCAGATACGTATCCTTCCGCGCACTATTTTACTGAAAGAATAGCGTTCCACTTTGTTAGCAAAAGAAACCCGAGCCTTTCTTTCGGCTCGATAATGTGTTTTTTTGTCGGTTGGGGAAAAACGCGAGTCACCTCCTGTGAAACCTGTTTCGGTTATTCCTTTTACAGATTCAGAACTGTTATATCCTTACACAGACACACTCTAAAAGCTGTGTTGTGGAGGTTTGAGGCCGGTAAACCGAATACGAGTGTCTCTCGGTTAGGTGTCTAAGCAAAGTCTCCGCTGCTTATTGTTCGGGTAGAGGGGGGAGGCGCAGAAATCTAAGGGTTGGTTCTCCGCCTCCCTGCGGAGGGATCCCTTTCTCGAGCACGTGATCCGCCTGCGTTTCCGTGGTAACAGCGAACAGCGTCTCAAAATGGCGTCTCTCATACCAGAGATCCTGTTAGAAATCTGCGGGCAAGCCCCAGCACCTAGTAAAGATTTCTTCCAGTTGGTGGTGACCCGCACTGAAGTAAGTATGGAGAAGAGTCAACTGTTAGTACTTGAGAATCAACACCTGTAAGCAGCAAAGTTAACCTTTGGCACGTCAGCCATTGTGTACTGTGCTTTCTAAAATACTTCGCTAGTTTAATGGCTGGCTGAGAAGAAGATGTATAAACTTTGTCTCACGCTGAAAATACGCCTAATAGTGGTGCGCCAATGTTTAACACTAACTCCCTACAAAAGTCAAGAGTTTGCATTACTTGTGCCCGTTCCTAACCTGTATGTTGCTCTGGTGCCATTCCACTAAAAATCACCACCAACTAACTGTTGGGTGGCCAGATGTATAACACAGGGGCAGTGTCTGTTAAAAATATGGTGTTTGAAGACTTTAGGAGATGGACATAGAAAATGGTGACCTAGCCTAGTTATTTTATTAGCCGAGAAAGTGGTAAGTATATCCATATGACTTTATGTAAACTTAAGGCCAAAGTAGCTGAGTTGAAAACAATTCTCCCATTCAGCTGCATTGTCGATTTTTCCAACTTGGCTACATTGGCCTAAAGTTTGAAAATCCCATCTCAATTCCCTGCAATTCTCTCTGTATTGTGTATACCATATTGTACTCGAATGCATAAATCTAGGGGAAAATATGGTTTATATGCGTGGTGTCTCCTTTTAATTTTTTTCCTCTTAGTTCATACATTTGTATCTGATTCTGCTAACACTTAATACTTATTTATTCCTTTAGGAATAACGTGGGGGTATTTATACTTTAACTTTTAACATCTGTCATTGAACCTATCCCATTAGCTGTGAAGGTCTATGGTGACAGAACTTATTAAGGGCACATGTTCTGCCACCACGAAAACATCAAGTGTGATTTGGGACTTGCTATAACAGTAATAAATAGAATACTATATAGGTTATGGTGTGGTCAACTGAAACACCACACAGAGGCAAACCTTGCAACAGTGGCCAGTATATCTGATGGAGGACTCCTCAGTACCCCAATCGTACTGCCTAGACTGGAAGAAAATCTCACCACACTTGTCTGGTCAATTTGCTATTAATGCTAAATAACCTAAGATTGTATATGAGTACTAAAACATCTATTATTTACCATAACTGTAAATGGAAAAATATGTATATTTTATCATTTTGCTTTCTTTTCCTCTGCCTGCAGATGATCTTTAGATCGTGGAAAATATCTCTCAGAAGTGAATTTCGTGAAACTAAACCAGGAGAAGTTAAAGAATCTCATTTGGATTTTGTGGATGATGAAACATTACAGGGTAAGTATGCTGCCCTGGGAGATATTTTAGAAACCAGTCCACAGGCTTGTACACCATGTCATACAATAAAACAGAAAACAGTTTTATTGCTGTGATACATATTTACATTACTGTTAATTTTATTGCTGTGGGGCTCCAATCAGTATATGGTTAGCTGGACGCAGATGGTGGTACAGTTTATTTGCTATCCGTATTTAGCTAGACGGACACAAATATGATACAGTATGGTTCCCAACAGTATATAGGTAACCAGACATTTATGGTGTTACTGTATAGCCCAGGGGATGACATTTGTAGATTTTAGGAGTCAGCAGCTAGCCTTGTTATTTTAAGGAGCCAGTTTAATGGTATTTCTATAGAGTTCTATGTAAAGCAATTTAAAAAGTTTGTAACCAGGCAGCAGTAGTGATTTTTTTTTGGAGCCTTGGATAGCTCCCATTAGTATACACAGCTACATTTGGGAGGTTGGAAGGCACTTGTAGTTAAGCGCTAACACCATAGTTGCCAATAGTCCCATTTTTCATGGAACAGTCTCGGATTTTGGTATCATGTCCCATTCAATTCTGAATTTGCGGGCTTACGTGTCGTGTCGTGACCCCTCGCAGGTCAGCTGTTCACACTCACAGCTATCACTGCAATGGTGGCTCATAACCCCCACTCAACAGCACTTTTATTTCCTTTTCTGTGTGTAGGGGGGGGGGGAGTGTGGCACAACAGCCAACAGTGTATGCCAGCGACATCAGCAAATACAGCTAGCTTCACCTTGCACTACACTACTCAGTGAGCTGGATGTCATGTGACATCCCGGCATCGACAGTAGCATGGTGGTGGAGTAAGTCCTTTGGGTGCTAATCTGGGCTGAGTCCTGAGTGCAAAGTTGATTCTGGGGCAAGTCCAGAGTGCAAATCTAGGTGCTGGGGCAAGTCCTGTGTGTACAGCTAGGTGTTGGGGCAAGTCCTGTTTGTAAATATAGGCGTTGGGGCAAGTCCCGTGTGTACAACTAGGTGCGGGGGCAAGTCCTGTGTGCAAATTGAAGTTCTGGGGCAAGTCCTGTGTGCAAATTGAAGTTCTGGGTCACGTCCTGTGTGCAAATTGAAGTTCTGGGTCACGTCCTGTGTGCAAATTGAAGTTCTGGGTCACGTCCTGTGTGCAAATTGAAGTTCTGGGTCACGTCCTGTGTGCAAATTGAAGTTCTGGGTCACGTCCTGTGTGCAAATTGAAGTTCTGGGTCACGTCCTGTGTGCAAATTGAAGTTCTGGGTCACGTCCTGTGTGCAAATTGAAGTTCTTCTGGGGCCTGTCCTGTGTGCAAATTGAAGTTCTTCTGGGGCCTGTCCTGTGTGCAAATTGAAGTTCTGGGGCAAGTCCTGCGGGCAAATTGAAGTTCTGGGGCAAGTCCTGCGGGCAAATTGAAGTTCTGGGGCAAGTCCTGCAGGCAAATTGAAGTTCTGGGGCAAGTCCTGCGGGCAAATTGAAGTTCTGGGGCAAGTCCTGCGGGCAAATCCCAGTTCTGGGTCAAGTTCAAAGCTAGGTCCTAGGGCAAGTACTGAGTGAAAATCTAGATGGTGAGGCAAATCCTGAGTGAAAATCTAGGTGCCCATAACATGCAGCCCACTGGACATCGATGTGCGGCCGACATGCAATTTGCAGCGGTAACCACACCTCTGAAGTACAAAAATGACACTGTTCAAGGGTATGTTTGTGACACTGATGGTGTATGTTTGACTGTGTCTAACACTGTGATTGTTTGTTTGTATTTGAAACTTTGTGTGTGTGACACTGTGCTTGTATGTGTGTGACACTGACTGTTTATGTGACATTGTATGATTGTGTGTGTATGTTTGATTGTGTGACACTGATTTTGTGTGTGTGTGTTTGTGTGGCACTGAGTATGAGACACTGCTTGTATGTGTGTGTGACACTGAATGTTTGTGTATGTGACACTGTGTGCATTTGACTGTTTGTGCATTTACCTGTTTGGAACTGTGATTGTGTGTGCATTTGACAGTGTTTCACTATGATTGTCGGTGATTGGATGTGTGTGTAACACTGATTGTGTGTGCATTTGATTGTGTGTCACTGATTGTGGGTGATTGTTTGTGTATGTGACACTGTGTGATTGTGTGTATGTAACGCTGCACAATACATAACTTTCATTGCTAGATCTGTGATCCACTCAAGCAGCATGTTACTGTAAATTATATATATATATATATATATATATATATATATATATATATATATATATACATTTCTAATGAAGTGGCCCTCAGGAGACAAAACTTGGACGCCCCTGATCTTGATGCTCGGACAAACCTGTGGGTGCAATCCAGGTGCTCTGGCAAGAGCTTTGGGTGCATTCAGTGTAATCTGGGTGCTCAGGCAAGACCTGTGAGTGAAATATTGATGTTCTGACAAGAAATGTCGGTGCAACCTGGGTACTCGGTTTTAACTGCTATGTCTTTTAACTTTGAATACATGTTCCCAAACTGTTAGATAAAAAAATAGATGTAGTCTTATCCTGTCCCCTCTCCACACTTAAGACCTATTGGCTCCCAGTCATCAGGGGCTTGGAGGTAAGATAGATGCCCTGTATCAACTGAGTTAGGAAATATATACACTGACACTTTGCCCGGATTACTCATGCCGCACCAAAGACATTGCACGCCCCCGGTCTGGAAAGAACCAGTTTTGATACTTTTTGGCAGCGATACTCTGAATTTGAGACTTAGAAAGGCGTTTTGATGTGACACAGATCTATCGCATTGCCTTGCTATTACTCGTCAATTTAATTTCAAAACAAACATTTGTATGTGAATGTACGTGAAACATCACTCTATGCTATTAGTTACTAAACATGCACACTAGCTGGCCAGTTTTTTCATATCCATTGAACGTGATTCTGTTTATCTAGAATATGTTATTCAGGAGCAAATAAGTTGTAGCTCTACAGGTAAACAGATGATACCTGCAAAAAGGGAAGAGAAGTGGTTGTCAGGGAAACATGACATCCAAAGCTCTGTTGCCTAGATGTGTGGAATATGCAGAGAAAAAAAATACAAATACATACAGAATTCAAATGAATGTTGAATCAGGCTTAACCCCAATAACCGTGGTTTGAAAAGCATTCTTGAAGAGAGAGTAAACCCAAGAATTGTGTGAGATATGGATAGATTAACACAGCCCGAGCTGCGAAGAGATGAGCAGGTTTCAAACATGATAGACCTCAACCAGATGACAAGCGCTCTATAAAGAGAGCTACCTCTAAAAAGGTATGAGCATACTGCATGGGTAATGGATGGACTACAAAGTGGAACCCTTGATGCGGAGAAGAATTTCTGGAACCCAGGACCATAACAGTGGTGTTCTCCCCGGCAACCAAATACCTGAAGGTTGAGCCATGGATAGAAACCGCCGGGGACTTGTGCAACGACTAACCCAGAACCAGGAAAAATGAACAACAGGCAATTCTGCCTATAGGCAGAATATAAGAGAGATACTTATGGGAGTGGCGGGAAAAAAATGCATATGTGTGAGCGGCAACCATAATGGAAACTGCAGAGGAGTTCAGAAGCATCATGACGGCCATGTTGAAGCCGAGAACGGACTCTGAAAGTACCACGAACTTCCAAGCACTTCCATCAGTAACCAGGGAGGTGATGACAGCCTCAGGGCCGCAAGGGGATGAAGAACAGTGACACTGAGGTGTGGACGCATTTATGCTTTGTATGCAATACTAAACAAAATGTATTTATACACACAGATTAAAAGACCATTTGGAAAAAAGATTTATTTAAGAAGTACATTATTACACCTAGTTTGTGAGTGCATGCATTACTTTATGTTTGAGTCACAGTTTTCACTCCATTTGCACACAGTTATCCTATATTCAATTACTGTGAAGAGAACTGGGGTAAAGCTTTGTTTATTTTTGTGGGCATTATATTCATTCATTTTAAGTGTCACACTGTCACTATTTTGGGCTGTCCTTCAGTAAGTGTAAGCTCAGTATACCAGTATTCTGCTTTTTGAGCTTTTGTCTACAAGTCCAAACTCTGCTGTCCTCCAGGGACGTATCTTGCCCCTGAGTGACAGGTATGCGCCTGACGGACAGCACACCTACACGAAATATATCAGAGAGGCCAACGGCAGAAGTGAATTCGGCATCAGTCACTCACTCTGTTGCCAATTTGAGCAGCACAAAAAGTATGCGAAATGAATGACTCTGATGCTGAATTTGCTGCTGCCATCAGCCCCTCAGAAATATTTTATGTATTTTCGTAGTACACACAGATGATCCGCACCTGCTGTCCATGCGATAGAGTATTTGCCGGTTCCTGGGTCTCTCACCTTGGGATTCTCTAAGTCCTGGGTCAGCCAAGCTTCGGTGAAGCTCTGTAGCTGGTGTGGATTGCCTTGGTTCAGGCATAAACATGACACCTTTTTATCTTGGTCCAATGTGATGTAACAAACAACTAAGCCATGACTCTTCAGCATGTCTTGCGTTCCCTACTCCAGCGCTACCATCTTTTGCAACTCCTCTGAGGTCCTTGGTCTGCCTACTCCCTTCTCACTGTCCCCCTGCTCCCACACTATTCCACTTCCATTCTACCTGACTGTTCGCACTAGCAGTTACAGTCACTCTTATGTCTCTGCCATTCTTCCTAACTGCTCACATTTTCCTTGTCACACAGCTGCACCACTAGAAGGAACCAATGGTGGCTTGACCAGCTCTGTGGGCTATGCGATGTCTTTTCAATAGTAGTTCATAGAAGAACAATCCAAAAATAATAAAACGGACAGAAGTGGCCTTTCATATAAAATACATATTTGGGGGGGTTTAGTGCCTCTTTAAAGTGAATGTAGCAACAGTTGGCATTTATATATTCAGTGATAAGTGCATAATCATATTCGTGCTGTTCCTTGACATTTAATCTTTATGTATATCATAATAGTGATAATCGTCCATGCTTTTGTGGAAATTATGAGCTTAGATTTGCCATCATTATTGTCTTCACTGATCTTTACATTTGAATTATTTAGTAGTGTTTCCTGAGATTAATCATTCCAGCTTTTCATAGTGATTATGACAATGGTTCCATAAGTGTATTGGGTACATGTTCTCATATCGCCATCTATTGATAACCTTTGGTATATCACTTGGAATAGATTAAATTCCCATTTGTGTTGATGGGGTCAGATCTATGAGTGGTGTTCAATTAAGGATATCCTAGAATCTACGGCAGTCATGTCCAAAGTCCGGCCCGCGGGCCAGTTGCGGCCCGTCCTTTACTTCCATACGGCCCCAGAGACACGGCTGATCAATGTCTCTCTCTGAAAAAAAAAAAGCTTGCAGGCAGAGACGGAGGTGAGAAGGGATCGGAAGAACCCCCCCCACCATCGCTCTGCCTGCCAGGCTGCACGGGGAGCCGAACAGGCAGCACGGAGAAACCTCCGTGCTGCCTGTTCGGCTCCCCGTGCAGTGTGCCGACACGGAAGTGCCGACAGGTCACGTGACCGGCACGCTGACGTCATACGCGCGCCGGGTCACGTGACCTATCGGCACAACCACCTGTGAGACGAACAGGCAGCATGGAGAAGACCATGCTGCCTGCCACTAGCCACCAGGGAAAGGTAAGTGCTGGGGACTGGGGAGATTGGGGGAAAGTACTGGGGAAAGAGGCAGGGGCTTATTAATGATAAGGTAACACTGACATATTATTGGGCAAATTAGCTGGGGAATATTAATGGCAACTAACACTGGTATATTACTGGGCAAATTGGCTGGGGCATATAAAATGGCAAATAACTGGCATATTACTGGGCAAATTGGCAGGGGCATATAAAATGGCAAATAACTGGCATATTACTGAGCAAATTAGCTGGGGCATATAAAATGGCAAATAACTGGCATACTACTGGGCAAATTGGCAGGGGATATTAAATGGCAAATAACTGGCATATTACTGGGCAAATTGGCAGGGGATATTAAATGGCAAATAACTGGTATATTACTGGGCAAATTGGCAGGGGATATTAAATGGCAAATAACTGGTATATTACTGGGCAAATTGGCTGGGGCATATAAAATGGCAAATAACACTGGCATATTACTGGGCAAATTGGCAGGGGCATATTAAATAGCAAATAACACTGGCATATTACTGGGAAAATTGGCAGGGGCATATTAAATGGCAAATAACATTGGCATATTATTGGGAATATTGGCAGGGGCAAATTAAATGGCAAAAAACACTGGCATATTACTGGGAAAATTGGCAGGGGCATATTAAATGGCAAATAACATTGGCATATTATTGGGGAAATTGGCAGGGACATATTAAATGGCAAATAACACTGGCATATTACTGGGAAAATTGCTAGGGGCATATTAAATGGCAAATAACACTGGAATATTATTGGGCAAATTGGCTGGGGCATATTAAATGGCATATAACACTGGCATATTATTGGGCAAATTGGCCGAGAGAACCATGCATGGGAAGGGAGAAGAGAGAGACATAAATGGAATGGTAGAGGAGAGACAGACAGACATGGGTTCGCAGAGGAGAGACAGACAAATATGGGATGGCAGAGGAGAGACAGACAAACATGGGATGGCAGAGGAGAGACAGACAGATATGGGATGGCAGTGGAGAGACAGACAGATATGGGAAGGGTTAGTTGTGTTCCTGACATATATTTCAGCATCCTGTGTTGTTGTTTTTTCATCTGGCCTTCAGATATGAAAGGCAGCGTGATTTTACTACTGTTTAGAATTGTCATTCAAATCGTTTGCAATAAAGTTTGCATAAAATAGTTCATTTGTACTTAATTTTAACTGTCAGGCAAAATGGTCGGCCCTCACGCATGTTCACTTCATCAAGTCTGGCCCTCTTTGAAAAAAGTTTGGACACCACTGATCTACGGGATTTGACAAAAATACAACAATAACCCTGGTGCCTTTTTAAGAATTGGATTAAGCAAAGGGCAACATACATCAGATCATACCTCAGGATAGTATACCAGGTTACTGGGAGCAGTGATCCTACTTCTTCTAAAGACCTTAGAGACATGGCAGTCAGGATTTCCCCACATGGACCATACATGTCTTGATTGAGTTGATCTACAGTCATGGAAACATATCTGGAGACTCTGACTATGTGTTGAACGACCTGGGTTGGTAAATTATCATACCTCTAGGGTAGTCAGTCTAAATGCCAGGGCAGAGAGAAATGTGTAGATTTTTATACTCCCATGAACATGGCACTATTCTCTATCCATCAGCATTTCGGTCCCCACTCCCCAAACTAACACTGCCCACATGGCTCAGACCCCTATTCCAAATCAATTAATTAATAAACAGGAGAACAGCAGACAGCAGATCTATCTATATGTCTGTGTGGACAGTCTGCGCTGTAGTAAATACATGAGCTAATGGTCTGAATAATTCCAATGTGCAATTTAATTTACACTAATATTAAAAAATTAAAAATGCAAACTTGAAAATGTAATCAATGTATTTACTAAAATTGGTTGGACCCTCAAGTGGTGATTGGTTTCCTCCTTTTCTGTCCTAATTTTTTTTTTGTAACTGCTGTCAGAACCCTGCTTTTGTCTCCTCAATGTCAAGATGTTCGGCAGTCATGAGATGTCATACTTCAATGGACTGCTAATTGTTTACTGCAGTTGCAGATTTTGTCAGTGGTAGTGCTACATAATAACATAATAACATTTTTTATAATCAATTCCCAGAATGGTTATGGTCTTTCTGTGAAAAGCAGTGTGATATAGTTAGTTCTGGCTTTAGGTGAGTGCCAGGGCTGGTGATAACTAAAGGCAAGGTGGGTGCCGGTCTATGGCGCAGATCTGCTGGCGGCGCTCTACCAGAGATTCCCAAGCAGCTGGTGAGGAGAGAAATCCTCCTGCTGCCCAATCTCCCCCACTGTCTAGTGGGTCAGCATCGGAGGATGTCTGTGTGCTACACCCAAGCATCCTCCTTTGTCCGACACATCCGGTGTGTATTCTGAGTCGGGTCGTCCGGTCCGGTGTGTATTCTGAGTCGGGTCGTCTAAAAAACACAAACTAAAAGTTCATTCCAGGCAAAGAAAAAATTCCACTGTTTTATTACTTGAACCCTCTTCCTATCAAAATGAACAGATCTTACGTTAAATCCTCCTACTTTTCACTCCAGTGATACAAAATCACTTTTTTTTTCTTCCTTCTAGACCCAGCCAAATGCTAAGGGTCAGCAGAGGGTGCAAACTTGATACAGGTTGATTATAACGGATGATTTCAGATAATGGATCATTTTTTCCAATAATATATATTAAATACTCTCAACACCCCTGACAAACAGTAGGATCAATGCAAATGCTGTATAGAGCAAATAAATGACTGTTGCTGTGAAGCGCTCATTACTCAGAGTGACTTTCAAGTTACGCGAGGAGTGGGATTATCATGGTCTGTGACTGATCGTCTGAATGAGGTCTGTGACTGATCGTCTGAATGAGGTCTGCCGATCTGTGGATAAGGGTTACTCAACCTGTTTAACAGTATTTGTGAATTCTATTCGCATTAGGTTTAGACTCTAGGCGTCCAATGATGGCCCACCAGCAGCTGCTACCTGCATATCTTTCTAGAATGGCATATCTAGAATTGTGGTAGTTGTAGCCCAGAAACCACTGGAGGGCCACAGTTGGATGCCTGTATAACTGTGTAGACCTTTCCATAAGCTGGATAAATTATAGGAAAATGTAATCCTCCTCTGTATTTTCTCCCAGCTCAGATAAGAATTATTTTTGGACAGAATACCCTGCACTACGTACTCAACCTCTGCAAGGGCCGCTATGATTACCTGGAACGCCTTCCTGAGCCATTACTTGTGTACATCTTTACCTTACTGGACCTGGAAGACATTGCACAGCTCGCACAGGCCTCACACACATTTCAGAAGGTAAATAGATATTTCTCATATACGTACAGGTAACATCATTATAGGTTAGTGTCTGTGCAAAGCTGTTTGTGATGTTCAAATTCTATATATCCAGCAGAAAAAAAAATATATATTGTGATCACATTCTGTACCCAGCCATTACCGCATATCACTATTGAACTATCAGGATTCACCAGCTATCCTATAGCAGTGCCTACCTCATTACCGCTATATTGAAGCTCAGGTAACTGTATTTGCATGTGTTTTATAGTAACACAGTCATTTTAGGTTGATAAGACTCCACTATGTCAAGTACAGCAATACACAACATACACAATGAATGTTTGAACTTGAAAATCTTTCTTATGGTTACGTGTGACCATTTACGAATAAACTGACCATTATTAACAATGCAATATCTTCTATATCCAATTCAATTAAGGGAAAATAAAATGTTTCTAAAAGGTATAGTGTTTATTCTATTTCAATAAAATACAAATAGTATTGGTGTCCATGATCCAAGAATACACCTATTTTACACTGATGCTTAGTATTAAGACAGCTGGCCAGAAGGGGGCGCTAAATCCCACAGTATATTGCACTTGTAGTTCACAGTGCTCCTTTTCCTGTTTGTAGGTTATTCGAGGTTAGATGAGTGCAAAGGTGCAGATATTGGGTTTCCTTCTAATCAGATCCTGAATGTAGATTATATTGTACAAAAACATAGCTAGAAATACCAGAGACTTCTTAACTGGGAACTGTGTATAATCCCAAGGTTTAGTACTGTAACTGAAGCCAGAGTAGAGGCCTTTAATGTTGAAGCAGTGGAACTTTGAGCCCAGTGTTTCGGCTCCCTCTGTATAATCTGTAGATTTGGATCATATGACTTTAGAAATCCTTCAATCCAACACTCGTGTTCTGAAAAGAAATTCTCATTTTTAAAATGATTTATTGTGCGTGAAACTTGGTTTGTCACAGATAATATTCTGGCTTATGTTTTATATATATTTTATAGTCGCCTGCATAGAAAAATCAGAACATTTCTTCTTCTATAGGAGTCTTTCTTTCACTGTTGCATGTAAACTATATATCAATGTCAATTTGTTAGCTACAAATAATAAGGAAATAGTATCTCTAGTGTTACAGCTCATTAACATAAGATATTAATGATTAGAGGTAGATAGCACAATAAAAATGCTAAAATAATTAAAACAAATCTCTTAAAGTGTTTTGAATAGTATTAAAAACCTTGTATTGTGGTATATATCACGTGTGATCACCTTCATCCCCTGTTTAACGAACATATGGCAGAATGCCATTTATTTGTTATACACATTGATAGGCTGAGTATAATATATATAACAAAAAAGGCAAATGTACCTCTAGTCCAAAATAAAAATGTATAAAAACATAACCTTTTCATTATGAACTTGAAATATACAACAAAAAATTGATTAAACTACAACACTTCTGCAGAATGTACCCAGTGAGTAGACGTAAGTCTGCAAATATAGGAACTAAAGAGCAACCGTTTCAGCTTGTACCAAACAATGAATCACTTGGATACAGTTGCTGAACACGTAATGAGAAGGCAGACTACAAAACAACTAAACCTAGTGCTGTCACTTGAAATAAGTAAGCGACTGGTACCCAGCAATTCTCTCTTTATTGAGTAGATCCGTATGAATTCAGAGGAAAAAAACAGATCTATACCAGGGGCATCCAACATGGCCCATCTGACCACAAGGTGCCATTTATATGTGTAGATTTGTTTGTATAAAGAGACTACTGTTGAATCAAGAAACCTATATATTTTAGGCTAACAGTAAAAATATTCAATATCCACTTAGCACATACATTTCTGATCATACATCACACATTAATCCTCTGTGCCCCTTATCTGTTCATTCTGCTAGCATAATTACAATGCAAAAATGAACCTTTTAACACAGGAAGACACTCTGTGCTGTCCTCAAATGCATGGCTGCAAGAACCATGAGGATAATATAGAACATCCTGCAAACAGTGCCTCACCCACTCCCTCAACCGACCCCCTGTGCCATATTAAAATGCAGATCCCCTTGCAGGAAACCCCAACAGGCTTCCCTCTGTCAGAGGAGGCCACTTTTAGTGGATCACGCTGACTGCTAAAATGTAACCTCTGACAGACACTTTATATATACACCTTCATCAACAGCAGTAATATTAGGAGCCCTCAGTCATGAATACCCTGACTCAAAAATGTTTACAGGCAACGTGGGTGCTTAAACCTTATAAAGCACAAATGGAGAGGGAAAAGATGTCCCCTCCCCCTTAAAGAAGGAATATTATTAGCGTTCATAAGACATAAATATGAAGGATCGACTATTGTAATCATTCAAATAAAATTATTTAATTAGTGGTCAAGTGATCAAAGCATACCGAAACAATAATAATCATAAACATCTACAAAAAATACAGTTTCAAAATCTTTCAATGCCTATCTAGGATTTTCTTCACATCTCTCCATTGGTCATTAACACCAATTATAAATCTCACAGGATTTTTACCAGAAATCTCAACTCTTTGTACTAATAATAATTCATCCTTGGCCTTTTGGTACCCCTTTTGTTATGCATCTACGTCTGCTAGAAACAGTTCCTAATACCGTCTGCCCGCCTGTTGAAGTTCTCTTCTGTGGATCAGTGATCACTTTCTATGCTCAGCCAGTGTTGACCCCAGGGCTCTGCGATCGCTCCCAGGAGAAGTCCCAATCATCCTATTGGAAGTCAGCATTCCATTCTATTATGATGCTGCCCTGTTTCTGGACAAGAGCTTCAGAAGTGATCAGTAATCACTTCCATCGCTTTGTTGGTGTTGCTAGGCTGGCTCTAGAGGCAGTCAACAGGATTTACAGTAAAAAATTGGCTTAGTTAGCCTTAAATCTCAGGTTATAGTTAGGTTTGATAGGTGAAAATTTTTAGTAAAAAGCAATGCACGCTTCCTGTTATTGCCCTATAACTTGCAAAAAAAACAGAAAAACATTTACGCACTGGAGGACAAATATTAGAATATATGTAGCTGTTTTTTTGTAGATGTGTTAAAGATTATTCAGTGTGGTTATATAATACTGTTCATGGACTTAAGGAAAGGGATACATTGAAATATATCTTACAGATATACATAACTTCATATGTCTCTTTATGGAACAGATCTGCAATTCAGACAACTTGTGGGAGCGCATCGTGGAGCGATCCTGCGATAGGGTTACCACAGAGATGAGGGCTTTAGCTTTGGATATAGGATGGAAACAACTGTTCTTTACCAACAAGCTGCAACTGCAATTACAGCTCCGGAGAAGGAGGAAGAGACAGGAAGAGAGCCAAGATATTGTCTTGTCAGAGACATCTACCAAGAGTTCTACTGACCTTGCACATAGGCCATTGACAACCATGGAGAAGTAGCAAATTCTGACTTCCAATTATGGCACATTCAGGCTCTGGCTCTCTCACCAACACTTAGATAACATGATATAAACTGTGCCTGGATGAAGCAAATCATTATGACTGCCTAACTAGGACTGATTGTTTATGATCTCATTTCATATTGTTTATAGAACATGACATTAACCAGTGCACACGTGTACTCTCTAGTGAGCCATGAACAATACAATATTTAGTGCCTTAATGCCTAGTAATACATGACCAATTCCCAGTAAAGTGCCAGTTCTCCATTGAATGCTACTCTGCTTTCTGTTTGGATTTCCACTGGTATCCCTGGAAAGCCAATCCAAAAACATGAACTTTATTGTTTAGAATTGTGATATTTATTTTTATACCTTTTTAAAAGCACAAAATGGGCTCATCCTATATATATATACTGTATTGTCTCAACATTGTTTCTACACATTGTCCCTAAATGGACTCTGTCACCTGAACATTGTTTATGCTGTGTTTGAAGACCATAAACCGTAATCGAAACATTGAGTTACCAGAATTGGAAGCAAATATAACAAAATTAACAAAAAAAAAATGTTTAAGTGTCTGTGGTGTCTCCTTTTTATGACATCACTTTGTGGCTTAATATACAAAATATATGCACGTCTTTCTCTTTATCAATGCATTTGGATACAGTTCTGCTAAAGCAAAATGCAGTTAATTTTTTATTCTTTCCGTTTATAGTACATGTTTAGGTGATTGAGATCTTTTACGATTTAGGCACACATCTAAAAGTACATACGCCAAAGCTTAGCAAAACATTATTCTCCATTCACTGGATCTTTATTAATTGTGCCATAGTGCTATTAATTCACCGATACTTTGTCTTGTTTTCATGAAGAGTAATCAATAGACTGTGTGACAGCACCCTGTGAATGATTTACATCAGCACAGCTCTACAGCTGATGGGTAATTTGGGATTCAAATGTTTTACTGTTGTTCAGATTTAAGTGCAATAAAAGCTTAAGAAAAAAAAACCTCTTGTCAATGGCATCTTTTAAACCGGAGCAAAAGGACAGCTGTAAGAAATGGGAGGCGAAATGAGTAAATGGTCACTAAACAGTTTTTTTTCCCCACTTGTGCTTCTAATATAGAAGCACAAGTGAAAAGTTAGTTGTCCCTAATAATGAGAATGAACTGACGTGTACTTTCGATAGTACACACCAGTTTATCCTCTGACCGACAGCTGCCATGCTTCCATAAGAAGCAGACAGCCGTCTGGTCGGCGACCGGCTCTCTCTGCGAGACCCTGGTTTTTGCATGAGATCAGCAGGGGGAAAACTAGGTCCCCCCTGCTGATCCCATGCAAAAACGAGGGTCTCTCTCTGTGCTAGCAGCGAGAGACCCTCGCATTCAGCTGTCAAGCGGGGCTTTGATCACGCGACAACCAGGAATTGTTGTGTCTCGCATGTGTGACACAGCCGTTCGTAAACCCGCGTGTATCTATTAAGATACACGTCAGGTTTACTTAATTATACCGGGACATGTATTGTTTAAACCTTGCTTCCTTCAAGAAAGCAAGGGTTAAAAACCGTTTAATGTTCCTTTAAAGCTAAGGGATGTATTTATCAAGACAAATTGTGATATTTCAGGAAAAATTGCTAAAATTGTAGTAGTAACCATGGAAACCAATGGAATGCTATGGCAGTTTGCTCCAAATGTAGCACTTTTTTGCCTTGATACATTTGGCCCTTAGTCAAATTCAAGTGCCAAATTTGACTTGGTCTCAAAAATAGCTTTGGTCATTTCACCTTCCATTACTTTCAGTGGGGAAGATTCAAACCTGGGTTCCAAAGTCGAATTTTAGTAAATAGAGCCATCTGAGAGGCTGACTCCCAGCAGATAATCCGAGAGGAAATTCTTCCCTCTTGGGTCTGCAACCTAGATGCTCCACATTTGACCTCTAAGTACATGTGTATCTGTATAAAAATGAATATGTGTGTATATATAATATGTGTGTATATATTTGTGTCTGTGTATTATCTATATGTGTATCTGTATAACCATGATGGCTAACATTTTGCCCTCTAACTGCTAGGGATATTTTCCATCATGCTCCGCCAAATACTTGCTTAGCATCTTGAGAAATATAGTAGAGTACAAAAGGTTCTATGTACTGCATGTGTGTTTATTAGCTAAAATAGGAATTGTTCCTCCTATACAGGGACACATGATAGGCTCTAAGTTTACACCGAGAGCTCTGGAATAGCCTGGCCGGTCATTAACATAAAAAAGGACTGGTGTTTAACCAATTAGAATGAAATACTGTATATTTGTACATACGTAAAGGAAGAAGTTAATTAGAGGCCCAAGATATTGCTACAATAACACATTTGATTTGGTTCTTAAAGGGACTGTATCACCTAAACATTGTTTTTACTGTGAATCTAGAGCATGAACATGATTCAAAATTTATCTACACATGGTATTAACAAAATGGCAGGGGAAAAATATGTTTTAAATGTGTCTGTGGAGTCTCCTGTGTATGACATCACTTGTGGCATGGTATGCAAATTACACATTTCCCATTGAAAAGCAGTTTCACACAATGCCACAGGTGATGTCATAAGCAGGAGACTCCAGACACATTTTAAAAACCTTTATCGCAATTAGTTTTGCCAATACAATGTATGAATCATTTTCAATAATATTTTAAGCTCTAGATTCACAGTAAAAATAATGTTTAGGTGATACAGTCCCTTTAAGAACCAAATCAAATGCATTACTGTAGCAATATTTTGCATCCACATGAATGGTCACAAGATCCATTATGGATTCCAGCATCACAAGGTCACAATAAATAGATAAACAGAAACAAATAAACACGCTGTCACAAATATAGAGGGATTTTATTGTGCTTCATTATTGGGACTACAAGGTGCATACAGTAATACAGCTCTATGTCTGTAGCCGAGGATTGGAATGGCAAGGGCTGCAGACTCCCCATTATGTATTCATATTTACCAGACCGTGTTAGATAATATTTTGCATCTCTTTTAATGCACACACTTATCCTGATTGACATGAACATTTTTAGAGGATGGGATTTCTATATCGCTTTTAATCAAAAATGGGGGGCGAATGAGACTGATCAGTGGGTGCTGTACTTTGTAATGCAACAATATATACATGATGTTTTACCATATCAGTGGCAGCCAACTGTATTTAATTTTAGTTGTTAAACTACAACTCTCATGATGCTTAGTTACAATGTTTTCAGATGCTGCATAGTTGCCAACATCGGCCATGTTTCCAGGGACACATATTTGTTCCACATGCTGCAGAAAGAGAATGCAAAGTGCAGCCCAGCAGTATGTAGGATGGATATACGCACAGACACAATCCATTTAATTAACCATGATTAATTAATTAATTGGATTCTGTCTGTGCCTATATGCATCCTACAGACTACCGGGCTGCACTGTGCATGCTTTTTCTGCAACATGTGGAACAAATATGTGTACCTGGAAACATGGCCGATGTTGGCAACTATGATGCTGGTTGAGCGGAATGATGAGCATGGCAGCTGTGCAGCTCTGCCTTAGATCATCTCACCTATCAGCATCACTCAGTATAGAGTCTGCAAAACAAGTTACCATTGGAACTTGTGATTCTAGGGGTAAGGACAGCGGGACTCAGCAAGCATTTTAATTGTTGAGATTGCAAGTATTAGCAGGTTTTCCTCTTTCAGAGCACTCACCATTAACATCTGAAATGGTTTTTATTGTTATTGTTTAGTTTCCTGTACTGGATAACTTCTGGAGGCTGCAGTGGTTTTAGAGGAAGGGACAATTACCTAGGTTAGGTTATATATAAGACAAAGCTTTACAATATCATCAAGGTAGGTACTGGGTCATGCTAAGTCAGATGCACATGGATCCTTTGGATGGGGGTTATATATTGAGCAGTTTGAATCTGAGAAATGGTACAGATTGTAAGGAAGCAGGTGAAACAGAACGATGTATAGGATACAATGTGCTGAATTTCATACCTGATGATAATCCAGAACTTCACCTTTTGTATAGGCCTGTTTTGTTCACTGACCCCATGAACGCACAAAATAAATCACATATTAACTTGTGTGGAGAACATGCCACAACACCGTGATCCTGAATGTTTTCCACACTAGCACTTGGCAATACCAGTCATATACCAACCAGTCCCCTCCATTCCCATTGTTTACTAATGTACGCCTTGTCTCTAAGGGGCAGGAAAATATTTTGGTGCCTTGTTTTGCAAATATCACTTTTGGCCCTGGTCCTATTTGCATTTTTATTTAATATTTTATCTGCACCACAATGTGCCAGCTGTGCTCTAGGGATTCCTGGCAGATAATGATATATTCATTAAGTGGACTTTTGAATGGAGTAAACCCGGTGTATATCTTTCACAGACATGTAAAGGTTTACTCTGAGCTCTCTCTCTCATCCGGATGTTAGCACACGGCCCTCAGCTAATCAACTTAAAACATACATGTCAATTAACCTTTAGGGCCATTAGTTATTTCACTTTTGCTTCTATATTTGAAGCACAGGTGAAAAAAAAGTTTAGTTGCTCTTTCACATTACCTGCATTCTGTTCTGGAAAGCAGTAAGGGTGAAAAAGAACTTTTTTCTTAAAAAAAACAAAAAAAAACTTAAAACATTTATTTGTCATCTTTTTAACATCTTATTTCACATATCCCCAAATTATTCTAAACAAAAAAGCATTGCACATGCACCATTATTACATTTCGTGGCTTGTATTAAGTATTTATTGCATCTTTAAGCACCAATGGGACTTTTCAGACATGAAAGAAAGCTCAGGGGTCAGTTTCCTCCAAGGCACAGTAGGCATGTGCCTAGAAGCCATTTTCAGGAGTGCCATGATTTTAGATGAGTGTGGCTTTGAGTTGGTCCCACTCACTCCTGTCTGCCCAGGGCTTGACCCTATTTCCTACCCACAGAGGATTTAAAAAAAAATTGTATTGTGTGTCCTAAGGGTAAAAATCAAGGCTGGGGGTTTCTACATCCCTAAGAAAAAGAAAAAAAAACTGACAAGTTTTTTGTCCTCTAACCCCTAAAGTAACTGTGTATCTGAAAACATGACATCTGAATGTCATTATCATAATGTTCTTTGACCCTTTGGCAAAAAAAAGTGATTAAGCGGATGTTTGGGCTTCAGGACTTGTAGTGGATTTCTCTGGGCATTCCTTCTTTGGACGTAGACAGGGCTCCAGGAGCAAGCAAACGATTCCTACCATATACAGCAAGCCACACACGTAGAACGAGTAGTCATATTTCTGAGTGAGGTCATAAATCCAACCTGAGAGAGAGAGAAACACGTCAAGTCCACATGGCTTCAACAGGCATCCATTTTTTCACGCTTTACATACAGACCAGTGTACGTACAATATATTATCGAGGGTGTAACTGGACCTTGTTCTTGGATATTTTCTATTTTTATGTGTTGCTTGGCAAATGGAGGGTCAGGGTCCCTCACTGTAACCCTAACCCCCCTGGTCTAACTGCTCACATTTCATACCGTTGGGAGGCAGGAGGCATCATGGGATGTGTAGTTGTCAGCATCTCATACAGCATTTTCTCCCAGCTGTCAAATCTGTGATGTGCGTGATCATGCCTATGTGCGGTTCACTCAGTGGTAAGAACTGCATTCCTGGACAGATTGTCAGAACTCTGACATTATTTGTCATCAGGGGCGTTGCTAGGTCTCCAAATGATCTGGTGCTAGAGCCCAGATGGGCTCTGTCACACACACTGTCTCTCCCACACACACACAGTCTCTATCACACATACACACACACACACACAGTCTTGTATCACACATATATACATAGTCTCTATCACACATACACACACTGTTGCTATCACACATACACACACACTGTTGCTATCACACATACACACACACTGTTGCTATCACACATACACACACTCTCTAACACGCGCAGTCTCTATTGCACACACACACACAGTCTCTATCACACACACACAGTCTCGTATGTGTGTGTGATATATGTGTATATATATGATATACACATATATATACATAGTCTCTATCACACATACACAAAGTCTCTATCACACATACACCCACTCTGTTTCTCTCTGTCTCACACCCACTCTGTTTCTCTGTCTCACACACACTCTCTCTCTGTCACGCACACACATACTGTCTCTCTCTCACCATACTGTCTCTCTCTCTCTCACACACACACATAGTCTCTATCACATACACACAGTCTCTATCTCACAGTCTCTCTCACACACGCACAGTGTCTATTGCACATACACACAGTCACTATCACACATACACACACTGTCTCTATCACACACACACAGTCTTTATCACACACACACACACCATCTCTCTCACACACACTCCGTCTCTCTGTCTCACAAACACTCTCTCTCTGTCACACACACTGCCTCTCACACACACTGTCTCTTTCTCACACACACACCTAGACACATCGAAACAAAGACACTTATAATCATTTATTCACACTCACACACATACATTTACACAAACACCCTTACACACACACCTAGACACCCTGACACACACATTGCAGACATTTACACACCCACACACAGTTACACTTACACACATTTCTTTTATTTTTTTTACCATTAAAAAAAGAACACAAAATATTATAATGCTTACTTACCTTTATTTCCATGGAGGAGGCTGTTTCTCCAGTAGCAGGAGATACCTCACAATACAGAGCCTCTACAGTAATAGTGCCTGCTCACAATACAGAGCCTCTGCAGTAACAGGGCCTGCTCACAATATAGATCCTCTGCAGTAACAGGGCCTGCTCACAATACAGAACCTCTGCAGTAATAGTGCCTGCTCACAATACAGATCCTCTGCAGTAACAGGGCCTGCTCACAATACAGATCCTCTGCAGTAACAGGGCCTGCTCACAATACAGATCCTCTGCAGTAATAGTGCCTGCTCACAATACAGATCCTCTGCAGTAACAGTGCCTGCTCACAATACAGATCCTCTGCAGTAATAGTGCCTGCTCACAATACAGATCCTCTGCAACAATAGTGCCTGCTCACAATACAGATCCTCTGCAGTAATAGTTGTTGTACACACACATTGACATGTTATTTAACTTTGCAGCAATATATATTAAATACCTATTCAGGGTGCAGAAATCATGGAAGTAAAAATGAAACTATTTATTTCAAGTTGCACTGGGAGATTATCTGTCTGGGCATGTTTGGTTAATAACTGAGTTATCTGTTATGACATGTTTTGTGTTACTGAGTTAGTTGTTATTAGTTGTGAGCGTCACATGCATTATTAGTAGTTATGTATGGTACATTTTTAAAAATGTTGTATAAAAGTACATGTTGTATTATTTTCATTGTCCATATAGTTCTTAGTTTCAGCCTGGGTGGTCATTATTATGTGCTACACCTGACAATGTGCTGACATAAATAGTCAGGACTGGACAGACATGGTTAGGGGAGGGGCACAGCGCCTCTCAGCATGAAATGCGTGATGCCATTGGCATGTTAGGGTCCCCACTTACCATGTGACTCTACATACATTTTTGATATTTTATTTATTTTTTCTGCAAGACAGCGCCTGTCATGTTTTATTTTTTTTTTTGTGGCTGGGAGTCCCTTTAAAAATAAATAAAAAGAGGTTCTGCCTGGGGAGATCAAACGATCTTACCAGCGCTCTGTGCAGCGAGCAGGTAGCATGGTGTCTGTGCACTGCACAACCTCTCGTGCTCCCTACACTTGCCTGACGTCAAAGCGCTGGGGGTTACACCAGTGGCAACATGGCAGCCTGCCACTAGACACCAATAATTTTTGGGTGCTGACTAGGATGAGTCCTAGTGGCATATTAATGGTTAAATTGTCAGTGGCATACTCATTGTCAAATTATCAGTGGCATATTCATGATCACATTATCAGTGACATATTAATGGGCACATTATCAGTGGCTTATTTATGGACAAATTATCAGTGGCATATTAATGGTCAAATTATCAGTGGCATATTAATGGATCAGTGGCATATTAATGTACAAATTATCAGTGAAATATTAATGGTCAAATTATCAGTGGCATATTAATGGACATATTGTCAGTGGCATGTTAAAGGACAAATTATAAGTGGCATATTAATGGATAAACTAACAGTGGCTGATTGCACTATCGCCCACCAGCTGATGAAGAAAATTCGAAACGCGTCCTGTGGGGTGTAGCTGTTTTTCTTAGTGCATATCCTAAACTGTTCAATAGACCTGGCCAGGCGAACAGACCCAGTGGGTAAGCGATTTTTGTCATTGTTAGTTTTTATGTATTATACCATTTATGTACTATTTTTGTAGCCATAGAGGGCTTTTTTATTCTGTCTATTGTTACTTATTCCCAGTGTTTTTTCTATCCATGTGATCACTCATCCATTCTGTGACTCTGGATTGTTATATTGTGTCTTTTTATGTTTATTTATATATATATATATATATTCTGTTGCAATAAATTTTGTATATTTTTTTATATATCTTATTGTCCTTGCAGTTCATTTTGCCATACTGTGTTTGTATTTACTATTAGCGCTGTCTCACTTTTATACTGTAACAGTGGCTGTGGCATACTAAGTCTTGGATGTGCAATGCGGGTAATGGGGCAGGAGCAAATCCTGGATGTGCAGTACAGGTGATGGGGAATGTCCTGAGGTGTATTTAAATCATTAGCATGAAATACAAAGACCTGGATAAAATGACTTTGGGAGGGTAGGAGGGCGAGAGGGAGTTATGGGGTTGGGGGTGGCCAGATTTTTTTCAATAAGGGGCCCTTAAATTTCTGTGTGCATCTGCTGGGCTTTTAGGATTGTCTAACCATTAACTTGAATTTCCAAACAACGACCGTCATTGGCCCATGATCCAGCAATAAGGACGTTTCTAGGTAGGGTGGGTTGGCTAAAAGACAAGCACCCAATACTGTTATCAGGAGGATAATTGACTTCAATGTCCTTCATAGGATTGTGGTTATCTGTCACTGCACTGCCAAATATGCTTGTTCCACTCGCTCCAAACCCTACAGTGGTTCCAAACATGGTCATTGTCAGCCGAAGGATGGGCGGAGCTCTGAACGCACCGGCAAAGCCTTGCGCACTTCCACAAGGGGCCCTGAAATTTCTGAGGGGAGGACCAGGGTGTGAGTGCAGGCTCACCATACTTCCTTGCAGCCTGTGTCATAGCAGGATCAGAGATGGAAACAGATACCCATAATTTTTAAAAAAAAATAATGCCTATTTATTTGCTAGCCTCAGAGCTAGCAAGTGTATAAATTACAATAGAAGCACTGTATATTAAATACTGTAATGACAAAATAAACCTTATTAATAATTTTCAACTTAAAGTTACATTGCCTCACTTACCAAAAAGTACTAATTAACACAGTGTGTTAACCTAATATTGTAAATATCCTTAAACGTTAACTGGATGCTATGTTAGAATTATCACATTAGTATTTGTGTATTTGTCTGATTAGCGGGAACATGGGATTTTACTGGAAATATGTCACATTTACTCACTTTATTGTGTGACTTTAACAGACAGTACGTCCTTCAGCGGCATGTACTTAGGGGCAATGTTGGGAGAATAATGCTGTGCCAAGCTGTTTGGGACGGATTGCATTGGCAAGCTGGTTTGGGAAAGGGATGGCACTGAATGGTTGCTTGGGGAGAAGGATGGCACGGGCAAGTTGTTTGAAGACAGAGGGCACTGGCAAGCTGTTTGAGGACAGATGGCAAAGGGAAGCTGTTTGGGACAGAGATGGTACTTGCAGGCTATTTGGAGACAGAGATGGCACTTGCAGGCTATTTGGAGACAGAGATGGCACTTGCAAACTGTTTGGGGCAGAGGTGGAACTGTTTTTACATTTAAAAATGGGGGAGGAGGTTGCGCCTCAGGTGCCAAATACTCTAGGTACGCCCCTGCATCACAAAAACTTTCTGATAAGGAATCTACTCTTTACTGCTCTTTACGGATTCCAGTAGATCTTTAACAGTATGTGTCTACTTTAGTCCTGCTAATGCTTATGAGACAAAATAAAATATGATTCAGGTGACATAAAAATGGATTAAGGTTATTTTAATCAGGTGATATAATGAATTGTGAATTTCTAATCTGGTCAGAATGTGTGATGGGGGATCTAAACACCAAGGCAATTAATGCTTTTATATGCACACAGTGGGTGTAAGATGATGTCTGTATGATGAGTGAGGTCACTCTATGTGTCTCTTAGTTCTTAACACCTGTTTCAAACCAATTCAAGGAAATATAGAAGCTAATATTAAAACCTGGTAAACATGCCACAGTTCATAAAAAGCATGATAACCTGGATAGGGTCTATTCACTAAAAGGTGATCTGTGGTGAATAGACAAGTGAACAGCAAGATCGGGCATTAGTAGGGTTGCCACCTGGCTGGTATTTTACCGGTAGGCCGGTAAAAAATTGGCTTGACCCCAATGTTAAGTCTATGGAGGGAGTATCTTGGCCGGTATTTTTCTTAACAAAAGGTGGCAACCCTAGGCATTAGTAGCAGAGTCTGAAACATTCTCCAGCTTGCTCATCTTTCCAACTCCATTACTAATGTCTGATTTTTGCATCTCACCTGTAGTACACCACAGTTCACATTACAGTTATGTACCTTAGCGCTGTTCTCAGATTTGCTAATCAGACTGTGTCATTTTTGCTCTGTGACTGCACATTTCAATGTACTCAGTGCCAAAGGACAGGCACATCTGCACCCTGCCAGTATCCTTTGTATTTACTCTGTCTGCCATTAGTTTATTTCTCACTTTATTTCACCTCCAACTTGATGTCCAGCGCTGATGTCTTTTCAATGTCTCCCAACCCTCTCATTTTCCTAATCCTATCAATGCCCATGGGAATGGGAGACTTGGCTGCTTCAACAGGAAACTGGCTGATGAAGACATTCCAGTGCTATGTCAGGACATCAGTGTATCCAACACTTAATACAATGCAGGAATGATTTATTCATTTCATATGTGCCTGGCATGGATGATATCATATCATCTGCTTCTATTACACAACTCAGCATTGATTTTCTAATTATTGTTTGTGTTGAAATGAAAGCATACCATCCAACTGCCCTGGTTTAAATGGAGTCTAGGAGAAATGGGATTATCTAAAAGTTGCACTACTGAAGGCAACAGAAATTGGCATTAGGCTTGTCAGTAAGAGCAAAGAATTGAAGAAACCAGTGTGGTACTCTGCAGAGGTGGCCAAAATTGTAATAAAATAAAAGTTAACATTCCGTAATTGTATGAAAACCAGAGTGAGGAAGATAAATATATCCATAAGGTCTTTTAGGTGAAAAAAGAGGCAAAGAAAGTTATAAGAGCTTCCAAAGTACACGCAGAAGAGAATATAGTTCAGAGGATTGCAGGTTAAAACTTACAAGGAAAGGTATAACTTGAATAGCCCAGTCAGTTAAAAAAAAAAAAAAAAAAAGGTTAGTGCAACATGCTTTAGATGCACAAAAGGGAAATAAAACAACCAGTATATTAAAAACAAAAGAAGGAAGGTATGTTGGAGAGGATAAAGGTCTAGCTGTCTGCTGCAAGTAATATTTTCATCCAGTATTTGCAAATGAAAAGGAAGGGACCATAGTTAGGAAAAAAAGACGAATGAGTCATTTTATACATGTGAGTTTATAGAGGAAGGAGAATATATTTAAAAGAAGAAAAACTACCACAACTAGAGGACATAGTCTAAAATTAGAGGGGAAAAGATTTTAAAGTAATATGAGGAAGTATTACTTTACTGAGAGGGTAGTAGATGCATGGAATAGCCTTCCAGCGGAAGTGGTAGAGGTTAACACAGTGAAGGAGTTTAAGCATGCATGGGAAAAGCACAAGGCTATCTTAGATATAATATAGGGCCAGGGACTAATACAAATATTTAGAAAATTGGGCAGACGAGATGGGGCGACTGTTTTTTAACTGCCGACACATTCTATGTTTCTGGTTTATATGGGCTAATTGCACTCTAGGTCCCCTATCTGGCGACTCCAGATTATTCCTCCCATAATCCTGTTTTCTGAGACACCGGAGGGCATAAAAATACTAAGTGCATGTGCAACTATCTTGTGCCTGCACAGACTAATTAACCAGTGTGCTGAGAATGCTTATTTGATTAATCAGCTTATAGCAGTGTTTTAACGCAACCAAAGCAGGCAGGCTCACTGATTGTCAGAGCTGCAGTGTATGCCTGGCTTGATGACACCCCCTGTTATGGCCACTCCCCCTGACATCACACATCATCATCATAGACTGTATGGGCTGCACAGATGTATTACCTGCAAAGGGTGGTCCCAGAAGTGCTGAAATCCCATTGGCACAGATGATGATCCCGTAGGCATTTGCCAGTTGCTTTATCCCCACTAAATCCTCTGTAACAACAGGCATGAGAGAGAAGTATCCGCTGAAGAAACCAATAAATGCGCAAACTATGGCAAGGCTGGCATATGAGTACATGAGTGGCAAAATAAGGATGGTAACGGCCAGTATAAAATTGGAAGCAATGAAGACATTCCAGGCACTGACACATGACAAGTCGCCCAGATAACCCAAAACGACCTTGCCAAAAATATGCACAATGGCAATGATGGAAGTGAGTGGAAAGAGATTGTTCTGCTCCGTCAGCCCATACAGCTTTACAATCTCCGGCAGGTGAATGAATGGAATTACAAAACTGCAGTAGGCCAACAGCGCCCAGATCACAAACGCTACAAAGACCTTGTTGGTAAAAAGAGAAGCAGCTCCAAAGTAGCTGGAATACCAAGCCCAAAATCCAGATCTCACAGTGACGGTCATTCGTGTAAGAGTCTTGAGAATTCCCAGTTTACTAATGTCTCTGATAAAAATCTTATCCATCTTCTCTTCCTTGTTCCATGTGACCTCAGTATCTGCTTTGGTGGTTCCTTCTATCTCCTCTTCAGATAACACCCCATTAGCTTTCACATCCTCTGGATCTAGGAGTGCTGGTTCCTTGATATTAACGTGGTCATGTGTTTTCTCCCTGCCATCGCTCTCGTACATCTCCGCATGGTCCAGAGGTCTCATGAGGGCCCCACATACACACAAGTTGAGTGTGACTGCACCCTGAATGATCATGGCATTTCTCCAGCCAAACTCTGCACACAAGTACTTGAGCAGGGCCGTAATTAGGAATGTCCCAAAACCAGTCCCTGTGGTACCCAGACCTTGTGCCAAAGCACGGCGTTTCTGAAAATACTGTCCCACGATGACCACTGCAGGTAGATATACCATGCCACTGCCTATACCTAGAGGGGCAACAGAACAACAGCATAGCTACATTATTTAATAGCCTGGAGAATTCACTGGACTTGTTTAATATAATTTATTGAAAAAATCTAAAAATACTGATCAATGTTCAGTCCTCAGAATGTAATTGTTGTGATTTTCCTTTCCCTAATGTTGTTTATTCATGAGATACAGATCATATAGTATTATTATTTGATGCTGTGTAAAGTGTCATCGCTTCCCACAGCGTTCTACAATGGGGTAAACAAAACATTTAGGGAAGTAACAAATTAGACAAACAGTGAGGAATGCCCTATCTATATGGTTACTCTATCAGTCTAAAAATTGCTTTATACTTTGAATTTAGAGACTAAAAAAAAAATCTGAAAATGTATCTATACATTGTGTCAGCAGAACTGCGTGAAAATGCCTAAAATAAGAGAAAAATACGTTTTAGATCTGTGGTGACTCCTGCTTATGAAGTAACCTGTGGCTTGATATGCAAATGAACTAATTTAAATGTGTAATTTTCATATCAAGCCAGAAGGTGATGTCATAAGCCGGAGTCACCAAATCTAACACATATTTCTCACATGCATTTGTTTAACATTTTCCCAGCATAATGTACATATCATTTGTATTAATTTGTTATTCTCTGCATCTGTAAGTATATCCGTCTATCTATCAATCTCTGTACCTTACCTGTCTTGATTGTCTATATGTCTAATGATATCATGTGGGATGGTGAAGTGTCTCCAAGGGCAACTAAATAGTTGTTTCCTCTCCATTGCACAGGCACCAAGACTGTAAGTGCACAATGCAAATCTTGTGATAAGCTGCCAAACTGCATATCTTGAAACCACAATCTATGGAGACCTTTTCTGTATACAGTGAACAGATAAAGTCACATCCATCTCCATACTCTGCAGCCACAATATATCCAGTCTCCATACTCTGCAGCCACAATATATCCAGTCTCCATAACTTGCAGCCACAATATATTCAGCCTCCATACCTTGCAGCCACAATATATCCAGTCTCCATACCTTGCAGCCACAATATATCCAGTCTCCATACCTTGCAGCCACAATATATCCAGTCTCCATACTCTGCAGTCACAATATATCAAGTCTCCATACTCTGCAGCCACAATATATCAAGTCTCCATACTCTGCAGCCACAATATATCAAGTCTCCATACTCTGCAGCCACAATATATCCAGTCTCCATACTCTGCAGTCACAATATATCCAGTCTCCATACTCTGCAGCCACAATATATCCAGTCTCCATACTCTGCAGCCACAATATATCCAGTCTCCATACCTTACAGCCACAATATATCCAGTCTCCATACCTTACAGCCACAATATATTCAGTCTCCATACTCTGCAGCCACAATATATCCAGTCTCCAAACCCTGCAGCCACAATATATCCAGTCTCCATACTCTGCAGTCACAATATATCCAGTCTCCATACCTTGCATCCACAATATATCCAGTCTCCATACTCTGCAGTCACAATATATCCAGTCTCCATACTCTGCAGCCACAATATATCCAGTCTCCATACTCTACAGCCACAATATATCCAGTCTCCATACTCTGCAGTCACAATATATCCAGTCTCCATACCTTGCATCCACAATATATCCAGTCTCCATACTCTGCAGCCACAATATATCCAGTCTCCATACTCTGCAGCCACAATATATCCAGTCTCCATACCTTACAGCCACAATATATCCAGTCTCCATACCTTACAGCCACAATATATTCAGTCTCCATACTCTGCAGCCACAATATATCCAGTCTCCAAACCCTGCAGCCACAATATATCCAGTCTCCATACTCTGCAGTCACAATATATCCAGTCTCCATACCTTGCATCCACAATATATCCAGTCTCCATACTCTGCAGTCACAATATATCCAGTCTCCATACTCTGCAGCCACAATATATCCAGTCTCCATACTCTGCAGTCACAATATATCCAGTCTCCATACTCTGCAGCCACAATATATCCAGTCTCCATACCTTACAGCCACAATATATCCAGTCTCCATACTCTGCAGCCACAATATATCCAGTCTCCATACTCTGCAGCCACAATATATCCAGTCTCCATACCTTACAGCCACAATATATCCAGTCTCCATACCTTGCAGCCACAATATATCCAGTCTCCATACTCTGCAGCCACAATATATCCAGTCTCCATACTCTGCAGCCACAATATATCCAGTCTCCATACTCTGCAGCCACAATATATCCAGTCTCCATACCTTACAGCCACAATATATTCAGTCTCCATACTCTGCAGCCACAATATATCCAGTCTCCATACTCTGCAGCCACAATATATCCAGTCTCCATACTCTGCAGCCACAATATATCCAGTCTCCAAACCCTGCAGCCAGAATATATCCAGACTCCATACCTTGCAGTCACACTATATCCAGTCTCCATACTCTGCAGTCACAATATATCCAGTCTCCATACTCTGCAGCCACAATATATCCAGTCTCCATACTCTGCAGCCACAATATATCCAGTCTCCATACTCTGCAGTCACAATATATCCAGTCTCCATACCTTGCATCCACAATATATCCAGTCTCCATAACTTGCAGCCACAATATATTCAGCCTCCATACCTTGCAGCCACAATATATCCAGTCTCCATACCTTGCAGCCACAATATATCCAGTCTCCATACTCTGCAGTCACAATATATCCAGTCTCCATACTCTGCAGCCACAATATATCCAGTCTCCATACTCTGCAGCCACAATATATCCAGTCTCCATACTCTGCAGTCACAATATATCCAGTCTCCATACCTTGCATCCACAATATATCCAGTCTCCATACTCTGCAGCCACAATATATCCAGTGTCCATACCTTACAGCCACAATATATTCAGTCTCCATACTCTGCAGCCACAATATATCCAGTCTCCAAACCCTGCAGCCACAATATATCCAGTCTCCATACTCTGCAGTCACAATATATCCAGTCTCCATACCTTGCATCCACAATATATCCAGTCTCCATACTCTGCAGTCACAATATATCCAGTCTCCATACTCTGCAGCCACAATATATCCAGTCTCCATACTCTACAGCCACAATATATCCAGTCTCCATACTCTGCAGTCACAATATATTCAGTCTCCATACCTTGCATCCACAATATATCCAGTCTCCATACTCTGCAGCCACAATATATCCAGTCTCCATACTCTGCAGCCACAATATATCCAGTCTCCATACCTTACAGCCACAATATATCCAGTCTCCATACCTTACAGCCACAATATATTCAGTCTCCATACTCTGCAGCCACAATATATCCAGTCTCCATACCTTACAGCCACAATATATCCAGTCTCCATACCTTACAGCCACAATATATTCAGTCTCCATACTCTGCAGTCACAATATATTCAGTCTCCATACTCTGCAGCCACAATATACCCAGTCTCCATACTCTGCATCCACAATATATCCAGTCTCCATACTCTGCAGCCACAATATATCCAGTCTCCATACTCTGCAGTCACAATATATCCAGTCTCCATACTCTGCAGTCACAATATATCCAGTCTCCATACCTTGCAGCCACAATATATCCAGTCTCCATACCTTGCAGCCACAATATATCCAGTCTCCATACTCTGCAGCCACAATATATCAAGTCTCCATACTCTGCAGTCACAATATACCCAGTCTCCATACTCTGCAGCCACAATATATCCAGTCTCCATACTCTGCAGCCACAATATATCCAGTCTCCATACTCTGCAGTCACAATATATCCAGTCTCCATACCTTGCATCCACAATATGTCCAGTCTCCATACTCTGCAGCCACAATATATCCAGTCTCCATACTCTGCAGTCACAATATATCCAGTCTCCATACTCTGCAGTCACAATATATCCAGTCTCCATACTCTGCAGCCACAATATATCCAGTCTCCATACCTTACAGCCACAATATATCCAGTCTCCATACTCTGCAGCCACAATATATCCAGTCTCCATACCTTACAGCCACAATATATCCAGTCTCCATACCTTGCAGCCACAATATATCCAGTCTCCATACTCTGCAGCCACAATATATCCAGTCTCCATACTCTGCAGCCACAATATATCCAGTCTCCATACTCTGCAGCCACAATATATCCTGTCTCCATACCTTACAGCCACAATATATTCAGTCTCCATACTCTGCAGCCACAATATATCCAGTCTCCATACTCTGCAGCCACAATATATCCAGTCTCCATACCTTACAGCCACAATATATTCAGTCTCCATACCTTGCAGCCACAATATATCCAGTCTCTATACCTTACAGCCACAATATATTCAGTCTCCATACCTTGCAGCCACAATATATCCAGTCTCTATTCCTTGCAGCCACAATATATCCAGTCGCCATACCCTGCAGTCACAATTTATACAATAAAATATTTTTTTACAGTGTCACACTATGTCTGCTCCTCCCATATGCTTATGTCTACAACTACATATTACCAAGATAAAGGGAAGCTGTTTAAACTTGCCTAAGATATATATTCACAGTAGAGCCCGTGAGTGCAGAATTCAAGGGATTGGAGACTCCCGTGTTTCTATACACTATTCTTGGATCCAGGTTAAGACATTATATTCCAAGTATTAATGATAAGTACTGATGTTTATTGTGCAGCACATTTCACTTTATTATTTCTTTTATTGCCCATGCCCTGCATTTCCCCCACTGAAAGTAATGGGGAAAGCACTGATATTGGCAGGAACATGTCTTGCACAAGACTGGTATTAATTTGCACAAGTCTGGCATTAAAGGCCATTAGGAGAAAAATAATGCATTTTTGTTAAATTATAAGACTCAACATTATTGAATAATCTTTTATTAATCCTGGAGGGTGACTTTAAGGATGGGAAATGCACACACAAAAGAGACTAGGAACAAATCTTCCAGAAAGTAACAATAAAACATAATCTAAGCACTCCAGACACTATAAAAATATTATGGTAAATGTAGTGTTTGACAAGAGAGTCTCAGGCTTTCCCTTGTCAGCCAGCTCTAATACCTCACACATACCAGCTGTTAGTCCAAATGTGATGAACAGGAAATGCACATCTGTGGCAAACGCACTCAGCACCCATCCGAGGGATGTCAGCAACCCGCCAATTATCGCAGTCTTCCGGCATCCACATGTATTAATGAACAAACCTATAAGTGGGCCTGAAGAGACAAGATCAGCATCACTACAGGAACAGTGTAAGTGATAGACAGCCAATGCTCACATACGGTGTTGCTGGTGAATTGAGGTTAGTTGATGTCAAATGAACATTTCAGCTCGTTAATTTCATTATAAATTGTGCCCGGACAAACTTGGTGACTTTGATTAGTGGGGGAAACTCACCAGGTTTGTCCCTGCACAGTGAAGAGTTAATTTGGTGAGATAAAATGGGTTTTTTTGTTTGAAGATTTGTCCAAGCTATATATAGACTAACCCATTTCTACATTATTAAACTTTGAATTTTGTGTTTCTTAAATTCAACTTAAATATCTAAATATTTATTCTCTCTTCATTCAAGTATAACAATCTCATACTGTATGTATTTAACGTTATATTTAAAATATCCTAAGAAGCATCTTTAATACTTATACTTTAGAATACTGATTAGCATGTCATCATAAATATTAAAACATTTTTATTAAGTGTTCTTGCATAGCAAGACCACTTAATGTTATCTCACATATATATTATTATTATTATAGCAAAATTTGCCACCCTAACTCCTCCCACAGTTTTTACACTACATAGACAAAAATTTACCAAAACGTGCAGATTGTTCCCGATCGGATTGCTATTACTTTGTGGAACGTTTCGCCGAATGGTTCACGGAATATCGTCGTTTTTGTGGCGCAATTTGTCCCATAGGAATGAATGGCAAAGCTAGAGTGGGAGCTGCCAAAAGCTGAAAAATCAGGACATGATTTCTAAACTGCCACCACTCCCTCATTTTCAAGCCCACCTACACAAATCTTATATCAAAACGTTCAGCTATCCCTGGTGTCACTAAACATGTAAACGGCTAAGCCGTAGTCCTGATAGTTTTCACAATATGACCATTTGTTTGCAACCAACGCCGTCCATTGACATTCATTGAAACTTCACTCTGCAAAGCTCAAATTTGAAGTGAAATTTCTAAACTGCGGCTGTGCCTTCATTTTTAATACTTCAGAGACATACTATGCATCAAAATGTAGGTCTGGGTCTTGTGATTCTCACAATATAAAGCTCTTCGCTGTAGGATTGATAGTTTTTAAAATACGACCGTTTGAATATGGCAACCGCCAAAATACTCTGACCTGTGTCAAGCTGCAGCAGCAAGTGATGTCATAGACAGGGCCTTTTGAACACCTGCTAATGTTTTTATAAATGTATGGTTTAATGTAACTGTGCAACAACGTTGCAATTAAATGTGCTATGTAAATGATAACAGTTACTCCGCCCACTCCAGTTGTAGACTACAGGTGGAGGCAAGAACACTTCACACAATTTCCCCAGAAATTGTAACTTTTCTAGTTGTATATTACTACTTGATGTTTTACATATAAGTATCATATAAGACTGGGGAACTTTTTGTACAACAGCTACCGTATTCTATATATTTTTATAAAGGCTATTAGCTTAGTTTGTTTCTACATTCATGTATTACTATATGTAATAATGATGCTTGTTTGAACGGGAGACAAGTGTGTGTATGTACTTTCCCCTCCCCCCCCTTTTTTTTACTATTGATATATATACTATTGATCGTAATATTTTCATATTTTTCACTTTATGTGTGTTCGCATATCACTAGTTTTTATTTTACACACTTCCATTTTTTTTTAATATATCAATTTTTTTTATTATTACAATTTTCAATATAAATTATATATAGATACAAAAATGACAATATACAAAGTATCTTCATTTATAAATATAAGAACATGTTTAGATAGTAGAAACACACAAAGATATAAATACATTACATAAACAAACAGGCTGCCTTAAAATTATTATTATTATTTTCTCTCTATTTTCTTCATTTGGAATATGCCTACGGGGATGGAAACGGACCAGATGTTAACAGAAAATCAGGAAATCTATCAAACTAGACAACCCGTCTTTTATATAATTTGTTAATTTCGATGATTCCGCACCTTTAGCAACCCCTTTCTCCATGATATATTGATATTTTATTTGGGAAAGTATCTGTTTCCATGATGAACAGGACTGTTGATTCCAATTATGAGAGATTAGTATTATTGTTGCCATAATTATGTGGATCACCAGATATCTTTCCTGATACGATGTAAGGGGTAGGTTTGTATGAAATAGTGCCGTTTCAATGTTGTTATTTATTTTAATTTTAAATAACGGCGATATTTCTCTAAGTACTTTATTCCACATTTGTTTCAGAGCTGGACAACTCCATCAAATATGCGATTGATCACCTACTGTTTGTTTACATCTCCAACATAATGAGGAGTTGTTATTTTTTATTTTGTGCATTATTTCCAGAACCAGATGCCACCTATGAATAATCTTGTAATGAAGTTCTATTATGTTTAGACATTGGATGGCTTTTCTTACCTCTCTTATTGATTTTATCCAATAATTAGGCAGAGTTGTTTTGCCCATGACTTTTCCCCAAGATTCCCATGCTTTAAGCTTTAAATTCTCTATCGCTTAAGTTTAACCATTTATAAAATTTGGGAAGCATTTTGCTATTATCCAAAGTATTAAAAGCTTCATCTAATTGTTTCTCTACAATCCCCGTGTTATCTGCAATTATATTTTGATTTATTTAGTTTTTTATTCTTAAATGATCCGATATTTGTTTGATTTAATAAATCAGAGATCCTTAGAGCTCCACTATTTGGCCAGTTCCTTAAGGATAGATCTTTTATATTATGTTCTAGCACTATTAGTGGGGAGTGAATCAATATTTTTTTCTTCTATATTACATCTCTTTTTTTATATGTATCCAAAATGTAATCAAATCTAGAATATATCTAGGTATGTTTTTTTTTTAAATAACCCTTTATATGCTTCTTTATTCATCCAAAGTAATATTGCTAATACCTTTATCTCCAGAGTTCCAGATTCCATTAAATATCATGGCTCAGTTTTTTCAGAAGTGGTCTGCCATTTATGAATGCGGGAGAGCCTACTTGTATCAAAATATCTGAATACATTTGGTAGGCCTATGCCTCTGTCATTTATATTCTTCATAAGATGGTTCTTCTTTATTTTGGTTTCTTTCCACCCCAAATTTATTTCATAATTATTTTTTGTAGGTTCATCAATTTGCTTCTGGGAATAGCCAGTGGCAGCATTCTAAACATGTATGGCCATTTGGGAATTATATAATTTTTTTTAACCACATTAAGTCGGCCTAGCCATGAAATTTCTGTTTTCAGCCAACTTTTTGTTAGTTTTTCAAGTGTATCCTCAAACAGAAGTTTTACGTTTTTTCATTGTCTCATGAATGTCAGTTGATATATACACTCCCAAATAGAAAAAAAACACTTGTTGTTTTTACGTTCCACATTTATTAGTATAGCTTGTGATTTTGTAAGATTTAATTCATAAATAGACATTTCAGAGTACTTATCAATCTGACATAAAATGTTTTAAGGATCATTCAGAATTTGTCAGTGTCACAACCACGTTGTCAGCGTACATGCATAGTGTATGGTGATATCCTTTAATACTGATTCCTGATATCTATATTCTATCTAACTTTGGCTTCTAGTGGCTCCAATGTCAGAATATATAGCAGGGGGGCTAATGGGCACCCCTGCCGTGTGCCATTGCCTACTGCGAACCACTCTGACACTATATCCGGGCCCACGGTCCTAGCCGAGGGGTCCGAATAAAGAGCTATAATAGCAGTTTTCACCGGACCAACAATACCTGCCCTATCAAGCACCCTTGACATAAACTCCCAGCTGACCCAGTCAAACGCCTTTTCTGCGTTACTTATACTTTGTGTTTAAATCTGTGTTATGTGTAAGTAGTCTTAACTAGCTATCAGTGCCTCAAAAAACCTGTTTTTTGTTCGATAATGAGAGAGAAAAAAAAACAATAACCCATTTCACTTTTACTATAACTTTCCCCCTTTTCTCTCCCCTTTCTGTCTACAGTGTATTATATATATTTAATAAATATTGGAATCTGTGTGGTGTGCCAATATATTCTTAAATTACTATAAGTGTCACAAAAGTTAACTGTGCTTGTTTTTATTCGATAATGAAAAAGAGAAGAGAAAAAAGGTATGTTTACCCATATACATTTATAATTATATTTCTTCATCGTCAGTTTTTAGACCATTGGTGTTCTTTATCTCCCAAGCCCTACTTATCTATATGTGATACTACTGACTTTGCTGTCGAAAGGTTGGAAGAAGGAAAAAAAAATCTGTTTACCTCCCACTAACCCTCCCCCCTACCCTAACCCTCTCTCAAGAGACATACTCCCCTCTTTTATCGTACATTCAAATCATGATCAATTTGCTTTTGTATATAAACCTTTTTTCTTTAACCATTCTATAGCCAGAGAATTACATTTTGGAGAACTGATAGCTAATATTCAGCTTGGTGGGGTAACCCCATCTGTATTTGATGCTTTCTTTCCTTAGAATAGAGGTAACTTCTGAGAAGGTCTTCCTGACTATTCTTGTATGTCTTGATAGATCGGCATAGCAGACCAGATGCTTACATTTTACTGGTAGTTTTTCTGGGTCTCTAAAGCTAGTAGAAAACAACATTCAAAATTTATATGCGTGGAACCTGACTATTACGTTCTTTGGTGTTTCATTTAATATCCGTTTAGGCTTTGGGATCCTGTGAACTCTTTCAAAGATTATTTCATTTATTTTGTTCTTCTAAACCGTCTTGCGGGATGTCTTCTGAAATTCCACGTATCCTTAGGTGTATTCTTCTATCGTGATCTTCGGCTGTTGCAATATTTATCTGCATCTCATCCATTTTTAAAGTCAAAGAAGCCACTTTTTTTTCTGCTGCGTAAATTTTTTTATGCATTTCCGAAATAGCTCATTTTGTTTTCTGTTTTCATGTGATTCTAATTCTTTCAAGAATTCTTTTATGACAGCCTTGATTTCTTGTTTGAACCCTGTGAACTGTGTGTCTAGGCATTTCTTCATTATTTCCACAGCAAGTATTTGGGGTTCAGAATCATCAGATACGTCCAGATGAGATCTTGTGGAGTCCGAATCTGCATTTAGTATAGATGACTCGGTATTATCTTGTGAGTGATCCAGACTCCAAAATAGAAAAGCGCTGAAACCCATCACAGCTCTACTGTGAGAGGCTTCAATTACATATATGTGGCATATTCCGTTTGCTCTCCAGGTGAAGAAGGACAACAGGAACCACTTCCAACGCCATCCTGCGGAACTGGACATGTTCCTAAGCTGTTTGGGGCTACCCATCAGACCAGTTCCATGTTGGAACACATGTTTTCCCTGCTCCTCTGAGACAGAGAGATGTTGAAGCGGAATAAGGACCCTACCACTTAACCTTAGACCCACGGAAGCTTGTATACCATTTGATCTAATCGGATTTAGCTGGCGTGATGCTATACGACAAGGACACCCTTGTCGTTTTGGGCATTGTGAATGGATCGCTGCAAAGACACGTCCAACACCGGTGCCTGCAGGACATGCCCCTCCATTTATATTTTTAAGAACTTGCTTACATTTTTATATTTTGTGTTTTTTTTTATATTTTTATTTATGCACATGTTTCATTATTTTTTCTAATTTTGTCATTAATTGTATATTTCTTTCACCCGTCTCCCACCCCTTTCTTTTGATAACTCACACTTATTTGACCTTTGTTTGACCTTTTCACTGATTGGTTTAGAATTGTTTCATTATAATGTTGGTTCACTGTTTCATTGCTCTTATGCATCAAGTGTATCACTGTGCCCTTTCCGTTTTGCACGGTTGTTCAAGCAATAAATTATTCATATTTTCTGACGAACTAGGGAGCCAGCATAATCTTTTGCTGTTGGATTTCTATCGAGATGAAATGTTCACATCATCTCATTTGCAACTCTTCTTTTAGTTAATAGCCCCCACTGTCACTTGTCTGTTCTAAACATGGCGTTTATCGTTACGGAGTGTTGATCTGCATGTGTGTGTGTGCTCAGCTACATAAAGAGGCCACTTGCACCTATCTGAGGTCCTCAATGTTTACTGCTATTCAAGCGCAGTTCTGGCTGTAGGTACGCACATTGAGGTGGAGCATGTTTCGTATAGCATGCGTCACCTAATGCATAAGAATGAGGTCAGAATAGAAATCACATCTGCAAAAAGTAAAAAAAAACAAATACCAGAAATAACATCTGGAATTGACGGAGCAGAAATCACATCTGGAAAGCCAAACAGCTGTAGTTTTATGAGCCACACAATTTTTTTTAACGTTTTGCTGTTTCTTTAATATGTGCATAGCAGGAAAGAAATGTAGAATGCTCTTTGGGTTTTTTTTAGATCTGCCTATATTTATATCTATTTATTTCTATGTTTTTTTCCGGTATACAAAAAACCACAGTAACATTGAACACCCCTCACATGTATTCCTTCTTTTTTCGATAAGTACTGTATCACGTACATGGATGAAAAAGAAACAGGTCTGGCTTATCAGTTTGTCCCTCAGCTAAAAACAGCACATAAAGTATATTAGTTTTATTGCTGTTGCAAGTCCTGCCTATTTCTCAAGCCTTACTTATTGGATGGTACTGCATTTTGAGGGTCTTATAAAATTATTTTCAATATACAACTACAGGAGAATCTGCTGCAACCAGGGGTGGTTTTAGGATTTTGACCCAAAGCAGAAAATATTTCTATTAGCCCCCCGCTCTCCATAACTGTCTCTTCTCAGTTAGATATGTGAGGGGGTCCCATGCCACTTCCATACTCTAGGGCCATCAGAGGATCCAACCCTGTCCTGTATCACATCGCAGTAAACAATATATAGTGTAAATAATATTTTTGAAATTAAATGTCCTCTGTTGGTCAAATAAAATAAAGTTTCCCACCTACGATCAGTGTGATTCCCATAGAGAGGGAACTGATCCATGCTGTTAGGCCTCTGGTTTGGTTGAATTCATCCAGCCACTCCATGTTGAGGATGCCCAGGGCCATCTGTGATCCCATGACCAGTAGATGGACGAGAAAGGAGGACAGCACCACCATCCAGCCCCACCCGCCGTCGATGTTGGGGTTTACATTCCGTGTTTCACTCGGAAAGGGCCTGCCCTTCATACTCTTGTCCATCCCCTTCACCATATTTGCTGCTTTGTTGCACATCCTGTGCTACCTTCAAAACATAAACACACCAACATGACATATGGAGACATTACAGAAAGTTTAAGGGGTTGCAGAGTTTTTAAAAGGTGGCAATTTGCACATAACAAAAACAAAAGACATATCTGAAATCAACAATGCAAAAAAAAAAAAAAGTAACCTTTAATCTCTCAGTGTACACCAATCCCTAGAAATGGCTTGTGTTAGAGATGCGTATGTATCTGTGAATAAAGGACTGACCATGAGACGGTCAGTGACCTTGTTAGGAAACCTCAAGGCAATCAACTTGGCCTGTTACTAATATACATTGTATCAGTCGGGAAGGACTTGTTGCGAAACACTTAGATTTGTGAGAGTTACACATGGAAAGGGCTAAAACAGGCTATCTTATGGGATGGTGCCAACAAGTTCTTTAGCTTGCTCATGCCATTTCAGAGTGGAGATTTCCACTTATGGGTACATCAAACTTGTCTTTCCCTGAAGGCAAAACAGTCTAGACTCCAAACACCAGTCATGTGAGCCATTGTCAGTGTTTGCATAGAACACGTGTGGCTCTCTTTATAAAAGTGAATGAAGAAACTCATGCATACACAATAGTGAGTCTGTTCAGTTCTATGGGCAGTCTGCACATGTACCAATAGAAGTGAATGGAAGCACTATTGATATCAGATGAAGGTCAGTGATTAAAGATGAAAGAAAATGTACATTAAAGTAACTGATAAGTATTTTAATATACATTAAGGCTAGCATACCCCATTATCCTTTAACAAAATGGTTCCTCCTGATAAACACCCTTTTTTTGCATGGAAGATACGGGGTGCTGTTTTTCCTTTCCTTGTATTATACAGAGGATGACCTAGACCAGTGATGGCAAACCGTTTTAAGCCTGAGAGCCCATTGTTCTGCAAGATACCAAGTTAAAGAACTCAAAGTGCCATTTTCCCTGAGGTTATGCTTTTAGCCTCCATTTCTATGCAGACTCTGCTCATTGTCTCTGTTATTGTTCCATTTCCTTGTTGCCCCATCTCGGTGTTCCTCCATGTGTTCCTCCATGTGTTCCTCCATGTGCTCCTCTTACATTCACGAATGAGGCTGATGACAATACACTCAGAGGCTAAGTGCCATCTCAGATTGCTGCACCACTGAATATGTGGCATGTTGAAATCATAGCTAGTACATGAAAAGGTACATTACATTGTGACAATACATCTTTTATATATTCTCCACTAATCCATACACTATGGAGGCTATTCACTAAAAGGTGAGCTGAGGTGAGACAAAGGTGATTTCATCTCACCAGTTTAGCTATACATTGTGCAGGGAAAAACCTGCACCTCTTGGCAAACTCACCAGGGTTGTCTATGGACAATGTATAGCTAAATTGGTGAAATGAAATATGCATCTAAACTCACCTGTAACCCTTTTAGTGAATAGCCCCCTATGTCTACTTAAGGGAACATCAATGTATTTTTCCTGGTAGAACACTTTATAAATAAATGTGTTGCTTGTACACAAATGATTCAATAAAGAATCAGTTATGATTGAATAAATTAGGGTTCCCAGGAGGACCAGTGTTTATGACTACTTGGTTAGGTGCCAAGTCACTATGTCTATAATGGGTTATTAATGGGTTCATATTTTGAAAGGTCTCAAGAACCAGCTGATTTAGATTATTACACAGTGTGGTTGGCATGCCATGATATTCAGCATAGTATATATCCTGCTTCAGGCATTAGTAAACATCGAGAGGTATCTATAAACACTACACATTCTCAGGAACTTACAAAGGCAGGAAAACAGGTTTTCAAAGAGAGGATGTGATTGATTTAATTTGCAGAAGGTTTTTTTTTAATTTAAATATATCAACTTAACTTTGAATGATACCGCATTTGCTGAAATATAAGACGAATTTGATTTTAAGACGACTCCCCAAACTTTGGATATTATTTTAGGAAAATAAAAAAAAGACCTGAATATAAGACTACCCTATAGGAAAAAAGTAGTACTTGTAAATATTCACATGCAAACAGTTTTTTCATATTTAATAAAAATTGTGATAGAAAAAAAAATGCATTTCTTGTTTTTATTTGCCAATCTGCCCCCCAGACTTTTGCCAATTCTGCCCCCAGACTTTTGCCAATGCTGCACCCAGACTTTGCCAATGCTGCACCCAGACTTTGCCAATGCTGCACCAAGACTTACCCCAAGCTCCTCCCCCTCCTGGGTTTGCACCGAATCTCCCTGGTGGCTAGTGATGCGTGCAGACAACCTTCGATGCTGCCCGACATTTCCATCTTCTATGATGGACTGCCAGAAGTTCACATACAGAAGTGCAGGGCAGCATGCATCCACTAGCTGCTTGCGAGGGGGATCCCAGTCCCTGCAGCTCTTAGTCAGACCTTGATTTGAGGTCTGATTATAAGACGAACCTCAAAAGTAAGACAAGGGGTATTTTTCAGGGCATATTCTTAAATTCGAGCAAATACAGTAAATATCATTTTTTTTTATTTTGTGTTATTAATATTTATTGAAGTCGTTTTTTTTTCTTAAAAGTAACAATACAAACACATAAGCAAAATGTATCATATAGAGATATACCAACTGTAGCAAATTAATTGTTCACATAAAAAGACAGCATTTACTGGATGAACTGTGATTTGTCCAAGACCTGAACTAACTACATCTTCCAGATGGTAATTACCTCTGACATGGAGTGTAAGAATATGTATTTACATTTATTTATAGGGGGCCCAGAGGTTGCAATCCACAGAGAAAACCAGTATTCGCAGAACTATAAGCTTAGACTAGGGTCTTTAGCAACATACTTTTATTATTTTTTTAGATTTATTTAGAAAGTGTTTTTCCAGGAAGAATACATTGAGATTTCTCTCACTTTCAAGTATGACCTGGGGACCAAGTCCAAATGCTATTATTTAGTTACACATTTAACAGTAGATTAAAAAGAATACATACATACATACATATATTTATCCAAGTTGGAAAGAGAACATACACGGTAAATCATTATTAATACAAAAACAAAAAAAAAAGAGAGAGAACAACATGTACACTATATTTAGTAGTTTGTAAACTAACAACAGGTACATTTTGCTTTGAGGATTTGGGAGACACTCGTTTTCAGGGATTTTAGACTAGAAGATGATTTGGCAGAAACAGGGAGGCTGTTCGACATATGAGAAGCTCTGAAAGAGAACGCACCTTGACCTGCTTCCTTTTTGAAGTGAGGGATCGCTAGTGAGGGCCTGGTACAGGATCTGAGATTGTGGGAGGTGCAGGGAGTAAGAGTGAGCATCCGGCTCAGGTAGGGGGGGAGCTTTCCAGAGAAGTGGTTATGCCCCCTACCAGGGGGACCAACATTTCTCAAAATAGGCATTACTTGTGAGTTAGAATACCCCGTTCCACACTGTATTGATATTTAAGCTGATTTTGTATATGGCCCATGTGGGGACCTCTTGCTTTAGCCAATGTCTTGAGATTGTTGCTTTCATAGCCATCCTTAGCTGAATTATCAGGTATATTTTCTCTGAGTGGAATTTTGCTATATTTAAGTGAAATAGAGCAATGATCATCAGGACAAGGAGCCCATGCACATTTAGGTTGTGTTTTTTGAGGCGGTAAACTAACGGGCAAAACAACTATAATATTTTTCCCGGTAATAATTCCCACTTTTCATTGAATCATGGTTTGTGCAGTAATTACTGCACAGCATAGTGTTCATATAACATTTTCTAAACCGGGTGTGTTAATGATTTTATCACACCAGCTGACAGCATTAGCGATGGGCCCTGATTCGCAAATGCCTGTTAACTTACAGCTAACAGCAGTTTTGAACTTTTAGGCCGGCACTGTATCCAGGCTATTGTCACTTAGCTTCTTAAGTTTAACAGGATAACGATTAGCTAATAGCTAACCATTTACTTAATAATAATAAATCGTGCTTGTGTCCAAAATCGGAATATTTTCTAACTACTGAGTTCTTCTTGCTCTGGTCATAAAACAATCCTGACAAACTACTTGGTAACTTAGTAAAGATAAGAATGAACCTTCAACGTCTCAAAATTCAGTAGACTAGACCTGATAATTATCAAATGAAAATATGATACTTATTTACTTCTCCTATCCTCCCATTCCTGGGCTAAGAAATAGAAATCAGTAAGCACTTCTATAAACCTGATCATATTATTTACAGAGAGCTGCAAGATTCAGATGGACTCTGGATGAAACATTCTGCAACTGACATATGAACAGCCCCACAAATATTCTCCATCTACAGACCTTTATCACTATTAAGGAACAGCCACTCAACACTTTTGCCAACATGCCAGCCAAAACATTACAAATTGATCTAGTATAGTGTTCTTTAACTGGTTCCCGACATTGGGAAAATACTCCCTTGCTGATACTGGACGTGCCTGGCCCCTGCTGATCATCGGGAGGTCATGTGACACCCGGCGCTCAGACACTTAATCGCTGTGCATGAGGTGGCGGAGCTGGCAGTTTGTGCAGCCAACACAGACTTTGCCACCTTGCACTGCACTGCAGAAAACTGATTCCAGCAGAAATGGGTGCAATGTGGATGACAATATCCTCTCATCAATGTAAAAATGTATCATTATGATCGCTGGTTCATCAGAGTGATTTGTTCAGCCCTTGAGGGACTACTTAATGATAGTCACTCCCGTACACCCTTCTCGCTCAGCCTATACATATATAAATGATTGGGGGGGAAGAACACATAGGGCTAGAGAAGTGAAAGGAAGGGGTGGGGAAGAACAATAAAGGGAAGGTGGGTCTGGAATATGTCTCTGTTTTAGGTAACATCATATGTACATTTTGATACATGAGGCCGGTAGGTAAACATTAACGTATGGCCATCATGACGAGGTTTGTAATAGCTAGCCCCCAATGTATGTGTTTCACGGTCTTGTGTCATGCGTTTTGGCAAGTGCCTGGGTGGGAGATTTACAATGATGGCAGGGCCAAATTTATATAATGGATTTCCACTCAGGCGTGCAAACTCTCTCTCAATTTTGACAACTTTCCCTAAGTTTGTTGGTGTTTTCCATACAGGTGTTTGGCGGTGGGAGGTCCCCGAGGTATGGCATTGTGCAGGAATGGTTGTCTGTGGTTCAGCTGCTCTGGATTTATAGCTTAGATACAGGGGTTGGACTCCCCGGCTTTCCCTCATGGGATGTCCATAGCGGCTACCATACAGTTGGAATACGCCAGTAGAGCTCTTTAATTTGCATCAACGCCTACCTCTCAGAGGCCTCAGTACTATATGATCAGGACATGGTTTCCGCTGCCTTTTACAGACTAATGTTTTAATTACACTCATGTGTTACACTTAGTTTGGGTAAGTCCCTGTAGATCGGGCCTAACCTGTTTTTACAGTTTAATGTCACAGTGTTTTACACGTGTTTCACTTTAATAAACATTGTGGCTTAATGTATTTACTATGTCACTGTCAAGACATTTGAATATACATTCTTGTGAACTTCTCTACATCTCTAATTAGAAAACATATTTCTGCGGAGCTTGTTGGCTAGCCTCCTGTTCCATACATTCTGTCCAGTAAAATCACTGTGTCACATGTTGGGTACCTCTCCCTTGTACTCCAGATGTCCTTTACCACTGACATTCATTCTCAGTAGAAGGGGGGGTCTGGTTTATTTCCAGAGCCCCCAGAATGACCAATTTAGCCACGTTCAGCAAGTTGGGTGGTTGGGTGGTGTGGTGGATTAGACAAGTCAGTGGGTCAGATGGGAAATCTGGATTTGCTACTTCTTTGGTAGTTGAGGGTTGTGTTACAGTCTGTCTCCTAGCACCTGATGAAAAAAAGGTGTTTGTGGGTGACGTAAGTGTATTAGGATTTTTATGTATTGTTGATATTTATTTATGTACCTGTTCCTTAGCAAATGTCTTCAAATGGGGTGACGGTGGTTTCCTCTGAGCTATTGTGTACCAGGGATGTCAGGTAATGCTGGAGTTGGTTGTGTAAGTCCTATTTCATATTAATTATTCTATTGGTATGATAGTCTGGCCTGTGAGGACATGTCCCAGTCAGGATACTATTATCATCAAAAAAAGATTGATTGTGGGTTAGTCCTGGTGGAAGTCTGAATTAACAGCGAGGGATAGTGGAGAGGGATGATTTATCAGTCCTCTTTTATATGTTAATTGTTTCCATAATTTAATCATGGGTGTAACTGTCAGATGTTATAAGTCAGTGAGGATAATATAGGGACTGGTAAAGCTCTTCTATTGATAGCCATCATTTACGAGTGGGTATTGTCCATTCTACGATTCTGCTAATGTGGTAGCCTTGTAATATGTTACTATGTCCGAGAGACCCAAGCATCCCCTCTCCCTGCCTCTTATTAGATACTGATATCCCAGTCCAGGCATCCCAGATTGCCATATAAATGTGGTTATGACTCTGTGCAAGTCCCTTAAAAAAAACATGTATGGCCAGGGTTTGTATGATATGTAGCAATCTCAGAAGAATAATCATTTTCATGAATGCTATCCTTCCAAACCATGATATATTCAGAGCTGTCCCCTATTCAATATCAGCCTTCATCTTTTTAGTCATGTCATTTTGCTTAAGGAGTCTGTTTACGTCTACCGTAAGGGTAATGCCTAGATATCTGATTTTTTTCCCATTGCCCATTTAACTGGGAAGGTGGTGCGCAGAATGTCCACCATCACCTGAGACCGAGTCTCAGATTTGGACATATTTATCTTAACATTTGAAAGGTGGCTGAATTTGGTAAGTTCTTTGATTATGTTTGGGAGGGAAACTTGTGGCTGAGTGATTATCAATAGGAGGTTGTTGTGTATGCTGTTGTTGGTGATGGTGTGGACCTATCTCCACTCGGTGTATAGCTGGCTTGTTTCGGAGGGCATTGATCAGAGGCTCAAGTGTTAGCACAAAGAGATGTGCCATTTGACAGGGTGACTGACTGGTTCCGACAAGATCTCTTTACTTGTATGCGAGCCGACAGTGTGTACTAGAGCGCTGTACACCGACGCATTGACTGCCCAAGGCCAATGTATTTCAGTATCGCTCTCAGAAAGGACCAGTCCAAAGCCTATCTCTGCATCAGGAAAGAAACATGGCAGGGGTACCTGAGAAGGTGACATGGTGAATTAAATGTACAATTTTCATAATATCATCCCTGGCCTCTGTACCAGGCACAAACCCCACCTGGTCCATGTATATAATATCTGCCATCAAGGCGGAGGCTGAGAATTTATGAAAATAGTTTAATATCTATGCTTAATAAGGAGATTGGTCTCAAATTAGTGCACTGTTCTAGATCTTTACCATCCATGGGCAGGACTGTAACAATGTGGTTCCAGAAACCAGGGATTTTACAGGTTTTTTAAATGTCTTTAAATGCTTTGTAGTAAGCTATTATTAGACATCCAGTTCTGGGCTTTTGCTTATTTGAGATGTTTTTATGGTGTTCTCGGTTTCCTGTAATGGGATTGGGATTTCAGTGGAGTCGGAACGGTAATTGGGAAAAAATGCTTAGGAAAAAGCAATGTGCTACTTATTGCCTTATAACTTGCAAAAAAATGTTTAAAAAAATTAAAAGCATGGGCACTCCAAGACTCAAGACAAATATTAGCAAGTTTTTTCTTTAGCTTTGAAGTAAAATGTGTTTGTTTTTTTTAAATTTCCATCATTGGTTCTATAATAAATTATATGATAGTAATGGTATCAAGAAAAAGCCCATCTTATCCTGTAAAAAAAAAACACTATATAATTTGTGTGGGCATAGTAAATGAGAAAGTGTCAAATTACACAAACACCACAGGAATTTAAAAAGCGCCACAACAACATTTATTTTTCAAAAGTGAATTAACAAAGGGGTTAAGGGACACATTTCTGCTAACAAAAACACAGCCACAAAAATACCAACCATGAATTAATTTCAGGAACTGACAGTGTATCAGAATCTCACAAGGTACAAAGTTAAGCTCAACATTTCTGTAGAATTAATACTAAACTTATTTTTATTATGCTTGGTGGAACATTATTAAAAATTAACTATGAAATAAAAATACAGAATGTAACATAACATGTTCATGCAAAACTTTATACAGTATAGCTTAAACTACATACTAGCCTGTATGTGGGAGACAGATCACAGAAGACTGGACCACTTCAAGGGAACAATAGATTGTCCAGTTATAAGGGTACAGAGGTAAATACAGCAAACCCCCATTCTAGTGCTAACCGCTACAATCTGATTGCTTATAAAGCGGTTCTATAATGACTCCGCAACACAGTGGAATTATAGTAAGATCTCGGGAGTATCATTTCATTCCCGCTTAGGTGTAATATAATATAATATTAGTATAACTTTTTATGATTTTATAAAATTAGATTTTTACATTCTAAACCCCGACTATGTTATTTAAAAACTTTACACTACAGTATAGTGCTAATTAAATCTAAGCACTCTCGGCCAGCTCAAGCCTCCTAAATCAGTGATCCCTGGTTGTATGTTTCTTTCAGGCGCTGAAACGTTAAAAACTGGCTCACAGTCTGAAAAATGGGTGCAAATTAAAGAGATGATTCATCCACATTAAGGAGCATGAAGCCATCCAAAAATATATAACAAATTTATTGAAGTTCTAGATGATAAAAGCAAAGAAACAGACAGGGAGGAAATGTGTAGGAATAGACACACGCTTGACGCGTTTAGCACACATAGGTGCTTTATCAAAACTAAGGGTTAATTTAAGCTTGAACACATTTGGGTAGGCAATGCAATAGAGCAGCAGGAAATGCTAGCAGAATGCTTGGTTGCATAGGGAGAGGTATTAGCAGTAGGAAGAGGGAAGTGCTCATGCCATTGTACAGAGCACTGGTGAGACCTCACTTGGAGTATTGTACGCAGTACTGGAGACCGTATCTCCAGAAGGATAATGATACTTTGGAGAGAGTTCAGAGAAGGGCTACTAAACTGGTTCATGGGTTGAAGGATAAAACTTACCAGGAAAGGTTAAAGCATCTTAACATGTATAGCTTGGAGGAAAGACGTAACAGGGGGTATATGATAGAAACATTTAAATACATAAAGGGAATCAACACAGTAAAGGAAGAGAGTATATTTAAAATAAGAAAAACTACCACAACTAGAGGACATAGTCTTAAATTAGAGGGGCAACGATTTAAAAGTAATATCAGGAAGTATTACATTACTGAGAGGGTAGTGGATGTATGGAATAGCCTGCCAGCAGAAGTGGTAGAGGTAAACACAGTCAAGGATTTTAAGCATGCGTGGGATAGACACAACGCTATCCTAGATATAAGACCGGGAACGGGGGACTAATAAAAGTACTCAAAAAAAAAAAAAAAAAATTGGGCAGACTAGATGGAACGAATGGTTCTTATCTGCCGACACATTCTATGTTTCTATGTTACATAGGTATAATATGTACTATAATATACTAAAAGATATACATAGGTATACAAATAGGATTGTATTGTAATGTATGCCAGTACAAACTGGTATCCAGATTTGTGTATAGGAAATACAATACGGTCACTCTGTGTGTTTGGTTAATATAACTACACAGCTAGCCTCAGACAAAATCTGTACCTAGTCATACTAAGCTGCTCATGTCTGCTATTTAACATTAAACTGTTTTAACTAACCTTTAGATCCCGCCAGCCTCTGAATCCTTGCCGCAGCAGATCCCAGACAGCTCCATGATGCCAGCCATCAATGTTCCACTCCACATAGGTGTTCTATAGACTGAAAACGAGGACAAGTTAATTAGTAGTAGTGACAAGTCTTTATTACCGTATTCATAAAATCTCACACAAACACTTGGTGGGTTTATCACTTTTCCTCTCCCTCTAACTTGGTTTTGGGTGCTAGATCCTTAGCAACATCTTTTTCATTGGTTTTTGTAACATCATGGAGAAAGGAATTATTTAGTACTGTTGTTTGTTGGTATGTGTAGTAAGGGTTAAATGAACGGTATCAAGTAAACATTGTTAGACGTAGAGAATAAAAAAATGACTGAAAATGATCTACACATTGTGCTGGAAAATTTGCAAGTAAATGCCTAAATTAGAAGAAAAATGTCTTTTAAAAATGTATCTCCAGTTTTTTTTATTTCTCTTTTTAAGTTACTCATGGAACATGACAGACACATGACAGACAATGTCGCAAACAAGGATTAACGTTTGAATAACAATTTTTTATCTTTTTATGAAAAAGGAGGGAGATATAGATTGAGATGGGGAAGATGGGAAGGTATGTAGGGGTTATGAGTAATACAATAAAAAAAAGACAAGCAAAAATGCATTTGTTTGTAAATACTGCAGATAGCAGTCTAAATTATTAATAATATACTTATAAGTATATTTAAATAATACAGTCTATGCTATATATTACACATTTATATGTACACATATGTATAAAAGTACATAAAGTACAAACAGACTCATAATTATGAACAATCTTGTTACACAGAGATCCCAAATATAGACATAAGTGCATAGTCTACTATCTATCTATCTATCTATCTATCTATCTATCTATCTATCTATCCAGTTACATACCTATATGCCTGTCTATCCAGCAATGCCTATATACCATTAGATACCTCCATCTCCCAGCTGGTATCCAAGCCCAGTGTCAAGTCTGTTCATCTTATCTCCTACTGCTGCATTATTCCAGCAGTCACTAAGAGTACACTATTTGAAGGATCACTTGGGTTTCCTCCCAGTCTTGGAATGAGTACACATTTGGAATCTTGCTGGAGTTCACACATTGTGTAATTCAGCTCAGAGAGCAAAGCTGAGGTGTGGGGAACAGCAGATGAAATCACTTCTGAAAGAACTGCAAGTCAGCACAAGACAAAGTCCACTGTGCTTAGTCCTTAACATTCGGACCTTCATTCAAGTGTTGGGGCTGCATAAGCGAGCTGGCTGGCCCTCTGTATACCAAAATATCTACTATGACTTTCTCAAGTTTAAAGTTCTTGCAATCGTAAAATGTTTTATAGTCCCTTGCCTTTTCTAGTATATTTAGTATATAGTGCTTGTTTTAACATGTTTGTTATGTGACAACCCATGACATATTTAGAGCCTTAACATAAAATATTGTTTGTTTCTCATATGATTTAAAGACATTTTTCTTACCAGTCTATTTAGCTGTTGCTTTTTACTGATACCATTTTGATAGCTATATGAATGTATGTGTGTTGACCAATGGTTCAATGTAGGGCAACACAAAATGCCCTCATGGTTATAATTCCATGAGGTAATACTATTGAATTAATGGGCCTAGCAGGATAGGGTCACATGTGACGTACAGGACACCATTTGGACATCAATGCGTTAGACAGTATAAGTACATATGTAATATACATTATGACAAACTGTGTGTCATAGCAAGACCACTTAATATTATCTCACATATATATTCTTATTATAGCCAAATTTACCACCCTAACTCCTCCCACAGTTTTTACACGGATTGTTCCCGATTGGTGCTATTAGTTTGTGGAACGTTTCGCCGAAAGGTTCACGAAATATCGTCGCTTTTGTGGCGAAATTGGTCCCATAGGAATGAATGGCGGAATGTTCAAAACTAGAGTGATAGCTGACAAAAGCTAGAGTGTAACCTGAAAAATCAGGACATGATATCTAAACTGCCACCACTCCCTCATTTTCTAGCCCACCTACACAAATCTTATATCAAAATGTTCAGCTATCCCTGCTGCCACTAAACATGTCCACGGCTAAGCCATAGTCCTGATAGTTTTCACAATATGACCATTTGTTTGCAACTCACACCGTCCATTGACATTCATTGAAACTCCACTCTAGCCACCTCAGATTTGAAGGGCAATATATAAACTGTGACTGTGCCTGCATTTTTAATATTTCAGAGACAAACTATGCATCAAAATGTAGGTCTGGGTCTTGTGATTCTCACAATATAAAGTTATTCATATAAAGTTCTTCGCTGTAGGATTTATAGTTTTTAAAATACGACCGTTTGAAGATGGCAACCACACTCCAACCCTTCCACAGTTAGTCCAGCCACTCCAACCACACAACAGTTACTCAAGCCACTCCAACCAGTTACTCCGCCCACTCCAGTTGTAGACTACTGCTGGAGGCAAGAACACTTCACACAATTTCCCCAGAAATTGTAGCTTTTCTAGTTTTAATTCTTCTTGAACAAAAATGTTTTTTTTTTTTACATTTAATAATGTACGAAACCGTAAGCACGGAATACAATTCCTCCCAATGGTCCATACACCATCTCCTTCTTACTCCATAAGCCCACTTGTTGTAGGTCCTTCTAATACACCATGCAAAAAATAAAAGAACATGACGGTACTGTAATGAGACAAAATATAGACCAGTGTGAAGTCTTCACTTACTCACTTAAAGAGTTTAAAATTAAAATTTACAAGCATATGGATAGTGATCATTGACAATACACTAGGCACATAAACCCTTTAATTGAGTGCTCAGCTATACTTGGCATTACTGGCACATATATGCACTGAGCTTAAAAATAATAAACAAGCCCAGGGCTGGACAAATCCGAGGAATCAGGGAGCAATGGCTCTAAAAATCCCTATTGCTGGCTCCTAACCAACTCTATTATTTGATTGTTTTATGTTGAACACTTTGGAAGTCCGTCCCTATTCCCTGAATTGGTTTGTCTGGCTCCTAAAGGCTACAGATTTTTTTCTAACCAATAGCGCATGCTTTTAACATGTTGCTCCACTACAGTATGCGTGCAGGCCCAACAACCCATGTGTAATGCAGCGTTTTAACCCAGTCGTAAATTTAAAAGCCTTGATTTAAATATTTACACATAGCATTTTCCAGTAACCCTTGCTGTATCTTTATATAACTGCTAACCCCACACTAGTCAACATTTTAAACTACTCCAGGGAAAATGTGACCCTGTGCAGTAGTTTCCCACAGTGTTACTAGGTCTCCATTGTGCACTGTGTATCTACCAAGAAAACCAGCTGAGCTTGCACAAGAAAAATAAGTTGTATGTGAAAATGATTAATAAGCAGTATTACACACACATATTGGCCCGGGGTTTAGTCCCTTATCTCTTCACTGACAAACACATATTGTGCTGTATGGGGAAATGTTTAATGTTTTAATCCGCTCAAGTCACTCCAGCTGCTCATGACCAACAACTCCTAGCATCTTCCACCAGCTTGTGACTACACCTCAAAGAGAATCTGCCCAGGCAACAGCTGAAATGAGTTGTTGTTGGTAGTAATGGTGCACTACACTTGGCACTGCACTAGCACCCGGTCCTTGAGAGGAGAGGCTGGTTAGGGGAGATCGGCTCAAAACCACCCCTCCATGTGTGTGGCAGTAGAGGCAACCTGGGGTCTGTGCAACCTCGTTCTGATGCCCAGACAGCCAAAGAACTGGGCTGTATGGAATTAGCGGGATGATGGTTCTGTGCTAACCACTAGACTATCAAGGATTTGTCTTTGGCAAAAAATAAGGGGGGGGGGTGGATCTGTGGTTTTGGGGGAATAATGCACTAATGGCAAGTGAGCTGGGGGGAATAATGCACTGCAGTGCTATGTAACTCTGCAGCAGAAACATCCATCATATTGTGCTATTTATTCTATTACTTTTTTTAAATTTGTATCAACATGCACACACCTGGCTCAGCAAACACTATAGGACAATTTTAGCACACACCTTTTGCCCACAAGGGTTTAAATTGTTATTTTAAAACCAAGCAATGGCAAACTAAAAGGACAGAGTGTGAAACGAGGTTAATGGAAAGCCTATCACTATACTTCTATACAACTTTACTCAAACCCTTTCTACAAACAAGTCTAGTAGGATGCCCCGATCTGAAATCAGGCCAGATTGTAATTGACTTTTTAATTGGCACAATATAAGTTTCTTTTATCAATAAAGTGAAGACCAGATTTTCTTTACATTGTTTATTATTTCATAGAAGACCTCAGTGGCTTCTGCTTGAGCCATTCCAGCGTTATGGTGATGTTATGCCAGGTACAGTTTTTCCACCCCATAGAGGGAAGATACACATATTCCTATATGCATTTTTATATATATATTTACAGTTTCTAATACATTGTACCCTTGCTCTGCATGCCACCTGTACTTTGATTTTCTGTATATATATGAGCTTATCCACTTTATATTATGTCATTTTTTGCCTCCCTGCATTACAAAATCATATGTTAAAATAGATGGCTCGCCCTTGTCTCCTTTATTGTTTATCAAATAATAGCTGCCAAGAATGGCAGATTAATCTCTCTTTGTAAGGACAAGGAGGTTTCCCAATCATCAGGGAAAAGAAGGGAGGGAGGAAGGCAAGGATATCTGCCAGTCACTTGCACAGCCTTTTGTGTAATGAAGAAATGGCCAGGAACTTTCAGCTGCCAATTTCACAACACAGGCAGATGTGCAACATCATCCTCCAGATGACCCTGCACCAACCATTAGCACAAACAGGCAGGGCATCCCTATGTTGTGCACAGAGCAGGGAAACAAACACAGAGACTAATCCCTTGACTGGAAGAAGAGGTGCCCTACCTTCCAGCACTAAAAGACATCAAGCCACTGGCTTCTGTTTCCATACAGAAAACCAATTCCAATTGTGTTGATCTCATCACCATCTATTGGCTGCTCCTGACCTGTAATAACCTCAGCCCAACTGCTGAGTTTTGGAGATGTGTCAACAGCAAGGTTTAATATCACAGTGCATATCTCCCATAGAATCTTTATTCTTACATATTATACATATACATTATTGGGGGGGGGGGGGGGGGGGTGCATTTTATTTGTTTAGGTCACTGAGCCAGGATATCAGCAGTCTTACTATGAAATAATGCGTAGATATATACATACATGATCAGAATACATTACCAAATTCACACATACATAAACCAGTCTATAGTTTCAACTGGCTGAATCACATACTTGTGTGTGTTTGTGTGTGTGTATATATATATAGTTATTTATTATTTCACATATTTACATATAATCCTAGGAATTTAAGAACAGTTATGCACATATAAGCAACATATTTATACAAACGGACAGAAATCCATGCACACAGCAGAAAGTTTACATGTTATCAAGTTAATGTACAGACAGCCAAACAAATGCCAGTGCCAACTGTATATATGACACTGGCACACGTCATTTACAGAATCTGTGCTGACATTCTCACACAGAATTCAGTACATAATACTATATATTATTATAATACATTTATTGATAAGGCAACAACAGATGCCTCAACACTGTACAATGGGAGGAGTTTACACTTGGGAAATATGTCCACCATATATATATATATATATACACACACACACACACACACACACACACACACACACACATTCACACTGAAGCACTTCTTCACTCACCAGTGCCACATACTCAGGCACACACAGTAGTGCACACAAAGGCTCAATGCACCTGAACGTCAGACAGACAGGTGAGGCATCAGGACAGATAGAAGATACCTGTTCCTTGCCCGACTTCCAAAAGCAACAGACACTCCTGCCCTGCTCTCCTGGACTCTCACCGCCTCGGCCATGCAGAACTTGCTTTATCCATCCTCCCCACACTCTCTCCTGCCTGTGTCCATGGCGTGCATGGGGATGGAGAGCTCGGGAAGCAGCCTCAGGTCATCCTCGTCCTGCCTCATTCCCAGCTGCTCTGTAAGGAGAAGGCTTGAAATCTCAACCCTTTCACATCCATTCCGGCTAATTCTGGTTTGCAAAGGGGGAAAAAAACATGTAGTGATCTTTGCAAACACCTCACAAGCACACTCTTGTGGTAGGATGGAGAGCCAGCCTGCTGGATATACACACACACTATCATTTGTTTACACCGACTGCCAGCTTGCTGGGCACACATCTATACCCTATACTCCATCTTGTTATTTTGCCGATCCCATGATGCAAAGCCAGACATGTTGGCTTAGAATTATGAGATTAATAATCCACACCAGATAGATATTACATGTCAGACGTCACTGATCTATGCAGCATTGTATATCTTTTGTAGTTATAGCGAAGTTTTACTCCTCGTGCTATTATTAAGTTACTATTATTATTAAGTTACTACTATTAAGAAGTTATTATGAAAACTTTGAGCACCAAAGGTGTATTATTGCACGCGCAGCATGCTCCTCTGGCAAGCAAAGGGTTAAATCATCCACCCAGTTCCTTCGTAAGCCATTTTCTTGTCTTAACCCATCCATCACCTCACATCTCCAACCAATATATCTCACCCACCCTATTTCTACAAGTAGCATTATCTCGTCAATCATTTATGTTGGTGACCTTTCACCCATATCATCTAACTAAACTCTTCAGCAGATAATTCCGAATGCTTAACCTTTCCCCTATATTTAACATGTGCCAGCTATTGGTTTAGTATCTCCCAGCTGAAGTCTGTGCATGTATCCTGTATATGAATTTTACATCTATGCAATATGATTTGTATTTATCTATATTATAACATGGGTATAGAAGTCATCTCTGGCCACAGCTAAAGAAAAAACATGTATTAAACATATCTTCGACAATGTGGTTTATTAATCAAGGTAGATTATAGTGTCAAGTTTTAAAAGTGGTCTTAACAACAGGATCATTCCATATCAGAGTGCTAAGCAAATCCATCTGTAATAAGTAAAAAAAAAACCACACATAACACCGGAGGTACAGAGACATTCTCAAACTGGTTCATTACATAACAGATACATACATCCTATTGATTTATAACAAAGTTAAGATCTTAAAATTGGATAAGCAGTTCTTTTCTTCCAGTGAGACTAGTAATAAACGTCATTAATTTATTAAATGGCTAAACGCATTTACCAATACGGTGGTGTAAGAGCATCCAAAAGAGAAATGAGGAAAACAGACAAAGACATCGGTATAGCTTATAAGTAACATTATTTAATAATATACTGAAAATATAGTTTCATCTCTTTGAGTTCATGGAAGATAGTGCGGCAAAAATGGAAATAATCTAATACGCGGAAGATGTTATAGAGTATTCTGCATACGCATTTCACATTGGAGTAACCAGATATGTGTGCTGGGTTTTGTTTTTGGTTGTGTCCCACATGTAGTTTGACCAAGTTAAGAGTGTGCATTATTTTAACCCTTTGGAATCCTGTATTGTTTTCATATGTGAAATTCTCCATGCCATTGTTAACAGAGAAAATCTACTCACAGCTTTAAACCTGGGATAATTGAGTATGGCCCACTTTTAATCCATAAAACGGTCACATGTGGCTTTCACTCTACTGCAAGTCTTGAGGCATTTTAAGCCAGTACATTCTTGGTATGGGTATAATCCCACACCATTGAGGGGGTAAAGTACAATTAGAACTCAGCTGCTGCCAAAGGGTTAAAACTTTAACCCTATCCTTACCAGCTGTAGTAGGCATACTAAAATGTTGGGCACATAAATGACCAATGCACATAAATCACCAGATTCATTTATTATCGGAAATCAAGATATCCATTTTCAGTGTATGTGACAAGCTGTATTTTAGAAAGAAAATAAAATACTATTTTTAAGAAACATTTTCAGCACCTCCCAATCCAGGAGCGCGGGATCTGATGAAGGCCTGTAATGTCTTGTCAGGATCTCCAGGGAGCTCTCTTCTTATCTAGCCAAATGTGGCATCTAAATCTTTGGTAATCACAAGTTAGCCAACCAGCAGGAGGACAGTTGTGGACCTTCACTGCTCAAGGTACAGGTACTTATGGTATATATTAGATTTATTCACTATAAAGCAAACTGTGGTGCAATAGAGAAGCATTCACCTGGACGAGTTTATATTATAAGAGCTGCTGCTCAAATGAGCACATTTCGAGAAGACGAAACTGAATATTTAGCAACATTAGATGTCAATATGATGCCTGGCACACCACTACACCAAAGTACTCCAATACTGGTGGATCCTAACACTTCCTTTGGTTTATGAAGCTTGATCTCTTCATTACCTACCAGGGTCCAAAGGCTGTTTTACATGTACTGAGGCACTCCTGTCTTTTATAGGTTTACCTCTCTTTCCAGTTTGGCTATTAGTGCATGATTTTTTCAGTTCACTGGTTAGTGAATAAACCCATATATGTCACAGAGTGGTGGAGTGCTCTGCTGGGTCTTATGCACAGTGGAGACAGGTGGGTGCTTCAGTGTTGATCCTATTAACCCTATAATTAGACCCTAGTTTAACTTGCCAGTGCTCAGCTTTTCTCAGTCATTCTCTTTTGCATTTGTTTCCCAGTTGCCATACCTGTTATTACTTTTTATTGTTCATTTTGCTTTCTGTCTGGTACCTGTGTTTCCAAGTCTGGCCTTTATCTGCTGCGTGCCTTTTGACCTCAGCATGTCCCTCTCTTTATGACCCCTTTTGACGGACTTTTGACCTTGGACAGGCTTTGGAACTTGCTCTTTTCTCTACTTACTGGTCCTGTGGCCACAAAGCTGTAAACAAGCATGTTTTTCTGCCACATTCTGTGGATGTGTGGAGTTGCAAGTGGTGCCAGCCTGTGAACATCCTCCAACACTCAAATTTTACCATATACAATGTATGGTGCGGAGGACTATTCTGTAACTCCTGGATAGATGTCACTGACATAACTACACAAACCCAGATGTGTATTACATTCTTCTGACTGGCCCTATATAATATATGCCATAACTACGCTCTATGTGTATTACCCTAACCAACACAAAAGTGTATACTGAAAACTGAGTGTACAACCATTTATAAAGAAATTGTTTTGTTGACCAATGAAAACATCAGAACCAAATGTGACCTAGTTTTAGTACATCCAATACATTCTTCACTACAAATCAACCACATACCTGGCCAGTCAATTGCCTGTGCGCTCCGTGTTGGTTTGTCACAAGAGGAATATATGTTGCTTTCTTCTTGCAGAAGTGCATGATCTGTTAGTTTGCTATTCTTCACTGCATTCCTTGGAAGCACATCAGATAACAATAATTAACAAACCTCTATACCTTCTGTCTGTTAGCCAGGCTGTGTAAAAACATGCTTGAGAAGCATTTGTCTGATTTTATCAGGACCATTACCCTTGTTCTCTAATCTGTAGAGTGCCATCTGTTTATAGTAAATCATATGCCTTAATGAAGGTACATTGACATTAAACAAGGTCAGCCATACTGGTCAAATGCACTGTAAATGTGTTCCCTTGGCATTGTCACAGCAGACTCCACTCAGTAATACTCGAATGTCAGCAAGTGAGATCACGACCATTTTATCAATAACATCCAGCTGGGCATTCACATAAGTCACGGTGATGTGTTGGTTGAATTAAACTAGCTGGCGCACTCTTCCCCTAACTTGAGCAGTTCATAACCACTTTACTGGGAAGCTCCCACTCTGACCATAAAACTCCAGCACTTTACTAATCATGCCTTCTCTTACAGAACTCCTCATATGTGGAATATAAATAAAATATAATTGTCACGGTAGTCCGCACGACCAACCATGTTTTGCCGTTCGTCAGTGCCTATGTTCCAGCTAAGCTATATGTGTTTCCCCGTATCTGTTCCGAAAAGGGCTATTTTCAATGTCTTCGTATTTCAGATGACCAGCCGGAGATCAAGTTCCTCAATAAAGGATAAGCCTGGGCTCTGGCAGCATTTGCCACATTTGAATTGTTGGCACATTGTTGATTGGCCTGCGGTTTAAAGGTCCACTAGCCGAATTAGAGACGAATTATGTCGGCTAGTGAGGTATAACTTTGCAGACTTACAATGCACCCAACTAGTTACCTATTAAGTAACATCTGGTGTCACTCAGTTCTCACAAGCTTGCAAGCAGGGCACTCTACCTCCATGTTTTAGTGCGAAAATGTTTTTGTCTATTTGTAACTCCCTCTTTATACTCTGTACCAAGGGCTACGTAAATTCCTTCCAACTTGTTTAATATATGTATGTATGTATTTTTTTTATCTACTGTTAATTGTGTAACTCTGTGTAACTCCATTCTGGACTGGGTCCCCAGGACATACTTGAAAACGAGAGAAATCCCAATGTAAATCTGGAAAAACACTTTCTAAATAAATAAATAAATAACTGTTCGGCCATATTTCGTATAACATGTTTAAATGTTCAGCACAGTGTTGATTGGTCGCTCGTTTAAAGGGCCTAGCCGGCGCTGTGCTCCCCGTGAAAGGGCAGACTTGAATTCCTTGGTGCCACCAAGTCGGGTCCTAGACCACGCCACTCCCCAGCGATTGGTTGCTCCATGTTTTCCCCTTTCCTATTGGTCACCAACCCGTTTGGCACCAAATTCAATTATTCTTTGTGTGATGTGTTTATCTTGTAATAAAGGCAATAAATGCTGTGTGCACCCATGCAACATAAAATCATAATAATTTTAAACATTTTTAATAATTTTTAAATATTTTCAAAAGCACCTAGCTTAGATGAAAAAAAATTGGAGATTTAGTCACAATATATGGCCATATTTTGCTTAGCCCACCACTACGCCAAAGTACTCCAAACTCGGTGAGTCCTATCTCTAGCTACTTACTTGGAATGAATCTCTCTGACAATCTGTCTTGAACTAGAATTTATACAAATCTCACTGGACACCATACACAGAGCACCTGTGAGTGGGTGGAGTGCACGCCCAAAAGCTGGTCAGGCTCCATAAATATGCAAAAACAATGGTTTGGACAGCACCCCCAGAAACACCAATCCAATACACTTATAAGTAACAATAAACCCTTAAATAGTATTTACTTATTTTTAATATTAAAAAAAGGGCACATACAAATGGACTAGAATTATATTGTTTAAGATCTCTCTCTCTCTCTCTCTCTCTCTCTCTCGTTTCATATGTTTGGTGTGTTAAGTATTGTTTTTAAATGTTTACAAATCTAGCTGTTGTTGTCTTAGATGGGAACTTGTTAAACAAAGGTATAACTTCTTGTACAAATTAAGTTAGTATCGATCAATACTTGCAGTAATTTGGTAGGTAACAAGGAACTCAAATATGTACGGATATTATAATTGCATCCTGACCTTCAGATGGATAGGAAAAAATTTAACAAAATTGAAGATTAGAAGCACTTTCAATGTCTCTGCTGGATGAATATTTCCAAAAAACATGCTTTATTTGACACCTTGAGAGTTTACCACTCATCTGAGAGGGACTACACGTTTCCCAAAGACACGTTGTATGCGCTCTAGAATTCATCTGATACTTGGTTACCTTGTTTTGGTGGAAAATATGAAAAAGATTGAAGTAAAAAATATATCATAGTCTGATTATTGGCCACTAATTAAGGAAATCAAAGATGTATATGATAAAAAAATAAAATAATGATTGGAGTTTGAATGACTGACTATCTTTCGGGTAATAAAACCACAATCTAAACTACTTAAAAGAGAACACAAAATTTCGCAAGAAAATAGGTACAAGATCATTTCGGCACTATAACAAGACATCTGATAAAACTGGGCACCACTGAAAAAAATCTAGATTACCAGAGCTTCCAAACCTATATAAAGGTTGAGTATCCATTACCCCAAAAAATGACCCACATACTTGTTTCCGGGTGAGGGTCAGTTCGGATGAAGGATACCTTCCTGGCGTCCAGTGGCGATGTTCCTTTGCTTCACTCTCCCGGGCACCGTAAATGTGGAGCCAGTGCTACAGGAGGAAGGGACTACACGGGCCAGACAGATCATCTCGGCAGCTCCGTGGAGCAGGTAATTTCACCAGCTCCACTGCTGGAAATGATCTATATTACCTAAATACAATGTGAGTGAGTTGCTCACACTGAGTTTAGGTAATGTTTATAGGGCTGGTGCTGCTAAAATGATCTGTTATGCGTAAGTATCCGTTATCCAAAATGCCGCCGGGCCCAAGCATTGCGGATAAGGGATACTCAACCTAAATAAATTTAAACAACTTAAATAAACAGAATAAGGAGAATCTTTCTAATGAACTCTCCAACAAAATCAAGTTGAAAAATCTATAAAGGTCATATTAGCACCAGGAGGGACTGGTATCAGGATCTATATAACCTCCCAGCCTCAACATTTGAAGTACCTTCTGAGGACTATTTCATAGGCAAAGTTTTCTGGGAAATATCTAATTTGTGACTGTGCGTAACAAGAGTTAATAAAACACGGGGCCCCAATGGATTTAATGATACTTTTTAAAAAATTATTACAAGATCATATAAAGAAAGATTTGACCAAAGCCTTTAATGAAAAGGTGGGAAGCAAACCGATAGAACTTTTAAAAGCAAATATAGCGCCTACCCCAAGCAGGATAAAGATCCCCAGATTATAGCTAACTACCTTGTTAAACACTGATATTAATACCTGCAAATAGACTTAAAATTAATATTCTACATTTTATTGGGGATGAACAAGTGGACTTTGTCCCAAGTAGATATTCTGTCAATAATATTAGAAGAATAGATGTGTTGGATGTAGCTTATAAAAGAGAAGTCCCATTCATTACACTGTGTCTAGATGCTGAAAAGGTATTTGTAGGCTGGGATTTCATGTTTGGGGCTTTTAAAGCTTTTGGCATAGAGGGCTCAATGCTTGATTTCAAAAGAGGTCTTTATAAGATCCTGAATGCAAAAGTGGTGGGATCAGGCTTTGCCTCTGAGTGGTTCAAAATTAAATATGGGACTAAACCGGGGCACTTTCGGCATTGCTATACATCTTGACCTTAGAGGCTAGGATAGCCATATCCTGGTGACTAAAAAAAGGCCACACACCTGCATCCCTTGCCATTGCACCCACAGCACCTGATTGCACCCATATTACTTGTCCCAGCAACCAGATTACACTCGCAGGACTTGTAGCACCCACTGGTCTTGCCACAGCACCAAGATTGCATGCACAGGATTTACCCCCAGAACCTATTTCACTCAAAGGACATGCCCCCAGCATCCATTGCACTCACAGGACATGCCACCAGCATCCATGCACTCACAAGACATACCACCAGCATCCATACAATCACAGGACTTGCCCCAGCACCCATTGCACTCAAAGAACTTGTCCCCAGCACACATTGCACTGACTGGCCTTGCCCTAAGCATCCATTGCACTCATAGAACTTGCCCTAAGAACCCATTGCACTCACAGGATTTTTTAAAAGATTAACATGCAGCATGTTAATGATTAATGCTGCATGTTAATCTTTACAAAAACCACCACTTGCAAATCTGGATATCATTGGAAATATTAAAAAACAAATGGACAGACTAAATGAACCTCAAAAAGGAGGACGTCCAGGGAAAAGAGGACATATGGTAACCCTATATAATATAACCTAATATACCATTAGAGCCATATCTGTTATGAATAATTATTATAAAAAATGATACACTACCACTAGAAAAATGAATAAAAAATCATACATACGCTGACTATTTGTTGATCATAGTGGAAGAACCAGAGATCTCAACTGCGGAGTTGATAACAGTTCTGGAAGATCTATAACATTAACACCAGAATAGAGGCGCATGTACTGGGAAGAAAAAGAAAAAATAATAATAGTGCAACACAGTAAAACTGAATATATGGAGTGATAGTGTTTAGCTGTTACACTCACAAACGGAAAAAGGGTTTAGGCTCAAGTATAATCTTCCAGTTTATTCCATAATCCATAAAAAAGCATATAAAACCCATTGCGCAGTAGCACAGAACAAATGGCAATGTTTAAAACCAAATACACGTACAAAAAACAAAAGCTCTATAACATTAACTTGGATAAATCTGTTTTTCGAGTAAATAATATAACCAGTAGAGGGGCTGATAATTGGTCATAAAATCAGAGAAAGATTTTATAAATTATTGGAGATAAATTTTCTTTCTCTGCTGAAAAATGTCATAAAAATTTTATATCATGGAGGTCTCTGTAGTTCTCATGGTGGGGGAGAACCAACATTATAAAGGCCTATTTATTATACTTAAATGGGCATATTAGAATGATTCCACTAAATATTCCAGAAAGCTGGTTGAAACTTTTGTAGACTTCATTTAAATATATGGGCAGGGGGAAAAAAACTAACTAAATGAATGTCGTTCGGTTTATACACTTTCGGCTTATGGAATACATGTAATGCTATTGGCTTTCTATAAACCAAACTAGAGTCCCCATTCATAAGAAATTCTATAACGACATTCGGTTTATAGACTTTCGGTTTATAGAATACATGTAATGCTATTCTATAAACCGAAAGTCTTTCGGTTTATAGACTTTCGGTTTATGGAATACATGTAATGCTATTACTATTCTATAAACCGAAATAGAGTCCCCATTCATAAGAATAGGTCAATTGATCTATTCGCATGAATGGGGACACTCACCCACATTTTACTTCATTTTGCAGCCCTTTAGCCCTTTCCAGGACTTTTTTAGAGGCATTTTAGTGGCCAAAAGTTTGGGTCCCCATTGACTTCAATGGAGTTCGGGGTCAAATTCGAGCCCGAACCTGGACTTTTTTCCGAAGTTTGACCAAATCCGCTGAACCCGAACATCCAGGTGTCCGCTCAACTCTACTTCCAATATGATATTTGCAGCCTAAATCATGACTTTTAAAACATTGAAGAAAGAAACAGGAATCCAGGTGAGAATCTGCAATTATACAGAATGTCTAGTTATTTGCTTGTGAGTTACATACAGAAAATTAAAAATTGAAGGACAGTACAAAAAAGTTAAATTCTATCTATTATTAGCATTTAATTAAAAATCTGCAGCTAAGTCAATTTTGACAATTTTATTATTTTTGCTAATGGATGATTTCACTCATCTAGTATTGTTTTCAGGGACACTAATAAAGCCAGCCAGATGTCCCCGTTTTAATTTTGTATGCAGGATAGATATCCACCAATTCAGACCCAGTGCTTCCAATTGGCAAATTCAGTGTTCACCTAAGATGCCTACTCTGTAGGGGGAGATCTTTTAATATAACTAACCCGTGCAGGTGGCGAGAGTATAAGGGCAGACTTTACAAGATGGCGTCCCTTTTCATGATGCTGATGGCACAAGGTGCTCCATCTTTCCCGCCATCTGGAGTTGGTGTGCTGTAGTATTCAGCGTGAGAGGCATTGCTCTGCCCTCTCGCACAATACTGTGTACAGAGAGTCTGAGTGTTTGGTGTCATGTCACATCCCGAAAACACTGACTTACAATGCACAGCACCACATGGGGACAGAATACAATCTTTGCTATGACAGAAGGCACAGACTGCACTGGAGAAATGAGCAGGAGAGGACTGAGTGGAGGCACTGGACCACCAGGCAGAGATTAGGTGGCCCGGGCTTCACTGGACTACCAGGGAGGGAGATTATAACAGAAGAGGTAAGGCAGAGTGGACGGGGTAAAAAACTGGTGTGTGAGACTGTACATGTGTAAGATCCGTACCTCTGTCCCACGCCGGGTTCCTCACGACATCAGCAACTCCGGACCTTCTCACCATCGGGTATCCTCTTCAACACGCACCCGACACTGGAGACAGGCGCGTGCACGACGAGAAGCTCTTTCTCTTCTGTCTCGGTCATCACTATGGCGACGGGCGGCGAGACGCGTGTCGCATACATCACGGGGGCGGAGCTATGCCCTTTAAAACCATAGCGCGCGCAATTCAAACTTGCTTGATGATTATTAAAGCTATCTCTATGTGGATTGCCCCTAGATTCCTCGTTTTTGCTCCTTCAGTGTTTATTTGTTATTCTGCTCTACTGGACTTCTGACCTAGCTTGTTATTGGATTATCCCCCTGTTTTTGCCCTTTCTCCTGGACTCTGCTGACCTCTGTTCTCCCTGACCCAGCTATTGTTATCTGACCATCCTGCACTCTGGTACCCCTGAACCCGGCTTGTACTTTTTGACCTTGCATCATTTCTGGCTCCCCGATTCGGACTGAACCTCGACTACTCTATACGGCACCAGCACATCGCTAACCGGTCCTCAGACATTCGTGCCTGCCTCCATCTATTGACGTCTACCTACCCTGTAGCCCTCGGTATCGGTGGTGCCAGGCAAGAACAGTCGATATCTGCAATTGGGATCCCTACCTCTTCATACGAATCACGGTACGTTTGGTTTCACTACCTTACAAAATGTATGTGTTTTACACTGTGTGATAGATGCGAAAAAGAAGAGCAAACGCTTGCACTCCAAAAGTCCAGTATAAAATATGTCAAAATTTATTAATAGGATACTTGATCCAAGAAATGTAAAAACATCAAGTAACACAGACAGTAAATTGACTAGATAGAGAGGGGGAACTTGCCTTACGCGTTTCGCGTGTGAGAACCACGCTTAATCATAGGCTTGTCCGATAGTGAATACAATAACATTTAAATAGAATGTTAGTGGCAAGTAAAGAAAGGTCAAACCAATTAGTTTAGTTTGGAACATCTGACCAACAGGTTCTCTTCAATGAATGTTATTAGTGAAGTGCTGGTAAAGCAAAAACAGGGGGTTTATAGTAGTGTAGATGCAAATAAACGACTAAGTGCAGTAAGTGAAACTATTGTAAAGGAGTAGGATATATAAGTGATAAAGAGTGGATAAATAATTGAATGTGTTGCATATGTGATATAAAAAAAATGTAAAAAAATGTATCATAAAATCGCGTGTATAAAAAAAAAAATGAAAAAGACAAAAATGTGGAAAAATATATATATATTGACGCATGTGATAATGAAGTGCCAAATCAGTGGCACTAGACAAATACCATAATGTATGTATAAAGAAAGAGAATCAATGTTGTCAGATATTCCAAATAAATAAGAAAAATACAATAATACATAATATAATAAAAACATCAATATAATACAACATTTAGTACCACATACAATAAAAAGAATAGATGTAATATTTTCTGGACAACTGCGCTATATTGTCTATGCCCCAGATCTTTATAATGTCAAAGTCATATATTGTTATTCCATAAGGATACATGTATATAGTAGTTATAGTCCAATTGCATAATTAATAACATTTAAACACTTCAAACGTATTCGTGCAGGACCAGAAAGTGGTATAATACCTTCAAGAATGGACAGAACTCTTCTCAGAGAAGATTTGATCATGTACAAAAACACAACGAATATATAACCATATGGACATAATTTGAGAGCGCATCTATCGCATTAGACGTAATTATTTGGGCAAATGTAAAAACCATTTTGAAGACAATAGATGGTTAAATGTATCTATGAAAAGAGAGAAAGATTATTAGGCATCTCTACCTGTCTGGAAAAATGAATGCACACTCAGGACATGTTTTATACTGTGTGCTTGTGTGTGTGATTGTGTATATGTGTAACCAGTGATGTATTTTGGTTTTGTGCTGCCCTAGGCAGACCAAATTCGGGCACCCCCCTACCCACGCATGACATGCCCCATAACCCACATCACCCCAGTACAGGCCCCCATCACCCCCATTACATGCCCCCATCACCCCATTACATACCTCCATTGCCCCCATCACATACCTCCATTTCCCCCATCACATACCTCCATTGCCCCCATTATATGCCTCCATTAACACCACCACCCTAATTACATACCTCCATTACCCCCATTACATGCCTCCATCACCCCCATTACTTGCCCCATCACCCCCATTACATGCCTCCATTAACCCCATTACATGCCTCCATTAACCCCATCACACCCATTACATGCCTCTATTAACCCCATCACTTCCATTACATGCATCCATCACCCCCATTACTTGCCCCATCACCCCCATTACATGCCTCCATTACCCCCTCACCCCCATTACATGCCTACATCACCTCCATCACATGCCACCTCACCCCAGGACTTACCCTGATCCCTGGTGGCTAGTGGCAGGCAGCGTGGTGTCCTACCATGCTGCCTGATCAGCGCGCCACAGTGAGAGTGGATAGGTCACGTGTCGGGTCATGTGACCTATCATCACTCCACCCCCCCAAGAAAAAAACGCACGAACAGCCCGATCATCGGGCTACAACTGACTCTGAGTATGTTTGTATGTGTGTTTGTGTATGTGTGTTACTGTGAGGGTGTGCATGTGACATTGCATGGACTACTGTGTGTGTACGTGTGGCTGCATGTGCATGTCACATTGCATAAGTCTGTGAGGCCTATAGGGAACTGGATAGAGACCTCGATGCAGACACAATAACAGATAAAGAGCAATATACTTAGGATACGAACTTACTAGTAATATCGAGTACACAGGAACACAGAACAGTTCGAAATCCCGCAGGAAGGTGAATAGCTTGTGGCTAAGGGTAATGGTTAGCATCCAGCAGGGAGAAGGTTAATGCATATGAGCATAACACAGCAATTGTAATCCAGCAGGTAGATGATAAGCATATAAGTGTAAACAACAACTGTAATCCAGCAGATAGATGGTTAAAGCATATATGGACGTCATCGGGGACGCGCCTCCGATTTCATTGGCAGCAGTGTGCGCGCTACCGGAGCGGGATTCCAGGTGAGTAAGACAGGGTACTCGGGGGATCTACTTCGTGGTAGATCCTGACAAAGTCACTGTGTGCCTGCATGTGTATGTGAAGGCGGCAACATACATGTTTGCCTAGGACCACAAAATGTCTTGCACCAATTACAGTTAGCTATCTAACAATCCAGCAGGGAACATTGCAGAACATAAACAGCAAGTGAACATTCCCCAAAAAGCAGATAATCATGGCAATCCTATGCTGCCACAGCAAAAGTTGAGCTCATAGTTACATAGTAGTTTAGTTTAAAAAAATCAAGTTCAACCCTTTTCCTATCCCATGTTTACCGCTGTTGATCCAAAAGAAGGCAAATAAAAACTTCAACAATTTCAAAGTCTTTTTTTTAATATTGTACCCAAAATGCATAATTTTACACTTGTCTACATTGATTCACATTTGCCATTTATCTGTCCAATTACCCAATTTGTCCAAATCCTCTTGCAGTGAAGATACATCTAGTTCAGACTGTATTACCCTACTTAATTTTGTGTCATCAGCAAACACTGAGACATGGCTCCCCATGCCCTCTGGGAGATCATTAATAAATAAAGTAAAAAGAAGAGGACCTAGGACAGAACCCTGAGGTACTCCACTTATCACATCTGTCCAATTTAACAACTTCCCATTTACCACCACCCTTTGCATTCTATCTTTCAACCAATTGCCACTCCACAAACAAGCCTCTGTCCCTAAGCCTATTTCAGTCAATTTGTCCAGTAAACTTTGATGTGGAACTGTATCAAATGCCTTAGCGACGTCTAAATATATCACATCCTCTGCAGCATCCATATCTATATTTTACTCACCTCCTCATTGAATGTAATTAAGTTAGTTTGACAAGACCTGTCTTTCACAAAGCCATGTTGGCTCCTGCTAATGAGATTTCTGTTCAATATGAAATCTTGAATATATTCCCTTAGCAACCCATCAAACAGTTTCCCCAACACAGATGTCAAGCTTACAGGTCTGTAATTGCCTGGCTGGGATTTTGATCCATTTTTAAATATGGGCACCACATTGGCTTTACACCAATCTGTGGGCACCATGCCCGAAATAAAAGAATCCATAAAAAGCAAAAATAACAGTCTGGCCAGTACCAGGCTTAGCTCTTTAAGTATGGTGTATACCATCCAGCCCTGGGACTTTGTCTATTTTAACACCATTTACTTGTTTTAACACTTTTTCTTGTGTCAATCAATCACATGCTTGATTTGACTGTTCTGTAAATGTAGCTTCCAGGTTCTTGTCTAGCACTTTTACAGTCTTTTTTGGCTTCTTTATATTTTGCAAATGCCTCTGCTGATCCCTCAGCTTTATAATGTTTAAATGTTACTTTATTTTTATTTATTTCCTGATTTACCTTACTGGTTAGCCACATTGGTTCTTAGTTTGCTTCTTTTATGTTTGTTACCAAAGGGTGTCCATTTATATGTATATTTTTGTAGTGTTAGTTTTGAAGGTATTCCACTTACCTTCTGTGTTTTTCCCAAATATAATCCATCCCAGTCAACAAGACCAAGGGATGTATTAAACCTACTAAAGTTGGCCTTTTTAAAATTCAGTGTTTTGGTGGGACCAGAGTCTGGGGTCGCCACGCATAGTAATTAGACAAGTTGGCCAAAGTAACCAACCAACAAAGCCATTCAGTGGTCAATAAAAGCCAGTAATGGTTGGCTAAAATAGAGCAACAGACTAGCTGTCTGTATCGGTAAATAGGAAGTAGGAGCAAACCTAGAACAAGAATCAACACTGAAGGTCAAAAAGAAACAGATACAGAATAAAAATGTATAAATGACATTCAGTGGTGGAAATAGACCTAATGGTAAATAATGCTGTCTGGGATTCACAATGATCTAGTCGCATGGGTAATCCGGCGATCCATATCACACATATACATAAAAGAAAAAAAGGTGAAAAGAGAAATGTCACAGATGCATACTGCATCTATGGATCTCCTGGCAGTTACATTTTCCCTAGTGGTCAGTGGATATTCATGTGAGGCACTTCATTGTGGTGCCTGACAGTCCCGGGCGATCTCAGAGGGAGACCTGGTTGCCTTCCGGATCCTGAAGTCGTCCAATATACAATGGTTGTCCAAGATCAGTGGGAGATGTAGCATCTTTATCCATCCCGCAAGGTAGTTTCGGAGAGCAGCAGGCCTGACCGTCTCCGGGACCCTGCATATCTGTACATTTGCTTGCCGCAGTCTTGTATCCATCACTATCAGCTGAGTCTCCAAGCGACAAATATGTTGTGTCAACAGAGAGATCTGATCTTGGGATTCTGAGAACCCTTGCTTGGTTTCTTGGACCACTGCATCCAGTGGTGGCAGCCACATCAGTCTTCAGAAAATTCTGAAGGTCCAACAGGAGTTTACAAAGGTCCCCCCTAGTTGTAGGGACATAATCGTCGCTGATGGGTATATGGGTGGCTGATGTACTTTCGCCTTGAGAGGAGTCCAAGTCTGCTGTGGTATCGTCAGCACCACTTCTCGGTTGGGCAGGAGTAGTTGCTAAAGCAACTGAAGTAGGCCTGAGAGGCCTAGTCAACAGTTGGCTGATATCTTTGTGAGGGCTGTTTGAGCAAAGATGCCATGTAGAAATTTGGCTATAAAGGCTTTAGACGTAGGGAGCTCCTCCACCAAATGATCTCTCTCTTTGCTGGCTAGCTCCGCCCCCAAACAAAAGTTATTTAATTCCCTGCGTTAAAGCCATTAATAGATAAATAAAATCTTAAAAGACCCCCTGGGGCCATTTTTTACAGCCCCCAGTATCAGTAAGGAGCTGGAGCATTTGCCAAGCCCCTGGATCCCTTACTGATATCTATGCCATGGATATTTGCCCAGCCTAGATTTGAGTCAGTGGCCTTGAGCTCCCAGCCATGGGGGAGTAGAATGAGGGTCCTGGCTGGGAGGGTTCAGGCGGGGGGAGGCTGGGGACCAGAGGTGGCTTCTACACACCCGGTTTCCTTGTGTTATTTTAACACTGTTATTGCCATACCACCATAGTAGTGCTTTAACGCACATTAATTCGGGGCACTGTGTTTGAGCTGAATCACACATTCATCATTCCTGAATAACATGTGATAAAAAATAAATAAACTATATAATCTTTTTGAGGGTACACAGGGGTCATTCGAGCCCAAAGAATGAATTGTGTATTGTTCAGGTACATACTCCATGACTGCTGATTTTGAAGATGACTAGTTATATGAAAACATTGAATTCATCAGTTTCAGAGCTAAAAAAAAACATGAGAAGAAAAATAATGATTTTGGTGAAGGATATATTTCCTTCCCAGAGAAAATGGATCTTACACAAGAAAATATACCAAATGGCTACACAAATATTAGTAATAATAATACTGTATTTTCTTAACAAAAGAAAATGAAGTTTTATGTTTTGTGAAAATAACCCAAAGTGTCTGCTCTTAATATACTTCCTACTGTGCAGTGAAAACAGTAGAGGTGTACACTGGAGCCTTTTAGGATCTCATAATACGTGTTCTACAGACGAAGCACTGGCGTTATTGTTAGGGTGAAAAAGACATATGGTTCCATATATAAGTAGTATGATGTGTATTAACTTAATTAACAGCAAGACATTACTGGCCTAATGGGTGGCTTAAAGTTATGTTGTACTGAAAAGTATAGACATTTTAAAATATAAATGGTTAATGAAAGAATATGAATAAATACCTAATTGACCTTTTTTTTTGGTCCATGTAGCTGTATCAGAGAGTGGCCATGTTGTTTAGAATCCTGGGTCAGATTCCGAGCTTTATGGCCCTAAGAGGCCTCAGTAAGCAGGGGCGGGCTGGGCCGGGGGGCAGGGTGGCAATTGCCCCCCCAGGCCGCCCTAAACTATGTAAAACACGGCCGCTGGGCCAGTGTTTTAAAAAAAAAAAAAAAAAAAACGCGCTTGCAGGCAGAGACTGAGGTGAGAAGGGATCGGAAGATCCCCTCTCACCTCCGCTCTGCCTGCAAAGCTGCACGGGGAGCCGAACAGGCAGCACAGAGAAACCTCCGTGCTGCCTGTTCGGCTCCCCGTGCAGTGTGCCGACACGGAAGTGCCGACAGTCACGTGATCGGCGCTCTGACGTCAGACGCGCGCCGATCACGTGACCTGTCGGCACAACCGCCGGGAGGCCGAACAGGCAGCATGGAGGGACCATGCTGCCTGCCACCAGGTAAGTCCTCCTGCCACTAGCCACCAGGGAAGTCCTGCCACTAGCCACCAGGGAAGTCCTGCCACTAGCCACCAGGGAAAAAGGTAAGGGGGGGGGGGGTGGGCAAAAAACACTGGCATATTATTGGGCAAATTGGCTGGGGAATATAACATGGCAAATAAGACTGGCATATTATTGGGCAAATTGGCTGGGTCATATAACATGGCAAATAAGACTGGCATATTATTGGGCAAATTGGCTGGGGCATATAACATGGCAAATAAGACTGGCATATTATTGGGCAAATTGGCTGGGGCATATTACATGGCAAATCAGACTGGCATATTATTGGGCAAATTGGCTGGGGAATATTACATGGCAAATAAGACTGGCATATTATTGGGCAAATTGGCTGGGGAATATAACATGGCAAATAAGACTGGCATATTATTGGGCAAATTGGCTGGGGCATATTACATGGCAAATAAGACTGGCATATTATTGGGCAAATTGGCTGGGGCATATTACATGGCAAATAAGACTGGCATATTATTGGGCAAATTGGCTGGGGAATATAACATGGCAAATAAGACTGGCATATTATTGGGCAAATTGGCTGGGGCATATTACATGGCAAATAAGACTGGCATATTATTGGGCAAATTGGCTGGGGCATATTACATGGCAAATAAGACTGGCATATTATTGGGCAAATTGGCTGGGGCATATTACATGGCAAATAAGACTGGCATATTATTGGGCAAATTGGCTGGGGCATATTACATGGCAAATAAGACTGGCATATTATTGGGCAAATTGGCTGGGGCATATTACATGGCAAATAAGACTGGCATATTATTGGGCAAATTGGCTGGGGCATATTACATGGCAAATAAGACTAGAATATTATTGGGCAAATTGGCTGGGGCATATTACATGGCAAATAAGACTGGCATATTATTGGGCAAATTGGCTGGGGAATATTACATGGCAAATAAGACTGGCATATTATTGGGCAAATTGGCTGGGGAATATTAAATGGCAGAATAACACTGGCATATTATTGGACAAATCGTCTGGGGAATATTAAATGGCAGAATAAGACTGGCATATTATTGGGCAAAATGGCTGGGGAATATTAAATGGCAATTAACACTGGCATATTGGGCAAATTAGCAGGGGCATATTAAATTGCAGATAACCTTGGAATATTATTGGGCAAATTTACTGAGTTATATTAAATTGCAGAATAACACTGGCATATTATGGGACAAATTGGCTGGGGAATATTAATGGCAAATAATATTGGAAATGTGTATGTAATGGGGTGATGGAGGCATGTAAATGTGGTGATGGGGCATGTCCTGGTGTGCAACGTGGGTTATGGGTCATGTCGTAGGTGTGCAACGTGGGTAGGGGGGGGTGCCCAAATTTTGGGATATTGGGTGTCTAAATCCTGGCATGTTGAGGGGCATAATCCTGGCATATTGAGGGGAAAATCCTGGCATATTGAGGGGGCATCATCTTGGCATATTGAGGGGAAAATCCTGGCATATTGGGTGTCTAAATCCTGGCATATTGAGGGGCATAATCCTGGCATATTGAGGGGCATAATCCTGGCAAATTGAGGGGCATAATCCTGGCATTTTGAGGGGCATAATCCTGGCATATTTAGGGGAAAATCCTGGCATACTGAGGGGGCATCATCTTGGCATATTGAGGAGAAAATCCTGGCATATTGGGTGTCTAAATCCTGGCATATTGAGGGGCATAATCCTGGCATTTTGTAAGGGAAAATTCTAGCATATTAAATGGCAAATCCTGGCATATTGTGGGGGAAAATCCTGGCAATATTCGTTATAAAACAAGGAAAAGATGGCCGTGGATGGGGAGGCGATTCGATGGTGCAATGGGCCACTTGACTGGATTTTCCCCCCAGGCCTAAGGCTGCCAGCCCTCCCCTGTCAGTAAGGGACTTTATTTGTATTCTTTCAGTAAAGCATTTCTATTTAAAGTGCCTACACTTTCTTTCAATTAAACATAACTTAATATTCCCATTACACTTTACACATATCAAATACACAATATGGAAGATATGTTAATAAAGCTAGCTCAAAATTTCCAAAGTACTGTATTATTATACAAATTAGAAATTCGAGTAACCACAGCCAACTGATGAAGGTCATTTTTACTGACCCTGTATTAAAAAAATATTCTGACCACCTTGTAAGGATCTCACATTTACTGAATGTGCAAAATCGACCCGCAGACACAACGGACGTCTAACTCCCCACCCCACCCCTTATTAGAAAAATCTAGACAGCTGTCATTCACCTCTCAGATTTATTATTTTACCCGGAAGGATACACTGAGATTTCTCTCGTATTCGTGACTGTTATTGGTGAACAGCTGTACTGATATTTACATGTAATCTCTTCACTGAGTATTTAATCTCTGAACACCATTGTTTCAACTGCGATAGAAAGCCAGGTACCTTAACATCTTCTCCAAATGGGGAACTGAGATGCCTCCTATTTGTTTCTTTCCCTCATTTTTCTTCTTTCATCTCAGTTCTTTGTCTTTCCTTTCCATTTCATCTATCATTTTGTCTGATTCTGTGGGGTGTCATTAACATCAGAAAGTGGATAGTTCCACCTGCATGATTGTCATATAGAATCTTCCATATACAATGTTTTAACCCCTTCATGACCAGACTGTTTTCGGAATGTTGTGCGTTAATGATTGGGCTGTTTTTACACTTTTGAGGTGTTTAGCTGTAATTGTCTTCTTTGAAATTTGCTGTACAAACACATATTATGTATTGTTTATTCAGGACAAGAAGGGCTTTCTTTTGATGCCATTATTTTGTTCATATCATTTATATTATTATGAAAGAAAATAGAAAAATTTATAAAAACAACACTTTTCCTGACTTTTAATGGTAATATCTTTTACTAAGCTACAAAAGCAAATAAAAAGACCTGCTAAATAGATTCTAATATTTGTCCTGAGTTTAGAAATACCCAATGTTTATATGTTTTTTTTTTTTTTGCTTTTTTTTATTGTTATAGTGTAATAAAAACAAGTAGCACAAAGCTGTTTCAAAACCATTTCCCCCCCCCCCCCCCCCCCCAAAAATTAGCATTACTGACATTGTAACATCAATATCTGTCATGAATCGCTGAATCAGCCCTGCATGTACACATTTTTATGAAGTAGACATCCCAGGGTATTCAACTTCGGGTATTTTGACACTTTCCATGCAGTAATTTTTCTTTGGAAAGTGTTGGTGTAGTAATTTTTTTTGTGCTTTTTTCCCTAAACACTTTGTATTTGGGTATGAATTTAAAGGGGTTGTTCTTTTTTTTGCCAAACAACACCCAAATTTATGTTCAGCAACTTCTACTGAGTATAGTGGTACCCCACATGTATAGGTTTGCTAGGGTTCTGTGGCAGGTAAAGGGCCAAATGTAGGATACTGTCATTGCAGCTTTAAAACATGTATTTATTATGAAATGCTTGTGACTACATTTCCTATCATGCTCAGCCAGCCAAAAGTGACCATAGCATCATATGGAATGTAGTCTTTAGTAGGAAGCACAGATTGTTGCTACCCTTGCTATCCTGCGGCTGCATGGATGATATATCCAGCTGCTGTGGTCCCCTATCTATTGTTGGGGGCAAAGCAATGGTCCCACTAGCAGTCTTTAAAAAAAAAAAAAATCCCTAGAGGACCACTAACAGACCTAACATGTCACTGGTCCTCTACAGATTAGCGTCTTATTTTTTTATTTTTTTATTTATATTTAACTCCAATTTTTATCCCTAGGGTTAGGGTTAGTACAAACCCTAATTCTAACTCTAGGGTTAGGGTTTTGATGATCTCTAACCCTAACCCAAGGGTTAAGGTTATCACAATAAAAATATAAATGAAAAAAACATTTTTGTTTGTTATTAAAAAAAAGTTGGGGGGGGGGGGGTATATGGGCTTGGGGGGACCAGGGGGAGACTTCCAGCACTATATTAGCAGTGGTGTGTCTTGGTTTTGTGCTGCCCTAGGCAGACAAATTTTGGGCACCCCCCCTACCCACGATGCACACCCACGACATGACCCATAACCCACGTTGCACACCAAGGACATGCCCCATCATCCCATTTACATGCCTCTATCACCCCATTACATACACATTGCCAATATTATTTGCCCATAATATTCCACAGCTAATTAATGCCATTAATAAGTCACAGCCAATTTCCCCAATAATATGCCAGTATTTGCCATTTAATCAGCCCCTGCTAATTTGGCCAATATTATGCCAGTATAATTTGCCATTAATATTCCCCAGCCAATTTGCCCAATAATATGCCAGTGTTATTCTGCCATTTACCGGTAATATGCCCCAGCCATTTTGCCCAATATTAAGCCAGTATTATTTGCCATTTAATATGCCCCAGCCAATTTGCCCAATAATATGTTTGTGTTATTTGCCATTTAATATGCCCCAGCCAATTTGCCCAATAATATGCCAGTGTTATTTGCCATTTTATATCCCGCAGCCAATTTGCCCAATAATATGCCAGTGTTATTTGCCATTTTATATCCCGCAGCCAATTTGCCCAATAATATGCCAGTGTTATTTGCCATTAATAAGCCCCAGCCAATTTGCCCAATAATATGCCAGTGTTTTTTGCCATTTAATATGCCCCTGCCAATTTGCCCAACAATATGCCAGTGTTATTTGCCATTTAATATGCCCCTGCTAATTTGCCCAATTATATGCCAGTGTTATTTGCCATTTTATATCCCGCAGCCAATTTGCCCAATAATATGCCAGTGTTATTTGCCATTTAATATGCCCCTGAAAATTTGCCCAACAATATCCCAGTGTTATTTGCCATTTAATATGCCCCTGCTAATTTGCCCAATAATATGCCAGTGTTATTTGCCATTTTATATCCCACAGCCAATTTGCCCAATAATATGCCAGTGTTATTTGCCATTTAATATGCCCCTGCCAATTTGCCCAATAATATGCCAGTGTTATTTGCCATTTAATATGCCCCTGCCAATTTGCCCAATAATATGCCAATGTTATTTGCCATTTAATATGCCCCATCCAATTTGCCCAATAATATGCCAGTGTTATTTGCCATTTAATAAGCCCCAGCCAATTTCCCCAAATCCCCCTATTTCCCCAGCACTTATCTTACCCTGGTGGCTAGTGGCAGGCAGCATGGTCTCCTCCATGCTGCCTGTTCGGCTCCCAGGCGCTTGTGTGGACAGGTCACGTGACCCGGCATTGGTATGACGTCAGCGCGCCGGTCACGTGTCAAACTGCATGGGAAGCCGAACAGGCAGCACCGCTGTTGGTATTCCAAGGTCACTTCAAATGCGCACTATAAATCCTGCTCACAAAATGTAGAGCAATTCCAGCTTCAAGTTCCAGCAGGGGAAACAGCGGAGGGCACCCAAGTTAAACTAGAACCAAACAAGGTTTCACCGCTAAACAAGGACTTCTTTCAGGTCCCGCTGGAAGAAGCCCTTATTTTTAGTATTTATGCACAAGTAAGTGACAGTGTGTGATGGATATAAATTAACACCACCACATATGCTGTCAATATGTGTTACAATGCAGTTCTGAGCCCCTGACGTGGCGCATGACATCACTCCCTCATGATGATGTACGGAATGATGGGGAATGTGAGTTTCCTATTACACCCCTCAATCTTCTACATTGTTGTGGGTCCCTCTAAACTGGCAGAAAACGGTATGTACCATCAACTGCACGACTGGTAGTTCCTCCTCCTAAAGGTGTGGAAAGTGTTTCCTATAAACCACCATCAGGGCCCGTGCAAGGATTTTCGTCTACACAGGCGAAGGTGCATTTTGGTGCTCCCCTCCTCTGACCCGCCACGCCTCCCACACCATTAACCCTCCATACATTATATATATACAGTGGGGCAAAAAAGTATTTAGTCATCCACCAATTGTGCAAGTTCTCCCACTTAAAAAGATGAGAGAGGCCTGTAATTTTCATCATAGGTATACCTCAACTATGAGAGACAAAATGAGAAAAAAAATCCAGAAAATCACATTGTCTGATTTTTAAAGAATTTATTTGCAAATTATGGTGGAAAATAAGTATTTGGTCAATAACAAAAGTTCATCTCAATACTTTGTTATATACCCTTTGTTGGCAATGACAGAGGTCAAACGTTTTCTGTAAGTCTTCACAAGGTTTTCACACACTGTTGCTGGTATTTTGGCCTATTCCTCCATGCAGTTCTCCTCTAGAGCAGTGTTGTTTTGGGACAGTCGCTGGGCAACACAGACTTTCAACTCCCTCCAAAGATTTTCGATGGGGTTGAGATCTGGAGACTGGCTAGGCCCCTCCAGGACCTTGAAATGCTTCTTACGAAGCCACTCCTTCGTTGCCCGGGCAGTGTGTTTGGGATCATTGTCATGCTGAAAGACCCAGCCACGTTTCATCTTCAATGCCCTTGCTGATGGAAGGAGGTTTTCACTCAAAATCTCACCATACATGGCCCCATTCATTCTTTCCTTTACACGGATCAGTCGTCCTGGTCCCTTTGCAGAAAAAGAGCTCCAAAACATGATGTTTCCACCCCCATGCTTCACAGTAGGTATGGTGTTCTTTGGATGCAACTCAGCAATCTTTCTCCTCCAAACACGACGAGTTGAGTTTTTACCAAAAAGTTCTACTTTGGTTTCATCTGACCATATGACATTCTCCCAATCCTCTTCTGGATCATCCAAATGCTCTCTAGCAAAATTCAGACGGGCCCGGACATGTACTGGCTTAAGCAGAGGGACACATCTGGCACTGCAGGATTTGAGTCCCTGGTGGCGTAGTGTGTTACTGATGGTAGCCTTTGTTACTTTGGTCCCAGCTCTCTGCAGGTCATTCACTATGTCCCCCAGTGTGGTTCTGGGATTTTTGCTCACCGTTCTTGTGATCATTTTGACCCCACGGGGTGAGATCTTGTGTGGAGCTCCAGATCGAGGGAGATTATCAGTGGTCTTGTATGTCTTCAATTTTCTAATAATTGCTCCCACAGTTGATTTCTTCACACCAAGCTGTTTGCCTATTGCAGGTACAGTCTTCCCAGCCTGTTGCCGGTCTACAATTTTGTTTCTGGTGTCCTTCGACAGCTCTTTGGTCTTGGCCATAGTGGAATTTGGAGTGTGACTGTTTGAAGTTGTGGACAGGTGTCTTTTATACTGATAACAAGTTCAAACAGGTGCCATTAATACAGGTAATGAGTGGAGGACAGAGGAGCCTCTTAAAGAAGAAGTTACAGGTTTGTGAGAGCCAGAAATCTTGCTTGTTTGTAGGTGATCAAATACATATTTTACCGAGGAATTTACCAATTAATTCATCAAAAGTCCTACAATGTGATTTCCTGGATTCTTTCCCCCCATTCTTTCTCTCATAGTTGAAGTGTACCTATGATGAAAATTAGTAAAAAATAAATACATCTAAATATTCAACTTGCATGCTCTAAATGTGTCACACATTGAAACCCTTAAACACAAAGACACCCTTGCAGTCACACACAGAGACACACTTACCACTTACACACACACCCTTACACAGTGACACACTTACACACCCTTACACAGACAGTGACACACTTACACACCCTTACACAGACAGTGACACACTTACACACACCCTTACACAGACACAGTGACACAATTACAGACACCCTTACACAGACACAGTGACACACTTACACACACACCATTACACAGACACAGTGACACACTTACACACACACACCCTTACACAGACGCAGTAACACACTTACACACACACCCTTACACCAACACAGAGACACACTTACACACACACACACTTACACACACCCTTACCACTTACACACACACACACACACACACACACAGTGACACCAATACACACATAACCTGAGACACACTTTTTTGCCACTCAATATGCCAGTATTTAGCCACTCAATATTCCAGTATTTTGCCCCTCAATATGCCTTTTAATATGCCAGTATTTTCCCCTCAATATGCCATTTAATATGCCAGTATTTTCCCCTGAATATGCCATTCTTTTGCCATTTTATATGCCAATATTTTGCCCCTCAATATGCCATTTAATATGCCAGAATGTTGCCCCTCAATATGGGAGGATTTTCCCCCTCCAATATGCCATTTAATATGCCAGCATTTTGGCCTCAATATTCCATTTAATCATGCCAGGATTTTGCCACTTAATATGCCAGGATGTTGCCCTTCAATATGCCATTTAATATCCCAGGATCTTGCCCCTCCAATGTGCCATTTAATATGCCAGGATTTTGCCCCTCAATATGCCAGGATTTTGCCCCTCAATATTCCATTTAATATGCCAGGATTTTGCCACTTAATATGCCAGGATGTTGCCCTTCAATATGCCATTTAATATTCCAGGATCTTGCCCCTCCAATGTGCCATTTAATATGCCAGGATTTTGCCCCTCAATATGCCAGCATTTTGCCCCTCAATATGCCAGCATTTTGCCCCTCCAATATGCCATTTAATATGCCAGGATTTTGCCACTTAATATGCCAGGATTTTGCCCCCTCAATATGCCATTTAATATCTCAGGATTTTGCCCCTCCAATATTCCATTTAATATGCCAGGATTTTGCCACTCAATATGCCAGGATTTTTCCCCTCACTATGCCAGGATTTTGCCCCTCCAATATGCCATTTAATATGCCAGGATTTTGCACCTCCAATATGCCATTTAATATCCCAGGATTTTGCCCCCCAATATGCCATTTAATATGCCAGGGTTTTGCCCTTCCAATATGCCATTTAATATGCCCGGATTTTGCCCCTCCAATATGCCAGGATTTCCCCCCCCCCCCCCTCCCCAGTACTTACCTCCGTCCTGCTCTGTCTCCCGATGTTCTGTTGTGCAGGTCTGTGGTTGTGAGGGAAGCGTTGTGCGCTCCCCTCCAGCCGCGCGGCTTCAATAAAGTGTGTTGAAAAAAAAAGTTTAAACAAACTTTATTGAAGCTGCACAACGCTTCCCTCACAGCCGCGGACCTGCACAGCAGCAAGGAAGGAGGTAAGTAAACAGGCCTGGGGGCACGGGCGATTCCCCCCCCCCCCCCCCCCGCGCTTGGGACGCCCTAAGGCAGCCACCTGTGCCATCCATATCTTGTGGGAATGCTCCCTAATAACCCCTTACTGGACCAGAATCCACTTGATTCTCCACCAATTCTCAGACAACCCATCTCCCTTCCTCCCTGTCCCAATGCTGCTCCACCACAACACTAGTCCCATACAGTTCTATAAAAAAAATCGGTCCTTAGATCCCTCTGAAAAGATGCTAAGGCGCTAAAATGAAAATAAGGAATAAAAAACAAACAAAAATTATTTCAGACCACCACATCTCAGCTTTGTACCATTTTACTGGCAGGCCCTGGTGCATTGCACTGGCTGTATGTCCTTACTTACTTTTGCATAATTTAAAAAAACATGAGGATGCATACCAGTGGCGTCCGGATGTGACATTATGTGGAGGGAAGACTGCACGGAGGAGACGACCAGGGACACGGAGCAGAGACAGAGCAGCATATAAGATAAGTACTGTGGAAGGGGGGAGGATGGTGGTATAAAACTAGCAAAATCCTGGCAAATTGAGGGGTTAAATGCTGGCATATTGAGTGACAAAATTCTGGCATATAGAGGGGTTAAATACTGGCATACTGAATGGCAAAATTCTGGCATTTTGAGTGACAAAAAATACTGGCATATTGAGGGGTTAAATCCTGGCATATTGAATGGCTAAATACTGGCATATTGAGTGACACAATTCTGGCATATTGAGTGGTTAAATGCTGGAAAAAACAGGCATATTTAATGGCAAACAAATGGCATATTTAATGGCAAAATACTGGCATATTGAGTGGCAAAATAATACTGGCATATTGAGTGACAAAATACTGGCATATTGCGTGCCAAAATTCTGGCATATTGAGGGGTTAAATGCTGGAATATTGAATGTCAAAATTCTGGCATATTGAGGGGTTAAATGCTGGAATACTGAACTGCAATATTCTGGCATATTGAATAGCAAAATAATACTGGCATATTGAGTAACAAAATACTGGCATATTTAATGGCAAAAGAATTACATATTTAATAGCAAAATACTGGCATACTGAGTGGCAAAATAATGGCATATTAAGGGGTTAAATACTGGCATATTGAGTGGCTAAATACTGGCATACCAAATGGGAAAATACTGGCATATTGAATGGCAAAATAATACTTGCATATTGAGTGGAAAAATAATACTGGAATATATTAAGTGGCAAAATACTGGAATATATTAAATGGCAAAGTACTGGCAAATATTAAATGGCAGAATAATACTGGCATATTATTGGGCAAATTGGCTAGGGCATATTAAATGCCAAAATAGTACTGGCATATAATTGGGCAAATTGGCTGTGGCATATTAAATGGCAAAATAATACTGGCATATTATTAGGCAAATTGTCTGGCTTATTAACAGCAAAATAATACTGGCATATTATTGTTTTATTCACTGGCATATATGGTTTATTTTAATTGGCAAAGTAATGCTGTGGCATGGTCTGTGGGACAAAATAACATGTACAATGAGGAAAGTGACACTGGCTAGACACTGTGGCATGCCAAATCATGTAGGTGCAATATGAGTGCAAGCCAAGTGCCGTGGGTCCAAAATAGGTGAATGGCAAGTGGGTCCAAAATAGGTGTGGCAAAATTTATGGGGCTCTGGTGTGGCATAATTTATGGGGCTCTTATGTGTGTCATAGTTATGGGGCTTCTGTGTGTGGCATAGTTAATGGGCTCCTGTGTGTGTCATAGTTATGGGGTTCCTGTGTGTGGAATAATTATGGGGCTCCTGTGTGTGGCATAGTTAATGGGCTCCTGTGTGTGACATCATTTGTGGGGCTCCTGTATGTGGCATATTCAATGGGCCATATGACTGTCCATTACTAAGGAATCTGTTTGGCATGGTATTGGAGGAAATCCAGGGGGGTGACACCATGAGTGCAACAAGGAATGCAGTTTTTCAATAACATTTTTCTTACATTTGAAAATAGTTAAATATAATATAAAAAAATTCAAATAAGTATAAATGCAACTAGTTATAGAAAGAGAGAGATGTCTGTGTGTATAGATATGTATTGTTTTAGAATTGTACAATTGTCACCTCGTGGGGCTCCTGTGAGAGGCATAATTAATGGCGGTCCTATGTGTGGCATATTTATTGAGCCCCATGTGTGGCATAATTAAGGGGCTCTTTTGTGTGGCATAATTATGGGGTGTTTGTGTGTGGCATAATTAAGGTGCGCCTGTGTGTATGGCATAATTAATTGGGGTCCAAGGTGAGGCATAATTTATGGGGCTCTGGTGTGGCATAATTTATGGGGCTCTGGTGTGGCATAATTTATGGGGCTCTGGTGTGGCATAATTTATGGGGCTCTTATGTGTGTCATAGTTATGGGGCTTCTGTGTGTGGCATAGTTAATGGGCTCCTGTGTGTGGCATAGTTATGGGGCTCCTGTGTGTGTCATAGTTATGGGGCTCCTGTGTGTGGCATAGTTATGGTGCTCCTGTGTGTGAAATAGTTATGGGGCTCCTGTGTGTGGCATAGTTAATGGGCTCCTGTGTGTGACATAATTTGTGGGGCTCCTGTGTGTGGCATATTCAATGGGCCATCTGACTGGCATTACTAAGGAATCTGTTTGGCATGGTATTGGAGGAAATCCAGGGGTGTGACACCATGAGTTACCGCTCCGGGTGACGCCAACCCTAGTGACGCCTCTGATGCATACTCTTTGCAAACTCCTGTGTGTTGTTATCTGGAACACGTTTATTTCAGTTACAATGAGACATGTAGAAACCATCTCCAAATTAATGAACATCCGTCCTCTAAACAATACCTCAGCTGTGAGGCTTAATTTAAAAGAGTGATTAACTCTAATTTAAAATACAATCAAGGTATTTATAACACTATGGCACCATCTGTTTTATTCTGTGTTATAATTAACATGTGGCAAACTATATAAAAACTAAAGAATTAACAATTGGTCAGTACTGTTCCACATACTTTAGGATGACCAGATGTCCTGGGGTTTAGGGTTACAGTGCCCGGGTTGAGACCACTGTCCCCAGGCAAAACGTGTCCCTGAACATGTGTCCACACAGGTTGTGTCTACTTGTTGCACAGGTGGCTAAGGGTGGAACTATTGGGAGTGCAGCCACAGCAGTGCACAAGAGCGTGCCAGTAAAAGAATATAAAAGGTCGTCTGGTGAACTGAAATTCTTCACCAGGGCCAGGATTGTCACCTTGGTCAATTTTTACAGGTCACACATATCCTTTACGTGCTGCCTGTCCTTTACATATCCTTTACATGTATGTGAAAAGGAGGAAATCAAATAACTAATCAACGTGAAAAATGTTCCCAGATTTCATTTTAAAAATCTGGTCACCGTAAAAAATACATATTAACCGTCTGTTATCACTGGTGTGCCCACATATAGGGGGTCTAAAAGGAAATGTAAAAGGAGAGTCAGTGATTACTTTAAGGACACTGATAACTCAGTACCAAAATTGACAAAATGCAATTATCTAGATCAGCATAAAACATAGAAAAACCTGCACAGGGAATTCCGCTTACATAGATTAATACAACAACAGCACTCTCCAGTGGCCATCATGTGCAAAGAATTTTCACAAACAGAACAATCAGTGCCCCAGTTTAGCACAGATAGAAGGGAACAAGTAAGCATTTTCTTCATGTCAATTTTGCATAGATGTTTAAGGAATTAATCGCAGAGTTGGGTATAGGGGCATTTTAAAGCTGACTGGCTCCTGTTGTTTATCAAAAAAAAATAATAATTACAATTTGCAGATACTGTTTCTTTGGACCCAAATGCCTCTCTTATTTCAGTGCCACTTAAAAGGACTCTGTCAGTCTAAACATTGTTTATACTGTGAATGTATGAAAAACTATGAAATAATATCTATACATTGTGTTAGAAAAATGTCAAGCAAATGCATACAATAAGAGAAATATACGTTTAAATGTGACTGTGGTGTCTACTGCTTATGGCATCACACAAGTGATGTCATAAACAAGAGACTCCACAGAAAACATATTTTTCTTTTATTTCGTGCATTTGCATGTAATTCTGCTGGATAATTTTTCATCTTTTTTTATCCTACATTCACAGTATAAGCAATGTTTAGGTTGTCATAGTCTCTTTAATACTATTGGTTCAGAATGTCAGAATGGTTGTTGTATGTATATCACTTACAGAGTTCCAGATCAAGTTTGTGTAAAACAAATTGTCTTTATTTTACATTAAAAAATTAAGTGTAATTACTTGGACATTTAGAGGCCTGAAAATATAAAACGTGCTATATTACTAGCATTGAAGACTTTGCTTTGCTAACATGGCAAATTAGGTAAAATGAAGGTTACTCCTCTATTATGCCCTGTGTGTCCCTCCCTGTCAATAAACCCATAAGGGTAGCGTCATAAGTATATTACTTATTTCTTATGGCAGCGCCAGTTATATTATGAAAGGCTGCCATGCATTTAAAGGGGCAGTTCCACCTGCAGTGTCTGAAAAAATATTTTTGCTGTATCCTATGGAAGCCCAGAGAGGCCATGTATTTTTTATATTTTTTATATGTTTTCACAAGATAACTAGTTGTTTTCGTGATTACACAAGCAGGGCCCTCTTTAACACGGGGCAGCGGCCCTGGGCCCAGTTACTCCTGGGGGGCCCAAGGCAGCTGTCCCGTGGGCCACCAGCCCCTGCTTGCCCTGTTCACAGCGCATTGCGCTGGTGAACGTTTTTTTTCTGCAAGCCTCATCCACAGGATGCGACGAACAGAAATAAATAAATAATTAATTGACACCGGATGTGACATCACGTCACATCCGGTGACTGTTTCCCTCCTCCGTGCAGGAGGGAAGACTGCACGGAGGAGACGTTCGGCCAGGGACACGGAACAGAAGCCAGGCACTAAGTACTAGGGAAGGAGGGGAGGAGGGAGGAATATGACTGGCACAATATTACAGCCATCTGACTTTCACAATATAACTGGCACAATATTACTGACATTAGACTGGCACAATATTACAGGCATCTGACTTTCACAATATTACTGGCACAATATTACTGGGCTCTGAACGGCACAATATTACTGGCATCTGACTGGCACAATATTACTGGGCTCTGAATGGCACAATATTACTGGCATCTGACTGGCACAATATTACTGGCATCTGAATGGCACAATATTACTGGCATCTGACTGGCACAATATTACTGGCATCTTAATGAAGGGCTCGACAAACCCCGGGCGCCAGGTCGCCATGGCGACCAGGAAATTAGACCTGGCGCCCGGGTATTGGCACCCCTCACCTCTGGGATCCATGGAGTTTTTGCTGTTCCTTTGGACAGCGCAGCGCGAGGAGGCAGCATGTGCCGTTTTGCACAGACTGCCAGCTCTGCCCCCTCGCGCATCGCGCTTCACAGTCTTAGTTCCGGGGAGCACGTGACATCCGTGTCACATGACAACCCGGCTCTCAACAGGATGGGCTTGAACGATGGTCTGTGACTGGCAGACTGAGATGAAATGGAAGTGCTCCCCTCCCCTGCAATCAAGCAAAGCAGCAGGGATGGGGATACACTGAATCAAGCACCTTTTATTTGATTTATTTAAAAAAAAAAAAAACGTCTGACTTGTCAGGTCTGTATGTCAATGTGTCTGTCTTTATCTGTCTATGTATGTCTTTTTGACTCTCTGTGATATTCTGTGTATGAAAGTGGAACTGTCTCTGTCTATGTGACTGTCTGTCTGTGATTTTCAGTGTGTGTAATTGGAACTGTGTGTGTGACAGTCTGCGAGCGTATGTGTTTAAATGACTCTGTGATTGTGTGTATTTTTGCGTGGTTGTGTGTGTATGTGCGGTTGTCTGGCTCCTAGATTTTTTTGCTGGCTCCTAAAACAAAATTTAATTTGTCAAGCCCTGTCTTAATGGCACAATATTACTGGCATCTGACTGGCACAATATTACTGGCATCTGAACGGCACAATATTACTGGCATCTGACTGGCACAATATTACAGGCATCTGAATGGCACAATATTACAGGCATCTTAATTGTACAATATTACTGGTATCTGAATGGCACAATAATACTGGCATATTAATGGGGAAAATGTCTGTGGCATATTAATGGAAAAATAATACTGTCATATTAATGGCAATATAATACTGGCATATTGATGGGCACATTGACTGTGGCATATTTAATGGACAAATGGTGGCATAATTTAACACGCAAACTGTCTGTTGCATATGCAATGACAAAGTGACTGTGGCATGTTCTGTGGGGAAAAATAACATGTACTATGGGGGAAAGTGACAATGTGGCTTTTTTCTGCATGGGCAGTTCAGTGGAACAAAGTGAAACTGTGGTATGTTCTGTGGGGCACATTTACACTGTAGCATGCCAAATTATGTAGGTTCAATATGAGTGCAAGCCATGTGCTGTTGGTGCAATATAGGTGCATGACAAGTGCTGTGGGTGCAATATAGGTGCATGACAAGTGCTGTGGGTGCAATATAGGTGCATGACAAGTGCTGTGGGTGCAATATAGGTGCATGAAAAGTGCTGTGGCTACTCTAAGGGGCTGTGTTAAGTCCTTTAGGTGCAATGTGGGTGCAGAAAAAGGGAATAAAAACAAGAAATGCAACTCTTCAATAACATTTTTATTACATATAAAAATAGTTGAATATAATATTAAGAAGTTCATATAAGTATAAATGCAACTAGTGAGAGAGAGCGCGAGATGTGTATAGATATTTATAAGTAGATGTAGTGCAGTGTTGCATAGTAAGATGGTATACATATTGCAGCCATATATACACATTTTTATCCAAATATACAGTTTATACACTGCAATTATACACGTAATATACACATTTTATACAATGCAAAAAAAATACTCACTGCAAGAAAAGTCCAATTGTATGTGTGCTTATTTTTATGGGGGTTTTTGTGCGTGTGTGTGCGATGGATGGAGTGATTGCATGCAGGAGAGGGGGCAGGGTCCAGGGGGCCCAAGCAAATGCTTGCCCAGGGTCCAATCACTATTAAAGAAGGCCCTGAACACAAGCTGTGATCTTGAGAAAACAGGTCAGAAAAATATAAAAAATACATGGGCTTCTATAGTATCACATTAAGAAAAAGAAACTTGCTTTAGAAGATTTATCTTAGACATTTTTCCTCAACACTATTTTCCTAAAAGTGCATGGAAATTGTAACAACAATCCTGCATCTCCCAACCCATCCTTCTTGTATAACATTACAGCACACAAAACTGGCTACATTCTAAGAACTTGAAACAGCTGAGTTCAACAGAGAATGCAAATAACTAATGACAACACTTTCTCAGAGGGGAGCATGAAAACTTCTGCAGAGACAGACAGCTTGCGTATTCCGTCTCACTAATGTCACAGAATGTAGAAGCCCCTGTGAAAGTCTTTTTAATGTAATATTACAGGGAAACTCTAGTTTGCTTTCAAGTTTAAAAAAAAATGCACTTAGAACTGCTCCTTGTAAGGGTGGGGATAAAACATTATCTCTTGTTAAATTTGGATAGCATAACTGAGTCATAAGACTGTGGCAGGTTTTGTGGGACAGACCAAATAACGGAAGCAGAAATGCGCATATAGTCACATTCTTACACAATATAACAGGATGGTTACAGCTTTGAATGGAAACTGTGAAACATCCCTCATATATAACGTTTTACCAGGTGCTAACACATTTAATCAAGAATGAATGTCATCAAGGATGAAATATAAGTAGCATACTGAGAAATTATTGAGAACCAAGAACTGATAATAAGAACTAAGGCAGAAGGGGTAAGTTTCACAATGCAGTATATATGATGTTTAGGCACACTTAGAATATAATTAGAATACAAGCAGAAAACTGTGATATTTATTTAGTGGGTTTTTTTTTTTACTTTGTTTAAAATGATTTATTCTATGGGGTCTATTAACCACAATTCAATTTTTAGTGAATAGGATCCATATAATAAATTATGGTAAACAAAGTAATAATGGAACAAATTCCAACATGTTTTTAAAAGAATGTAAATGTGCTGAAAAATGTGTCTAGACAAATAAACTGAAACAAGAGTCTGAAATCCATTTTCTAACAGAAATTGACAATGTCAGTGATTTTTATTTATTTTTTTAGAAAGTGTTTTACCAGGAAGAATACATTGAGATTTCTCTCATTTCCAAGTATGTCCTGGGGACCCAGTCCAGAATAGTATTACTGTCGCCACATTTAACAGCAGATATTAAAAAAAATTAAAAAAAATAAATAAATAAACATACATACACATAGTTATACAGGAAAGCCAGGGAGACAGCATACAAGGTAAATAATTATTGATACAGATTTGGGAGATCCTTATTTTCAGGGGGGTTTTTTCTCTTGGGTTATTTATAATACTCCAGTTTTACTATGCCTTATCCCATCCTTCTTATAAGGATTTTTTTAAATTGATTTTTAAGGGACACAGAGTAAACCAATACAGGATAAACTTTTATAATTTATTATTAAAACTCAAAGCAAAACAATCTTATATGGCTGATAATGTATGCTGTGTATCCAAGGACCCCAGATATCTTCAAAAGTCTCATGAAGGTGATCGCACAAAGGTTTTCAAGCGTTCATGTTTTGTTAATTCCATCACAAACTTCTGCCCAGGGTAGATGTAGTGTTCTCCATTTGCTGGCTATATACATCCTAGTACTCATTATGGCGAGTCACATCATTATATTATTTTCCATCGAAAACCAAAGCAGCTGTAGATTTAGTAAACAGTTTTCAGCTGACAGTTGTACTTGACGGTACAGAGAGAGGTATTGTTCAAGCTTTGTCCACAGATTTTTAACCATCGGGCAATCCCACCAAAACGTGCATAAATGATCCTTCACTATCACACCCCCTAAAGCATTGATTTGGAATATTATTGTTAATTTTATTCTACATGTGTAATAATGTTGGATTATAGGTTTTCTTATTTACCAATTTTAAATTAAATTCTTAATTGAATTTATTTCGTTTATTAAACTTCCTTCAATATAAAGAGGATTGTTTTGTTTTTTTAAATACTGAAAGGATTTGAATTTAGAGCCTGAATGGAAGGGAAAAAGCCATGTGCTGGTAGTGCATTGGAAAACCCCAAAATTAACATAGAAAGTAAACAATGTGCCTTTGATGGCTTGGGAATATTTCCAAAACTAGCAAACAATTTGTTTTGTGCCGAGAAAAATGAAGATATTGATTTAGATCAGGGGTAGGCAACCTGCGGCCCTCCAGCTGCTGATGAACTACATCTCCCATAATGCTCTTTCAGGTAAGAGGCTAACAGATGAGGGAAATGAAGTCCTGCAACATCTGGAGCATGGGCGTCCGCAGGTGGGGGCAAGGGGGGGCTTGCCCCCCCCCCCCCCCCCGATCTTAAAAAAAAATGTGCCCCCAGCCAACGCCCATATGACTGTCTCGCACGGAGACAGTCATGCGGACAGCAGCCGGCAGTCCGCATCCACTGGATGCGGCTGTCGAAAAAATCCTGGCATATTGAGTGGGTAAATCCCGGCATATTGAGGGGCAAAATACTGGCATATTGAGTGGCTAAATCTTGCCATATTGAATGGCTAAATCCTGGCATAATGAGTGGTTAAATCCTGGCATATTGAATAGCTAAATCCTGGCATATTGAATGACAAAATCCGGGCATATTGAGTGGCAAAATCCTGGCATATTGATTGGCAAAATGCTGGCATATTGAGTGGCAAAATGCTGGCATATTGAGTGGCAAAATACTGACATATTGAGTGGCAAAATATTACTGGCATATTGAATGGCAAAATTATAATGGCATATTGCTTGGCTAAATCATAATGGCATATTAATTGGCTTAATAATACAGGCTATTAATTGGCTAAATCATACTGGCATATTAATTGACTAAATCATAATGGCATATTAATTGGCTAAATAATACAGGCATATTAATTGGCTACATCATACTGGCATATTAATTGGCTACATCATACTGGCATATTAATGTCAAAATAATACTGGCATATTAATGTCAAAATAATACTGGCATATTAATGGCTACATCATACTGGCATATTAATTGGCTACATCATACTGGCATATTAATGTCAAAATAATACTGGCATATTAATGTCAAAATAATACTGGTATATTAATGGCTAAATCATACTGGCATATTAATTGACTAAATCATAATGGCATATTAATTGGCTAAATAATATAGGCATATTAATTGGCTACATCATACTTTCATATTAATTGGCTACATCATACTGGCATATTAATGGCAAAATAATACTGGCATATTAATGGCAAATTAATACTGGCGTATTAACTGGCAAAATCATACTGGCATATTATTGGGCAAATTGTCTGTGGCTTATTAATGGCAAAAAATACAGGCATATTATTGGGCAAAATAATACTGGCATATTATTGGGTCAAATAATACTGGCATATTATTGGGCACATTAGCTGTAGCTTAATAAAACAACACAGGCATATTAATGGCAAAATAATACTGGTATACTAATGGGAAAATTGGCTGTGGCATATTAAAATAATCATTTAATGCAGGGCTCGACAAACCATGGACGCCAGGTCACTATGGCGACTAGGAAATCAGACCTGGCGCCCGGGTATCATGTGCCCCGCATGGTGCTCTCGTCGCTGGGTTCTTTTTTTATTTTTATACAGTGGCATATTTTAATAGGCAAACTGACTGTTGCATATTTTATTGGCAAAGTGACTGTGGCATGTTAATTGTTACCAGACAGTGGCTTATTTTAATTGGCAAAGTGATGCTGTGGCATCACCATTTATCAACCCTTTGCATGCTGCACTGATAATGACTAAGCTCCTCCACTTCATAACATTGTGAAAAAGAGGCGCGGTGCAGCATGGACAAGGGTAAAAGTATGCCCCCACCAGGGCCGTCTTTAACGCGGGGCAAACGGGGCAGCTGCCCTGGGCCCATTTACTCCTGGGGGGCCCCAAGGCAGCTGTCCCGTGGGCCCCCAGCCCCTGCTGCCGCGTTCACAGCGCATTGCGCTTGTGAACGCTTTTTTCCGGCAAGCCGCATCCGATGGATGCGACGGCCGGAAAAAACAAAAAACAAAAACTGACGCCGGATGTGACGTCGCGTCACATCCGGTGTCTGTTTCCCTCCTCCGTGCAAGAGGGAAGACTGCACGGAGGAGACATCCGGCGGGGGACACGGAGCAGCTTCATGTAAGTACGGGGGGGGGGGGGGGGCTGGCTGGCACAATATTCCTGGTATCTGATTGGCACAATATTACTGGGCATCTGATTGGCACAATATTACTGGGCATCTGATTGGCACTATATTACTGGGTATCTGATTGGCACTATATTACTGGGTATCTGACTGGCACTATATTACTTGGCATCTGATTGGCACTATATTACTGGGTATCTGATTGGCACTATATTACTGGGTATCTGACTGGCACTATATTACTTGGCATCTGATTGGCACTATATTACTGGGCATCTGATTGACACTATATTACTGGGTATCTGATTGGCACTATATTACTGGGCATCTGATTGGCACTATATTACTGGGTATCTGATTGGAACTATATTACTGGGTATCTGGCACTATATTACTGGGTATCTGATTGGCACTATATTACTGGGTATCTGATTGGCACTATATTACTGGGCATCTGATTGGCACTATATTACTGGGTATCTGACTGGCACTATATTAATTGGCATCTGATTGGCACTATATTACTGGGTATCTGATTGGCACTATATTACTGGGTATCTGATTGGCACTATATTACTGGGTATCTGACTGGCACTATATTACTTGGCATCTGATTGGCACAATATTACTGGGCATCTGATTGGCACTATATTACTGGGTATCTGACTGGCACTATATTACTTGGCATCTGATTGGCACTATATTACTGGGCATCTGATTGGCACTATATTACTGGGTATCTGACTGGCACTATATTACTTGGCATCTGACTGGCACTATATTACTGGGCATCTGATTGGCACTATATTACTGGGCATCTGATTGGCACTATATTACTGGGTATCTGATTGGCACTATATTACTGGGTATCTGATTGGCACTATATTACTGGGCATCTGTTTGGCACTATATTACTGGGTATCTGATTGGCACAATATTACTGGGCATCTGGCTGGTACAATATTACTGGGCATCTGGCTGGCACAATATTACTGGGCTCTGACTGGCACAATATTACAGGCATCTGACTGGCATAATATTACAGGCATCTGACTGGCACAATATTACAGGCATCTGACTGGCACAATATTCCTGGCCTCTGACTGGCACACTATTACAAGCATCTGACTGGCATAATATTACAGGCATCTGACTGGCACAATATTACAGGCATCTGACTGGCACAATATTCCTGGCCTCTGACTGCACACTATTACAGGCATCTGACTGGCATAATATTACAGGCATCTGACAGGCACCATATTCCTGGGCTCTGACAGGCACAATATTCCTGGTATCTGACTGGCACAATATTATTGGTATCTGACTGGCATAATATTACTTATATCTGACTGGCACATTATTACTGGGCTCTGACTGGCACAATATTGCAGGCATCTGACTGGCACAATATTACTAGGCTCTGACTGGCACAATATTACTGGGCTCTGACTGGCACAATATTACTGGCATCCGAAAGTTACAATATTACTGGCATCTGAATGGCACAACAATTATGGCATATGTGTGTGTGTGGGGAGGGGGGGTAACATTGCGATGGATGGCGGGATTGCATGCAGGGGAGGGGGCAGGGTCCAGGGGGCCCAAGCAAATGCTTGCCCAGGGTCCAATCACTATTAAAGACGGCCCTGGCCCCCACCCCCCCGAAAAAATTTCTGCGGATACCCATGATCTGGAGGGCACGTTTAGATGATCAACAGATGGAGCATGTTTACAAAAAAAGCCACAATTTAATAATCTGAGTTAATAAACTCCTTATTCATAAAAAAAGGTTTATTCACATAGAAATGTGAACATGTTAAATGCTCTAATTATACATGCAGTAAATCCTTAGTGATCTGCATATATTGATGAATAAACAAACCTTCTAATATTTGACCAGGGTGACTGACAAGGTGTCCTCCATTTCTTCCAAAGGATGTCTCTTCACAAGTGTTGTGTTACATCATGCTAACAGATCACAATAGGATCTATCCACTAAACATTGATGTGAACTGACAAGAATACTAAAAAAAACAGGCATTGGTAGCCACATAGGAAAGTTTACTGCCTGGGTTTTGCAGTTCACTTGTAAGTTCTGCAGTTCACTATTAAGACCCCAGTATGTGGAACTGATAGTCAGACAAATGACACTTAACTGTAACTTTTGGATCTCAATGCCACACACTAAATTAGTGAAAACAGTTAGACACATAGAATGTGTCACCGGCAGATAAGAACCATTCGGCTCATCTTGTCTGCCCAATTTTCTAAATACTTTTAATAGTTCCTGAGCTTATCTTGTATTTAGGATAGCCTTGTGCCTATCCCATGCACGCTTCAACTCTTTCACTGTGTTAACCTCTACTACTTCTGCTGGAAGGCTATTCCATGCATCCACTACCCTCTCTGTAAAGTAATACTTCCTGATATTACTTTTAAATCTTTTTAGTTAAGACTATGTTGTGGTTGTTCTTTTCTTTTAACTATACTCGCCTCCTTTACTGTGTTGATTCCCTTTATGTATTTAAATGTTTCTATCATATCTGCACTGTTTCGTCTTTCTTCCAAGCTATTCAGTTATCCACTATCTGGAAAAACATAAAACAGTAAAAAAAAAAAAAGCTGGAGGTGCAGAGATGGAGTATTTATCTTATAGCAAGTGAACTTCAGATGTAAATATCATTTGTACAGTGTGAACTTATATATAGGAAACAAAGGAGAAAAGTATAGAGAACATTTATGGTCTAGTATATCAGGTAACTAAATTTAAACCTAATTTTACTGGAAGATTTACATCAGTCTGAGTCAGTGCACTGGCTAAGAGAATTTGGCCTCCAAAGAAGTTATATTCATCACCTCCTAATTAAATAATCTCTCATAGCCTCACGCAGGGGAGAGCTGACAATTTTTGGCAAAAATAAATTTAATTGGCCATAGTGCACCGTTGTCAGCACATCCGTTGACATTATCAGAGCTAGACAGGATAAGGCAAAACAGATAAGGTATAGCAACTGATAAACAGACAAGAAGTAAAATTGATACAACCCTGGGGATCTCCATGCTCAAGCAGGCTAACCTGCAGAGAATATCTAATGACCAAAGAGAATTGTTGAATCCCCAGAGCCCCTGAGGAGGACACACGCTCAAACACTACACCAGACAACCAAAAATCACCTGGCCCGCATGACTTTCCATCTGAATATTATAAAATGCTCAAAATGGACATCACGGAAACTCTTACAACTCTATAAGATCTACCAAGGACACATTTCCACCACTTCCTTGATAGAATCCACCTGGAAAAGACAAATAATTATTTGATTCCTATAGACCAATCACCCTTTAAATTCTGATATCAAGATCCTCCCTAGTAAATAGGCTACATCGTACATTCCCAGTTTCCCTTCATAGCTCATAATTAGGTATCATACACACTCGATCCCCTACTGTAGGTATTCACAAGAAATTGCGCAAATTGTTGAAGTGTACTCTAACAAAAACGTACACCACTGATACGGCTTAACGCGCACAAGGAGTTTGACAGTATTGCCTGGCCACATATAATATGTATTTTAAAGTATTGCTTTTTTTGGTCCCAACTTCTTGGTGCTCATCCACAACCTCTAACAGGGAGCGTCCACCACTGTGATTATTAATGATATAAATTCTGACGCATTCCAAAAAGATTGGGAGTTTGCCAGGGTGGCCCTTTTCTCCCCTGCTATTTAATTTGGCATTAGATCTATTGCTGCAAATTTTAAATACTCACTCAAATTTAATGGATCACTTTTCACGTCTTGTCTTGCCTGTCTATCATCTCTGAACCTTATCTGTCTTGCTTTATCTTATCTCTGACTTATTGTGTCTAGCTCTGATAATTAATGGGCTGATGAAGTTACAGCATGTTTGTTTTTGCCACCAAACATTGTCAGCCCTCCCCTGTGTGTGGCTATGAGAGATTAATTGTGAAGGTGGATTAATTGTAAAGGTGGTGGATTTCACTCCTTTGGAACCAAAATTCTCTTAATCAGTGTATTCATTCAGATGTGAATCTTCCAAAAAAGTGAAGTGCAAATCTAGTTACATAAAAATTGGATCCTCTATGATTAAGACGACGGCATTCGCTGACAATGTCTTTTTATTTGTAGATAATCCTTGCACAGACTGGCCATTCATAAGCAATATAATTGCTAAATTCGGGGGCATGTCAACAGGCAACGACGGCAGACGCACATTTTGCAAGCTCAGATACCACATCCCAAAAATGAATATTTAGCCTGTTTGTAAGCAACATGGGTCATCAAAACCGATCAGCAAGTACTTCTAGGGCTCCAGGACCAAAGCTTTGGCAACTCCGGCATGGAAAAGTGAATAAGCCTGTTCTTGGAGCCCCAAAAAAATCAGAGCCCAATCCAATATAGCCACTATCTCCGTAACACCATCTGGTCTACAGGCCCGACAACCTGAACCTCCAATGGATGATTGGAGAGAAGCTTTCAAGCTCCTACCCACTAAGAAGGACATAGCTGAGATTATTGAGAGAGCTATTCAGCCTTTGAGGGTGGATCTGAGCTTCAGAGAGACCTTAAGCTAATTGATGGCCAATTATGTGAGCTGAAACAAGATCAACCAGAGAAACGTGACACCATGCATGCACTTAATCAGCATTGTCAACAGCAGGAAAATCAAATCTACACCTTACAGCAACAGCAAATATCAATAAAAAGATTTACAATTAAATACAAAAAAATATAAGAATTGCTAAATTCAACAGGGTTAGTGGGTTCTCCATTAATTACCTGAATCAGAGTCATTATATTTACAGAAATCACATAACCCACAGAATATGCCACCTAACCTCTTGCAGTGGGCACACACATCTATTCAATATTTGGGCATTACACTCCAAAAAACTCCTCATAAATTATATTCATTCAACTACACACCTCTTATTAACAATGTCACAGAGGAACTAACATAGTGGCAATATTTGATGTTCTCATATGTTGGGCACGTGGCACTGATCAGATTGATCAGCTTCTACCACCTGCTGTATCCCCTCCAGTCCTTACCAATACTAAGAAAAAGATCACAAGAGCTTAAATTCTGCATTTAGTAAATTCATATGGGCAGGAAAATGTCCCGGAATTAGCCGATCAAGTTTTAACAACCCACAAAGGGGCTTTTCCCTGTCAGGGAATATATCTTAGTAACATTACTGAGATATGTTATAGACTGGGTTACAAAAGTCTCAGCCTTGGACCAAGAACCACATGCCCCAACATCAACCTAACTGCCCTAATACACACACTAGGAGGCCTCCTACCTAAAGAAGTAAGGAATAATCCACTATTATACAAACCTCTTAGAGAATGGCAATTACTGCATGCCAATATGCATTTGGTTTACCCATTCCACATTTGTACCATTTATCCGCAACCTCAACTTCCACAATGGGGAAGCAGTCCATCTTTCCACTACCTGGGCCACGTTTAATGTACTATATATTATGTAAGTGATCTGCAAACCAAGACAGAACATGCTATCAATGGAAAACATTAAAGAAAAATTCCCAAACATTCCTATTAGTCCACTCGTATTTGCTCAAGCGCGAAGCAACATCTCAATTCTCTAAAGACGATTGGGATAATCCACTTGATAAAATAATAGATGAGCATAGGCCACAGGTTATCCTACAGCCAATTTAAAAACAAGCTTCAAAAAACCTATTGTGTGGTTTCAGCTTCTTACAAACTTGACTCTAGATGACATATTTAAAGTCCACAAAGCATCCATAAAATCCACAGCATACCTGCAAATACCGAGCCAAAGTTCAAAGTTATGCGACTACGTTTGGAATACACATTCCCCTAACCTCGGCATTCGCCATATTTGGATATTCCACATATCCTTTCCCAGGGATCAAATTTGCCCAAATACTTATGGCTGTCGCTAACAAAATGATATTACAGCACGGGTATGGAAACAGGGACCCTGATTAAAGGTTTTTCAAGAAAAATGATTCTGCCTATTTAGAATGAGTTGACAGATTGCACAACAAATCTAATTGAAGAATACCATTTTTTTTATTAATTGGAAAAAAACTTAATAAAAATAAGTAGGACAGCATATATGCATGACCACATACTTTTTGTGTGTGTTTTAAGTGCATTTCTACCCCACGTATCCATCTGATTAAGATCATTGTGTTTATTTGACAAAAGGCATAACATAATTCATATTGTTTTCATTATTAGCACCCTTAATACCCTTATTTATATTTTCTTCCTTTTTCCCACCTTCTTCCTTCTTTTTTCTGTACAGTTGTATGAAATGACACTCTTTTGCCCCTTTACCTGTGAAGAAGCCGTGTGTCACAAATGCGTCAGGTTTTTTTTACCCAGTTTGGATATTTCTATCTGATGAAGGCCAAAGACTGTATATTTTAATGATTTTACAGATTGTACATTTTATTGTACTTTTTTTTATATTACATTTGTTTCAACACCCAACTGTCATCTATACTCCAATAAATGACAGTAGTTTTTTTGGGGGGTGTCCAATGTCCCTCGCATAGAGATACCTGTTCAGGTAGGAACAATTGGTTCTTCAGGAGAGCTGTATCCATCTTTGAAAAGCTATAGAACCAACCTGGGTGAGCGGTCTTCCACTTAACTATTAGGGCCCTATGCTATCACAAAGTAACCCTGGAATTCCCAAAACAGATAACTGGCAAATATTCCTTCCTAACTGTTCCTTACCTCTAAATTAAATTAGAAAGGGACCCAAAACTACTATGTAATATCCATTTGTGCTTCTTTATCTTCCACTAAGTATTGTTCCTAGACATGTCAGCTCTGCCCACAATTCAACCGGCATGGGGGAAGGAGTCACCTATAGATTTTATGCCTTCGGAGTTTGGAATCAAATATCTGTCCCTGCATGAGTTAGAAAGCATAAGGGCTTCCTCCATGCAGTCTATAAAAATCTGCCATCTATGCATTTTATGTTGTATAGCCCTTGGAAGGAAGCAAGCATATTGTTAAGCTACATTGTGCCATGACACTCTTGTGAAATAACTATACACAGAATGACATAGCGGAAATGAGGTCATCCTATTTGCACAGGATGAAAATGTAACATATACGCTACCTTCATTCTCAATGTTGGTCATAACTCAATGGGCTAAGTAAACACAAACTGCAGAAAAAGTACGTATAAATTAACAGGGACGTTTATATATATTGAGCAATAATTTACGGGGCTCTTGGTACAGAATTTTAAAGGATTGTGTAATACTGATGTTATATCACACTGATGTTAAAGAGAGTCCTGTTCACAAGCTTAAATCTAAATGGAATGGGGCACAGGAGACACATACTGTGTTGGAGAAAGAAGACTGTGACAGGACGTTAGGATCTCCATCATCTACACAGGTAGGACCAGTTGATTCTTGAGGGGTGTTTTTAGTTAAGAGGTGTTGTGATTATAAGGTTTGCTCACGGCTGGCTGTCCAGGGCTATTCGTAGCAGGTTCTTTTCTGTTTGCAGGCACGTCCAGGACATGTGCTCTGGGGGTGGAGAGCGGTCGGCGCCAAACTTTAAAGGTTGGACATCTCAGTTGTGATTAATTTACCTGCTTATTCTGTATCTTTGTTGCTGACCCAGTATTGTCTGATTTCCTGTCTGGTTTTCAATCCTGGCTTGTCTGACTACCCAAATTCATACTTGTCTCTGGTTAAACTTTTTTTCTATAGGGTAGTCTTATATTCAGGCTTTTAGCTAAAGGAATATCAAAAGTTTGGGGAGGTCGTCTTATATTCAAGCAAATATGGTATGTGTGAGTGATAGTCTGTATCTGTGTATTTGTGAGTGAGAGACTGTATGTGTGTTTGAGAGACTGTATCTGTGTCTGTGTGAGTGACAGAATGTATGTGTGTGTGTGTCTGGAATTCTCTGCTCAAGAACCTCCAGAAAAGGCTCTGATACAGGACTAGCAAAATATGCTGACTACATAAGCAACTTTATTCTAATACAGTACTTACAAAGCTTGCAATTAAATTCTTGGCAGTTTTTGGTAGATAAAGGGACCAAAACCAATACAGGAGTATGTGTACCACATGTACTATATATATTTTATAACATTCAGAGTCTGCTATAGGAAAATAATGACCCATGCCTTTGTCAGCCATAAAATGCAATAACATTAGACCGTACAAAACACTAAGAGCTAATCAAACACAGATATATGCTCATTAATAGTGTGTGCTTTGGAACTGTACCACTGTGTAGCAAGACAGGGAACTGGAATGGTTAGACTAATCACTTGCGCAAACCAGACAAGGTAAGTAACACAATATTTGTATTTATGTCTAAAAGCAAAGCCTTGATTTCTTTAAACTGATGCACAGACCTGTAATATGTTAGTCTCAGACCTGATGAAAGCAGAATATATGATATTTCTCCATTTTTTGCAGTAATGAGCATAATGTTAGTTGTGCCTGAGATGTGAATAATACTACCAGAGTGCACTTTGTGTGTGCTTAGATAGAGATATTGTACATATATGTTTTCAAATGCTGAAAATGTTTAATACACACTTTATTTCTTATACACAAGCGTGCTATGTGTCAGGAGTCAGAGAAGGTCTATGGACAAGCTCGCTGCAGTAATGATTGAAAAATATGCTACGGAGTATAGAAAATTGATTATGCATTACTGGATATGTAGACCATTTCACTATTTTCTTCTTCATCTAATGATAGCAACTTAGGGCCAGATCTATATTTAGACGCCTTTATAAAGGGAAAAATTACCCCATGTCAGGACAGTTCTGCTACAACTATTCTTGTGGCATAAATATTATGCTATCCTTTTATAAGTATAAAAACATATCCAAATTTGCATTTGGTAGTGTTATTGATTGTTCACTTGTTGACTAGTACATATGGATGTGCTGCCAGCAGCCCCCCCTCTCACCTTTAATGCTGCGCCCTTCCTCCTCACACCTATGTCCAAAGTAGCAGCAAGCTGACTCGCATTACCTGCTACCAGACACGTTTCTAGGTTCATAAACACTCTAGAAGCCATTTTACAGACCTGAATGCTGTTTTAAACAACAGTCTGGTTTTTATGGGAATATAAAACACACCATAAAAAAATTAACTTTTTAATAATGGTTTCTTTTTTTTACAGTATATTTATATACTACTGTATATTACAGTTTTTTTAGTATATCTGCCTTTCCCCTCACCAGCACCGGCAGGCACCAACATTGTTAGTGGTGGGCATTGACTTTGTGACAGTCAAATGTTCTAGGAACTTTCATGGACCCTGTCACAGACTAGTGTCCTTGAATGCACACCTTGCCTATCCCTGAGAGAGGCAGCTGGCAGCTTATGTCTCTCACTTTGTATGCACCCTCTGATCCATGGGATGGCAGCTAAAATTCTCAGACAGTGCAAAGCCTCAGATGCATTAACCAGATTCACTGTGCATACCCTAACGGTACATATAAAATAACATTATATTTATTGTGTTTTTTTGTATTCATCGTCATCGTTTTTTTGTTCACAATTGGTGTGCATGTTTACTTGCTTGCCAGGGATAAATTGCACTTTTACAAGAATTGGTGAACATCTGCCAGTGTATAAGGAATAATGTATAGGAGAGCCTACGAAGACCATAAGGCAGGGAAAGTAGACAGGTGATGCTCTAGACAAGAGATAAGTAGGGAAGTGGAGCAGCGCTGGATTACACATAAAACAACATAAACAAAGAAAATCATAGTGTAATAAGTTAAATACAAATGGTGTTTTTGATAATGTATAGTATCACACTCGCAAAACCAGGTGAGTGTCAGGCATCAATAAAACAGTGGCCCAGGGTATCTGGAGAAGGTGTTTATGTGGAGAAAGAATAAAAAGCACATAGGGCAGTACAGTTGGTGATATAAAAAGCCTCCTTTATTGGAGCAACTTACAAAGTAGAAGGGCCCACAATTTGGGCTGAAACAGCAAAAATGGTCTGAAGAATAGTCCCATGCAGAGTGTAGATAATAGAAGCCTCTCTACGCGTTTCGCCGAGTGCAGTCCCGGCTTCCTCAGAGTACCGTGAGGAGTACTTGGATGCAGCTGCATTTTTCATGTACGAAAAAAGCTTATTTATTTTCACAGTGTTTTCACTTCACCTTTCTTTCTGGTTTGATGCTCTAGACAAGGCTGGACAAATTGATGTGCAACTAAATGTATGTATCAGCTTTCTGGAATGAACAATGCTTTTCTCCACTGTGGAGCATGCTCTGCCTCTACCAGGCAGCCAGACGGGACCCTTCATGGGTAGTTGTATATATATATTATTTAGCATCTCTACTGACCATCATGGCTAGATTGAGATTCCATATGGTACTACACATCCACTCCAATCTATATAAGCTCAGTTCTCAGTGGCATAACCTGGTGGGGATTTAAAGCAAGTGTAATAAAATAATCAAAAAAATCACTAACATCAGCAGCACATCAGAATGACCTCTACTCTGTTAGAGAATTTGTTTTGGGGCCTTATCGCCAGGCAGGGTAGTTGAACTATGTTGGAGGGGCCCAGCATTATTGTGACCAGAGATGGTCCCTCGATAACTCCACTGCTTAAACAGTGATGGGTAAATGCTTTCTTTCATTGAAATGATTTGATCCAGGTGGTCTTGACAGGTAAACTGGTGGTGAACACACAGAGCTGCAGTGATTTGGAATAAAAATGATTTTGGATCAGGTCTTGTTTTCCTTCCTCCAGAAGGGAGTCCAGAATTTCTAAGGCCTGACGTAATTCTAGCTAACAATTTGATGTGTCTCTGCTTCCCACCAAATAAGGGGTGAAGTTAATCTAATCTAATTTCTTTTCAGTTCCACTGGTAAGATCAGTCTCTATGTCTTCCTATTCAAATAAATATCAGTTGTTCATCTTCAAGTTTTTGACCTTGCCATATACATACTTTTAATTACCAGGTATAACTGCAACAAGAGTTGTATACTGGCCATTACCTTCCACATCATTGGTTATACATGAAATATAAAAGAAAGGCGTTTATCCCATTTACACTCTTTTAAGACATTACATTAGCCTTTATTTCTGAAGCAGCAACAAGTTATGTTGCGCCAGGTACATAGCATAAAAGGGGGCTAAATACTAAGATAGTAGAACAAGAATAGACTGATACATGAGGTAGAGAGCCCTGCTGGCAAGCTTACAATCTAGAGATATCAACCATTGTATCATTATAATGAAACACATTGTAATGGACACAGGAAAAAGAACATTGTTTATGTATGCAGGATATATATAGGCATATGGTAGCCACAGGTTAGCCACTCCTTTTGTAGAAAATCAGACTTTCCCATCCTATCGAACTTGATGTTTTGCATTTGCATTACATCATCAGTGGTTTTGATAAATATAAGTGAACCTCCCAAAGGTGGAGTATGGGTAGGGTTGCCACCTTTTCTTTAAAAAAAAAACTGGCCTTGGTACTGTCTCCATAGATTAACATTGGCTTGATGCCAATTTTGTACCGGTCTGCCGGTAAAATACAGGCCAGGTGGCAACCCTAAGTATGGGTAACATATTAAAACCTAACCCCAGTATCAATAGATTAAACAGGTGTTGTTATACTTTTTAATGTGAAGTGCTGCATACTGTGCTGAAGTTGAGGGATTGTACATTATTAAGTTCATTAAGTCATTTTCAAAGAACCTATGGCCTTTTCTGCCAAACTAAAGGCCACACAAAAAGCCTGCAAGGACCTCCAGTTGGATTTATGTCTCATATACACTGAGATCTATTCACTGATGATTGTTTTTCTGAAAAAAGTTTTTTATTGCACATTATTCTGAAAAGACTCAGCTCAAACACACTTCTCCGAAGTAACGTGCATTAAACACGACTTCAGCCATAAAGGAACAATGGCCACCTCCGGTCCCCAGCCTCCATCCCACCCATTATATTTAGTGGCTGGGGCTGCCAAAGTAAAGGATTACGTCCTACAAAGAAATCAGTATTTTTTTGATAATATGTTTTCAAACAAGAGACAGATAACATGAAAAACAAATGTCTGATCCCAACTCTGATAATGATAATGTCTAGCTAGGTAGCAGATACAGGAGAATGATTTCTGCAGATCATTTTCATTCTCTGCTATTCACTGCATACATTTTCTCCTGCTTCCCTGTCTGCCAGTATTAGGACCACCAAACATCGGATTTTCCGCACTAGGATTCTACCTCACTAAGGTTCTCCCTACAATGTCCCTTGTGACATCTCCTTTATTCCAGCCTTTTCAAACACCTTATGTTTCTCCTACTTCTCACTCCATCCAGATTGTAAGCTTGCGTGCAGGACTCTATCTGCCTGTCTGAGTTAGTTTATTACACACCTACAAATTATGTACCAATATGTGCATAAATCGTTGGTACTATATAAATAGTCATTAAAGGACAACTCTAGTAAAAACATAGTACTGTTTAATTGAAAGATTATATAAAGTGTAGAACTTTTAAATAGAATGGCTTTAATGAAAGAATATAAATAATATACCTGATTGAGACCTCCTTGCTCTGTATAACTCCAATAGAGAGTGGACATGTTGTTTAGAATCTTAGAACAGTTATTCATTCATCTTTGTTTACATGAAGGAAGATCTGACCCAAGATTCTAAACAACATGTCCGCCCCCTGTTACAGCTAATAGAGCAAAGAGGGCTCAATAAGGTATTATTATTTATATCCTTTCATTAAGGCCTTTCTGTGCAAACTATCTACATGTGATGGTATTTTTCAAGTAAACATTAAACGGGTCAGTCTTGTTGCAGTAATAAAAGTATTGTGAAAATATTTTCACCCTCTTGGTGGGTCTTTGGGATTATTCAAACGGCACTGCAAGTCAGTGTTTGCGAGACGCGGTAACCTTGTGAAGTGTACGTGGTATTAAGGCTGCAGGTGCAGTAGATTGGCGGGATAGTCCTCTTTTCGAGAGTGGTCTGTAAACATTTGAAATCCTTTTAATTGCGTATATCGAGAGTAACAAGCAGTTACTAATAACAAAAGGCAGCCAATAAATACACACATGGCACAGTTACTAGAACATCTCGAGAGGTAGGAGTGCTTTTATGCTTTTGTTATGAGGTTGTGGTGGTGAAAAAGCTTATTTTTTTTTTGAAAAAGACCCATCGTTTTATATTCGAGGTCGTCTTATAATCTGACCTCAAATCGAGGTCAGATTATAAAACTAGAATCCAGCTCCTCCACAGAGCTGCAAGGGGCCTGGATCCCCCTCTCTAACAGCCGGGGCATGTCAGCGTGATGCGCGTAGACATCCTCCCCTGCCGGCCCGGAACGACCGCCGGGTCGGCTAGGGGGGCAGAGAGAGAGAAGGGGAGGGAGGGGTGACAGGGAGAGACAGAGGGAGGGGGGGCAGAGAAAGACAAGGTGGGAGGGGGGGCAGAAAGAGACAAGGTGAGAGGGAGGGGGGAGAGAGAGAGCAATAGAAAAGGAGGGAGGTGGAGAGAGAAATAAAGTTTGGGGGGAGGGAGAGACAACGCTGGGGTTAGGGGGAGAGAGAGGCAGCATAGGCACATAAAAGGAAATTAAAAAAAATTTTATATCATAATTTTTCTTAAATATTAAAAAGCTATTTACATGTGAATATATACCAGTTAAACTTTTTTCCTATAGGGTAGTCTTATATTCAGGCTTTTAGTTTTTTCTAAAGGAATATCCAAAGTTTGGGGGGTCGTCTTATAATCAGGGTTGTCTTATATTCGAGCAAATATGGTATTATAAATCTGCAGGACAATGGTATACTGTCATCCAGTTGATGACAATAAGTTGAGAATGAACATATCATGAATAGATAAATTGTAAATTAGTGTAAAACTGCATACGGAGACATTATTTATGGGGCTCTTACATTTCACATGTATACATCAGTTATTTTCCTACATGGAATTGATTGAGACTGGTTTACAGTAGCTGTGTGCTGCATGTATTTGCTCGCTTGATAGGAGTATTTGGCAATAATGTTATCTGGAATTATTTCCACAATATGCTCAGTTTCTTGAACAAACAGTTCACTCACCAACTGCCCAGCTCTCATCATATCAACAGCTACTGAACAAGTTTCCTCTTCTACCCTGGTTTATTAGCTGTCAGAGTAGCAACACATGGATATAAATAGGTCAACAAAACACCACAAAAGACAGTCATGGAAAATATTGTATTTATTGAAAGCCATTTGCGATATAACATCAGTGTATCAGTATACTGACCTTACTGTACTTTATAATGGAGGGTTTTCTTTACTGATCTTACTGTACTCTATAATGGAGGCGTTTTCTTTACTGACCTTACTGTACTCTATAATGGAAGGGTTTTCTTTACTGACCTTACTGTACTTTATAATGGAGGGGGTTTCTTTACTGACCTTACTGTACTCTATAATGGATGGGTTTTGTTTACTGACTTTACTGTACTTTATAATGGAGGGGTTTTCTTTACTGACCTTACTGTACTTTATAATGGAAGGGTTTTCTTTACTGACCTTACTGTACTCTATAATGGAGGGGTTTTCTTTACTGTCCTTACTGTACTCTATAATGGAGGGGTTTTCTTTACTGACCTTACTGTACTCTATAATGGAGGGGTTTTCTTTACTGTCCTTACTGTACTCTATAATGGAGGGGTTTTCTTTACTGACCTTACTGTACTCTATAATGGAGGGGTTTTCTTTACTGACCTTACTGTACTCTATAATGGAGGGGTTTTCTTTACTGACCTTACTGTACTTTATAATGAAGGGGGTTTCTTTACTGACCTTACTGTACTTTATAATGGAGGGGGTTTCTTTACTGACCTTACTGTACTCTATAATGGAGGGGTTTTCTTTACTGACCTTACTATACTTTATAATGGAGGGGGTTTCTTTACTGACCTTACTGTACTATATAATGGAGGGGTTTTGTTTACTGACTTTACTGTACTTTATAATGGAGGGGTTTTCTTTACTGACCTTACTGTACTTTATAATGGAAGGGTTTTCTTTACTGACCTTACTGTACTTTATAATGGAGGGGTTTTCTTTACTGACCTTACTGTACTTTATAATGGAGGGTTTTCTTTACTGACCTTACTGTACTCTATAATGGAGGGGTTTTCTTTACTGACCTTACTGTACTCTATAATGGAGGGGTTTTCTTTACTGTCCTTACTGTACTCTATAATGGAGGGGTTTTCTTTACTGACCTTACTGTACTCTATAATGGAGGGGTTTTCTTTACTGTCCTTACTGTACTCTATAATGGAGGGGTTTTCTTTACTGCCCTTACTGTTCTCTATAATGGAGGGGTTTTCTTTACTGACCTTACTGTACTTTATAATGAAGGGGGTTTCTTTACTGACCTTACTGTACTTTATAATGGAGGGGGTTTCTTTACTGACCTTACTGTACTCTATAATGGAGGGGTTTTCTTTACTGACCTTACTATACTTTATAATGGAGGGGGTTTCTTTACTGACCTTACTGTACTATATAATGGAGGGGTTTTGTTTACTGACTTTACTGTACTTTATAATGGAGGGGTTTTCTTTACTGACCTTACTGTACTTTATAATGGAAGGGTTTTCTTTACTGACCTTACTGTACTTTATAATGGAGGGGTTTTCTTTACTGACCTTACTGTACTTTATAATGGAGGGTTTTCTTTACTGACCTTACTGTACTCTATAATGGAGGGGTTTTCTTTACTGTCCTTACTGTACTCTATAATGGAGGGGTTTTCTTTACTGACCTTACTGTACTCTATAATGGAGGGGTTTTCTTTACTGTCCTTACTGTACTCTATAATGGAGGGGTTTTCTTTACTGCCCTTACTGTACTCTATAATGGAGAGGTTTTCTTTACTGTCCTTACTGTACTCTATAATGGAGGGGTTTTCTTTACTGACCTTACTGTACTTTATAATGAAGGGGGTTTCTTTACTGACTTTACTGTACTTTATAATGAAGGGGGTTTCTTTACTGACCTTACTGTACTTTATAATGGAGGGGGTTTCTTTACTGACCTTACTGTACTCTATAATGGAGGGGTTTTCTTTACTGCCCTTACTGTACTCTATAATGGAGGGGTTTTCTTTACTGTCCTTACTATACTTTACAGTGGAGGCGTTTTCTTTACTGACCTTACTGTACTCTATAATGGAGGGGTTTTCTTTACTGACCTTACTGTACTCTATAATGGAGGGGTTTTCTTTACTGACCTTACTGTACTTTATAATGAAGGGGGTTTCTTTACTGACCTTACTGTACTTTATAATGGAGGGGGTTTCTTTACTGACCTTACTGTACTCTATAATGGAGGGGTTTTCTTTACTGACCTTACTATACTTTATAATGGAGGGGGTTTCTTTACTGACCTTACTGTACTCTATAATGGAGGGGTTTTGTTTACTGACTTTACTGTACTTTATAATGGAGGGGTTTTCTTTACTGACCTTACTGTACTTTATAATGGAAGGGTTTTCTTTACTGACCTTACTGTACTTTATAATGGAGGGGTTTTCTTTACTGACCTTACTGTACTTTATAATGGAGGGTTTTCTTTACTGACCTTACTGTACTCTATAATGGAGGGGTTTTCTTTACTGACCTTACTGTACTCTATAATGGATGGGTTTTCTTTACTGACCTTACTGTACTCTATAATGGTGGGGTTTTCTTTACTGACCTTACTGTACTTTATAATGGAAGGGTTTTCTTTACTGACCTTACTGTACTCTATAATGGAGGGGTTTTCTTTACTGTCCTTACTGTACTCTATAATGGAGGGGTTTTCTTTACTGACCTTACTGTACTCTATAATGGAGGGGTTTTCTTTACTGTCCTTACTGTACTCTATAATGGAGGGGTTTTCTTTACTGACCTTACTGTACTCTATAATGGAGGGGTTTTCTTTACTGACCTTACTGTACTCTATAATGGAGGGGTTTTCTTTACTGACCTTACTGTACTTTATAATGAAGGGGGTTTCTTTACTGACCTTACTGTACTTTATAATGGAGGGGGTTTCTTTACTGACCTTACTGTACTCTATAATGGAGGGGTTTTCTTTACTGACCTTACTATACTTTATAATGGAGGGGGTTTCTTTACTGACCTTACTGTACTCTATAATGGAGGGGTTTTGTTTACTGACTTTACTGTACTTTATAATGGAGGGGTTTTCTTTACTGACCTTACTGTACTTTATAATGGAAGGGTTTTCTTTACTGACCTTACTGTACTTTATAATGGAGGGGTTTTCTTTACTGACCTTACTGTACTTTATAATGGAGGGTTTTCTTTACTGACCTTACTGTACTCTATAATGGAGGGGTTTTCTTTACTGACCTTACTGTACTCTATAATGGATGGGTTTTCTTTACTGACCTTACTGTACTCTATAATGGTGGGGTTTTCTTTACTGACCTTACTGTACTTTATAATGGAAGGGTTTTCTTTACTGACCTTACTGTACTCTATAATGGAGGGGTTTTCTTTACTGTCCTTACTGTAATCTATAATGGAGGGGTTTTCTTTACTGACCTTACTGTACTCTATAATGGAGGGGTTTTCTTTACTGTCCTTACTGTACTCTATAATTGAGGGGTTTTCTTTACTGACCTTACTGTACTCTATAATGGAGGGGTTTTCTTTACTGACCTTACTGTACTCTATAATGGAGGGGTTTTCTTTACTGACCTTACTGTACTTTATAATGGAGGGGTTTTCTTTACTGACCTTACTGTACTTTATAATGGAAGGGTTTTCTTTACTGACCTTACTGTACTTTATAATGGAGGGGTTTTCTTTACTGACCTTACTGTACTTTATAATGGAGGGTTTTCTTTACTGACCTTACTGTACTCTATAATGGAGGGGTTTTCTTTACTGACCTTACTGTACTCTATAATGGATGGGTTTTCTTTACTGACCTTACTGTACTCTATAATGGTGGGGTTTTCTTTACTGACCTTACTGTACTTTATAATGGAAGGGTTTTCTTTACTGACCTTACTGTACTCTATAATGGAGGGGTTTTCTTTACTGTCCTTACTGTACTCTATAATGGAGGGGTTTTCTTTACTGTCCTTACTGTACTCTATAATGGAGGGGTTTTCTTTACTGACCTTACTGTACTCTATAATGGAGGGGTTTTCTTTACTGACCTTACTGTACTCTATAATGGAGGGGTTTTCTTTACTGACCTTACTGTACTTTATAATGAAGGGGGTTTCTTTACTGACCTTACTGTACTTTATAATGGAGGGGGTTTCTTTACTGACCTTACTGTACTCTATAATGGAGGGGTTTTCTTTACTGACCTTACTATACTTTATAATGGAGGGGGTTTCTTTACTGACCTTACTGTACTCTATAATGGAGGGGTTTTGTTTACTGACTTTACTGTACTTTATAATGGAGGGGTTTTCTTTACTGACCTTACTGTACTTTATAATGGAAGGGTTTTCTTTACTGACCTTACTGTACTTTATAATGGAGGGGTTTTCTTTACTGACCTTACTGTACTTTATAATGGAGGGTTTTCTTTACTGACCTTACTGTACTCTATAATGGAGGGGTTTTCTTTACTGACCTTACTGTACTCTATAATGGATGGGTTTTCTTTACTGACCTTACTGTACTCTATAATGGTGGGGTTTTCTTTACTGACCTTACTGTACTTTATAATGGAAGGGTTTTCTTTACTGACCTTACTGTACTCTATAATGGAGGGGTTTTCTTTACTGTCCTTACTGTAATCTATAATGGAGGGGTTTTCTTTACTGACCTTACTGTACTCTATAATGGAGGGGTTTTCTTTACTGTCCTTACTGTACTCTATAATGGAGGGGTTTTCTTTACTGACCTTACTGTACTCTATAATGGAGGGGTTTTCTTTACTGACCTTACTGTACTCTATAATGGAGGGGTTTTCTTTACTGACCTTACTGTACTTTATAATGAAGGGGGTTTCTTTACTGACCTTACTGTACTTTATAATGGAGGGGGTTTCTTTACTGACCTTACTGTACTCTATAATGGAGGGGTCTTCTTTACTGACCTTACTATACTTTATAATGGAGGGGGTTTCTTTACTGACCTTACTGTACTATATAATGGAGGGGTTTTGTTTACTGACTTTACTGTACTTTATAATGGAGGGGTTTTCTTTACTTACCTTACTGTACTTTATAATGGAAGGGTTTTCTTTACTGACCTTACTGTACTTTATAATGGAGGGGTTTTCTTTACTGACCTTACTGTACTTTATAATGGAGGGTTTTCTTTACTGACCTTACTGTACTCTATAATGGAGGGGTTTTCTTTACTGTCCTTACTGTACTCTATAATGGAGGGGTTTTCTTTACTGACCTTACTGTACTCTATAATGGAGGGGTTTTCTTTACTGTCCTTACTGTACTCTATAATGGAGGGGTTTTCTTTACTGCCCTTACTGTACTCTATAATGGAGGGGTTTTCTTTACTGTCCTTACTGTACTCTATAATGGAGGGGTTTTCTTTACTGACCTTACTGTACTCTATAATGGAGGGGTTTTCTTTACTGTCCTTACTATACTTTACAGTGGACGCGTTTTCTTTACTGACCTTACTGTACTCTATAATGGAGGGGTTTTCTTTACTGACCTTACTGTACTCTATAATGGAGGGGTTTTCTTTACTGACCTTACTGTACTTTATAATGAAGGGGGTTTCTTTACTGACCTTACTGTACTTTATAATGGAGGGGGTTTCTTTACTGACCTTACTGTACTCTATAATGGAGGGGTTTTCTTTACTGACCTTACTATACTTTATAATGGAGGGGTTTTCTTTACTGACCTTACTGTACTCTATAATGGAGGGGTTTTGTTTACTGACTTTACTGTACTTTATAATGGAGGGGTTTTCTTTACTGACCTTACTGTACTTTATAATGGAAGGGTTTTCTTTACTGACCTTACTGTACTTTATAATGGAGGGGTTTTCTTTACTGACCTTACTGTACTTTATAATGGAGGGTTTTCTTTACTGACCTTACTGTACTCTATAATGGAGGGGTTTTCTTTACTGACCTTACTGTACTCTATAATGGATGGGTTTTCTTTACTGACCTTACTGTACTCTATAATGGTGGGGTTTTCTTTACTGACCTTACTGTACTCTATAATGGAGGGTTTTCTTTACTGACCTTACTGTACTCTATAATGGAGGGGTTTTCTTTACTGACCTTACTGTACTCTATAATGGAGGGGTTTTCTTTACTGTCCTTACTGTACTCTATAATGGAGGGGTTTTCTTTACTGACCTTACTGTACTTTATAATGGAGGGTTTTCTTTACTAACCTTACTGTACTCTGTATTGGAGGGGTTTTCCTTACTGACCTTACTGTACTTTATAATGGAAGTGTTTTCTTTACTGACCTTACAGTACTTTATAATGGAAGGGTTTTCTTTACTGACCTTACTGTACTTTATAATGGAGGTGTTTTCTTTACTGACCTTACTGTACTTTATAATGGAGGGGTTTTCTTTACTGACCTTACTGTACTTTATAATGGAGGGTTTTCTTTACTGACCTTACTGTACTTTATAATGGAGGGTTTTCTTTACTGACCTTACTATACTCTGTAATGGAGGGGGGGGGGGGGGGGGTTCTATTTATTATGCTATGGGGCCATGGGACAGCTGCTATTTATTATGTTATAGGACAATCAGGCTGTAATCAGAAGTATTCAGATAACATCAGTGTCACTACTCAGGTAGCTTATATGTGCCTCCAAATATGTCTGCAATTTCGACTTCACACCAGTATCTTCCGAAGCCAAAATTAGTCGAAATGCACCAAAATTAAGTGATAGCCTAGGTCGTCGACATCAGTGGGGCCATTACAAATATACCTAAATTCCTCACATAGATGTCTATAGTCAAAGTCTTCCTGAAATGGCACAATGTGTAATAAAATAAAAATTCATTAAGAATAAAAAATGTTTTTAAATAACATGATTATTTAATTAAATATATAAAAATAAAGTAAATGAAAATAGCATAATTTTTATTAACATTTAAAAAAGTTTATATTCATTTAAATATACTGTTATGATATAACATTAATATATTATAATTATAAATAAACATTTTGTGCTTAAAATATGTTTATTTTAATTATTCTACACATTTCCAAATACTTCTGATGCTTCGGTTTCATAACAGCCCGAATAGCCAATTCAGTTCCAAATTCAAGGATACCGGGTAGTCGGATTTTGGAGATTTCTGAAATCAACTAACTTCCCCCGATCCAAATCCCTTTTGGGCCAGATCTGGCTTTATTCTGTAGATTTATTGTTTAGCGGTAAAATAGGAAATAGGTTTTGTAGGATTTAAAAATGTCATTTCAAGTTTGTGTTAGGACACAGGACCCAAAGCATGCAGGCCAAAATAAATGGTGGAATTACTGTCCAACCACCTTGCCGACTTGGAATTATTCCCAGTAGTGGTATAAATATATGTAGATATGGGGAAATGTTCATGACTATAAATTGGCTATTTTCCTGAAATGCAACATCAAATGAAGAGGAGCTAACCCAGGATGAGAGCCCTTATAAAAATGGAGATCAGGATCTTTCATTGTTGGCTAAAGCCATCTTTATAAAGGCAGAGCTTTCTGGGTAGTGTTCTATGATTTATAGGAAGTTAATCTTTTCCCATGAGCAGATCATTAAAACGCTAAGTTAATGATCCATCTGTGGCACAAGCAGGAGAGCACTTTGAAATCTGGACTGCTAGCACACTATTGATTCTATGACTATACAGTCTTCAAGTCACTGAATTGGACATGGGATGACGGAGTAAGACTCAAGTTCTAAAAAAGATGAAACACATTTACGTGGTGTTAATTGCATGGATAAAAATATGGAAGTGAACAAAATCCCAAATCTGTGAGTATTTAGATTCTGACTACACTAGAAAAGAGGGAAAACCCTTTCTTTAATATTTGCATTCTATCATTTCATTCCTTTTGCTTATGTTATGTCATGTACTGTATTACGGGATATATTAACACTTTATAACTGTATGGTATTAATTTTAACATACTGATGCTATTTTGTGTAATGTTCATTTTATGGTGACAGGTTTTTAACCCCATTCAGTATAAATCACATTTTTAATTTTTGACTCAAGCCCTCTCCCAGTAATTACTCTGCATGTATACTACAGGTGCGCCAGCACTGATCATATAGACATTGAGAATTTTAAAGTTTTGTTTTATTTAGTCACTTCCTATGCTCCTGGAAAAGAATACATTGTGTGGACTGTGATAAACTTGCACTTGTACACAGTAGGATCACTTAACAGTGCAACACATAGTCTGATGAAATCACTAGAGATACAGGATACTCCATGCATATGAATGTAAGTATTCTCATTGCTTCCTGCAGCAAAAAAAAAAAAGGAAATTGACTTTTACTTGTTAGTGTGGGTAGTCCTGGTTTCTTGCAAACTGCTCTAATTTAACAATTTCATCTAATGGTAAGTATTTAAAATTTTTAACCAATGCAAAATGTAAAACATGCTTTTTAAAGTACTTTGAAAGCACATTAATATGCATTAACATTTGGAAGATGTATTTCCCTTTAACGACCCCATTCATTTTCTTTATCCACCATCACAAGGCATGTTTTATTCAGTTTTGCCTAATGACTGAGTAACACAAAATGATCTTTATGATAAGAGTCAGGACAATGCTGCCCAATAACTCTGACTGCTGACTGATCCTTCCAGATAAGAATCAACTGGTTGCTATGGCGTAACTGAGCAAACTTCATTTCAGCATCCAATGCACATGTTATAAACAGTATAAATACAGACATGACTTTCCATAAGAATCGGAACAGCATGGAGTGCACAGATTCCTCTCTCCTCCTTCTGCTACTTCACTCTGCCCAAGCGGCTCTCTCTGTCAGAGACTGGTCACATGACCACCTGAGGCTCTGACACATTGGCAGAGCAAGTGAGCAGGAGGAGGAGGGAGGAGTCTGTGCTGACTGCAGATTGCACAGATTCCCTACTGGAGAGCACAGCAAGGAACCAGTACACATTGCTTTCTTCCTTCGATGCCCATCTCTCACTGTTGGAATGAGCTTCTAACCCAGGATTATCACCAGAGAAAAAAGGTTCAGATATAAATTGATTCAGTGGTTTGAAGTGGATTGGCAAATGTCACAATGTGTTTTACAAAGAACAGAGCAAAGTCTTCTAGGGTCTGATACCATCTGGGCTTCTGATTTCTGGTCATGGTCCCTGTCAATGTTATTTATTAATTTTTTTGGTTCAGTTTAGGTGCAATGTAATCTCCTGCCTTCTCTGGTGTGTATGATGCACAATGAGATTGAATCTTATTTGTAACATATGCTAATCTGGGAATGCCCATTTGTTTCTAGTCAATATTGGATAAAATAATATTTAAAACAGGGTTTAAGGGTTTAAATAATCTCCTTTATTTTAATAAACTATAACATTAGCTAAGACCATTTGTGCTGCTGTGCATAACCAAGAACGTCTTCTTAGTACATTCTAGAATGCTGCAGAGTACCTGTGTACAATCACCAGATAAAAAGAGACCCCTTTACACAAAAAACATCAACTGAATGGGGTAAACACAATTTGTTGTCACTACTGTCAAACTGTCTTGTTATGATAAATAATAATATACCATAACAAAAAATAATATACAGAGCTGACAACAGTCGAAGGAATGAGGCCTGTGATCTTCCTCTCCTCAGACCCTATACAGAGACTGCCTGGGGGAGGCAGGGCAGTCAGAGACCCCCTCACACTTAAACCCTTCACAACCTTATGACGAGTTAATTCGTCGTGTAGTCTAGTCACAGAGCACACCGCCAGCCGGTCTAATACGGATCCGGGACAAAGCTCCTGGCCCCGATCGCGCTGATCACTCGATCACCGCGATAACATGCAAATTACATGGAAAAGTCAATGTGTTCACACATTGCCTCTAATTCACTCCCTGTGCTTCACATACTTATAGTGCAGAACAGAGAGTGATCTGCAAGTAAAAAATAAATAAATAAAACATTTCCTATAAAAAATAAATAAACTGTTAACCCCTTCCTTGCTTTGTAACTGTGATCAGTTTCCTTCTTACTTTATGGCCCTCATTTTGTTTTGTTTTTACAAACTTTTTTAATTTTTGCATTTTTAAAGTTTTTTTTAATAAATACATTTTATTGTAATATATTAATTTGATGACAGTTAACCCCTGCATGCCTGTTCTGTGATTCTTATGGCTCTAACATCACACTGGTCAGAGTTTTTTTCTGGGGGGTTTTATTGGGGGGGAGGGGGGGTTGGAACCTATATTTTAATTTTGTATCAGTTAGTTAATTTGTTAGGATACGTGAGTTAGTGTTGTACTAGTTATGTAGATTATTATTTATTTTATAGATTAAAAATAATGGGGGGGGGATTTTCCCCCCAATTTTCCCCTTTTGTGTGTATTTTTAATACTAAATTATAGATTATTTTTAATCATAGGGTATCAAAAGAAAGTTCTAACTGCCCTTTAAAAAACAACATATATCTTGTATTGGTGCGTTAAATGGCAGAGAGGAAAATTACATTTCAACAAACACATATTATTGGCCCTTGGCCCAGAAAATCCCTGGTCCTGAAAGGGGTTAAGGTGAAAGCTGAGTGAGCATCTAGCTAACTTGAGAAAGATTGAGTGAATGGGATCTATTCATTAAAAAAATGAACTGCGAAAATCAGGTTAAAATAGCCAAGTCAGAAGGATAGGCAAATTTGACTTGTTTACGCAGCTTTCTTGTTAGTGCACTGTATAGGGAATTTACTGTGGATCAGTGTGTGTGTGTGTGTGTGTGTGTGTGTGTGTGTGTGTGTGTGTGTGTGCATCTATAATAGGAGGAATTTGCATGGAGTGAGAATTAGGTATATTTGGGACTTTTGCATGCTGCCCATTCAATAATTTATACTTAATGGTTGGTCATGTACTGATATTGCAGCAAGTGTCAGGAGAGTGAAAACAAGGAGCGATAGCTGAGATCTTGTGTATATATCGATTGTACCTTTTTTTTTCTTTATATAGATCCCAATGCTTTTATTTCCTGTAATTGCTCCTCCACCACACCTATAGGGTGGGTAATTTCAAGCATACTTCTGCAGCTATATTTATATAGAAACATAGAATGTGTCGGCAGATAAGAACCCTTCGGTCCATCTAGTCTGCCCAATTTTTTTTGAGTACTTTTATTAGTCCCCCGTTCCCGGTCTTATAGCTAGGATAGCCTTGTGTCTATCCCACGCATGCTTAAAATCCTTGACTGTGTTTACCTCTACCACTTCTGCTGGAAGGCTATTCCATACATCCACTACCCTCTCAGTAAAGTAATACTTCCTGATATTACTTTTAAATCGTTGCCCCTCTAATTTAAGACTATGTCCTCTAGTTGTGGTAGTTTTTCTTCTTTTAAATATACTATCTTCCTTTACTGTGTTGATTCCCTTTATGTATTCCCTATATGTATGGATAGTACTTGAACTACCTGCAAGTTTGACACTAGTGCAGTTGGTACAAACCCAAAATGTTAATGAGAGTTAGCAATCTACATTTGCAAACACAAATTTAATTCCACTTGGGGGAATCTAGTGCTGCGGCATACAATTTTTTTTAAACACCTGCTGCTGGGGACTACATTTCCCATGATCCATAGTCAGCCTTGTAGCATATTTTCTTACTGAGCACCATGCTAACTGTACTTAAATGGAGATGAAATGACATACAATACCGGTTTTTTTTTCAGCCAGGCCTGGGACTCATATAGGATCAAATAGGAACCTAGCAACATCCCTGGTGGGTGGATCACGCATAATTTGATAAACATACTATTGATAAACCATTCAATATCATTAATACTGAAAATCATGTGCCACCAAATAATGACATTCAAATACTAAAACCCCCACTAAGCCAAGCTTGTAAAACTGCATCTGTGCCGCAGAGTACCAACAAACACATACTTGATCATGTATACTTTACTAAAAAGAATAAACATTAAACTCCCCTTCCTAAGTGACAAAGCAGGGTTGTCACCCTAAATCTATTAGAAATCTCTAGTTGGACGGATTTGCAGAATCCAGAATATTCAATAAATGCTCAGCCATTTTGATACCTTTAACTGTGCTTTCACAGTCAGATCATGAAAACCCCCGGCATTTTGTTTTTCATGATCAACATCAATTTTAAATGTTTGAAACACGAATCATGCAAAGATATGCACAAAGCAGTCAGCAAACCTTACCTGGGCAAGTAAAGTAAACGAAAAGAAAAAAAAAAACAAACACACCCCAAAACAACAACAAGATTACTAAAAAGAGAGGCAGACCTGATTTCAAGGGAATACCACTTATTCTTACTTAAATTCATTGCTGCTAATTGTGAATGAAGACTAAATTCTCCAAATGTTTTCATCAGGCAGAATGCTATTTCTGAGTGTTTAAAACACTTTTTAAATGGTGCTCAGGTTGATGAGGTATTCATGATCATTATAAGTCTAACAAATACATCCTGGCTGTCACGTTAGGGAGCTCAGATTGATAAACAACTTAGACAACAGGTCAAGCAATCCACAGCTATGTAGAAGTGGTCTTGTGCCTGTAAAAAGGTTTTTTTTAAGCCTTGTTTAACAGGTTTGTTTTCTTTACATGTGCAAAAAATGTATTTTCCACAACAGCTGGAGTGGGATAGGCTACATTTGGCTTGTATGGAAATTATAATGGCATCTGACTAAAACTCAATACAAAGATGTTCTTGCTCCATATGGTGCATACTAACTTACTTATGTTTCCTTTACTATTAGACCAGATAAATAGACTATGAACAATTCCACCAATACTTCTAGCTCACGTCAGATTGAAAACACAGTCAAGGCATGCGTGTACCTGGTGGACTTCCTCATCTGCTCAACATTCACCATCATGATCATGCAGACCGTATTGAAGGAATCAGTCCTGAAAAAGGAGGTGCGCTTCTTCATTCTATGCCACCACCTGTGGTGCTTGACTTTATTCTTTGGATTTGGAACCGTATTCACTGGAATAAGGGCATTCATGTTTAATGTTCCGGTCCTCGCGTGCTGGATCATTTTTGCAGTGCAGATAACAATTGGTAGAGGACTTCTGATGACCCTCGTCTTGATGGCATTGAACACTTGCATTGCTGTCTGTTGGCCACTTAGATACCTGGCATTTGTCCACTCAATGAAACTTAAAGTTATTGTATGCATATGGCTCATCGCATTGCTGGATCCAGTTGTGTCAGTCATATATGAAAGCATCGTAAACTCTCAAAAGTTCATTTTAAGCCTGGATCCAACATGCCCAAGTAGTATGACCAGCCTAGCTTCCAGAATAGTAGGTATCATTTTCATAATTATTGTGGTGAGCATTATCTTGGTTTCATATATTCTATTATTTAGGGAAGGGAAACGATCTGGACATTTCAACAGCTCCAACTACCATGCCAGGAGGACCATCATTATACATGGGGTACAAATTGCTTTGCACATCGTCCCAACCTTTGTGACCATTTCCATAGGTGGAAAGCTGAATTATATCATTTTGGACCTGACCAGTTTTATTATTTTCTCCTTTGCCCAATGCTTCAGTCCTTTCGTGTATGGCTTAAGATGTCCAGAACTGAGAAACAGATTAATTTTAAGGCAACATTGCTGTGCAAAGTCATGCCTAAACTAACAAAAGGATCACGTGTCCAAAACAAGGGGTATATTACCGACTTGGTTGGATTGGGACTTGCAAAATTTCATGTAGCATAAATATGTACAAAGTTCCATTCTTAAAGGGACATGATCAAGCATTGCTTCTTCACCTATTGGAATCCCTATCTTTGGAATAATGTTATTGTTTATGTTCTCACTTTTTTCACTGTTTGGAAAACAAATCCAAATATTATACTCTCTATTTTTGCAAAATTAATTGAATTATCAGGATTATTTTGTTGAGAAACAATGGGGATTTGTACAGAAAATTAGCAAGTGATTAGGTCTCCCCTCCAGTGTGTTTAAATGAGTGCCAATAAGACTTACTAAGGAAGGTGTGAAATAAAGGTGCTGTTACACTTGTTATCACTGAAGAAGCTCACTTGGTCGCAAGCCAACAAAATGGCAGAGCATATTATTCATTTTACAGTGATACCACAAGTATGGCTGTGTGCATTGGTCCACTAGTTCAGCATCCCTCTAGACATTTCCTTTTTGTACTAAATGGCCAGGTTAGGGCTGATACTAAGCAGCATTCAAAACTTGATAATGTTTCTTTAACAAAAGTTACTTAAGTTACTTAGTTAATTACTGGGTTAGACAGCAGTATGTAAAATTCCACTTAAAGCCGGAGGCCATCTTTATCAATCATTTAAACCATGACTGTTACACTCCTGTTAAATATTAATGGGATCACTGAAATATTAGCGTGTAACTAAGGTGTACTATGTTGTCACTGTATTACTCTGTTTATAAAATGTATTAATTTGTTATAAAATAACTATTTGGCTTATTCGTCATTAATCATAGCTATTAGGGTATAGAAGCAAAACATAGAAACATAGAAGGCCAATAAACATAAAAAGGCCAATAAAGTGAGAAAATGTTCATTCATATATACCGTATTTATCGGCGTATAACACGCGCCGGCGTATAACACGGACCTCATTTTAAGAAGGAAATTTCAGGAAAAAATACTTAAATTTCAAATAAAGAACTTTGAAGCCCAATATGCCATTTTAATATGCCAGGATATTGCCCCCAATATGCCATTTAATATGCAGGATATTGCCCCCAATATGCCATTTAATATGCCAGGATATTGCCCCCAATATGCCATTTAATATGCAGGATATTGCCCCCAATATGCCATTTTAATATGCCAGGATATTGCCCCCGATATGCCATTTTAATATGCCAGGATATTGCCCCCAATATGCCATTTAATATGCCAGGATATTGCACCCAATATTCCATTTAATATGCAGGATATTGCCCCCAATATGCCATTTTAATATGGCAGGATATTGCCCCCAATATGGCATTTTAATATGGCAGGATATTGCCCCCAATATGCCATTTTAATATGCCAGGATATTGCCCCCAATATGCCATTTTAATATGCCAGGATATTGCCCCCAATATGCCATTTTAATATGCCAGGATATTGCCCCCAATATGCCATTTAATATGCCAGGATATTGCCCCCAATATGCCATTTAATATGCCATGATATTGCCCCCAATATGCCAGGATATTGTCCCTTAGCATGCTCGTTATGCCACCCTCCTCCCCCCCTTCCCTAGTCCCCAGTACTTACCTCGTTCCTGCTCTGTCCCCCGGTGCTCTGAAGCTGCGTGGCTGTGAGGGAAGCGTTGTGAGCTTCCCTCCAGCCGCGCGGAACAATAAAGTTTGTTTAAAAAAAAGCAGCTGCTGTATCCAGGTCCCAGGGCTAGAGAGGAAATGAACTAAGTGATAGCCAAGCAGAGCTAAAACAGATGGGACTGAGGGATAGCAGAACTGAAATACAGAGTGCAGGGCTACAGGACTAAGGCAAGACATGAGCAAGATAAAGCAGAAACCAACTAAGAATAAACAAGGCAAGGCTCAGGGTTGCAGATAATAACATAAGAATACTGCAGGTAACAGGACTAAGGAACACAAGAGACACATACAAAGGAATAAATATAGCCTAACACTAAGGATGGTAAAGGTGGGGGTTTGGTTCAAACAAATTGGCCAATTTAGATGTTAGCTTGCCAACCACGTCAAGGTAGCACACATTAGGCAAGTCCCTAACTAATACATAATATTAGCAAAGCATAAATAGAATCTAAGGCACATAAATGGCATTGAACTTAAACACAGAGGAAATACCTGTAGACTGCTGCAAAGGACTGAACAGAAACAAGTGCGGTATAAATAATAAACTGACAAGGCAGAGAAAAGTAATCGTAAGTCCACTGTTCTCTGAATACCCTGCACTCCGCGTCAATTTTTATTTTTTTACATAATGATTACCTAGGGATTGAAAATTGCTATTAGTAAAATACCAATAAATACAGAGCTACAAAACAATATACCAGCAATAATGACTAAACTAAAATAAAACATGTCAGCGCTCAGCAATAGTGCAAAATGGTCAGCGCTCAGCAGTAACGCCTATATTGCACCCACAGCACTTGGCTTGCACTCATATAGCACCCACACAATTTGGTATGCCACAGTGTTAATTTGCCCCACAGAGCATGTTATTTTGCACTACAGAACATGCCACAGCATTACTTTGCCAATTAAAATAAGCCATTGTCAGGTACCAATTAACATACCACAGTCACGTTGTCATTAACATATGCAACAGCCAGTTGGCCGTTTAAAATATGCCACTGTTTGTCCATTAAATATGCCATAGCCAGCTTGCCAATTAATAAGCCACAGACAATTTTCGCATTAATATCCCAGTGTTATTTTGCCACTAATAAGCCACAGCCAATTTTCCCATTAATATGCCAGTATTATTTTGCCATTAATAAGCCAGACAATTCCTATTAATATGCCAGTATGATTTGCCATTAATATGCCCCAGCCAATTTTGCCAGTTATATGCCAGTATATTATTTTGCCACTAATATGCCACAGCCAATTTACCCAGTAATATGCCAGTATTATTTTGCCATTATTATACCATTGCTAATTTGCCCAGTAATATGCCAGTATTATTTTGTCATAGCCAATTTGCCCAGTAATATGTCAGTATTATTTGTCATTATTATGCCCCAGCCAATTTGTCCAGTAATATGCCAGTATTATTTTGCCATTATTATTCCCCAGCCATTTTCCCCAGTACAAGCAATCTTCCCTCCTGCACGGAGGAGGCAAATACAGTCACCGGATATGACGTGTGTCATATCCGGTGGCACTGATTTTTTTTTTATTTTGAAACTTTTTCTTTCACCTGGTGTGGTCCGCACCCCCCACGGGCCGGATCAAAACTGCCTGCGGGCAGTAGTTTGGAAATCCCTGGCGTAGTAGGAGAGCTAGATCGACAAGGTTGGCATGGAGAGCGTGGTGCCAAAAATAGGAGGATCACATTGCATGTGTGACTGTGTGTGTACGTGTGGCTGCATCTGACATTACATGTGTTTGCACATGTGCCTGCATATGTATGTGTGCCAGGGCATGCTTAGTGCCCACATTATTTGATTTGCACATGGTTAGTATTTAAAAGCCTCATTTTTGACTGCTTCACCCCATCCCTTTTACTATTTTAATAGATGTTCATCTGTATTTTCAGCTACAAATGTGTTCTATAAATGGCACCAAGAAATGTGGAACATAAATCTAAAACAGGGTTAGAGGAACAATGTATTTTGTGTTCCACTTTTTATATATAAATATAAACCTAGTTCCTGGATAAACTAGTAAATGATTACTTTTAAAAACAAAGAGGCATATTTAATTTAGAATAAATATGTAACACTTTAATGGGTATTTTTAGAATTGATGGTGATTTACAAGCCAGCCCAATGCACATAGGGGGTCAAGTATAATCATGGTGCACATGCAGATAGCGGCCAATAATGGCGCTATTGGCGTGTACACATGGGCAGACTCTCTACAAATTTTGCTGCTTGCGCTGGTTACGTTCTTTTTGGTTGTGCCAGTGCTCATTGCGCCGGTGCAGCCAATGTATAACAAATCAAGCGCTGAAAAGATCCTTTTACTGTTGGGAAATCTTCGCCAAATGGTCCTTCTCCCACACTGAAAAGTGGCGGGACTTCTGAAAGGTGCAATCACTGTTATACATAACAAACATCAGTTGTGCCTTTTTTTTTTTTTTTTACCTCTCACAAGACTTAATAGTCCAGGACTTTTTATACATAACCCCAATAGACTCACAACAGACACCTGTCTTAAGCTACCATGTGAAATCCAGATGCATGCATTGGCATACCTTTAACACAGGACAAAACAGGCATCTGCCCTGGGCTTAGACATTAGATGCGGACCAACAAGAGCTGGCCTTTTCACCCAGCAGCCAAAGTAACTATGATATTTCTAAATGATGTGCACTTCACAGCCAGGCCCACACTATTGTGCAGACAACTGTGCAGTGCTGTATTTACCGCGAGGCATCCTAGGCGAATGACTAGGGCGGCAAAAAAAAGCACTGAAAAAAATAAAATTTAAAAATAAAAAATCCGGCCCTTTAAAAAAAAAAAAAAAAAGACCGCGCTTGCAGGCAGAGACGGAGGTGAGAGGGGATTGGAAGATCTCCGTGCTGCCTGTTCGGCTCCCCGTGCAGTGTGCCGACACGGAAGTGCCGACAGTCACGTGACGGGCGCGCTGACGTCATACGCGCGCCCGGTCACGTGACCTGTCGGCACAATCGCCGGGAAGCCGAACAGGCAGCATGGAGGGACCATGCTGCCTGCCACTAGCCACCAGGGAAAGGTAATTACTGATGGGAGTCAGAGTGTGTGTGATGGGAGACAGTGTGTGTGACTGAGTGTGATGGGAGTCAGAGTGTGTGTGATGGGAGACAGTGTGTGTGACAGTGTGTGTGACTGAGTGCTGATGGGAGTCAGAGTGTGTGTGATGGGAGACAGTGTGTGTGACTGAGTGTGATGGGAGTCAGAGTGTGTGTGATGGGAGACAGTGTGTGTGACTGAGTGTGATGGGAGTCAGAGTGTGTGTGATGGGAGACAGTGTGTGTGACTGAGTGTGATGGGAGTCAGAGTGTGTGTGACTGAGTGCTGATGGGAGTCAGAGTGTGTGTGATGGGAGACAGTGTGTGTGATGGGAGTCAGAGTGTGTGTGATGGGAGACAGTGTGTGTGACTGAGTGTGATGGGAGTCAGAGTGTGTGTGATGGAAGACAGTGTGTGTGATGGGAGTCAGTGTGTGTGACTGAGTGTGATGGGAGTATGAGCTTGATGTGAGTCTGAATGTTATGTGTGATGTGGGGTCATGAAATGGAGGTGATGGGGTATGTCTTAGGTGTGTAACGTGGGTGTGCAGCTTGGGTAGGGGGGTGCCCGGATTTTGTCTGCCTAGGGCAGCACAAAATCAAGATACACCACTGCAACTGTGCAGAGATATTTGGCTTTTTCATGTATGCTGAGCAGGGCTGGTGCAAGACTTTTTGCTGCCCTAGGCGAACATATATTTTGCCGCCCCTTACTGATCCTACCCTCAGGCATTTACACACACTGTAACACAGTGTCACATACATATGCAGGCACATGTAATGTGCAGCCACACGTACACACACAGTAACACATGCAATGTCACATGCACATGCTTTTTCTCCCTCCCCCAATGCCAGTGATCTGGTGTCACTTTTTCCCCTTCCCTCCCAATACCTGGTGTCACTTTTCTCCCCTGTTTGTTTTCCCCTCCCTCCCTATGCCTGGTGTCATTTTGTTTCCCCCCTCCCTCCCTATGCCTGGTGTCATTTTGTTTCGCCCCTCCCTCCATATGCCTGGTGTCATTTTGCCCCCCACCCCCTATGCGTGGTGTCATTTTGGTTCCCCCCTTTCCCCCAGAGCACACACCTGCTGTTGGGTTTATGACTGGAGAAGCAGAGCACACACACGAGCTGTTGGGTTTATGACTGGAGAAGCGGAGCATACACGAGTTGTTGGGTTTATGACTGGAGAAGCAGAGCACACACCAGTTGTTGGGTTTATGACTGGAGAAGCAGAGCACACGAGTTGTTGGGTTTATGACTGGAGAAGCAGAGCACACACGTGCTGTTGGGTTTATGACTGGAGAAGCAGAGCATACACGAGCTGTTGGGTTTATGACTGGTGAAGCGGAGCATACACGAGTTGTTGGGTTTATGACTGGAGAAGCAGAGCACACACGAGTTGTTGGGTTTATGACTGGAGAAGCAGAGCACACGAGTTGTTGGGTTTATGACTGGAGAAGCAGAGCACACACGTGCTGTTGGGTTTATGACTGGAGAAGCAGAGCACACACGTGCTGTTGGGTTTATGACTGGAGAAGCAGAGCACACACACAAGTTGTCGGGTTTATGACTGGAGAAGCAGAGCACACACGAGGTATTGGGTTTATGACTGGAGAAGCAGAGCACACATGAGTTGTTGGGTTTATGACTGGAGAAGCAGAGCACATACGTGCTGTTGGGTTTATGACTGGAGAAGCAGAGCACACACGTGCTGTTTGGTTTATGACTGGAGAAGCAGAGCACACACAAGGTTTTGGGTTTATGACTGGAGAAGCAGAGCACACACGAGTTGTTGGGTTTATGACTTGAGAAGCGGCGCATACACGAGTTGTTAGGTTTATGACTGGAGAAGCAGAGCACACACCAGTTGTTGGGTTTATGACTGGAGAAGCAGAGCACACGAGTTGTTGGGTTTATGACTGGAGAAGCAGAGCACACACGTGCTGTTGGGTTTATGACTGGAGAAGCAGAGCACACACGTGCTGTTGGGTTTATGACTGGAGAAGCAGAGCACACACACAAGTTGTCGGGTTTATGACTGGAGAAGCAGAGCACACACGAGGTATTGGGTTTATGACTGGAGAAGCAGAGCACACATGAGTTGTTGGGTTTATGACTGGAGAAGCAGAGCACACACGTGCTGTTGGGTTTATGACTGGAGAAGCAGAGCACACACGTGCTGTTTGGTTTATGACTGGAGAAGCAGAGCACACACACAAGTTGTCGGGTTTATGACTGGAGAAGCAGAGCACACACAAGGTATTGGGTTTATGACTGGAGAAGCAGAGCACACATGAGTTGTTGGGTTTATGACTGGAGAAGCAGAGCACACACGAGTTGTTGGGTTTATGACTGGAGAAGCAGAGCACACAAACAAGTTGTCGGGTTTATGACTGGAGAAGCAGAGCACACACGAGTTGTTGGGTTTATGACTGGAGAAGCAGAGCACACACAAGGTATTGGGTTTATGACTGGAGAAGCAGAGCACACATGAGTTGTTGGGTTTATGACTGGAGAAGCAGAGCACACACGAGTTGTTGGGTTTATGACTGGAGAAGCAGAGCACACAAACAAGTTGTCGGGTTTATGACTGGAGAAGCAGAGCACACACAAGGTTTTGGGTTTATGACTGGAGAAGCAGAGCACACACGAGTTGTTGGGTTTATGACTTGAGAAGCAGAGCACACACGAGTTGTTGGGTTTATGACTGGAGAAGCAGAGCACACACACAAGTTGTCGGGTTTATGACTGGAGAAGCAGAGCACACACGAGTTGTTGGGTTTGTGATTGGAGAAGCAGAGCACACACAAGGTGTTGGGTTTATGACTGGAGAAGCAGAGCACACACTAGTTGTTGGGTTTATGACTTGAGAAGCAGAGCACACACGAGTTGTTGGGTTTATGACTGGAGAAGCAGAGCACACACACAAGTTGTCGGGTTTATGACTGGAGAAGCAGAGCACACACGAGTTGTTGGGTTTGTGATTGGAGAAGCAGAGCACACACGAGTTGTTGGGTTTATGACTGGAGAAGCAGAGCAAACACGAACTGTTGGGTTTATGACTGGAGAAGCAGAGCACACACAAGTTATTGGGTTTATGACTGGAGAAGCAGAACACACATGAGTTGTTGGGTTTATGACTGGAGAAGCAGAGCACAAACACGAGTTGTTGTGTTTATGACTGGAGAAGCAGAGCACACGCGAGTTGTTGGGTTTATGACTGGAGAAGCAGAGCACACATGAGTTGTTGGGTTTATGACTGGAGAAGCAGAGCACAAACACAAGTTGTTGGGTTTATGACTGGAGAAGCAGAGCCAGGGCCGGTGCAAAGATTTTTGCCGCCCTTGGCAAAATAAAATTTGCCGCCCCCCCCCCCCCCCCCATTATCATATTATTTTCCCATATCATGACATCACATGTTCCACCCCTTTCTCAGCATTTAAATTAAAAGAGAGTTAACAGAGTTTCATGTTGCAATAAAGCCCCCCTATTAAGAATGGTGGAGAATAAGTACCATAACTTAAGCCTCAATATGCCAGGATTATTCCCCTCAATACCCCAGGATTATACCCCACAATATGCCAGGATTTAGCCACCCAATATGCCAGGATTATTCCCCTCAATATCCCAGGATTATGCCCCTCAATATCCCAGGATTATGCACCTCATTATCCCAGGATTATGCCCCTCAATATGCCAGGATTATGCCCCTCAATATCCCAGGATTTTGCCCCACAATATGCCAGGATTTAGCCACCCAATATGCCAGGACTTTCCCCCACAATATGCCAGGATTTAGCCACCCAATATGCCAGGACTTTCCCCAAAAATATGCCAGGACTTGGCCACCCAATATGCCAGGACTTTCCCCCACAATATGCCAGGACTTAGCCACCCAATATGCCAGGACTTTCCCCCACAATATGCCAGGACTTAGCCACCCAATATGCCAGGACTTTCCCTCAAAATATGCCAGGACTTCCTTCCCTTACTTACCTCGTCGCTGCTGCTGCTGCTGTGTCTCCAGTGCAGGTCCGTCCGTGGCTGTGAGGGAAGCAATGTGCGCTCCCCTCCAGCCAATGCGCATTAAATAAAGTTTGTTTAAAAAAAAAAACAACTTTACTGAATGCGCATTGGCTGGAGGGGAGCGCACAACGCTTCCCTCTCAGCCACAGGCGGCCCAGCACCGGAGACGCAGCGACGCCGACGAGGTAAGTAAGGTGGAGGATTTTTTTTTTTTTTTTTGAAGCAGGGTTCCGGCGCCCCCCAGCTGCCTAGGTCGCCTTACTGGTGGCGCCGGCCCTGAGCAGAGCACACACACGAGTTGTTGGGTTTATGACTGGAGAAGCAGAGCACACACGAGTTGTTGGGTTTATGACTGGAGACAGGGCCGTCTTTAACGCGGGGCAAACGGGGCAGCTGCCCTGGGCCCAGTTACTCCTGGGGGGCCCCAAGGCAGCTGTCCCGTGGGCCCCCAGCCCTGCTTGCCGCGTTCACAGCGCATTGCGCTTGTGAACGCTTTTTTCCGGCAAGCCGCATCCGATGGATGCGACGACCGAAAAAAAAAAAAAAAATATGACGCCGGATGTGACTGTTTCCCTCCTCCGTGCAAGAGGGAAGACTGCACGGAGGAGACATCCGGCGTGGGACACAGAGCAGTGAACTGTAAGTACTAGGGAAGGGGGGTGGGGGGACTGGCACAATATTACTGGGCATCTGGCTGGCACAATAATACTGGGCATCTGAATAGCAGAATATTACTGGGCTCTGGCTGGCACAATATTATTGGGCATCTGAATGGCAGAATATTACTGGGCTCTGGCTGGCACAATATTACTGGGCTCTGGCTGGCACAATATTACTGGGCATCTGAATGGCAGAATATTACTGGGCTCTGGCTGGCACAATATTACTGGGCATCTGGCTAGCAGGCACTATATTACTGGGCTCTGACTGGCACGATATTACTGGGCCCTGACTGGCACTATATTACTGGGCATCTGAATGGCAGAATATTACTGGGCTCTGGCTGGCAGAATATTACTGGGCTCTGGCTGGCACAATATTACTGGGCATCTGAATGGCAGAATATTACTGGGCTCTGGCTGGCACAATATTACTGGGCATCTGGCTGGCACAATATTACTGGGCTCTGACTGGCACAATAATACTGGGCATCTGACTGGCACAATAATACTGGGCATCTGGCTGGCATAATATTACAGGCATCTGGCTGGCATAATATTACAGGCATCTGGCTGGCACTATATTACTGGGCTCTGACTGGCATAATATTACAGGCATCTGGCTGGCACTATATTACTGGGCTCTGACTGGCATAATATTACAGGCATCTGGCTGGCACAATATTACTGGTCTCTGACTGGCACAATAATACTGGTATCTGACAGGGACAATATTCCTGGTATCTGACAAGCACAATATTCCTGGTATCTGACTGGCACAATATTACAGGTATCTGGCTGGCACAATATTACTGGGCATCTGGCTGGCACAATATTACTGGGCATCTGGCTGGCACAATATTACTGGGCTCTGACTGGCACAATAATACTGGGCATCTGACTGGCACAATATTACAGGCATCTGACTGGCACAATATTACTGGGCATCTGACTGGCACAATATTACTGGGGTCTGAATTTCACAATATTCCTGGGCTCTGACTGGCACAATATTCCTGGGCTCTGACTGGCACAATATTACTGGGCTCTGACTGGCACAATAATACTGCGCTCTGAATGGCACAATATTACTGGCATCTGAATGGCACAACAATTATGGCATATGTGTGTGTGTGGGGGGGGGGTAACATTGCGATGGATGGCGGGATTGCATGCAGGGGAGGGGGCAGGGTCCAGGGGGCCCAAGCAAATGCTTGCCCAGGGTCCAATCACTATTAAAGACGGCCCTGACTGGAGAAGCAGAGCACACACGAGTTGTTGGGTTTATGACTGGAGAAGCAGAGCACACACGAGTTGTTGGGTTTATGACTGGAGAAGCAGAGCACACACGAGTTGTTGGGTTTATAACTGGAGAAGCAGAGCACACACGAGTTGTTGGGTTTATGACTGGAGAAGCAGAGCACACACGAGTTGTTGGGTTTATAACTGGAGAAGCAGAGCACACACGAGTTGTTGGGTTTATGACTGGAGAAGCAGAGCATACACGAGCTGTTGGTTTTATTAATGACCCACAGAAACCTTCTTAGCAGAGCAAACTGATGGAGACAAATTGAGACTTACAAACAGCTGCAAAATCCACATTTATTTTACTCTTTTTTTTTTAAAGTAACATTTCTGAATGTTTCTGGGGGGCAAGGAAACCCCAAGGTGGAAGAGAGGATGACTGAATCCAATGAGTTTCCACAAAGCACATAACACCTTTGCCATAGGTGGCTTGGATGGTTTTGTAAACATCTGGACTTCCTTTAACAAAAAGCATCTCTGCCAGTTCCACCGCTACCCCACAAGTATTGCATATCTGGCCTTCCAATCGATGACATTGTTGAGCACCTGTCTACTTAAGTCAAGTAACAGACGCCAAGACCAGGCCCAGGAGAGGCTGCTTCACCTGCTTCTCCTCCCCCAGCAAGGAGAATGTATTAATTTTCTGTTGGCTCATGAATAGCGTTATTGGAAGATATTCATGACTGACTATAGGACTGAGGGAGATTTTATCACATCCTCCCAAGCTTTCAATTTCCATCAGTTGATAGATGTCTGGCAGATAAAATTATGCTCAGTTGTTCTATCCATAAGTATATCAACCCACACTGCATTTCTTGACCTCTATTATTTCTGCTTCCTTAAAATACAGTTTTTCTGCAATTAAAGCTGACATTTTTCTGTAAATGAAAGGAGCCCAGGAATGCTTGAATGAAACATCAGGCTAGACATCGCAAAATACATGAACAGAATAAAAGTCTCTCTTTTGCACATGGTACTGTGACTGACAACACTGTGTCTGGGAAGGGCGTTTTCACCTGTACCGTAAAAACAAAAAAAGGCATTGTCTATTTTAACATGTTTAAAATGTATGTGTGACATCTTATCTGTAAACAAATGATTAACGAGGTGCGTTGTAAAAAAAAAAAAAAAAGTTAAACTGGAGCTCAGCAGAGTCGAATGTAGAGAGCAAAACACTTGGGGAGAAGTCTGTGCTGACAGAATGAGAAAATGTATCTATCTGCAATTTTACCCATATATTTATGTCTAATTTGATTATTACATAACCCCTTAATGCATTTGGACATATATATACGTCCTGAAAAGCATATATACATCCTCCGTTTACATATATATACGTCCTGAAAAGCATATATACATCCTCCGTTTACATGTAGCGTTGCGCTAACTACATGCATGCAGCTACTCTCAGAGGCTGCTTCGGATCCAAAGCAGCCTCTGAGAGTGTTTTCAGTCCCTCCCCCGCCCGCGCATACAATCATCGTGAATGTGATTGTATGGCGTTAACACATAAGTGAATGCTGATCACTCGATAGAGGCATCATGCAACACCTTCTGTGTCCCCCTGGGCACCGTGAACTGTTGGGTTTATGGCTGGAGAAGCAGAGCACACACAAGTTGTTGGGTTTATGACTTGTGAAGCAGAGCACACACGAGTTCAGGGCCGTCTTTAACGCGGGGCAAACGGGGCAGCTGCCCTGGGCCCAGTTACTCCTGGGGGGCCCCAAGGCAGCTGTCCCGTGGGCCCCCAGCCCCTGCTTGCCGCGTTCACAGCGCATTGCGCTTGTGAACGCTTTTTTCCGGCAAGCCGCATCCAATGGATGCGACGGCCGAAAAAAAAAAAAAACTGACGCCGGATGTGACTGTTTTCCTCCTCCGTGCAAGAGGGAAGACTGCACGGAGGAGACATCCGGCGGGGGACACGGAGCAGCTTCATGTAAGTACTTGGGAAGGGGGGGGGGGGGCTTGGCGGGGGGCTGACTGGCACAGTATTACAGGCATCTGACTGGCACACTATTACTGGGCTCTGACTGGCACAATATTACTGGGCATCTGACTGGCACACTATTACTGGGCTCTGACTGGCACAATATTACTGGGCATCTGACTGGCACAATATTACTGGGCATCTGACTGGCACAATATTACAGGCATCTGACTGGCATAATATTACAGGCATCTGACTGGCACAATATTACAGGCATCTGACTGGCACAATATTCCTGTGCTCTGACTGGCACAATATTACAGGCATCTGACTGGCACAATATTACAGGCATCTGACTGGCATAATATTACAGGCATCTGACTGGCACAATATTCCTGGGCTCTGACTGGCACAATATTACAGGCATCTGACTGGCACAATATTCCTGTGCTCTGACTGGCACAATATTCCTGTGCTCTGACTGGCACAATATTACAGGCATCTGACTGGCATAATATTACAGGCATCTGACTGGCACAATATTACAGGCATCTGACTGGCATAATATTACAGGCATCTGACTGGCACAATATTACAGGCATCTGACTGGCATAATATTACAGGCATCTGACTGGCACAATATTACAGGCATCTGACTGGCATAATATTACAGGCATCTGACTGGCACAATATTCCTGGGCTCTGACTGGCATAATATTACAGGCATCTGACTGGCACAATATTACAGGCATCTGACTGGCACAATATTACAGGCATCTGACTGGCACAATATTCCTGTGCTCTGACTGGCACAATATTACAGGCATCTGACTGGCATAATATTACAGGCATCTGACTGGCACAATATTACAGGCATCTGACTGGCATAATATTACAGGCATCTGACTGGCACAATATTACAGGCATCTGACTGGCATAATATTACAGGCATCTGACTGGCACAATATTACAGGCATCTGACTGGAACAATATTACAGGCATCTGACTGGCATAATATTACAGGCATCTGACTGGCACAATATTGCAGGCATCTGACTGGCATAAAATTACAGGCATCTGACTGGCACAATATTCCTGGGCTCTGACTGGCACAATATTACAGGCATCTGACTGGCACAATATTACAGGCATCTGACTGGCATAATATTACAGGCATCTGACTGGCACAATATTCCTGGGCTCTGACTGGCATAATATTACAGGCATCTGACTGGCACACTATTACAGGCATCTGACTGGCATAATATTACAGGCATCTGACTGGCACAATATTACAGGCATCTGACTGGCATAATATTACAGGCATCTGACTGGCACAATATTACAGGCATCTGACTGGCATAATATTACAGGCATCTGACTGGCACAATATTACAGGCATCTGACTGGCATAATATTACAGGCATCTGACTGGCACAATATTACAGGCATCTGACTGGAACAATATTACAGGCATCTGACTGGCATAATATTACAGGCATCTGACTGGCACAATATTACAGGCATCTGACTGGCATAAAATTACAGGCATCTGACTGGCACAATATTCCTGGGCTCTGACTGGCACAATATTACAGGCATCTGACTGGCACAATATTACAGGCATCTGACTGGCATAATATTACAGGCATCTGACTGGCACAATATTCCTGGGCTCTGACTGGCATAATATTACAGGCATCTGACTGGCACACTATTACAGGCATCTGACTGGCATAATATTACAGGCATCTGACTGGCACAATATTACAGGCATCTGACTGGCATAATATTACAGGCATCTGACTGGCACAATATTACAGGCATCTGACTGGCACAATATTCCTGGGCTCTGACTGGCACAATATTCCTGGTATCTGACTGGCACAATATTCCTGGGCTCTGACTGGCACAATATTACTGGGCTCTGAATGGCACAATATTACAGGCATCTGACTGGCACAATATTACTGGGCTCTGAATGGTACAATATTACTGGGCTCTGAATGGCACAATATTACTGGGCTCTGACTGGCACAATAATACTGCGCTCTGAATGGCACAATATTACTGGCATCTGAATGGCACAACAATTATGGCATATGTGTGTGTGTGGGGGGGGGGTAACATCGCGATGGATGGCGGGATTGCATGCAGGGGAGGGGGCAGGGTCCAGGAGGCCCAAGCAAATGCAAATGCTTGCCCAGTGTCCAATCACTATTAAATACGGCCCTGCACGAGTTGTTGGGTTTATGACTGGAGAAGGAGAGCACACACAAGGTATTGGGTTTATGACTGGAGAAGCAGAGCACACACGAGTTGTTGGGTTTATGGCTGGAGAAGCAGAGCACACGCGAGTTGTTGGGTTTATGACTTGAGAAGCAGAGCACACACGAGTTGTTGGGTTTATAACTGGAGAAGCAGAGCACACGCGAGTTGTTGGGTTTATGACTGGAGAAGCAGAGCACACACGAGTTGTTGGTTTTATTAATGACCCACAGACACTTTCTTAGCAGAGCAAACCGATGGAGACAAATTGAGACTTACAAACAGCTGCGAAATCCACATTTATTTTACTCTTTTTTTTAAAAGTAACATTTCTGAATGTTTCTGGGGGGCAAGGAAACCCCAAGGTGGAAGACAAGGGTGACTGAATCCAATGAGTTTCCACAAAGCACATAACACCTTTGCCACAGGTGGCTTGGATGGTTTTGTAAACATCTGGACTTCCTTTAACAAAAAGCATCTCTGCCAGTTCCACCGCTACCCCACAAGTATTGCATACCTGGCCTTACAATGGATTACATTGTTGAGCACCTTTCTACTTAAGTCAAGTAACAGACGCCAAGACCAGGCCCAGGAGAGGCTGCTTCACCTGCTTCTCCTCCCCCAGCAATGAGAATGTATTAATTTTCTGTTGGCTCATAAATAGCGTTATTGGAAGATATTCATGACTGACTATAGGACTGAGGGAGATTTTATCACATCCTCCCAAGCTTTCAATTTCCATCAGTTGATAGATGTCTGGCAGATAAAATTATGCTCAGTTGTTCTATCCATAAGTATATCAACCCACACTGCATTTCTTGACCTCTATTATTTCTGCTTCCTTAAAATACAGTTTTTCTGCAATTAAAGCTGACATTTTTCTGTAAATGAGGTGGTGTACTCACCAGGAGCCCAGGAATGCTAGAATGAAACATCAGGCTAGAGATTGCAAAATACATGAACTGAATAAAAGTCTCTCTATTGCACATGGTACTGTGACTGACAACACTGTGTCTGGGAAGGGCGTTTTCACCTGTACCGTAAAAACAAAAAAAGGCATTGTCTATTTTAACATGTTTAAAATGTATGTGTGACATCTTATCTGTAAACAAATGATTAACGAGGTGCGTTGTAAAAAAAAAAAAAAAAGTTCAACTGGAGCTCAGCAGAGTCGAATGTAGAGAGCAAAACACTTGGGGAGAAGTCTGTGCTGACAGAATGAGAAAATGTATCTATCTGCAATTTTACCAATATATTTATGTATAATTTGATTATTACTTAACCCCTTAACGCATTTGGACATATATATACGTCCTGAAAAGCATGGTCCGAGGACGTATATATACATCCTCCGTTTACATGTAGCGTTGTGCTAACCAGGGCTGGCCTTAAGTGTTTTGGCGCCTTGTGCGGGCTTCCCCCGTGGCGCACCCCCCCCCCCTCCGTCTCTTTCACCCCCCTATGTATGTGTCTCTCTCCCTTCCCATGTTTGTTCCTTTCCTCTTCCTTGCCATTTCTGTCTCTCTCTCCCCCCCCCTCCCCTGTTCTGTCTCCCCCCCCCCCGTCCCCTGTTCTGTCCCACCCTACCCCTGTTCTGTCTCTCACTCTCCCCCCCCTCCCCTTGTTTTCACTCTCCCCCAGCCCCTGTTCTGTCTGTCTCTCTCTCTCTCACCCCTCCCCTGTTCTGTCTCTCCCCCTCCCCCTGTTATCTTTCTCCCCCCTGCCCCTGTTCTGTCAGTCTGTCTCTGTCACCCCTCCCCTGTTCTGTCTCTCCCCCATCCACTGTTCTGGCTCTCTCTCCCCCCCTCCCCTTGTTATCTCTCTCTCTCCCCCAGTTCTGTCTCTCCCCCCTGCCCCTGTTCTGTCTGTCTCTCTCTCCCCCCTCCCCTGTTCTGTCTCTCCCCCATCCACTGTTCTGTCTCTCTCTCCCCCTCTCCCTGTTATCTCTCTCTAGCCCTGTTCAGTCTCTCCCCCCCTGCCCCTGTTCTGTCTGTCTGTCTCCCCCCTAACCCCTGTTCTGCCCCTCTCTCTCCCCCCTCCCCTACCTTTGCCTGCAATGTTGGATCCAGGGAGGGGGCGGAGCTAACCGGCACAGCGGTGTAGCTCCGCCCCCACCCTGTGAAGCAGAGCACAGTCTGCATTACGGGGAGCCATGGGCAGCAAGAGAAGGTGCTGCTCGGCTCCCTGTGCTTAATGCAGGCATGGGGAGCCGAGCAGCACTTTCTCATGGTACCAGTGGCTCCCCGTGAAGCAGATGCTGCTCTGCTTCACAGGGTGGGGGCGGAGCTACACCTCTCAGCCAGTTAGCTCCGCCCCCTATCCGGATCTAGCAGAGCCTGCCGAGCAGAGGGCTGGTGAGGGGGGATCTTTTGATCTCCCCCACCCAGTGCCTCTAGCGGCTTTTTTTTATTATTTGTTTAACTTTTTTTTTACTTTTTTTTATGGGAGGGAGCCCCCTAGGGTGTTGCTCCCTGTGCGCTCGCACAGGTCGCACACCCCTAAGGCCGGCCCTGGCGCTAACTACATGCATGCAGCTACTCTCAGAGGCTGCTTCGGATCCGAAGCAGCCTCTGAGAGTGCTTTCAGCCCCTCCCCCGCCCGTGCATACAATCACCTCGAATGTGATCGTATAGCGTTAACACACATAGGCAGTGAAAGCTGAACACTCGATAGAGGCATCATGCAACACCTTCTGTGTCCCCCTGGGCACCGCGATCGGTGGGTGCTGTATTGGAGGAGCATGCTCCTCCAATACAGCGTGCCCAGAGGAGAGCGACGGAAGAGAGAGAAAAAAAATCTCTTCCGTCGCTCTGAAAACGCTACTTGACTGCCCCTAGAGGCAGTTAGACAGTATTACAGTTAGACATGGAAAATTAAATAATTAAATAAAATAAATAAATGGAAAAGGCTAACTCTTGATCTACTAAACCTAGATCTAGGGTTAGGGTCATAAATAGGGTTATAATTAAGGGTTCGGGTGAGTACACGGGTTAGATTAAGGGGTTCGGGTAGATTTAGGGTTAGGGTAAATTTAGGGTTGGGGTTAAAAGGTCACTGTAGAAGAAAATGGTTAGAAAACAAAGAAACACTAATATTGTTTATTGCCCTATTAGTTGAAATAAAACATAGGCAAACATGGAAACATTTGTATTTCTAAACTCAGGACAAATAGTAGAAATATATAGACCGGGTCTTTTTTACCATTTGTAATTGTTTAAAAAAAAATCAGGTCAAAGTTAGAAGAAGTGTTTTTTATGGCATATTTTCATCATATTTTATATTTTTTTAATAGTAAATTATATCATATGATGAAAATAATGGTATCAAATTAAAGCCCTATCCGTACTTTAAAAAATGATATATAACTTGTGTGGGTGGACTGAACATAAAGAAAGAAATTCACAGTTCAGTAAACATATGACAAAAATAATGGAATTCTGGTCTTCAAGGTACATCAAATGCAGCATAGCACTCGGTCACTAAGGGGTTAAAGGGACACTCCAACCAAAAAATTATGAAAGGGTTTATTTTTTTTATTTTGCATTGTTGATTTCAGATATGTCTTTTGTTTTTGTTATGCAAATTAATTTTTTATATATTTTACTAAACAAGTGTGACTGGGTGCTGCCATTTTGTGAAAAATAGTGCTTTTAGGTGCCCCCCCAGAGATTTTACAGCATTAGTATCTCACTTTGGGGGAGACACAGAATGCAGTCTATAAGTCATTAGACTTGCACTGAATGGAAGGGTAATGTAACTATTGCATCACAAGGGGGCAGAGTTATGGTCCTGTTTGATCAGGTCAATCTCCACTTTGTGTTGGAAGGCAGGTAAAAGAAAGTTGTACACAGCCACCTAGTCCTGCCCACTATGATACACAGGAACCAGTAAGAGATCAGGGGGGTGTCATATGACATCATCATGCAGGCCTTGCTGGAAGATTTCGGAGAATGTTGCATCATGGGTAAAATTCTTAAAATGGATGCTGGAGATTAACAATTTTATATACAATTAATTCAAACACAGGTACACTAGTTCCATCTTTTGTAAGTGGTAGTGTCCCTTTAACTCAAATCGTACACATTCCATATGCAAAAGTTCACTTATTTACATACAGGTGGGAAGAATTTTATTTTTCTTCCCTCCTCCATTTTTTCTTCATCTGGTGTGACCGGGCCCCGGCAGGTCCGCCATTATCGCCCCTCACGCCCTGATGGCGGGCCTGGTTACATCTACAATGGAACTTTGCAACGTAGACTTCCAAGCACAGGTGTCTTTTGCTGGGCACTGGGACTGATGTCTTTGTACCAGGACCCCAACACAGTGAGAAGTGCTGCTGCTGAAGAATGCAGCTCAGTCTCATGATCGCATAACTTACCACAGGATTGACTGTAGCTTCCTGATGGGGGCCCCTGGTTTTCCAGATAATAGAACATACCGCACCATTGCCGGGTTTGCAAATACCCATAAACAGCCCTGTTGATGTTTTGGTTTCAAGACCCATCCTTCTACACACCTGGCCACTCCCCGTCCCAACAGCACAAACAGGTCCATTACTTAAAACACAACATTATAGAAACATTTATAAACACGCATAAAACTGCTATGTATAGGCCAGTTATAATCTGTAGACAGGAAAGAGGACGGTGGGTGAAATAATCTCTTACCTCATTTCTCTGCTAAGAGAAAATAGTTACAGAGTTTTCTATAAGTATTGGCTGTGTAAATATGTTTATTACATGTTCATTATAGGTGTAAACCCAATCTGAAAACAGATAACCAGAGTCATATAAGAGAAATGTTACACATGGCACTAAAATGTTATGTAAAGAAAGGCCATGTGTTTCTACATAATTCAAACAACTATCCAGGCCTCAGTCTAATACTGTGATAAGAAATACCCATACGATAATAATATTCAAAAACAAATACAGGATATACACCATATATGTACTCACAGCAATATATGCCTCTTAAAGGGACAGTTCCACCTAAAATGGCTGAAAATACATGATTAAAAATGTGCATCATGTAAGGAAAAATAATCAGATCTGTAATTTTCATTTTCCCCTCAAAGCTTCTTCTTAAATGGCATTGAACGTTTAATTGTTACTGATGTTTGTGTAGCCATAGTCCCGTCTATCCTTTTCTTACATCACAGCACACTCCTATATGCTCCCTCTCAGTGATGTCATATGTGGCATGCATTCTCTGACTGAGAATAACAAAATAATCAAAAATAACCTTGGCAGAATTGCAACAAATAAATTCCTTAGTTAAGAGTCAAATGGTTTGTAAATGTGTCTGTGCAAATTAACTACTTTCAATGGGAAATGTGTAATTTGCATATCCAGCCATTAACAGGGGACCCCACAGGCACATTTATAAAACAGTTCTCTTAATTTATCCATGTGCTTGCAATTCTGCTAACATAATACTGTGGCAAGAAAAAGTACATAAACCCTTTGGAATTATCTGGTTTTCAGCATTATTAGACCATACAATGTGATGTGATCTTTATCTAAGTCACAAGTATAGACAAACACAGTCTGCTTAAGCTAATAACACACAATGATAATCTTCCATGTCTTTGCTGAACACACCCATTAAATATTCATAGGGCTGGTGGATAAAGTAACTCAACCCTTGGATTAGATAACTGGTTGAACCAGCAATAAACTCGAAAAAGCTCTCCCATTAGCAGTGAATCACACCTGCTGAGGACCCATTCTTCCTTACAGAACATCACCTCTATTGGGTTAAGATCCAGGTTCTGACTGGTCCTGATGCATCTCTCAACTTCTACTGAGCTTCAGCTGGCGGACAGACACCGTAACATTATCCTGTAATATAATGAAGCAGCCCCAAATCATGATCCTGCCTCCATCGCTCTTGGCTTTTGGGATGATGTTTTCATGTTAGTAAGTGGTCCCCTTTTAACGCCATATGTAATCACTTTTCAACCTTAGTTTCATCAGTTCCCAAAACATTTTCCCAGTGGTCTTGTGGAGTGCCAAGGGGCTCTTTGCAAAATTTCAGGTGCGCAGCAGCTTCCTCCATGGAGTACTGGTCTGGTTGCCATGCCTGTTCAATGTTTTGCATATGGCAGACTTGTGAACAGAGGTGTTAACAAGTTCCAATGATTGCGTTCTTTTTCCCCTCATCGAGCATTCTGCTTTGTGCCCTTGGAGTCATCTTGGTTGGGCACCCATCTCTAGGGAGACTAGACACAGTACTTAATGATCTTCATTTATAAACAATTTGTCTAACTGCACAATGATGAATACGTAAACCCTTTGAGATTACTTTATAACCCTTTCCAGCTTTATGCAAATCAACACTTCCAATCCTATTTCATTTATTGGACTTCAGGCTTGCTAGCTCCTGAGTGCAATTAGCTTTGTTGAAGTCATTAGCCTAGGCATTAACATACTTTTTCAAACCTACACTGTAAATGTTTTAATGATGTATTCAATACAGTGCTGTATTTAGACCAAGGCAACCTAAGCAAAATGCCAGCACTTTAAAAAAAAAAAAAAAAAGAAGCTTGGTGGCAGAGGTGCTGGCTGAGGACGCCCCCAATAAAGTGTCATTCTATTCTGTATTTTTTAAAATATGGTTTCTTCTATTTATCCAACTTTTCGGCATGATAGAATTCAAAATAAGAAAAGGTGGATAAATAGAACCATTTATTAGGTGCCCCGGGGTGTGTGTCCAAATTTGTCCACGCCTAGGGAAGCACAAAAGAGAAACACACCACTGATTCAATATGGATGAGAACAATACCATAATTGTATGCCTCCCTGATATTTAGAGGCTGTCCCAGGACAGTGCCAATATTTGGAGGCTGTTCTGCTGAGCTCTACTGCTGTCCTGCTTTTTGGGACAGAGGTAGAGCTCAGCAGGATAGAGGATTTGGGACTAACTGCAATCCTGCGGCCCTGATTTATTTCTCAGGTGTCTAAGACCCCTGAGAGTCCTTCCAAGCTTCACCCCCGGTGTCCCAATTCAGTGTGGCAGAAGTTGGGAGGCATGTCATGTGTGTTATTAAACAGATTGTGTTTGTTCATTATTGTAATTAGATGAAGATCAGACCATAATTTAAGACAAATTTATACCAATATGTTGGTAATTTCTCAGGGTTCACTTTTTTCTTTACACTAAATGTAGATAATTGTTTTATTATCTACATTCTCTGCATAGACAATGTTTAGGTGATAAAGTCCCTTGCAAAAATGTTTATTTGTGTTTCAGTTATCAATGCCTCTGGTTTAAACTAATTTATTTATTTTGTAATCTGGTTTCCTTTCAATCTACAAGCTGCAGGCCCGCCATCAGGGGGTGACGGGCGATACTGGTGTCCCGGTCACGCCAGCAAAAGAAACATTCCCTCTGTTAAGCCATTCTGCAGCTGTGAGGGAAGTGTTCTGCGCTCCCCTCCAGCCGCGCGGCTCCAATAAAGTTTTTTTTTTTTTAAAAAGCGACTCTGGCATATTGAGGGGCAAAATACTGGCATATTAAATGGCAAAAGAATAGCATATTGAGGGCAAAATACTGGCATATTGAATGACAAAATATTGGCATATCAAATGGCAAAAGAATGGGATATTGAGGGGCATAATACTGGCATAATAAATGGGAACAGAATGGCATATTAAATGGTAAAAGAAGGGCATATTGAATGGCTAAATAGTGGCATGCTGAGTGGTAAAATATTACTGGCATATTGAGTGGCAAAATATTACTGGCATATTGACCAACTGCTCCCAACCACCCTCCATATTACACTAGACCAGAATAACATGCTTGTGAGGGTAGGTGGGGTGAGTAAGAGATATTGTCGGGGGGGGGGGGGCAGAAAATTTGTTCAGTAAGGGGCCCTGCAATTCCTGGTGGCAGCCCTGACAAGCTGACATTATCAAACAGGAAGCTAGTTTCCATAAACTGGACCCTTAAAGGAAGCAAGGGTTAAAAAACATGTCCTGCTTCTGCCAAGTTAATCCAGCGTTTATCGTAGCAGATACAAACGGTTTTACTCTTGCCTGTGTCTCACAGCTGAGACACAACCGGCCTGAGCTGAGCCAATCAGAGAGAGCGGTCACCCACTATGTATTAGCAGAGAGAGCCGCTTACCAGAGAGGCTGCCTGCTTCCCGGGAAGAATGACAGCTGCCGGTCAAAAGATTAACTGTCTTTTTGTGCTTTTAAGCTACCGAAGCTTCCCGGACATCCTTTAAAAAAGAAAGTGACACTCATATGCAGTGCTCGGATACCAACTTTTATGTGTTCCCTACCATACTGTAGGGACTTACTATCTACACATCCCACAGATGCCTGACTGGGTTGAGATCTGGGGAATTTGGAGGCCAAGTCAACACCTTGAACCCGTTGTTGTGTTCCTCAAACCATTCCTGACTCACTTTTGCGTTGTGGCAGGGTGCGTTATCCTGCTTAAATAGGCCAACGCCATCAGTGAATACTGTTTCCATGAAAGGGTGTACATGGTCTGCAACAATGCTTAGGTAGGTGGTACAAGTCAAAGTAACATCCACATGAATGGCAGCACCTAAGGTTTCCCAGCAAAACATTGGCCAAAGCATCATTTGGCAATCTTATTTGGTTTTAACCATTTCACAGATCTTCTTTTTCTAAAACATTTTTTTACACTCAGAGTGATTATGATTACTTTGTCACCACTTTTTTCTGGTAATACATGCATTGGTTTGACTATATCACTGTTTTGTGTGAATAATAATGTCTACTTTTTAGGCATGTTCAGTATTTGCACGTTATAATGTATTGAGAATATTTTTGATGCGTTACTGTCACTTTAAATATTTTGGTGGATACTCTCTGCCAGTCCTTGATCATGTGTGTAATTAGCGCTATAAACACACTTGTTTTTTTCACAAATGGTCATGACTGGATAAAGGTTGCCAAGTGTGTTGCGATAAATTCTATCAACAGTGTGTGCTGGGCATCCTTTGAATTGCTTTCTCTGTCAAACATGTACTGAAAAACAGGAAGACAGGCAGCAGTCACCGCAGAGAGTGATGTCATCAGAGGAGTTTCAGTGGTGGAGGAGACTGGGCCAGGAGACAAGTGAGGATGCAACCAGCCTAAAAGGAGCATCATTATTTTATTTATTTATAAAGTATTTTACCAGGAAGGATACATTGAGATTTCTCTTGTTTTCAAGTATATCCTGGGTCCACAAACATTGCATTAAATGGATTATAGGAGAAGGTAGACCTTTAAGATTAATGTAATGTTCCAGCCAAAGGGACTCAGGCCAAAAGGTAAGTATTAGGACATTACTTTATTTTGATGAAATATTTTTTTTCTGGTCTTTACCCCCCACTTTAACCTTTTTAAATGGGCTGATCCTGGCAATCTTGAAAATGCTAACCCTTTATCAAATCTGATACATTTATGGCTATCAAAACCATATCGTAATTCATGAAAGACATGCCAAACAGAGTCACCTGTGTTCAAGCAGGGGCTTCAAATATGGAATGTAAACAGTGAGGAGTAGTATTTGTGTTACTATATTCTAACCCCTTAACTCCACATTGTAATTTTGTCTTTAAGAATGAAAGCACAACTGTGGTTTTGTGTGCCTGGCCCCGATAATAACGTAATCGAGAGCCAGGGTCACAGCGGTAGAGAACCAATCAGAGTCTTAACAGACGTTGTGGGTCCTGCCGAAAGATTGCTAGACCCTGTGATGTCACTCTCGACATCTTGGAGGCATGCCTGACAGGGGCGTTGCTAGGTCTCCAAAAGATCCGGGGCTGGAGCCCATGATAGATTTGATAGAAGTTGAGTAAATAAGCTCACATGGTTAGGCAGCATACAGACTGATATAATTGACGCCAATGAACAATAGGTATATATGGGTTTATATCGGGGCTCAACAAATCCTGGGCACCAGGAAATTATACCTGGCGCCCATTTATTGTTGTCCCTGCATGGTGCCCTCGCCGCTGGGATCATTTTATTTATCCAGCGGAGCACGGGGGAGCAGTGTGTGCATCGGTGGCACAGTCTTCCTGCTCCATCCCCACATGCACCGTACTATAGTGTCCGAGCGCTGAGTGTGCTCAGCAGGGCTAGAAACAACAGCAGGGCACAGACCAGGCTAGAATGAGGTATAGCAGCCAGGAGGGCTGTATGTGTGTGTGACTGACTGTATGTCTGACTGTGACCGACTATATGTGTCTGTCTGTTACTGACTACATGTGTGTCTGTCTGTGACTGACTGTGTGTGTGACTGACTGTATGTCTGCCTGTGACCGACTGTATGTGTGTATCTGTCTGTATGTGTGTGTGTATGTGTTCGAACGTGAGGGGGCGTGGTCAGAGTCTCCATTCGGGGCTATGGAGGGGAGATCCGGGGCTTCAGCCCCAGTAGCCCCCCCACCCCAGCGACACCTCTAATGCCTGAACACATGAAGTTTGAACACAATGCGTTTTAGAAGGATGGTGCTTGTGCTCACTTTGAGTGTTGGCTACAGCGTCTAGGACAGTACAGCACGGCAGTTTGAACGCTGAACTGTCAGCGCAAACAAACATACACACCGCTAATAAATGATCCCCCCAATAAATCAACCCCCCTAAAAGTGAACCCGAACACCCATACTAACCCCCTCAACCCAAACTCTACCACCAAACCCTAATACTATCATTAACCCCCAAACCCTAATACTACCCTCCCCGAGCCCTAATACTAATTCCTAACCCCCTAATACTAACATTAACCCACGAAACCCTAATACTAATACTACCCTCCCTGAGCCCTAATACTAATACCTAACCCCCGAACCCTACAACTAACATTAATCCCCCGAACCCCAATACTATTACTACCCCCGAAACCTAATACTAACATTAACCCCTAATAATACTCACCTTTAGCAATACCACGATTAACTGTCCCACGAAGAAAGATCCGCCAATGACCTCTCGTGCAGTGAACTGGCCATTGCGTGATAGGGGACTGTGAAGCGGCTGCGTTCATGCAGCCGCGATGAACAGCCCCATCCCCCTGGATAGATTTTCCTTGTCTGACTGATGCTGAGTTCATCACAGGGGTCTGCAAAACTAGGAACGTTTTATGCCATCCCACCAATGTTTGAGCAGTGCAATTCAGGACAGCATAGACCGTCCTACCATCGTGAAGGTGTTAATCAGAGTATGGAGCAAGCGTTTTGGTATTTTCCTGTTTACCCTGAGATTACAGTGCGGGTCTAATAATGAGGGTAGTCATATGAGAACTTTATCTGCTGAGCTCACAGTTTGTCTGAACAATAGATGGCAGTATTAAGTAACTTATTTTATTTTAAGTGAAACAAATGGAACTAAAATAATAATAATAATCTTTTGGCTGACAATTTGAGTGCAAATTTTTAAGACGTAAAATGCTTGATGAAGGGACTAAATCACACTCAGATTCTCCGTTAATCGAGGTATAATGTTAACTCCTTTTAACTATTTTTGCTGAGTGAAGTCCATCCTTTGTTAGGCCTCTCTGGTTTTAAGCTCAGTAAACGGGTTCAGTTTCCTGTATGCATCTGTGTGCCTGCAGAGGCATTCATACTACAGATAATGTGCAGAAAGAGAGCACTTTCCCATGACACCCTGTATGTAACACTGGCCTTCCTTCAGACACTATGTTGGGAATCTCTGCCGGTTTGTGAAAGCTTTCTATAAATCTGCTATATATCAGAGACAGTGGTACTGAGCAGCCTTGTTTGACATGTATAGAGCCAGAATTGAAGGCCTGTGTTTTTATGGGTAAATAAATGTACAGCACAAAAAGCAACAACAGACATAAGAACAGCTCCTATAACCCATATAGCAAGGGGAAGCTAAGGTGAAAAGGTGAAGAACAGAAACACTCATTTAGTGGCTAGCACTAATTTAAATGGCTTTCAGGGAATGCAAAAACATATGGATATATATGCCTGTCTCAGACCTGTCAGTGTTGCCTCACACTTCCTGCTGATAGTGATAACTGAGTCACAATGTGCCTGACACAGGCACACATACAGGGCCGTCTTTAATAGTGATTGGACCCTGGGCAAGCATTTGCTTGGGCCCCCTGGACCCTGCCCTCTCCCCTGCATGCAATCCCGCCATCCATCGCAATGTAACCCCCCCCCCCACACACACATATGCCATAATTGTTGTGCCATTCAGATGCCAGTAATATTGTGCCATTCAGAGCGCAGTATTATTGTGCCAGTCAGAGCCCAGTAATATTGTGCCAGTCAGAGCCCAGTAATATTGTGCCATTCAGAGCCCAGTAATATTGTGCCAGTCAGAGCCCAGGAATATTGTGCCAGTCAGAGCCCAGGAATATTGTGCCAGTCAGAGCCCAGTAATATTGTGCCAGTCAGAGCCCAGGAATATTGTGAAATTCAGACCCCAGTAATATTGTGCCAGTCAGATGCCCAGTAATATTGTGCCAGTCAGATGCCTGTAATATTGTGCCAGTCAGATGCCCAGTATTATTGTGCCAGTCAGAGCCCAGTAATATTGTGCCAGCCAGATGCCCAGTAATATTGTGCCAGCCAGATGCCCAGTAATATTGTGCCAGCCAGATACCTGTAATATTGTGCCAGTCAGAGACCAGGAATATTGTGCTTGTCAGATACCAGGAATATTGTGCCTGTCAGATACCAGTATTATTGTGCCAGTCAGAGACCAGTAATATTGTGCCAGACAGATGCCTGTAATATTATGCCAGTCAGAGCCCAGTAATATAGTGCCAGCCAGATGCCTGTAATATTATGCCAGTCAGAGCCCAGTAATATAGTGCCAGCCAGATGCCTGTAATATTATGCCAGCCAGATGCCTGTAATATTATGCCAGTCAGAGCCCAGTAATATAGTGCCAGCCAGATGCCTGTAATATTATGCCAGCCAGATGCCTGTAATATTATGCCAGTCAGAGCCCAGTAATATAGTGCCAGCCAGATGCCTGTAATATTATGCCAGCCAGATGCCCAGTATTATTGTGCCAGTCAGATGCCCAGTATTATTGTGCCAGTCAGAGCCCAGTAATATTGTGCCAGCCAGATGCCCAGTAATATTGTGTCTTTGGCGTGCGGGTGCATCAACCTTGGCAAAGAAACAAGAAACTAGAGCTGCGATGGAGATGAGCTCCCAGCTGGAGATGTCACATGATGAAGGTCCATGACATGGCAGCCCACATACGCTTAAAACACTGTTGAATTAGATTCCTAGGCACATCATTTAAAAGCCCTCTTAATCAGCCAGAAGAGAGTGTTCAGCTTGATTAAAACATAGTTGAAGGTAAGGTTGCCACCTGGCCGGTATTTTACCGGCAGGCCGTTAAAAAATTGGCATCAGGCCAATGTTAAGTCTATGGAGACAGTACCAAGGCCGGTATTTTTCTGAAGGAAAGGTGGCAACCCTAATTGAAGGGGCATTAGTAATACTGGGCATCTGGCTGGCATAATATTACAGGCATCTGGCTGGCATAATCACGTCACGTCACATCCGGCGTCAGTTGTTTTTTTCGTCCGTCGCATCCATCGGATGCGGCTTGCCGGAAAAAAGCGTTCACAAGCGCAATGCGCTATGAACGTGGCAAGCAGGGCTGGGGGCCCACGGGACAGCTGCCTTGGGAACCCCCAGGAGTAAATGGGCCCAGGGCAGCTGCCCCGTTTGCCCCGCGTTAAAGACGGCCCTGCACACATACTATCTCACCTGCAGCTGCTTGTTAGTCTCTCAGCGGCCTTCCTCGGCTCCCAGGTATTTTAACAATGGGGGCCACGTAGGGTTGCCACCTGGCCAGTAAAGAATTGGCATTAGGCTAAAGTTAAGTCTATGGAGACAGTACCAAGGCCGGTATTTTTTTAAAGAAAGGGATATCAGGGGTTATCTGGGTTAAGGGGATATGTGCTTCAGAATATCCATAATGCTTTATGAGAATTGAGCCCCAAGCACCCGATACCTGAAGAGCAATCTGGTAGGGACATTGAATGGATCCACCCCCTTTGTGGCATAAAAGAAGAAGCCTAACATTTCAGCAAAATCAAGTGTTTTTAAATGTATTGAAGTTGTAACACTTCTGCACACAACAACGTCAGCAGGGCTCGACATTTAATCTTCCACTTTTGTAGATTGTTTTGTAGATTTCTTTGTGCCAATTCTCAGTTACCCCTCACATTTGGACAGGAGCTTTTAAACTTATTCCAAACATAAACTCATCTATTTACTAAAGTCATTCATATTTTTTTGTGATGGACAATATTTTCACTATACAGTATTTACCCTTACTTAAGAAATGTACTAACGTAAATTCGATAGCTAGTAAGAAACACTTGGCCCATGTAGTCTGTCAACCTCTTATAGACCTCAAAATTGTATTTGGTCGATTAATTTGTCTTTTTGTCCTGTTCCTATACAATGCATCAAAAAACATCCTTACAATTATAAATTAGCCTGCTTAATATTACTAAACTTTAGGACCAAGCTATGGAGACATCAGCAGTGAAGCAAAGCAGCCTGAACTTTCTGGGACGTTTGTCCCCAAGACACCAAGACAGGCCTAAGGGTAGACATGCCAGTGCAATTGCACTATTCCAATACCGCCAATGCAATATAGCATACCCGCTTGCCCTCCATCTCAATCAGCATGCACATCAGTGTATCTTAGTGCACCACAAGTCATGCTCCTGCGTCTATTCCCTCACCTAACATCTCTATATCAGCACAGGTGTTTGGAAGTCAGTCTGGTGGGGGAGGCCACGATCCCAACATAACTGGAGGGTTGCCAAGTATCTCATGCTCCACCTCATCAGATGATGATGATTAATTCACACTGTAGCATTTTGGTAGTAGCCGTGGAACACCTTGGTTACTTACCATTCCTGTCACATGGTTGTACTCCTCCGCTGACCCACTATGCACCCCTATTTCACTGCCCCCTCCTTTCCCTGGGCTTGTTTCCTTGTTTATAATTTATTATCATTTATCATAAACAAAACTATTATTACAATGAAAAAAAAATCAAAAATAAATATATTTATTATGTAAAGTTATCTTTATTGTGTCTGTGTTGTTATTCAGGTGTATCCATAGCTCCCACAGTGGATGTTCCCCTTTTATTGTGGTTATTACCAATTGTGTATTCTGCACATGTATTTATATTCATGACCCTTTGTGTTTTTTTTTGTCATGTCCATAGTCATGGCTGCCATCAGAAATTTCTGGGCCCTCACTGAAAAAAAAATTCTGCCCTCCCCCGCCCCCCCCCCCCATATCTCCTTTTTGCCCCCCTACCCTCCCAAAGTCATTTATCCAGGTCTTGGTATATCTTGCCAGTTATTTAAATACACCCCAGGACATGCCCCATCACCTGTATTGCACATCCAGGATTTGCTGCTGCCCGATTACCCGCATTGCACATCCAAGACTTAATATGCCACAGCCAGTGTTAGTTTATCCATTACTATGCCACTGATAATTTGCTCATTAATAGCCACTGATAATTTTACCATTAATAGCCACTGATAATTTGCTTATTAAAATGCCACTAATAATTTGCTCATTAATATGCCACTGTATTTTGTCCATTTATATGACACTGATAATTTGACCATTAATAACCACTGATAATTTGACCATTAATAGTCACTGATAATTTGCTCATTAGTATGCCACTGATAATTTGACCATTAACAGCCACTGATAATTTGACCATTAATAGCCACTGTTAATTTGCTCATTAATATGCCACTGATAATTTGCCCATTAATAGTCATTGATAATTTGCTCATTAATATGCCACTGATGAATTGACCATTGCTAGCCACTGATAATTTGACCAATAATAGCCACAGATAATTTGCTCACTAATATGCCACTGATAATTTGTCCATTAATTTGCCACTGATAATTTGCTCATGAACAGCCACTGATAATTTTTCCATTAATATGCCAATGATAATTAAAAAAATGGGTAAATATAATTTATTTTCCAAATATGCTAATTGTATATATTTGTACTGGAAATAATACTAGGGCATATATAAAGTTATATCCATGTCAAAAAAATAGTTTAAAATGTTTTGAAGTGTACTTTAGAGGTCCGTAATGTGGCTATTATCCTTGAATCCGAATTGTATTCTTGGCTGATCGTTGCATGTTGTGTATACAAAATTCTTTGGTTTTTTTATGGCGAAAATGTTCAGATCCGAAGGCCTCCAATGCTTGGGATACCAAACGACCCGCATAGCCAAGTTGGAGTGAAATTCCTGTATATTGTGTAGCCGATTTCAGGGATCCATTGGAGTCACCTTATATGCCCAATTGGAATCCAATTCAAAACAAAATGCTTTACATTTGTGTTGTTGACTGCTACTCCCATGATATACAGTCAGCCATTACAGTCAGGAATTGTAGACTGGTGTAGTTGTGGCAAATCTTTACCAGCCTAGCTATTGTAAACTAAAAATCTAATTTTGTGCAGGTACATGCTGGTCTGTTAGCTATTACTACTACCACAGTCATAACCATTAATGGTTACTAACATTTGCCTCCCACCAGGAAACTCCTGTCCTGAGCCAAAAAAGTTAGGCAATTTGAAGGCGGTACAAACCCCCTTGACCCGGAAAAAATCCTCCAGACACCAGTGGTCTAGTGGTTTAGCAGGCTTGGATTCAGGGGTGGTACAACTCTTAAGAAGGTACTAATCCCCCTTAAATTAGAGTTGCCACCTTTTCTTCAGAAAAATACCGGCCTTGGTACTGTCTCCATAGACTTAACATTGGCCTGATGCCAATTTTTTAACGGCCTGCCGGTAAAATACCGGCCAGGTGGCAACCCTACCTTCAACTATGTTTTACTCAAGCTGAACACTCTCTTCTGGCTGATTAAGAGGGCTTTTAAATGATGTGCCTAGGACTCTAATTCAACAGTGTTTTAAGCGTATGTGGTCTGCCATGTCATGGACCTTCATCATGTGACATCTCCAGCTGGGAGCTCATCTCCTCCGCAGCTCTAGTATCTTGTTTCTTTGCCATGGTTGATGCACCCGCACGCCAAAGACAGACGAAGTTAGAAATATTTCGTAATTTCTTACAACGTCAATCTCTCTCTGCTACCTCGGAGCACAGCTCTGTAAAATGCCTCCTTGTCCTTGCTGTTTGCCAAGATTATGAAGCAATATCTACAGGCAGTTTTAATGAAGGAGAAGTGGCCTTTTGGCTTTTTAAGCCTAATGTTTGGGTTTAGTTCCTCTTTAACGCAACAGCCATGGAGAACACATTGGTGTATGTACACAGGCAGGCAGAGAGACATAGATCACATCATTCATTTATTGGAGAATTGCTGATAAACAGTGACGCAGAACATGATCCCAGGGGGCTGAATCAACAGGATTTTCGTCACTTGTAACTCCATATAACATTTCCTTAAAACTCACCCTGTTAACCCTTTTTTCACTTTACCATTTTTTCCGTACATATCTCACCATATCTTCTTCTTCTGCATCATTTATCTCTTAATTGCCATCATTACAAAAATAAATAAAAAAAACCACGGATATAACTGCTTTGTTCAGACATTGAAGCACAATGGCTCTGTATAAAAGAATTTAATGAATCCCCTTTGTCTGTTTACTCTACGAGCGCCCCATCCTAAAAATGCCGTGCAGTAATGCAGTGCAGGCAGTCAAACAGTTAACATGCTCGCCAGTCTGTAGGTGAATACAGTTTAATAAGTACTCCGCTATGACTTGTTAGTGTTATGTAGGTCAGTGTGCTCTGCTTATGCAACTAAAGACTGCACTGGATTAATCCATAAATGTGCAGAATCTGAAGGATTCACATATTTTTATCTCAGGAGGAAATAACATTTCTCTAGTACGTATTTTCCTGTGCGACTGAGAAGCTGTAATGCTGATATATTTAGCATTTGCAGAGCCTGTGGTAAGTAGGGTGTTGCCTAAATACAATTAGCCGGTCAGATGACTGGATCTCCGCTCTTGGTGGCTTTGCAAACTGTCGGAAAAAAAAGGATCCTGCATTAAATAAAACTTCCAGGGTAGAATTCTCAAACAAACAGGCAGCGAATTCAACTGAACACAGTCATTCCTGGCTGAAGAGGACACAGCTCCCTTAGCAGAAGACAATGTATAACATATAGATTCCCCCCCCCCCCCCAGCAGATGAAGGAAGGATGTTGTGTTACAATGTCTATGTATCTCAGAGGAGCCCTGGACCCGGGTGTACAAAGTGGCACCAGTACCTTTGACAATTTGGTCGTATAATATTGCCAAGAAGACTGTCGATATATTTTTTTTTTGGGGAAAAGACAAGCTCTCCCTTTGCTTTTTTTTTTTCCCCCCATCAGGAATAATTTGCTTCTGCTCTTCCTCAGGCTGATTCGAGGTGTCTGGTATCTTGCACGTCACTCCCATCATTAGTTCCATACTGCGTTTAAGGTGAGCTGGCTCTGCCCTTCTTCCCCTATAAAAACGATGCTGCAGGATGCATCTCGTGCAAGCTTGAAATGGCAGGAAAGATTAATGCCTTCTTTTTTGTGAACGCCGAGCCATGAATGCATAAATACGCTGCTGACTGTTCCTACTGTCAGTATGTAAATACTGTCCCTGATACACCACACTCCTAGCTTTGCAGCTCCATGTCTAAACATTGCATCATCATTCTTGTAGCCTGCATTACCATCGTCATCTTATGCAAAACACAGCTCTAAAAAAAACAAACCAAAAAAAAAAAAAAAAAGACCCAACACATAACAGAAAAAAAAAGTATAGACTGCGAACGGATAACAGATGGTATTAATCTTGCTTTTAATGCGGTCTTGTATTTATCCAGCTAAATAATGTATGCTGTATTGTTAATTAATGTGAATATCAAATTAAAGCGCTTGAAAACTAATATGCTTGCCATGCAGGTAGGAGGGACGGAACGGAAAAAAAAAAAATCTATTTTTAACTCTTGCATAGCTCTGTAGACTGGCTCGTGTGCGGAAGTTGTGAGGAAAAGATCGGACTCCCAAGGGATATGAGAAGTGGCCCTGAGAGCCGGTCAGTTTTTGCTACCCTGTATACAAAGCCGGAGCTCTGTAGCATACAGCATGAAGAAAACCAGGAAGTGGATTACTGTTGTTTCGACGATCCGTTCCCTGATGGTAAATCCATTTCTCATGAATACCACCCGTCCGATCTGCTTTTCAGCTGAATTCACCGACAGCTCCTCAGAACCATGAAGCGAAGCCTGAATTAAAAGGTTTATTTTTGTCCATGACTGCGCAATACGCAGGAAGATTGAATGTATGTTTTATCATAACACTTCCTTAAATGGGTCGTACAGGTAGGTTAAAAGTGCATGTTATTATCATTGTCGTCTGTCCGCAGCGCCAACTACATATAATGCGAGGTACACCAAAAAACAAAGCTAACTTAGAACACGGGGGAATTCTCTGAGAATGCTTAGATGACCATAACTAAAGGAAAGGTAACTTAAACCATTTCATTTACTGCATGATGAGTCACCTGTACTGGGGGCTGATTTAACGAGAAGCGCTGTGTCTTGTCCACGTAAGAAATAAAACAACATGTAGGTTTTGTTTAAGTGAGCCTATCATACCACATCTGTTGCTTTTATGTACAAGATTCATTTGGGTATGAGAGGTGGACTGCACAGTATGGCGGATGGCATCTAGCAAATTTTAACTGTTCATTGGGTTCAGGCTGGCTATGGGATTGCTTGCTGGTTGCACATGGGAAAAAAAAGACGTATAATAATCCACCAGATATGAAATCTTTCGCTCTCTTAAAAAAACAAACAAACAAAAAAAACAACAACCCCACTTTCATTATAATATTAATGATGGAAAAAGCTTTATTCTGCCCATGACACCAGTGCAGATATTAAGTCCTGCAGTGTCGAAACAGCCAAATAATATGTGTTGCCCTTCTACGGCAGTAACCCCTTACCGCCCATGTTGCTATAGTTGTTATCAGGGGTGGAAGGTTGTTCGCTAATATTCAAAGAGGAATGAGCATTAGCCGCCATTGATGTAACTGGGACCCAGCCTGCTAGCCCGCAACAAAAGGGGACCCTTATGCGTTTCTCACTTTAAATGTCTGACTGTGGCAGAAACAGGCTGCATACAGGAATTCTGACACAAAAGGAAGAAGAAAAAAAAAAAAAAGAAGAAACAAATGATTTGTTCGAATTCGGTAATTGTTTAACTGTCAGTCATACTGTCTGCTAGATGAGATCAGAGGCCTTTACAGGCCTCTCCAGCATATAAGAGGTTAAACGTCCAGCACGATGTGTCATGATTCAATGAAAGTTTAACGCAACAGTGTTATGAATCCAGTCAGAATAGGGTGGGTTTTCCCCGTCTAGCAGGATGTTCCCAGGCATAGCTGCTTTAAGACTGTGATTCTGCGTTTCTGATGATCTCTCTAGACTGGGCCCTTGCCTTGTTTCTGTGGCAACGGATTTTTTTTTTTTAGCGAAATGGTTTTAACACTGGGGGAAGAAAATGTTATTTCTAGAAAATTTTCCATCAGGCAAGTAGCAAATGCTTTTTCCAAAACACGCAGTTATATTATTCTATTTTATTTTGCTCCCAGTGTCCCATCCCTGGGGATTAGAAATGATTTAGTATTTATTATATCTTTCCGAGCAGGAAGGGTTGCGTGCTGTGTATTCTCAGTTCTGCTGAGCGATATCTTATTTATTTTTAACTTATATGTGTACATATAGTACTATTGTCAGCAGGCTGTCAGGCTCGCACATTTTATTAACTCATTTAGTTCTAGAATGGCACCGTATTACAGGATACTCCTTAAAGTGAAAGGGTTAAAATATTTGTACACTCTAAGGACCGTTACATATTATGTGCGTGGTTCACCTTCTTCCTCGAATCTATGTAAATCGGTGGGCAATTTCTGATAGAAATGCTTGTAATGATTCAATGAAGGCGCTTTGCATTATTGAGCTAGCCAAAGGCTTGATCGACTGTTAGACAAATGTTACCATTTTGTTTGAAGTCTGCAGATAATGGAGGGGAACTGATCTAGTGGTTGTGCAAGCAGAGAAGCAATATGTTGTGTATATATTTATATATATACTCTTTTCTTGTGCAAGGAGTGATATGGGCGAGGTTGGAATCTGCAGCGGTGGCCATTTTGATTCTTCAACACCTGCTGCAAAATGGCTGCCTGAAAAAAAAGGGTGGGATATTGGAGCACTTTATGCACTGCGCTGATCCTTAATTTTCTTGAGACAAAGTTTACATTAGAAACGTCTTGTTATAAATTAATTGGCTGAGAGAGACTTTTTACTCATTTTACCTAAAGTACAGATAACTGACTTTTTGCAGAAACTTTTTTTTTTGTTACCGTTTCTAAGACGTGTGATGTAAATACATTTTTTAAATATTCTAAATGTAGTGTGCCCAATTTATGGTTGTCTCTGATACTATACAGCATAGATGGAGAAGTTATATAAACATACTTGCAAATAGTTTATTAAGTTTCACATGAACAGAATATATGTCAACTAAAATTTACCATACTGCATAGTGATGCAATACAATAGGTTGAATATTTCTAAAAGATTTGGCTGTGTGCGGTGGCTGTCTTGGTGGCCAGACATGACGCTGATCTTTTGGTGTGGCTTGATGTCGTTACTGTATACTGCATCTTTGTTTTGCCCTTTTTGTAGTGAAATTAGTTTATGTACGGTTGTTTTTCTGCAACACTGCAGGGTTGGATAATGTTTCAAGTTTGGTCATCGAGATGATAAGTAGGAAAATGAAGAAGATAAAAAATAAAAAATTAATGTACATACACACTGTGTGCATAACTAAAAAAAAAGGTGCTGCACCTTAATACCTACACTTTTTATATACAGTATTTTCACGATTCCAAGACGCACTTTTTTCCCGATTTTAACAGAAAGAGGTGTGTCTCTGAATCGATGACGTCTTGCATTCGGCAGCTAATGTCCGTTTTGGCCTCTGAGATGCGCCTTCTGGCTGACATAAGAAGGAGTTTCCGCGCCAGATGATATGCAACTAATTTTTTTTTCATACATTGTTTGCCACCATTACCTATATGCCAATGTGCATGACAGCATATGGGGAAAATGAAAGCATTGGTAGGAACAGCTTTCCACTGTGACTGGACAAATAGAACTATTGGTAACTGAACACACATCCCTTGTTGTGTTACATGTGTGTACTAGAATGCTGATTTCTATCTTATTTTCCTGTTCTATTCACCAGACATTTTTGTGGCAGACCCTCTCATACCTTACAAAGTTTGACATGCCCAAAGAGGGACATGTTTGCTTTAGACTGTGTGGTTGCTGGGGTTACTGTAATAGGTTCTTCCTAGCAGGCTTTATGACTTGCTGTTAGCTGGTTTTGTAAACAAGTAAGACATTTTCAAGCTAGGACAGACTACTTCACGTATGCAAACTCATTTATAAACCAGTTTAAAGCAGTGTAGACCACATTACAGTGATTTTAACAAGCTCCCAGAAAGGGGAGCTAGCAGGAGAGGAAAGAGGGACAGCGAGACAGGGAAAGGGGTCTGCGCTGTGTAAATAAGCCATCGTCAGGTTATACTGACCCTTTCAATGGAAGGTGGTTTTGTAGCATATTGTGACTTGCCGATTCTCGATATGGCACTACGGACATACATTAGTGGTTTTAATTAATAATTGTCATACAAAGCACTTCTGCTGCTGTGACGTATGAATCCCATGATGCCCAGCCAGTAGGGCTGCTGCCTTTTCTTAAAAAAAAACCAAAAAAAAACCATGGTATTGCCTCCATAGACTTAGCACTGGCCTCACAGCAATTTTTTTTTACAGGCATGTCCGTAAAATGCCGGCGGGCTGGCGAAACTAGCAGCCAATCATCCGTAGGGTTGGTAAAATCGGTCAATTGGTCATCAGGCCAACGTTAAGTCTATGTAGACGATACTAAGGGCGGTATTTTTCGGAACAAAAGGTGGCAACCCTAGTCGTCTGACATAGACAGATATATGTACATATTAGTGGGCAGCCATGTGTCTTGGATTCTTCCAGGCCTGTCTCCATAGATTTTAGAAGCTGCCCGCATTCTGGCAGGGTCGTTCTTGGGCTGATACAGAATCGTAAGATTTGGTGCAATGGTGTTCTTTAAAAAAACATTAATATGCAGACCAGAGACTAGTGCAGGCGACAGCAAGCAGCTCTAAAATAACCTGTGCTCTGCAGGCTCTGTTGACACTGATTTCTGAGATTCAGTCACCTAACAAATGAATTTTTATGAAATAGATTCCTTTGCTTTGGGGGCAGGAAAGAAATTATGTCACCATATTGATGGAACACTGACAGAGCGTTGCATACCATTACTGTTCCCCCAGCACATGACATCATGAAAATGGTTAGGATTGTGTTTAAACTTAGAAGGTAACTCATACAGATAAGAAAAGAAACCACTGGCGGGGGCAAAGCGACCCAATGCTACAGTGTGAAAAGAGAGCTGCTCAATACGTCATCAGTCAAACTTGGAGCCTTCTACTGAAGTATCATAGACATCAAAACACTGTCACATTTAGCAAATTCATACATTGTGGTCAAGGCTAGCTTTATTAGCAATACATAGACAGTGATAAAGCTGTGAAGATGTGGGAGATTCCATTTCACTGGAACAAGACAAAGAAAACTAAATGTGCAATGGATTAAAGGCAGATTTATTCCACATGGCACGGTTGTTAAACATGAATGATCTGCATCAATCCAAAGTCTCAGGATCTTTTTGAGACACAGAAAGCGGACACAACAGTTCATGTAAAAGTGCATGAAATCTCTTAATATAGGTTAGCTACCAGCCCTGGACTGGATATAGGCCTACGTTAAGGGGGTTTGCACAATATTAAGGAGGCAGCTTTAATGTAGTGAAGTAAGCCGAGTCTCCCTGAGGTGTGAGCTCCAAGTTACAGTCACAGGCCAGCCCACAATGGCTATGCTGTAGAATAATGGTGCTCACTTGCAGCTGAGAGTGCAGGCCAATTCCCAAACAGGCCCTTATTTAGATAGGACTTTGGTTTTATAATCATCAGCCCACGTAGAAGATCTTGGCTCCAAGTCACGGAAAGTCGAGCACCATTTGCAATATATCTCTGCCACTTTGATGTACTAACCCAACTCAGATTCCAACAATAGAAAAGCTCTTCTGAAGGAGGCATAGGACATTTCAAGGCCATCTTTTCTTTCTGCTTATCTAGCGCAGGTAACAGCAATACACCAGATCAGGATGGGATTGTAGGCTATGACTGGCTGGCAGCTGGGTGTGAGGGGACTAAACTACACATAGTATTCTTTTCATAGAATTGTATTTCTTTACCGATGATCTGGACTCCTCTAGTGCACCTGGGACAACACAAAGGCAGTATAAAGCTTGCCCTGTGTGAACGATAAAGAAAGGGCTGTGGAGTGATATTCGGTTCTGTGACTGCAGCTTTGACCAGGAGGTCTATTGGAGAGTTGCTCCCCATCTTCCCAAAGAAGCACCATGCACATTAGTGACCAAATGCTTCATCTACAAATACAACCTTTGTGCCTAGGGATAGTGCTTGCCCCAAAGCAAGGTTCTTAATGTACAAACTATATCTAGAAAACTGATCAACTTCTCTGTCTCTCTAGAGCTTGGATCTAGTCCCTTGGCTGTACACCTGGCTGTAAAAAAAAAAGCAACATGGAGTTTTCCTGCAGCAGCCACGAGCATCATGTGTGTGCTTTTCATTCCAGTTACTTATCCCCAGAGTTTGATTGTAGGACTTCCCGAGGTTTCCTAGAGCACAGTCTCAAAAGCAGGGAGCGTGGTCAGGACAAACTGATGCCAAATTACGCTGTCGCAAGATCCGGCGCTTTTAATTAATTCTGCAAAGTGTCAGGAGTTAAAAAAAAAAAAAGGCGCTATCACCATTATACATAATAACCGGCCATTGCGCCTTATTATAAATTTGCAGTGCAGGGTTTTTTATACATAACCCCACTCACTCTGTCGGCAGATAGGAATCATTTGGCCCATCTAGTATGACCAATTTCTGCCTAAAAAAGAAAAAAACTCTGAATACTTTCATTAGTCCCTTATGTCTTAAGGAGAGCCTTAAGCTTATCCCATGCATGCTTAAACTCCTTCACTGTGTCAACCGCTACCACGTCTGCTGGAAGGCTATTCCATGCATCCACTAACCTCTCAATACTTTCTGATATTACTTTTAATCCTTTGCCCCTCTTATTTAAGACGGTTTTCTGTTTTTGTGGTAGTTTTTCTTCTTTTAAATATACTCTCCTCCATCACAGTGTTGAGTCCCTTTAAAAGGGACTAAGTTATAAGTCCTTTTATGCCATTTGTCTGAAGATGAAGAAAAGTCACGTGGGATATTGGGACTTCAATAAAATCAAATCCTTACAAGACCTGGAGACAAACTGTACTCCCCTATCACAGCACATCACGTTCCAGCAATGTGGGAAGATTTCCCATGTAAAAGAGAAGGCAGAATACATAAACAGACAAAATCACCCTGCTTGTAGAGTATCAACCAGAACCAACGTGGTGATATTTACAAGGTGGCAGAGCAAAGTTCATACAACTGCTGGACAGATGGCACAGGGATGGCTGCATTTAGAGGGAAGGTTACAACCGGTGCAAAGTGCTACAAATTCAGAAGTATCAGAACGTATACCGAGCCACCAAAAGTGCCGTAAAACAGGTCTTGACAAATCCCAAGCTGCTGGACTGTTTGTTTATCTTTCAGTGTAGCGTGAGGGGTTAAAGTCTGTGACAGACCCCCTGCTCCGCCACCCCTCGTGCACTGCGCTTTACAATCTGGGCGCTGGGTTTCAGGTGAGATGCCAGGGATCAGTGGGATGGCACTTGTTAGAGGCACAGACCAGAAGTGCCCCCCTGCAATGAGGTAAAACAGCAGGGGGACACATTGAAAGACACACATTGGAAAAAAAACTGCCAATGTGGTCCAGGGACAAAAATGTGCTCCTAGGCCAGTTGCATATTAAAAATGACCAATGTAAAGGCAATATGTGTAGATTTGATTTATAGATAATAGAAATTGTGCAAGACAAATTACTAACAAACATATAAGGGTCTACTCAATAAAGAGAGAATTTCAGCTACATTGGTCTAAAGTTTGAAATTCCCATCTATATTCCCTGCAACTCTCTCTTTATTGAGTGGACCCTACAGTGAAAATGTTACAACTGCATTTCAATTGCATAAACTATCATTTTTTTTTGTAGGAAAACAAAAGCATTCTCAGTCCTCTCTTAAAATGCTGCTTGTCCATAATGCGTTAAATTAGAATATATTTATTTAAAGCCAGAAATCAATTAGACAATAGACACACAGGGTACGAGAGCTTCTCTATATATGCGACACTGCATATTGCACTATTTACAATCAACAAAAAGGAAATCTTAACATTACATTATTCCTTCAACAAACCATAGGGGTTTACATTGCTAAGTTACATAATTGATAGGTCCGTACATTCTACATACCGTATTTGCTCGAATATAAGACAATGCTCTGAAAAATACCCCTCGTCTTACATTCAAGGTCGTCTTATAATCTGACCTCAAATCGAGGTCAGACTATAAGACATGGATCCAGGTCCTCCGCAGAGCTGCAGGGGACCTGGATCCCCCTCTCTAAAAGCTGGGGGATGTCTGCGCTATGAGCGCAGACTCCACCCTGCTGCCGCCCGGCACGACTGCCGGGACTTCTATGATGAAGCCGGGTCCTTCCGGCTTCAACATAAAAGTCCCGGCGGAAGTGCCAGGCAGCAGCGGGGGATGTCTGCGCGTATCGTGCAGACATCCTCCGCTGCCCTGCTAGCCACCAGGGATATTTGGGCAGCCGGGGGATGTCTGGTGGCTAGTGGGGGTAGCCAGGGGATGTCTGCACTCCATACTGCCCAACACTTCCGCCTATTATGATGGACCGGCTGTCCGTCATAATAGACGGAGGTGTCGGGCAAGCATGGAGGATGTCTGCACGTATCGTGCAGACACCCCCCGGCTGCCCCCACTAGCCACCAGGGAAAGAAACAAGGTGTGGGGGGGGGGGGGGGGGGACACAGCCAAGGGGAGGGAGGGGGAGACACAGACAAGGGGAGGGAGGGAGGGGGAAGAGAGAAAAGGGGAGGGGGGATAGAAAGTGACAAGATAGATAGATAGAGACAGACAAGGGGAGGGGGGAAAGACAAGGGAGGTGGAGAGAGAGAGAGAAGTTCGGGGGGGAGGGAGAGAGAGACAACGCCGGGGGGAGAGACAGCTGGGGGAGGGGGAGAGAGGCCGCATTGGCACATAAAAGGAAATAAAAACAAGAAATGCATTTGTATAATATCAATTTTTTATTAAATATTAAAAAGCTATTTACATGTGAATATATACAAGTTAAACTTTTTTCCTACAGGGTAGTCTTATATTCAGGCTTTTAGTTTTTTTCCTAAAGGAATATACAAAGTTTGGGAGGGTCGTCTTATAATCAGGGTCGTCTTATAATCGAGCAAATACGGTATGTCATGAGCTTCATATACCAAAACCCAGTACCTGGACAAGCAACATAAATTTTAAAGGGACTGTCTGGTGCCCAAAATGCAGCTAGCAAATATCAATGTATATTAATGTGCTTTCAAAGTACTTTAAAATGCACGTTTTATATTTTGCATTGCTTAAAATATGAAATACAGCTGGATGTCATTGTGAAATTACAGCAGTTTTAAAGAAGACAGGACAGCCCACACTAGATGAGTCAGAGTAAATTTCCTTTTTTTTTTTTTTACTGCAGTGACCAATGAGAATGATTTGATTCAAAATGAAAATGAATGATATGGATCTGCCTGTCTCTCTGTAGATGTCATCAGACAATGTGTTGCACTGTTAAAGGAACATTGAACTTTGTTTTAACCCTTGCTTCCTATAGACCCTGGAATACAATACATGTGTGGACTCTGAGTGACCTTGCTCTTGTACACTGATGGATCTCTTAAATGAACACTAATCTTTATTTTTCACTTGTGCTTCTAATATAGAAGCACAAGTGAAATGTTAGTTGTTCGTATTGGGAGGATAAACTGGCATGTACTTTTGATAGTACACGCCAGTTTATCCTCTGACCGACAGCTGCCATGCTAGTGCAGAGAGAGTCCCTCGTTTTTGCATGGGATCAGCAGGGGGGACCTTAACTAGGTATTTGTGTATTCTATTCCAGGGGCACAGGAAGTGACTAAATGAAACAAAACTTTATATTCTCAGTGTCTATATAATCAGTGCTGCTGCACCTGCAGTAATCATGCAGAGTAATCACTGGGGAGGGCTTGAGTCAAATATTAAAAATGTGATTTATGCAGAATGCCTGCATCAGATCACACAGGGATAAAAGCATGTGCACTATACAAGCAGTGATCTTCATCTTGCACCAAAGTGAGTTTGTGGACTAGACTGTCCCTTTAATATCACTGAACTCATCAACCATTATGTAAACAAACCATCATATTCTGGGAAATGCCAGGAAGCGGGGCGGGTGATAGTTTGCACAGATGAAGCAAATAATCTGAACTGAAGCCAAATCCTTCATTATTTCTAAAACATGCAGAAATTTTACATGCTGGCCGATCAATATTTTTAAACAAAGTACAAATATCTTTCTATGTGGAATAAAACTGTGATAGGGCAATAACTGAACACATGGCAATAATTAATGTTTGAATATCAAATTGAAATGTGATGTGCAGTGCATGGAGCACAGTTGTCGAAATGTTTGTGTTATAAGCTACATGATTAACCTCACAATTTAGTAGTGATCAGCAGATGAACTTTCACGGGTCAGTTGTTTTTCTTGATCAATTCCATGTGTATTGGTATGTCGGTGGGGCTCATTGACTACTTTGGTGGCTTCATAATAAAAAATAATAATAATATTATCAGAATGAACTCCTTGGGCAGTTGCTAAATTTCCCTCTGTACTATGCTTTATAAAGGTCCTTCGGGACCTTCGGGTAGTTGTTGCCTGTTCCGGGATTGGCAAAGACATATACACCCACTAAATTCAGCCCTTATTCAGTAAGGTCGCCCCATATTCGACACCATGGCCTTCGCAATAACACATTGAATATTCTAATCAATTCAGTATCATTTATTTGAATGGTAAAAAGTTTCCCAGCATCCCTCTCAAAATCCCTACACTGGACTACTATGTCTGCCGAAGCCGCCACCTGTAATACAGAGAATTACGGTAGCTCTGGCAAAACGATCTGCGTCCTGGGGGGAAGATCGGCATAAGAATAAAATCTCCTAAATGCTATCTTATTATGGCTGTGAATTCTACTGGATGGTTTGTGTTGGTACTGCAGAGAAACATTTATAAAAAACTGTTTATGGGTAGGGTTGCCACCTGGCCGGTATTTTACCGGCAGGCCGGTAAAAAATTGGCATCAGGCCAATGTTAAGTCTATGGAGACAGTACCAAGGCCGGTATTTTTTTGAAGAAAAGGTGGCAACCCTATTTATGGGTCAAAGTTCAAAAAAAGATCTAGTTAACAGGAACAGACCATTATTTTCCATGATTACTGCTCCACGTTTTGAACCTTTTCTCAAATTGAATTATATAAATAACCCCGCAGTTTCCCAGTTAAATGGACTGTATCACTTAAACAGTGAGCCTGTGGTGTCTGCTGCTTATGACATCACCAGTGGCTTGATATGCAAATTACAAATTTCTCATAGAAAACCAGTTCATTTGTATATCAAGCCACAGGTGATGTCATAACCAGGAGACACCACAGGCACATTTAAAACACATTATCCTCCTAATTTAGGCATTTGTTTGTAAATCTGCTAACACAATGTACAGATCATTTTCAATCACTTTGTATGCCTTACATTCACTGTATAAGCAAAGTTTAGGTGATACAGTCCCTTTAGTAAGTCTAAACCTGCTCGTAACAGGGGGCCCTGGCATCTCTGCTCTAGTGAACATAGTTCAGCCTGTATCCAGCTGTATGTGCAATAGAGCAAAAAAATGGCTGTCAAAGACACAGAGAGCCACTTTAAAAAATGCTGGCAGATGGTGTGACATGTTGCATACCACCATACATGCAGCGGCACTTAGCTAGTTAGTATTGTTGGCTGCACTGATGAACATTCCTGCCTCAGAAGTGTGAGGAACACTGGTCCCAGCTACAAAGCTGCACAGCCTAGTGTTCTTGACATTTAAAGTTTGGCTCACATAGCTGTTCTTTGTCGCAACACAACATGTTTGCTTTGCTCTCTCTTTATTCTCTATCACTGCTCCTCTCTCATCAACCAGGCCTGATCTTCATTTTTTTCTTACTACGTTTGATTACTGTATACTTCCTACTGACCTTTGGACATAAATCTTCTTCAGTTGGGCTACTTAACTCCTGGCTTCCTGCATATACATACAGACCATGGGCTTTGTTCATGAAAGCGGGAACTGAGAACTGAATTGCAACTGTAAGACCAAAGTTACAGAGTTGGAAAAATTCTCAGATTTCAGCTCCACTCCGAATTGCTATTTTGGCTTTGATTTTGCAATTCCCTTCTCAACTCCCTCTTTCATGATTAAGGTCCCATGTTAACACATAAGCAAGGATAGGTAGGAAAAGTGTTCATTCAAGGTTTTTGAAGGTCCTTAGAACTGCATTACATTGTCTGAAACCAAAAAGAGCCCAGTCCTGAAATTATATTCTCACAGATTTTGCAAAATCCATCCCAGAGTAAAAAATATATATATATATATAAAATCTCAGGTATGACAGGTATACATACAGTGACCATATAGCACACATTCTAAGGACATGGCCTCATTTAAATCCCCTGTCCCGGGTAGAAATCAAGGCTTCCTGAAAAATAAATTGGGTGAAGGGGTTAAAATATGAAATCTGTGGTGTAAGGAACCTGTGCTTCTGGATTTAGTGGCCTATTCATGCATTACTGCATCTTTAAATATCATTTTATTTCCCTAATGGCAATTCTTTAAATGTTTTTTTTTTTTTTTATTATCTTTCGTTTGGGTTACAAATCTGACTACTGTATGAAACCAAGTATGGTCCTGTTACGGTATATTTGCATAGAATATGTATACAGAATAACAATAAATAAAACAGAACTAGATTAATCTTATGGATAGAAGTAACATGCTCTGCAAGGCAGGGAATACGTGAGATCAAAACACAATGATATTAGATGAGAGAAAAGGATATAAGCACATGCGTGATGTTGGAAGAATGTCATCCGATTCCCAGAATCCTCCTTTAATTCTACCCATTCGGTCATCGAGGAGGGGCCACTGTCTGCAGTTCTCTTTTCTCCTGTAAGTATGTTAGCGCCACCTCGTGGATAGAGACGCCATGCCGCATTTGCATAATTTTAGTAAACACTGGTAACAGCACAGAGGTAGTAGATCTTAGGTAAGTTTTCTAGGATTGCAAAAAATATATCAAACCGCAAGGCTGTTTATTCAATAAAACAAACAAGGTACAGTTCAGCTTGCATGAATTGTATGGAACAGTCCATAAACTGTGATAGAATCAGTGTCAGGATTCTGTACGTCACAACTTTGGAAATGATATGTAAAATGTGCTTTCTTGCAGCCATTACTATGTGAGATCCACCACATCGAGATGAATGGCATGGAGATACCGACAGGATTCCATCGTTTGGCAGCCTCCTCACTAATGCTTGGATAGTGGGGGGAAGCCACCGAGGAGAAGGATGTAACTGCAGAAGTGACTTATCAGGTACTTGCTGTTTTAGTAACAACCCATGATGCATGCATTACAGGACATAGACATATTCTATAGACATTCTTCTCCATTATAGTCTATAGGTATTACGTTTTGTCATCCCTTCTAGTATATCTCTGTCTGAAGCAAAGTTGTAAAAGTAGTGTAATCGGTCAGAGCATTTCACTGGCTTCCATGGTGATTTCTCTACTCTGTTTAACCCCAGAATTTACACCTTGGACATGACCCCCATATCTCATTCTTGCTCTGTATTTTATGTTTTGTAAAGGACCCACGTTTCCTTCCTCTCCGATGTAATCGACACACTCACTCAGGACTAGAGTGACTCTGCCCACCAGCTTCACAGAATCCTCTTGATATTGCTGGTATCAAGGACAATTCATCATTGGTCAGTTAACAGACAAATGAAACAAAAGACTATAAAACAGCCTTCTACCTACAATGATAAAAGTGCAGACCTTTTAACACCTTACCCAATTAACCCCCCAAAACCAAAACAATGCACCTTTTTGTTAAATAAATATGATTTGGGAGCATAAGGTTGAAGGCTGCTAGGTAACATGGCCATCTATGTGAAAAGCAGACAAATATTTTGCTAGTGCTCAAAACAGGTAAGACTAAACAGAGACAATGTAAGGTATGTGCACACAAATACAACCTTACAACCCCCTACAAGAGCAAATACTTAGGTTAATGGTGGAGAGGGGCAACATTTTTGGAGGTGTGGGTAGTATAAGGAAAATGGCTGAGAAAGATACAGTGTTGGATTAAAGCAGGTGTTTGATATCTATGTATGGTTAAAATAGTTTGTACTAAGAGTTTGTTTAAAAAACAAACAAAAAACTATTTTCCACACGTTATCAAACTCCATTTTGTATAAAGTATTCAGATGGTGTCCCATCACTCCTATATTGTGCTAATATCATCACATCTGACTCAGGAGCCGTACAGAAGGGTGCTTCAGAGACATCTGAGGGAAAATGGATAGAAAAACGGTAATTTTAACAAATTTCCGTTTTTCAGTTGCTGGACACAGCAGAAGCATCAATTGTGACCACACACTGATAAATCCTTTCGCGACCATACTGTTTTGGAAATGTTGTACCCTTCGTGACAATGGCTGTTTAACACTTCTGCTGTGTTATTATTTGTCATTTACCCTCACAAATTATATATTGTTTTTTTGCTATAAGAAGGGCTTGCTTTAGATACCATTATTTTGATCATATTTAAACTACTATAAAAAAAAATAACAAAATATGACGGAAACATTTTAAAAAAGCAAATTTTCTAACTTTTACTTGTATTTTTTAAACATCTACACTAATCTAACGCTAATAAAAAAAAAATGTGCTAAATATATTCTAATATTTGTCCTAAGTTCAGAAATAACCCATGTTTTTAACATTTTTTTTTGCAAGGTAGAGGGAAATAATTAAAAGTAGCGCAAAGCTACTAACCATTTTTTTAAAAAGAAAATCGAGGGGCTTAGTGTCCTTGCGACTACGGCAGGCACGCGAAAAAGACCCCTCACAGTTGAAACATTGCTTCTGAAAGAAAAAAATTCACTGCTTTACACTTGAGTGCTGGTTCCTGTCATCCTTTGTTCTGGCTTGGGGTACTAGTGTAAAAGTCCTCTATGTGCACCCATTACTTGTGAGTACGAGCCTGCTACATTTTGTTTTAAAGGAGGCACTGGCAACTAAATTTGTCCGATCACCGTGATTGGCTATCACAGTGATCAAGTGTGTTTCTGGGGTTGTGTGCCTCTGTCCCAAGGCATTCTGCCATGTCAATTTTCCCCCGATCGCGGTGGTTTTCCCATGATGTGCCTGGCACGTTGATTGTTGCGACGGTTAATGATTATTTGCTATGTAGGTTGGTCTCCTTTATGTTTTGGCTTCAGATATCCTTTACTACTATTCTTTCCCTCATCATAGCTACTGTGAAGCAGTTCCAAGTAAAACACTTCCTGTCAAATTATGTTTCCCAACATCATCTCTCAGTCTCATATTTACTTAAATTTCTTCTCTCAGAATTTTCAAACATGTGTATTTTCTTCCTGAATATATTCATATATTTCACTCAGACTTCTCTTGGACCTACACACACTCACATCATCCTTTGCATCAAGGCCAGACTGTTTAATACCCACCCCCAGCTTAATTTCTTTTATAGGTCTGGTTAATCAGATGATGTGAATTGACCTCTCATCAACCACCTGTCACTCTTCCCCCTTCTGTACATAATTACTCGCAATATGTTAACCACCTCACGCACTTTACTCACCTGCATTCTCCAAACATGTGGCTGGAGTTTATAGGCTTACAGTGCACACAACTAATCACCTATTAAGTAACTTCTGATGTGACTCAGTTCTCACAGTTACCCCCACACCTTCCATTATCACAATCTACTTTTATTTTTACCTCTCCCTTTTTTTGCCTCACACTCACACCTCAGACACACTCTCCTTGTGTGTCTCATGTTCCCCATCTCCTCTGGAATGTAAGCTTGCGAGCAGGGCCCTTTACCTCATGTTTTAGTCTGAAAATGTTCTGTCTAAATTTTGTTTGTAACTCCATTCTTATGCTCTGTACCAAGCGCTGCGTAAATTTGTTGGCGCTATATAAATAAATGGTAATGTAATATGTAATGCCATTTATTTTGCCTAGTATCTTTTAGCCTCACTACTAAGACATTTGTGCAGCATTTCTATGTCAAACACTACAGGGAGAACTGAAAATCTGGGGTGGGCTACATCACTGATCCAGCAGCTTGCTATACTGTCCTTTTAAATCTCAAAACGTTTCCTTCCATCCCACTAGGGGAGTTGCAAATATCAGTGCATTAATAAGGGAATAAATACTAAATATAAAAATGTGCTGTATAAAAGGGTTATCCTGATGTTTGCCTTTTATTCTGGTCTAATGTACTGGAATAAACAACTTACCTATAAATCTTCTGCATGTTCTTCTTATAGCACAGTGCTGACATCTTGTGTCTGTCTCACTGTCTGTCTGCTACTACTACATTGTCATACTTCATATTTGTTTATATGAGCATTCACATACATGTTCACATTCACTCCTGCTCTTCTGTCATCCTTCCTAGCTGCTCACATTAGCATTCACATACTTGTTCACATTTCTATTCACACATTTCCCTCCCTCCCATCTTACATTTTTGACACACAGACACCCCATTAGGAGAAACCACCTCCCACCTCTTTTTTTTGACACAGACTATAGGATATGTTTTGAATGGTAATTTTAGGGACAAGGAACCAGACAGAAAGTAAGATGCAAAACAGCTTTATTAATAAATAGAAAAATGCTAATAATAATCCAAATGCAAGAGGAAAGCCGGGGTCAGGAACCAAAGCAGGCAGACGAGCTGGAATCAGAAATGGAGATCAGCGTAGTCAGGAACAAAACCAGGATTCAGGAATCAGAAGGGAAGTCAGCCGAGCCAGGTCAGACACAAAAATTACAGGAACTGCACTTGGAAGGCAGAAACAACAAAAGAGCAGAGAGCAACTGAGAGTAGCTGCTTAAATACCTGTACTACTAAGCAACAAAGAGCCTGGCTAATATTAACCAGGTGAGTAGCAATGGTAACAGTAGCTGAAAGGCACTGGTCGTTAATAACAGCTGATCAATTCAATGAAGGTAGGGTTTCTTGTTAAACATAACAGAGAAACCCTGACAGGCACTTAGCAGAAGTGCCTTCAAAAATGATATACAACATGGAGAAATTATTTTTCATATATAAACATATAAATATATATACATTTTTCAATGTCATTTTCAGCTTACCAAAGGTCATTGTTTGTGAATAAACCTAAGTGTATTAAAAACAGAAAGTGGGTAATGTCCTCTGTGAAGTGATAATTTTCTAATATTTACTGTAATTATGTATTTTTTTGTGTTTTATATTTATTCATTGCACTGTGGGTTACTTCTTTGCTTAGCTTTAGTATTGTTCAGCATCACTCGGGAATCTGGATAGCTGAACTGGTTTCAAGTCATGCACTTATTTTAAACCTAAGAGATCACATCTTGCAGATTTGTACATCATGGGATAATAATGTGATTGTCAAGATCCCAAGCATTGCAGTTCTGTAATACAAATCTTCCTTCTGCTTTAAACTAGAAGCGGAAGATCGGGAGCCATCAGAGAATCCGAAATATATAATGGGATCCACCTGTATTTGAAACTTGCAAAATATTCCTGTGAACTGACTTTGGGGTTCAAAGTCATTGGGGTTGGAAATCATAAACGACATAACTCTAAATCTTTTGTCTTCCCTCCACATAGCGAAATTGTCCACAGCTCAGCTGTGCCTGGCCACAGCTAAACTGTGGACGAAAGACAAAAAAATCAGAAGATTAAAATTATGCTCTGTCGTTATAGGAATAGCTTAATTAACCCCTTTGTGACCAATGACCGTCCTGGACTGTCATGGGGAAAAATTCCCTTAGTGACCAATGATGGTCCAGGACCGTCATGCAGATCCAATCGCGATCGTGATTTAAACGACATGGCTAAGTGTCTCGATACCCTGAAACATCGGGGCACTGTGACAGCCAATCACAGCGCCTGGATGTTAATAGCTGTCAAAGCAGGTGCCTGCTTTGACAGCTATAGTCTCTCCCTGCTCCACAGCAATCATGGGCAGGGAGGGATTAAATATAGTGCTGTAAGTCTCCCCCTGGTCCCCTCAAGCGCATCCAGCCCCCCATTTTCTTTTTAATAAATATTTATATTTTTATTGTGCTAACCTTAACCCTTGGGTTAGGGTTAGAAATAATCAAAACCCTAATCCTAGAGTTAGAATTAGGGTTTGTACTAACCCTAGGGATAAACTTAGCATTAAATATAAATAAAAAAAGTAAATAAAAATAAGATGTTAATCCGTAGAGGACAAGGGACATGTTAGGTCTGTTGGTGGTCCTCTAGGGATATGTTAATAAAAATAAAAGACTGCAAGTGGGGCCAGTGCTTTGCATTGGCCCACAACAGTAAATAGGGGCCCGCAGCAGCTGGATACATGATCCATGCAGCCACAGGAGAGCAAGGGTAGCAACAATCTGTGCTTCCTACTATAGACTACATTCCATATGATGCTACGGTCACTTTTGGCTGGCTGAGCATGAAATGTAGTCATAAGCAATACACAATAAAAATATGTTTTAAAGCTAGATATGACCATATCCTAAATTTGGCCGTTTGCCTGCCACATAACACTAGCAAACCTATACATGTGGGGTACCAATATACTGAGGGGAAGTTGCTGAACATATATTGGGGTGTTGTTTTGCAAAAAAAAACAGAACAACCCTTATAAATTCATACCAAAATACAAAGTGTGTGGGGAAAATTACTGCATGAAAGATATCAAAATAAAGGGATACCTACTTTATAAAAATGTGTACATGCGGGGTTGATTCAGCGATTCATGACCAATATCGATGTTACAATATCAGTAACGCTAATTGTGGAAAAAAAATGGTTTTGAAAACAGCTATGTGCTACTTGTATTTATTACACCATAACATTAAAAAAGTAAAAAAAAAAAAACCATAAACATTGGGTATTTCTGAACTCAGGACCAATATTAGAATCTATTTAGCAGTTTTTTTTATTTGCTTTTTTAGCTTCGTAAAAGATTTTACAAATAAAAGTCAGGAAAAGTGTTGTGTTTATACATTTTTCACCCTATTTTAATAAAAAATGATATTAACAAAATAATGGCATCAAAAGAAAGCCCTTCCTGTCCTGAAAAAAATAATATGTGTTGGTACAGCAAAACACAAACACCTCAGAAGTGTAAAAACAGCCACGGTCATTAACAATGACAACATTCCAAAGACAGGTCATGAAGGGCTTAAGTACCATGACCCATTAAAGTATTATCAAATATGTGGGGGTGTTAGTTTCCGAACCATAAAGGCCTGGAGCGGTTAAAACATGGACTTACAACTGGCATCAGCATGTTTGGTGCAGAACTATTTGTTAGAGGTGAAAGTTTTGTTACTGGATAGGCAGGTCATGGCATTGCACATGGCTAAGGCTACTCTTCATTGACATAATAAAATCACTAGCTGACAGTTATAAGGCTTAATGATTTTCATAGACTGTTTTATACTTGGCATACGCATGCAAATCAACCTATTCTTGTACTGATATGAAATGTCTTCTGGAGGCTTAAAGCTTTAACACTAATTCTCGCTACTTTTATAGAAGCAATGATGGAAAATCTATTAATGCTTATAGTAGTTTATTCCCTAGCTATTCTACATAGCAGCATCACATATAGGTACCGCACTCTCTAAAAACGAAAATGATATGTCCACATTTTCCAGTCTAGTTGACAGTGTCACAGAAAATCCAGAGAGCACTCTGGTGATGCCAGTGAGAGTAGCCAGGAAATAAAAATATTGGGATGGATGAATAATACATTTTCGATATTCCAGGCTAACCCATGGCAGCATCACACTTAGGTAATACCCAAGTTTAAGCATACAGTGGCAGGGGAAAACTACAATAGGATGGAAATGAATTTACAGGGAAATATAATGACAAATTCCAGCCTCAGGAATACTGTAATAAAAAAGAAACTTACCTGCCGCCGCGAGGTCCGTGCCTCCGCTGCCGCTGCCCCTGCAGGCAGGGTGGACGGACAGCGAGGGCTCCGTTCGGCGTCTCAGCCCTCCAGGGCTGCAGACGCGCTCACCGCTTCCCCTCGACGAACGCGCAGCAAACCGAAACTGCGCGCGTGCGCAGTACCGCTACACACAGAAAATTAACATAGCCTTAAAGGGCTATACTTATACTTTTTTGGGGACCTATTAGGGGCGGGTTTTACCGCCCAAATTGTATTTAAACCTTCAGTTGCTACTCAGACCTTGCCTGAGATAGTTCCTTGTGGCTTGATCTAGCGTTTATTCTTGATTCTTGATTCTTCGGTTTTTGACTCCTGCTGTGACTTCTGACTTCTCCGTTTGCTGCCTGCCCTGATCCTTTTGCCTGTTTTTGACCTTGCCTCCTCCATACCGTCTTGTACCGTTGCTCCTGTTGTGTTTGACCCGGCTTGCTGACTATCCGTTTATCCAGTAATTCCTGCGTATCCCTGCTTCAGTGTGCGGTTGCAGTCAGTGTTCCAAGTCCTGGGTGGTCATTTACCTGAGGCTCAACCGTAGGGTATAATACCATTCAGGTGAATAGACACTGTCCTGCCTCCAAACCTGTTGCAGTAAGATACCAGGTCTTCGCATCGCGGATCCAGTCTTCTGATCCTACTCAGTCCGTGACAGTATCTCAGGCCATATTTATGGATCCCGCGGACCTGGCCCGAGTCTCGGCCAGACAGGAATGCCATGACAAGATCCTGACCACGCACGCTTCACATCTTCAGTCCCTTGAACATAAACTGGATACTGTTACCGAACTATTACGGTCACTCACCACTCATATGAATCCAGTCTCGACCGCTCCTACCATGTCTGATCAAGGGTTCTCTGTCATGGGGGCTCGTAGTTCTTCAAGACCACCTAAGATGCCCATACCGGAAAAGTTTTCCGGTTCTCCACGTGAATGTAGAGGGTTCCTAAACCAGTGTCTACTACATTTTCGCACACAACCTGACGCTTTCTCCTCATCCACCGCAAAAGTGGCGTTCATAGTTAATCTCCTGAAAGGAGAGGCCTTGAACTGGGCATCCCCTTTGCTGGAACAGAACTCTCCCCTGTTAGAAGATGCTGACGCATTTATTTCAGCCTTCAAATCCGTCTTCGATGCTCCAGGAAGAAGGGAGTCTGCAGAGACTCAACTAATGGAGTTGCAACAAGGCAAAAGATCAGTGGGTCAGTATGCCATAGAGTTTCGTACCTTGGCATATGAGACAGAGTGGAACCAGAGCGCATTAAAGGCGGCATTTCGTAGAGGTCTTAATGACACTCTTAAAGATGCTTTAACCTATAGAGATCTTCCCGAGGACCTGGAATCACTTATTACATTGTGTCTTAAACTCGATGCTCGTGGCCAAGAAAGGAGGTTGGATCGTGATAAGAACCCAAGACACTTCCAACCTAAATACTATCAAGCTACCAAAACTCCAGAGCCTGAGACCAATCAAACTAGTGAACCTATGGAAATTGGTCCTATACTACGACTTTCTGACGAAGAAAAATCTCGTCGCAGGAGATTAAATCTATGCCTGTACTGTGGTCAAAGGGGTCATTTTGCTCTGAAATGTCCCCAGAAATCGGGAAACGCCAACGCTTAGTGGAAAAAGAAGGAGTCCCACTGAGCGTTAACATCATTAATTCTCCTTCTAATCAGAGACTTTTAATACCGGTCTTGCTCCAGTGGACAGGCCACCAAGTGGCCACCCAAGCCTTCATAGATTCCGGAGCAGCTGGAAATTTCGTAGACCAATCTTGGGTAATTCAACAAAATATTCCTCTGAAGTCTAAAGCCCTGCCTATTTCTGTGTCTGCCTTGGATGGTACCCCTGTAGGCACTGGTATAATTTCCAAGGAAACCATACCTTTGGGTTTAAAGATCGGTCACAACCATTACGAAGAATTAAGCTTTGACGTCCTTTCCAGTCCCCACATCTCCATCATATTGGGGCTACCATGGTTGAAAAAGAATAACCCTTCCATTGACTGGTGTTTGGGACAAGTTGATTCGTGGGGTCTAGATGGTCAGGACCTTAATGACAATCTGCCTACACTCAATTCAGTTAGTACTCTTCCTCCTGAGGATCCTCGTTCCCGGGTTCCACAGTTATATTGGAACTTCCTAGACGTATTCTCTAAGACCAAGGCCGAGATTCTTCCTCCTCATAGGAGCTACGATTGCGCCATCGACCTATTACCTGGTTCCTCCCCTCCGGTGGGGCATACTTATCCTCTCTCGGCACCTGAGAATCAAGCACTCGCTTTGTACATAAAGGATAATCTTCAGAGGGGATTCATCCGACCATCTTCCTCTCCAGCAGGCGCTGGATTCTTTTTTGTAGCCAAAAAGGACGGTACCTTAAGGCCTTGCATAGACTACAGGGGACTGAACAAAATCACTATAAAGAACCGTTATCCACTACCACTCATCACTGAACTATACGACCAACTACAAGATGCCAAGATATTCACCAAACTAGACTTACGTGGTGCATATAATTTGGTCCGCATACGAGAGGGTGATGAGTGGAAATCGGCCTTCAATACCAGATATGGGCATTACGAATACCTAGTTATGCCTTTCGGATTATGTAATGCACCAGCAGTCTTCCAGAGTTTTGTTAACGACGTTTTCCGGGACATGTTGTTATCTCATGTCATGGTCTATTTGGACGATATCCTTATATATTCCAAGAATATCTCCGATCATAGAAAGCACGTTCAACAGGTATTACGTCGTCTTCGAGAAAATCACCTCTTTGCTAAGGCCGAAAAATGTGAATTCGAATGCTCAAAAATCAAATTCCTGGGTTATATTATCTCCTCTGACGGCCTAGAGATGGATCCTGACAAAGTTTCTGCTATCCAAGACTGGCAAATACCACTCAACCTCAAAGGGATACAAAGGTTTTTGGGCTTTGCTAATTACTATAGAAGATTTATCAGGAATTTCTCTAAAGTCACTGCACCCATTTCTGCTCTCACTAAGAAGGGAAGAGATCCGGCTAAATGGTCTACCCAGGCTCTCCAAGCCTTCCAGTTCTTGAAACATGCCTTCATCTCTGCACCCATTCTTCGCAGACCCAATCCAGCTCAACCATTCATTTTGGAGGTTGATGCTTCTGAATCTGGCGCTGGGGCTATTTTATCTCAAAGAGACCAAATCTCCAACAGAGTCCATCCATGTTCATATTTCTCTAAGACATTTACCTCAGCGGAATGCAACTACGATGTAGGCAACCGCGAATTGTTGGCCATCAAGATGGCTCTTGACGAATGGCGTCATCTCTTAGAGGGTACTCAAATTCCTATCACGATTCTCACCGACCACAAAAATTTGTTATACATAGAAAAAGCTAAGAGATTGAATCCCAGACAGGCCAGATGGGCCTTATTTTTTACCCGTTTTAATTCTTCCATCACATACCGGCCCGGGTCGAAAAATGGCAAGGCGGATGCTCTGTCTAGACGTTTTGACATTGAAACGGCTCCTCCTGTGGTTGATTCCATTATACCGGCCTCTCGGATCATTGCCTCGGTGTCCACCTCCCTCCTGTGGAAAATTACCAGATCCCAGTTCCCTAGACCCACCAATTGTCGCCCTCCTGTCGGTCGTTACTTTGTTCAATCCAACCTTCGGAGACAAGTCTTGTCCTGGGCTCATGCTTCCTCTGTCGCGGGTCACCGTGGTGTACGCAACACTAAGTTTCTCATTGACCGGAAATTTTGGTGGCCTTCCTTGCAATCTGACGTTCAGGATTTTGTTCGCGCCTGCACCGTCTGTGCTAGATACAAAACTCCGAAACGTAACCCTGCAGGCCTGTTATGCCCTCTTCCTGTCCCTAAGAGACCTTGGACGAATATTGCCATGGATTTCGTCACAGATCTTCCCTTGTCTCGAGGGTTCACGACCATACTTGTAGTAGTCGATCTATTCTCCAAACAGGCTCATTTTGTTGCTCTTCCCAAACTGCCCTCAGCATCTCAGCTTGCAACTGTTGTCATGAAGGAAATCATTCGTCTACATGGGGTACCCCAAAGCATTGTTTCTGACCGCGGTTCTCAGTTTGTGTCCCGGTTCTGGAGATCACTTTGTGCTCAGCTGGGTATTTCTCTAAAATTTTCTTCCTCTCATCATCCGCAAACCAATGGTCAGACGGAGAGGACCAATCAGGTTCTGAAACAATATCTACGGTTATATGTTGATGAGGATCAATCTACTTGGTCTTCTCTCCTCCATCTCGCTGAATTGTCATATAACAGCTCCTTTCATGAGTCCTTGCAGAAATCCCCGTTTTGTGCAGCCTTTGGCTACGAGCCTACTCTTTGGCCGGACTTGGGATTGCCTTCGGAAGTACCGGCTGCTGACCGTCAGGTCCAGGATCTCAAATCTCACTGGGCTTCTGTTTCTTCGCAACTATCCAGGGCCAAGGTGTTGCAGAAAAGATTTGCCGACAAACATCGTTCTCCTGCCCCCGTACTTCTTCCTGGTGACAAAGTATGGCTTTCTACCAAGTATCTCCAACTTCGTCATTCCTCCAGGACTTTAGGTCCCAAATATATCGGTCCTTACGTGATCTTGTCCAAAATCAACGATGTGTCCTATACCCTACGCCTCCCTTCCAGTATGCGCATCCACAACTCCTTCCATGTGTCCCTCCTCAAACCAGTTGTAACTAATCGTTTCTCTGACGCCCATACGGTTCCCAAACCTGTCCTCGTTCAAGGGCATGAGGAGTATTTGGTACAATCTATTTTGGATTCTCGGCTGCGCCGTGGTCTTTTGCAGTATTTTGTCCATTGGCAAGGTTACGGTCCGGAGGAGAGATCTTGGGTACCAGCATCCGATGTTCATGCTCCGTCCAAAGTTTCCTTATTTCATCGTAGATTTCCTCTCAAACCAGGTCCTGAACGCCGGTACGGCGTTCGTAAAGAGGGGGGTAGTGTAATAAAAAAGAAACTTACCTGCCGCCGCGAGGTCCGTGCCTCCGCTGCCGCTGCCCCTGCAGGCAGGGTGGACGGACAGCGAGGGCTCCGTTCGGCGTCTCAGCCCTCCAGGGCTGCAGACGCGCTCACCGCTTCCCCTCGACGAACGCGCAGCAAACCGAAACTGCGCGCGTGCGCAGTACCGCTACACACAGAAAATTAACATAGCCTTAAAGGGCTATACTTATACTTTTTTGGGGACCTATTAGGGGCGGGTTTTACCGCCCAAATTGTATTTAAACCTTCAGTTGCTACTCAGACCTTGCCTGAGATAGTTCCTTGTGGCTTGATCTAGCGTTTATTCTTGATTCTTGATTCTTCGGTTTTTGACTCCTGCTGTGACTTCTGACTTCTCCGTTTGCTGCCTGCCCTGATCCTTTTGCCTGTTTTTGACCTTGCCTCCTCCATACCGTCTTGTACCGTTGCTCCTGTTGTGTTTGACCCGGCTTGCTGACTATCCGTTTATCCAGTAATTCCTGCGTATCCCTGCTTCAGTGTGCGGTTGCAGTCAGTGTTCCAAGTCCTGGGTGGTCATTTACCTGAGGCTCAACCGTAGGGTATAATACCATTCAGGTGAATAGACACTGTCCTGCCTCCAAACCTGTTGCAGTAAGATACCAGGTCTTCGCATCGCGGATCCAGTCTTCTGATCCTACTCAGTCCGTGACAAATACCTTGACTGATGCTAGTATGTGTAGAGGCTCCGATATCTAGGCAGTGATGCTTGATGACGGTGTTGCTCTTTCAAGGGATCCGTAAACAGCAGCTGTCCATAAGGATGGAAAAGCTCTAGTGCAGTGTAATTTGAGGGCAATATGTCATATACCCAGAATAGATACAGCCACTGCTTGACCCTTCTGGACTGCTGATGGAATGAAACTGACCAAGTGGAAGAGATCTTTTTGTACTCCGACAAGCACATGGCCAAATACAAAGTATGCCAGAGTCCTTGTTCCTAAGACACTTCATTGGGATAAATGTCTGGTACCACCACTTAGTTGAAATGGAAGGATGAGACAACCTTCTTCATTAACTGGACGGAGGACCAATCAGTCAACATGGAGCACCATGAAAGGTAATTATCATGAGAATGGAGGACGTTCCAACATCCTATAAACTGAAGAAAAATCTGATCAAGGTTTGAATACGCCACTGTTGGACTGGAGATTCTACCTATGCTTAGCACCAGGAAGGTAATTTTGAATGCACCTAGTTTTCTGGGGGTGGATGGAAAGGTAGGTACTTTAGATTATAAAAATAACTAGAATATTTATGCACAAATTAAAAGTATACTGAGCCAGTTGCCAGCTGTCATTGCCTCTTCCTGCAAGGAAGGTTTAACGCAACTGATCAAGGGGGTGTTAACAGGACCAATGCTAGAAAGTCTACTTGCTGTCTGGTTCCTCTGATGTACATTTTCACTCACAATGGGCGCAATGTAAAACAAATATAACTTGTTTGTTTTCACTCTATCGTTTGCAAGCACTGAATCCCTGTCTTCTTATTTTCTCTGCAGGGATCTGCTTCTAGTTCAGTATGTGCAGCTCCGAAGACATAGCGGATTGTCTCCACAGGGAAAATCTGCTCTGCAGCCTAAACGAACAGCGCTTGCAAGGATTCCTATGTGATGTTACCATTGTGGTTGAAGATACCAAATTCAAAGCTCATAGAAATATCTTGGCAGCTTCCAGCTTATATTTCAGGAACCAGTTCCTGAGCCAGAGCATCTTATTCCAGGGACACGTGGTGGAGCTCACCGATTTCAAAGCAGACACATTCACGGAGATACTGAACTACATTTACAGCTCCAAGGTTGTAGTAAAGAGAAAAGAAACCCTGAGCGATCTCGCTGATGCTGGGAAGAAACTGGGAATAACCTTTTTAGAGAATATCAAAGCATCTAACCAAACTTGCAAGATATCCTCACCTTCCATTCACAGGTGTTCCTCGGAACATGAGGAGAAACTGCCAGGCACTCTATATAGAGAAGAGAATGGTCTCAAATCTGAGGCTGTGGAGAAGAAAGGAGAGGATCTGGCTGTAGCCAGTGGCCCAAGGATCACCAATGCTTTTTCTATTCTAGAATCCGAAGTTAGTGCGTTTTCTCCACTTGACTTGAGAGCTAATTTTAAGAAGACCAATGGGACTACAGAAGAGGTGCATTGTGCTGCTGAGCACGAGAATGGTATCTGCAGCGATGGAGAGCCAGTGAATACATTAGCTGAGCACTCTTATGCAGTGTGTTCTGGAGATACTCCTTTTAAAAGGGATTCTGTCTTTGATCATGGAAACAGAGTAAGTCATGGAAAGACCGATGAAAGCACAATGCCTTGTCCTGCTGGAATCATCCAAGAAACAAAACCAGCTGGTAACCTGCCTCTTCTGGAGCCTCCACCTTTTGTCCGACAGGCTACAATCCAGAGCTCTACGATTACTACAAACAGTCCAATAATAAGTGAGACAATGGCCAGCTGTGCAGATTTCTACAGCAGTAGAGAGGATCCAAGTCACTTGCCACAACTTCCGGCATGTAACCCACCTGCAACCCAGAGGTACTCTGACCAGACATCGTATCCACTTCCTAAAAAGCAACATGATGTATACCACTGCAAGAACTGCAACAAAGAGTTTGCACATTTAAAGCGTCTACAAAGGCATGAGCAAATTTGCTTCAAAGTGGTGCATACTGAGAAAGATGTGAGGTTATCAGATAGCATTTCTGGGGAAGCCACTGCAAACATGCTGTGCACTCCTTCAGACACGATATCTGACCAAAATAGCCTCCCGAGTATCACCTCTCCTGGGACAGATCATTTTGTAAAAATAGTAGATGGAAAGATATTCTATGTTTGCATTGTTTGCAAGCGGAACTATGTCACACTGTCTAGTCTTCGGAGACATTCAAATGTCCACTCCTGGAGGAAATCCTATCCCTGCCACTATTGCAATAAAGTGTTTGCCCTGGCAGAGTATCGTACAAAACATGAAATCTGGCATACGGGGGATAGGAGATATCAGTGTATATTCTGTCTAGAAACGTTCATGACTTACTATATATTGAAAAACCATCAAAAATCATCTCATGGAATTGACCCAAGGCTCGGAGTAGGAAACAAAACTGCCAATAGAGGACTAAAGCCCAGCATCTATCCATATAAGCTCTATAGACTTTTACCTATGAAGTGTAAAAGAACACTTTTGAAAAACCCTAGCAATGATGCAACAGAAAACACAGGAATACATTTACAAGGGCCCAGTGCTTTTAACACAGCCACCATTGTTCACAATCCACTCAGTTCCCAGTCTGCTCCTATAGAAGCCCAGGAGAGTTTTTCTTGTTCATTGGATGCAACGTCACATAGTGTTACCAGTTCAACTACAAACCAAGATGACTGGCCATTTGGTGTTTTACACTCAGAGGGAACTGTGAATGATCTGCCTGCTAGAAAACCTAGTTCTCCTTTGCAGGAACAAGATGTTCACAAGCATGGTGATAGTGTAGTTAGCCCATCTATCAATGAGAAGCAGAACATGCCCTCTGTTATCAATTGTACCACCTCTGCACCGTCTGTGATCATGCACAGCAGTAGGGTTTCTTCAGTAATAATGCATGGGAATTCTGTAGCAGCGGCAACAAATGGAATGGTATGGTACAATGACCGAACCATTGTCTCTCCTGAAAAAAAGAGTGGGCATAAAGATACAAGCCAAGAGATCATAGAGAACCGGTCCACAAGAGAGGATGAAAGCACTGAACGATACAAAGCTAAAGAACCCCTTCAAGAGAGAAGAGAGACATCTGTTCCTTTGACTTCATCGAAGAAGAACAAAAGTGTTATTCAAAAAGGTAATAAAACAGAGACATATATAGCCAAACCAGCCTTACCTGGGACTCTAGTAAACAGTGGCATTGCTCCTCTTTGCCAGATCACCGTAAAGATAGGAAGCGAGGCTCTGGTGAAACGACAGATCTCCGGATCGTCACTGTTTTTCAGAAAAAGTGGGCGACCGAGACACTCAGAGGCCAAAGTAAAGCGAGCTGTGGTGGATTCTGAAGAAGACAAGAAAGAGAGGAGCTCTGTCCGTCTACGGAATGTCGGAAGTTTAAAGATGGAGGAGATGTATGATGATACAAGTGACCATGATGTGTCAGACAAACCATGGCGCCCATATTACAACTACAAGCCCAAAAAGAAGTCCAAGCACTTTAAAAAGTTCCGTAAGCTCAAGAAGAGGAAAAAACACAGTAAGTTAAGAGTTGCTGAGGAGAACGTAAAGAAAGTAGACAATAGGTGTGTACCTGAAGAGGTTGAAGAAAGTGAAAATTGCATCGAAGAAAATGTACAGGCTATCAATTTTCCAGGTGGGGAAAAGGAGATTGACGAAGATATTGATGATTCTGAGGATTGGCAATTGGGAAATAAGCCTTGCTTTTGTGAATTGTGTCAAAAATCATTTCGGAATCCTTCAACCTTAAAGATCCACATGCGTTGTCACACTGGAGAGAAGCCATATCCATGCAAAACGTGTGGGAAGTGCTTTTCGTTCCCTGGAAACCTAAACAAACATCAACGCATTCATCTGGGTGTTAAGAACTATATGTGTCAGTACTGCAGCAAGTCGTTCATGTTAAATGAAACCCTGAAAAAGCACGAAAGAATTCACACAGGAGAAAAGATGTATGGGTGTCAGTTCTGCCCACAGCAGTTCCTCTATCTCTGCACAAAAAATAACCATGAACAAAGACATATAGCCGAACGTGGCGTGAAAGGCTTTGTGTGTGTTCAGTGCTCCAAAATCTGCAAGACGGCAGCAGCTCTTGGAATGCATCAGAAAAAACATTATCTCAGAAACCGAAGACAGAAAGAGCGGAAAGAATTTCCAGTGGCAGAAAACTGGGCGTCCATTGCAAGTCCAATTTGCAAAGACTCTGAAATCGATAGAACAAGAGATTCTGCAGACGTGCCGGGACGTTTCTCTTCTTCCTTTGATGACAGTGAGACACCATTATTGTCTTTTAACAGCAGTGTTACAGAAATAGTCTCCCAGACTGTAAATGCTGCAGGCATCGTGGAGTTTGTAGACCCAGGGGGAGAACTTGAAAACACCTTTATGACTCCACCACCACCACTTCCTCCAGCTACACTACATGAGAGCATCTTGATGGAGGCCCCAAAGAGTTGGAAGCACTGGAAAACAAGGCAGTACAGCTTGGAAGAGAGTTTGAACTCTGATAATTCTTCCACACGAGAGTGCACTAAAACTTTTACAGAATTAAAAACAATGACCAGTTTTGAGAATCCCTTTGTCCCTTAGATGTTAGTGATGAAACATCTTAAACCAAGCATCACAAGTTACTCAAATTTACAGTGAAACTTTCTTTGGTAACCCTTCTGCTTCCAAAGGACCTCTACGGGTCTCTCAAGTCGCAAAGGGGCTGCATAGTTATTATGGAGAACTAAAGTGTTTCTAAGTGTTTAATTCCCCAAGCTGTACATCCATGCACTAGGTAGCAAAATCAGCTTAAACATGTGTTAAAGAAAGAGCAGTTGATCAGGTACCACGTTCTGTGCAGTTTATAGTATATACAAAGTGTGTTAAAGTAGCAGTCGCTGTGTTTAAGAATTGATATTTGCCACAAGTGGTGTTCCTAACAGAGATATATGCTTTAAGCCACTCTGGGTCTGTCCTAGCTCGAAATGTTTAAAGCTCTAATGCAGTGTAAAATAACCACAGATATGGGGGCGCAACATTGAGGTCACAGTCTAATGACTTCTAGTGTAACTTCCTTTTAGCCACCAGAGTTAAGTTAATATTGTAATTCCGTATTCTCTGTGGGAAGATCAAATTTTGTGCACTGCTTCTTTAAATACTATACAATATACAACATTTAATATAAACTGTACAGCATATTATATATTGTATCTAGTGCATTGCTTAGTTTACACCTTCTTGGTGCCAGAGGTAGAAATATGTCTTTCTGACATTGCCGTGTGGCACAACATGTTCTCTGTCCGTAGGATGTCTTCTTTTAAATTTGAATGTGGTTTTTGAGGAAAAGTGAAAAAATATATTTAACTTCCCAATATAAAAACAAAACAAAAAGAGCCAGATAGAAATGGCGTTCATTTTAGTCTATGCAAACAAAAGGCTTTGAAATATTTTTTTTCGTTTCATTTTTTTAGTTCTAGCATTGGATTATTATACCAGGGGAAGTCTATATATATCTGAATTATAGACTCTGGTGAGTAAATGCAGAGTTTTAAAGGTTAACATTCAGCAGTCGCACTCACTTATAGTTTGTTTGTTGTTTTTTTAACATTTTTTTTTTTAATTTAAATATACCCATATGTCTACCGCGGGATTGTTTCCCAACTTAATATGCAATAAAATGAGGTAAATTTGTGGGAAAAGAAGAAAAAAAACCATTGTATTTGACAAGGTAACTGAATGTAACAAAGCAATTCTCCAAAATTCCTGCTATTCACTTTAAGATAAGATGTTGAGGTACTTTAGTGCACAAAGGTTAATAATGTGCATTCAAATTATATATTTATAAATATTAAACAATTTGAAAGGTGCAATTCTGCACCTTGTTTCTCTACATTTTTTTTGTTTTGAAGTTGTACCTGAAGGGGAAAGAAAACCCGCCTGATGCCAAGTGTCAAAGAAATGTTGCCCAGTTCCACTTTTTATGTTGTGTTATACTCTAATTTATATACTGTTGTCTTGACACTTTTTATGATTACATTTGTGATATTTGGGTAATAGTTTGGTAAACACAAAAGTCAAAAGAAAATATATTTTTATTTTACCTGAAAGCAAACACACAAAATTGCACATATGTGAAAGTAATCCAGTCCCAGCGATAATCCTGGTAAAATGGTCATGTGATGGATTTGTGTGCTACATTTTAACATGTAATATTCATTCACAGAGGGATCTATTCACTTATAACTGAATAGTGGGGAACTGATAAGTGAACTGCAAGAACCAGGCAATATAGCTGAGTTACAAAGATAGCCAAGGATTTTACAATTTGGCTATTAATGTCCGATTTTTGCAGCTCATCTGCAGTTTACTTGTCTGTTCACTTTTTTAATGAATAGACCCAGCAGTCAATTTTTGTGAATTCATGGTGAATCTTCTACCTTAAATAATTGGACATTAATGAGTAGAGCTTGAAAATAGGGGACGTTCCACCTTCAATGTCTAAAAAAAATATTTTTTTAGATAAGTCCTGTGTCATGTAAAGTAAAGCAAAAAAAAAAACAGATCTGTTTTTTTCCCCCTTAACCTCTTCCTATCACCTAATCATCATCTTTAAAAGTTTATATATATATTCATCATAAACATGTTCTGTTGTTTAATATACAGTTTGATGATGCCAATTTTAGAGGGGTTTCTGCACTGCATTTTCATGATAAGTCTAAATTTTGTTCTCACATCAATCAATGGCCCCTGAAAATACCATATTACATGGAAGTTAGCCCTATCCAGGGACAGGAAGTATGTAAATATCATGGTGCCGTAGTTCATTATCCAAGAAACTGGGCATGACTCATTCACGTCCACTGTGATGTGCAGCAGGCAGGCTTTCTATCGCGAGCCCCACCACCAGTAAGGAAGTCTGGCTGATGACGCAGCTTCACTATGGTATTGCAACATATTAAACATTGGTTGCAGTATAAACACAGATTACAATTTGTGTTACTTTTTTTTACCCTCTGCTGATGCACAACTTGATTATAATATTTCTAGATCTATTTTTGAACATAATGGCCCTTCAGTAGTGTAAAAACATGAGTTGGTTTTAATTTTTTTTTTCTCTGTCAAGGAATCATTTCTGAAAAGCAATAAATACAGGGCAGAAGACTGACAGATAATGGTGTAACCACGGAGAGAGAAAAAATAGCTTTGTGATACAGGACAAATAGGCATCATATATTTGAATCTGATCAAAATAAAGACATTGTTTAAAGACCTTTTACAAGATAGCATTGCTGTATGTCACACAAATAATGGTTCCAGATTCAGTAATATGAATATGCAGTAGTTAGTATTATTATTCTCCTGTGTATGTGTATTTTTACTTTAAGAGTTCTATGTGTGCAGTTAATTTTCATTTTTTATTTTTTTGTAACTGTAATGTCTACACCCTTTGTGCACTGTGGAATGAACCCCCAAATAACTGCTCGATTTGGGAAGTCATTGGCATAATATAAATACAGGAAAAAGCATGTTGAGCTCCATGGTAACTTAGATTTGCATTGTGGGTAACACTGGCAGCACTGCAGGTTAATCAAAATTAGAAGAGTGGCTCAATTCGGGTGCACATATATGTTCTACACCACATGTCAGGATAAATAAGACCACCACAGCTTTTAGAATAAGCTTACATTTAAAGGAACAGTCAGCCCTAAAAATGTGCAGGTATACTGGTGCATACTCTCCACCTGTTTCACAGAGTTCACTACCTGATCTCATAAATTATGAACCAAGGCGTTAAAGGAACTCTGTCAACCTAAACATTGTTTAGGTTGTCAGCGTCACTTTAAGAGAAACACTGCACAGATCAGTAAAATACTATACAGTGATGGAGATAATCATAATCTGCCTTGCTGATGCCAGCAACAACAACAAAAGGCTTCTCTGACCCTTTAAATGATTACTACTTCCATATCGAGTTCAAGTACCTGTCTGAATCTTCTGTAATGGTTTACAGCAAGGCTAAGGGTGTGAAATCATTCCCCTCTACCAACTCTCAGGCTGCTTCTGTAATCTCGGCACTGTAAGACGGGGGTTTTTATGGTTGTTGCGCTAATTCTGATTTAATGTTACATTACTTTTAACTTAACATTAGGCCCTTAAATAAGCAGGGTCAGATACAAATGGGGATAATTGTCATGCAATTCTGTGTTTCCAGAATAGGTGCACTTTTTCAACTAATATCTATCCAGGGACCAGGCTTCTGCTTGTAGGAGAATTTAGGATGTTCACTACAAATAGGGGTGATTAGGGATCTAAACGAATGCATATCATGCTGGTACTAAAGTGATGTGCTGCAAGATTCACCCTTGACTGTATTGTAACAACTATACATATATACAATATGTATAAATATTTTTCGGTGTAATAATACCTTCAATTCATCATTATGCAGCATTAGAAAGCAATCCTATATTAAAAGCTGGATTTCTTAAAAGCACTATATTTCGAAAAGATGTCATTTCTGAAACATAATCTGTATAACCTGAACCTTTCATTAAGTATAAATAATATGAAGATTTCCAAAAACTGCAGATGTGAAATGTGATGTCAACATATTTTGTTTTTAAGTTTTATGTTTCAAATAAAATTTAAATAAAAACTCCTAACACAAAGTGTTTATTCAGATTTGTAATTTGTGCAGTCCACTCATTTGGACCCGGCATATTTCTTCAAGGCATTAGTAGAAAGATTGGAAAAACAATATTAAAACATTTTGGCCTAGTTTATGTGCACTGTAAAATGGAGGATGGTGTGGTGACAAATAGAGGAGGATAGGTTGGGACATAGTATGGGAATAAGAACAGGGGCTGCTGGTGAGTTGCAAATAAAGGCGAGAGGGGGGGGGGGGGGGGAAAGGGAAAACAACTATGGAGTAGTATCTCAAACAAACTGTGGATGTATTAAATCTTTTATAATGCACTTACAACTTTATGATGTATGAGTTGTGTTCATATATACTTCATAAAGTTGTGAGTGGATTATAAGGAGTTTAATAAATGCACCATTTATCTGATATACTACTCCAGGGCTCGACAAACCCCAGGCGCCAGGTCGCCATGGCGACTAGGAAATTAGACCTGGCGCCTTGGGTGCTGTCAGCCTCATGGTCCCCTTGCCGCTGCCATCCGATTTTTCCACAGCGCGAGGGGGATAACGTCTGTGCCGATGGCACGCCGACCAACGACGTTTAGCTGCAGCATGAATGTCCCCCTCCCCTGCAGTGAGGTAAAGCAGCAGGGAGGGGGACACATCAAGAAGAAACCCCCAAGAAAAGACTGTGTGAGGTGGGTGTGTGTTTGTATGTATTGTAAAGTAGGTGTGTGTGAGGTGTTTGTATATATGTGTATATGTAAAGTAGGTGTGTGTGAGGTGTTTGTATATATGTGTATATGTAAAGTAGGTGTGTGTGAGGTGTTTGTATATATGTGTATATGTAAAGTAGGTGTGTGTGAGGTGTTTGTATATATGTGTATATGTAAAGTAGGTGTGTGTGAGGTGTTTGTATATATGTGTATATGTGAAGTAGGTATGTGTGCATATATGTGTATATGTAAAGTAGGTGTGTGTGAGTTGTTTGGATATATGTGTATATGTAAAGTAGGTGTGTGTGAGGGGTTTGTATATATATTTGTATATGTAAAGTAGGTGTGTGTGAGGTGTTTGGATATATGTGTATATGTAAAGTAGGTGTGTGTGAGGGATTTGTATATATGTGTAAATGTAAAGTAGGTGTGTGTGAGGTGTTTGTATATATGTGTATATGTAAAGTAGGTATGTGTGCATATATGTGTATATGTAAAGTAGGTGTGTGTGAGTTGTTTGGATATATGTGTATATGTAAAGTAGGTGTGTGTGAGGGGTTTGTATATATATTTGTATATGTAAAGTAGGTGTGTGTGAGGTGTTTGGATATATGTGTATATGTAAAGTAGGTGTGTGTGAGGGATTTGTATATATGTGTAAATGTAAAGTAGGTGTGTGTGAGGTGTTTGTATATATGTGTATATGTAAAGTAGGTATGTGTGCATATATGTGTATATGTAAAGTAGGTGTGTGTGAGTTGTTTGGATATATGTGTATATGTAAAGTGGGTGTGTGTGAGGGGTTTGTATATATATTTGTATATGTAAAGTAAGTGTGTGTGAGGTGTTTGGATATATGTGTATATGTAAAGTAGGTGTGTGTGAGGTGTTTGTATATATGTGTATATGTAAAGTAGGTGTGTGTGAGGGGTTTGTATATATATTTGTATATGTAAAGTAGGTGTGTGTGAGGTGTTTGGATATATGTGTATATGTAAAGTAGGTGTGTGTGAGGGATTTGTATATATGTGTAAATGTAAAGTAGGTATGTGTGCATATATGTGTATATGTAAAGTAGGTGTGTGTGAGTTGTTTGGATATATGTGTAAATGTAAAGTAGGTGTGTGTGAGGTGTTTGTATATATGTGTAAATGTAAAGTAGGTGTGTGTGAGGTGTTTGTATATATGTGTATATGTAAAGTAGGTGTGTGTGTGAGGTGTTTGGATATATGGGTATATGTAAAGTAGGTGTGTGTGAGGTGTTTGGATATATGTGTATATGTAAAGTAGGTGTGTGTGAGTTGTTTGGATATATGTGTATATGTAAAGTAGGTGTGTGTGAGGTGTTTGTATATATGTGTATATGTAAAGTAGGTGTGTGTGAGTTGTTTGGATATATGTGTATATGTAAAGTAGGTGTGTGTGAGGTGTTTGTATATATGTGTATATGTAAAGTAGGTGTGTGTGAGGTGTTTGGATATATGTGTATATGTAAAGTAGGTGTGTGTGAGGGATTTGTATATATGTGTAAATGTAAAGTAGGTGTGTGTGAGGTGTTTGTATATATGTGTATATGTAAAGTAGGTATGTGTGCATATATGTGTATATGTAAAGTAGGTGTGTGTGAGTTGTTTGGATATATGTGTATATGTAAAGTAGGTGTGTGTGAGGGGTTTGTATATATATTTGTATATGTAAAGTAGGTGTGTGTGAGGTGTTTGGATATATGTGTATATGTAAAGTAGGTGTGTGTGAGGTGTTTGGATATATGTGTATATGTAAAGTAGGTGTGTGTGAGGTGTTTGTATATATGTGTATATGTAAAGTAGGTATGTGTGCATATATGTGTATATGTAAAGTAGGTGTGTGTGAGTTGTTTGGATATATGTGTATATGTAAAGTAGGTGTGTGTGAGGGATTTGTATATATGTGTAAATGTAAAGTAGGTGTGTGTGAGGTGTTTGTATATATGTGTATATGTAAAGTAGGTGTGTGTGAGGTGTTTGGATATATGTGTAAATGTAAAGTAGGTGTGTGTGAGGTGTTTGTATATATGTGTAAATGTAAAGTAGGTGTGTGTGAGGTGTTTGTATATATGTGTAAATGTAAAGTAGGTGTGTGTGAGGTGTTTGTATATATGTGTATATGTAAAGTAGGTGTGTGTGAGGTGTTTGTATATATGTGTATATGTAAAGTAGGTATGTGTGCATATATGTGTATATGTAAAGTAGGTGTGTGTGAGTTGTTTGGATATATGTGTATATGTAAAGTAGGTGTGTGTGAGGGATTTGTATATATGTGTAAATGTAAAGTAGGTGTGTGTGAGGTGTTTGTATATATGTGTATATGTAAAGTAGGTGTGTGTGAGGTGTTTGGATATATGTGTAAATGTAAAGTAGGTGTGTGTGATTTGTTTGTATATATGTGTAAATGTAAAGTAGGTGTGTGTGAGGTGTTTGGATATATGTGTATATGTAAAGTAGGTGTGTGTGTGAGGTGTTTGGATATATGGGTATATGTAAAGTAGGTGTGTGTGAGGTGTTTGGATATATGTGTATATGTAAAGTAGGTGTGTGTGAGTTGTTTGGATATATGTGTATATGTAAAGTAGGTGTGTGAGGTGTTTGTATATATGTGTATATGTAAAGTAGGTGTGTGTGAGGTGTTTGGATATATGTGTATATGTAAAGTAGGTGTGTGTGAGGGATTTGTATATATGTGTAAATGTAAAGTAGGTGTGTGTGAGGTGTTTGTATATATGTGTATATGTAAAGTAGGTGTGTGTGAGGTGTTTGGATATATGTGTAAATGTAAAGTAGGTGTGTGTGAGGTGTTTGTATATATGTGTATATGTAAAGTAGGTGTGTGTGAGGTGTTTGGATACATGGGTATATGTAAAGTAGGTGTGTGAGGTGTTTGGATATATGTGTATATGTAAAGTAGGTGTGTGTGATGTGTTTGGATATTTGTGTATGTGTCAAGTAGGTGTGTGTGAGGTGTTTGGATATATGTGTATATGTAAAGTACGTGTGTTTGTATATATGTGAAGTAGGCGTGTGTTTTTATGAATTGCGTTTATGTTTGCGTGATTGTCTGGCTCCTAAAAAAAAATTTTGGCTCCTAAAATAAAATAAAATTTGTCAAGCCCTGTACTGCTCTATTATTGTTTTCATTCTTTGCTGAAGGCATTGTTATATTTGGGGGAGATTTTAATCTTTAGAAACAGCTTTGGATTCATCTAGCGGTACAAGGTATATGTCAGATCCTAAGCTGAGGATGGCATTAATAGACTCACAGCTAGTAGATATTTGACAGATACAACACGTTCAGGTTGAAGAGTATTCATATTACTCATGTATACTAGAATAAAAGTATTTTTATTTCACACCATAATATAAAACTAGTTATAAAAATAGATATAGGCAACATCACGTGGAGTGACCATGTCCCTATTACTTTGGAATTGGGAGACCAAAAAGAGAAAACATTGGAACTGGAATTTGAATGAAAGTGTGTTAATGGATAAAGACTTAGTGGAAGATATTCAGTCCCATATAAAACACTATTTTTAAAGAAAATTGCATGCAGGAAGTTACAATATCAATAGCTTGGGAGGCACGTAAAGCAGTGATGAGAGGGCATCTAATAAAAATTCGGTCCTATTTAGAAAAGAAAAGAACTTAAGAGACCAGGGAATTGATAAATCTAATACATCGTTTAGCGATATCCCACACAACCTCACTGTAAAGACTTGTTTTTGTTTTTTTACTAATGAATAATAAAACTGCTAAAACTAAAAAAACTTCATCTAGAGGGTAATAAATCAAGTACATTGCTAGGTAGTGTTCTGAAACTACAACAAGCCAGATCCAACATAGCTATAATTAGAGGTCATGGAACTAAACTAAATGCACTCATGAAATAGCTGGTTCTTTTTAGCAATTTTATACCTCATTATATAATATTATCCTAAATTCATGAGGGTTTGAAGGCAAAGATTAAAACATCTTTCAAAAACTATTTCTAAAATAAAAATGGAGGATATAAATTATGAATGAAGAAATTGAAGAGGTAATAAAGACCTCACCAAAAGATAAAAGGCCAAGAACCAGAGGGGTCACAATCAAGTATTATTCTACTTTTCAAAAATAATTTGTTATTTTAATGCTATTATTTCAGTAATTCCCACACAGGGTAAGGGTAATGAAATCTGTTGTAACTACTGATTAATTTCCCTACTCAGTATTGATTTAAAGCTATTTAGTAACATATTGGCAAATATATTCAAATTGATTATCTCAGAGCTGATTCAATGCAATCAAGTAAGTTTATCCCCATAGAGAAGCCCGTGGTAATTCAACAAAGTTACTGAACTTGATGTGCTATGCTAAAGATGAAAAATACACAGATGTTATTATTAGTGAATAATGCTGAAAAAGCTTCTGACCAGTCATTTATGATAAAGGTACTGGACAAAATTGGCTTAGGGGATAGTTTCTAAATTTGGTTAAAGCGCTTTATGATAAACCAACAGCAACAGTAAAGGTAAATGGAATACTATCTGAAAATTTAGTCTACTGTCTAACAGCACTAGATCGGGGTGCCCCCTGTCACCTTTTTTTATTTTAACTTTAGCCTGTTACTTGATGCTTTTAAGATGAATACTAGGATTGCTGGACTAAAACTAGGCAACATGAAACACAAACCTGCTGCGTATGCAGATGATATCTTGTTGATAATAAAAATACAGAGGCAGTAACCGAAATTACTAAGGAATTAAAAGTGTATAGTAATATTTCCAACTTTAAAATTAACTCAAGTAAGTGTGAAATCTTGAATATTAACTTAGCAGAGTCTTTAGTAAAAATAAATAAAAATCAAGCACCCTTTTTAATGGTGTCCAAAGGGGTTGAAATACTTGGGGTTTACCTTATCCGAGTGTTAAGATCTTTAAAAGAAAAGATAAAAAAAGGATTTGAGTATATGGCCACTTATAGTAATGTCATGATTTGTGAGAATAGCATTAATATCTATGAATGTGTTTCCCAGACTATTATATGCACTGTAAACTTTAACTTTTAATAATCCACATATTTTACTATAGACAACAGACTTAAATATGTATGGAAAGGCAAATTACCTAGGATCGCATATAAATATTAAGTAACTTAAGTAAATTAGCCAGGAAAACTTTACTTACTAGAAGGTCACCCCACAATAAAATTTTGGAATAAATTGGTTAAAAAGGGTTAACTATCAAATTAACCTGGTCTTTTATGCCCAATAGCAAATAATAAATAATTTCCATCTGGGATACAGAAAAGTAACATAACATTATTTGTAAAGAAGGGACATATCCAAGGTTAGTCCCAAATATTCTCTTCAGAAACGCAGAAGACGGGACATTCTTTCTTTTATATACAGCTTCATCATTTTTTAAAATCATTAAAATCTAAATATACTCTCTCAGAAGAATGATAAACCCCCCAACAATCTTATAACTCATTTTTGTTAAATAAATCTTGGGTTCCAGAGGGACCCAAGATTTTTTTGGCCTCATCTGCCAATGGGTATACCAATGCAGGATCTTCAGCACAGCTCATCGAGGGGGTCACCCACAAAAAAAGTGCCGCCAGGGCAGACCGCCACTACCCCCCAGCTACACTAGTGATTGTTTGTGAATAGCCGTTTATTTGTATACTTTTTATTATACCTATTAAACTGTACTTCACTATAGTTGTGCCTCTTTTTTTATCTTTTTGTCTTTATATGCACTTTACTGATTTGAAGAAGGACACGATTTTCGACAGGGGGCTGCACCTGCAGTGACACATTCTGCTGCCTTTATGCCTGCCAACCAGGGAAAGCTTATTGCATCTTTTAATTAAGATTTTGAACGTGTTTCGGTTTTATTAATTATCATTTATTTTTCGTGTTCTATATATTTTCAGGTTTTTCCCCATAGTACATGAGGGTATATATTTATTTATTAACTATTTTTTTCAAGCTTTTCTTACCTTCGATTAGCAAAGGGGATTTTTGCTTTGTTAAATTCCAAAAGAAACATAAAATGTGTCGGCAGATAAAAGCCATTCGGCCCATGTAGTCTGCCCAATTTTCTAAATACTATTATAGGTCCCTTATTTAACATCTAGGATGGCCTCATGCCTATCTCATGCATGCTTAAACTCCTTCACTATGTTAACCTCTCGCACTTCCGCTGGAAGGCTATTTCATGCAGCCCTTCTCTGAACTCTCCAAAGGATTCAATTACTTTTTCTTGCCAAAGCACATAGTCCATCTGTTATTCACAATTTTATTACACTTCCAGGATGCTATTGAGAAATCAAACCAAGTGAATCACATGATTATGGTGAAGGTTCCCAGCTATTCAAATCACAAACACAGGGCCGTTCCCAGGTGAGTGCACGGGGTGCACCAAAGCCCAGGCGGCAGGGAGCGGAAGAGAAAGGAGGAGCTTCGATGAGCAGGTGCTGAAATTTATTTTGTAACTGAGCTGCCCTGCATTGCGGCCCTTGGCCAGCTTTTTTTTTAAGACTCCTCCCGCCTTAAGGGAGTGGGATTGAAGCCGTCACTGAGTGGGGAGCCGCGAGCAGCCACAGAGACCCAGCAGTGCTGCCTCATGCTCCCGCACATAGGGTTTATGTTATTCACTTGGTGTTTTAATTTCAGCGCTGAATTCCTTGGCTCATTTATCTCCCGCACATAGTGATGATCAGGAACACGATGATCTGAGTCATCACTGCTTGCGGGGAGCACATGCAGAGCTGAGTGTAACACACAAAGCTGATGCTGCCTGTGCCGAACCAAGGTAAACATGGGGTAGGTGGGAGTGGAAGGGAGAGAGACAACAGACGTGGAGGGATGGGGGTGAGAGTGACAGCAGACATGGGGGGGGAGACAGCAGTCATCGGTGGAGATGAGAGAGACATGGAGAAGGGACAGAGATACATACATTGTGGGAGAGAAGATGGACAAATTGGAAAGGGAGAAATAGACATACATGGGGAAGAGGAGAGAGACATACATGGGGGTTCAGGAGACAACAGACAGGGATGGCCTTTGGGGTGTGCGACCGGACGGCGTGCAATACCCCAGGGGGCGCCATGTAATTTTTTTTTTTAAAGTTTGCTGGTAGAGTCACCTGCTGAAGCGATCAGAAGATCTCCCCTCACCAGCCCTGTGCATGGCCGAACTGGAGGATCCGGAGGAGAGGGCATAAGCTCCGTGTGTTAAACACACACACACACAGCTCTGTCCAGGGCATCATCACTACGGTCAGGGAGCGCGAGCAGCACTGACAGAGCTCTGTGTGTGTGTTTAACACATGGAGCTTATCTCTGAGTGTCTAGCAGATTGTGTACGTGAGAGAGAGGCAGGTTTAAACATGTTTCTAAGCAAGTGGCAGAATGTGTATGTGAGAATGACAGGATTGCACGTGTGTGTCTGAGTGGCAGAATCTGCATGTGAGAGTGGCAGGATTGCAAGCATGTGTCTGAGTGAGTGGCAGAATGTGCATGTGAGAGAGGCAGGAATGCCGCATGTGTCTGAGTGAGTGGCAGAATGTGTATGTGCGAGTGGAAGGATTGCACATGTGTGTCTGAGTGGCAGAATGTGTATGTGAGAGTGGCAGGATTTCATGCGTGTGAGAGTGAGTGCCAGAATGTGCATGTGAGATTGACAGATTTACAAGTGTGTGTCTGAGTGAGTGGCAGGTTCGGATCTGAGCTTTTAAATGAGAGGTGGGGCTGTTGTCATAGAAACAGGCATGTCTAGAACTGACATTTGTGATGGGGCGGGGTTAATAATATAACCATGTCTACCTGAGGGTTCCTCAAAACTAACCTGCACCCAGCCGTCTGTGACTCTAGGCTCGGCCCTGCACAAACATCAAGCTATGATACATGGTGAAAAGGATTCTATATAGCCACAATGAGTACAATATTTTCTGCTGATATTCTTCGATCAGACTGCTGTCCTGTTATGGCTTTTGATCAATGAATGCAATAGAAAGTTGTATTTCTTTTCTCCAGAGCAGGGGGATATAGATGAATGACAGATACGGAATACAAACAAGAGCTCACTCCAGAAGAGATTGTGTATGTCTGTGACTATACTAAATTTATTCAAACACTTAAGTAATGCAAACCATAAGCCTTTGATTAAGCATCCCTAAGTGCGAAATGCATGACATGCATCTTTGTATTTCTTGAGTTTTTCTATAAATTGAATACACTAGCAGAGTGGTAGGGACAGCACCCACAATGTATTATGCTCGAGCCAGGGCTCCACCTTACCCTCACACAATCCAGAAAAAAAGAAACCCTGCCCAGCACAAGTGTTGTGAAGGTGAGTTTAGCCCCTTTGTGACGCATGGTGCTTGAGTCCCAGACGTCATGTTTTGTTCCTGGCCACTGATCACAAGGTGATCGGTAGCCAGGAACACTATGGCAGAAACCCGATCAGGGTCTTAACCCCTTCGCGCCAATGGACGTGTCTCTCTGGGGGATCTCTGTTCCTGACAATGGACGTGCCTTGCACGTCCTGCGATGAATCAATCGGGTTTCGCAATCAACGATCGTGAAAACCGCTTTAACGGTGCTGGTCTATTGCCTCGATGTCGAGGCAATAGCCAGCACCAAAATTTCCTATCTGGGGCACCCACAATCGCCCCATGGAGCGATTGTGGGCACCATATTGACGGCAATATGGCTATGCCCTCTTGTGGTCTGAGCTTCGGAAGTGAAAGTAAATTCACTTCCGTTGCTCTGAATATGCTGCTTGACTGCCCCTAGAGGCAGCAACCAACATAGCAATGTTAAAGAAAAAAAAGATTTAATTAGCTTAAAACTGGTAATATAGTTAGCCTATAGGGTTAAAATTAAATAATTTTTAACATAAGGGATAGGGTTAAAATTAAAATATATTAAGGGATAGCATAAGGGTTAGAGTTGGGGTTAAATTTAGAGTTAGGGTTAAATTTAAGGTTTGGGTTGGGCTCAAAAGGTCAATATAGGAAAAAACAAAAAACACTATTTTTGGTTTTTGCCCCATAACTCACAAAAAAATGCTGAAAAATATGGAAACATGCATATTTCTGAACTCGGGACAACATTTAGAAACTATTTAGATGGGGTCTTTTTTAATGATTGTATTTGTGTAATTTATATTTTAGGTCAAAGTTAGAAAAAGTGTTTTTTTTTTAATTTTTCATCATATTTTATGATTTTTTTGACTCAAAGTGGCCTCATCTGACAGGTAGGATTTACTTTCAATGAAACATGAATGCGGCCCACATGCAAATAGATTTACGGTGAAGTGGACCACTTTAGAACAAACTTGGACACCCCTGTCCTAGCATCACGAAGGGGTTAATCCAAGAAAGGCAACGTTTTGACCAAAATGGCCTTTTTCAAGCCATAACATGTTTGTTTCTCGGGGACCTCTCCTCATTCTTGCAACAATACTTTGATAATAGGTTTTCAGTATTTGCGACTGGTCACAAGTAGTATTTCCTTGCCTTTCTACAAAATGTATTCAAGCTCTACTCCATTCAAAACATGCTAAAAATAGGAAAAAAAATATACCTCCTGACTGATCTTCTAAATCTATAATACAATCAAGACAGTGTTGGCAGAACCCATTCTGCAGCAGGATTGAGGCTATTGTTGTGGTTAGCTAACTTCTTTCTATTTTAGTGATGTTTCCATACTATCATGTTATCTGCAAGATCATAGACTTTCCCCTCCTTTTACACTAGCATTAACATTAAACCATGTTCATGAATCCATCTTGGCATATTAATGTAATTATTATAATTGATCTGGAGAAGGCAGCCAAAGCTTTCATGTCACAACTGTGGAAACAAGCAGTAGTATTAATGCATGTTCATTGGCAGATGAGGCACTCACAGTGAGGACCTCAGCTACATTAAACAACTTGACTACGTGTATGCTAAACATACACACAGTGACAGGTAACTGGGCTACAGCTCTCTTTTCTTGGATCAAAAATGATCCGACTGAAGAGGTGAGTAAATTAAAAGCACTCTGCCCATGCACATAGTTCTGCTGGGGACAAAGAAATCAGTTGTCCTTTTTAACAAAATCTGTGATATTGGTCTGTCAGTCAAACTGGTAAGCCCTTGCTAGTTGGTGGGAGAGTTGGAGGGGAGTCGGTGTTCTAGGGTTTTGTTTCTTCTCTGCTTGATGGGATTGTATCATCTAAACGTTGTTTTTACTGTGCACGTAGATGATAAAAAAAGATTGAAAATTATCTATACATTGTGTTAGTAGGATTGCAAAACAAATACTACATTAGAATAAAAATGTGTTTTTGGAGTCCCCTGCTTATGACATCACCTGTGGCCTGAATATGCAAATGAAATGCTTTTCAATGGGAAATGTGTAATTTGCATATTAAGCCACGGTGATGTCATAAACTGAGACTCCAGTCTCACCCTAAAATAGGGTGAAAAAAAGGTTTTTCTGACTTTTATTTGAAAAAGCGTTCTGATCTCCCCAGTACCTCTACCAGAACCCCCCCCCCTGTTCTCTCTCCATCCTCCCCCTTCTCTGTTCTCTCTCCATCCTCCCCATCTCTGTTCTCTCCCCCTCCTCCCCATCTCTGTTCCCTCTCCCTTCCCCTCTGTTCTCTCGCTCTCCTCCCCATCTCTGTTCTCTCTCCATCCTCCCCCTTCTCTGTTCTCTCTCCATCCTACCCATCTCGGTTCTCTCCCCCTCCTCCCTTCCTCGGTTCTCTCCCCCTCCTCACCATCTCTGTTCTCTCTCTCTCCCTTCCTCTCCTCCCTATCTCTGTTCTCTCCCACTCCTCCCCATCTCTATTCTCTCACCCTCCTCCCTATCTCTGTTCTCTCCCTCTCCATCTCTGTTCCTTCTTCATCCTCCCCATCTCTGTTCGCTCCCCCCTCCTTACTTGAAGCGCGGGCAGTACTTACAGAGCTCCGTGTTTGTTTCACATGGTGGTGGCGGACCTTCACCTTTGCGGTCCGCCCCCTCCCTAGTGCGGCTGTGCAGAGGGCTGGTGAGGGGAGATCTTCTGATCTCCCCAGCCAGTACCTCTACCAGCAAACTCCCCCCCTCTGTTCTCGCTCCCTCTCCCCCTCCCTGTTCTCGCTCCATCCACCACCATCTCTGTTCTATCCCCCTCCTCCCCATCTCTGTTCTCTCTCCATCCTCCCCATCTCTGTTCTCTCTCCCTTCCTCTGTTCTCTCCCTCTCCTCCCCATCTCTGTTCTCTCTCCATCTTCCCCCTTCTCTGTTCTCTCCCCCTCCTCCCCATCTCTGTTCTCTCTCCATCCTCCCCATCTCTGTTCTCTCTCCCTCTCTGTTCTCTCTCCATCCTCCCCCTTCTCTGTTCTCTCCCCATCTCGGTTCTCTCTCCATCCTCCCCCTCCCTGTTCTCTCTCCATCCTCCCCCTTCTATGTTTTCTCCCCCTCCTCCCCATCTCTGTTCTCTCCCTCTCCTCCCCATCTCTGTTCTCTCTCCATCCTCCCCTTTCTCTGTTCTCTCCCCCTCCTCCCCATCTCTGTTCTCTCTCCCTTCCTCCGTTCTCTCCCTCTCCTCTTCATCTCTCTCTCCCCCTCCTCCCCATCTCTATTCTCTCCCTCTCCTCCCCCATCTCTGTACCTTCTCCATCCTTCCCATCTCTGTTCTCTACCCCCTCATTACTTGAAGCGCGTGCAGCACTTACAGAGCTCCATGCGTGTTTCACAGGGTGGGGGCGGACCTTCACCTTTGTGGTCTGCCCCCTCCCCATTGTGGCCATGCAGAGGGCTGGTGAGGGGAAATCATCTGATCTCCCCAGCCAGTACCTGTACGAGAAACTCCCCCCCCCTCTGTTCTCGCTCCCTCCTCCCCGTTCTCTCTCCATCTCTGTTCTCTCTCCATCCTCCCCATCTCTGTTCTCTCTCCCTTCCCCTCTGTTCTCTCTCCATCCTCCCCCTTCTCTGTTCTCTCTCCATTCTCCCCATATCGGTTCTCTCCCCCTCCTCCCCATCTCTGTTCTCTCCCTCTCTTCCCCATCTCTGTTCTCTCTCCCTCCTCCCCATCTCGGTTCTCTCCCCCTTCTCTGTTCTCTCTCCCTTCCTCTTCTCCCTATCTCGGTTCTCTCCCCATCTCTATTCTCTCACCCTCCTCCCTATCTCTGTTCTCTCTCTTTCCTCCCCCATCTCTGTTCCTTCACCATTCTCCCCATCTCTATTCTCTCCCCCCTCCTTAATTGAAGTGCGGGCAGCACTTGGAGAGCTCCGTGTGTGTTTCACAGGGTGGGGGCGGACCTTCACCTTTGCAGTCTGCCCCCTCCCCAGTGCGGCCATGCAGAGGGCTGGTGAGGGGAGATCTTCTGATCTCCCCAGCCAGTACTTCTACCAGCAAACTTTTTTTATTTCTTTAAAGTGGTGCCCCCTGGGGTGTTGCGCCCTGTGCAGTTGCACAAATCGCACACCCCAAAGGCTGGCCCTGGATACCACTCATGTATAGGTGTTTTGGTTTGTTAATGGCTAAAAGGCCACATTTGGGAGGTGAGTATTTAAGTGTGCCAACTTGGAATTTTGACATGTAGTCAGCCAGCCCCCATTTACTATTTGTGATATCTTTGAAGTCGGCCAATGTAATTTACTCCACCAAACCATATATTTTTTAAAAGTAGAGACCCACGATACCTTGTAGCAAAGGCTCAGCAGCCACTGATACATCACTAGATGTCAAAATAGGACCGAGTCAGCGGCCTTAGAATTAATGCGTAAGCAGTGATTTACAGCAAGGAAGGGGTTTAATAGCACTAAGAAGAGCCTTTGTAGTACTGCAATAAACAGTTAACCCCTAAAAAATGCACAAACAGCAAATAAAATTTGTTGATGTGCAAGACCACTGTTTATGCATGGTCAATGGCAGGGAATGGGTTAAACACAGGGAATTACCTTTATAAAAGCCCTTGGGTGTCAAAAATGTATTGTTTTATTATAACTTATTTTACCACATTGATCTGTCTCTCACCATCACTGCAAGTGGTCAGATTAATATTTTACAAATATTGATCTGACCAGGCAGCGGTGATGCTCATCTGAGCATCACCACTGCCTTGCACTGTGACTGCCATTTACAGATTGTCTCTATCATGAGGCAATTTGGTAACAGCCTCCAGAGCACAGGAAGCAGCTACTTCCTGTACTCTTGCCAAGTGGCGTCCCGAGGGGGGTGCGGACCGCACCGGGTGACACCCGACCTGCCAGCATCCCCCCGTACTGCACTGCCTAACTTTTTTTTTTTTTTGCCCTGGCAGCCGCACCCGCTGGATTCAGCCACCGGAAAAAAAAAATCACTGCGACCGAATGTGACGTTTCATCACATCCGGTGACTGTGTTTCCCTCCTCCGTGCAGGAGGGAACACTACACGGAGACGTCCGGCGGGGGACACTTAGCAGCAGCCAGGAGGTAGGTGATAGGGAAGGGGGGAGGAATAACGAGCAGGGTAATGGCACAATATTACTGGGCTCTGACTGCCAAAATATAACTGGGCTCTGAATGGCACAATATTCCTGGTATCTGACTGGCACAATATTACTGGGCTCTGAGTGGCACAATATTACTGGGCTCTGAATGGCACAATATTCCTGGTATCTGAAAGGCACAATACTACTGGTGTCTGACTGGAACAAAATTACTGGGCTCTGAATGGCACAATATTACTGGCATTGGTTTATGCCCACTTTGTAATCAAGGACAGGCAGAGTATCCTTTTAATGGTCTGTAGTTTAGCAAATGTCCACAATGGACAAAGTTGGTGCCTGTACAATTATCTTGTACATCCCTGGGAAAATTGTTTGCACTGTCTGTGTAAGGAATAAATAATCAAACTTCCCTGCTACAGCACACCATAGCTCCCCTAGCATTGGTTATTTCCCTGCATGCTGTAATATAGTGCTTTCCAGTTAAGGCTCACACACTAGCACGTCGATCGTATATTGAGGAAGAAGTACATGACTTTCCGGTTTGATAGAGTGATGATATCTTGTCACACAAAGTAACAGCGCCAGAGCCCACTGATACACTGTGGCTGCCACCCAATGGCGCAACAAACCGGGAAATACAGACCCCTTTAGTAATACTGTTATTACATTTGGGGGTCTCAGCTTTGCATAGTGGGGGTTCCCTGCCTTTGTGTCACCGTGTAACCCGTGAACCCAGCCACCGAGCCCCGCCTGTGCAGTGACGCATCTATGTTCAGGCTGCAAAGATATCACTCCGCGACGGATTTCCTATCTTGTCACACCGCATGTAATGTAGTCCTTGCCGGCGGAAGAGCATTGGCAGAGACATTGCCGCTGCCGGAGATGGCAGGAGAGCAGCGGGCAGGAGGTGGAGGAGAGGCCGGGGATCTGCCTGCGGCCCCTGTTCGGGTTTTACAGAGTCTGCGGGGCAAGATATGTGAGTAGTGGAAGGACATAGCTACCTGAGTTTAACAGCAATTTGTTATTATAACCCTGGTTACTGTGACTTCAACACCGCGTACAGTGTTCAAACATGTATTGCAGGCAGCCAGGGTTAATTAATACTTCAGCTGTTGAAAATACTTTTCCCCATGACTCTCAGCCAGTCCGGCATGTTAAGCATCATGGGAAAATACTCAACTACTGGTGTGCCAGTGGTTTGTTATTGTATCGTTTTGTTGTGGGGGAAAAAGCACTGTGGCTAGTAATGAGTTAATTATTCTTGCTTGTTGTGTAAGGCAATGGGCAGTATATATAAGTATTGATTGATTTCAATACTTATCTCTGTTGGCCACTGCCTTGTGTGTAACTGGGACTGTGTAAGTTTTTGTGTGTACATGTAAATTACAATAATTCCACAATGCTGAGTGTGTTTGGCACAAGTTATTAGCCATTATTACAACAACATAAACACACATTATTATGGAAAGCTCGTGTCCACTTACGCACTTTCTTGTACATTAAAATGTACTTTTAGTATTCCTCACACAGGGCCAACCCTTGGCCATTAGACTGTAAGCTCATTGGGGCAAGGACCCAATGGTTGTGTTTTTCAATTATGATTTCTTCCTCATTTGTACACTGTTTTTTTTTTGTTTTTTTTTAATATATTGTGTTGTCCCATAAAAAAATAAATATTACATGTCCAACACTGTATGTATTAAACCTGTGTATTACTAGGTTGTTTTTAATAATTATATGGTTTCTACTACGGTTTATATTTTATAAATCTATACCTTAACACAGCACATTAACTTCTCATTAAATATTTGGAGTTAGTAGTAACTTGTTCCTGGGCCTGTAAAGTCCTTTTTGTTATTATGTAATGTACAGTCTTCCTTTGACTGCTGTTTGACTTGTCTATCAACTGAATTATTGTTTATACTGTGAATATAGAGGATAAGAAAATGATTGAAAATCTTCGATACATTGTGTTAGCAAAATTGCAAGCAAATGCCTATTAGAAAAAATGAGTTTAAAATGTGTCTGTGGTGTATCTTGCTTATGATCTCAAAAATGAACTGCTTTTCAATGGGAAATGTTTTAATATGCATATCAAGCCACAGATGATGTCATAAGCAGTAGACAACACGGACACATTTAAAAAAACCGCACATATATTATGCTAACTTAGGCATTTGCATCTAATGTTGCTAACACTGTGTATAGATTCTTTGTTTGTTTTTACTGTGAATGAATAAAAACAATGTTTAGGCGATAGTCACTTTTAATGTTTATTTTTAACTTATGCCATCTATGATGTGCTAACAATTTGGTCCAGGAACATATTGTTTCGGTATGAAATGTCCTACTTATTTGACAGAGCTAAATAATGTGGACATTCAGTAGTTGTGAATATTTGTTCAGTAGTCATATGAACCAATGGTAACTTATTTTTAATAATTTAATCTTAAGTGTTTTTTTTTTTTGTCTATTTCGGATTCATCTAGTCAGTTTTGTTTATATTGGTTCATCCTACAAATGCATACATGTTGGTAAATGAGGTATTCTAATATAGAAAGGGTAAGTAATAAAATGATGACGCACATGTGCTTAGTACCTTATCACATGGTATGCTAATAATTAGCCTGATTTGCTAAATTGATCTTCCCATTTTACATGTAAGTAATGAGCAAGATTGGCTTAATTCTGTAGTGCAAATTTAGCATGATTATTGCCACTTTTCTCCTTTTACATACTCTCTCTTTTTCAATGGAGTATGGTGTCTACATTCCTTGTGATCTAATAGAACCGAGTCAAAGAGATCAGAGCCTTTAGAGGTACAAAAATGCCTCTAGCTCATAGAGTGCAGTGATTAAAATGCTCCTGCATGCTGCTGGAAAGAAGGAATGAATGGGCTCTCAGCCCAGGTGGGGTAGAGATCTAAACCCTTTGAAACATTAAGCCTGGTAGCACCTGTGCCCCCTGTGACCTTTATTGTTACAGACAGTTTCTCCATATGCATCACATTTTTCAGACTAGTAAGTGTTTCTCCAGTTTAGTAAAGGTCACTGGCTATATGGTAAAGGAAGCTGTGTTACTGTATAATTTTATGCAGCAAATATATGCACGTATGGCTCAAACGCAAAACACTTTTGTTGTTTTTTTGTTTCTTTTAATTGTTTCTGTCCAAAGATAGTTGGTGTGCCTTAAAATAGTTAAATTGACTGTATCACCTAAACATTGTTTTTACTGTGAATGAAGAGAATAAAAAATGATTTAAAGTGATCTCTACATTGTGTTAGCTAAATTGCAAGCAAATGCCTAAAATAAATCTACGTTTTAAATCTGTGGTGTCTCCGGTTTATGACCTCACCTGTGGCTTGTAAGCAAGTTACACATTTGCCATTGAAAAAGAGTTAATTTGCATATTAGGCCACCGAAGATGTCATAAACAGGAGACTCCACAGACACATTTAAAACAAATGGTCTCCTAATTAAAGGCATTTGATTGCAGTTTTGCTAACACAATGTATAGATCACTTTCAATCATGTTTTTTTCTCTACATTCACAGTAATTTTCAGGTAATACAGTCCCTTTTAATGCTTCCCTACATCTGTCCATGCCTTGACTAATTTTAGCCATACACCCTCATGTCTTGGCTGCTTCCGGACCATGCAACACCCTATACTCTATATTTGCTGAAAGCATTTGATCACAGATGTATTATCAATATCACAGCAATGTTAAAAGATGAATGCAGTAGACAATAATGTAAACAAGTAAATAGAGTAATTAGCATGATTTAAACAGAGGTTTTATGCATATTCGCAGCATACAAAAAAAATCTACAGAGTAAAGCCGCTATATCAAGGTAAATGTGTATGGTATCAATTAGTCAGTTAGTTTAAATCGTTTTCCCACAGCAATTAGTGCAGTCCCAGATGAACTGATAACGTTAATACATTAGTGGACAGAAATGTTTCTCAGTAGAATTTCAATGAAAAGGAGGGAGTTTGACTTTGTCCATAATTTATCCCCAATGCTAGAATAAAAATGTTTTAACTGTTCAAGAACTCAAACCACAAATGAATGCCATGGAGGTTCTAAATAAGAGTATGTTTTTGTGTGGGCAGTCAGCACAAACATTGGGTGTTATGCCATTATTAGAGTCTGTGTATGTACAGAATAATTACATTGTTTTACTGAATTACAATTATATTCTGGTGTCATCTACACCGCACAAAAGATGCCTGTTGGGAATAAAAAAAAATGTTTTCTTTTTCACTCCCAGCATACCTGTTCATGAGCAAAAATCTGCAAAAAAGGGATCTTTACTTATACATGCCGCCTATTATTTTGCCCCATAATAGCTGTTTATACACAACCCATTTGGTGGATAGTTACCCAGTAGTTTTGGTTGAAAAAAATCTTGCGTCCATCAAGTGCAACCCTTTTCCTATTTCTTGTTTCCCACTGTTTATTCAAAAGAAGACAAATAAACACACCTTATTATGTATATTTACATAAGTTAGGGCTTTGACCCCTTGTTTCCATTTAATCTAGCATTGACCCTGGTTTTTAAGGGCAGATAGGGAAGTAATCTCCACATGGAGCACATTAACAATCATCTTAGTACAGCACTCTACACTGTTAGACCTTCATAAACATGTCGTCCGTGATTGCAGTGTCAGTTGTGGTAGAGAAGTACAAATGTAGCATGAACAATTGTGACAGGTAACATTAAGTTATACCCCCAGTTCCTTAGTTGTACCCCCTCTTTCATTACTCCTAGACCTGACTATACTCATTCACCTCTCAACCCTCATTTATCACACCCTTCAACTCCAGATTGGGCCCCTATTCCTATCCACTGCATATATCCCATTTCACTGCACCATGTTGCTCCCTGATAATGTACCGGTGTCGGCACAGATGTCCGTGCAGGCAGCGCAAAGCAGTGAGATAGGATGTACCCAGCAGCACTGGTAAGCATTGGGTCTGTTGCCCCTCCTTCAGTTTTCATAGCTACATAGTAGTTTAGGATGAGAAAAGACTTGCGCCCATCAAGTTCAACCCTTTTCCTATCCCATGTTTACTGCTGTTAATCCAAAAGAAGGCAATTAAAAACCCCTTCAGCAATTTCGAATTCTGCTTACAGTGGGGAAAAACTTCCTTCTTGATTCCAAATGGCAATCAGATTTCTCCTTGGATCAACAAGCACTAACTAAAAATTAATGCCTATACTAACATGCATAGCCCTCTGTGCTCCAGCTCCTTAAAAAAAGTATCCAGGCCGCTCTTAAAGGCATCTAACGTATTTGCTAGAACCACTACTTCTGGCATTGAATTCCATATCCGAATTGTCCTTACTGTAAAAATCTCGTCCGCTGTCGTAGACTTAATCTCCTTTCTTCAAGTCTTAGCGGGTGACCTCTTGCCCTTTGTACTGTTCTGTTAATAAACAGGTCTTTAGAGCAGGGCTTAACAAACTTAGCTGAGTTTTAGGAGCCAGCTAAAAAAATCAAGGAGCCAGACAACAGCACATAAACACAATCACACGTCGCAGACAGACACACTTTTTTTTTATACTATACATCTTTATTTGGATTTATTAGGTTATAAACTGATCTTAAAAATATTACATTGTGTCAGTATGTCATTGATCAAAGACAGACACACAGTCAGTCACATATAAATAGTCACATATATATACACACTAACACATCCAGACAGTCGGTCACATACATTCGCACAAGGCAGCAGGTTTTTAAAGAAAAGAAATTAACTTACTAATATGTCCCGCCCCCCCTCCCTGCTTCTTGAAATTTCCCCACCACTATTCCATTAAAACCTTTTGAAATGTTTGCAGTTCTATCTTTTTTTTGTTTTTCATCCAATTACAAAACCTCTCAAGGACCAGAAATGCTTAGAATAAACTTATGGCGGCCCCCTGTATGCTATAACGTGTAAAGTCTCAACTGAGGTACGAGAGATGGATACATTTTTCAAAATTAAAATGATATTGCTGCACGTAAAATTTATGTTCCTAAATATAAGCATCCTTTCCATTGATTAACAATGATGTTGTTGTCTGCAGCAAGGTGTTACTCTCCATTGACAAAAAAAACCTGCCCCAGATTACAAACCACATGGCCTAGATGTTCAGTGAAACTTGCGAAATGCACTTCCCTTCACAGGAAGTTGGTATATGAAGCCTCTTTGACAACAGACACGGTTCACACTGTAAATTTAGTTTTCTTTCTCACCCTCTTCCTTTCCGACACATGACACGTATGAATATACATGTCCTGCAGCTTCTCGCACAACACAGATTGTGTGTAAAAAGACAACAAAGTAGGAAAGGAGTGTGGTTTGCTTTTGAGACTTCAGTTATACATAATCAGACAAATGTACCTCACCACTTTTTCATTTTCTTAAAAGCAGTGTGTCCAACGTTTTAGAGTGGAGGGCCTTATAAGCAGTGTTAATTTCATTTACTTCATCATAGTTTTTTTCAACTGCATGTTTTCAGAGACTAAAAAAACAAAATAAAGACGAAGTTAATAGGACTACAACTATAACTAAAATCCAGTGCAATTTTCATCAGCTGATTAAAATGTTAGGGCCTATTGCATTTACCTATTTGGACTTCTGGTGCTCGTTCCCATGGATCTCTTCAAAAGCTCAGTCCCCTGGCTCTATCTGCAGCTGGACTCAGGGCAGCCACCAGGAATTCCAGGCTCCTTACTGAACAAATTTTCTGGGCCCCATACCGCCCCCCCCCCCCCCCCCCGACAAAATCTCCCACTCGCCCCACCTACCCTCACAAGCATGTTATCCTGGTCTACTATAATATGGAGGGTGGTTTGGAGCAGTTGTTCAATATGCCAGTATTTAGCTACTCAATATGCCATCATTTAGCCACTCAGTATAGGATTTTGCTAGTTTTATGCCACCCTCCTCCCCCTTCCCCAGTACTTACCTCCTTGTTGCTCCCCGGTCGTCTCCTCTGTGCAGTCATCCCTCACTTTTTTTTAATTTTATTAACTTTATTGGAGTTTCCCTCCTCTGTGCAAATTTTTTTTTTCCCAGTCTGCCGGGCCCCGGGACGCCAGTATCGCCCGTCACCCCCTGATGGCAGGCCTGGCTGGACTAGGTAACAATGCCCTGAAAACAGTGGCATAGCGTGGGTTGTCAGCACCCGGGGCAAGGCAAGTAATTTGCGCCCCCTAACCCGTGGATTTTAGCACTCGAGTCTCTTCTACTAGATTAGTTAAAGAAACCCTTACCCCCCAAGCACATGTATTGTTTGTTATGAAAATACTTATGTAATTAAAGTAAAATGCATCTAAATACAAGTTTATTTTCCAACACTTTATTGAGTGCGAACATGCATTACACACATTCTCCACATTTTCAGCAGGTCTATGAATACAAATATACACATGTAGTAACCTAGCATGGGCCATGCTATTATATGTCGTCTCACAACCATCGTAAACGACAAACAATATCAAGAACAAAAACTAAACATCAAAATGGAACCATACCCTGGAGATGATCCAAGACTGGGCTAGATGGAGCCAACTTCCTCAATCCTGTACCTCTAATGTTACCCCCCCCCCCCCCCCCCCCCCACACACACACACACATATGCCATAATTGTTGTGCCATTCAGATGCCCGTAATATTGTAACTTTCGGATGCCAGTAATATTGTGCCAGTCAGAGCCCAGTAATATTGTGCCAGTCAGAGCCTAGTAATATTGTGCCAGTCAGATGCCTGCAATATTGTGCCAGTCAGATGCCTGCAATATTGTGCCAGTCAGATGCCTGCAATATTGTGCCAGTCAGAGCCCAGTAATAATGTGCCAGTCAGATACCAGTAATATTGTGCCAGTCAGATACCAATAATATTGTGCCAGTCAGATACCAGGAATATTGTGCCTGTCAGAGCCCAGGAATATTGTGCCTGTCAGAGCCCAGGAATATGGTGCCTGTCAGATGCCTGTAATATTATGCCAGTCAGATGCCTGTAATAGTGTGCAGTCAGAGGCCAGGAATATTGTGCCAGTCAGATGCCTGTAATATTGTGCCAGTCAGATGCCTGTAATATTATGCCAGTCAGATGCTTGTAATAGTGTGCCAGTCAGAGGCCAGGAATATTGTGCCAGTCAGAGGCCTGTAATATTGTGCCAGTCAGATGCCTGTAATATTATGCCAGTCAGATGCCTGTAATATTGTGCCAGTCAGAGCCCAGTAATATAGTGCCAGCCAGATGCCTGTAATATTATGCCAGCCAGATGCCCAGTATTATTGTGCCAGCCAGATGCCCAGTAATATAGTGCCAGTCAGATGCCCAGTATTATTGTGCCAGTCAGATGCCCAGTATTATTGTGCCAGCCAGATGCACAGTAATATAGTGCCAGTCAGATGCCCAGTATTATTGTGCCAGTCAGATGCCCAGTATTATTGTGCCAGCCAGATGCCCAGTAATATAGTGCCAGTCAGATGCCCAGTAATATAGTGCCAATCAGATGCCAAGTAATATAGTGCCAATCAGATACCCAGTAATATAGTGCCAATCAGATGCCCAGTAATATAGTGCCAATCAGATGCCAAGTAATATAGTGCCAATCAGATGCCCAGTAATATTGTGCCAATCAGATACCCAGTAATATTGTGCCAATCAGATGCCCAGTAATATAGTGCCAGTCAGATACCACGAATATTGTGCCAGCCAGCCCCCCCCCCCCCCCCGTACTTACATGAACCGGCTACGTGTCCCCCGCCGGATGTCTCCTCCGTGCAGTCTTCCCTCTTGCACGGAGGAGGGAAGCAGACACCGGATGTGACGCGACGTCACATCCGGCGTCAGTTTTTTTTTTATTTTTTTCCGGCCGTCGCATCCATCGGATGCGGCTTGCCGGAAAAAAGCGTTCACAAGCGCAATGCGCTGTGAACGCGGCAGCAGGGGCTGGGGGCCCACGGGACAGCTGCCTTGGGGCCCCCCAGGAGTAAATGGGCCCAGGGCAGCTGCCCCGTTTGCCCCGCGTTAAAGACGGCCCTGGCGGCCACGCGGCCGCATAGGGCTAGTGCGCCCCCGCAGATATTGCGCCCGGTGCGGCCGGCCCCCCCTGCACCCCCCACGCTACGCCACTGCCTGAAAACTCCACAGGAAGAGGATACTCCTCCATCAGATTCCCGTGGTACTGTAGATTCATGCCATTTTATCTTCTGGCTGGCATCCTTCATGCTTCGCTGTGCAGCCGGCGTGCTGACCCGGGTTGCCGACTGTCACTCAATGCTTCCCCTGAAAGACATGAGCAGCAAGTGACTGCTCTGATTGGCTGAGCACATGCTGACTGTATCAGATCAATCAGAGACTCTCTGTCCCATCTGAAAAGAGGAGCCAAGTTTATCTGTAAAGATAGAAGCCATGTTACACAGGAGAAGTGATAATGCATTTGTGTCTTTTTCTTCAGTTGCAGAAGCGACAAAAAAACCAAGAACTGTGACCTCCTATGGATAAAACTTTTAGGATAACTTAGAAAGATCATATTCTAGAGAGAGAATGTATTTAAATTTGTCTGTGGTCGATATGTGCAGACATCCCCCGGCTTCCCATATCTCCCTGGTGGCTAGTCGGGGCAGCCGGGGGATGTCTGCGAGATACGTGCAGACATCCTCTATGCTGCCCGACATGTCCGTCCATTATGACAGACAGCCGGTCCGTCATAATAGACGGAAGTGTTGGGCAGCATGGAGGATGTTTGCACTATCGTGCAGACATCCCCCGGCTACCCAAATATCCCTGGTGCCTAGCGGGGACAGCCGAGTGCAGACATCCTCCGCTGCTGCCCGGCACTTCCGCCTGTCTATCGTGCAGACATCCACCGGCTGTTAGCCAGGGGGATCCAGGTCCCCAGCAGCTCTGTGGGGGACCTGGATCCCATTCTTATAATCTGACCTCGATTTGAGGTCAAATTATAAGACAATCTTGAATATAAGACGAGGGGTCTTTTTCAGAGCATTTGCTCTGAAAAAAACCTTGTCTTATATTCGAGCAAATGCGGTATTTTCTTCTTTAATGAGCTCAGGTGTAAAGGATATGTGAGCAAGTCAAAAAATATATATTTGCAAAACAATATCCATTGATGATATTTTAAAACAAATACATTTGTTCTATTTTAATGTTTTTGTTTATCTTGTGTTTATTAGCTTTTCCGTTCCTTCTGCTTTATAGGTGCAGCAAAGAATTTACTGCCATATCCAGGGCCCAACAGAATGAGAGACTGCTTCTGTACCGTAAATCTGGACCAGGAAGAAATCTTTCGAACGAAGGTTGTGGAGAAATCATTAAAGTATGTATCATGTCTTTTGTTATTATATGTTTACAGGTCATGATCAATCCCAGAGACCTGGAATGTCAGAAGAAAATAGGACCTTTTATGAAAAAATGAATAAAGCTCACCGCATGCTGGATGCAAGTAAAATCAAAAATGTCTTTATTTTAGCCCATAGCTCAGGACTGAAACTTCTTGGGTCCGTGACTAAGTTCATACTCAAACTGCATTAGGTGTTGTGTCTGAGTATTATTGTGGATTATCCCCAAGAAGTTTAGATCCTGAGCAACGGCTAAAATAAAGACATTTTTTATTTTATTGGGATCCAGCCTGCGGTGAGCTTTATTCATTTTTTCATATAATGTTTCATTTTTTCTGACAACCCATTTATCCTGAACATTTTGTCCAGTTAGGGATTGCGTGAAGTGCCTACATTTGGAACCTAACTTCACAAACCAGTGGCTGTTTACACCATTTGTCTTCTCCTCGATCACCTTGTATGTTTGCCCTCCTATTGTTCCTGTCCGGGTACCACGGAGCCTGTTAATTATTGGATGATGTTTATCTACCTTTCTTGCTTTTCTTTTTTTTCCCCATGGTTTCACTTCAATAGGAACATTAAAGGCCTCTAGTTATAAGCTTTTTCCATGGTTTATTATTCCTAGTATTATTAAAATGTATTAATGTGGACAGGTGAACAGACTTACAGGATGTCTACAAGTTGACCCAAAATCTCCCTAGATCCAATTTAATAGATCGCAGCAGTGGTAACTAGTTCGTGAAGGGTTTAATTTAAATGGAAAGGACATCATTAGTCTATCTATTTGCTCCTTAGTTGCAGATACATTCAATATATATATTTCTTTGATTTATTTATCTTCTAATATGATTCTAAATTCCCCAAATATATAGAGTTTCTTGACTATATTTGGAAGAGATAAGCAGGCTCCAGTTACAAAAAAAACAAAAGATCATTTGCAAAAGCGGAGATCGAGTGCTGTTTGGTTACAACCTCCAAGTCCTGAATATTTGGATGCAAATTGATTTCATTTAAGAGTGGCTCCAATTCCAGCACAAACAGGAATGGTGAGACGGGACATCCCTTCCTCGTCCCATTTGACAGGGGAACTGGTCCCGATAACTGCCCTAGATAAGTATCCTTGCCATTGTGATACCGGCATTTGATCTCTGCATATTGCAGTGATATAAAAAAAACAAATTTCACTGGTAAGAAATTTTTAAATATTTGGTTAATAAACCTTTTCCATTGTGAGGAAACAAGGTACCTGGTGCATAAAGGAATTTTATTTAAACACTATACCTCAAGGGCATATCACTGTTATCACAGTACTTTAAATGCAAAGTATGCACACCAGTACTATTAATTTGTAAAAACATTAACCTATTCCATAGGCCGGTCGCCTACCAGATGGCTGTCTGTTTCCTATGGAAGCATGGCAGCTGTCAGTCAGAGGATAAACTGGTGTGTACTATCAAAAGTACCTGCCAGTTTATCCTCACACTAGGGACAACTACAATTTCACTTGTGCTTCTATATTAGAAGCACAAGTGAAAAATAACGTTTAGTGTCTCTTTAACTTAGATGCGGTCTACTCACAAGCCTAACCTTCAACTTCTATGAGATTTCTTTAAAGAAGACTCTATGCAGAAGATTAAAGGGACCTAAATGTTGAGAATACAAATATGAAAAATTATCTATACATTGTGTAAGCAAAATTGCAAGCAAATGCATAAAATAAGAGCACTATTAAAAGTATCTATGGTGTGTCCTGGTTATGACATCATCTGTGACTTGATTTGCCAATGAACACATTCAGTGGAAAATGTGTAATTTGCAAGGTGATGTCATAGGCTAAATTAAAAACCATTGAAAATAATATTAATTTTATTATTTTTTGTTAATGTTCTATATTACTTAATATATATTTCATTAATTACCCTACCACTTACATAAGATGTACCTAGACCACCTGTGCATTTAAACCAAACACATAAATAAGACAAATGGCACTTTTTTTTTTTTTTCCATCTGTTTGAATGAATTGCATATAAATTGGCGGCACCCAAAAACACTATTTCACAAAATGGCGGTGCTCAGTTATACTTGTTTAGTAAAATATTTAATAAAATAAACTCGCATAACAAAAACAAAAGACATATCTCAAATCAACAATGCAAAATAAAAATAAATAAACTTTTTAGTTGAAGTGTCACTTTAACCTTTTTTTTTTAATTTAAAATGTTTACTTTTAGTATTTTTTTATTAATATTTTTAATTTATTTGTATTAATTTTTTTAACTATGGCTGATTTTATGAGGAGTTTGGCTATTTCTGCAATAGCCAAAGTCCTCTTATCGACTATTGGAGGATTTCAGCTATTTCCGCTATTAGCCTGAATTAAGGAGCCATTTGGCTCACCGAATTGGGTAACAGTTCAGAGTTCTGATTTTGTTGTTTTCTTCCCCCCTGTGAAAATATGAGCTACTGGAGTAGACCCTTTAATGTGTCATTTATGTATGCTTCATTGGCCCATATCACAAGCAAGATAACATCCGTTATGGAATGTAAACCACATCTTCTGCATTTATGAAATGGCTAACATGACTTGTTTTGTGCTGTCATCACAATGTTTCCTGTGTAGGGCAAGCTTTATCCACTATTATAGGCCACTATGTATAACAAAACTGGTGCAAATTCTGGGACAGGAGCAAAGGCAGAACTAAAACATACATGAGCAGGGAAAAGCATAAGACATAACTACAGGACTAAAGAAGACATAAACAGGCACAGACATAACATAAAACAAGCAGAGGACAGGTCTAAGTTATAAGGTGCACAAGGGATGGAGTGAGGAGCTGGAATCATCAGATGCTTAATTAGCTGAACCAGAACTGGGATATGGGGAGAGGACAGCGGAGCCAGAATCTTCAGGTGCTTCAGGGAAAGAGGATAGGGGAACATACAAACATATACAGGACTAACCTAGGAATCGAAGATGGCAATTATGAAGGTTTGTTTCACCTGATGGACATTGAAGCTTTGGGTCTAGGAGAGGGACAGAAATGGTACATAAAGAAAGGGCAAGAACAAGCATGAATGATAAACTGAAAATCAAGAAAGGAAACAAGATGAACTAGTTTACATATGGCAGAAGTCATTACACGGGTTGAAGCTTGATATTATCCTCTTCTCAAGGAGCGACCTCCGGGCACAACCAGCACAACTCAATGATAGCTTGGTCAGGATGAAGGTCCATAGGGCGCACGGTTCTGGCAAAGCCTAACAACCTGCAGTCCATCACGATCCACTACACCCTCAAGTCCTCATCTTTAGCCCAATGAAAGGAACCACACAAAAAATAAAAACAAATCCACCTATGACAAAAAAAATATATAAAGTCGTGCTAGAAAAAATAAAAAAAGGTCCCTTCAAAGCATCAGGCCTCTGAGAATGCATAATCAAATCCCTGCTCTGAGAGGGGTGATTTCATTTGAAGAACAAAGGCCTCTGATTGGCTGGCTGTGTTTAAAAAAACAAAGCAGCAAGGTGGGTAGGTGGGTCAATTATTTATTTATGTTTTTATTGGGGACTGGGGGCCTAATGTCAGTCCCCTTACCCGGGGGACATCATTTATTTTAATTTGGGCTCTGGGGGGACAAGTTGCTCCTGATAAATCTTATTTGCGTCTGGCTCCTATTGTATTTTATTTGGCATTGGGAGCACTTGCCCAGATCCCTACCCCATCGCACAGAGCCTTGACCCTCCAAATGTGGCCATTTGGCTATCTCTCAGCCCTGGTTTAATAAGGGGGGGTTCTTGCCCTGGCCCCCATGTATATTTTAGGCTGGGAATGGTTTTAGCTATAATTTTATTTGACGATGTGCGTTTTCTTTTAAAAAAAATGTAATTAAATTGTACAAATGTAGAATGTGCGGCCATTATATTACACAATATCCTGAACAAAATGTCCTCATACTAATACTGAATATTTCAATAAAGTCCATAACAAAAAGACAATACTCCCACAGCTTTAACTATGTAATTGAGAGAGGATGGAATGTTAGTACCTTTATCAGGAGTTTTCAGCTATGCAGTAAAATGGTTTCCAAGTGTTCTTGTTTTGAGTGATAAGGTTTCTTTGCATTGCTAAAAGCATGTAATCTGCAAGTAACATATTTGCTTACCTTTTTTAGTGTTGTCCCCCCCCCAAACCCCCCCCCCCCCCCCCCGCCCCAAAAAAATATTCGGACTTTGTCAAGATAAGTGCTTTATTGTTAGTATGTGCACCCTCATGATTCTCACTGTATTTTTTTTTTTTTTATCCCCACAGCCCACTATATAGTGAAGATTTTTACTTTGAAATTCCAAGAACGTTCCACAACCTCTGCTTTTATATCTATGATAAGAATGTTTTACAGCGTGATCTAAGGATAGGTGAGTGGACACTTTCTTCTTCTACTTTAAGAAACTTCACATTTCTAACAGTTCCCCTGATATTCAAATAATCTCTAAACGTCAGATATATATGTGTGTGTGTGTGTGTGTGTGTGTGTGTGTGTGTGTGTGTGTGTGTGTGTGTTGTAAAGACATGATGGGTTTTTAAAAAAAAATTAAAAAAATGCAAATAAGGGAAGTGGCTGAAATGCCAAAATACCTTTACAAAGAATGGACTGGAGTAAATGTTATCACTGCTTTACATGTATCAGTCCACCATTGCAGTCTGCGTGAAGTGATATTCTGTTACCAGAGATGTATCCCTGATAGAATTAAGCACCAAGTGAGAGGCCCAGATAAAAAAAAAAAATAATTTAAATGACTTTGGCAATGGTACAGTCTGTACTGCCTTTTAGTACCCTCAGAAAAGGGTAGCAATTAATGAGGAAGAGAAAAGGATTTTTCTAGTTGGGACCATAGCTGCTTTCAAGCAACCCTGTGCTGTGGTTTTGTGGTGCAGACTCTTTTAGGTTGTTTCTCATCAGGATGTTGAAGATAAATTGCCGACTTTGAAATCACTGTTTCGATTGTGAAAGGGCTGCTTTGGTAGGGAAGAATTAAATACCTTTTGTATAGTGCTGAAATTGTCAGTGGCGTATGAAGAAATAAATTGTAAAGTTAAAATATTCAGATGGAACAATAAGGAGACCCTTGTAGACTTGTAGTTCTGTGTTCACTTTTGTTCTGCACTTTTTTGTTTTTTGTTAAGTCCGCTGGCCTAATTTTATTGTTAATTAGTGTAGAACATTATAGGGACCTCAGAGGTTTCCCAGTATGGGATATATAAGACCTCAAGTATTTTGTACTTCTGTTTTTTTTAATTAAAAAAAGACCAGGAAAAATGGAATGCTGAACAAAATAATAACAGTAATATGAAAGTATTGTTTTTAATAAATTGATCCCCAGATGCCACCCCCCAGGAATAAGTGCCTGTATTTTTTTTCCAGTATACACTATTAGATACAAGTGCCGCAGGACTAAGATGTTTTATTTTGCTGCTTCTAGATTCCAGCATAGTAGAGTCATGGGAGGGGCAGGAACAGTTCCTGCTCTCCTTCCAGTGGATAAAAGAGACTGCACCCAGGGACCTTTCCCATTGAAATGTATATGTAGGTGCATACATGAGCTTTATTAAACCTCTGCACCCAGGTGCTTTGAATGTAGCTTGCCACTGGTATACAACCTTCGGTGTTTAGACGCATAGATGTGGCCTAAGACTTAAGGTGAATATTTTTATGTGACCTTCCATTTGTTTTTATTTTTCACAGGAAAAGTTGCTATCAAGAAAGATGATTTGTACATGTATATTGGCCATGAGCCCTGGTTTCCACTTCAACCCATTGATTCCAACTCAGAAGTACAGGTGAATTGTTCATTGTTAGGTATATTTGTGTGGATGGTCCCTGTTTCATAATACTGTTCAGTTCTTGATTGATGCAGAGAAGTTTGTAAACAGGCTTGAGAATGTTTAACATTTACTCATCTTACCAGGCTTAATAACAATAATTTGCATCTAGATACGATTACCAACTGAGCATGAGTAATTTAATTGCACATGTCCTTAATTGCCCCTCTAGGTTGGGCTTACGCATCTGAATATGTGACCTTTTTTAATATGTGACTTCCTTACTCTAACGGCAGAATATGTACAGTAAGGAGTACAGCCAGGGCATAAAGTGAAGCTCAGAAACATAGATTTTGATGATGGGTAAGAACTAATTTGTGCAGTAGCCTGCCTGTAAACTAGACCTATATTTTGAGTAATGCCCTACTTTCACGAAAACGTGAACTGAGAAGTTAATCGGAAACATTCTACAATGTTGTCTGATTTCTGCCATTCACTTGTCAGGTCAACTCCATTTACTTTTTAAATAATAAATAATGGTATTTGAATTGCTTCATGTGGTTGAGTAGCCCACAGAATGTTTAGATGGTGACACAAAAGCAAATGTATTTTTACATTTACAGTTTTTTTTTTTTTTTTTTCTCTCTCTGTGATGCTCGGCTAACCAACACGAGACAGATCCTACCCACCAGTCCTGCTTTCTCACCTGTGTTAATATTACTCTGTATTGATCTAGGAAATCTTTGCAAATGTGAATCGCAGGTAGACTAATACTGGTCTCACTGCTGGAAACGAAATAACCATCTGCAAAGGTTCCCAGTCTAGTCTGGAAATGTCAATGAATGCTTAAACATAATAAGTAGCATTATGTTAAAGGGGGCAAAATAAATCTGAAGTGTCAAATAGGAATTTTCTAAAACAGCTGTGTCCATCATAACAAGTATGCAGGAGATATACCAAGTGAAACCTCACCTGCACATTATCTGTCCATGTGTTGCGGATGGTTAAATCCTTTTGGGGATGTTGCAAAGATTATTTTTAAAGGTGTGTCGCTCTATAAATGTAATTACTGTCATTTGAGTCTTCCACATAAAAAACAATGTAAAGCAAAAAAAAATTTATCAATGAACAAAGTTCATTCATGCATAGTGTGTGCCGGGATGCAGACCCTCCTCTTGCCAACGCCCTGGCACCCGGAACTGGTTTGTGCTGAAATTCTAGGTGTGAATATTTGGCTCTGCAACCACCGCATCTAAGAAAAAAAGATTAGAAAGTCAGCATAACCACTTGGGGAATAGTAACCGCCCATTTTAATGCATACAACCGTAAGTGAGGTATAGAAAAGCACCATGTGGAGACTCCTGTCTATAGTGTTACAATGTCATATTGTGAATGAGAAAAATGATCTGTACATTGTTAGGAGAATTTAAATAAATGCAGGAATTAAGAGAAACAGGTGTTTTAAACATGTCTGTTGTATCTCTTGTTTATAACCTTGCATTTTGTCCTGTATGTAAATTACACATTTTCCTTTTAAAGTGTCCTAAATAAAGACTCACCTAGGGGTGAATATGGACAAAACAGCGGCACTCTGCGGGTGGGAGGGGTATTTTGCTACTTCTTCCTGCAACATAAATTTGCTCGCACCCAAAAGAGAGCCTGTCTGCTTTCCCACCCTCTCTGGGTTTTTGTTTTTTGTTTTGGAGCTCAGCCGCTCTTTTTTTTTTTAAATTTTGCCGTGCAACCTGCATGCTGACGGTGCTATCGATATCTTCAGAAACTGGGAATGTGTGTTGGGCACAAAGGTGGCACTAGAAAGGTGTTTGGGCACTTGGATGGTGGTAAACAGGAAGTGGTGTGGCCTGGACAGAAAGATGGTGCAGATGAAGATTAGGGGGTGCGGGAGTTTAGTCAGGCCTAGGGCAGCACAAAACCTAAATACAGCACTAGCGACACCACCGACACTTCTTTTCTTAAATATAATTTATCTTTATTTATGCATTATTTTGCAATTCTACTGACACAATGAGGAGATAATTTTTTATAATTTCGTATTCTCTATGAACTCTGTATAAACAATGTTTAGGTGTCGGAGCCCCTTTAAATTTAGTGTTAAATACCAAATACTTTCTGCATCAAGCTCTGTGACCTTTTGTTAGTTAAAATTCAGGTTAGGGATTATTTATTTATTGCTAAGAGATACAAGGCCTCCATACAAAAAAATAAAATAATCCTCAGACCATCCACTCCCCATTACAATTTCCAGTCTTTCAATTTGAAATCTAAGACATGAACATATTTTTCATGAGACTGGAGAATAAAAATCTAAACCAAAGTTAAGATGAGACTACTTTACACAACATATATCTTAGCTCAAGGTGTAATACACAGGACACCTGGATAGGAGCCTGGATGGGACAATTATACCCAGACACACCAGAAGAGGGCTACACACACTGGTGGTATAACGCAGGGAGTTAGCTTATTTTATATAATAAATGAATGTGTGTGTGCAAATATTAACATGCACATAGGACATAAACTAACCTTTCTCTCTATGCCTCTATGCTATAGTAGGGGAAAAACAGGTTGTGGAAGACTGAAACATGAGTGTCAACCAGCACATCAGATTTGGATGAGAGTATGGACAGAACTTGCAGAACCATTCTATGTTTAGCTAGAGGTGACAGTGGTGCATTGATGCCTGATCTGAATTGCACCCTCTGTTATTATTACTCTCCTGACTCTCATGGGTTTAAAACAAATAGCTGGGAATTAGCTGTACATATTTATTCCTCACTGTTAGTGTTGTGTGCATAACATCCATTTGTTTCAGTGCTTGTTGACTGCTGTGTACTAACATGCGTGCCTTGGATTGTATTGCTTACTGTAAACGGTTTAATCCATGTATTTTCAGGGAAAGGTCCACCTAGAGCTGAAGCTGAATGAGCTGATCACAGACAATGGATCAGTACAGCAGCTTATGGTACAGTAAGTATAGCTGGGCGGATTCACATGCAGTGAGTGTACATTATTTCTGTGGTCAGCAGGCTTGTCAGTGTCACAGGCATCGAAAAGTCTCCAGGACACTTCCTCCTCCCCCCACCCCATACATTGCAGAGAGAGGAAGCGTAGGTGGCTGCAGAGAGGCTGAATAACATACAGATTAACGTTAACTACTTCACTGCCGAAGCAGGGCAAATGAAGCACCATGGAAAAACAATTTCCCTAGCCTGAATGAAAGGCAGCACATACATGTTTTGATCTGTCTGTGTCCATGCTGCTTTCTGAGATTTAAGCAGAATTTTCCATTTATAGTTGATTGACACATGCCTGAATTTTTTTTTAACATCTTTTTGTGTTAGTTGGAGTGCATGCCACAACAATATCATCTGTTATATTACACCAGCAGACTGTGTGATAATAGCACATGTTTAAACATGCCCTGCATTGTATAATTTTTGGCCACTTTTGTATAAGAATACCTTTTTTTTTTTTACTAGTGCTTGTTTACATGATTTGGTTAAAACATCATGTATTTCAGTGTTTTGGAATGCAGTGTACTCCATTATTTTGTATTTGTTACAAAATGTACTGAAAGCTTTTCCGTTAAGATACAAAAAAAAAAGCTTCAACACATATTGAATACAGTATTCTAAAACGAATAAACACAAATAAAATCACACAAACAAATAAGTGTACTCTGATTTATCTAGCTTACAATTGTATTTGTTTTTTAATCTGATTTATTTCCACTTGGATGTTATGTACTATTTAACAACATAATCCCTGCAGGTAGAATGGAGTGCCATGCCATTTCACATTGTGAGGTCTGTGCACACAACCTGATGCGGGAGCGATAAGGATAATAATAGTCTGTCCCACCCTGTATCACCTGTGACCAAATGGGTTCTTATATTGCTGACATCAAGAATGTAATGGGAACTCCAAGTCCTGTTACAACTAACACTGAACAATGGCATGGCTTGTGTTAAGTGTTTGGGATTTAAATGGCATGGTTTGTGTCAAATGGTTGGGCTTTGATGAAAGTGGGTTATTGCTAAGCCCCACCTCCTTTACCTCCTGTTGCACCCCCAACAGGCACTATAACTGTATGACAAATATACATTAATAAAAATCAATAGCTGCTATTTTTTTTCCAGTTTACAAAGTCTTAAGAGATGTAAGTGATAAATTGTGGGTGTCTGCCAGCTAATTTATGGCCAAATGGGAGAATCATTGTTGTGTTTCTTTTACAATCTCATGTGAATTGTCTTATTGCAGCATATTGGAATGTGAAGGGTTACCAGTTGTAAATGGCCAAAGCTGCGATGCATACGCAACAGTGTCTCTTGTTGGACCTTCTAGGTAAGTTGGGAATAAAAGGTTGTCTGTATTTTCTATTTGTTTTATTTTTATTCTCATAGTGATTTTACAAAGCACTAATTTAATGCTTGTTATTATGTCCAGTGCATCGATTTCCCATGGAAATTCAGTACAAAAGCCACATAATAGACCTGGATCCTTTCAATTGCTTGGGTTTCAGGCTAATGCCTCCTAATTATTATTAGCAGTGCAGAGGTTTGGAGCTCTGCTCATTACTGCTCCCTAATGGCCACTGAATGTTACTTTTCCCTGTTCTGATTTCTCTTCCATTTCTTTCCTTTGTGTCTATGCACCCGCACACAATAAGTTGCATAGTAAGAAAGGAAGGTGTATGGTTGTAAGTACATTATAATGTTACTGGTAAATACATATGCCATTTTATTAAAAGTTGACGATGAACACTGCAAAGTTTCAACCTACCAGGGTTCACTGTGAAAGAGAACTAAACACTGCTTATACTGTGAATGAATGTAGAAAATAAATATATTGAAAATGATCTACACATTGTATTTGCAAAATTGCAAGAAAATGCCTGCGTTAAGAGAAAAATGTGTTTTAAATGTGTCTGTGGAGTCTACTATTTATGACATCACCTTTGGCTTAAAGGACAACTTCCATCGCGCTTGCGCACAGACGAATTTAGCACTTTCAGCAAACTTTTGAATCGGCATGACCGACACAGGTAGTGTCAGCTACGCTGTGTAAATGGCACAAATCGCCTACAGTTGTGACACACATGACCCTGGCTCTGCAGAAAAGGGTCAAAAGAAAAAGTAGGAGGGTCTGGGGACTCTACAGATCAAAAATCTTTGGTAAGTCAGTCCCCCACCCCCAAAAATGTAAGTTTAATTAAATTATTTAATGACTCCGTGTTAAAAAACAGAGTCCTAAAAAAAGATTAGTTGTCCTTTTAATATACAAATTATTAAATTTCCCATTGAAAAGCAGTTAATTTTGCATATTGATGTCATAAACAGGAGACATAATGTATAGATAATTTGGTGTATTGTGGATTAAAATACTTTTTGATAATAGTATAATGTCTTTCGGGTGTTGAAACAGGAACTGATTTCAAAAATAATTTGTTTGCAAACAAGTATAATGTACATATTGCCTGTAAATTAGGATTGTTCTCACCCTTCAGCACCTGGGGTAGTTTGCAGTGTAGCAGTTAAATACAGCTCTCTATATTTATATAATATTAATTTCCATTACTTGGTGAAATGCTGATTGTTTCTTGTTTAAAAACCACACACTTTGTAACCTCGTATTCATTGAATACATTGTCTGGAACTTCCTTTCAGAAATGATCAAAAGAAAACCAAAGTTAAAAAGAAAACCAGCAACCCCCAATTCAACGAGAAATTCTACTTTGAGGTAAATGTTTTCACCTTTTCTGCCAGATGCAAAATATTGTAAACTCCATGAGTGGAGGTCAAAAACCACCACAATTCTGTTCAATTGTGGCCCTGCTACATATTTACCCTATTGACTATTAATATTAAGAATATAGTCACCGGAAAAAAGTTAGAGGGTGTTGCAAGTACCGTATTTGCTCGATTATAAGACGACCCTGTTTGTGACTCGCCAGTATAATGTCATTGGCCAATAAATGGACATTTAAAGCTAATAATTAAAAATCCTTTCTTACTTTTTTAATCTTCATAGGGTTTTTACTATTTGCCATTGAAACTTAACTTTTGCAGAATCTCTCCCAGGGATGATTTTCTGTTGCCGGAAATGCACTTCCCTGGCATAATTGGAGCAAGTCTGAGGCGTGTGTGGACATGCGCGTGATAATTTCTGATTGTACAGCTCAAAATCGGCAGATATTAGAATCGTTTTTTTTTTACATGCCCAACAAAATAGGGCATTCTATAGTTTTCAATTGGATCCACACACGAAGGACCTAACGAAGGTGACCTCTCTGTTGATCTCATGTAAAGACTAGTTTCTCTCTGCACTAGTCACTGAGCAAACCGGGCTTCACACAGAAGTATGACCAACTGCTAGTAAACTGGAAAGTACAGTTAAAAGTACATGCCACTTTATCCTCATACTAGGGACAGTAAATATTTTTACTTCTTGAAGCACACGTGGGGAATAAACAAGTTTAGTATCCCTTTGAAGTAGCTGGCTTGTGACCTTGCATCCTATACATCAGGGGTCGGGAACCTGTGGCCCTCTAGTTGTTGCAGGACCACATTTCCCTTATTCCTCTGCCAGCATCTTAGCTGAAAGAGCATTATAGGAGATGTAGTTCATCAGCAGCTGGAGAGCCCCAGGTCCCCCCCCACTATACACGCTCTCATTCACAGCATGCAGTAAAATAGACAGATCACTATAAGGGGCACAGGCCATGGTTCCCACAAGTGGACCTCACTTCAGGTAAGAAAGAATGGACACTCCAGCTAGAGTGTCTAATCCACTAATCGCTTACAATGGCACTCCAGCTGACTGAATGATGCTCACCCATCTTAGTGCCTGAGCCAGTGATGACTAGCTGTGTGGGTTAATTTACATAGACCTTTAGCAAATTTAACTACAATTGTTTTTCAGTCTGATGATACAGAATGCTCACTTTGCCCAAACAATAATGACCACAAATAATGATCACAAGTTTATTACAAATATTTTATTTTACTTTAAGAAATTGCTGAACAAATTACAGTACACTGGTTGCAGCCCTTCTTTTAGACCAGGTTCTGTTTAATATCACGGTCTTTTAAAAGGACTGGATCACCTTAACATTGCTTATATCGTGAATGTAGTGACTAAAAGTGATTTGAAAATGATCTATTCATTGTGTTAGCAGAGTTGCAAGCAAATGTCTAAATTAGGTGTTTTGTGTTTTAAATGTGTCTGCGGAGTCTCGTGTTTCTGACATCACCTGTGGCTTAATATGCATATTACACATTTCCCATTGACCAGCAGTTAATTGGCATATTAGGCCACAGGTGATGTCATAAATAGGAGACTTAAAACACATTTTACTCCTAAGTAAGGAAATAGAGTAATTCAGTATGAGCTATACTATTCTAATGTACATTGAAAATGCTGACCTGTAGATCTTTTTTTTATTATTATTATTAGGTAACGAGGTCAAGCAGCTACACCAAGAAGTCCCAATTTCAGGTGGAAGAAGAAGATATTGAGAGGTTGGAAGTGAGGTTTGTATTTTTCGTGTTACTTTATAACACAATCATCTGTTATAAGATCATGTGCAATAAGGCAGAGTACGTTTATGTAATACTTCTTAATATTCAGCCTCATCTGGAGATAGAAGACATTATTATAGATTTACATTTCTTTCTATCCACCCACTCTGGGTTCCCTCTTCCATTTAATCCACTACTTACATTTTATTTATTCTTTGGATTTTTTGTTTCTTTTTCTTTCATGGTGGGTCCAGTGCTATCATACTTATTCAAGTTTTTATATTTTGGTTTGTTCCATTGTACTTTTTGTTTCTTCTGATTTTACCTTTCATTTGTTATATATCGTTATCAAAATACATCTACAGAAGGCATGCCCCACATTTTCAGTTCATCTGGCGGTCTAAAATTTTGAATTAATGTTCAAAACTGCTTTAATCTAGATTTTGGGGTAGGAGTTAAAACTGTTTTAGTTACCCATTAGTTTGATCACACGACTGTAAAACTAATACGAGTCTGTCAAATTCATTGGATCCTGGACACTGAACCAATATCAACCATTTTTATAATGCCTTCTTACAATTTTGGTGCTAGCTCAAGTTTCATTAGCTAAAAATAACTGTAAAAATAACCTTTTTCTTTAAAAGGTAGATGTCCTTTTTCCCCTTGCCCGGAAATTGCATGCTTCAGTTTGAAATGATCTGGTCTCAGACGGTCACGTACAGTTCCTGATGTTTAATTAATAGGATGTTAACTAGCTCAGTGCAGTGCAAGGGGGAGAAAGTCCCCTGCTGTTAACGCCTTGATGGACTGTTGGCGAGCATACAATGTCGTCTGTCGTCAGTGTAGCTTATCAGCTGTGGCAGGTGGTGTGGGAGAAGTGGCATATGAGATATTCATATATAGAATGGACTTTATCAATATAATCACTGCTCTGTTAAGGACGCACAGGCTTATCATTCAAGAGACTCAGTCCCCTAAACGTTGCTTTCTGTACCCGTAGCAGTCCATCTCACCCAGACTTTCTGAATTGCCAATGTTTTCTTGTTATCACCTTGAATATATCATACTTTAACGCTACCTGTTTCTGATTCCAAATAAACCTATGCATGTTCAGCCCTTTTTGAGTGATGAGTAGAAGTTGTACATGCCGCCATGCAGAATGTAATAATTAATTTGTGTTCAGAGGGAAATCCATTACTGAGCAATGTAATCCAATATTAATGAATTGGTTCCCCCTGGACATTCATGCATTTCCCATATTCAGGCAGGTTTCTCTTTACTACACTAAAATCATTTGCCAGTATTCTGATTATTGTGCCTGCTTGTGGGAATACCACATTGTCCATGTGATTTCACCCCTCACACGTACACCTATTTATTTTATTTGACTTTCTTTTCTCTCATTTTTTTATTTCCCATATAATTTTCTTCTCTGTCAATCTTATCCCCTTTGTAACATGCCTGATGTTTTTACAGACATGCACAGGATGGTAAGCAGAATGACGGCTGCATGTGTATGCGGTTTTTGTGTGTTGTGTGCCAATCCCTTCACTGCCAGATAATGTATAGATTAGCTGGTGGACAGCTACAGCTTATCAGCAGCCTCCATCACTCCTCATCAGCCCTGGATGATGGGAATTGCAGTACAAAAGATGACCTGCATAACAGTACTTTGTATATTGTGCGTCCTTCTGGCCTAGTTATTTACCTGCAACGGTTTAACCATATAGTGCTGGGCAGATTTAATCGCATGTGGATTTTGGTGTTTGTATTCTTATGGCCCACAGTTTTTAATATACTTTTGCATAGGATATAGTTGTGCAATGTACAACTCTGGCATTTACAGAGCCACCTGCAAAGCTGCAGACTAAATAGCTGCTTTGTTATGCAGGCTGTCTTGTGTGTGAGGACCTTTTGTGTCCGTAAACAAGTAATGATAAAAGATTGTTTTGATCTTGGTGTGTGCTTTGTAACTCTGATCATGGGAGCTTGGCACTTGTCACAGTAACTATTGAGCAATGTTTTTTCTAGAGCTGCGTGGGAGATTGTAGCTTGCAGAGGATATTGAACATTCTAGCCTTACTCAAAGAAACTACTTTTTTTTTTTTTTCCCCCGACTTAATAAGATCAAGTTTATTTTACCCGGCTATTCATTTCACATACTGCCACAGCATTGTATGGAATGCACTGTCCTTTAGTTTGTTTGGCGAGAGATTCTAGATAACATGTATATGTATCAGGATGAAGAATCATAGGTTTAAACATGGTGTCGCATGGGAGAACGAGAGGAAAGATTTCCCTTTTAGTTTTAGAATGTGTTACTGAAGTTAGGAAATCTGCTGCTCCTCTATATGCCATGTTAGGGTAAAGCTCGAAGGCTATCTCACACAGGACTGAGCAGTCTGCTGCTATACTAACTCTTCTGTGCTAGCGGTAAACATTCAGGGCTTTATTCATGTGAGAGCGCGTTGCAGGGAATTGAAAAGGGAATTTCAAACTTAAGGCCGAAGTAGCAGCATTGGAAAAATTCTCCCATTCAGTGGATTTGGGGGAATTTTTCCAAATCGGCTACTTTTAGGTTTGAGATTCTCTTCTCCGTTCCCTGCAATTCTCTCTCGCATGAATAAAGCCCTACATGTGTTCCGCTCGCGCGGACTGAAGCGGTGGTTGGGCAGCAGGTTGCTCAGTCCTGTGTTAGGGTCGGTATAGTAAGCGTTTGGGTTTTTCAGTATTTGTTTGGTTTAGTTGCTCAGCGTTGCAAGGTAAAGACTTGTTATAAACATAAAGGAGACTATTCTAGTGCAGTGAGTTGTTTTTACTTCCAGGGTCGATCTGTGGAATAATGGCAATCTCGCACAGTACTTTCTTGGTGAAATAAAGATTTCTGTGAATGTTCTGAGAAATGACACTTTCCACAAGGCATGGTAAGTATCCTCTGTACCTGAGGTATGGTTTATTATTTTACACATGTTTTATTTTTATCTATGATTTTTAATGAGTGGTGAATTAGAAGTATTAATTGCGATGTCTCATGGGAATATGAAGCCTATGCTAGATGTGATCAGTGAAGCAGATTATCAAACAGCCCTTTGGAGCCTGTGAAGCAATGAATACAGACTGGTTGCCCCATTACTTTCCTGCACTCTTCCTCAGTCTGTCACTGATACTGTGAATGAATCCTGTGATGGAGAGTAAGCTGATAATAGAAATTCCACACATTAGAAAGATTGATAGCTACTGTTAAGATTAAGAAAACTTCTGCCAGACTCTAATGGGGACTTCATCCCACGGTGATAGCATGCCATCTGCCTGCTATGTGTTGTGGGATGTCCAATTCATTTGAGGATTGGCAGACATCTTGTGTAGGCGGGTGCAAAGAGATAATATCTTTTTTTAAATAAAAATATGACGGGTCCTAATGAGGGTCTCTTCTACTGATTATGTATAAAAATAAGGGTTTCTCACTGCCCTAGCAGAAAGTGACAGTAGGCGGATCAGCTATCACAGTGAATCGTAAAGGATGAAACAGCACATACTTTATAAGGTACAGGGTATTTTATCCTAATACTAGGGCAACTGCACTTTTCATTTAGGTTTCTATAATAGAAAAGCACACCTAAAATGTAGTATAAGCACAAGGGAAATAGAAGTCGGTTATTGATCTTTAAACATTTCTTAAAGAAAACCGTTACCGATCTACTGCTTGATACTCCTATGCCTGGGAATCTCTTCTGCTCAGTTGCAGTTATATTCTACGAGAAATGAAAATACATTATGGTATAATTTTGTCTTTTTAGGTATCTTTTACAGCCAAAAGATAATGGAAACAAATCTTCCAAATATGAGGAACTGGGGTCCCTGAGATTAAGTATCTGTTATACAGAGGACTATGTGCTCTCTTCGGATTATTACGTCCCTCTAAGAAGTTTAATAATGAAATCGGCAGATGTCCAGGTATGGAGTTCATTAAAAAAATTAAACTGAGTAGGAAAACAAACAGTAATATCCTTTACTTAGTGTAACATGCGAGGTCGCCAGAAAAAAAACTAAACATTTTTCAAATTAATCTTCCTTCTCAGCCTATCACTGCTTCAGCTGCCTTCATCTTGGGAGAAGTTTGCCGGGATAAATACGATGCCGTCCTGCCTCTTGTCCGGCTTCTCCTTCATTACCAGAAACTGGTTCCTTTTGTGTCGGCCATCGCTCAGCTCGATCTCAATGATACCCAGTGTGTACTCTTGCATTCCTTTAAGATGGTACTTTAGTAATCTTATGGTGCTTTAGAACTACGATCTTTAAATATGATTCTGTCATGGGGTTCTTTCCCTTGTTTCACAGGGAAGCAAACACAATCTTCAGAGGGAACTCTTTAGCGACCCGTTGCTTGGATGAGACTATGAAGCTCGTAGGGGACCACTACCTAAAAGTAACTCTAAAACCCGTTATAGATGAGGTAATTTGAGTTCACAGTCTGTAATTAAGCTTGTTTCGTATTCACTGTTAAATGCTTGTATTCACCTTCACAAAATGAAATTATAGAACAAAAGGCATTTTTACTGTAATGATTGTAAAAAATAAAAATAAAGTATACATCTTGTAGGAGGCAGAGAGTATACACAGCGGTACGAAGAGGCAGTCTCTAATATATTTACCCTGAGTGGGTAACCGTGAAGAGTGTAGGTTAGATATTGGTCTTTTCCCCTTATAAAGTCTAGAGTCGCTCACCTGTCAGACCATAGCATTTCCTCTCTGGCTGTATGCCAGCCTACTGTCAGATCGCAATGTCTCACACCCAATGACTAGACATAATTTCCAATCTCTCTGCAAAGTTATGTAATATCCATGCTAAGCATTTCTTAATGTTCCACGCTCACTTTCAGTGGAAGATTTCCTTTTCCCTTAGTTTGCTCTTTACATGCTTGAGATAATAAAAGGTACATTTCGGTGCTGTCATAGACAGGTGGAAGAATAGTACTGTTCTGGATCTTGTATTCCATGGACATCCAAATGTGGCCAGTTTGACAGCAAGGTGTGGCCTACCTTACTTAACTGCCCATATTCTCATTATCCCTGTAAAAGGGTACTTTGGTTTGAATACAGTTTCTTATTTAGCAGGTATACAATACTGCTTTTGTATACCTGGTAAATAAGCAGACATTTTATTTCTATAGCTTACAAAGTATTATTCACCATTACCGCCTTCAGAAAAATGAATGCGGCCCAACATGCACGCATTTCTGATTATGTGGCTCGCTTCAGAAGAAACTTGGACATCCCTGTCGGATCCCATATTTCTGGCAATGACCTCTCTCTTGGCTCTGTCCATAGCTTTTTAATACACACCATGTAAATAAATAAACTGATAAGTGCCCACTTAAAATATAGGTGTAGTTTCTATGTTGTTGGTGGTTGAGCAACCCCCAGTTAAGGAAGTAGCAGTTCTGTCACTGGTATGGAGAGGTTACACCCCTCACATAGATGAGCCTATAATTTGTTTTGTGATCATCTTCCTTGTGAATCCATGTTCTCTTAAATCAAGTAGTAAATTCATACCTTTTTCTGTCCTTACTCTTTTTATCTATGTTATAAATTATTAGGACGCCTTGGGAATTATGAAGATTTCAGATAGAATAATATACATACAGTCATTATCAGACACATCAATAGCTAGATAGGCAGTTTCAGAGAACTTTACCGCTAGATAAGCAGTTTCAGAGAACGTAACCTCTTTATCCATTACACACACTGTCAGAATTCTTACCTTACACGGTGAAGGATTCTGCAGCTTTGAGTTCTGTGTGAAGGAGAGACTGAGCTAATCAGGAGAGGCTTCTGAACTCTCAGCCAATCAGGAGAGTTAAGAGGTTTCACTTGATTGGCCGAGACCTCCTTCTCTCAGAGCTCTCAATCCGGTACTTTGTATTGTACTGTGTTGAGGCTGGCCAGGACATACATTCCCATTGCAGGACTGTCCTGGGCATTCCGTGACAGGGTCACCCTAACCTATTGGCATATTCTTAAGCTTCATTTATGTTGCTGTTCTTTAAGTTACGCTGTACCTGTGTGTTTGCTGTATTTGTAGATATGTGAATCTCCCAAACCCTGTGAACTTGACCCAGTACGTCTCAAAGAAGGAGAAAATGTGGACAATCATAAAGTAAGTGTTGGGCTCATATTTCATATGCTACCTTTAGACAACTTTTTAAAAACCTGTTCCTGCTGCGCTGTTTTATTGATTCCTGTGCATATTGGCCATTAATACCTGCGTCAGCCTACTTTTATTAAATATTTTTAACAGTGAATTTCAGGATCCCACATTTTTAAAATCTAGGTAAATCAGTTATAATTGTTTTAGGAAAGAACACATGATTAAAGGGCGCTTAGAACCGTCCAAGGTCATTCCATAACTGTAATGTCAATCTGTACACTAGTTTGCTCATAGAATTAATATTTAGCATACACTGCTGTAATATGGAATAATGGAATAACCATTAATGCTATATCCCTGCAGCATGTAATATCTCCATTCACTATTATAGCCGCATAAGCTGTAAGTGAATGTCCTAATGTTTTCCTCTGTCTGCTCCACAGGAAAATCTGCGAAACTATGTTGACAAGGTCTTCTCTTGCATAGTAAAATCCAGCATGAGTTGCCCCACGGTGATATGTGACATGTTTTCCTCCCTCCGACACATGGCTGTCAGACACTTCCCCAGTAAGGATGCCCTTATATTTCTACAAAGGGTCAATAAAGCACTGCAATTAAGAACCACTCGCATTAATGATCTCTATTTATGATCTCTATCTTTTTAGTTTATATTAATTACATCTGATACACGTTGTATGCAATAAGAGGTTTGTTTTGCTGTAAGGTGCTTTTACTTTTTAAAGAATTTAGGTATAATGTTTGCAATATTCTAATGCTCTCACACATGATGCTACAGCCTTGTAAAGTCAGTAGAATAGATAAAATCAGGATGGTAAATGCTGTTTGTCTGTCCTCCAGACAGTGCCATACCAAAATAATTTAAAACGATTATTTAAAGGCCACGATCTGCTGAGTGTTTAAATTAACTTTATCCAGCAGTCCCACGGATCATTCCTATGCTACTATACACAGAGTTCAAGGTTAGCCATTTGCCATTGTGATGAGAACGACGAGGCCGAATCACATAACATTGTTGAATGTGTCTTAACCCTTTCATGTGTTGTGGTATGCTTGTTATGTGCACATAGTATCACATACCCATATAATGCCTCCAATGCTGGGAACCGGGGATGTCACCTTGAGTTTGCATGTGCAACTGCTTTGGGACTTAATATTGTACTTGGGGGTGGAGGCTGGTTTGCATTGTTTAGGAGACACATCTCATTGTGTTCAGTTGCTCAAAGTATCTGCTTTGTCTTGTTTAGTTGCTTCTTGCTACTGATCTCTGATAGAACAGAGGAGGCAGCTGAATGAAGAGGTTTTACACAGTAACATTCAGTTTGTATTCCAGCTTTTCCCATTTTCTCTCTGCAACTTCATACTGTCATCCCACTGCACATCAGCCAGACACTCACTCTCGTCTATACCCACTTCGTTTTTCATTTATATTTTTTGCTTGCTTGCTTAAGATAAACAGAAAAAGAAATCCTCATCCCAATCAATGTCTTCCATTCCCGTCATGTAATGCCGCCATTTCATGCTCTGTGTGCAAGTACAGGTGTCTGCTGCTACCACCAGCTATATGCTTCATAAGCATATGGGGTTGTGTTATTAATTATATATACATAGACCAAGTACACAATGTGTGTGTCCTAATAGTACATGTGTAAATCATTGTTGGATTTTGTTGCGTATGTATGTGTATAATTCTAATTTATGTACATGGATATAATTTTATATATATATATATATATATATTCATTACACAAACACATAAAACAAATACACCCGTATGATGTTAAAGGAAAACTGTTGCAAAAAATGAAGTTCTTTATAATCGAAATATGGAATAAAGTGTAGGCATTTTATATAGAAATCCTTTAATGAAAGACTATGAATAAAGTACCTTATTCAGCCCACTTTACTCCATGTAGCTCTACCAGGAGACAGACATTTTGTTTAGAATAGTTGTTCATCTGAACCAAGGTGAGTGAAGATCTGACCCAAGATACTAAACAACATGTCTGCCCCCTATATGGTGTAAAGAAGGCAATGAGGCACTTGATTTGTATTTTTTTTTTTTATTTAAGAATGTCCATATAATTCATCTACACTTATATATAGTGTTTCAATTAAACAAGTACATTTTTTGCTACGGTTGTCCTTTAATTAATATGAATGTTTGTGTCTGCAGTCTTTTTAGATTGATTGTGAATGTGTTTTGTAGAAAGATCAGCTGAGGAGATGCAGTAGCTGAAGAACTATTAATTGATGATCTACATTTTTGTTTTTAATGTATTCACTGCTTGTTCAAGCAAGTGCTGTAATAATGTGCTATTGGAGGGACTTTGGCCTTTGGAAATATGCCAAATTAAATTCCTGGGAAATGTAGCATAAAGGAAACAGGAGGCAACTTCCACAGAGATAAATACTTCTAATACCAAGGGGAGTATACAGTATGTGTGTGTGTGTAAAAAAAAAAAATATATATATATATATATATACTATTCTGCTTCTCTTTAAAAGTGTGAATGTGTGTTACTCACCATGATTAAGTGCTTGTCTTGCACAAAATGTTTAGGCGGCTAGTGTGTGTGTTGTCTGACCTGTTGTATTTTGGTATTTTCATGAAGAATGACATTTGACTTAACTTTGGGGTTAGTAGTTTATTTCTATGTGTAGAGTGCCAACTGTTTGGTGTATTTGCACTTGTGGTCTTGGACAAAAGCGCTGTATAAAAATGGATTATTATCTTTACAGTGTGTGTAATTAACATAGCAAATCATAGAATTATTAATGTTTAAGTTCCACGTCCTCTATGATTTTACATAGGCTCAGACCTGCTATTTGTTCAGTCTATGTAGGTGTGCGCATGGATGTATATACCTGTACAACTATACACATACATGTGTAATACTCAATATGCAATTCCTTAGTGTCTTAATTTTGAGATAGATTTCCCAGTGTTTGTGTAAACTTACCAGGTAGCCTTGGGTGTGTTAGCCACTGAATGTAAAGAGAAATATTCCATCTGTGGGAGATCACGGCCAGTGGTTCAGGAGACACCTGTATGTGCAGGACATTCCTCAGTCTTATAGTGTATAGTGTTCTTGTGATCTTTGTTTAAACCTTTCAGTGGTGGAGTGCCGCATTGCTCTGATTATTACAAATCCCAGTCAGTCTGGCAGTCCTTATTCTGAAAGGGTTTGTTTCACTGATTGTACAGTCTGATGCTTGTTTCTCTTTGTTTTGTTCTATAGAGGATCCCCATGTGCAGTATTCAGCAGTGAGTAGCTTTGTGTTCCTGAGATTCTTTGCTGTGGCTATCGTATCACCTCACAGTTTTCACCTCCGGTCACATCACCCGGTGAGTGACTTTTTCTAGCCGGACCGCACACCGTATTCTGGAACATGCGGCCCGTAAATTCCTCCAGCGATATAATATTAACCCACGGTGACGGCAGGCTCTCTGACAATACTATGTAGTTGTGTTTGTAATGTGGGTATAGCCGTCAAGGGTGAAATGAAGAAAGGTACATGTTGTGTTCCCTTTCTCTTTTCAGGATGTTCAGACATGCCGAATACTGACTCTTATATCGAAAACCATTCAGACCTTGGGCAGTGTTGGCAGTTTGTCAAAAAGCAAGTCTGTAAGTTCCCTCAATTCTTCACCTACGATTATGTCCATATATAGGCGTGTAAACGGATCTATATTCACATGGGTGGTCTCCTCTTTCTCAGTCTAGCTTCAAGGAACCGTTCATGTGTGATTTCTTTAAGATGTTTGATGAGGAAAGCTACACATCTGCTGTAAAAAAGGTGGGCTGAAATCTTATTCCTTTGTGTAGTCTGGTCCTCTTCTAAGTAGTTCTTTTTGTTATTGCATATTATTTGGTAAATACCAAATTGTGCATTCATTTCTCATACCCGATATATACTTATTACGGAATCCATGAGTTGTATACAAGTATAATAAAAACTTTTACTTTTATAGTTTCTGGAGGAAATCTCGTCTACTCAAAGCAAAGAGCCAAGTGGAGTGAGCGATTCTGTAATCCTGAAGGAAGGGTAAGCATTTGTACAAACACACGGGGTTAGCGCGTAATAGGTGGGAATTTGTGCTCCACACACTGATCCTGAATTTCTGGATTTCTTCAGTGCTGGCCATCTGTAGAATTATTATGACCATTTAATTGCTGATAAATGTTGACTGGCTTCTTTTTTTATTTTAAATTTGCCAACCGTTTTTTGTGTTCAGGAATACATAAAAAATCATTTATACATTTTTTTCATCTCAAATAATTTTAGTATTTTTATATAGCGCAGACTCTGCAGCTGAAATAATAGATGTTATTACCCAATTGATGGTACTCATTTATCAACCTCAGAAGGATGAAGGGCTGAGTTGACCTTGCTATGTATATTGTGGTAGTATTATTACTATAATGAGATATAGTGTGAAGTCCGCATATCCTCCATTACATTGCCCTCGTCTCCCACAACCTTTTCTTGTTTTTTGTCTTTCGGGCTTGTGTTGTTTTTCTTAATCCAGTCATTTCCCCTTCTGATTTCCTCCTTTTATTTATACTTTGTCCTTTCAGCCTCCTTTCCCTCCTTCCTGAACATAAAAAAACATTTTCTTCCCCTTTTTATTTCTGTGAGAGGGAGAGACGAAAGAAAGTAAACAATGTATTGGCCTCTCCGTCCTCCTAGCAGATTTTCAGTATGTTCGTTCTCTGGTCTCCATTGCTGTGCTAGAATAGTAAATCCTATACAAGCATTCTGTCATTAGCCTATGTGAAGAAGGAGGGCAGTAGAGCTGTGTGCTGGAGGTCATACAGGTCTCCACTACCCTTGTGCTCACTAAGAGCGAGAAGACCATTTTAATGATTCTCATTACCCCTTGGCTGTGGTGCGGTGTTCTATTTTTTTTAACTCTTGCTTCCAGAATTGGACTCTAGGTCTTTTGTTGTGTACTTTACAGAAAAGACGTTAGGAACCCCTTCGCAAGTAAGGTTCATCCCCATGTTTTTGCTTCTCATTTCTGTACCGCAGTGACATGTATAAACAAGGACGGAACCTCTTTCCGAAAAAGAATTTCAAGAAGCGACGGTTTTCCTTAACAAACAGAGAGTTTAGCTACCGCAGGCTAAAAGGTAAAGTCTATGCCAGTAATAAAATAATTACATAAATAGTTATCTCTTTTTCCAGCAACTGAGTTTTTTAAGGAGGGACAGAACCCTTCAGGAGTTCTAACAATCCTCGGATTGTTCAGAAGTGAATTAAATTGATTTTAGAGGTCTGATTCTGACTTTCAGCCTGCCATGTTGCATACATGGTTCTGCTTGTCTCAGCTGCACTGATTGGTGGGTCATATCTTACGCCAAACACGCCTCAATCTCCCCTATTGGTGAGAAACTGGAAATGGTTTTGGTTTTCTGCATCGTGGGCTGTCAAATAAAACTTCAGGGAGCAGATCTTGCTTAATTGGACACAATCATGTAAACATTGTTTGTACTGTCAATATAGAGAATAAAAAAGTGATTTCTGTGTTGTGTTAGCGGAACCAAATGCATACATTAAGCACAAGACACCACATCATTTAAAACACATTTTTCACATCATGCTGAGGCTTGGTATGTAAATTAGCTACTTTTCAGTGGGTTATGTGTAATTTGTATACCAGGCCACAAAGGTATCTCACACTTAAGAAACGCCAGACACAACATATTTGTATTTTTTACTTTGATAAATAAGAAGAGACTTTGAGCTGTCGATGGGAGGGGGGGGGGGGGGGGAGCTGTCGATGGGAGGGGGGGGGGGGGGGGAGCTGTACTCGGTCACACTGAACGCTTGTACTAAACACGCGCATTTAAGGCATAAAATATCCGTCTTATTTAGGCAATACTAATGTGTGAATGGAAAATACAGAACTGCTTTGGCTTTTTGATGGCCTTCCATTTTTCACAGATAAGGACCCAGAATGCAGCATTCCCATCAGAAATATCTTGGCCGTTGAGAAGTTAGATGAAAGTGCCTTCAATAAAAGTAATGTAAGTCGCCTACAATTTCAACATGGTTGCACAGTATCTTTTATGTATTGATGGTACAAACAGAGCACGAAGACATTAAGTCTCTCCCATCCTGTATACTGATACATACATCTGTCTGTATCCTTTCCTGATGTTGTCAGTTGCTCTGCTATTATAACTGGTTGCTTTTCACAGATGTTTCAGGTGATCCATACTGAGAAGCCCTTGTACATCCAGGCCAGCAACTGTGTGGAAGCCAGCGAATGGATAGACCTACTCGGCAGAGTGAGCCTGCGCAACCAGCGAAGACTCAGCAAGTATCATCCCTCTGCTTTCATGAATGGAAGCTGGCTCTGCTGCAAGGCTCCTTCCGAGAATGCCGCTGGCTGCCGTCCCTGCACTATGTGAGTTTGCAATTATTTTAAAGTGAGGCCTACCCATGCAAATTACACATTTCCCATTGAAAAGCAGTTCATTTGCATATCAAGTCACAGGTGATGCCATGACCATGGACACCGTTTTCTCTTAATATATGCATTTTTAAGTAATTCTGCTGCCTTCATAGCATAATCAATGCATAAGTGTCCGTCTCTTTAAGGTGAACTGCCTTGCCTATAGCTGGCATCTTGCTTTCCAGTTGACTATGTCATGCATGTGCTCCTCGTTTTCTACTGCATTTACAGAGCTAAAGAACGCGTGGCCACTTGTAACACAGCACCTGTTCATTGACCTCAGTTGATCTGTTTAGTAGTTTGTGAGCAGCAAAATAAAATGGATGGTTTGTAATGGACACAGAGAACACGTCTCTGCTTCTAACTGCCTGTACTGATAGATAAGCATTAACAAAACTGGGAAATTATTCTGCCTCCCTAAAAAAATAATCTATTATTCTTTATTGAACAAGTTTAAGGACCATAAAAATGTCCTCATGTCTTACTACATTATCTTAGAAGTGCAAGCATGGGGATCTTTAAAATAGTCAAGGGGCGTGTTTATGTTAGCTGTGATAGTCACAGTTATTATGTTTATCTACATGCAGTATAGCATGTGTTGGGATTCTACCTTCTTTTTTTTTCCATACTGTTTATTTGCTTTTACGGCTTCTTATTTATAGTTTGTGAGCCCATGTAAATGATTTCTCTAATCAGGCTCAGGGATCCAAATCCCGTTTCTGACACCAAAATGAACTTCAACATATGTTTCATTTTGGGCCGATGAACTTGGTGCTGTCATTCTAGCACCTTCTGCCTCGTGTCACAATCCAGACACAAGAACCTTTCATAAAGTCCCAGCAGCTGCGACTCAGAGTGTTCTGTGCTGGGTACAGTATGTAATGAGCTCGGCAATACCTTCTAATGAAAACTAAGCCGCTTCAAACCAGTGTGCTATGTCTTCACTTTACAGAGACGTTCCAGCTGATGTTATACTGGACATAGATGGAGACCGTGAGTGTGAGAGGATCTATTCTCTTTTCAGCAAGAGCATGTCAAAACTGCAAAAGATGGAAGGTAAATAATGCATTATTATGCATTCATTCCTGAAAATAATCTACATCGGGGCATTACAATGATAAGCATGCCTATTAGTATAGTATAACCGCCGCTCCTGTCTCACGGAGCATGTGCTATTCAGAAGCTGGTCACTGCCTCCCTGATTTTATTTTTTTTGTGGGGTAGTATCAGTTGAAAGGGCAAGCCAATTGGGTAATATCACGGACATCCTGCAAACATGTAACTGGTGTGCTTTTACATCTCTATGAAATGAGTAGGAAATAATCATAATTTTGGTTGGCTCAAACCCAGGAGAATTATATGTTTTCAGTGTAAATATTGCAAAAATGAGTATAAAAAAATGGAAAAAAAATAAAATATATATATATATATATATATATATATTTACATTTGTCAGCATTAATATACATTTACTTGTCCAGTTTCTTTACAACTGGAATGATTAATATTATATATGGTTCATTAAGAGGTCTGTTCTATATAACCATAGTGCTTTGTCCATACTTCCTGTGCGCTGAGCAGGTGAATTACAGCACCATAATGCATCAGCATTAAAACCTGTCTGTATTTTTCAGAGGCTTGTGGAACTATTGCAGTGTACCAAGGTCCCCAAAACGAGCACAGCGATTACCACTTTACTATAGAAGATTCTGTAGAAACGTTCAAGACCCTTCAGCAGATTAAAGCCAGCATTGAGAAGCTTGATGAACCACATGAGAGATACAAGAAAAGATCAACCAGTGCAAAATATGGCAGTCAGTGAGTATTCTGCATGTGACCGATCACATTCACAGCATGTTGTATGGACACGAGAAAGGAAGTTCTTCCTCTACCAGACAGCTGCCGATATTATGTCAGTGAATTATACTCCATGTGCTAGGAAAATGTCAGCAAATTAAACTTTACCAGGCCAGATTAATAAAGCTTCATACTACACTTATCAGACACGTATATATTGAATATTGAATTTCTTTTGAGGTTGCATAGTTAGTAGTAGACCATGTAGAAAGGAATTAGTTAATGGGGTGTTATATGATGATACATTATTAGATCATGACCTGTTCATATTTTATTAAATTAAAATGTGATTATTAGTTTTTCGGTTGGGTGACTTATACCAGGGGAGATACAATAATACACCAAGCGTGCAACAAAAAGTGCTGACATAGACCCTGAGGATTAGTTGTTTGCACAGTATTTTTTGGGCTGGGCGTTACACATAAATAGTCCTAAATCTCTAGTCACTTGGGAGATGTAGTTTGCGGTCTTGCATGTTAATTAGCATCACAATTCATCACGATGTGTGTTCTGCAGAGCCAGATAGTGCAGCCCCTTCCACGTGAGTGCAGTCCTTGTTGCATTGTTAAATGGTAGCTGTGTGGCAGTGTTTGTGTTCCAAGTTAATCCTTTGTTTTTCTTTTGTGTTTCAGGGAAAATCCCATTGTGGGTCAAGGTTCATAGCAACTGCACTGTCCTGGTGAAATTAATTTGGAGATCAGTGTATCAACCAATGAGATGAGTGCATGTGCTGGTCACCCCATTATCATGTAACCACTTAACAGAAACCCTTTTTAAACACTTTTGAAGTCCTTCCTGGCTCCAGAAGTACACGATCTTGAATACTTGAGAAACATGAGAAAACTGCACCGGTGTCTTACAGTATCCGGGAGAAACGCTGGCCAGAGGATTTGACAACCTATTCACACCAGGAAGTACTCCCTGCTCTGCGTGTTGGGATTAATTGAAGCTGCTCCTCTATATTTTCAGTTAAAAGGAAAGGGTGACCACTATCACCCCTAGGTAGACACTTATTATATATGGAGTACACCACACAGAGGATGCGCCACTAATAGGCATCCATCTTTACATAATGTGGACATATTGATCACAAAGCTGTGTGGGTTTATTAGAAGAACCTGATGTTCAGTGTTTTTCTGGCTTGTTGATTTTCACCCAACTAAAACTAAAGCAATTCCTGAACTCAGACTCGTTTTAGAAATGTGTGTATGTTTGTCCCCACTGTAAGAGGACCGTGCATTGCTTAGGCACCCTGTATTACAACCACACTGGGGTTTACCACCCCATGCAGTGCTGGAGGATACATCAGGGAAATAGGATATTTTTGCAGACGGTACAAGTTTATTTTCTTGGAAAGTATTTATTTTCTTTCAACTGTAGTAGGTATCTTTTACTCCTTTTTTTTATTCCCCCCACCCCAAGACAAAGTGTACATTTTTTTTAATATATGTATATATATTTTTATTTTTTGCTTTATTTTCAAAAATATATAACTATATGAGTTGTATGTAAACTCAAAGGCCTAAATACAGACAATCTCTTAATATTGATGCAAAAGCGTGAATCCTTTTACGGTCTATCAGAGAGAGACAGGCATGGTAGCCTGCAGTGTTGGACAGATCACTTATCTTGTGCTTTACCAAATGTGTTTGATGCTGGAGAGAATCCAGCACCTCTTAACTGCTCTAAGTGGGAACATCTCTCAATTGTAAGGCTCGCTGTGCACCAAGACAGTGCTGCTTGAGGGATAGGATGCATTCTCATAACATCACACTCATTATAGTGAAAGCATCCACGGCCACTATTTTACTCCCTTGTTTCCGGTCTGTGGTTTGCCCACGTCAGAATATTTGCACTAATTGTTAGTGACAATGTCCCTTTGAAATACTGAATTGTTCCGAGTCGGAAGCATGCCTGTCCATAATAAGTGCCTTTTTCAGGAGCTAACGTCCAGGTGGCTGGGTGATTGGTATTAGCACAGATAATTTGTGAGTATGACTTATTAATGGAGCACTAGTCACATTTGGGGGTTGATCCTAAACATAAATCATGTGTTGGTAAAGAGCATCTTGTTTTCATTATATTGGGTGTGGACTATATTGGGTACTCTTACTACACATACCTCTGGTAATCATATTGTCTGGTCCCTTATAGAAGATGCATACTGCAGGGTTAAATTCAAATCATTTCTGGCCTGCTGGGTGCTTTTTGATAGGAATTACTTGGCTAATTTGATGATGAGAATAACCAGAATGATATTGCCGTTTCCTGTTTTATAACATCAGCAGTGGAAGCGAAACCTCTAATACGTGAGCAATAAGCTAAATTCTTAAGCCTCTAGTTACTATGGAGTGGCCATAGCTCAGAGCCTGGTCTGTATCAAGTGTTGCATAGAGTGGCCATGTTGTGTGATGTAAAATGGTTATTTCAGGAATTGTTAGCAATCTTCAGGTGATTAAGTTGCCATGTTTAAAATGCTGTTCCCCTGATCTGAGTATACTTAATAATAGGAACACACGACTTAAGACTGCCTGAGGGGGACTTGGGCCCTGCGCCTCAATGTTTCACACACTGCTCTGGCATTCAGAGTGCTAAAGTTTGGGTAATTTGGCCTCTCTTCATAACCACTCTGAGCACTTTAGTAATCTGAATTATTACAGATTATGTAAGTATTTTCTTTTCTTCTAGATACATAGGGTATCTAATATTCCTCTTCTTTAAGATCAGTTCCATGATCAGTGCTGTTTTTTGTTATACTTTTTTTTTATTTTTATGGAAAAACAAAATTCATTAAAAAAAAAAAAAGTGTGGAGACCAAAGATAATTTCTTATGTTTCTGTATATATTTATTTTTATTGGCTTGTTTTCAGAATGTCATGGCAATCTTTGCTTTAGTCAGTATTAATAAACAGGTACTGCCTTCATCATTACATGCTACTGTAGGACACTTTTTAAACTTGTGATCTGGTTATTCAATATTTAGTTATAGTTTAGCTGTTTTTGCAGTGAGAGGGGCTCCGGATCCTGTGCTTGCAGTTTAGTTATATACACCTTGGGATCTCTTTCAATGAGTTTACAAGTCTAGGGAATGGTAGCAACCCGCTTCTAGTTCTTGTTAATTGTATGGCGTCTGCTACAATCGATGAAATCAAGTTAGTTGCTTTGATTTATTTTTTTCTGCTTTCTGTGTGATTTGTATTGTCTCAAACAGGATACATTTTTTTAGTTTAATTGTTTTTTTTTTATTATTTTAAGGTTAGTGTTTTATTTATTTGCCCTGTAATTTGCTGGTCTCTCTCTATGAATTATTACCCACATAATCTTGGTGTTACAGTTTTTTTTTTTAGAACAAGAATCCTGTGGATACATTAGATTCACTCTGCTTTTGCAACAGTTTTCTAATTCTTGATTATTGAATAGTGCACATTCCAGCAGTATTTTTGGCCTACCAACTAACCTCCCTTGGCCGTCAAGTGAGGGGCCTACATTTTAGGATAAGAATATGAAAAAAGTCATTCCAAATGAACAAGAATATGAAAAAAGTCATTCCAAATGAACAAATATGTTCAACTGCTTTAGCCTCTTGGGCACTTAGTAGGCAAGTAGCTAATATATTGCTCTAGTGGTATACAAAGAGCCAGTATAATTTTGGGGGGCATGGGTACATTTTGACGACAAGCCCTGTTCTATAGCTCTGAAACCCTTCATATAGTATAGGGCAAGACATTTTATGCAGGAAGGCACAACAGACTGATTAACTCTTCTATCCTATATGGATGCATACCTGCCAAGTGCCCCTATTATTAACCCAAATCTCTCTGTTCCTCTTCCGTTGTCTTTATTTTCTAGGTGCTCCGAAATTCTGGTGTAATATACACCATATTCTGGTGTACTATCTCAGAGCTCCAGAGCAATAAATATATTTTGTAAATAAAATATTTTATTGTAAAGGACTTGCCCGATTGCCAAAAAACCCCATCAACTGGCACTTAAGATGACCCGGTAATACCCCACCCATAGCCTCACCTTTAACCCCGACCCACAAAAACAAGTGTTCCCCTGTGGTTCTCTAACATGTTGGAAGATATGTAGGTTTATATTTTAAAATAACCACTTGTTAACCTAGTTGTAAAATGTGTTACTCGGAGAAGGTAAATTTGAATTTAAATGCACTGTAAATGTATATTCTGGGTCAGATATTTTACCCCATTGAATGTGGATTGCACCTTTTTGAGCAAGAATTTTCTTGTTTAAAGACCAAGTGACTCCCGTGTTTTCTATAATTGTTCAGTTGGTCATATCACCCAATGCAATAAATATCCTGTGTTTTTCTGTTCTATTTGTTAGTGAACTGTCCATTTTCACAGTAGTTCAGTCCAGAGATCTTTTTAGATCTTTTTAGGGTTTTAGCGCATTGGCTTTAACTTTTTTTAATATGAAAAGACTAATACAAATCTTACCCAGTACAGTAGGGGTTAAGCTGGATTGTTATGTCTTCTCTACAGGGATCATGCAAATGGCACCCCGTGTTTGGTGGTCACTGTCTTTTCCCACATTCTTGTCTTCTTTTCGCGCTGTACCGTATCATCTCACTGTGAAGACTACATCTGTTTTTTTAACCTTGAGGAATCGCAGAAATGTTTAACTTTTTTGTTTTATTATTTAAAGTTGTTTTATTTTCTCATCAAGAATGTTTCATGATTCTGTGTTTTTTTGTTGTTGTTGTAAACTTAATGCTTGGAGTTAAATAAATAAAAAATGCTTCTGAATAAAGTGACAGAATCCAAATCGAACAAGAGTGTGTGATTGCTTCAAACAAAACTCCCAGTTCCATCTTATTATAGATCTGTCTTCATTTTACCTTAATGATATTAAATCAAATAATAGATTTATGCACGTGATGTTGGTGATTAAGCTGGGTGCAATAATTAAGTGCATGTACATGATTTATAAATTGTGGAAATTATGATGCATATTAAAGAGACGGTATAGGCACCCAACTAACTTTGGTGCAATTTAAAATCTAAGACCTATATGGCGTACAAGCTCTTTTGCAATGCCAAAATATCCAGGCATTCTGTTTTTAATCCCTTTTTTGTTTAACTCGAACCCTCCCCCAGTAGTCATTCTCTGCTCCAAGCCCAGTGCGTCACAAAGGGACTGGAACAGAGAACCTAACTGCGCATGTTGGCTGTTTTTTTCAGTGCAATCAAATACATTTTAAAAAAAGGCATATACATACATAAATGTGCTTGAAAAAAATATTAATAACAATTGAATCCATAATTAGATCAATTTAAAGGGACTGTCTAGTGCCCAAAATGCATTTTCCAAATATTAATGCAAATTAATGTGCTTTCAAAGTACTTCAAAATGCATGTTTTGCATTGCTAAAAATATAAAATACTTACAGCTAGATGAAATTATAAAATCACTGGGGAGGGCTTGAGTCGAATATTAAAAATTAATTAAGCTATGTCCCAACACACAAAAAAAACAGGGCTTCTTCAAAAAATGAATAGTGCAAAAATCACAGGGCAAGTGAAAATGAAAGTGCTACTGTGCTAAAAACCCAATAAAATATTAAATATTAAAACATATGAGACTAATATGTCATGTGAGAGGCTAGGGATGCTTTTTGCTCCGGATAAGTGTCTCAAGTCTGGGGTGATGGTAAACAGAGCAACTCTGAGGACATGTTCAATGTCCATTCTTTTCCCATAATTTGTTTTCAGCTCGACCAGAGATGTGAAGCCACACTCCCACAGATAGGTACATTATTACTATAATAAACAGTGAAGCATCTTCTGTTTCTTAATCCTAGGTAGGTTTGCTGGAAGAGATATAAAAAAAAACAAACTTAAAATGAATGGGAATGGTTTCTCTTGGTTCCTGCTGCGAGCCCAAAAACAACTTTCACACAATTAGGGAGAGGTGGTGTTCCTGTAAGTATTTTTTTTAAATGTATTTTGAGCAATGTAAAATATGCATTTGAAATTAGTTTAATATGCATTAACGTTTGGAAGATGCATTTTGGGCACCAGACCTTCCCTTCACAAAAATAAATGAAGGGTGGATGTCAGAGTAGTGTATGGGCCTGATGCATCTCTTAGCACCAAAAGTAAAATAAAAATAAAAACCCTCTTGATAGGTGGCACAATATCCTTCTATCTTCTGACCCAAAAACTTAAGTTCATTATCAGGGATCATCACACACCAGGAAAACCAAACATGCAAAATACATCAGCACATACTTTATATATATTTCTCATGATGGATACTGTCACACATATAGTGGCAACATAACACATGTAGCAGAGTTGCTCCTTGAATTTACAAGTGGCCTGGAATTGTACACAGTGGGGGTTATGTACAAACAGCACTTCTGGATGTCTAATCCTTGTTCTCTCAGTCAGGATTTTGCACTTATGCCTGTACAGAAAATTTCTGTTTGTCTGAATCAGGAAAAACGATTGGACTCTAGAATCTTGAAATTTGCATTCGTGCTTGAATTTCGAGGTCAACACAACTATTTTCAGCATTCTACAGTGTTCCTTTCAGGGGCGTTGCTAGGTCTTCGGAAGATCTGGGGCTAGAGCCCAGATGAGCTCGGTCACACACAGGGGCGTACCTAGAGCATTTGGCACCCGGGGCGGACCCTGAGTGTTGCACCCCCCCCCCCCCCCCCCCCATAATAAAAATGTAAGAAAACACCCACACATTTTTCAGTGTTTGAAATTTATACAATTATAGATACCAGGAATATTGTGCCACTCAGAACCCAGTAATATTGTGCCAGTCAGATACCAGTAATATTGTGCCTTTCAGATACCAGTAATATTGTGCCAGTCAGATACCAGGAATAGTGTGCCATTCAGAGCCCAGTAATATTGTGCCAGTAAGATACCAGTAATATTGTGCCACTCAGAGCCCAGTAATATTGTGCCAGTCAGATACCAGGAATATTGTGTCATTCAGAGCCCAGTAATAGTGTGCCAGTCAGATGCCTGTAATATTTTGCCAGTCAGAGCCCAGTAATATTGTGCCACTCAGAACCCAGTAATATTGTGCCACTCAGAGCCCAGGAATATTGTGCCAATCATAGCCCAGTAATATTGTGCCACTCAGAACCCAGTAATATTGTGCCACTCAGAACCCAGTAATATTGTGCCACTCAGAGCCTAGGAATATTGTACCACTCAGAGCCCAGTAATATTGTGCCACTCAGAACCCAGTAATATTGTGGCAATCATAGCCCAGTAATATTGTGCCAATCATAGCCCAAGAATATTGTGCCACTCAGAACCTAGTAATATTGTGCCAATCATAGCCCAAGAATATTGTGCCACTCAGAACCCAGTAATATTGTGCCAATCATAGCCCAGTAATATTGTGCCAATCAGAACCCAGTAATATTGTGCCAATCATAGCCCAGTAATATTGTGCCAATCAGAACCCAGTAATATTGTGCCAATCATAGCCCAAGAATATTGTGCCACTCAGAACCCAGTAATATAATGCCAATCATAGCCCAGTAATATTGTGCCACTCAGAACCCAGTAATATTGTGCCAATCATAACCCAAGAATATTGTGCCACTCAGAACCCAGTAATATTGTGCCAATCATAGCCCAAGAATATTGTGCCAATCAGAACCCAGTAATATTGTGCCAATCATAACCCAAGAATATTGTGCCACTCAGAACCCAGTAATATTGTGCCATTCATAGCCCAAGAATATTGTGCCACTCAGAACCCAGTAATACCCACACACACCTAGACACCCTGACACACACACACACACACCTAGACACCCATACACAGTCACACTTTTTTTTTTTTTTTACTTACCTTACACTTGGTCCGTGATCCAGGACCTTCTGCCGGATGTCCGTCCACCTGACATCCGGCAAGCAGCTGACACAGCGCGACGGGGGCGGAGCTTGCACCCGTCGCGCTGTGATCTCTATGGCCAGGAGGAGAGGCTAGGGAGCGAGCTCCCTATAGCAGCCTCTCCTCCCGATCGGCCCTCAACCCCGCGTGAGGTTAATCCTCCGATTCTGGGACTATGTCCCAGACGGAGGAAAGCTCACTGGGGGATTTTTTTTTTTTTTTTAAATATTTATAGCCCTGGAGTCTCGGGGCTAAAGAATACTTTAGCCCCAGAGTCTCCATTCGGGGCTATGAAGGGGGGACTCGGGGCTATAGCCCCAGTAGCCCACCCCTAGCGACGCCTCTGGTTCCTTTACCAAGTTAATTAAGGTGATTGGAAACCACATAAACTGCGTAGTTAATGGGTCACTTTTCTACATCACCACTGATGTCATAATCTCTTTTTTAACAGCAATGAGATGACTATCCTGAAGACCTTATGTTATAGGTTTCAAAGTTACTAAGGGTCACATTGCAGGTCAACCCTCTACAGTGTTCTTTTCCTGAGTTATGAGTTAGTTCCTAAGGTTTGAGGAGGAATGCTGACTTGCAGAACAGCATTTGTAAACTGCTACAAAACGGACCAACAAGTCTACTGAAAAGATGAATGTGCTACGAGAGAGTTACTGAAAGTGAGGAGCAACGACAGAATCGAAATCCTGGGTGAAGCCATGCAGTAAATCAAGTAGTATGTATAAACCTGTCATAATGGGTTTTATACATAATAAAAAAGGGGCAAAACTGAGAATTTGTAGTCTGAATATGCAAAGTTTTAGTCTCGCTTTGTAACACCGAATTAAAAGTGTTATTAAAACAATAAATTTATCTAAAATAGACGCAATTTTTTTTTTCATACATGGCCTGCGACGAAATTCTTAATTAGATTACTTATATTTTGGGTCAACAGACGTATAGTAACTTTTTTTTTCTCCCATAGGAGAAGACCACACTTATGGCACAATTGCACTACATTTCTGACTGAAATACCTTATACATACCCCCCACCTATTGCATTGTGGGAATGTGTAGATGCATATGCAGCCTGTTCGATAGTTACATAGTAGTTTAGGATGAAAAAAGACTTGCATCCATCAAGTTCATAGCTCTCTATGCTATGGCTCATTACAAAATCGAATGTATTTGCCAGAACCACTTCTTCAGGCAGTGAATATCTTAATTGTCCTTAATGTAAGAAATCCCTTCTGCTTTCTTCAAGTCGTAGCGGGTGACCTATTGTCCTTTGTACTGTTCTGTTAATGAACAGGTCTTTAGAAAGCCCTTTGTATAGGCCCTGCACATATTTATATAACATTATCATATCTCCTCTAAGCCTCTGTTTCTCTAGCGCCTACAAATTTTACTTTTCCAGCCTTTCTTCATAACTAAAACTTTCCAATCCCCTTATTAATTTTGTAGCCCTCCTCTGCACTTTCTCTAGTTCCATAATGTCTTTTTTTAAAGGCACCCAGAATTGAACCGCATTTTCAAGGTGAGGTCTTACCATGGATCTATGAAGAGGCAGAATAATATCTACCTCCCTTAAGTCAATATCCCTTTTAACCCCTTAGTGACAAGACATTGTCACCTTGACTTTCCCTTGGTGACAATGGCTGTTTTGACATTTCTAGGGTGTTTGTGTTTAGCTGTAATTTTTTTCTTTCTCACATACAGTACCCACACAAATTATATGTTGTTTTTATCATCATAAGAAGGGCTTTCATTAGATACCATTATGTTCATCATATCTTATAATTTACTACAAAAAAATCATAAAATATGATGAAAAATTAAAAAAAACACACTTTTTCTAACTTTGACTAAACTAAAATATAATTTACACAAATAAAATCATTAAAAAATACCCCGTCTGGGGGCGGAGCTAGCTGCTGAGGAAGACGGACGTGGGCATGTGGAGCTCCAGGCCTTGCAGAGGAGTAAGCTAAATTATTGATGGCAAATTCGAACAAACAGACCCAATATCGGCACCCTCACAACCAGGCAGCGATGGGGCGCAAATCCAAAAAAGGAGACAGACCGAAAACGGTCCCCGGCCCCGATATTGCGACACTACTGAGCAGGCCACTGAGGCCCTCGCAAATCTCTCGAGCGGCAACTCGCTTCGACCTTACCGATGACTCCGGTTCCTCGTCGGATGATCCGCCAGCTACATCTCAGACCCCGGCCCACACCCTGAGCCCAAGAGTTGATCCTGATGATGCCCCAACTACGAAAGGGGATCTAAAGAAGCTGATAAGTGACCTACAAGACATTTGGAAAAAAGACATTGCGGGGCTGAAAACGGACATAACCTCTCTGCAATCGAGAGTTTCTACGCTTGAACTTACCTCGACGGTCACGCAGCAACAGCTAGCAGACATTACTGCAGCTCCTAAGGAGACCTGCTTCCTTGTGAAACAGGTATACGTCTTACAGAAACAAGTCGCCCTATTAGATGCTAAAATGCGGCACGCTAACATCAGGGTGAGAGGAGTACCGGAATCCATTGGGCCTGCGGTGCTCCGGCCATACATTATCAAGCTATATAAACAGCTATGCCCTGATACCCAGCTGCCAGACCTCCGGATTACAGACCTGTTTCGTATACGAAAGGCCTTGAGAGCTCCGAAAGAGGTCCCTCGAGATGTGGTGGTGCGTTTGACATCCCTCGCAGATAAACTGGCTATACTTCAGGCTGGACGTAAGAGCGGGAAATTTGATTGTGAAGGCGCTACCATTGAATTATTTGATGATATTGCACCAAGTATTATGTTATGGAGGCGCTCAATGAGACCCCTTACAGCTCATCTCCGCCAACTGGGAGTTAAATACAGATGGGGGCTCCCACAAATGTTATCGGTCACCACGGAGAGCAAAACTCTTTTTATTGAGAGCCCTATAGACATAGACGCTTTCCTGAGAGACTTGGGATTACCTCCGCTGCCACATACCCCTGAGGAAGTACGAACCCTGACGAGCCGCCCCTCATATCCTGTGGACTTGGTCACTAGGGTTCCCGTGATAAATGAAAAGCAGCAATAATTGGCTTGACGTGTGCTTTATCTACAGTTACTATTTGGCCGAGAGTGCCGGATTTCGTTCCTACCATTTTTTACTCAACGGGCCGTATGTTATATATGTTTGTATTCTGGGTCTCCGAGTGTGCCACTCTGTTTTTACATATGTCTGAATGCTGACTGGAATCCCCCCCGGGGCATCCAACCCACTTAATTTACAGTGGGAACCTTCATGGCCACAAAAGATGACAATGACGCCCATTCTTTTTTGCGGAGCGTTTTCTTACGTTCCCAGTATATCCTCCCTTGGAATACTTCTTCCCCGCCTATTCTTTTCCTACTATACTGCTTCCACCTTCTTCTCAACCCCCTTTTCCCATGTTTTATTTTCTTTAAATCCTGCCTATTAATGTATATTTTGTTTTTCTTTACCACCAAGTGGAAATTACTGGTTGTGTTTTTTTTTTGTTTGTTTGTTCAGTAAGCAGCAAGGCCACCATCCTCCAATTTTGCGGACGTATGATCATTTTGGGATAGACTAATCTCCATCCGAATTAGAAAGGGGTTACGTATATGCGTAAGCGGGCTTAAATTCAGACCCACATCTATGGTATTATTCCCTAAGCCTTAAAGTTTACGAGATCTGGGGAGTTATTATTTACAAATATTTTTGTTGTTCCGATTTCACACGGTATGTATACTGGTTACGTATATACCTGTTTATGTAATATGGTTCTCTGTGAAATAATATATCATCGCTGATACTAAAGCGTTCATGTCCATAGCATATAAAATGTAAAAAGTGAGTTTATGTTTAGCTATGATTGGATTTTTATATCTGTCAAAGGTTATTGCTGTATATTTTCCCTGTCAGACTCAATAAATATTGATTAAAAAAAAAAAAAATACCCCGTCCAAATAGTTTCTAAATGTTCTCCCGAGTTAAAAAATATGCATGTTTCCATATTTTTCGGTATTTTTTTGCTCTTTATGGGGCAAAAACCAAAAATATTGTTTTTTGGTTTTTTCCTATATTGATCTTTTGACCCCAACCCGAACCCAAAATTTAACCCTAACACTAAATTTAACCCCAACTCTAATCGTTATTATATCCCTTAATATTTTTTTAACTTTAATTTAATTTTAACCCTATCCCTTATGCTAAAAAATATTTAATTTTAACCCTATAGGCTAATATAGCTAAATAACCTGTTTTTAATTAATTAAATATTTATTTTAAATATTTATCATTGCAATGCTACTAAACTACCACTAGGGGTAGTCAAGTAGCATATTCAGAGCGATGGAAGTGAAGTTACTTTCACTTCCGAAGCTCAGACCGGCAGAGGACTTAGTCATATTGACGGAGCAGCATGCTCTGTCAATATGGCTCCCCACGATCGCTCCGTGGGGCGATCGTGGGGGTCCCGAAATAGAAATTTCGGTGCTGGCTATTGCCTCGATGTCGAGGCAATAGACCAGCACTGTTAAAGCGGTTTTCGCGATCGTTGATCGCGAAAACCGCTTCATTCAATGCAGGACGTGCCAGGCACGTCCTTTGTCGTTAAGGGAGTTTCTCCCAGGACGTGCCTGGCACGTCCTTTGTCGTCAAGGGGTTAATACAACCCAATATTGTATTGACCTTTGCAGCTGACACTGTGCACTACTGCTAAGTCTATTGCCTACAACTACCAAATATTTTTCATTAGTAGATTTCCCCAAGGAAACACCATTTAAGCTATATGTTGGATTTTTAATATTGTACCAAAAATGCATAATTTTACACTTGTCTATATTGATTCACATTTGCCATTTATCTGTCCAATTACCCAATTTGTCCAAATCCTCTTGCAGTGAAGATACATCTAGTTCAGACTGTATTACCCTACTTAATTTTGTGTCATCGGCAAACACTGAGACATGGCTCCCTATGCCCTCTGGGAGATCATTAATAAACAAATTAGAAGAAGTGGACCCAGGACAGAACCCTGAGGTACTCCACTTATCACGTGTCCAATTTGAGAACTTCCCATTTACCACCACCCTTTGCATTCTATCTTTCAACCAATTGCCAATGCACAAACAAACCTTTAGCCCTAAGCCTATTTCAGTCAGTTTGTACAGTAACCTTTTGGGTCGAACTGTATCAAATGCCTTAGCAAAGTCTAAATATATCACATCCACCGCAGCACCCATATCTATATTTTACTCACCTCCTCATAGAATGTAATTAAGTTAGTTTGACAAGACCTGTCTTTCACAAAGCCATGTTGGCTCCTGCTAATGAGATTCCTGTTCAATATGAAATCTTGAGTATATTCCCTTAGCAACCCTTCAAACAGTTTCCCCACCAAAGATGTCAAGTTAACAGGTCTGTAATTGCCTGGCTGGGATTTTGATCCCAGCTTTATGCCAGTCTGTGGGCACCATGTCTGAAATAAAAGAATTGCTGAAAATTAAAAATAACAGTCTGGCCAGGACCTGGCTTAGCTCTTTAAGTACCTGTCGATCTTAACACCATTTAATTGTCTTAACACTTGCTCTTGTGTCAACCAATCACATGCTTGCTGGGACTGTTCTGCATAAGTAGCTTGCAGGTTCTTGTCCATTGGTTCTTCCTTTGTAAAAAAAAAGAAAAAAAAAAAAAAGAAGAAAATAAATTATTTAAAATATCTGATTTATCTCTGTCTCCACTGACTATCTCACCCATTTCAGAAAACAAGGACCCAACACTTTCATTTTTTTCCATATATATATATATATATATTTAAAGAATTTTTTGGGGATTCCTCTTGCTCTCCTTAGCAATTGTTATCTCATTCTGCAATTTAGACAATTTAATCGCCTTTTTACAGTCTTTGTTGGCTTCTTTATATTTTGCAAATGCCTCTGCTGATCCCTCAACTTTATAATGTTTAAATGCTACTTTCCTTTTATTTATTTCCTGATTTACCTTACTGGTTAGCCACATTGGTTTTGGTTTGCTTCTTTTATATTTGTTACCAAAAGGTGTACATTTATGTGTATATTTGTGTAGTGTTAGTTTAAAGGTATTCCACTTACCTTCTGTGTTTGTTCCCCAAAAATAATCCATCCAAGTCAACTAGACCAAGGGATGTATTAAACCTACTAAAGTTGGTCTTTTTAAAATTCAGTATTTTGGTGGGACCCATACCAATTTGCGTTTTTGAATTAATCGCAAAGGATACCGTGTTATGGTCACTATTCCCTAAATGCACCAGCATAGTTATCCCGATGATGTCTACAAAATATAATTATACTTTTATTAGTAGTTTGTATGGATGAAAATTCATAATTTTGTATACATGTTCCCATCATCTCGGGCCCATTGAAAAAAAATAAAAAATGTGGGCAAATGGGGCAACTGCCCGGGCCCAATCATTCCTAAGGGGCCCAAAGCAGCTACCCTGTGGGCCCCCGTTGCCCATGTGACTATTTCACACGGAGACAGTCACGATCGGGCAGCAGCTGGCATATCGACCCGCTTTTAGTCACAGCCATCGGAAATGACATCATGTCAAATCCGGTGGCTGTATTTCCTGCATGCAGAGTGCGTGCAGGAAGAAACCTTGTGGAGGAGATGGCCGACGAGCAGCATCCAGGTAAGTACTGTGGAAGGGGGAGGAGGGGGGATTGTGTGCTATTAAAGGACAAATAATGAGTGGGCTATTAATGGATAAATAATGAGTGGGCTATTAATGGATAAATAATGAGTGGGCTATTAATGGATAAATAATGAAGGGTCTATTAATGGATAAATAAAGAAGGGGCTATTAATGGACAAATAATGAGGGGGCTATTAATGGATAAATAATGAGGGGGCTATTAATGGCCAAATTATGAGGGGGCTATTAATGGCCAAATAATGAGGGGGCTATTAATGGACAAATAATGAGGGGGCTATTAATGGACAAATAATGAGGGTGCTATTAATGGACAAATAATGAGGGGGCTATTAATGGACAAATAATGAGGGGGCTATTAATGGACAAATAATGAGGGGGCTATTAATGGACAAATAACGAGGGTGCTATTAATGGACAAATAATGAGGGGGCTATAAATGGACAAATTATGAGGGGGCTATTAATGGACAAATAATTAAGGAGCTATTAACGGACAAATTATGAGTAGGCTATTAATGGACACATTATCAGTGGGCTATTAATGGACAAATTATCATTGGGCTATTAATGGACAAATTATCATTGGGCAATTAATGGACATATTATCAGTGGGCTATTAATGGACATATTATCAGTGGGCTATTAATGGATAAACTATTTTAACATAAATTTGTTTCAGTAAGAGGCAATGCAATTTCTGATGCCGGCCCTGCTTGTGATTCTATATTAGAAGCACTAGTGAAAAAAATCATTTAGTATCCCTGTAAGCATGCATATGGGAAAATAAATGGCTAGTAACTAAAAGGTGAGCTGAAGGTCAGTTGAGGTGAGATGAACATTTCATCTCACCAGTTCAGCTGTACATTGTACAGGTACAAACATGATGAGCTTTCCCTGTACAATGTATAACTAAATGGGTGAAATTAAATATTCATCTCACCTTTTAGTGACTAGTCTCAACTGTTTCTATGAATTTTTTTTCCTGGAGAATAATTTACACCTCACATAAAAATATTACTTTTAAGTTAAACTGGTTTAAACATATAAATAAATACCATCAAATAGAGACCTGTATATAAATTAAAGAGACAAGACCAAAATGTTGTATATTTGAAACCGACATGAAACGGCAATTATACTTTACTATAAAAAATTGTGACTTCATAAAATGAACAGTCTTAATTTGTGAATGTTTGTTTATTTTTGTTAAAATATTAATTAATAAAGTATACAGGACCAAGAATTCTACTAGAGTTTCCTACTGCAGAAAAATACGTTGAGATTATACAAATCCTGTTGAATCCAGATTATCTTGCAAGCATTCTGAGAGCAGCTAAAACAAAGAAGAGAGTTAGACAACTTGTGTTAGAACATATTGGTAGCAGAATGTTCTGCTACTTGGGAGAGAGCTCCCGGTCTTCTCTTCCCAGGCTTATTACAAGGACACAATCTTTTAGACATAAACAAGGTGATCGAAATAACCTGATTTACTATATAATGAAAATATTGACAATAGTATTTCTGTAGTAAACAGAAAGTGTTTCAGCCAAAGTTTCATTTTCTGATTGTCCCATGTGCATGTTTGGAACTTCCAGGATTGACCTTGAATCTCAGGGATTCTGCTAAACATCGGCATGAATGGCTGGCTTTTCAGGGTTATAGAGCTAAAAGGTACCTTATTTCTGTTTGTGACTGACATGGTGTTGCTTGAGATTTATTGAATAAAGGTGGCCTAATCAGGGATATATGATTTCCCAAATAAGGGATAGCAGGATAGTGGGCAGAGAGAAAATTAGGGACTGCCCATCGAAATCCAGCCTAGTTGTCAGGTACATGTTCCTGTCATCACTTCCCAGATGTTGAAGTTAGAGCTGACAATCTAATGCACCCTTTAAAAAAAAGAAACCGTTGGATGCTACAAATCATATCCCAATCTGCAAAGTTGATCTTAAGATAACAGGAGAGAGAGAGCTTACAAGGATAATTTAATAATTATACTTCCAAGACAGTATCTAAGCATTATCTAAATCAGGGGTCCTCAAACTTTTTAAACAGGGGGCCAGTTCACTGTCCCTCAGACCGTTGAAGGGCCGGACTATAGTAAAAATAAAAACTATGAAGAAATTCCTATGCACACTGCATATATCTTATTTTGAACAAAACGAGAACAAATACAATATTTAAAGTAAAGTTAAATCAACAAACTTACCAGTATTTCAATGGGAATAGTGTGCCAGTCAGAGCCCAGGAATATTATGCCAGTCAGATGCCCAGGAATATGATGCCAGTCAGATGGCCAGGAATATTATGCCATTCAGATGGCCAGGAATATTATGCCAGTCAGATGCCCAGGAATATGATGCCATTCAGATGGCCAGGAATATGATGCCAGTCAGATGGCCAGGAATATTATGCCATTCAGATGCCCAGGAATATTATGCCAGTCAGATGCCCAGGAATATTATGCCATTCAGATGCCCAGGAATATGATGCCAGTCAGATGGCCAGGAATATTATGCCATTCAGATGCCCAGGAATAATATGCCAGTCAGATGCCCAGGAATAATATGCCAGTCAGATGCCCAGGAATAATATGCCAGTCAGATGCCCAGGAATAATATGCCAGTCAGATGCCCAGGAATATGATGCCAGTCAGATGCCCAGGAATATGATGCCAGTCAGATGCCCAGGAATATGATGCCAGTCAGATGCCCAGGAATATGATGCCATTCAGATGCCCAGGAATATGATGCCAGTCAGATGCCCAGGAATATGATGCCAGTTAGATGCCCAGGAATATTATGCCATTCAGAAGCCCAGGAATATTATGCCAGTCAGAGGCCAGGAATAATGCTCGTTATCCCTCCCTCCTCCCCCGCTTCCCCATCACTTACCTCCAGCTGCTGTGTCCCCGGACGTCTCGCGCGGTTTCCTCCTGTGGAGGAGGGAAACAGTTACCGGATCCGGATGTGACGTAACGTCACATCCGGTCGCGGTGAATATTTTTTTTATTTCTTCCTGCAGCCGCATCCTTTGCGGCTGCCAGAAAGAAAAAAAAAAAGTAAACGGGGTGGGTGCCGGCAGCACCCCCCGCGGGCCACATAAATGTCCTCGGCGGGCCACATGTGGCCCGCGGGCCGTAGTTTGAGGACCCCTGATCTAAATACTTGATTACACTCTTAAAGGGACTGTATCACCTGAACATTATTTTTACTGTACATGTAAAGCATAAAAAATGATTTGAAATGATCTATCCATTGTATTAGCAAAACTGCAAGCGAATGCCTAAATTAGGAGAAAAATGTGTTTTAAATGTGTTTTGCTTATGACATCACCTGTGGCTAGAGTTGCCACCAGGCTGGTATTTTAACGTCAGGCTGGTAAAAAAAAAAATTGGCTTGAGGCTAGGGAGGCAGTAGCTTGGCCAGTAATTTTTTGTAGAAAAGGTGGCAACCCTACCTGTGGCATAATATGAAAATGAACTGCTTTTTAATGCGAAATATGTAATTTGCATACCGTGCCACAGGTGATGTCATAAGTAGGAGACTCCACAGACACATTTAAAACATTCTCCTAATTTAGGCATTTACTGAAGCCATTCGCCATTGCCAGCTTCCGGTCCCCCCCCATAATATTTTATGCTCTACATTCACAGTAAAAACAATGTTAGGTTTGTACAGTTTTCGCAAAACTTCATGTGTCCAAAAAAAAAAAAAGGTCTTTGTGGAGTACAACTCCCAGGTAACACACTATTAACCAGGCTTCAACAACGTGTATTGCTAGGACATTTAGGAAGCATCATGTTCTGCTACTTTGGTCTTCTCTTCCCAGGTTTACTGCTTTAAATAACATAATCCAACTTGTTTTTTCCTATAGTGTTGATTTGCATAAAATAATAATACATTTTTTTTTTGGGATTGACACATATCCTCATCATACACTATGTCCTGCATCAAATGCATCTTCCTTGTCTTCAGATTAACCAAACCAAATTAAAAGGAGGCACACTGAGAAACTATGCAAGACACATGCCATCTCCTGCACAGAGGCCACTAATCTGAGTTTGAACAGATGAGGCTGCAGAGTGAGTCAGGAGAATGGGTGCAAGCCAAATTGCTAGAAAACAATGTTTGGAAGCAATTTAACCCCTCGTACCAGAAATGTCAGCACACAGCTGATTTGTGGGGAAATTAAAAGGCTTTCTTGTTTGAGGATATTCTTTTTCCTGACATTTTTAATTCTCGATTGCGAGCACAGGGAAATGGATTTCCTTACAGTACAGGGGGTGGGTTTTCTAACTTTACAGGTCTCACAGACACAGATTACTAGTTAAAGAGCCCACCTGTATTTAAATAATGCTTAGATACTTTGCAAATATCCTAACTAAATTATCCTCCTAGCAGGGGAAGAACTGGCCCTGTACAGTCTCTATTTTCTTTAGATAAGGCCTGCCAACTTTGTTGTTTGGGATAGGATTTGTATTACCCTTTAAGGTGTAATTTCTATTAAGTTGCATTAGATTGTAAGCTCTCACGGCAACATCCAAGGTTAACAATCACCTAGCAACATAATGTCCTGTGACTAACTTGTCTCAGAATCCAATATCTGATGCAATGGTTCTGGGGGCTGATGCACCATCTATGCAGTCTGTTCAACCTCCCAGGGTTGCAAGTTCAGTTCCTGGCAGGGTTATCTCAGCCCTTCATCATCAAGTTAAGAAAATGTAACATCCCCTGTATTTTGGGTTACAGTACAATCCCTGTGACATACTTGAATGTCATAATGTCTGAACATATCCTTCCTGGTTAAACACTTTATTATCATAATAATAGTATAAATATTGCCCATCCATCCTTGTATCCCTGGCGCTGAAACTGTTAATAAAAATATAATTCCGCCAATTCTGGGAGCTGAAATCTACTGTTAGGAAGTGATAATAAATACACAGTGCTTGATGGTGGCTTTACCAGTAAAGGTTAATTAGGGTTAAACAGTCTGCTTTTCAAATCTGTGCAAAACATCTGCAGGACACAGAGACACCAAATACAGGAACGTATTCTAGCTGGAGCCAAGGTTGGGATGTGAAAAAATCAGGATATACGCCTCTGTCCCCTCCTCTCGCTATATAAAGTACAGTGGATGTGTGACAGCTATTCACAGCATTTGGAACCTGTAAAAATGAAGTTTTGTGGCTGGATATCTCTGTCTCTCATTCTCATCTTGGTTTCCTATGGAGAGCGGACAGTAAGCACTCCCACCTACATCCTAAATCAGGACACCTCTCAGCCAGAGCAGGTAAATAACTCCACTATTTTTGGTACATGGGCATGTTTCGGAAGTTATGGAGACAATCTAGCTTTTTTGCAACCTTTTTATTGTATTGTTTGGTGACACCTTGAATACAGGGCCTTTAAATAGCTCAGGAAGAGTTATAGAACTTTGTAAATCTTTCTGCATTGATGTTTCCAAATTGCAGTCATTAAGAATCCAAGCAGTGCAGGCTTCATGGCTATACCTGCTTCTACACAGGTAGGATAATTAAACAAGCAGGTGCATTCTTAAACCTGATTCTTCTTTTAATAATGCTAGTGTGAGGGTCCTCTGAAAGAGTGTGTTTACTAAAAAAAAAGGCAAGTCTGTATCGGCTTCTTTCAAGAATATAGATAATAAATCCCACATTTCCATTTCTTTAATGTGGAATATCTACTCATTTGGTTTCTATAGCCTTACCCAAGTAACATTTTCCCCTCTACAGGTATACTTACTACTTGCGTCTCAAGTTCCTACCAATGCAGATTATCATTAGAATGTGATTATAATTTCATGTAATGGCCATAATCTGGGCAAATCCATATATTGTATTGATATATATATATTTTAGGGTTAATTATTCTAGTGCAGACATTATGCTTATATGTCACAGTGTTTGTGTGAGGGAAGAATCTCTGGATTTATAACACATTGTGTGCCTGGTGGTTAGTTGGTGTGGTGCGTGTCTGTGTGGTTGTATTTTTGTTTATTTTGTGGAAAATCACAAATCATTGAAGGTCAGTTTTTGACAGAGGGCTTTATTTATGAAAGGGAATTGCAGGAAATTGAGAAAAGAATTGCAAACTTAAGGCCAAAGTCGTTTGATGGATAGCTGAACTGGAACATTTTTCCAACTCTGCAACTTTGATTTTTAATTTCCCTGCTCAATTACCTGTAATCCCCTGCTATTCTCTCTCTCATGAAAACGTGCACATTCTATACTGATGCATCGCTAACATGTTGCTGTACCTAATGGAACAGACACAGGCCTGTGTATCAAGTCAAACTGAACAGTGCTGGGTAACAAGACAAATCCAATGCAATGTATAGATTACATTAGACATGTGCAAAACTAAAATTTTCGTTTAGTTTTCGTCCACTCGGACGAAAATGTGATTTATTTAGTCTAAAACGAATTTCGTTCATTACTGTATTCGTTTCAGACGAAATTCGTTCATTAATTTCGTTTCGCTTTATTCGTTCGTACAAATCAATTGACCTACACATTCCATAAACCGAAAGTCTATAAACCAAACTTCATTCAGTTTATAGACTTTCGGCTTAAGGAATACATGTAATGCTATTGGCTTTCTATAAACCGAACTAGAGTCCCCATCCATAAGAATTTCTTATGAATGGGGACTTTAGTTCGGTTTATAGAAAGCCAATAGTATTACATGTATTCTATAAGCCGAAAGTCTATAAACCGAAGGTCGTTCTATAAACCGAAAGTCTATAAACCGAACGACCTTCGGTTTATAGACTTTCGGCTTATAGAATACATGTAATTGTTTAATTAGGTTTATATATTTTCTAACATAGTTTTGTATTTTTTATTGAATTCAATATTCTGTCATTTCAGTTTTTTATAAATGTCTGTCTAACATGTTTTCTTTAAAAAAAAAAAAAAGGAATTTGAAATAATACAAATAAGGCAACCCCCAAACTCTTAAATTATGGGGGGAAACACCTAAATATAAGGCAATCCTAACGGAGAAAAAAAAAAGTTCTGCTAGTCAACATATTTTCCTATTTATGGATGTCTGTGCACTTCGCAGAGTACAGATGTCCCCAGGCTGCATTCCCCCAGTATAGGTGGGCACCTTATTGTTGTTGGCATTCAAAAACAAAGGTCTCTCTCTGCACTACCAGTGATACTTCCTATGGAAGCCTCATGACTGCGGGTCAGAGGATAAACTGGCATGTATATTAAAACGTACATCCCAGTTCATCCTCACACTAGTGCCACTCATATTTTCATTTGTGCTTATACGCGTTTAACTGTTTCGGAAAAAAAAGAGGATGAAGAACGTTATTGTGGCTCCTAGAGGTTCACATATAAAACAAGCACCATATAGAAAAAGAAAGTACTCAAGTCTCATGTTCATTACTCCTTGCTATATCATTTTTCTTCCCTGCCTCTATAGAATCTGTTCACTAAAAACAATGTGCAAGTGATTTTCGATAAAATGAACTATGCAATATAATAGGATAGAGGTGTGCTTGTACTGCTAGAAGAGCTCAATTGTTCCTGCATTGCATATAATTAAATCTGTGATTATTTATCAGTTTAATTGGGCAGGCCTTGTCTGCTCTTCTTATAGGAAGAAGTCACCAGGTATGGCCTTGCATAATGCATAATGTATAATGTAACTGAGTCAGTCTAACTTGTTTTTAGTGTATAGCTCCCTATGATTTCAAAACTGTTTCACTAACACTTTCTTGTTCTCTTCTACTATGGTACTACCACCCTTTCTGTACCTTGTGTTTTCGTTGCCCCTATTGCAGACAGTATTGCAGACAGTTCTACTGTTTGTATTTTGCCTGGGTATACTATGGTGTGCAGGTTTGAGTAATTATTCCAGACAAATCCATATTATTGTACATAGTCTCATTCTGTGGATACTGTCAATCAGCTTTTAAACCTCTCCATCTCTACCGCTCAGTAATCATTACCATTTCTGCCATTATCTCAGTTGATATGCTCTCTAAGAAGCTGGCATTTGAAAAAGGAAAAAAAAATTACATCATTTATAAAGCTGTTTTGGGGTCTGTTTATAAAGAGCAATGTTTATAAATCAATATGTATAATAACATAAGAGTTTTGTTTTTCAATACCATTATTTTCAGCTGTTACCATTTCATTTTTATCAGTTGATTTATAACTCTGTTCTTATTTTATCATCTCATTGTCACCTAAATATTATTTATACTGTGAATGTAGAGAATAGATAACAATTTAGAAAATGATCTATAAATTGTGTTGGCAGAATAATATGCAAATAGAGATAAACAGGTTAATGTTTAATGAGAAATGTATGATTATCAAGCCATAGGAGGATGTAATCAATAGGAGCCACCAAATGCACATTAAACACATCATGTTCTCTAAATTTCTGCATAAGCAAAGTATATACAATGTATAGATATTTTTATTCTCTACTTTGACATTATAAGAAATGTTTAGGTGACATTGTTAAATACAGTGCTGGTGAGAATTACGAAACGTGGTAAAACTTGGGAGATAAAAACCCCCGTAAACTGGTTCTCCAAACCTGACAGATCACTAAATTTATCAGACCACTATAGTGTCCAACGTTTTTTGTTGGATTCAATTTGGGATGAACCGTCTTTGAACCAGAGAGATAGTATGGTAATCTGTGTTGTATAATTGCAGTGTTGTTTATTTTTTTGCAGCATAGTATATTTTGCGAAGTTTTTTTTCAACATTTTGCACAGGAAACATTGGGGTCTAATCACTAAATGGGAGGTGCAGATCAGCTGGGGTGAGATGAATGTTCCTCAATTCAGCTATACATTTTAGCTGGGACAAACCTGGTGAGCTTCTTCCTCTAGACAAACTCGCAAGGTTTTCCCTGCACAATGTTCAGCTAAGCTGTTGAGATAAAATGTTCAACTCACCTGTCTGATAAGCTTCCATTATGTCAGACACTCTGTGTTTTCCTTTGCAACTGCTCTTAGACAGCAGGCTATCGTAGTACAAGCAGGGAAAAGAAAAATGTCGGTGCGCTAAGCTAGTTACAGGCTCAAATAATATAAATGTAAAAAATGTATTCATATAACCAAAACCTCTCATTTATATTTATATATTTGTTGCCAACTTTATTAGGTTGAGAAGCGCAGAGGGTTTTTGTTTTTTGTATATATCGTAGTACAAGATCTTCTCCCCTAGAAGCCTATTATCACTTTATTTCTGTGCTTTGGTTTACCCACTTATATGTGCCTCAGCATGTCATAGAGTGATGGCAAATGTGTTTGGACCTGAGTGCCTAATCTTCTGACAAAATGCAAGTAATTCACTAAAAAGTGCCAATATTTTTTTATATATGTGTATTGTACACTGGTCTTGCCAGAGCACCGACAGGACGTGCCCAGCACCCAGATTGCACTTTAAGGTTTTCCCGGAGCACCCAGATTTTATCCACAGCTGTTACCCAGCACCCAGATTGCACTTTAATGTTTTCCTAGAGCACCCAAATTTTATCCACAGCTCTTGCCAGAGCACCCACAGGACTTGCCCAGTACCCAGATTGCACTTTCCGGTTTACCTGGAGCACCCAGATCTTATCCACAGCTCTTGCCAGAGCACCCACAGTACTTGCCCAGCACCCAGATTGCACTTTCTGTTTTTCCCGGAGCACTTAGATTTTATCCGCAGCTCTTGTCAGAGCACCAGGATTTCACACATAAGACTTTCCCTAGGTTTAATAAATGTCTACAGGCTGAGTGTATGTGTATTTGTGTGAAATATACTCGAATATATCAGTGTGGGTATATCTCAGTCCTAATGAACCAAGCCACTCATGGGTGTTAAAAAATGTTTTTAGTGCTTTATTGCAGAGTGGATTGATGCTTTAATCCAAACCTTTACATCGGTCTGAGGTTTGGGCTGAAACGTTGATCCACTCTGCAATAAAGCACTCCCATGAGTGCCTTGATTCATTTGTATTTCTCTATGGCTGATGCTGTGAGTAGCACCCGGTTATATTACGTATGTATTGATTTATTACTGAATTCTGAGTGCAAGACATTGTGGAGTTGTGTGTATATACGTATTATGTATGTGTATATATTTATATATGGACTTGTTTTTACAATAGTTTAGTCTCTGCTTAAAGTTGAATGAACAAAAATGTACACCAAATATTTAAACAAATACAATACCCCAGAACACACACACATTTTGTATTAACATACATATATTTTTTGTTCGTTCATCTTTAAACAAACAGAGTCCAAATTATTGGAAAACATTTTTTTCAGAGCAATATAGACGTTATATTTATTCGATGTATAAAAACACCCAGTTGCATAGTCCAACGTGTGTTTGGTGAGTCCTAACATTGACTGTATTTATTACTCAGGAGTGTGCTCTTCATACAGCTATTAGAAAATGTAAAACTTGTATTATATGGCCTTGCTCTGATTGTATAATGGATGTCAGAGTGATTGATCCGTGTAGCACATGCCTGGAATCACTTCTGCCACCAGTAAAGGCAAAAGAAGCTCACTTGCAGCCAAAGGTTTAGTAGAACATGTTCCTTTCAGGTCTCCTGTTTTTCTGGAAAGCCTGTGAGGTCCTTAGACGGTCTGTACCTGGGACATGGAGATGAACGGAACATTCTGCGCTTGGAATTCCAACTTTCTGAAATAACAAGGTAATAAACATCTCCTTCTAGTCTACATGACACCATGCGGTAAGCATAACAGTGTGCCAGCTTCACGAGAGGAAGAGACTTCTATAATAACCGAATCCAGGAATTATCTGGATCTCCATGGATCAGATAATTCTTGTGGTTTCATAGCAGGATGGGAATGGACATTTTGTTGACTACCTCATTATGTGGCACCACATTAATCAGTTTAAGGCAATCTTTCTATAATTTAGCATAGTAAACAGACCTACATCACTACAAATGAAATGTTCTTTCATAGACCCGGAGTAATACTAATTAATCAAGTCAGAAAAGAAACAGAGGGAACACAGAGGGCCAATCCTATATAGCATACCTCTGGCGCTTTGTTCCTGGCTGACTGCATACTTTTTTACGGTAATTTGAATAACTAGGATTTGACATTCACTGTGTAGTTCACTGAGTTTAGGCCAAAGTAGCTAGACTTCCAAAGACTGACTATTAATGAAACACAAGAATTTTTGCCCACAGCAGTCATGTCAGAAAAAGTATCTCGATCAGCTAGATTGCTTCAAAGGAACATTATAAATTGATTAACCCTTGCTTCCGTGCAGGTTAAACAAAACATGTCCCGGGACATTTAAGTAAACCCGACGTGTATCTTAATAGATACACATGGGTTTACTAACTGCTGTGTCTCACATTCGAGGCACAGCAGTTCCTGGTTGTTGCGTGCTGATGCCAATCAGAGCGGAGGCTCGCTGTATGACCCCCTGCTGATCTCATGCAAAAACGAGTGTCTGCGCTAGCAGAGAGAACCAGTCGCCGACCAGATGGTTGCCTGCTTCCCATGAAAGCATGGCAGTTGTTGGTCAGAGAATAAACTGATGTTTACTATCAAAAGTACATGTCAGTTCATTCTCATACTAGAGACAACGGACATTTCACTTGTGCTTCTATATAAGCACAAGTGAAAAAAAAAAAAAACGTTTAGTGTCCCTTTACACTAGTGAGGATTAGGCCAGAGGATCTGGAGAGCAGGAGATTGTCTATGGGGACCATTCACTAAAAAGGTGAGGTACAGGTGAGTTGAGATGAACATTTCACCTCACCAATTTGGCTGTACATTATGTAGGGACACACTTGGTTAGTTATCCCCACAAAGAGAACTCATCAGGTTTGTCCCTGCACAATGTATAGCTAAACTGGTGACATTTTCATCTCCCCTCCCCTTTTAGTGAATAGCCATATATGATATTGTCCCATGTCACTGTTTTTTTGTGTGTTCCACAGTAACCTGTCCTCCTTTGATTTGCGGACCTTTGACCCTGAAGGAATCATTTTCTATGGGGACATTGGGAAGGATAACTGGTTTGTGCTCGGGATACGGGAAAAGAAGCTGGAGGTTCAGATGAGTAACAGTAATGGGCAGATGGTTCTGTCTAAGTGGGGACCACATGTGAGCGATGGCCAATGGAGGAAGGTGAGAGCTGGGACTATTCCAGATATCGCAATGCTGCAAACCTAGTGTTGAGCAGCTATGACTCTTAAGCTTTTCCTAAGCCATAACACCCATCATCCTTAATCTACATGTGGCTGGAGGTGATGTGAGCAGTTCTCAACCACCAAGAGAGTCTATAGTGTGGTTCATAGAGTTTCCTTATATTCTTTGTTTAAATGACATGGTAAAGTCTGTTGTCTTCAGCCATTTATTAATTCAGTTATTATTATTATACAAAAAAAAATCAGTATGCTTATATTTTTGTATTGTATTATGACAGCTAAGCAAACTGCAAATGTGCTTCAATTAATACTAAAGGACTATTTAAATCCCTGTAAAAGTCAGATGGTCCTCAGAAGGGCAAAACAGGTTAAATCTGATATTTAATGTCTACAGGAAACCCATTTACCTAAACATAAGGCCCTTCTTCTTATCAAGAATAATATTTACCCACACGGTTATTATGCTTACTCCCCCATCGGCAAGACAGCTGTTGGTACTGTTTTGATCCACAGGAATTGACCATTTGTTGTGGAAAACTCCCACTCAGATCCTAATGGTACATATCTCTCTCTGACAGGCAAGATTGGACCCAAACCTTTGTCTCTCATAACTATATATGCACCCAGTACCCCCTATTCTGGTCTGACCGAAGGGATCATAGCCTCTGACTTCGTACTCCTGATTTTACAGTGAGGGGGAACTTCAATGCCACACTATGCCCCACGTGGATAGGAAGGGAAATGAGTTTCCTCACCTTAGAATTGACAAACACCTACAAAACTTATATTTTAGTTTGGCCCTAATTGATATCTGGAAGGCTCCCCACGCTTCTACATTAGATTAATCCCCTCATTCACACCCCTATAATTCTTCTTTTGGTACAGACCATTGCCTGCATTCTCAAACTTGTATGAACATGGCACAATGCACTAAGATTAGTAAGATCACATGGTAGGATCATGCAGAAATTTCCATGGAACTTAAAATCCCACACTATACCCAAAACTGGACATAGCCAAAGACTCCAAGAGTACTTCCAACTTAACCTGGCACAGTGACCTCACCAAAAATGCCACACATAAACCATTAATTATGGGAAAATTGATTAGTATAGCCTTGAAGCTTTCCCAGGCTCTCAAATCCCTCCGGAAATTAGGAAATAGAAATAAATTTGACCCATTCCAATGAACACAGGCCCAACTTCAAGCTCTCAGGCAAGACATCCTCATCCTTATGCTTGATGAAACAGCTAAAGCTATGCAGTGGATTAAGCAACTCTTTTAAGAGAAGGGGAACAAGGCTGACTCTACTTTATCACATAAACATCAAATTGTTAAAACCAGAAATGCAATTAAATACATTACTGACAAGCAGGGTACATACCTCACAACTATGCGCGGGACAGTCTGGGTTTGGGAGGTATGTCTCACCGCCCTGCCGTGCTCTACCTCTGTCCCACTTTTCAGAAAAAGTTTCAGCAAAATTATATGGTGTGATTATTGGATGGCCATGATTAAAATGTGTACCCTAAATGTTTGAGCATTTACCCTTAATGTACAATATTTGAGTCATGTTATAGGTCAGTGGTCACAAATATAACATTTTGGGTCATTGCACAGCCTATTTTCATAATGTTTGTTTTACCATTTCTTTCTTTTCACCTCATGGATGAGATCCTAGAACATATTTTTTCATTTGTATATGCCACTAAAGCACTTCTTATATACATAATAATCTATTTTTTAAAGAGCTCACCAATAAGATGAAAAGAGAGTAATGGTAAAACATTATTATGATAATAGGCTGTGCAATTCCCTAAAACATAATGACCAGTGACCTATAACAACATCCAGTCAGTGTCAGAGGAGTGAACCCCTAGATTGTTTAACATATGTAGGCAGTGTCAGATGAATTAACCCCTGGATGGCTAAACAGATATAGTCAGTGTCAGAGGAGTGAACCCCTAGATTGTTTAACATATGTAGGCAGTGTCAGATGAATTAACCCCTGGATGGCTAGACAGATATAGTCAGTGTCAGAGGAGTGAACCCCTAGATTGCTTAACATATGTAGGCAGTGTCAGATGAATTAACCCCTGGATGGCTAGACAGATATAGTCAGTGTCAGAGGAGTTAACCCCTAGATTGCTTAACATATGTAGGCAGTGTCAGATGAATTAACCCCTGGATGGCTAGACAGATATAGTCAGTGTCAGAGGAGTTAACCCCTAGATTGTTTAACATATGTAGGCAGTGTCAGATGAATTAACCCCTGGATGGCTAGACAGATATAGTCAATGTCAGAGGAGTTAACCCCTAGATTGCTTAACATATGTAGGCAGTGTCAGATGAATTAACCCCTGGATGGCTAGACAGATATAGTCAGTGTCAGAGGAGTTAACCCCTAGATTGCTTAACACATGTAGGCAGTGTCAGATGAATTAACCCCTGGATGGCTAGACAGATATAGTCAGTGTCAGAGGAGTTAACCCCTAGATTGCTTAACATATGTAGGCAGTGTCAGATGAATTAACCCCTGGATGGCTAGACAGATATAGTCAGTGTCAGAGGAGTTAACCCCTAGATTGTTTAACATATGTAGGCAGTGTCAGATGAATTAACCCCTGGATGGCTAGACAGATATAGTCAGTGTCAGAGGAGTTAACCCCTAGATTGCTTAACATATGTAGGCAGTGTCAGATGAATTAACCCCTGGATGGCTAGACAGATATAGTCAGTGTCAGAGGAGTGAACCCCTAGATTGCTTAACATATGTAGGCAGTGTCAGATAAAATAACCCCTGGATGGCTAGACAGATATAGGTAGTGTCAGAGGAGTTAACCCCTTGGTGGCTAGACAGATATAGGCAGTGTCAGAGGAGTTAACCCCTTTATCCACACACATACACAGACAGTCGGTCACTCACACTGACACACACTCACACACATATGCTCACTCACAGTGACACACCCATGCTCACTCACACTGACACACACACACATGCTCACTCACCCGGACATACACACACATGTTCACTCACCCTGACATACACACACACTCTCACATGTTCACTCACATTGACATACACACACACACTCTCACTCACACTGACATACACACACACTCTCACGCACACTGACATACACACACTCTCACTCACACTGACATACACACACTCTCACTCACACTTTATTTGTATATACATATATGTATATAAATATATATAATAAATATATATATTTCACAGCGTGTACATCATATAGAGTGTATATGGTAAGGTGTATATATCACACACACACTTGGGGGATTGCTGCATACCTCCATACATGATCAGAATTATGTTGGTTAAGGCCAACTGGCAGTCAAGAGGTTAAACCTAAAACTCTGCAGTGCATTGTGGGCAATGTATAATGGCCAGCTTGGCCAGTTTCACTTTCATGTTCTCTATGTAGGTAAAGATAATAATAATAATACTGCTAATAATAATAATATAAAATGAGATAATAATACTCTCTATGGAAAAAAGCATGTTGTACAACCTGTATTGCAATGTAAATGATACACAGTATGTGCCCCAGGGTCATATATAATAATATCAAATCCCCCACAGCAGCCTGGTTAGCATGCACATGAGTTTAATGGCTGAGAAACTGTGGCTCACTCACACTGACATACACACACTCACACTGACATACACACACTCACACTGACATACACACACTCTCACTCACACTGACATACACACACTCTCACTGACATACACACACATGTTCACTCTCACTGACATACACACACATGTTCACATCACGGGAGGTTTCTGAACTCTCAGCCAATCCGGAGAGTTGAGAAGTCTCACCTGATTGGCTGAGACCTCCTTCAATTAAGAAACACAGAAAAAAAAAAAAAAAAAAGACAGCTGCTTGGAGGAACAAAGTTGCCCCACTCTGCCCCATTATAGGGCCGGCCCTGCTCAGTGGCACAGCAGGACTCAGGACAGCAATCCCGCGGTCTTGTTCGCATTCAGAAGCCAAGATCAAAAATGGGTACCACACATAAGCGATAGCACTGACACCCCCTCTGAAGACTCCGCCCACTCTGTCCCTCCCCCTAACCAGAGTGCACCTCCCTGTGTCCCGATTTGCGGGGGGGGGGGGGGGGAGTTGGGAGGTATGAGGGTATCATCTATATCTATCCTGATCCACAGTCTAAAGATTATTATTTTACCTGTATCTAACTGCTCACCTAAATCTCCCGCTGAAAGTTTTCTTCCTTACAAGATAAAATTGCTACAAGTTGACCTACCTAAATTGACTGAATCAGCCCTACAACTATTAACAGCACAAATCACAGAGGAAGAACTCCTGGAGGTCATTTAAACCAAGAAGAAACCAGGACCAGATGGATTTTCAAGGGCTTTTTACAAACTTTTAAATGAATGTAATCTTGATGTTTCAGTAAATAATTTAATCAAATTGTCATATGCATTTGATGTCTTCATGATAACCATTCAATTATAGCTTGTGATCACATAATTTGTATGTGTTATTTGTCAAGAAACTCAAAGGGATTATGTATAAAGGTAACAAGGAACAATGGTCTAAAAGTGATCTAATTGGTAGAAACCTTCTACTGGTTTCCACGGTGACTGGACCACTTGTAGAATGTCACCCCACAATTGACCTATACACATAACCACCATAAAGATTGGGAGCTCCCACTGCATAAGGTATACAAGTGTAATGTGTCTCTTCCTCTAGGTGACCGTGGACAGCAGTATAAACACAATTGAAGTTAGAATGGATGGGGAGCTTGTGGTAAAGTTAACGCATCATGTTAACGCACAGTTCGCATCTATAGGTCACTCCACACTCGTCATTATACTGGGTGACCTACCAGCAGGGAACAACCTCCAGCTTCTGAGACCGGTAAAATGACACTACTTAGTATTCATAAAGAGTTGTTTAATTGAAAGATTGTATCACGTGTAGTTATTTTAACTAGAAATACTGTAATGTAGGAATGCAAAGAAAACATATTATTGAGTCTTTTTCCTCCATACATTGCTATCAGGGGAGGTCATATTTTTCGGAAACTTGGGTCAGTTGAAAAAAGATCTGAACATCTGACCCAAGATTTTAAGCAAGATGTCAGCTCCCTGATCTACACAGAGCAGAGAGGATGCAATAACATACTTTTTTTGTATTCCTACATTAAACTATTTCTATTTAAAATAACTATACTTGATGCAATAAACATGACTCGGGCCAAATACTTGTGTCGTCTTTGTTCAGCTGCACCCCGCTTTGGATGGCTGTATGCGTAACTGGGCCTGGGTGAAAAAGCACACACAAGCTCTGGATACTGCAATGGAGACAGATGAAAACCGGCGCTGCTTTGAAAACGAGGAACAAGGCTCATTCTTCCCAGGTCATGGTCATGCCATCTTCAAACCAAACTGTAAGTGTCCCTTTAACAGAATGGATATTTCACTGATAGACTCGCATCCGCCCAGTGACCAACACTGCACCAATAACTACACAAACTTATATTGGTTTTAGTTATTGATGGACGGGGGGGGGGGGGGGGGGGGGGCTTGGGTTTGGGGGCGGTGAATAACCATGCACCCCAGGCAAGAATACAATATTGCACCCTCTCCAATAGAGTTGTAGCTATTTTACAGAAAACTAAAATCAGATACAGACCTTCTTGGGCTGCAAGTTTCTACATCCTGGACTGAGGTGTGGCCAAATGGCTTCAGATTAGTCCTGTGCACAACTTGATTGTCACTAGAGAGCAGGTCAGAAGGGTCAGAGACCTACAGTTCATTTGCATGTGAAGGCATCAATTTAGTTATGTAGCTATCATCCCTGCACCCCCTCAATTGTGTGTGTCTAAGGCCAATGCCTCAGTTGTCCCTGGCTAGTGATCTTCATGCTTCAGGAATGTTAGACACACATTCTTAATTTTAAAGTGACATAACCCTAAGCAACCTCTAAAGGGAGGGGTTTCTTCACTTGGTGTTGTCTGCACTTGCAGTATTTCAAACTGAGGACAAGGATACATGGGGCCTCTCTGTGAAAGTGTCGTTCAGAGTCATGAGTTATGGAGGAGTCCTGCTGGCATTACGGGGAAGTGGAGATGCTTTGATATTATCTATAACCGTGGACTCACAGAAGCAGGTAATTAACATAGGGGCACCAGCTGGTCCTGTCTGCCTCCTTTATCATCTCTATCATTTCAGCTTTCATCTGTGGCCTCTCTTATCTCGCCTCTCCTGTCTCTATTGTCTACCTACCCAATCTCCCAAATCTGATGTATTACTCTCTGCTCCAGCTTTGCAGGTTCAATTGAATACATTTTTGTATACCACCTCCTGTAAAAAGCTTACTTTCATGGCTTGATAAATATTTGTGGACTTTAGGATCCAACAGACTAATTTAGCAGCTAGCCAAGTCATTGCTAGGAGCGTTATTTGTAAAACAATTGTGATAGGTTTAGTAGGAGCCCAGCTACTATGTTCCTGGGATTTGTCAAGTCCTGACTTATTTTTCCTGTTCTGTCTTGACACATATTTTTAAATTGTTTTTCTGATACATGCGGCAATATTTCATTGAGCAAGAAGTTCTAGAAGATGTCAGAAATAAGATGTGATACTGTTTCTTGTGTCCACAGGTTGTAGCTGTGACTCTCTTTGATAAAGAGACAGCCTCTGTAAGATTGCCAGTGGATTTGTGTCCACCCCGCTGGCAGTTTGTAGACATTCTAATCCAATCAAATCAGCTGCTTGTCAATACGGCTGAGACGTCATCATCTTGGGACATTGAACCCGCTGATCTCAAGGCCTTGGAAGATGAATGGCTAAATCCTGCTGCTGAGATTTTTGTTGGTGGTGTTTCAGGTAAATGTTCTATAAATTGCTTTTAAGTTGGATGGTATCATATCTGGTAAGCAAACTCAGATCCTGAAACATATGCTTAATGAGAGACTAGAAATGCAAAGAACAGAAGTCTGAAAAACTTTTAATAAATGTGGACTGGCAGGTAAATAACATTATATTGGCGTCATTTAGGAGCAGTCCGAATGTTAGCAAGGATGTTTTATTCAGGGGAGATAATGGGAAATACATACTCCAGGTCAACATACGTTCAACATACATTAATATAACTGCAGAGTGAACTAATCTGACTAATTAATGCCTTAGAATATACCTTTATCATACAAGTCCCTGAATAAAATGGCGACCCTATATGTTTTAAAGATGCATGTAGTCACAAAAAAAGCCACCAACAGGTATGGCAATAAACTTAAACATAGCTCATATGTTGCCAAAAAGCAAAAAATGATAAAAACATCTATATGTACTTGTTTCCAAAAGAAATGCTGCACTCTCCCAAAATCATAAATGTAAACATTACTATTCCCTATCAGCATTCTCTAGACTGGAGAAAAAAAAATCAGTAACCAAAGCCCAAAGTGTTAAAAATGTTACATGATGAAGACACTGGTATATGTTCTGTAGGGTGTGCCAACAGAGAAGGGACCACAAGTCTAACAATTTATCCTTTACCTTAAAGCGACACTCCCACCAAAAAATAAAAAGTGTATTTTTTTAATTTGTATTGTTGATGTCAGATATGTCTTTTGTTTTTGTTATGTGACTGTATTTATAAAATATGTAACTAAACATGTGTGACGAAGCGCTGCCATTTTGTGAAATAAAGTGTTTTTGGGTGCCACCCCCCAGTAACTTTACAGCACTATTATCATACTTTGGGCCTGGGGACACAGAATGCAGTCCATAAGTCAGAATTCTGATCATAGACTTGCATTGAATGGGAAGGTAATCTAAATATTAAGTAGACATGTGCAAAACTAAAATTTTCGTTTCGTTTTCGTCCATTCGGACGAAAATGTTATTTATTTCGTCCAAAATGAATTTCGTTCATTACTGCATTAGTTTCAGACGAAATTCGTTCTTTCGGTTTATAGACTTTCGGTTTATGGAATGTATGTAATGCTATTGGCTTTCTAAAAACCGAAATAGAGTCCCCATTCATACGAATTGACCTATTTCAACTCTATTTCAGTTTATAGAATACCAATAGCATTACATACATTCCATAAACTGAAAGTCGTTCATTATATCGGTTTATAGAATGTATGTAATGCTATTAGCTTTCTTTAAACCGACTCTATTTCGGTTTATAGAATGCCAATAGCACAAATGGACGAATGATTTTCGTTTATTAACCATACGTTCATTCGGCTTTCGTTAGTTTAGCATTTTCGTGAAAACGAATGCACATGTCTAATATTAAGTCACAAGGGGGTGGAGTTATGATCTTGTTTGATCAGGTTAATCTCCTCTCTTTGTGTCGGAAGGCAGGTAAAAAAAAAGTTGTACACAGCCACCTAGTCCTGCCCACTATGATACACAGGAGCCAGTAAGAGAGCAGGGGAGTATTTTATGACATCATCGTGCAGGCTTTGGTAACAGTTGTAAATTGAGACTGGCTGGAAGATTTTGGATGATGTTGCATCATGGGAAATATTCACAAAATGGAGCCAGGATATAAACACCTAATTGTATTCTTCCTTTTATATGCAATTAATTCTACCATATAAAAACACAGTGATTTATATATGTGTTTGTTTTAAATCACTAGGTTATCTAGTTACATTTTATGTAAGTGGTAGTGTTCCTTTAAACCTTTGTGTTCCACACAGACGCTGGTGTACATTATATCGCTCAATCAGATCCAGGCAAAACAATGATTAACATACTCCCTAAAACCTTACGTCTGTCCCGATGCATAAAGCTGCAAAGAACAGATTAAGGCTCTGGTTGATTTGAATCCAGAGATTAACCTTTTACCAGGCTCTTAAACTCAGAGATTAATCCTCACTGGGATTAATATTTGCTTTGTGGCGTCTATGAAACACGGTAAACAATCCTCATCTAATTTCAATTTGAAATTGGGCTTTTCTTTGCTCAATTCTTCATTAGTCCACAATGTGGCTTAATATCCCAATGTCACATTCACTATAATGTTATCTCTTAAATGTGATTTTAAAAAATGATGTATATTTCACAGTCGGCAGACTCAACAGATTAGGGACAGGTTTGTTTCAGAAATATTCTACACATGATGGGGGTTATATTTTAAGATCAGGTGGGGAAAAGTTCTAAAAGTGGTCCAGTCACCATGAAACCAATGGAATATACGTGCTTTATGATTAGATCACTTTTATAACTTTCCCTCACTATTGACATTTAGATGTAACACCTAAAATATAGAGTGGTGTAAAGGTCTGTGCACTGTACTTCAGGTATAGAAACAACATTCCCCTGTCTATACTGTGGGTGAAATATACTGGATTATCCACATAACTGTGGCATGAAGTTATACTTCTCTTCCTATCAATGACCACCTTATTTCTGTCAGTGAGATACCATCAAATACATAGTTGCCAACATCGGCCATGTTTCCAGGGACACATATTTGTTCCACATTCTGCAGAAAAACCATGCAAAGTGCAGCCCGGCAGTATGTAGGATAGATATGCGCACAGACAGAATCCAATTAATTAATCAGGGTGGAGATCTCACAGGACCTACCATGATTAATTGATTGGATTGTGTCTGTGCGTATATACATCTTACATACTACCGGGCTGCACTTTGCATGCTCTGTCTGCAGCATGTGGAACAAATATGTGTCCCTGGAAACATGGCCGATGTTGGCAACTATGCAATACTATAAGTGTGCAGTAATGTTAAATTGTTATCATATCTGTGTATTTTTATATATGTTATCTGTCCATGTAATAATTATATTATTTCACCTCTGTATGCCTTCCATAACTTACTGTTCCCTCCTGAGGATTAAAAGAGTCAGCTCCGGCTGCATGTTTGCTGGGAACAGGAGGATCATGACACTAATCCAAGACACTAAGCACACACAGCTGTGCACTATGCAATGCATGAATTTCTGGATAAACACTTCTATTTTACAGACCAATGCATGCAGCCTATCTGGAGTGGCATCTTTCAGATCGGCAGTTCTTAAATGGTAGATTTGGCTAGATCACTCCATGTCTCACTCAGTCCCATATAGGGTTGCCACCTGGCCGGTATTTTACCGGAAGGCCGGTAAAAGATGGGCTTCATTCCAATGTTAAGTCTATGGAGACCGTACCAAGGCCGGTATTTTTCTGAAGAAAAGGTGGCAACTCTAGTCCCATAATGCAACTGCTTCCACCATTACAACAACACCTTTATGTTTAGTTGAGAGAGTTTATACAGTAATTCCTCAGTGAATGAATGAATGCAAATAAAGTAACCTATTGAGCTCTCTTTGCCCCAAATAGTTGTAATAGGGGGCAGACATGTTGTTCAGAATCTTGGGTTAGGTATTCCTTCCAGGTAACTGAAGACCTAACCCAATATTCTAAATAACATATTAGCCCCTCTGATAGAGCTATAAGGAGGAGCAAAGGGAACTTAATAAACTACTTTATTTGTATTCTTACATCACACCATTTCTATTTAAAACATCTAAAATTTACGCATTTTTTTTTTTTTATAAGACTGGTTTATTTTGAGGCAAAGCTTACACAAAATTATTTATTTTCTTTCCATAGATCACACTGTTAAACAAGGATCACATTTCTCTGGATGTTTGAAGATGACTCTTCAGGGCAAAGTTGTGGACTTGGACACAGCCCATTATAAGCATACTGATGTCCGTAGTCACAGCTGCCCTGGGGGGATGTAGAGAAGAGCCCCACAGTTTTTTGCAAGGACTTATTAAGCACGGTGAAGAAGAAAAACCCACTATTACTCTAGTTAATGAATTAAATATTATGTGTTTGATAGTGTTTCTAATATAACTATAGTTATGTAGTGGAATTTTTCCTGGATGACCATGGTTTACCATCTAGTCTGCAGGGACTAGACAGGTGTCGAAAGTCTAGGTGTCCAACTATGGTCCTCCATCTGTTTTTGAACTACAACTACCATTCTTAGAGACTGTGATTTATAGTTCATTAGCACCTGTAGGTTCGGACTTGGATGTATTGGTTCCCTAGGTTTACAAACCTTAGGCCTATTTTTCAACAGATATATAGTAGAAATAGTTGATGTGGGAAATATATAAATATTATCCAACTTTTTAATGGAAAAAAGTGTCAGGCAGCCTCACAACTGCAGAATAATAGTGCCAATTTCTCCTCAAAATGAGCACTGAGCATGTTCAGTGAGTAGCACAGAAAATTGTGAGGGAAAGCAGAACATGGGTCAGACTTGCAGGACTGTCCCTATCAACAGCGGCAGGTATGGCAATAGTTGATTGAATTTTTCTAACATAACCTATATTAATCAGGCATGTCACAATTCAGTAATGGAAAGGGTTTTAGGGGATGACCATTTAAAGGGACTCTGTCGCCTAAACATTGTTTATACTGTGAATGTGGAGAATTGAAATAAATGTGGATGTTTTATACATTGTGTTAGCAGAATTTCAAGCTAATGCACATATTAAGAGAAAACTGTTGGACAAGGTATAACTTACAGATCAATATTTGTTATTCTTGCCACTCATAATATTAATAATGTTTAGATGATAAAGTCCCTTTAAAAATAATGTTATAAACACGTCAGCTGCAATAAAAAAAAAATTGTTTTTCAAAACTAAAATAGATTTATTCAGTCAATATCCCCATATTGTAATCAATTTGCAGTTTGATATAATCCACACTATGTCTGCAGTTGTTGAAGTTATATTTAGTATCTGAATGCAGCCACACTATCTGGTTATTTATAGCTGTGCATCAAATGTATGGTTTCTTATTTCCAGGATATGAATTAATTACAAATAAATATATCTCACATTTTACTGTGTACAATTTATCATTGAATACTAATAATATTAATATTAGCAAAAATAGCAAACCAGCGTTTTCCTTACCAGCCAGGTGCTGTCTTTATGTTTTCTCCTTTTCTCAATGTTTTGTACACATTCTTGTATTTCTACTGTCTCTGGTCTGTGAACCCAACCAAAGTACTGGATATTAAATCATACGTTTTATATACAAAAGAACAGTGGTGTCCCGGAGAGGGGCGTGGAAAGCTGCGACCCCGCCCACTGTCATTAAATGTGTTAGGGAGGGATTGCTCTGCATAGAGAAGTTGTCAGCTTCCATAGAAACAGCGGTCTAATGCCAAACACTCCCTCTGCTCCCATGACTTTTGGATCTTTCTCTCTGAATCCACTCAGGTACTGTAATCCCCAGCATAATGCTTGGACATTAAATGGCTCCACTGGACTTTAGTAAGAGGGTGGATAGATGATTGTAGTTCCCTATATGTCTTTTAGGGTCCATGACTGTAGTTGCTAATCTTGTTGCCCCAGTTGAGGTCTACAATTTTCATGGTATTTAGCTAGTTCTTGTGGACTTTATTTCCCTACAGGCTGTGTGGCAATCAGATTAAATGCAGTCCACACCAGTAGATCACCGGTACCGCAAACACTGCTGATCAATGGAATGTAGACAGACAACTAATTCCTGCTCCCATTGTGCTCAGCCAATCACGCTCTGAGCTTTGGGCACTCACTGCCATGAAGTGAATAAGACTGTTTTTTGTTGTTTTTTAAATATGCAAGTAAGAACAAAGAGACCGATCTGCCTGAAAAGTTCACATAAAATTAAATTCTGTACTCTCCAAACATGCACACAATTTATCAGCTCACTTGCCATTCTTCACAGTCCTGTGTATACTCTGTTAACTCTTTCTAGTTTAAAAGAGGGACATGTAACCAAAGAGAGCTTAAGATGGGTTATGTTCTGTCTGAAACAAGTGTTGAGATTTATTGTTACTATTATGGGGGGCCTATTACTATTGTATATGGGCCTCCCTAGATAGCAATTTTTCTCAATCCTCCTACATTGTACCTCAGCCTTCCTCCTCTCCACTGGAAGTCCAATTTAATTTGCCTTCTCTATTCCCCCAGTGCACCCTGTCCCCCTATCTTCCTCTTTTGTCCCTCTTTTCTTGTCAGTTCTGAATTTTTTGTTTGTGTAACGTTATCAAAGAGCTCCAGCGCAACATAACTCACAATAAAAGTGAGTTTAAACTACAGTAAATGTAATTTTATATTAATTTGTGTGAATAAAAAAAACGTAATTCTTGTTCTTAATTACTTATCAAATTACATGAAAGTTACCAATTGGCCATAAAGTCGCTGAAAATGTTCCATTAAAAGCCCACGCATAGCTACGCCTTCCGCCACTCCCACAAAAATAAGTGTCCCTCTTTGGACATTTCAAATGTTGAGAGGTATCCATTCTTCTAATCTCACCACCTGCATTTCAACTTTCTCCTGATACCACAATACAGCTCCATCTCTGCACCATACTCTGGCCATCTCAGTCCCCTTGGCATGGCATGGCTGCTATTTCTTTTGGAAGAAAAGGTGGCAATTCCAGCTACTACACCCATCCCTGTGTCAGTGATTTCATCTGTACTTTGACAGCTACATGGGCTGTCTTAACTAATCACTTAAAGTAATGTAGAAGCACAAATGAAAAAGATCGTTATGAGGATAAATTGGAATGTCCTTTTTATGGTACGGGCCTGTTTAACCTCTGGCTGGCTGCCATGGAAGCATCAGGACTGCGGCTTTACCCAGGTCTCTTACTGCTAGAGCAGTGAGAGATCTTGGTTATCACATGCCACCAACAATGGAGACCTTAACTAGGTCCCTTCTGTTGGTGGGATTAAATATTGGTGCAATAGCAGCGAGATACTGTCAGGCTGGACAGACCTCGATCAGTTGTGCGGTGCACTATCAATGAGTGTCAGCAGCCACTGAGCTCTGCCTCAGCTGAGAGGCAGAGCTTGGAGTAAACTCGCATGTATCTATAACAAGATACTTGTGGGTTTACTCTGAAACAGTGGCACATGTCTTTTAACTATTGCTTCTAATAGTGAAGCAAAAATTAAAAGAAAACATAATTGCCAAAATAATATTGGTTATAGTTCCGATAATGTTTGTACTGTAGAGTAGGTAAAATAAATATATAACCAGTGATGCTTTAGAAATATAATCATACGTGCAAACAAGGCCACTTCTCTGAGGCATACAACAACCTCCACTGTTGTGCTTGTCTGTTTGCTCTGCTCAGATGGTGGGATAGATGCAATGCCTGAGAAAAAGCACAAAAAGAAAGGGAAAGAACGAAAGGAGGTGGACACCACTGTCTTGAAAAGGTTTCTGAAGACTTATGAGAGCCACTGCTCACAGACCCAATCACTGGCCAGTCCAACCATCACACAGGGGCTCAAAAAATGCATCCAAAATGGAACCCGCTATGGAAAGGTATTTGTAATTATGTCTACAAGTGACAAACAGTATACAATATCTAGGCCATAAAATAATGTTTAACTTATTTCCAATGGCATAAACCCCAAGACATGTATTTGGTTGAAAAGTTGCCTGGTGTTGGAATAAATCTGGTCACTAAAAGGAGTGCTGAGTTTTATATTCTTTTAAGATGTACATCAAGTCTCTGATGTGAAAATTACTATTTTATATTACTGCACAAAATACACTTTATGGACAAAAGTATTGGGACAACTGACCATTACACCAGCAGGGACTTTTATGACAGTGCATTCTAAGTATTTGGACATTAATATGTAGTTAGTCCTCACTTTGCAGCTATAACAGTTTCTACTCTTATGGGAAGGCTTTCCACAAGATTTTTGAGAGAATTTCTGTGGGAATTTCTGCCCATTAATCCAGTAGAGCATTTGTGAGGTCAGGCACTGATATTGGATGAGAAGGCCCGGCTCACAATCTCCATTCCATTTCATCCCAGAGGTGTTCGATGGGGTTCAGGTCAGGGTCAGTCAAGTTTTTCCACACCAAACTCATCTAACCGTGGGTCCGATGCCATGATGTAAAATGTCCCTTAGCACTGGTTTGTTAACTTGCTTTTTGCACTGGGGCACAGTCATGCTGGAACAGAAAAGGGTATTCCCCAAACTGTTCCCACAAAGCTGTAAGCATAGCATTGTCCAAAATGTCTTGGTATGAAGAATCATTAAAGGGACACTAAACGTTATTTTACACTTGTGCTTCCAATATAGAAGCACAAGTGATATGTTAGTTCTCCCTAGTATGAGGATGAACGGGCGTGTACTTTTGATAGTACACGCCAGTTTATCCTCTGACCGACAGCTGCCATGCTTCCATAGGACTGTCTCTCTCTGCAACCTCGTTTTTGAATGGGATCAGCAGGGGGACCTTAGCTCTCAGCACGCGACAACCAGGAACTTCTGCATCTCACATGTGAGACACAGCAGTTAGTAAACACGCATGTATCTATTAAGATACACGTCGGGTTTACTTAAATTTCCCTGGACATGTTCTGTTTAACCCTTGCTTCCTTCAAGGAAGCAAGGGTTAATCAATTTATAATGTTCCTTTAAGAGTTCCCTTCACAGGAAGTAAGTCGCTGAGCCCAACCCCTGAAAAACAGCCCTATACCATTATCCCTCTTCCTCCAAACTTTACAGTTGTCACAGTACAGTCAGGCACGTAACCTTCTCTTGGCATACACCATACCCAGACTCAACCCACCAGACTGCCAAACAGTGAACATTTTTCCAAGGCTCCAGAGTCCAGTGGGAGTGTGCTTTATACCACTCTATCCGATGCTTGGTGATGTGAGGTTTGCATGCAGTTGCTCGGCCATGGAAACCCATTCCATGAAGCTTGAATTAACAGAGCTCTTCAGAATGACCAATTCTTTTTCACCAATGTTTGTAAATGCAGACTGCATGGCTAGGTGCTTGATTTTATACACCAATGACAATGGGTCTGATTGACACAGCTAAATTGAATAATTAAGAGGGGCGTCCCAAAACGTTCGTCCAAATAGTGTATAGGCTTAGATGAAATGGTTTGTAATGGACACCTTAGAATGGGGCCCTACATGTGATGTTCTCAAAGACCAAGAAATCTTTTATTTTATCAGCTGTTTGGAGGTGGATGCTGGCAGATATCCTTTTGTCACTAAGTTCAGGAGGGATTTTGTGAAACAAAACCAGCAATTTGCAGTCTCCTGTGATGCGCTATGCTTGCGGCCCTGCTGCAGGAATTCTGTCTCACTCTCACAGGCTAAATGGAACTGATGCTCTAAGTGGCTCCTGATGGACAGAGATGTGGACAATTTTCAACCTGATGTCTTGATTGTTTTTTGTTTTTTTTCATTCTAAATGTTTGTTACTATAACATGCATACAGAATACTTTCTTGTCTAGATCATTCTATCATGCCCAGAGAATCCTGGAGAGGATGCTCCTCCTGTCCTACTGAGGCCTCTGCTGATGTCAATAAGAGATGAGCGCTATATGCTGGGAACTGAGCTGTGCTTGTGGGGAGTCCCTGTCAGTAACCAGGATGTTGCAAACCTTGTAAGTCAGTAGGAACTTCAATAAACTTCAATCTCCCGGTCAGAAAACAAAGCCAGAAAACATTTAAACCAAACAATACAGCGCTGAAATTAAAACCCCAAGTGAAAAAAACAATAAATAATAAAAACATTTAATGTTTACAAAAACTTGAACGCCCAAGCTAATTGTCAGAATGACATATTGATCTATTCACTTTGATTGCAGGCAATATTACTGGAGTTGACTGGAAGGACATCATATCCATTTTGCAAGCTGGAAGCCATCGACTGCAGAGTTGATGTGTGGTCGGTAGAGCGACTGGGGAAAGCTGTTAAATACAGCCAGTTAACATCTATTAATCTGGATTACAATGAGTAAGAGTTTGGGAAATATAGATTTCTAGTTTTCCATGACATTTTACTTGCCTTGTCTGTTTAGTGTTACTTTAGTGATTACAGTTAAACCAGGGATATCTGGAGAATCGCCAGGGTACTTATAAAATTGCACCTATTTATTTAAATGTGAATATCTTGATTCCAAATATGTTTTGTTTAGCCAGAAATATCAGGTTTGCAGTTTCTACTCAGCCTCCCACACACTTCTCTGCATTTGGCTGGAGTGTGGGATAATAAAAGCTACATTTGGAAGTGTATCAAACATGCAAAAAACAATTTCCCCAAATGTCTGCAATGTGTGCATGAGTATATTGTTCAGGAGCTTGTAAAGAGTACATATCTACAGGTTTTCCCACCAGGTGTACATTTTGGGCCTGTCAGATGTGCTGGTATGTTGCTGGACACATATAATTTGTACATGTTGTCCTCAGAACCTAGAATAGAAGTGTGTCCTGCAGAATGTAGGATTGATATGTGTCTAGAAGTTAGTTAATCAAGGAGTGGAATTACCACTATTACCGCAATTAACCAATTCCCATCTGAACAAATATGAATCATACATTCTGCAGGGCAGCATGTAAACGGTATATGTGTTCCTCAAAAAAATGGCTGAAAATACTTATGTATGCCCTCTGTCATGTCTCCTTGTGTGAACAAAGATTACACTTTGTTGCTCTATTGCACATGGAATATATTCATCCAGTTTTGCTTGTGACAGATATACCTGCCATATTCCCCATTATTTTTGTATTTCTGAGCATGTCTGCTCCTTTCTGTAAATATCAGTGGGAGTCGCAGACATGATCTGACAAGCTGCATTTTGTAATGGGTCAGTGCACCATTATGTGCACTTGATGACCAGAGTCACCTACTGGTAAAAAATGCTTTTTAGGTTCAGTTAGTCATAGAATGTAAGTGTCACTGTAGCAGCTGCACAGTTAGGGCCTCTAATAAGTCCCTCTTTGAATGATTGGAGTGTATTCTCTGTATTTACCAGCTTGCACGATGAAGGGATCCAACGTCTTGCTCAGGGCCTTGAAGGAAACAAGAGGCTGGTTTCTCTCAGTCTGTGTTACTGTAATCTGGGCCCAGCCAGTGGAACACTCCTGGGGACTGTTTTAGCAGAGGCCGCTGTAAGGTAACATTGTTCTGTTTTGTCTGGTTGAATATATATTATGGACCCTCTCTGTTAATCCAAATTGAAGCTAATAACAAGCTTCTTTAAAATGCTTTTAAAGGCTTTTAGATTTCTGCAGATACTGTTTTTATAAAGTGCATGTGCTCCAGATTCTGTAGATTACTGTTATGAATCTGGCTGGCTTTCTCCGTCAATCAATAAAATACCCCCAACTTTCCCACTAAAAGCTTTAATAAAGTGAGTGCTTTCTTACATCCTTTGTAGCAGAGCTGGTTCTTATAGATAGAGGGAGGGCAATCCAGAGCTGCGCACCGAGGGTACATATATAAAGGGAGGGCAATCCAGAGCTGCGGACCGAGGGTACATATATAAAGGGAGGGCAATCCAGAGCTGTGCCCCAAGGGTACATATATAAAGGGAGGGCAATCCAGAGCTGTGCACCGAGGGTACATAAATAAAGAGAGGGCAATCCACAGCTGTGCACCGAGGGTACATATATAAAAGGAGGGCAATCCAGAGCTGCGCACCGAAGGTACATATATAAAGGGAGGGCAATCCAGAGCTGCGCACCGAGGGTACATATATAAAGGGAGGGCAATACAGAGCTGTGCACCAAGGGTACATAATTAAAGGGAGGGCAATCCAGAGCTGCGCACCGAGGGTACATATATAAAGGGAGGGCAATCCAGAGCTGCGCACCGAGGGTACATATATAAAGGAAGGTCAATCCAGAGCTGCGCACCAAGGGTACATATATAAAGGGAGGGAAATCCAGAGCTGTGCACCGAGGGTACATATATAAAGGGAGGGCAAGCCAGAGCTGTGCCCCAAGGGTACATATATAAAGGGAGGGCAATCCAGAGCTGCGCACCGAGGGTACATATATAAAGGGAGGGCAATCCAGAGCTGCGCACCGAGGGTACATATATAAAGGGAGGGCAATCCAGAGCTGTGCATCAAGGGTACATATATAAAGGGAGGGCAATCTAGAGCTGTGCACCAAAGGTACATATATAAAGGGAGGGCAATCCAGAGCTGTGCACCAAGGGTACATATATAAAGGGAGGGCAATCCAGAGCTGTGCACCAAGGGTACATATATAAAGGGAGGGCAATCCAGAGCTGTGCACCAAGGGTACATATATAAAGGGAGGGCAATCCAGAGCTGTGCACCAAGGGTACATATATAAAGGGAGGGCAATCCAGAGCTGCGCACCGAGGATACATATATAAAAACTACTGCAATGCAAAGTGTCTGGAGTTTTATAGAAATGTGCACTCTTCTTTGTTATGTATCGGCTGAATAGGCTCATTCGACATTTGTCGGTAGTCTGCTTTATACACTGGTGCACACGCCGATTACGCCAGTATTTGGAGCCGATTGCGTGTACACTGTGTTTATACATGACCTCCCCTAGTGTTTAACATGACCATGAGTTTGGTAGTGGTTCTCTGTCAGCAGAAGCAAGTGTTTTCTGGCGGTTTCCCTTTTTGGCTTCCAGAGTATGTAGTCTATGATTACTCCAAAGTCTTTTACCTGTTCAGATAGGAATATATAAGATGTAAAAGGTTCTTATGATGAGCCAGGCAGGGCCTGCAGCTTGTTCCAAGGAGGTGCTTGATGGATGAGATCTGGGTTTTACTAACTGCAGTTCATCTGCAGTTTACTTAGGTTAATTGCCAGTTAGCAGTTATCCAACATGCACATCCCTGGGGTATGAGTTGCTGGTTTGTCCTGTGTGTTTTCTGATGCTCACAGATTATTTGTGTGTCATATAGGTGGAAATGTAAGTCTCTCAAACATCTGAGGACTCCTAATGGTTTAATACAGATGTTGCACAAGATGGGTGATGGGAATGATCCTAGCGGGGCTCCGCATGTCATTCTGAAGATGATTCTTTGACAAATCCTATGTTCATCACCCGTCGGAGAGCAGAGTTCTGAAGCCCGGCCACTTCTTTCAGTTGTTTGATTACTGTGGGTGTCACTAGTGGCAGATAGATCTAGAAACACAAAGGCAACACATTGTCCAGGAGATGTTGAATAGCATCCGAAACGTAAACTAGCCGATTTCAGTGTAACGTTTTTGGTGTGAATCATTTGTCTATGTTTCAGGATAATTCAACACCCTCTGGCTTTCATCCCCTGATTATTCACATTTATTCTTCCAGTGAATTGTACCTGGATGGAAACCACTTACAGTGTTCTGGGGCTGTGGCTCTCATAACAGTTATTGCAGAATATGCCCAGAGCCTGGTGTCAGAGGAGACAGCTGAAGTAGGCACCAATCTGGCTCATCAGATCCTCGAAGGTAACCTTTGTTTATTTGACCACAAAATCATAGATAGCAAGATATAATGTAGGGGTTAACTGAAGCAAAGGGCCCTGCAAAGAGCAAAAGCAAGTATCATGAGACCTTTAAAGGGCAGTGGCTTAGCTAGAACCTTTGTCGCCTGGAACAGTCCCTGAATTTGCTGCCCATCTCAGTAAGTACCACGACGCATGGTACTCGTGTCCTAGAAGATGCAAGCACCAGAACGTCTTTTTTGGAGTTCCTGGCCACTATGTGATCAGTAGCCAGGGACACAGTGGCAGAGAGCGCCAAAAACTCTCAAGACCTTGAGCCTCTTCTGACTAGTGGGATCCCACTGCAAGTCTCTGCAGCGGGATACGAAGCACAACTCATTGCAGCAAAGGGCTGCCCACAATAACATGCCGCTTGGGGCAGATTATCCACTCCACCCCCTAGCTAAGTAGAAAACAAATCTAGAGGATATGCTTGCATTGAGCCATAGAAAGATCCACACCACGCTGACCTTTGAACAACCATGACGGCAAATTAAGTGGCCGCTTAGCGTCCAACCCTGCTTTGGGAGCCCCTACAGTGCCTAACTGAGGGGAGGCAGTTATGTAGAGGGGACAAATAGCTGACACGAGGGACCTCAAAAACTACCACCATCCCTGGCAAAAGTAGTTCTATATAACTGGTTGGTCATCACTACATTAAAGCCACATGGTTTTTGTGAACAGTTAATAGACAGATATCTCAGCTCTTCACCTGGCTCTTATTCCATATCAAAATGGAGGAAACATACAATAAAGGAACGCATACATTTTCTCCATTTTTTGGTTCCAAGGTAGAGGAAAGAGACCCGGAGCTTTATGTTGCACCCATCATTGAGACTGAGATTAGAGTAGCATCCGTTACCTATTTTTTTAAAAATCCTCACATGGTTAAAATTAAACGTTAAACGGCAATTTGTGAATGAGGTTCTAAAAGTGGAACAATAAGCAGGACTATTCTGTTGTTTCCATGGTGACTGCTCCATTTTAGAAGATTGCTCCATATTTGCTGTTTATGTATAATTCCCTTTTTGTGCAGTCACTGATTCTATGTCTTCATGTCTGAGCAGCGGATCAAAGTGTTGGCATTCACACAGCCGTCTCCGCACAGTCAGACAAGATGGCGGAATGTGGAAATACACCTATGAAAAGCTCCGGAAATAACAAGCACAAAAGAAAAGGTGGAGTATTATTCTCCTCAGCTGCTACTCAACTATTTCTTTATCCATATATTTACATCTATAAGGTGCTGTCCATTAAATTCAAAACATATTCCTTTAGCATCACTGTTCTGATCCAGAGTAAGGCAAATCTCTGTGTAAATGAATATATGTTTTGTAAAGCTGGTATCTAAGCAATGTTCAATATCAAGATAAATGACAGGGGAACACTGAGCTTTGCATTGATCTATGTTAATGGCCGTTATATTACTGCATTTGGCTGGTTTACAAAATATTATTAAATTAGCATTTTGTTTTTCAAGTACATGAATTATTTTACCTAATTGCATGTTCTTCAGTGTTCACCTCATTCAGTACAAAGACTGAGCAGGTCACAACAGCTATCACTCACCACCTGTAATTGTTGTAGGAGCAAAGAGGAAACAAAAGCCTGTTGCACAGCCAGGGGCATGGGTGAGCAAGCTGCATCTGGCTGATAATGGGATTGATGCAAAGGGGAAAGAAGGAGACATCGGGGTGCTTGTGTTCACCCAATTACTGTGCTGGTGAGTATGCTAAACAGTGTTTCTGTTCTACTAATGATGGTACAAATATATCCCAGCATGCTTAGTCATGTCTATAAGAGAAACACTTATTGTGCTAGTAAGTATGTCCATAAAGTGTGATCATTATCCTATTTACATTGTCTATTATACAGTAAGGGAAAAAAGTATTTGATCCCCTTGCTGATTTGTAATGTTTGCCCACTGACAAAGAAATGATTAGTCTATAATTTTAATGGTAGGTGTACTTAACAGGGAGAGACAGAATAACAAAAAAATCCAGAAAAACGCATGTCAAAAACGTTTGATTTGCATGTCAATGAGTGAAATAAGTATTTGACCATATTATGGAGACAGTAGTGGGAAGGTAATTCTATTATAGAAATGGCCTATGATCTATCTCAAGCTCATGGATCCACCATGTACAAGTGGACTGTATCACTAAATTAAAAACATTGTTTTTACTTTGCATCCAGAGAATAAAAGTATCTATATACTGTGTTTGCAAAACTGCACGTTTCCCATTGAAACCAGTTCATTGCATATCAGGCCACAGGTGATGTCATAAACAGGAGACCCCACAGACATATTTAAAACACATATTTTCTGCTAATTTAGTTATGTGCTTGCTGTCTTGCCAACACAATGTATAGTTCATTTTCAATCTTTTTTTTATTTTTATTCTGTACATACACAGAGTAAAAACAATGTTTAGCTGATACTGTTCCTTTAAATAATGTACTAAACCTGTGTGTGGTGTTGTTTGTATTGCAATCCATTAAACTGTGCAGACAAATCTATGATAGAAATAGAAGTAAAAGGAAATTAATGTTTGTCTATCATGTGACTATAACGCTTCACTGTTCATTCTTATTCAGTCTTATCCGCTACTCCAAGCAGCTCTCTGAGCTCAACCTGGATAACAACTACCTGGGTGACCTTCCAGCCAGTGACATCTTGGAAGCCTTGACTGAAAGGAATAAAGGTATTTGTATCACCTCATTGCAGTCACATATCCAGCAATCCAGCAAGGCGTAAGGAACACATATTATTCCTGTTTGTGCCCTCACCCACACTGGTTCGTGTTTAATGCAGCTTGTGCACTAATTTCACTATTGGAATGGTTTCTCTGTATGTCGCTGCTTCACTGAGGATTATGTATCTGCTGTAATAGTGGTACCATCTGCAGGAATCTTCTTTTGGTTTCTATGGCGATTGTGCCAGTGCTACCTATTTCCCCATCATTCATTTTTATATCTTTAAATAAAACCTGAGCCAGCAATACAAGATTTGAAAGTACCACAGGTATCTGGTTTACTAGTGGGTTACCATACTTGAACAGCCCCCTTTTTCTGCAAGTAATCATTTAACCCCTTGCCGACTGTGGATATGCCAGGCACATATGAGGACAATGAATGTGCCTGGCATGTCATGCAGAAACCATTGCAGTCGGCTGATGCCCCCTCCTACGCATGCACGGTGACAGCCAACAACAGTAACCACATGTGTTTAGTTCTAGTCCTCTGCAAAAAAACAAAAAAAAAAGAAATCAATTTATTTATGGTACAAATTACTTAATTGGATTTTTATATTATATGTCCTAGTAACATTAAGGCACAAAGGTTCACCTGGGTACATGTGCCCACATGTAATGTGAATGGCATGCATTACAGATACATAGCTCATTGCCAGTGATAACAGCAATATGTTACACATCATTATATTTCATGTGATAATTATATTTTGTCTCCTTGCAGGAAAACTTCCACAATTAAAAATAAGGGTTACTGCTCAACTTCCTTTGACTATCTTTAAAGCCATCTTAAAACAAAGTGGCAAACTTAAAGTCTCAAAAAAGAAGAGGAAAAAGAAGGTATTTTTCTTATAAAGCATACTTTTAGCAAAATCTATGTGGAAATTACTATTTTTATTATCAAGATAATAACTCTGAACATAGCCTGGACTAAACTCCCATTTTAGATAAATTGTATGTTTATTGCAACTGTGTACTAAGAAATTAAACCTTATCTTGCCACTGTCAGCGCAATCTCAGCCAATCAAAACAGGGTTTGCCGCTAACGTCTGATCGACTAGTGCAGAGAGAGAGAGACCCTAGTTTTTACATTTCACCAACAGAAGAAGCATGGTGGCTGCCAGGCCAGAGGATAAACTGGCAGATGCCTTATATTTGAATCTATACTAGATCCTGTATTGCCTTACAATTTATTTAAGCATCTGGCCCTGGAAGTGTGCTTTCACAGGCCTGGTGCACTCCAGATGTAGCTAATTGATGTTGTTTTCATGCACATACATTGTATTCAGAATGAAGGATATCTTTAGAGATATTGTCTAAATAGTGCATATTTAATGTCCTGTAAACTGCTATTTTTACTCTGTGTCTCACTTACAAAGTGACAAAAAGTTCAAATAGTAGACAAACATAATTTCTAAGCTTTGTTCTCTGTTCTGACAATTTAATTAAAAATATGATTTGATTTTTACAGAAAGGTTGATGTAAACAAGCTGCATCCCGTAGATTATATGGATATGGAACAATACCAAAGATTTCACAGAAGAATGAAACATATCAATTCCAGATAACTGGAAGAAAAAGTATTATAGGATGATTATTTTATTTTTGGAGAGTGTCATGATTTTTAAATTAAAGGAAAAATCCATTATTTGGTCCTACTTTTTTTCTAGCACCTGACCTTTATCATATTACAGTGTCTCTCATTTTTTGAGGTCTCAGGAACGGCCCTTTAGCTGCTATCTAGCTGCTCTCACCTTCTTCCTTTACCCTACTGGCACTGGTCTATATCCGCTTCCTTATGGATAACGATTTTTGTAATAGGTGATACCTTTCACTGTGTCTGCGAAACATCTAATCAGGGAGTGGCGTCACCGCAATCAGGGGACGACCGGAAATGAGCGCAAAGGGGCATGCACTCTCAAACTTGGCTCAATTACTTATTTTCATTTCTAAATGCTGGATGAATAAGCTAGGCAGCCATCTCCCTAAGATGATCCTCTGGCTGGGATCAATACTTTGTGATAGAAAGCACCAAGGTCAAGCACGCTCCTTAGTTTGGCCTTCCACACAGTCCCCATAGACATACACGTGTGTGAGAGTCCTTCCCTGTCTCTACATTCAAAGCCTTTCACCCTCTCTGTATTTTGGGATCGGAAGTAGAGAAGGGCCAATGGAAACTGGGTACAAATGCATTCAGAGCATGCAAAGTGAAGCCCGGTAGTATGTAGGATGGACATACGCAGGCACAATCCAATAAATTAATCATGGTAGGTCCTATGAGATCTCCACCCTGATTAATGAAGTGTATTATGTCTGTGCGTATATGCATCCTACAGATTGTTGGGTTGCACTTTGCATGCTCTTTCAAATATGTGTCCCTGAAAACGTGGCCAATGTAGGCAACTATGATATACATAATAAAGGCTGTCAAGGTTAGATTCAGGTAGATATATGCAATTGACTGTCGGGCCTAGTATGAGGCTAAACTGACTTAAGGTATATGCTAGTTTATCCTGTGATCGGCAGCCATGATGCTTTTCTGGGTAGAATGATGCTCCCGCTGACAGTCTATCACTGCTAGTGCAATGTGAGACCTTTGCTTTCTCATGCCACCAAAAGAGGGGCATTCAAAAATTGTTGGTAGCTTTAAAAAAAAAATGAAGTTGTCTCTCTGCACTAGTATAGATTGTCAGACCTGACAGACCCACTGAGATGCTGTGATTGACACTTGAAGAGCATGCAGACACTCAGAGAAAACACGTGTGTATCTGTGAACTTCTGCCACAGGCGAATCAGGATGGCGGGGGCGGAGCTTGGGAGTTCGAGTGTCAGTTCTACCGCTCATACGCGGTAGCATTAGGGTTGCAACCTGGCCGGTATTTTACCGGCAGGCCGGTGAAAAATTGGCTTCAGGCCAATGTTAAGTCTATGGAGACAGTACCAAGGTCGGTATTTTTCTGAAGAAAAGGTGGCAACCCTAGGTAGCATGGTCACACTTCACTGGCAGCACTACTGCGCATGAGCATTATGTTATTGGGACAGCAGGATTGTACTGCTGAGCTTGGCAGGACAGCAGGGCAGAGTCTCCAAATCGGGATTGAATGTGTTTGCTGCAGCCGCCCACTTCTCCAACATGGCAACCGATTCTTCCAAGATGGTGGCAGACACGCACATCTGTCTCCATTACAGTGACCTCATCACAGTTTTATTCAAGGACGACTATCAATAATACGTTCTTTTATAATTCGGCTTTTGTTACAATTTATACTGATACAGAGGGGAAAACCAATTACAACCTAATGAACACACTGGTAATTGACAAGGAATGACGCAGTAAGGCAGATGGCCAGCAGGGGTCTCTCTTTCATAACGCTATACGTGAAATGAATCTGCCAGTCTTGTTGCAGTGCACCACCTGTTGGTTATTTCCTAGCAATACATTCCCGTTGTTGGCGGAATAGTCTGCATTGTACGCTGATTGGCTGCTTTGCTCGTGTAGGTCCAAAAGCTTTCAGTGGGTTGGCCTCTCCCTCGCAATACTCGTTGCTGATTGGTCCATATTGTAGGCCGCCATTGGCCGTTGATCGTAAGGCCTTCTCTCTGGTAATGTCAGCTGTGTAGTAGTGAAGAGGCCCCGCCAGCAACATGTTTTCGCTGAAGAAATGGAACGCAGTGGCGATGTGGAGCTGGGACGTGGAGTGCGATACCTGCGCCATCTGCAGGGTCCAGGTCATGGGTGAGAGACACAGGAACTTACCACAGGGGAGGGGTGGAAACCAGAAAGGAATGGAAAATACCGAGATATATATATATATATATATATATAGATTTATTAATATATAGATTTGTCAGTACGTTTTTCTTTTTTTTTTTACAATATAGTTTATATATAAAACATGATCATATCATAATATATAATTACTATCAGTGGTTATAGCCAATATCAAGCCGAAACTGACCGGTATCTTATGTGTGTAATAATGTAATTGAGCATGCTGGGAAATGTAGTCCATAGGAATTGATGCTGGAAAATTCATCGGCCACATATTCCTTAATTCTGTACAATGGGTAAATGAAACATGCAAGTATTTGGTGACAACAAATTAGGACAAACATGTCAGGCTCTCCTACTACTGGTATAGGGGACTATTCACTAAAACTGAACTGACAAGTCAACTACAAAGATCAGACATTACCAACCCAGTTGGAAAATGTATCCAAATTGTCTTTCTTTCCAGCTCTGCTATTGAAGGGGCTCTGTCACCTCATTGTATACAGCTATTACATTAATAAAATGATTAACATTTTTTTTTTTTTTTATATACTGACACTTTCAACTACAGGTATGCAACCCCTGCTAAAAAAAACAAACAAAAAACGCTTCCAACATTTTTTTTAAAGTGCTGAAAACAACATCATTTATTATACATGAGCCCACTTGGAAATAGAACAACCCAAAAAGTTCTCTGCCCACATGTGTCTGGAATTCACATTACTCTAGGCACAGACTGCGATTGCACTGCTATCCCTGTATGCACCTTTTTTATACATAACCCCCATTTCATCTAACCAATTTAGGACAAACCTGATGAGTTCCCCCTCCTTCATGTGCTTACCAGGCACAATGTATAGCTAAATTGGTGAGAAAATGTTCACTTCACCTTTTTAGCGAATAAGCCCCATAGGCGTTGAGCTGTCCCAGAAACATCTGGAAGGAAATCTACATTGCCATATGTGTAATTCATTTTTTTAAAAGAGCATTCATCATGCAAATACTACATGCTGTCAGTATGTCACTTTAAAGAGGATCACTTTTAATCTATACTTTGTGCTGGGCAAACTGCTCGTTACAGTAGTGTATTGGAGATATGTGATGTGGATTTAAACTTTAAAAAATAAATTTTAAATTTTAAAGCATAACTAAACTTTTCTTTTTTTTTTTTCTTTCTTTTAAACCCTTGCTTCCTTTTAACAAGGCAAGGTTTAAAAAAAAAAAATGTCTTGGGGGTCTGCAGTAAACCTGGCATGTTTCTTAATAGATACATAGAATGTGTTGGCAGATAAGAATCATTTGGCCCATCTTGTCTGCCCAATGTTCTAAATACTTTTATTAGTCCCTGACCTTATCTTATATCTAGGTTAGCCTTGTGCCTATCCCATGAATGTTTAAACTTCATCGCTGTGTTTACCTCTACCACTTGGTTGTTTCAGCTGTGTCTCACCAGACTAGGCTTCCTGCCTCCCATGGAAACTCCTATCACAAGTACACGCAAGTTTATCCTCACACTAGGGACAATGAACTAGTCACTTCTATATTACAAATGAAAAATAAAGTTAGGTGTGCGCAATGAAGATTTTTGGATGGGATATTATTTATTTAAATAGCGCCAACAATTTACGTAGCTCTAGGTACAGAGCATAGAAGGGAACTAAATACTAAGTTAGACAAACTAGAACAGACTGGTACATGAGGTAGAGAACCCTGCTTGCAAGCTTGCAATCTAGAGGGAATGGAGTACATGAAACGCATAAGGGAGTGAAGAGGGCAGAGGGATTGAAGTTGTAGTAACAGTAGTGTGGATGGGTGGCACTAGGTGGGATAGCCCAAAGATGAACCGTGTGTGTTCCAGCTAGGTGGGAACTACTAGAGGTAAAGTGACCGGTATTCTAGTGGGTTGGGTAGGAAGCTTAAAGATATAACATCATCTAAGTATTTTCTGTCCGTTTCACTACTAAATGTGTAGATTAAATTGCAAACCCTACATAAAAGGATGAAGTTGTGAATGACTGAGACACTTTTATATAAATTATGTGATCAAACCATGATATAACTGAGCTTACTTTTTTAATACAGGCACAACTAAATACATCTAGTAGGTGTCCCCAATTTTTCATTTGCTGTCTCTGGAGAAACTGATCTTCAATAATGAGAGATAAAATACAAGACAATAGTCAGTGTGAGTTTCATTTTATGTACAGTACATCAGCACATAAAACAGAGAAACAGATGACATGCACTTCTTTAATATATTCATATTTCCAGCTGTCCAATATGGAGCATCTAGGGTGATCAGGTCATTTACTGTTGCTCTGTGCTCCCACAGTGAAGAACCGTTATTTCCATATTACATTGATGGATATACTGTAAAAAAAAAGTTTGTTTCAGTGTGAGAAACACATAGATGGAAGGCCCAGCTGCATGCAGTCTGTGTATGTAACAGTCCATCGTACTGAGCACTCTACAATAAATACCTTATGTGTCTTTAATAGAAACCCAAGGTCATTTTTACAAAGTTTAGCAACAGTTTACAGGAAAGTTATTTAATTGTTGCTGGTGTGTTTATTTTCAGATGCCTGCCTGCGCTGTCAAGCTGAGAACAAGCAGGAAGATTGTGTGGGTATGTTAATAACATTACTGTTAGCTTTACATCAAATGCCTCCAAGGTGCCCTGATTTTGGGGCAGATCCTCTTGGTCTCTTTTTGGTCTAATCATGGCACTGGACTAAACGAGTGAATACTTGGTTTCTCCCATACAGAAAAGCTATGCCCCCTAGTGTCCTACCTCCACCATCTTGAATGTTGCAATTTTGTGCAGTATTTCCAATTCATTTATTTAAGATGCCAGAGGTCCTTGTAAAAAGATTTAAAAAACCCCTCTATACAATGTTTTAAGGTAACTTCTGTGTGAGCTAAATAGACTCAACATCTTATTGTGTAGAAAATGTAAAAAAGTTCTATACATTGTGTTGGCAAAGTTGCATGCAAATGCATAAATTAAGAAGAAAATGGTTCAAATGTGTCTATTGCTTATAACATCAACGTGGGCGTGATATGCAAATTACACATTTCTCAAGGAATAGGATTCAATTTGCATATCAAAGAGGTGATGTCACAGATGTGAGATACACGTGCATGGTTTTGTTTTTTTAAATTGCCCTAACTTATGCATTTATTATCTAAATGGAGTTAGTCTCACTTAGAATTATATAAAACCTACCTTTTATTGTATACTTATAAAATATTACAAAATAGTGATAATCAAATGTGTCCTGTGTGAAATGTGATTGAAAAAAATAAACCCACTTATGTCAAGTCTGAGTTTAATCTATTGCCACTGTAATGTATTTGAAGGCAGGACATAAGCTTACACAGGCAAGTATTTTATAATGTATGACAATGAATCCTCCAGAATAAATTGGAATTGTAACTCATGGACTTAGATTGGTTCTTCTACCTGTGCTAATTATAAAAGCAATAAAAGATACACATCCCTTTTTTATATCACAACAGAGCGGTTGTGTGTTTGTGTGTGCACGCACGGTGTCCCTAGTCCTCATTGCACTTATTACTCTTCACAAATCCAGTTGCTATGATTTGTTATCAAGAGATTTATTCCCTGTTTAAAATGAAACCATGTCCTTTTTTACCATCTCCACAAGCTCTACTAGTTCATTTACATGATTTGTACATTTACTTACAATTTTGCTAACACATTGTATACAAATATTACCTTAATTGTTTATTCTCTGCTTATACTGTGAATGTAATGCTGAGGTTGACAGAATCCCCTTTGGCACATCGTTCAGATGCAGTCTTCTGGAAGTCAAACAATGACTTCCAGGCTGCCATGATGGGTGAACACACCTCCAACCAGAGAGTCGATGGTCATCTCTTCCCCACTTACTTGCTGTGTTGCACGTGATTGAAATGTGCAAACACCAATCAGCAAGAACGACCATTGTCTCTGTGCTGTCACGGAGCTATGCTCTTTGTTTTATTCACTAAATTCCCCACTGCTCCCTTTCCCAGCTGACATAACATTTGATAATATTGTTAACGTGTCGACCTCCCCAGATTTTGTGTTAGCAGAGTTCAGTGTTGCATGGTTAATGCTTTGACGAGCATTCAAGTTCTGAGTGGTTAACATGGTAGCTATGGGCTTAGTAACTAAATCACTCTTTAATTTCCTTATCTTGTAATGACATATTAGCTCATTATAAAACGGGTTAAAATCTTTTTCCTTTTTTTTTTTTTCCTCCTCTTCTGCTTTCATGCCGTCGTCACCCACCCTTGTTTCATTTTATCCTTTTTTTTTAAATCTCCTCTACGTAGCATTGGTCTCCATTTTAACTCCTCCTCACTGCTATTAGTGCCTCTCCTAGGAGACTCTCATCTAAGTATGCCAATGCTGGAGTGTAATTAATGCATGTTTTGGAGGCACTTACCCACAAATACAAACATTAAAAATGAAAGGCTTTATACACCATTGCACATTATGATGCTGGTTTTAAGACCTATAATTTGTTCCTGGTACTAGACATTCTGGGAGTTTGTTAAAGCAGCAGATACACCTACAGTATAGGCAGTAGACGCAGATCAACCTATTGAAATATATATTTAAGTGCTGCAGCTTGTAAAGTAAGAAATAAAAAATGATTATTTAAAAAAAAAATAAACTTATTAGTTTTTCCTCAACTATAATCTCCTAAAAAAACCTAACTAAAGTTTTTATGGTTATTGCTGTTGCTATAGCAACCGCCCTGTTTATCTTCCCAAATCCTGCTTCTTGCATTACCTCCTGTGTCCTCCCTCTCACGGATGTCACTTAAATTGGAGGCCTCAATGAAAATATTTTCAGTGTAAATTTACAGGAGTTTTAAAGTGAATGTATGTGATATATATATACATAACTAATATATGAAAAATAAGCTAGCTGGAGCTGCCCCTTTCAAGACATGACTTTCTTTGCAATAAAGTTATGTTAAATCTGGCACTAAAAAAAGTTTTGCAGGACTACATCTCCCCAACTCCTGTCAGCCTATTAGCTGAAAAAGCATTATGGGAGATGTAGTTTATCAGCAGCTGTAGGTTGCTTACCACTGACCTACAGTGTGAGGGGAAATAGTGAGCACGGACAAGTCGGAGTGTACTGCCACACACTGAGAATGATTAAAATACAGGCAGTGGATGCAGCACACCGGTATTCTTGCAGGCTTGGAGAGGTAAATATTATACAGCATTCAAAGTTGGTCATGCTTAATGCAACATGTTAAATGAAATGTTTTGGTACAAGGTGGGTCATATTACAAGGTTATCCTTTCTGCTGATTGGCTTTAGATGTGTATGATTTTGTGTTCCATTATCCCAGGATAACACATGTGTTTTGCTCTGTTACAGTGGTGTGGGGAGAATGTAACCACTCATTCCACAACTGTTGCATGTCCCTGTGGGTGAAACAGAACAACAGATGCCCGTTGTGCCAACAGGACTGGGTGGTACAGAGAATAGGGAAATGATTCATGGCGGATCATCTGGACATCAGCAGAATGTCGTTGTCGCTCGGAGGGGATCGGTTCTGTGAAGCAGCTTTTTGTTAAGTTACAAAAAAAATAAAACAAAAAGTGAAAAACCTCTGGCACCAAAAAAGATTAATTTATGATCAGGCTGCTATTACCATCTACAGCTGTGACATATCAAAAATCATAATAATGTCAAGTACCAAATAACATGTAATTTACATCAATAACTTGTAATGTTACCAGTTCACCCTAACTCCTGTAGTGTTTAACTTCCTTCCTATTAGTTGTCATACACATCGACATAAATAAAAATGGAATCTTTATAAAATGACAGTCAGTAAAGACGCTCCATACTAATGGACCAGACTCTTCAGCAATGTGAATGCAGGAGCAGAGCAGTTGGACTGTTTTGTGTGTGTTACTGAGATTGTTTTGCAAGTAACCAGCAGCCTGTCTTGTAAAAGTAACTCCTACATTAACTAAGAAAGCTTGGAATGCTGACCAATAAATTCACCACCTAAATGCATTTGATCAAGACCTATTGATAACCCTCATCATCGCCATTGTAAGGAGTCTTTCCAATCTGTGCCATTTGACAATGAATGGGAAGGAAGCACAATAACGGGACATGTATTAAAACGGACTATGTTATTAAAGTTGGATGAAATGGTTACATTGGTTATTTACACTGTTATTGTTACTAATTACACATTTGTTGCTTGACACAATTTTGTTTTCTTTTGTTTGGTCCTGGCTATTTGTGTATGACCTGGTTTGCATGTTTACAGGCATGGTTCACATCAGCGGCTTATTAAAAAACCTGGTGAACAGAAGTCTCAAGATACCAGAGTAAACTGACTGACTGTTGAAAAACTTCTCTGCTGCTGGAATGTGCTCTCCTGTAGTGAAAAGGTTAATGATCAATGATATAGATCTGTTATTTCCCCTTTGCCCCTGCATATATATGCAGATTATGAGGGGGCTTTGTGTTTGAATAAATTTATTTGATATTTTGGGAGGCCCTGACCTTTTATGTTATACTTCATCTGTTTGCAGAGAATGGTCTTACATGTACAAAGTTTTATGACCTGAATGTGTGGAAACCCTATGTAAATGGATCCACATTTTTAAACCTAAAAATCATTGGCACTTTGGCTGTTTAATACCTTTAGAAGGACAATCTGAGCATGTTTCGATATTGAAGGTTGAAATAATTAGGATAATATGTAACTGACCTTTTTTTTTTTTTCACTGTGCCACAACTTCTAAACACAGAATTTAAACTGCCACTAAACTTGTTTTTTCCCCCTCCCCTTGTGCAATAGTCATTGTCCATAGTATGTCCTTTCCAGTTTATCCTCTGACTAGTAGCCATGATCTCACTCTGGCTTTCGCCAACAGTCTTTCATTGCTAGTGCAGTGAGACCTTTTTTTTCACATGTCACCAACAGAGGGGTGTGCCTGCATCAGATGAGCTCTGTCTCAGTAATGTATCTGCGTACATGTTGGGTTTACTCAAAACCTGTTGCAACAGACTCATAACTGTTACTTCTTTTAGTAAAGAAAAAGTTAAAATAAACTTTTAGTGCCAATTTAAATGGCTACAGTCGTTACAATTGTAATATGTATTTTTAGGGAGTGAGGTTCATATTTAATTGACTTTTTTTCCCCCCAAAATGAATTCATCTACCCCTATTTGAAAAGTTTGTAACTATGAAAGTCATACAGTAAAGTTTGTGCTCATTCTAATGCCATGTAGCGGATTCAAACCTATTCGCAGGTTTATCAATTCTTGGTTCTTTTCACTCCCTGCTGCTCATATCTAAGTTTGTTTAGCCAAAATTGTGACTTATTTGCAGTATACTGGTGATTTAACACAACCTATTTATTGAAACAAAACAACAAACAATCCTACTTGTAGAGCTTGACAAATATTTGCAGACTTTAGAAGACCAATTCAGGAGCCAGCTTACTTATATTTAGAAGTCAGGTACATGCTATTTCTTTATTTTTAGGAGCTCGTGGGATTTAAACCCTGGTTATGTGAAGTGAGAGATTCATCTATTAATTTAAACTCTGTGATTGGCTCACGCCCAGCTATCTCTAGTTCTGCAGTATCCTGGTGTCTTGTGGTGCCCTGTACATGTTTTTAGCTTTCCCTCCATGTTGTACTTTATGCTCCCTACCTCATTCCTTGCTCTATGTAATCGGCAGCTATAGATAGCAAAGCAAAAGCTCCTTACAGCAGAGAAACCTCTTACCAGTCACTTTCCACAAATGGTACAAGGAAAGGGTCTTAATGAAAATCCCTCAGTAGTATTTAATGCTAAACCAGTGGCCGGCCCCTCTGTCACAGTGTCTACACAGGGAAGGAGATAGAGAGGGGAGAAGTCACCAGTCCTGTGACCTCTGTCCCAGCTGAGTGTTCTTCCTTTGCTGCAACAGTTAAGTCTCTGGGACAGCCATGTGTGACATGGGAGGACTAGATAATCTGATAGCTAACACAGCCTATTTGCAGGCCAGGAAGAGCAGTGAAGGAGATCTGAGAGAGCTGCAGAAAAGGCGTAAGAGCCTGTCTTTGCCCCCTACTGATATCTGTCGCAAGGAAATAGTAAATAATATTACCTTGGACTATAATAGCATCTGCATTCAGCAGCCAATTGGCCGACGGCTATTCAGAGACTTTTTGGCCACAGTGCCAGAATACCAGGTGGCCCAAAACTTCTTGGAAGAAGTCAATGAATGGGAACTGGAAGAGGAATCCTCCAAAGAAAAGTTGCTAGAAAAGGTTGTGACCAAGAGGTTCAAAGAAGAATCAGAGGAACAGCTGCCTTTTCTGAGCTCGGATCTGTCTGGTCGTCTCCGCCTTGCCCAAGGGAAAGAGAAACAGGAGCTTATTCTGCTAGCAAAGGAAGAGACAAATGCCTTCCTCATGGATGCACCATTCCAAGACTTCCAGAACAGCCTCTTCTATGATCGCTTCCTTCAATGGAAAGCATTTGAGAGGCAGCCAATCACTCATAAATACTTCTATGAGTTCAGGGTGCTGGGAAAGGGCGGCTTTGGAGAGGTAAAAGTATTTTTTTTGTGTCATTTTGTTTATTATTGCCTAGAGCCAGCATGTAACATTGAGATAACTGAAAGCTGCCATAATTAACCACTGCAACAGACACCAATTCCACTGGCAGTAGTAAATGTTACATGGTAAATTGATGCTAGAATGCCCATGATGTTCATTACAGTGTACAGGGCAGTGATGGCAAACGTTTTTAAGCCTGAGTGCCCATTGTTCTGCAGGAACCAAGTTAAGGATCTCACAGTGCCATTTTCCCTACATTTCCCTGTACCATTTCCTTTGCTCCTTTTAGTTTACCCTTCTCTCTGTTAGTGTTCCGTTTCCTTTTGTTGCTCCAGCTCAATATCCCCCATGTACTCCAAATACCTCCATTTTTGATGATGGTGACAATGCACTCAGAGGCTAAGTGCCACCTCAGGCTCCTGAGTGCCATAGGTCTTCAGCTGGGCAAATTTGTCATGAACCTCTCAGGGCTATTATAAAGCTTGGACCTGGCAAGCTATGTACTAAACATGAATTAAGGTCAGATTAACCTTTAATTTCACAGATTTAACTATTGTGCAGGGACAAACCTGAGGAGATTTCTTTGCAAGAACAGGAATAGAAGAGGCCCTGTCAAATGCATTGTTACATCTTCAAAAATATAACAGCAAATATATCTGCACCTTACTTTTAGTTATGGTTGCCACCTGGCCGGTATTTTACCGGCAGGCTGGTAAAAACATTGGCTTGACCCAGTGTTAAGTCTATGGATTTAGTAGCATGGCTGGTATTTTTCTGTAGAAAAGGTGGCAACCCTACTTTTAGTGATTCGCCCCCATGGTTTTGCTTCATGTTGCACGTTGAGGTTCAACATTAATTCCATGAGTTAATTATATTCAGCTGGAACTTGGATGGTAACAAGGGCATTTGGACACTTGCTTGGAAAATGGTTGAGAAACACTGAGGTGTGTTCTCTAAACAGGCATGTGTTAAGATAATGTGTTGTATAGTTGCAGACTGAATTTATGTATTGCATTGTGTGAATTTCGGTCACTCCAGTGGTGAGCTATATAACATATGCCAGTTAAGGAGTGCTGTCCAAATGCTAGTATTTTGTGTCCCTAAACAGGCATGTGATAAGGGAATAGCACTAAAACAAAATCTGTCCAGAATAGCAAAGTTAAAAAAAAGCTATTAATGCCTAAAAAATGTATATTCCCTTCTCAGTTCACCAACATTCTAATATATTTTTTTGGTGTAGTTACTATTTGGAATAAAAATCCATAGAATCCCCATGCCCTATGCAACACTTGTGTAATGACAGGTAAACTGGTTGGCCCAAAATGTGTTCAAATATTTTTATCTATATAATTTTTTAGACCATTTTTATATAACTAAAGCCAATCCTTTGGCTGCCTGACTGGCAGTCCAATCCACAGCTGGCTTAATAGATAGCTGAAATCCTTTTGTATTTAAACCACCGTTAGGAAGATGTGGATCGTGTGAATCTCCACTTTGGTTTACGTGTATGTCTGGTGTACCCAGCACCATCTTAAGATTCCCACATACTATCTGGAAAAGAAGTCTAAACAATGTGTGGGCTGTTCGATAGGCCTCAATACACGGCCTGCTTCGCTACATAACATTATTTAACATCCAACATCCCACACTGCAAACCATTTCTCATGAACAAGATGTATCACAATTCCTGAGAGCAAGAAAACCAATAATACAGACTAGTACGTCCTTGTGGAATTTACACAGCAGCCAAGAAGTAGAGGCTGGAGCTGGGGGAATCATGGGATAAAATAATTGGGAGGATGAAAGGGGAGTGATAAGGCTTTCAAAAATGAGCTAGTCAGTGTGGAAATGTGCCTGTTTTAGAGGTTTTAGGACCTTTGCAGAAACCACTGAGGTCAGGCACGGAAAGGTCACAACAGAAAGGGGATTGGAAGCAGGAGATCATTAATAGAAGAGCTCAGGTTAATGACCTCTATTACTTACTTCCCTTTGACATCTGTATTTTGGTAGTGTGAAGTCAGCTAGCGTGCTCCTTAGTAAATACTATGAGATCCGGGGTTAATACATGGGAGGTCCCAGAAACTAACATTTTTGTCTCTGATAATTAACACAATTAATTCCATCGACAAAATGAAATATGAATGTGGTAGGTTTCCTAACAGCTCATATAACCGATTGTTTATAGCACTGTATACATGCTACAAATCTACTCTAGGCTATGGGGAGAGTTTAACTGAAAATCAAATTATAGAGGAACAACTTAATGCCTTGTTACAAGATGTATATACATCAATACACATCCTGTGTCAACGGAATTCCAATACAACCAACCGACTTATGTTATACTTACAATAAATAATCTCTACTATGGTCCTTGTGTGCACTCCTGTTTTTTACATTTCATACAACCGAGTCAGAGGTCCGATTTCAGGCAACAATTGGCCTGTCCATTATATGATTCAAAAGTTGAGTGCCACTTAAATAGTAGTCACATTCAATACAGACCGGCTTAATGCAACAGGATGGAATATAGTGGTAGCACGTTCATGGACACTTGAAGGGTTGCCATCTTCACTCCCAAAAAAAAATATACAGTGAGTTGGTGATGCTAGGTATTCATTCCTTAAATACTGTGCTTGTCGAGTGAGCTGCTCCTTGCTTCTGTCACAAGGCTTACTCTCCAGGCAGGTTGTGGTGAAGTATGGGTAGATGTCTAATAGGAATGTAGCTATTGAGTAAGGTTCTATACTTTCAACAAGTCTTCTTTTTATATTTGTTTTGAAGGACACTAGAGGAATAGGGAACTTTTAAAAGATGCACACTCAAAGGCTGTATTGGGTAGAATAAAGATTATATCTTACCGACTACAGCCCCGGAGTGTGCGTGTCCTGGAATAAAATGGCCATGTGGTCATCATACCTAAAGGGCATTCAATAGGAAATATTTATCTTGAAGGGTATAGATAGAGGGTATAAGTTTTTGTATGGTGGTTGGAAGGGAATGAAGCTGGATGCGCAAAAAAGAATGTTTACAACTGGGCGATAATAAATGTAGAAACAAATTCTTTGCACCACAATAATATATCTCCTGCTGAACCTGAGCTATATAGTGAGGATATTAACATCAGAATATGGAGATTGAATGCGAGCAAGGAAAGGGCAAAGTGTCAGTAATGTCACTAAGACTATGAGCTTGTCGAATAAGATTAATGGATTGCACCATTGACCAGGGAGTCTACATTTACATCAGTGAGATGGAGAACAAAATATACCTCTTTATCCGGGAGGCTGATTTTCGATGGATGAGCAGACATTGAGCTGGAGACCAACACATTTATCGCAAAGCAATTACATTAGGTTGGAAAATGAAGCCATATTTGATCCTAAAATCTTTAACTTCTATCCTTACCAGCAGTAATAGCTCCATGTTTAGTGCGCTGAAACATATGCCTTCTCTAATAAGTTATTTGTGCAATTTGACTCACTTGGAAAAGATAGGTCACCTTGGATCAGCATCGCGACTAGCTGGTGCTACTTACTAATTAAAAAATGATAGATTCATTAAGTCACAAATTAATATTCCTATGGTTCCTCGGCCCTACGCGGTTATTATCAGCATATTGCACAGTCTGTGTAGGAAATGAATGTCTTCGCCATGATGACTGAAGATACAGACGTGCTGCAAGGTGAAGGGGATCTATTTGGAATTACAGTACATCATAACAATTAAACAAGACTGAAAAAGCCTGCCTCCCCTCCTGCCCGCCACCCTTCTGCCTCCCCTCCTGCCCGCCACCCTTCTGCCTCCCCTCCAGTCTGCCACCCTTCTGCCTCCACTAATTCCCTTTAATCTTCTGTCCACAGTGATGATTCCCCACTGTGAAAAAGAGTCTCCCTGCTGGTAATCAGTCGGTTTTGGAGGTTGCCGAGTCCACTTTCAAGCAGTATTATATGTAACCGTCAAGGTTGAGATGAGGAGGCTGTGAAATAAAGCAGATTCATTGGCACAAGAGGCCAGGGACTGAGTAAATGTTGGCGTTATAGTCAGTTACATGTAAGAATCCAGGGTAGGCGTATGCATCAGTGTTATACAGCTATGAGATGACAATAAATTGACAGACTGGTCAGTACTACTGTATTTATTTACAAAGAATCAGCATATTCTGCCATATACAATGTGATGTGAAACATGCTGTGATTTTATGATGCTTCAAACAGCAGCATTGAAATCCGTGACTTAGTCTTCCATGCAGTATAACTGTTGCTTGTGTGGATTGGTGGCCTCAGTTAGGATTCAGTGATTGTGGAATGTCAGTGGATAGGGTAACACATTTGTAGGCAATCAGAAGTACAGATCATATATTATTGGGGTGCAGAGGCCTGCTTGACCCCTATAAGGGTTGGTGTCTGGGTGTAGCTGCACATCCCAGTAACAAAGGTGATGTGCAGGATTAATCAGACCAGAGTGAGCGATATGTAGGCATATAGTTGCACCCCAGGACAGCATGTGGCAACTTATGGCTGCATGGACATGAGCAGGCCTCTGTCTGGAAGAGGCAAATACCTAAAGCTCCCTCAACACCACTAATCACTAGAGACGAGCCCACAGGGACCAACAGTGAACAAATACATCTGATTAGGTAGTAAGGCCTCACCACTGCTCAACTTACTCATCTCACATGACCTTGATCACTCCTATGATTAAACTTCCTTGCATGAAGCTTTTGAGGTGATCTGTTGAGGGGTTTTATTTTTTTATCTGTAGTGTTGCCTGAGTTTCTTTCTATGTTTGCAGCAGTGAATCCATCTATTGGCTGGAGCCAATAACTGACCTCTTTGGCTGTGGGTAGTAAGAATTATGGGGGAATATTTAGCTTACATGCCCTTTTTTCAGTTGATGTTACAAAGTGTATAGTTAGTCCACTGGAGTGGGGTCAAGTAAATTGTTGACCATAACAAAATATCCCTAATATTTCTTTGATCTTCTTTTCATGAGTTTTTATTTGAATCATTTGATAGTTTGTGGTGGGAATATGTGATATTAAATATATTTGGTGTACTGTTACAGTAGATATCCTTAGGGCTTTGACAGATAGACACCAGCATTGATACACAATTTAATGATGTTTTATGGACCTTCAAAGACCATGTCACAAACACTGGTGACTTTATACATATATATATATATATTGCCTTTTCAACTTTAGGAGCTCCAAATATACAGCCATCTAAGGCAAATACTTGGCATGTTACATAGGTATTTACCATGTTAAATGTCTGATTGCACATTAACAAATCTCTATCCCCTAATTATTTTTAAGACTGAGAATCTACAGAATAAAACTGATCGATACACTGTGTTAGCAGAATTGCAAGGAAATGCATAAATTAGGAGAAACATGTTTTAAATGTGTCTGTTGGGTCTCCTGTTTATGACATCACCATGAAAATGACACATTTCCCTTTGAAAAATAGCTAATTTGCATATTGAGCCACAGGTGATGTCATAAGCAACACATTGGACATATTTCCTTCTAATTTAGGCATTTGCTTGCAATAATGTATAGATCTTTTTATTTTTTTTCAAATATTTGTTGACAGAATAAATAATGGTTAAGTCTTTTCTATTACAATAATCTTAAAATTTACAAAGAATCAAGTTAACCTCTGATTTTTTTGTTATGGCGTATTTTTTTTGTTTTGTTTTTTGCCTTTTCGCCATTTCTATCTAACAGGAAGAAATGAATGGCTCTTTTTGGGGGATTGACTTGCTTTTAACAGTTACTATTGCTTTCTGTACCATTGTTCTGCCAATGTTTATTCTCCAAGAAAATTTAACAGATTTCACAAACACACAATGAGATTATTCACTTGATTTTATTTGTGTATAAATATACAAATAAATGATATTGTTACATTATCAATGTTACAGGATTTATTTTACAATATATAATTATTTGTCAATATAGTTACATAGTGGTTTAGGTTGAAAAAAGACTTGCATCCATCAAGTTCAACCCTTTTCCTATCCCATAGGAAAAATCTATAGATACTATTAAATTCAAACGACATGAATCTTGACTTCAGATGGTGAGCTATACTAGCTTGATACTTCTTGAGAAGTAGTTCACATTTCTGATACTATTTCCTACAGAAACCCAAAGAGGCCATGTCATTTTTTTTTTGACATTTTTCTGACTTATTTTCTCAAGTTTTCTGTAATCTCCTGCAGCAATTTTTTTTTTTGTAAAATGATAATTATTACGGCAATCAGAACTTTAACACCAATAATAAAATGCATGAGCTATACGACAACAGGCAATTTCTACTCTAGGAATAATAATAAGCCAAGGCCATTATACAATATGTGTCTATTAATTGCCAAGATATTATATATATCTTACTGTGTTAAATTAGAATACCTAGTTTGGGAGGGATGAAGAAAGATGGAACTATTGTCACACGCACCTTTGTTTAAAGCTAACTCCCAACAAAGGTCAAGAGAGAGACTGATGGGTATTAGGCCCATTCTTTTGGCTTGTGCAATGTATGTCTGAACGCAAGGCATTAAAGAGCACATTTAAAGTGTCATTAAAACAGGGGAACAAGCTTGTTGGGACAATCATCTTTTTATGTAAGACACTGGTGGTCTTTATTTATTTATTTATTTTTTACTTACTGATACTTTCATGGAAACCTTTGGACACCCGCCATGATGTTTTAAAGTGAACCTGTCCCCTTTCCATTTGCAATTCACAGCCTCTGCAAGACTAGCGCTATATATTAATTAAATCTGCTGTATCGATCAATCAGTTGAACTCCTTTCACTGGATTGATATCCAATAATTAAGTGACTTTTAAAGGGATCCTTTCCTACCACAACTAGAGGACATAGTCTTAAATTAGAGGGGAAAAGATGTAAAAGTCATATCAGGAAGTATTACTTTACTGAGAGGGTAGTGGATGTATGGAATAGCCTTCCAGCAGAAGTGGTAGAGGTAAGCACAGTGAAGGAGTTTAAGCATGCGTGGGATAGGCACAAGGCTAGTCTAGATATAAGATAGGGAATGGGGGACTACAAAGTATTTAGAAAATTGGGCAGACTAGATGGACCGAATGGTTCTTATCTGACGACACATTCTATGTTTCTATGTCATGAGGCGTGCATACGCAGTACTGATCAAGGGAGGATTTCCCATAATCCTTTACTTAGATGGAAATCATAATATAGGAGATAGTACATGTTCTCATTTCTTAGCTGATTGATTGAAACATATTCTGTTTGTGCCCACAGGTGTGTGCCATTCAGGTGAAGAACACAGGACAGATGTACGCTTGTAAAAAACTGGACAAGAAACGTCTTAAAAAGAAGAATGGTGAGAAAATGGCTCTGCTTGAGAAGGAGATTCTAGAGAAAGTTCACAGTCCCTTCGTGGTATCCTTGGCCTACGCATATGAGACTAAGAGCCATCTGTGCCTGGTCATGAGCCTCATGAATGGAGGGGACCTCAAGTTTCACATCTACAATATTGGAGAAAAGGGCCTAGAAATGAAGAGGATCGTCTTCTACTGTGCCCAGATCTGCTGCGGCATTCTGCACCTTCACTCCCTTAAGATCCTCTACAGGGACATGAAGCCAGAAAATGTTCTCCTGGATGATGATGGTAACTGTCGTTTGTCAGACTTGGGACTGGCTGTGAAAGTCAAAGATGGGAAACCTATCAACCACAGGGTATGTACTGTGCTGTCAAACTGTGCCTGAGAGCAAGGAAGGAGAGGGGCCTGAGCTTGTTTCATTGTATAATAAGAACAAGTCTTAATTCCTTGGGATTTGGCCTTTGCTAAAGACCTTATGTGGCTATTTAATGTTAAAGGCAGATGGTAAGGAGATTTGCCAATTAACCATTTGAGAGCTACTTAACGATGAGTTTACATAATGTACGTAACAAGTACGCCTGGGCATTTGTATATGAGCTCGGACAAACAATTAGCGCACTTTTGGTTAAGCAAAGTTAAAATACTGGGAAATGTAAGAAAGTTGCACAGGTAATTCTGTAAATAAAAAAAAATGTATTGAATGGTGTCATATAAACACACCCAGGCACAATTCCTGTTATTTATAGTTTTAATAGCAAACATAATGGACCGAATGTGTTTAAAGGGACACTATTACATTGTTTCTATTCACCTGTTCAACTGTAAGGCAAGTCTAAATTGTTGCGAAATAGATTTTGGGTCAATATTACTGTCAAATTTCCTTAAAATTCCTTTAAATCTTCTTAGCTCTTGTACTCAACGAAGTCTTATCAGAAAGATCACTTTGCTTTTAAAGCGAGCGAATGAATCGGGCAGTAAGTTCTGTTTTTAAACCTCTGCAAGATGAAAGCCATAAATTAAGATTCTGAACTACTTTTATTTTTAGTAAGATTAAAAGCGATAAAGAGTTCTACATACAAGCAACCTGATTTTATGAAATCGGATATATAAATAGTTAAAACAACTATGTTACATTAATGTAGACTGTGCTTAAAGTGAAATAAGACTTTAATCATAGAAAATACAATGTATAGATTATTTATGATCATTGTTTAATTCTCTACATTCAGAGTATATGTAATATCCTTTTAATGTTCACTCCATACCCCACACTAACAGCTCCACATTAGAGGTAAGTCAGGCCACGTGACATGACCTTTTTGGGTTTAGTAGGAAAATACCATTTTATGGTAGTCCCTTTAATCAGTTGTGATGTTTTGAAAGTGGGATGAGGGAAAGATTGTCTCCGACACTGTGTTAGCAGAATTGCAAGCAAAAGGTTAAGATATGAGAAAAGTGTTTTAAACAGATCTGCGGTGTCCCCTGCTTATGACATCATCTGTGGCTTGACATGCAAATTAGCTACGTTTCACTGGGAAATGAGAAAGTTGCATATGAAGTCACAAGGTGATGTCATAATCAGAAGACGCCACATACACGTTTAAACTATATGTTTCTCTTATTTTAGCAATTTGCTTGCAATTCTGCTAAGATGATTCTTATTTTTATATTATCTACATTCTCAGGGCAAACAAGGTATAGGTTGAGTCCCTTTAAGTGAATAGCAAAATACAAAAAGGTTTCATCAGTCTGTGCAGACAGACAGACAGAGAGACGTGGTTAACAGGTAATGGAACAAAGACATCTTCCCAATTAAAGTCCACTCAAAAATTGTTAAATAAATACAGCTATTCACTTATTTCCATCAATCAGTCAGTAATAACACATTATTTGAGTGCCAGGGGAATGTGCACTGACTGACTAAAACAAATGTAGAGCTGATATCAGTTTAAAGCACTGATATCCCAGTGACTTGTGTGGTCAGATTACAGTGCAGCACATGGAGACCCATGACTTGATCCTGACACATTGGAGATCTCTTCTTATTGCAGTAATATAAGGCCTGTGCTGCTCTTATAAACACACACTAATGTCACCGACTCACAATGTTCTAAATAACCCCAAATGTATAGATCTTGATAATCTTTTATTCTCTACATTCATATTGTAAGTAATGTATATATACAGATCAATAGATTAAAGGATTGTTTCAGTCTGAAAAATACTGGACAAATTGTATATTAAACTACTACTACTATTTACAATAAGCATTAACTTGCTTTACTGTGTTTTTTTTAGTTTTTGCAAGACTTGAGTAATTACCCTTTGCAGACATTTTACTGAAGATCTCCAGCTCAAAGAAAAAAAAAAACTCCTAAGAGCCAATCAGAGATCTCCCAGAGATATTCATGTTGATGCCCACTGCGCATGTGCAGGATGGTAGTGATGACACCAATTATATTACACAACTGTCCTGCTACCCCAAGCAATGATGTCAAAAAAGTAGCTTGGTGTTCTGACAATGTGTCTGGGAATGCAGTTCTTACCATCTAGTGAACCGTGGGTGTGATCACTCACATCACTTATTTGACAGCTCAGAGGAAATGCAGACTACTGGCCACCATGAATGTGTGGGCATCTCAGCAAAGACTGAAATGCCGACAACTACACTTGCCATGGTCCCATAGTGCTATTACACCACCTTAGATGAAAAGATGGCATAACATTGTTATCCCACCACTATGGTGAAGTACTCCAATGTTGATGGGTCATAAATAACTTTCTGCTAATGCATATGCAGAATATTTAAATGATGTAAAATGCTGGAGGGGGCGCATGGTGGTGGGGCATGTTGGGAGGTAATGGAAAGGTGATGTCATCAAACAAATACACCACAGACCCATTACAACCCCATTTTCTCTTGATTTCTGCATTGCTTTCACTTCTGCTAACACAGTGTTTTGATCATATATTATTCATATTTTATTCTCTGCTTTAGCAGTACAGACAGTGTGTAGGTGATGAAGTCCCATTAAAATACAGATACAGGCTGCAATCAATATGTTCTTTAAACATCCTAATAAAATGAGCACTCCCATAACATTATGTGCCTCACTTGCAACGTGGCGTAAACATGGCATGGTCTGCACTATGCTATAACCATGACAGCCATTTTTTGAGGACATATAAAAATACTGCCCTACAGAGTGTAGAACTCATGTGTTACCAGAGTAACCAATTCTTTAATCACAGAGGGGATCCCATAGGAATTACCGTGATTTTCATTGATTTGCCTCTGGGGACATATAAATTATATATCTTAAAGGATTGTATGTAAAAGCTATGCCGATCTGCCAACTCTGCCCTTAACCGTGTTACAGCTATTAGCTTGCTTCAGGGGCCTATCAGTGTGACATGCCCTAGACATGTCTATTATTTTCTGGAATCCATCAAGCCTGGTAGGGATATTACTGTTACACTAATTGTCAGTAATGAAATCACCTCATGTCTGTTCACCGATGTCCCTTGGTGCATCACAGGCTGGAACTAATGGGTACATGGCTCCTGAGATCCTGAAGGAAGAGAATTATTCCTATCCCGTTGACTGGTTTGCCATGGGCTGTAGCATATACGAGATGATTGCCGGCCAAACCCCGTTCAAAGATTTAAAGGAAAAAGTTACAAAAGAAGAAGTGAGAAGGAGGACACTGGAGGACGAGGTGGTATTCCAACATCCAAACTTTACCCCTGAAGCAAAAGCTATCTGCACTCTCTTCCTGGCTAAGAACCCTGCACAGCGCCTGGGGAGTAGGTAAGGAATATGCTTTGGATCTTTGAGGCAATTGATTAAACTTGGCAAACGTGTGCAAGTACATGCAGTACTTATTGCTCTTGTATGTTAATATTTCCTGTAAATCCATTCTTGTGCTTCATTGTTCTTGAAAAGTGGACCATAGCAAATGTATGCTGAATGATATTCTTACCTGAGGTCTTCTTCCAGAGGAGATCTTCATCCATAGTCTTCAAACTGTTCAGCATATGTTCCTAGATTACACAAGTGCTGCCACTATGCATGCTGGGAGTACGTACATGTGTACACAGCTCAATGCACAAACTTACTTGCAATGTTTGTCTGTAAGATGGCAGATTTTCCTGCATAATTGCAAGCTATTTGGTTAGCCCAGTGTTTTCATATCATTTCTGGACAGGGGCGCAGTGTCTTTTAACCTCCCCTCCTCAAAAAAAAAAACTAGATTCCCCATCTTCTGGTTTTGCTTCACACAAGGACCTCTTAGATTAGACAATTGTCCCCTGATGGCTTCTGTCATTATAGCACAAAGGCCTAACAAAAGGCTTCAGTGAGGGTTCAATGAGGGTAGCAAAGCGCTCAGTTTCTACCCGGACAGTTCTGTACTTAAGAATAACATGAAATAACATTACATTTAACACTACAAGTATCGTGCAAGATACTTTGTAACATCCAGCTTCCTGTACATTAGCCAGTATGAGCCAGCAAAACGTCATATCACAGCTGATGAATTAAAGCGTTACTAGTGGTAAATCTCTTCATTCTAATTACTATGTTATGATTACAAAATACATAAAAGCTCCATTGTTTCTTGTCCTACGCTTTATAAAGTCTGCTTGAGGCAATTATTTCTATTTTGCTGGAACTTGTATTATTTTGTTGGAAGCATGACCAATTATTATTTAAAGCACAGATGTCAAAAAAAAGTTACTTGTAATTGGGACTGTAAGTAGTTATATTTTATTGAAACAATACAAATAAGCCTTAATGAGCTCTCTTTGCTCTGTATAGCTCTATTAGGAGACAGACAGCTTGGGTCGCATAAAGAAACTCGGACCCATCTAACCCTGCACCATGTCTGCCCCGTGATAGAGCTGAACAGACCACATGATGCAACATCAGACCCCTCTGACCTAAGATTCCAAACAACGGAATTGATTGCATGTTTCAGTATTAAACATGTGGCCTGATCCGGTCACTGACTCTCACTCACTGTTGCGGCTAATATTCTCCTATAGATTTGATCCAATATGCTACGTGAATTGGCCCCAAAATGGTGCCGTTCAGCTGAATGGGAGCAACTCGACTTCATTGGCTTTAAATTTGAAATCCCCCTCCCAGTTTCCTGCAATTCTCTCTTTATTGAGTAAACCCTACAGTCTGCTCCTAGGCAAGAGGATCAGACTAGAAAATGTATTGTATCTGCCCAGCAGAGGGTGCTGCAGGCAACCATCTAGTCCCATGTGGATTTATTTTACCATCTAAATTGCTCTGCATTTGTTCCAAAGAGACTGCAGTAACTGGATCAAACAGGGCATGCTAGCATCAGAAACTTGTACTTGAAGATATGCGGAAAGATGGATGGTAAATCCAGTGCAGCAGGAATGCACTCTATGTCAGCTATTTTTTTTACCGGCCACAAATAACTTTTACACGCTGCTTTGCAGTATGTAGAAATCATATGTGACCAGAAGGAAATCAATTTCCGAATCAAGTAGTGGATCCCACAGAACCACATGCAGCAAACCTGTAAAGAATACACAGCCCTGTGTTTAACCCCAAATAAGTGATTATCTGTAAATACCGTGACCTTTAAATTTAAATTGATATACACAAACCTAATATCTTGACCTATAGATCTAAAGTGTTATGCCCAAACGTAAAAGAATAACATACACTTAAAAAAAATTACCTCTGTATTTTATAAAAGACTTATGGCATTGAATGTACAATAGAATAGACAGATACAATGATTGCAAAGCTGTTCTTTGTTTCTACCTACAGGAAAGATGGATGGTATTATGCACACACACCCATTACTTCGGCCACACTTAGATTCTGTACTTCTCCCTGTACAAATGTGTTGACTGTGTATGAGCACTTTCAGTGCCTTGCTCATCTTTTGGTACATTTCATACAATGCTGCCACCAGTGTAGTGGGTTTTACTAGATATTAAAATACCGGTAATTGTTATTAGGTCACATTTTGTCTACACAGAATGATAAAACAAACTAGAAAACCACAGCAATGTTTCATAATGTAACACAGCTGAAATTCACCATCATCCGCTTTTTGGGATACATGTATCCCGCTGCTGGCAGCCCCGTTTTTTAAATTTTCTTAAATGTGCATGTCAGGGCGCCTCTTAGGTTAGAGGAGCTGGTTCACCAGCCCTCTTTACGCCACGACATGCACGAAGGCTACCGTGCTACCGCCCTTCGTGACACTCTGACTACAGTGACTGGCGGGGAGCTCAGCAGCTTGGGAGCTAGGCAGAGGCAATAATATTCCTGGCCTCTGACTGGCATCATATTCCTGGGCATCTGACTGGCATAATATTCCTGGGCATCTGAATGGCATCATATTCCTGGCCATCTGACTGGCATCATATTCCTGGGCATCTGACTGGCATAATATTCCTGGGCATCTGACTGGCATATTATTCCTGGGCATCTGACTGGCATATTATTCCTGGGCATCTGAATGGCAAAATATTCCTGGGCTTCTGAATGGCATAATATTCCTGGGCATCTGAATGGCATCATATTCCTGGGCATCTGACTGGCATAATATTCCTGGGCATCTGAATGGCATCATATTCCTGGCCATCTGACTGGCATCATATTCCTGGGCATCTGACTGGCATCATATTCCTGGGCATCTGACTGGCATATTATTCCTGGGCATCTGACTGGCATATTATTCCTGGGCATCTGAATGGCAAAATATTCCTGGGCTTCTGAATGGCATAATATTCCTGGGCATCTGACTGGCATCATATTCCTGGGCATCTGACTGGCATCATATTCCTGGGCATCTGACTGGCACCATATTCCTGGGCATCTGACTGGCATAATATTCCTGGGCATCTGACTGGCATATTATTCCTGGGCATCTGACTGGCATATTCCTGGGCATCTGAATGGCATAATATTCCTGGGCATCTGAATGGCATCATATTCCTGGGCATCTGAATGGCATCATATTCCTGGGCATCTGAATGGCATAATATTCCTGGGCATATGAATGGCATATTCCTGGGCATCTGAATGGCATCATATTCCTGGGCATCTGAATGGCATCATATTCCTGGGCATCTGAATGGCATAATATTCCTGGCCATCTGACTGGCATCATATTCCTGGGCATCTGAATGGCATCATATTCCTGGGCATCTGAATGGCATAATATTCCTGGCCATCTGACTGGCATCATATTCCTGGGCATCTGAATGGCATCATATTCCTGGGCATCTGAATGGCATAATATTCCTGGCCATCTGACTGGCATCATATTCCTGGGCATCTGACTGGCATCATATTCCTGGCCATCTGACTGGCATCATATTCCTGGGCATCTGACTGGCATCATATTCCTGGGCATCTGACTAGCATCATATTCCTGGGCATCTGACTGGCATCATATTCCTGGGCATCTGACTGGCATAATATTCCTGGGCATCTGAATGGCATCATATTCCTGGGCATCTGAATGGCATCATATTCCTGGGCATCTGAATGGCATACTATTCCTGGGCATCTGAATGGCATACTATTCCTGGCCATCTGACTGGCATCATATTCCTGGGCATCTGAATGGCATAATATTCCTGGGCATCTGAATGGCATAATATTCCTGGGCATCTGAATGGCATCATATTCCTGGGCATCTGACTGGCATCATATTCCTGGGCATCTGACTGGCATCATATTCCTGGGCATCTGACTGGCATCATATTCCTGGCCATCTGACTGGCATCATATTCCTGGGCATCTGACTGGCATCATATTCCTGGCCATCTGACTGGCATCATATTCCTGGGCATCTGACTGGCATCATATTCCTGGGCATCTGACTGGCATCATATTCCTGGGCATCTGACTAGCATCATATTCCTGGGCATCTGACTGGCATCATATTCCTGGGCATCTGACTGGCATAATATTCCTGGGCATCTGAATGGCATCATATTCCTGGGCATCTGAATGGCATCATATTCCTGGGCATCTGAATGGCATACTATTCCTGGGCATCTGAATGGCATACTATTCCTGGCCATCTGACTGGCATCATATTCCTGGGCATCTGAATGGCATAATATTCCTGGGCATCTGAATGGCATAATATTCCTGGGCATCTGAATGGCATCATATTCCTGGGCATCTGACTGGCATCATATTCCTGGGCATCTGACTGGCATCATATTCCTGGGCATCTGACTGGCATAATATTCCTGGGCATCTGACTGGCATATTATTCCTGGGCATCTGACTGGCATAATATTCCTGGGCATCTGAATGGCATAATATTCCTGGCCATCTGACTGGCATCATATTCCTGGGCATCTGACTGGCATAATATTCCTGGGCATCTGACTGGCATAATATTCCTGGGCTCTGACTGGCATATTCCTGGGCATCTGAATGGCATAATATTCCTGGGCTCTGACTGGCACACTATTCCCATTGAAATACTGGTAAGTTTGTTGATTTAACTTTACTTTAAATATTGTATTTGTTCTCGTTTTGTTCAAAATAAGATATATGCAGTGTGCATAGGAATTTCTTCATAGTTTTTATTTTTACTATAGTCCGGCCCTTCAACGGTCTGAGGGACAGTGAACTGGCCCCCTGTTTAAAAAGTTTGAGGACCCCTGTGTTATACAAATGGAGGGGCAGGGGAAGATGCATGGGGGGCCCTGTGGTTTTTAGTTACGCCTCTCGGTGAGTTTCACATGAATTGAGGTGAGATGAACATTTCTTCAATCTTAAAAGATTTACCTATGCATTATGCAGGGCCCCAAGGTTTTTGGCCCTATATAATACATTGTTAAATCATCTCACCGACACCTCACTTTTAGTGAATAGTTCTGCGAGGCATCATTTTCGCATGAAATCATGATGGTGTCACGTAATGGGGTGGATAACCACAACACACACAAGCTGCCTGCAAATGGTGATAGTTGTGACAAAAATCAGAAAAGGGACATTTTTTTTAAAATTAATATTGCAACTGTGCCTATTCTGCCTAGGTTTAACCCCCCACCGAATGCTACATAAGCAACCTTACTGTGGTAGCACTAGGTCTATAAAGAAAGCATAGACTTTCCTTAGGGACTAGCAGTATATATATATATGTAGCCTGGTATACGTTACAGGTATTAGAGGATTGCTTTTTGGCACTTGTTTTTTCAGGCTAATAAGGATGCTCCTGATCCCTCACAGTGTAGTGGAATGTAGTGAATGATGAATAGAAGATTTTCACCCCAGCATTGCTCTTGAAAAGTGCAATGGATATCGCCTTGCCTGACTTTCACACTCTGTCTTTTACAGGACCAATGATGATGACCCCAGGAAACATCCCTTTTTCAAATGCATCAACTTCCAGAGGCTGGAAGCAGGGATTGTGGATCCCCCATTTGTACCAGACCCCTCTGTGGTTTATGCCAAAGACATTGCTGATATTGCTGATTTTTCAGAAATCCGTGGGATTGATTTTGATGAGAAAGATGCCAAGTTTTTCAAGAGGTTCGCAACGGGAGCTGTGCCAATCAGCTGGCAGAAAGAGATCATTGACACGGGACTGTTTGATGAGCTAAATGATCCAAACCGGCAATCCTCTGGTGGGTATAACAGCATCACTGGTGAGAGGAAGTCAGGTGTCTGTTCCATTATTTAGAGTGCATTCCATACCGGAAAGAAGTTATCACCAAGCAGAATGGGACACATTCAAGAAGCAGCCATTTTGAGCCCAGGAAGACATTTTACCTCACACTATCTACTAGTTTAAGTTAAACCTCTTAAAGAGAGAGTACAGTTCACTTATAGATAAGACTTTCACTAATAAATATATATATATAAATAAGAATTTACAAACACTAACATGACAGACGGTATTAAGGATAATATTACCAGATAAACCCCCAAGTGTCCCAATTCGGGACTGCTATCCTGCAGTCCCAACTTCATCCTCCAGTGTCCGGGGCACCACTGAATGAATATTGAGTTTCAATTCAAAGCTGCTCCCCACGTCGCCAGGTGGGCCTGTTGGGAGGTATGTTTCTAGGCCGTAGGGAACATTTTTCCTCAGCACTTATAAGAGTATTCTCTGTGCAGGAAAATTGCCGCCTTAGCTATACAAGCAGGCCCATCCATCAGGTGCCTTGTGTTTAGGGGTGCCTATGTAATATTCAGCTTTTTGTAACTGGTATATAAATATCCATCAATCTTAATGACACAATGTAATATTTAGAAGATAAGTTGATACCTTAATAAATCCAAATAAAGATATATAGTTCAAAAAAAACGTTTAGGGGGTGACCGACTAGTAAAGATTCAATTAAAACTTTACTTCTGTAAAACAAATCTACAGATGTCTGTGTTTACAGTTCATTTTGTCTATGAGTGCATTATACTTGATGGAGCAATGACTAATTACGATACATATGGGGTTACATATAAAAACTCCTGTACATGAAAGTGTCCGGAGTGTGAAAGAACAAAAGGCGATTGCGCCTTTTATTGTTATAGTCCCGACATTGGTATGTGAGGTTAATAATGCCTCAGACAAAATGAATTTGGCACTGTATAGTGTATTCATACGTGAGGTGGGCTGATAATAAATGTGCCAGGGCACCCCAGAAGTGCTGGACCAGCACATATAGCGCAATCTCATGACTTTTGTTGGTGCGCAGTTTGTCACTATTTCCAAATGTGTGTTGTTAAAGTTTGAGCATTCTGGCTAATCAGTTTACCTAGCTAATTTAGGCAGTATTTTATAACTTGAATGAACCTGCTTAAATGTGTGGGAAGAACCAGCCTAGTTATTTCCAATTTGCCCATGTATGTCAGTAGATTTTTTGTGTTTCATTTTATAAAGGACTGGTTTAAAAAATGGTACTTATTGAGTTATTGTGGACAGTTGTCTTCTATATGATGCATTTTGCGATGTTCCACCTGTCAAGAAAACAAGCAATAAAGGCTACAGTAAAACCAGTGCACATGGCATGATAATCTCTGTATCTTTTTAATCGTTTTCTGGATGGGAACATGACTGGAAACATTTGAAACTCCTGCTGCTGTGCTGCATTGAAGTCATATGGGCCTATTCACTAAAAATGAACTGCCAAGTGAACAGCAAAAATAAGGCATTAATAGATGCTAATGCCTCTTTTTTTGAGGTTCACTTTTAGTGAATAGTCCCCAATGTCTTCACCAGCCAAATGTTTCCCATTCTTGGCTGAGGTCAATGAATGGGGCAGGGGCTGGTAATACTTACTGGCAAATGGCTGCTTAAAACATATCCACCATTGTGCTATCACTAGTTCTTTATTGAGTAAAAGTTGTTTTAGCAGTGTGTTGTTACAAGAGCACAATATTACACTGCATTGCAACATGTAACAGAAAAACTCCCAGACTCATTTCACAAAACCTTGCTTGTCTTTTATTAAAGGCGATATGAATCCCAATGAAGAGTGCTTGTGTTGTAAGTTCCATTCGGATCCGCGATTTATAAAATATATAACTTATAATGTGAGGGGTAAATTTACTAAGCTGTGAAAAGGTGAATGCAAAATTACTACCCAGTAGAGCTGTCACCTTTTCCAGAAAGAAAATTACTGGCCATGTTATTGCTGCCATAGAATAACCTGTATCACACAAAGGCAATAAAAATATCCCCCGTCCAGGGCCGAAAAATTCGGCCCGGGCATTTTTTTATTACAGCGGCCCACTAAGAAGGGGGCGGGGCAGAGGAGGTGTGTTTTGTCATCACCAATGACAAACACGCTCCCTCTCAAAGTGAGCATGTTGGTTCAATGCTCTTCCAGGTCAGACCATGCGCAGAGCTCTGCTGAAGAGCTCTAGCATGAGAAAAAACCCTGTATTTGTTCTGCACAGTGCAAGTAAATTTAATAACATGCTTGCACTGTGTTTCCTTGCGACTTGTCTCTGGTGTCTCTATAAATGGATACCAAGAGACAAAAATGCCAGGAAAGTGTATTGAGCATGTGTTTGGAGCCTGCTTGTGGGATTGCGTGTGTGTAGAGTGAGCTGATTGTGGTGTGGTATTGTGTAATAAGGTCGGTTTTAGTTGTGTTGTGTTTGTGGTGTAATGTGATGCATATGTGGCTAGGGGCTGTAGAGAATGTGTGTATAGGGGATATAGCAAGTGTGTGAATACAGGCTATAGTGTGTGTGTGTGTGTGTGTATATAGATGTAGTGTGTGTTTAGGGGTGTAGTATGTGTTTGCTTACAAAGGATCTAGTGTGTGTATATATACACATATATATATATATATATATGAGTCTAGTGTGTGTTTGAAGGACCCAGAATGTGTATAGGAGATCTAGTGAGTGTGTGTTTATAACGGTTTCAGAGTGTATATAGGGATCTAGCGTGTGTATGTGTGTAGATGATCCAGAGTTGGGTAAGGGATCTAGTGTGTGTCTGGAATGTAATGTGTTTAGGGGTGCAGTATGTGTGTGAGGGGTGCTGTGTGTGTGTGTGTGTGTATATATATATATATATATATATACAGGGAGTGCAGAATTATTAGGCAAGTTGTATTTTTGAGGATTAATTTTATTATTGAACAACAACCATGTTCTCAATGAACCCAAAAAACTCATTAATATCAAAGCTGAATATTTTTGGAAGTCGTTTTTAGTTTGTTTTTAGTTTTAGCTATTTTAGGGGGATATCTGTGTGTGCAGGTGACTATTACTGTGCATAATTATTAGGCAACTTAACAAAAAACAAATATATACCCATTTCAATTATTTATTTTTACCAGTGAAACCAATATAACATCTCAACATTCACAAATATACATTTCTGACATTCAAAAACAAAACAAAAACAAATCAGTGACCAATATAGCCACCTTTCTTTGCAAGGACACTCAAAAGCCTGCCATCCATGGATTCTGTCAGTGTTTTGATCTGTTCACTATCAACATTGCGTGCAGCAGCAACCACAGCCTCCCAGACACTGTTCAGAGAGGTGTACTGTTTTCCCTCCTTGTAAATCTCACATTTGATGATGGACCACAGGTTCTCAATGGGGTTCAGATCAGGTGAACAAGGAGGCCATGTCATTAGATTTTCTTCTTTTATACCCTTTCTTGTCAGCCACGCTGTGGAGTACTTGGACGCGTGTGATGGAGCATTGTCCTGCATGAAAATCATGTTTTTCTTGAAGGATGCAGACTTCTTCCTGTACCACTGCTTGAAGAAGGTGTCTTCCAGGAACTGGCAGTAGGACTGGGAGTTGAGCTTGACTCCATCCTCAACCCGAAAAGGCCCCACAAGCTCATCTTTGATGATACCAGCCCAAACCAGTACTCCACCTCCACCTTGCTGGCGTTTGAGTCGGACTGGAGCTCTCTGCCCTTTACCAATCCAGCCACGGGCCCATCCATCTGGCCCATCAAGACTCACTCTCATTTCATCAGACCATAAAACCTTAGAAAAATCAGTCTTGAGATATTTCTTGGCCCAGTCTTGACGTTTCAGCTTGTGTGTCTTGTTCAGTGGTGGTCGTCTTTCAGCCTTTCTTACCTTGGCCATGTCTCTGAGTATTGCACACCTTGTGCTTTTGGGCACTCCAGTGATGTTGCAGCTCTGAAATATGGCCAAACTGGTGGCAAGTGGCATCGTGGCAGCTGCACGCTTGACTTTTCTCAGTTCATGGGCAGTTATTTTGCGCCTTGGTTTTTCCACACGCTTCTTGCGACCCTGTTGACTATTTTGAATGAAACGCTTGATTGATTGATGATCACGCTTCAGAAGCTTTGCAATTTTAAGAGTGCTGCATCCCTCTGCAAGATATCTCACTATTTTTGACTTTTCTGAGCCTGTCAAGTCCTTCTTTTGACCCATTTTGCCAAAGGAAAGGATGTTGCCTAATAATTATGCACACCTGATATAGGGTGTTGATGTCATTAGACCACACCCTTTCTCATTACAGAGATGCACATCACCTAATATGCTTAATTGGTAGTAGGCTTTCGAGCCTATACAGCTTGGAGTAAGACAACATGCATAAAGAGGATGATGTGGTCAAAATACTCATTTGCCTAATAATTCTGCACTCCCTGTATATATATATATATATATATAAGTATTGTGTATCTCTGTTGTGCAGTGTGTTGGGGGGTTCTGTGTGTATGTGAGGGGTGCAGTATGTGTGTGTGAGGGGTGTGGTGTGATGAGGGGGGCGGTGTGTAAAAGGGGCGGTGTGTGAGAGTGATGTGTGTGAGTGCTGAGTATGATGTGTGTGAGAGTGCTGTGTGTGAGAGTCCAAGAGTGCTGTCTATGATGTGTCTGAGAGTGCTGTGTGAGAGAGTGCTGTGTGTGATAGTGCTATGTGTGTGTGATGGGTGTGTGAGTGCTGTGTGTATACAGCACTCTCACACCCATCACTCCCTTCTTACCTTAAGCCTGGGACTGGGAGGCGGTGTTCCCTGGTGGTCCTCGTGGTGAGTGAACTCTAGCCTGGTCGTTGCCATGGCAATGCTCCGGATCTCGCAAGATGAACCCGGTGGAGCTGCAAGTTAGAGCTCCGCCGGGTCCTCTCTCCAGTCTCCCTCCCTCTCTCCCCGCCGGCGGCCGGATTTGAAAGCATGTGGGCCGGTGAGGGAGATCTTTGATGTCCTCACCGGCCCTTCATGGAAAACAGCGGGGCCGGCGCTCGGATAGTGCCGGCCCTGCATAGACCGGCAGGGGAGATCCTGGGACCCAGAGGCCACTGCTGGGACCTCCCCTGCCGGCCTCGGCCCATGGCCACCGCGGCCCACCGGGCATTTGCCCGGTGTGCCCGATGGCCAGTCCGGGCCTGCCCCCGTCCTAAACATTTCACAGCCCATGAGTGCAGAATGGGCGCTCCAGACCTAAAATAAGCTGAAAAAGAATGTAGGCCAGAAAGAAAGCGTAGACAGAGCACTCTTGAGAGATAGGTTAAAGTATTAAAAGCATTAATCCAAAAAGATGAGCACACGATCAACATTATAGAAATAAAAAAAAAACATATAAATCACACCCCCTACAAAAACAGTATGATACACAAAACACAGATTGCTGCCATACAGTTAATTTTGACCATGTGTAACTTTCTTTTACCTTGCTAGGAATACTCAATATAATCTCAATTGAGTTTATCCTTTCCAACTACCAAGGACATGCTTGAAAACGAGAGAAATCTCAATGTATCCTTCCTGGTACAATATCTTAGAACTAAATAAATAACTGGAACATGAATAGCTTTAGCCCCTTAACAACGGACTGACGTTTCATGTCATCAGTTTTCACCGGAGTGACAGTATGGGACATTCTTTATTAAATTTGGGGATGTGATCAATGAGCGTATCCACCACTCAGGCGGTGTTGCTGTATTGCCTTGATGTCGAGGCATTAAGCAACACCACAATCTGGTGTTTAAGTGACCGGAGATCGTTCTACGGAGGGAAAGCAGGCGCCATATTGGAATAGCAGCATGCCATTCCATTATGGTGTTGCCCTGCTGTGGACAAGAGGTTCAGAAGTGACCAATGTTTGCTTCTGCCACTCTGTTTCTTTTGCTAGACTGCCTCTTGAGACAGTCCACAAAATTACACTTTAAAAAGCAATAGTTAGTTATAGATATAGGGTTTGGATTAAAATTATGGTTAGCATTAGGTTTACCGTTAGGTTAGTTAGTGCTGAGGTTAAGATTACATTTAGGGTTTGGTGATGATTAGGGTTAGGGACAAAGGGCCACTGTAGAAGACAACAGTTAGGAAATAGCAATAAACTACTTACAGTTAATGCCCTTTAATCGGCAAAAAACAACAGAAAAGCAAGTAAACATTTTGCTAAACACAAACACTGCAGAAGTGTAACACAGCCTCTGTCCTAATGGCACAAAATTCCAAAAAGAGCCTTGTGGTTAAAAACTGCCTACGCCCATTATTGATCAATTAGTGTTTGAGATAAGATATGTCACCGCATTTGCAAAAAAAAAAAAAAGATTGCACCTTAAACCCATTGTTGCGTTCCTCAAACCATTCCTGTTCCATTTTTGCTTTGTGGCATGGTTCATTATACTGCTTAAAAAGGCCAATGCCATCAGGGAATACTGCTTCCATGAAAGCATGGTCTGTAACAATGTGTAGATAGGTAGTACAAAGTCAAAGTAACATCCACATGAATGGCAGGACCCAAGGTTTCCCAGCAGAACATTGCCTGAAGCATCACACTGCCTTCGCCGGCTTGCCACCTGTAAGTGGTCATAATGTTATGGCTGAGCAGTGTATATGTGCATAGACCAGGATTTATATCAGAAGGGTGAGAGTGGTTAGTCGTATAAGCCCAGACTTATATCATGAGAGTGGGTAGTCGTACAAGCCCAGACTAATATCAGGTGAGTGGGTAGTCGTACAAGCCAGGATAAATATCAGGAGAGTGTGTAGCCATAAAAACCCGGATTAATATAAGGATCAGTATCAGGAGAGTGGGTATTCATACAAGCCAGGATCAGTATCAGGAGAGTGGGTAGTCATACAAGCTTGGATCAGTATCAGGAGAGTGGGTAGTCATACAAGCTTGGATCAGTATCAGGAGAGTGGGTAGTCATACAAGCTTGGATCAGTATCAGGAGAGTGGGTAGTCATACAAGCCAGGATCAGTATCAGGAGAGTGGGTAGTCATACAAGCTTGGATCAGTATCAGGAGAGTGGGTAGTCATACAAGCTTGGATCAGTATCAGGAGAGTGGGTAGTCATACAAGCCAGGATCAGTATCAGGAAGAGTGGGTAGTCATACAAGCCATGATCAATATGAGAATAGTATCAGGAGAGTGGGTAGTCGTACAAGCCTGGATCAGTATCAGGATAGTGGGTAGTCATACAAGCCAGGATCAGTATCAGGAAGAGTGGGTAGTCATACAAGCCAGGATCAGTATCAGGAAGAGTGGGTAGTCATACAAGCCAGGATCAGGATCAGGAGAGTGGGTAGTCATACAAGCCAGGATCAGGATCAGGAGAGTGGGTAGTCATACAAGCCAGGATCAGTATCAGGATAGTGGGTAGTCATACAAGCCAGGATCAGGATCAGGGGAGTAGATAGTCTTACAAGCCAGGATCAGGAGAGTGGGTAGTCATACAAGCCAGGATCAGGATCAGGAGAGTGGGTAGTCATACAAGCCAGGATCAGTATCAGGATAGTGGGTAGTCATACAAGCCAGGATCAGGATCAGGGGAGTAGATAGTCTTACAAGCCAGGATCAGGAGAGTGGGTAGTCATACAAGCCAGGATCAGTATCAGGAGAGTGGGTAGTCATACAAGCCAGGATCAGGAGAGTGGGTAGTCATACAAGCCAGGATCAGTATCAGGAGAGTGGGTAGTCATACAAGCCAGGATCAGGAGAGTGGGTAGTCATACAAGCCAGGATCAGTATCAGGAGAGTGGGTAGTCGTTCAAGCCTGGACGCTGGCTTTTTAAACTTGGCATCAAGAACTGTCCGCCCCCACGTGTGCACCTTATACATGACACGCTCATATGCAGAATACAATAAAGAGAGAGTATACCGACACACCTGAGACTAGAGACAGTTTGGAACACATTGCGCTCCTTAGAAGAATGGTGGTTTGACGCATGAGCCTCCGAAACTGTACCAATAGGCAGTTACCTCCTATTTCCTCTCTTCTGCAACACTGACAAAACTTCTGGATGAGTCTCGGGTAACAAACACAAACTGAATGTGCATAGGTTTAATGCAAAGGAAATTTAGGTCAGTTTTGTATGCGAGTTTCCATAAATATATACATTTTGCTGGTCACAGATTAATATTGTCTGTAAACATATTACAAATATCTTGCCAAATTCACCTTGATTAAACGCCTTTATTTTTACTCATTAAAGTGTAACGCGCATAACAGCAACTGAAATGAGCTCAACTGAATAGTTCTGTAAATGTTTCTTTAAATAACACAAATAGGCACGCCGCTATACATCATCTTGTTCTATATGCTTTTTGTAAGGAGATCAGCCCTGTCGGTAATGGGGTATAATATATAATACACATTCTGAGTAACAGAAATCTAGAATTGTGTGAAAACATAAAATCACTAACACTGCACTAGAAATCGCTTCCCATTTCCCAGTCCATTTATTGGGTGAGACATTGGGCGACGTGAATCATATCGGGTTATAGTGGAGAACACAGTGCATTCTTCTCAGATCACTTTGTAATGAATGGTGCATCAGAAGAGTCTTATGTTTGAAACAGAGCAAGAGCCTGGTAATCATCTGACACAAAGAGACTTCCTAGCCTGTGGAGTGACTGGTCAGGAATAGTAAGAGAAAGGAAATGTCCAATGAAAAGATCCAGTGTTAGGCAGGGGAACATCCAGATTCTGCTTTCGGGACAAACCTGAAGAGGGTGAAAAGGAACGTGGACGGTGACTTGCTGAAAGGATCTGATTAGTAACACGGGCATGTAAAGCTGCTCTATACCACAATGAAATCTGGAACAGTTTGCACAGGTAATGATTGTTAAAATCACACCTATATTATGTGCTTATTGGTAGTGAAGGACATTACTCATATTATATGAATAATAGAGTCTACTCAATAAAGAGAGGATTGCAGGGAATCGAGATGGGAATTTCAAACTTTAAATTCGCAACATTCTCCAACGCAGCTGAATGGAGGATTTTTTCTAACTCAGCTACTTTGGCCTTAAGTTTGAACTTCCCATCTCAATTCCCTGCAATTCTCTCTTTATTGAGTAGAGCCTAAAAACTATAGAATCTACATTTTGCAACACACCCTAGAGTAGCAATAAATCACACATTTGAATTTCTTGCCTCCTCTCCGGATGATATGGCTAACTGGCTGAGATACTGGGCATCCATACTCATGGATGCCTCTGAGAGGATGAGTCCTGGTGCATTCCACCTTCTGCCCCCCTAATGTTCAACGTCTGCAGAGGTTCAGATAGTTTTCCAGTACAAGGCCCAGGCTATGCCCCTCACAGTTAAAATGCTGCAGCCATGCTCTTCTCCATGGGTCCATCAGTACAACCTGTGCAGCTGTGACTAAGGGTCTTGATGTGAGTCACATGACTTGTCAAGACCCCCATTTAGCGCTAACATCATCACAATCCTCAAACAATTATTGCCAGGCAGAGCAAATAGGTGGGGAGAAGATAAGCACCTCCTCCCAGTGGGCGTTTTTTCCAGTATGTCAGACACCAAACACCAATCACTGCTGTGTGTCATGAAGCTGCAAGGAAAATAACATATCTTCTAAATGGTATGCTCTAGCAGCATCATACAAAAGAAGTTTGAATGAGACAGAAGCAAACTTCTGCCTGATTGAAACACGTTGAGGGGGTTTAATTCCCACTCAACAAAATGTGACCCTGAAAAAATCATTATGCATTTGAAGGCTGAACTTATTTTCAAAGGTCTTATATTCCTAAAGACTGGCACAACTTTATAGTGGGCAACATTTTCTCAATGGGATATCTGGCCGACAGCAGTGAAATGGTTCTTTTTGCTCTGCTCTCTATTAGCAGTTCGCTGGGCAGTGCTGTCTGTCACTCTGTTGGAGAGGGTGGTTCCGGTTCCCCAAGAGAATGAATGCTGTCCCTGGAAGTTGTCCCTGGGTAGGAGCCCAAACCTTACAGAGGAACATAAAAGAAACACTGAACAATGAAAGAGAGGAATGAGCAGGCAATGGATGACAGAGACAGGACAGAGCTACATTTTATCAGTACTCTAGTCTGTGATCAAGGCCTACACAAATACAGCTCTGCCGGAGATCTCTCAGTACTATCACCAATGAATACAATAAGCACTGATACTTTTGTATTCTGCAACATTTTCATTTGAAATTTTGTAAAACAATTCCAGCCAATGAAACAGCACAAAATAAAGTAACACAAAAAGCACAACTTTCTTTAGAAAGTACTAATGCTTTCTTTACAGAGGAGACTTATCTGAGGAATAATTGCTGTTATAGCAAGAACAAAATAACTTTGCTGCAAGATCTGAAGCAAGAGGTAAACATCTCAGCATGCACCTCACAGAATACACACTGTTCCCTTCATGAGCGGTCTCATGCAGATCTTATCCCAGAGAGAGGTCTGGTTCCATGGAACAGATCCATCCTGTAAACAAGGCAACACTAAAAACCAGGCTTTTGAGCCAAATTGCTGGAAAGGCACTAACACACATGTATACACACACACACACACACACACACTCACTATCATACATACAGTATATGCCACATGTATATATATAAATATATATTACAGATATTCTAACAACCATACATAAAGTAGTAATACAGAAACATTAGGAATACATGTTCTTTCCCTGGATAGTGAGGTGAATTCAGGTGAAAAGCCCTGGTTCTTTATTGATGTCGCCAGTGGAATCCAGTTTAATCAGTGTAAATAAAAGGAGATTTGTTGAAGAAGGAAACAGAAGCATACACACAGCTCCTGTGTACAAACCCGCCACACAACTAGAAAAACAAAAAATCAAAATGTGAAGTGCAACTGTTATTCAGGGGAACATCACCTGCTAAAAAATAAACACCATGCGTTAATTAAAACAGACGCGTTTACCGTACATATTTATGGAAGGTCATTTGATCCAAAACAAATGATCCTAATTGCTTGTTGGTTGCTTTAGATCAGTGGTTCACACACTTTTTAGCTCTGGCACATTGTTTCACTGTGTGGGATGTTACGGCATACCGTACATTAGGTGGCAGATGTTGTTTTTTCACGCGGCGCAGGGATGCAATTGAGAATTGCTGTCATAGAGGAATAGCTGTTATAATTATGGATACACATCTCAGCGTGTGCTCTTACAGATCCCTTAGCATGTGCGCTCCCGCAAACACGTCACATTCCGGAGCTCAGAGGAAGCCAGGATTCGTTGGCCGATAGGAAGTGAGGAAATGCAAACAAGTCTGCCCAACAGCCATTCGGGAAAATCGGGAAACGCTGTGAAACTGGAGGTGATGACGATTAATGAGACGGGGGATTCAGGAATTATTCAATTGGTGGGGAGTGTGTGAGCATAGGACCTCCTCCACACACACCCAACAGCAGCAGAGTCACATGGAGGGTGCAGTGGGTTCCGACCAGGTGGGTGCATTGTGCCCAGGAGATGCCTTTTTTAAAGCCTGGTTCACTAGGGAGTTTCAGGCAGCATCAGATCTCTGTGTTACACACACTCAGACCTCTGTGCTGCTTCGTGCTCCCCACACATACTAAGGATTCTGTATGGCTTGGAGGTAATCCCGGGTACCAACCCTAGTGATGCCTCTGGGTGACAGGTGTTTTTCTCATGATGCCGCTATGTAATTTGGCACACTAGCACCCTAAACCGAGATAGCAATTGGTAGTGTGGATCTGTGTGACCCTCTTATTTTAAGTACAAGGTATTTTTATGTAAGGTTTTTAGTATAATACAACACTACAACCTGGGCTAGAGTTTAAAGTAGAATTCAACACAGAACCCCTAAGGGTCTTACGAGGGATGCTGTGTTGACTGTTCTATTTAGAGAGAGGGTGCTGAAGCTCTTTATACTATATCTGAGTGAGATGCAGGAGAACTTACCAGGCTTGTCTCTGCACAATGCAGAGTCAAGTCAATGAGATGCAATGTTCATCTCACCTCAACTCACCTGCATCTCACTTTTAAGGAATAGTTCACAAAGACTGCTGCAAAGTGTACTGTCTGTGGAACCCAGCTAGTGACAGGAATGTAGGTAATGCTTTAAACGAGCTTGTACAATTCCCTGTCTCCACTAGGGGGCCTGCTGGTCAATCCATGTTCTCTGTTTTAGCAGGTGACAGCAGGTGCACATAGATTATTATGAATAGGCAAGAAATGATTTATATTTATTTTAACACTATTTCCAAAACCTATCTTGACTTGATTTGACACAATACAAAAGCATTTCTGGAAGTGTGCCAGGTAGTAAAAGGTAAAGCGAGGGAGCAGTTATTTGTGCAGTGGGCCACTTCACCAATGTATGTGTGCGTGGGCTGCATTCATTTTCATTGATATATTAACACTATATATCTTTATTGGGATTTAATAAGGTATTGCCACTGTGTCATATATTAAAGATTTACAGATTATTGACACAGAATAGCACAGTATCACACACTCATGCACCTTTATGTCTGGTGGCCCTCATGCTGGACGCCCCTTCAATAGAGTGAAGAGTGACAGAATGGTGTATAATGGGAGTCAGGGGACATGGAACCATTCGGCCCATCGACTCTGCTCAGTTTCTGCATAAAAATAAAATCCAAATCTAATGTAGTACTTTGCCCCTCATTTCAAGACAATGGGGGCTGTTCAATAAAGGCAAATTGGTGAAATGAAATGTTCATCTCACCTCATCTCACCTACAACTCATCTTTTAGTGAGTAGCCCCCATTGTCACCTTTTCTTCAATCAACCCCTGCATTACTCCAAAAAGATGAACTTATTTTTTTCTGATGCTGTTCATATTGCATAAAAGTATTAAACTAACACGTGAAATGATTGGCTTAATACAGCAGACCTTGGAAAGTGTTTTTAAAGAACACAATTTAGTTTCGAAACTATTCATTTTTTTTCTATCTACTTTTTTTCACAACATAATGCCTGTACCAGATTTAATGGCAAAAAAAATTCTTCACAGCGTAACTTCATGTAACATGCTCTATCATATGCAAAAATTTGGGGATGGCGTGACCTTTTAATAAGAGTGGTTTATGAATGACATTGTAATAAAACGTAATTATTAGTATATTATTACATTACTGTGCATTGGGGCAATGTACTATTAAAACATTTACTGTACAGTGTGCAGTGCAATAATTGAAAAATTCAATCAGACCGTGCAACCAGCAACTCAAAACTGTTGCTCCGGTGGGATTGTTTTTGGCCCCCAATAAAATGAGCCTGCCCTTTATAAGTAACCCTATGTGTAGGGTAGCCATCTTTTCTTCAAAAAATACCAGCCTTGCGATTGTCTCCATAAATTCAATATTAAAAAATACAGACTGGGTTGTCAGTCTATCTACATTCCTTTATTTCTTATTATGTATTTTTTTTTACTACCGTGACAGTTATTTATTGTATTTCATTATTATTTAAATGAATTTTCCCATGCAAAACACTATCACCCCCTTACATAACATTTTAATAGAACAGTCAGTCATTTTAACATTTAGTTACTCTGGGTCACTGCCGAATCTCAAGGCTTTTTTACTAATTAAACCATGGGACAATTCTGATTGTTGTATTGTGAACGAATTCTGTAAAGGCCATTATTTAAATGCACCTTCTCCTTTCATGTGAATACTGTGTTAACATAAAACTTGTTTGTCTCTTGTCTTAAAACCCACTTTTCTTGTGTACACTCAGGGCAATGATTGCTAGATCACGGAGGTAATACAATGGCCTGGCTGGAATACACCAAATCAACATAACAAACCTGAAAAACCACCAAATATCTGGGAAGTTCAAGGCATCAAGTGATCAAAGCTTCCTGATTTTATCACGCGGGAGAATTAGACAAGTCTCCATGTTATTCTGATTATTAAACAAAGGGGTAAATTCCATTCCAAAACCCTATTTCCTCCAGGTTGATAGTTGGGTTATATATACCTATAAAAAAAAAGAAAAAATGGCATTTTCTGTCTTCAATGTAATACCTGTTATATTTTGTTTTTGTATTATAATAATGATGCGGTATGTACATTGTATATGAGGTATACTCTCCTTGTTGCAATAAAATTATAATTTATAAAGAAAAAAAAAGAAAAATTCCATTCCAAACCAAACTGTTTTCAGGGAACATTCTGCTCCGAGACCATGATAAATATAATAAAAAGAGCTATAATTCAAGTGAATAGGGCTATTTTGGTCTCATACATTTTTGACACTTGATCACCACTTGGCTTCACATAAGGGATATTAGTAGTGCTAAGTCTTATAGATAATGTAAGTATATAGCAATTTAGCACTGTTACATCAAATCAATGCTAAAATAGACAATATATCTATTGCAACATTATAATTGGGGTTTATCTGATTTCTTGAATGTTTTGTACAATATACTGGTTAGACTACACATCCACCTAAAGAGACCCCAAACCCTATTTTTCTTTCTTTTAATATCCATCATAATATCCTGTGTTATGGAAGTTATCTAATATATAAAGAGAACCATAAACAGGAGCTTATAGTGTAGTATGTTGGAAAATATGTGGAGGAAGGGAGAGACAATGTCCAGAGCTTCCCTGGTCAGGTTTATCAAGCACAGATAAACCTCTGCTACGACTTAGGAATGGCCACAGACAATCTTCATGCACAGGGGTTTCAATTGCACTTGTGCAATCCGCTGGCTCCGCCCCTTGATGATGTGGACACACACTACGCATTTCTCTAAGAAGCCTTGTTGAGGTGCCTGTCCATCACTTGCACCTTCTCGTTTTTATCACTTGTTTTTGGTCCCAGTTGGAGTTCTTAGATCATTTCAGAGTGCACAAAGCGAGAACCAGGTGCTGGGTACATCCTGGGTGCAATCTGCACGCTGAGGTATGTCCTAGGTGCAATCTGGAGGTTTAAATCCTGGGTGCTGGGGTAAGTCCTGGGTATATGGGTGCTGAGGAAGGTCCCTGGTTAAATCTACATGTTGGGGTAAATCTTGGTTACAATTTGGGTGCTGGGGCAAGTTCTGGGTGCTGGGGAAAGCCCTACAAGTGCAATCTGGTGCTTGAATAAGTCCTGTGAGTGCAATCTGGGTACTGTGGCAAATTCTGTGAGTGCAATCTGGGTGTTATGGCAAGTCCCGAGTATGCAATCTGGGTGTGGGGGCAAGTCATATGAGTGGAATCTGTTTGCTGGGATATATCATGTGAGTGCAATCTGGGTTCAGGGGCAAGCCCAGTGTGTGCAATCTGGATGTAGGGGCAATGTCTGTGAGTGCAATCTGGCTGCTGGGAAAAATACTGTTCTTGTAATTTTGGCACTGCGGCAAGGCCTGTGAGTGGAATGGGTGCTGAGGCAAGTCATGTAAGAGGAATATGTGTGCAATCTTGATGTTCTGGCAAAACTTATGGGTGTAATGTGGTGATGATGTGGCAAGTTATATTGGTGCAGTTAGGGATGTGGATACAATAATGAAAGGAGGACAGGAAAAATGGAGTGAATGGGGCAATGGAAGGATATAAAACCAATGGAAGCATTTTTTTTATCTGATAACTATACCTTACCAATGCCTGGGGTGAAGGGGAGGGCGCCACAGGGGTGGCCCGCAAATGGCTCCTGTACACCGAAGGCCGGCCATTTGTGAAGATTGTTTACCTTTGTGTGTGCTGGGCTTTATTGTATTGTGTGTGGGTATACCCGCTTGTGTTAGCTCACAATGCATTGCATTATTGTTACACAAAATAATACATTAAAATACAGAACCCATCTGCTTGTTAATTTCCATCTCACGGTTTAACAACCATCTCTCTCTGCCTTTAGTGTGCGCCATCAATCATGCAGAACAAATCCAATAGTGGGAGAGAAGATATACATTTCCTCCCTCGCTCGGTATATATTTGGCATTGCAGATGCCACACAACAAGTGGCCTTTTGTCTAAATAAAACTTGCCATGGATTGTTTAGTCCCTCATTAGATCTAGGATTACGCAACACATTTCTGCAAATTATCACTACTGACTAACCCACATTACCTATTGGTGAACAATTTAGGAAACACAATCGTAGTGATATGAATTCATTATTTTGAGTGGGGCCATTTTATTTTGCATTAACTATACAGAAGTTAAATGAATTTTTATGACGTGACTTGTGACATTTCAATATAGAGCTGGGCCTAGCTATAAATCGGGGCTCGGGATCGTGAGTCCCGAGATCTCGCTAAACTTCCGCAGTAATGTGGACTTGAGAGAGCAATCCTCTGCCACAATGGCTGCATGGGAGTCATCGGACCCCCATGTTCTACAGGGAGCCACGTTATAATGCATAGTGTTATAAAGGAGTTTACCTGTATGTATATAGTATGTATAATGTATTTATATTGTTTGTATATTGAGTCTATTGATTATTTATTAACTGTAACAATGGCAGTCATACAAAGATGTATGTATTGACTTGTTGCCCGGTGTGTGATATAGGTTTACTCTTGTTTTAGTTTTCATTGAACTTCATTTGATTACACGCCTGTGAGTACTTGTTATGGCCAAGTAATCAGTTAAAACTCTCAGGCTACTAATCCATTTTTGTCACATGAAACGTATTTGATAGTTTGTGACTAGATATTTCTACTAATGTACAGTGATTTGCTTCTATTTTTGGGAATAATAAGGAGATTTGTACTCTTTCACTACAGTAAACCTGCATGTATTGTTTTTTGGAGGTTTAGTTTGTACCACTTTGCAGCGCTCCGATGTTATGATTTAATGTTTATTAATTAGTAAGGGTGAGTGCACTGTGCAGTAATTATTTATCCCAGATAAGCAGTCACCTTTCCATAGTCTAGAGAAGTAGATGCAAAACAACAGTCTGTTGCAGAATTGTGTAATACCTTGTTTTATTGGACTAACAGTATTTTGGAACAACACATTTTTGGTAGTCCTCCTTTTATCAAGTCAAAAGTACTGTATTGTAAGCATTGTAAATAGTGAACTAGCTTTTTCAAGGCCATTATTTAAATAAACTTTTTCCTGTGTTAACATAAATTTTGTTTGTCCTCTTGCCTTGAAGAGACTGTATCAGCGAAACATTATTTTTACTGTAAATCTAGAGCATAAAAAATTAATGAAAATGATCTATACACTGTATTATCAAAACTGCAAGCAAATACCTAGATTAGGAGAAAAATACGTTTTAAATGTGTCTGTGGAGTCTCCTACTTATGACCTCACATATGGCACGATATGCAAATGCTAGCTTTTCAGTGGAAAAATGTGTAATTTGCATACCAGGCCACAGGTGATGTCATAAACAAGAGACTCCACATTTAGTCATTTGCTTGCAGTTTCACTAATACAATGTATAGATCATTTTCAATAATTTGTTTATGCTTTACATGCACAGTAAAACAATGCTCAGGCGACACAGTCCCTTTAAAGGTAATATATCCAGATAAACACTCCTTATTCCATGGGAGATAACAGTGGAGTGGAATCAAGATGGCAATAAGCCTTATCTGAGGCTCTTAGACTTACACAAATACCCTATATACATACTGCTCAAAATGCGTAAGATTTATTGGTGTCTTTGATTCCTTTCCACTGGTCAGTCACATGGAATAAAGAGTTGACAACGTTTTGAAGAAATAGTCTCTGTTACATTTATTTTTATCATTTAATTGGAGCCTCTCATCCTTCATTATATTATGTATTAACATCCTCGCCTTAAAACCCACTTATCTTGTGTGCACCATGGCAATAATTGCTCTACAGATCAAGGAGGTAATACAATGCTTGCTACAATGACCTGACTGTGAGTTTGTCAGACACAGGCTTCTGCCCAGTACATTGCATCAACATACCAAACCTGAAAAACTACCATGTACCTGGAAAGATAAAGGGATCAAGTGATCAAAGCTTCCTGATTTTATCACACGGGAGAATTAAACATCTGCTGATGTCCCACTATCACAATTCCCCAACAGTAGTTACCTCACTATCACCCTGCCCCCACAACAGTTGCCCCATTGCCACAATGCCCCCACAACATTTGCCTCTTTATCACAATGCCCCACAGCAGTTGCTCCATTACCACAATGCTCCCATGGCAGTTGCTCCATTACCACAACGCCCCCACAGCAGTTGCTCCATTACCACAATGCCCCCACAGCAGTTGCTCCATTACCACAATGCCCCCACAGCAGTTGCTCCATTACCACAATACCCCCACAGCAGTTGCTCCATTACCACAATGCCCCCATGGCAGTTGCCCCATTACAACAGTGCCCCTACAGCAGTTGTTCCATATTCATATTGCCTCACAGCAGTTGCTACTGTTTCAATTTCCCTCCCTCCCCCTATCTATTAGTTACAGGTTTCTGGGTCTCTGGGAGGAAGTTCTGCTCAACACCTCTTCCGTCCAGGAAGCGTTTGGGGCCGAGGGGAAGGCACTAGGCAGATTCTGCTCATCTGCATGTGTAATGCTCCAGCTATACCGACAGAGGCGGTGATGTTCTCCACCAATAGTCTACAGAGGAGGCCTATCATTATTTAAAGAAGCACTGCCCACGCTGTGCCCCTCCAGCACTTGCGATCTGTGGCGGTGGGTCTAAAAAAAAAAAGTCCCACTCCTTATTCCCTATTTTCCAAAGACGGTAATTCACTTTTAATGGATGATAACTTATTTTGTGGTTATCCTGTTCCTGTATGTTGTGGGTGATTCCATCTTTTGTATCTTGTGGGTGACTGCTTCTCCTGTATGTTGAACACAATCTATTCTCCCGTATGTTGTGGGTGACTGCTTCTCCTGTATGTTGTGGGTGATCTATTAACTTGTATAGTGTGGCTGATCCATTCTACTGTGTCCTATGAGTAATCTAATCTCCTGTATCTTGTGGATGGTGCCTTTAATTGTATCTTGTGGCTAATATTTCCTCATATATTAAAGGGACACTCCCACACAAAAAAATGAAAAGGGTTTATTTATTTTTATTTTACATTGTTGATTTCAGATGTCTTGATTTTGTTATGCGAGTTTATTTTATGAAATATTTTACTAAACAAGTGTGACTGGGTGCCGCCATTTTGTGAAATATAGTTTGGAGCTGGGGACACAGAATGCAGTCTATAAGTCAGAATTCTGATCACAGACTTGCATTGAATGGGAGGGTAATGTAACTATTACATCACAAGGGGGCGGAGTTATGCTCCTGTTATTTTTTAATATTATTAATATTTACATTATCTAGGTTATTATTCTGGGGTCTCCTTCTGTTAGAGGTATGTCTGGATGAGAGTGATTGACAGACTTGATATTAATCAGTTCTTTTTATAATCCTACTTGTGCTGGGGGTGGTTTGATTGCTAATTTTTACTGAATGGAATTTCTAAAAATAGGTTTTAGTCCTAAGCAACAGGAAGAAATCAGACAAAAGTTATGTGATTTGAGCTGCCTCATTATGCCTGTACAATCCACATCCTGAATGCTTTCACCAAGAACCATCATTTTGCTGCACCTTTTATTCCAAGCTTCGTTTGTTCTTGCGAATGAAAGTGACTTAACTGTAATGTTTAAAGAGCAGAAGCAATTGATAAACATCTTGAGAAAATTGAGGAAATGACATTCTGTAGGTGGGTTTCAATCATTTTCCATTTGTTTTACATTAATACTTCAGTGGCTCTGTTACAGAAAGATAAGGTAAATAGAACATGACGTCTGTACATAGTCTATCAGAATGTATTCTTAAATGGACAGCTCATTGTCAAATACTTTGCCAGGGTACTTTTTGGAATCCTTGCCAGAGCACCACCTATAGTAGCAGGGCTCCAGCCCATTTTCAAGCCGAGTCTGTTTCCCCATATATTTTTCCTACCAGTTTTTTGTCTGCTGTCAGCAATATTCCTTTTTATTCTTTCCACTGTCCTCCTATGGCCTTCCCCTCTTGCTTTCTCACTATTATTATCCTCACTCATCTATTCCCCAAAAGAGTACTTTTCTATGATGAGGGCCACATGCCAGGGAATCTTAGGCTTATTATTCTCATGAGGTAATGCAATAGAACCGATTGATTTTTAGTCAGGTCCATGCACCACCAACACCCTGGGACCATATTATTCCCTCTCCCAGATGATAGCAGGAGAAATGAAATAATAATAATACAACATTGTAAAATATAAATAAATATTTGTCTACCTGGAGCCATAAATAAAATATATTAATAAATAGGCCTCTTGGTCCTCCATAATACTCATGGGGGGCCAGGGCAGGTAGCCCTGAACTCCCTAACATAAGCGGTGGGAGCCAGCCAAATGGTTCCCAGGCCCCTATACTATACATTGGGCTGCCCCCCTAGCAATAAACAGGGCCAGAAGCCACCAAATGGCTTCCATCTCCTATATTCCTATATAATATACAGTGCATGGGGGTGGGGGTAAAATCCTCCTAATTAAAATATAATAAATCCCAACCTACCCCCCTCCCCCCCCCCCCTCCTCTACCTTGCCCAGGTCAGGGTGCAGATTCTATACAAGGGGGGTAGTACAGTGAAAATCAGTAAGTAAATAACTTACTGATTCACTGCCCATGAGGAGTGAATATCACTGCCCACCCCCCAGCACCCAAGGGATGTCCGCCCCCCCCCCCAAAAAAAAAAAAAAACCCGGAGCGGAGCACGGATGTAGAATCAAATCCCTGGCTGGGAGGGCATGGATTTCATTTTGACAAAATAAGGTATCTGATTGGTTGGCTGTCAGGCCTTGATGAAAAATAAATTATAACCCCACGTGGGGGCTGGGGCTGCCTGCTGGTCCCAGACCCCATAAAAACAATACAATAAAATGAATCCCTACCTAGCCCCCAGCTCTACCTTGCCCTGGCTCCTGCTGCTGGCAAATCAATGTAAGGAGTGTTACCTTGCCACTGTGAACTTTTCAAAGGTGCTCTAGCCATGGCAATTCATCAAAATTGCAGCTACAATAACAGGGTAATCCAAACGGAAGAAATGGCTGGCACTCCAGTTCATGTGATAAATAAATGTGATTTAATCATAGGCAACAATGCAAAACAGAAAAATGGACAGAAGCACTTGACGCGTTTCGAGTCTACTGACTCTTAATCATAAGTGCAAAGTGTTTCTGTCCATTTTTCTGTTTTGCATTGTTGCCCATGATTAAATCACATTTATTTATCACATGAGCTGGAGTGCCAGCCATTTCTTCCGTTTGGATTACCCTGGCACTCAAAGGGTGCCCTGTAAATAAAATTGTTACCTGTATCCAGGTTCCAGCAGCGATTCCAATGCCCTCTGTTCTCATAATCTGGCCCAGGAAAAGGGGTCACCAAAAAAAATAAAAATGATCCATTTATTCTATAAAAGGGAGGGGGTCAGAGCTATATGCCAGGAGCCATTTTGGGAGCACCCACTCCCATTTTTTATAGAAGCCCCAACAGGCAAAATTTCTTTTTTTAATTTTTTTAAAATATTTACATTTTGGTGGTAATCTAGAGGTACACCATTTATGCATATTTGCACAAGTGAATAAAAATAGTTTTTATGCAAGATGGTACACCTATGTGGTAGTGAAGCTCTAGTTTTACATAGCTAGAAGACAAGAAGGAGGAGATTGGTGACAGGAGTACAAGGTCAGGAGAGGAGAGATGTCATCACTCAGCATATTCAGAGTAGCGCCGGTGTTCTGACAAATTACTGGAGCAAATTCTCCTGCGCAATCGCAGGAGAATTTGCTCACTGCGCATGCGCATAAAGTTACAGCTGATATGCGGGATAGGGCGGGATGTGGGTTGCGCAGCTGGCGCATGCGCGGTGAGCAAATTCTCCTGCGATTGCGCAGGAGAATTTGCTCCAGAAATTTGACAGAACACCCGGGATTCCTAGGAAATCCTAAGTAAACTGAAGCAGAATCTGCAGTATTTATCTCTGAGCTGCACACAGTGTATAATAAAACCAGGTTCACATGGTGACTGACACAAATACACTTTGTTTTTGTATTTTGAATAACCAATTTTTGGCATTGCATTTCATTTGCCAAAATATTTTGATCCTTCTGACTCACTGAGTTGTACTTCAGGTACCAGAATACCAAATATTTAGAATAATGGGTTAAATTCCCAGATCTGAGTTAATTTATCTCTGGTCGGTGTAAAACCCTAGAATAGAACAGAAAATTGTGATAAATGATAAGTGATATCACTGAATAGAACCCAATATCGTGACCAGCACTGCTAGAAGATGGCTGCTGTGAGTTTATCTCACGGGCAGTGAAGGAGTTAATAGCAATACATGCAGATTTTTCTAATACAGCCCCATAGTGTATAAGCCAGGAATGTACCTCAAGAGGTCTCAGCAGATCAGGGAATATGCAGAGCTCGTTACACTGCAGAGGTACTGCAGACCCGCCTGAGTGATATATGACAAGACAGTGGAGAAGCAGAGAATGCTGCAGAGCGAGAGAGAACGCGGCAGGAGGAGAGATATTACATCCTCTGCAATGGCCTGAAAATGCAAGGCTGCAAATATGGTCTTGTGGTAAAGGGAAGTCCTCACTGCTGCTGACTTAAAGCTTTCTCCTTCCTGAAACTCTGAATCTGTTTCCACCACTGTAGCTCACTTGAACACTTACTGTTTAAAAACTGCTCTATATGAGTGCTTCCTATTGTATGGATTATTATAACATGTTAACCTTCTACTCCCGTGATGCAATGAACCAGTCTGGAAACGAGCAATGAACCAGTCTAGCATGGCGATACTGTAAAGGGGGCCACCTAACCCCCCCCCCCTCCCCCTATTAAAAACCTGGCTGGGAGCCAGCCAAATGTCTCCCAGCTCCCTGTTACACATATGGGGGCAGGGCAGGTAGCATTGACCTCCCTGCTTTAAGAAATGGGACTGAGGAGTGGGAAAGTGTTCCCATGACCACATGAAATACATTGGGGGGCTAGGATTAATAGCAAAATGGCTCCCAGCAGCCACAAATTAGACTGAAGGCCAAGGCCTACATACAATATAACTACCCCCACTGGGGGCTGGGCAAATGCCCCCACAGATAAATTAAAAATAAAATACTTGCTCCTTGGTGTCTGGGTATTGCCAGTGGTCACCCAGACCCCAACATATATAAAATAAATGCCCCCATTACAAATAATGGCCCACTGGGGTATGGGGATGTCAATAGCCCCACAGACCCCATATAATTAAATGTTAAAAAATGTTTTCCATAGCCCCACCTCTACACTGCCCAGGTAGGGGGGTCGATTCACCTGAAAAGAAAATTACCTTATTGCCCAACCCATGCCACCCAAAAGGTGCCCTGTAAAGAAAATTAACTGTTCCATTGCAAAGTCCAGTTGCAATTTGCAAAGCCCATGATCCTCATCTTTGGCCCAGGAAAAGGAGCCACCCCAAATCTATGCTATAAAAAGGAGGTACTATTGGATGCATCCGCCACATCGCACTCTTCAATGGTCACTGGGAAAATACATTTTCTACACTTACCCAGTGCCTCTGAGGGACAAAGGAGAGGTGGCACAGGTGCAGCCCTGATGATATTTCATCCACCTGGGAGGCTGAAGAAGGAAGTATTGATCTGGGTGCCTTGTAGGCTGGGCAAGCCGCTGATATTGATTCCTGTAATGGGGTGGCTGGAGCTCACTCTGATAGGGTCATGCAACCTCACTTTGCCCTGCTGCCTTCTGGCTTCATCCATTTTGAATGATGCTGTCCAGACCCCCCATGCATTTCCATGCATCCAAACACAAATGAGATTCAACCCAAATTCTACACTAATTATGGTAAACGCCCTCATCAGTCTAAAGCATCCAAACACATGCAAAACCACTTCCTTCCTAACATGGGCCTGCATTGAACATTTCCACAACCCCTTCTTCCCCTCTGCCTGGCTGGGTTTACCTATGAACTCCATATTACCTATTACACCTACCAAAGGTGCAAACACACAATACAACTGCAAAATGTACAACAAAAACCTCTGACAGTAAAAATGGTAGCAATATGTTATGAAGCAAGACTCTGCTTTTGACAACAAACGAATCCTTCAAGAACAGAACATGTACTTTAAAACTACAATGGTGGATGCTAGGGGTTGGTTTGCTCTCCGCAGATAGATTTATTTATTCATTTGGTGCATAATATCCACCCATCCAAGTAGTACAAACTGGCTACATTTAGGAAAAGGAATTTTGGATGACCATTTCCCAGCATATTTGTGGGCTTCTCAGCAGACATGATGCTCCAAACTATGCTCCCTATTCAAAAATGTTCTACTCTGCAGATGTTTTTGATGAACGAAAAAGCTAAAGCAAGTTAGTTTACTTAACAGGCAAGCAGACTTTTCACCCTGTTTTTATTCTACTTTTATAAAAGAAAAGGTTTTTGGTAATTGGTATCCTCCATTTAAAGGTAAAATATTTGTATTACTTACAGCTTACTAGCTATATCATTTTTTTTGCTCAGTGTTCTTGCAGTCAGTCTGGGTGTGTCATGTACTCAACTTCTTTCATACTCATCAAAGAGAGTCAATGCTCCAACTTAGAGTTATTTTTATAATAATAAACTCATGTTTTTAAAGTATTCTTCTCCTCGAGATAACGCAAAGACTTTATCAGACTTAACCAAACTGGCATTGATAATTGATGTAACTATTACCAAACCTAATGGTACTCATTTGCATAACCTCACAATGATGAAACACACAAACCAAACACGATATTAGAGAGCAGTCCAATGGCGTGCAGTAACCTTTATTGTGCATTACAGCACATATATAATACTTGGCAGATTCTCGCACATTTTGTACTACATAATCAATAAATCATAGGCCTCTAATTAAGCAGGACAAGCGATTCTGAATTAAACCATGTTAGGTAAGCTTTACTACTAACACTAAGACTACTTGGTCCAGTTTTCATTTTATGCCTGCAATCAAATCTACAACAGTTGCATTCCAGTATATCAGTACAGAGGGGATGGGACACTTCATCGCGGCTGCATCCGCGCAGCCGCTTCACCGCCGTCACTTCACCACATGACAGCTCGTTGCGGGACATTTCATCGCGGGACATTTCATCGCTAAAGGTAAGTTTATTTTAGTATTGGGGTTAAGGGTGGTTAGAATTAGGGTTTAGGGGGTTAGAATTAGGGTTTAGGGGGTTAGAATTAGTTTTTAGGGTTTGGGGTTAATTTTAGTATTAGGGTTTAGGGGGTTAATTTTAGTATTAGGGTTTAGGGGGTTAGTATTATGGTTTGGGAGTTAAGGGTCAGGGGTTAGTATTAGGGTTTAGGGGGTTAGTATTAGGGGTCGGGGGTTAGTATTAGGGTTCGGGGGTAAATTTTAGAATTGGGGTTTTGGGCTTAATTTTAGTATTGGGCTTAATTTTAGTATTGGGGTTTGGGGGTCACTTTGGGGGGGAATCATTTATTATGATTATTATATATTATTTATTTTCTTTTTACTTTTACATTTGTAAGAGCTGACAGTTCAGCGCTGAACTGTCAGCTCTTACATAGCCGCGTCCGCGATCAAACGGCCGCGTTATCCTACATTGCTGACAGTTCAGCGTTCTAACTGCCGCGCTGAACTGTCAGCGATGAAGCCGCGCCGAAGAATAGTCCTAGACCCCAGTACAGATACTTGGTCAGCAGCATATTCTTGGAGTTCCTACTTTTCAGTTAACTTACCCCTAGGTGTAAAAGAAGCTATGAAAACACCCAATCATTGTATTTTATCTATGCATTGTGTACACAGAACGATACATTGTACTGTGAATACTTTACACACCTGGAAAAAGTCTTCCATGTTACAAGTTTCTGATCCCTCTGATTAGACCATGCAAAAATAAGTGAGATTTTAAACTGTGTTGAAGAGCCATCTGAGAGTAAAACAAAGAGCTTACTTCAGCTGCTTCACGCTGAGAGAATATAAAGCAGAGGTTACGCTCACAGTTTAGAGAAACTGCACAGTGTGCTGGTCTCAAGTTAAAAATTGCAAGTGGGATTTAACTGTTCATCGGCCACAACGCCCCAAATCTGAGGAGCTAACAAACGAGGAAAGTCAAACACAACTTATGGCTGTGCATTTGTATGATCTATATTGCAATCAACTTTGAATGAAAAAATGATAGTTAATAAAGAACTATGGCTTGTGGTAAGTAACATAACTAACAATAAAAGTAGTAGTAGTAATATCAAAATAAGAAACATTTACTTATTTTATTTTGTGTTTCAAATATCTAGTTATGTGGCTAGACTCCAATCTATCTTATGGCCTTCACATTGAAAAACTCATCAAAACTTTATCCAAAACTAGGTACAGAAACAAATCCTGCCTAAGCCCCACAGTAAGGAAACAGACTGTACAACAAATGCTAATACCGGTCAGTGAATATGGGGATATAGTGTATGCATCTGAACCGCAAACTACCTTCCTAAACTTACTGCATTGTTTCTCATTCTGCCGCTTGACATGTTAAAAGAGATAAACTGATTACCGCTGGAATCCAGACACACTCTTTCCAGTCTTGTGTTTAAGATGTTTTTCTGGGATGCACCCACTGTCGCTGAGTAGAATGCTCTGCTCAGGTGTTCCCACCTTCTATAACCTCCGATCCAGTACCAGCATTTTATTGACTATATGACAATACAAAAAGAAAGCAGCTTGATCCTCGTTTTTATACAGAGCATTGCAATTATGGAAAACCTTAATCCTCCAGTAACATAGCAACATGGTAATTAATGTTGAAAAAATACATAAGTCCATCAAGTTCAACCCTTCTACCCATCATTCCTGCTTTTGATCCAAAAGAGGGCAAAAACCCCTAAGGAAGCTATTTCGCATTTTGCTGCTTAGGGGGAAACATTCCTACTTGACTCCAAAGGGCAATCAGATTTCTCCTTGGATCAATAAGCTTTATTATTAATGCTTATTCTATTATTAAAGGGATACTACCACTTACATAGGATGTAACAAGATAACCTGGTCATTTAAAACAAACACATATCTAAATCATATGCCACAGTTTTTTTTAATATGATTGAATTAATTGCATATAAAAGGAAAAATAAAATTAGATGTTTATCTCCAGCATCCATTTTAAGAATATTTCCCATGATGCAACATTGTCCAAAATCTTACAGACAGTCTCACTTTACAACTGTTGCCAAAGCCTGCATGATGATGTTAGAAGATACTCCCCTGCTCTCTTACTGGCTCTTGTGTATCATAGAGGGCAGGACTAGGTGGCTTTGTACAACTTTTTTTACCTGCCTTCCAACACAAAGCGAGGAGATTAAACTAATCAAACAGGATCATAACTCTGCCCCCTTGTGATGTAACAGTTGCATTAACCTCACATTCAGTGCAAGTATATGATTAGAATTCTGACTTATAGACTGCATTCTGTGTTCCAAGCCCCAAAGTGAGAAATTCTCTGAGGGGTGGCACCCAAAACCACTATATTTCACAAAATGGCGGTATTGTTTAGATTTTATTAAATAAAGTAACATAAGAAAAACAAAAGACATATCTGAAATCAACAATACAAAATTAAAAAAGTAAAACCTTTTCATTTTTTGGTGGGAGTGTCCCTTTAATAGCCCTGTATGTCCTGCTTTTCTAAAAAACAAACAAACATCCAGACCATTTTTAAATGCATTTATTGTATTTGATAGCACCACCTCTCTTGGCAGTGGGTTCCATATCTTTTTTGTCTTTACCGTAAAGAATCCTTTTCTTTGCTGTTGATGAAATCTGTCTCAGGGGATGACCCCACACTAAACCCCTCAAGCCCTTATACTAACATTAACCCCCCCGAATGCTAATGCTAACACCAAACCCCCGAACCCTAATGCTAACACGTACCCCCTAATAATACTCACCATGTACGAGATCTTGCAATGAACTGTCCCGCAAAGATGTCAAGTGACATCCGGCAGAAGAAACTGGATGACAGTGTTCTGCAGCTGCAGACACCCTCTTCCCTGCACATAAAGGTAACTTAGCAGGAAGGGGGACCAACAGTAAAAGGTAAAAAAAAATAGAAAAATGTGTGTGTGTCCGCGTGTAAGTGTGACTGTGTGTGGGTGTCTCAATGTGTGAAAGTGTGTGTCAGGGTGTCTAGGTGTGTGTGTCAAAGTGTTAAGTGTATGTGTGTGTATGTGTGTGTAACAATGTTTGCGTAAGTTTATGTGTGTGAGTGTGTCTCAGGGTGTCTGTGTGTGTGAGAGAGATGGTGTGTGTGTGAGAGAGAAACAGTGTGTGTGAGAAAGAGAGAGAGAGGGTGTGTGAGAGATAGAGATGGTGTGTGTGAGAAAGAGAGAGAGAGACGGTGTGTGTGAGAGATAGATGATGTGTGTGAGAGAGTGTCAGGAAGCCAAGCAGACGTACCGTGGTTCAGAAGCAGGGGATCCCCAATAGCAGAAGTTAAGCGCCCTTGCCTGAAACCACAGATCCTGAGGGTCTTCGAAGTGGCAGGTACTACCTGTGGTATCGGGCACGAGCACCAGGTGTGGTCCAATGGATGTAAACAGGATACTGGTGGAACATACAGCACTGCCGAGGTAGTCCAAATCGAGGGAGCAAGCAAATAGGGTGAACGAGTAGGGAAGCCAATATCAGGGAGTCCAGAGAGCAGGAGAGTCCAGAAACGGAGAGCCAGGGTCAGGAGTACAGAGAGGCAGAATAAACGAGGAGCAAGCCGGGTCAGGAATCCAGAAAAGGCAGAATAAACGTGAGCAAGCCGGGTCAGGAATCAGAAGATCAAAAATTGGATTGATAGCCACAAACGGAGAAACGGGGGTCACACAACGAGAGTGAAGCTTGTCAATCATCAAGCAATTTTGAGTTTCGCGCGTTGGTGTTTTAAAGGGCTGTAGCCCTGCCTCCGTGACGTGTGTAATGCGCGCCACGCTTCCTGTTTCCATAGCGACGCCCGTGATACTAGTGACAGCATGTTGTGACGCGCACGCGCTAATTTCCATTGTCGGGTACGCGCTGCATGGAGCAGCCGACAGCGGGGGACCTTAACAGTGCCTTTAGCGAACGTTGGAGGTAAGCGGCGTGGGACCGGAGCACGGACCTGACAGAGAGAGATGGTGTGTGTGTGTGAGAAAGAGAGATAAACAGTGTGTGTGAGAAAGAGATAGACGGTGTGTGAGAGAGAGATAGTGTGTGTGAGAGAAAGAGATGGTATGTGTGATAAAGAGAGAGAGACACGGTGTGTGTGAGAAAGAGAGACGATGTGTGAGAGAGGGCGAGACTGTGAGAAAGAGAGATGGCGTGAGAAAGAGACAGAGAGAGACGGTGTGTGTGAGAGAGACAGACGGTGTGTGTGAGAGAGAGAGACATTGTGTGAGAGACGGAGTGTGTGAAAGAGAGACACAGAGTGTGTGAGTGAGAAGAGACAGTGTGAGTGTGTATGTGTGAGACAGACAGTGTGTGAAAGAGAGACTAAGTGTGTGTATGTGTGTGAGAAAGAGTGTGTGTGACAGAGCTCATCTGGGCTCTAGCCCCAGATCATTTAAAGACCTAACAATGCCCCTGCCAGTGGCGTCGCTAGGCTGGGGCTACTGGGGCTTAAGCCCCGGATCTCTGCTCCATAGCCCTGAATGCAGACCCCCCCTCATGGTTGGCTCCGCACCTCATGCTTGGCCCCACCCCTCATGCTTCCGCCCTCACCCTGGCAGAGTGTAAGTTGGTGTGAGTTGCAGAGTGTAAGTAAGTTTAAGTGTGTAAGTGAGTGTTGCAGAGTGTGAGTGTTTTAGAGTTAAGTGTGTGCGAGTGACTGTAAACGTGAGTGTCAGAGTTATGAGTGAGCATGATGTGCATGTGAGAGTTGCAGGTTTACACATGTGTCTGAGTGGCAGAATGCCTGTGTGGGAAAGGCCAACTGTGTGTATAAGGATGTCTGTGTGTAAGGTTGTCTGTGTGTGTGTAAGAGAGTGTGTGAGTGTAAGTTCGTCTATGTAAGGGTATCTATGTGGGGAGGGGGGGTGTAAGGGTGGGTGTCTGTGTGTGTAAGGGTGTGATATCACCTATATTATGGCATATTATCATTCTGTTGGTCTACTTTTTTCTCAAAGTCTGGTAAATGGTGTATGAAACGTACAGAACATTTTGTATGCTCAGTTATTTTGAAATCATGGGAATTTGTTCACATACAAGTGTGTGTGGTGTGGGATGGTGTGTCTCTGTGTGTAAGGGTGTATGTATGTATGACTGTGGAAGTGTGAATGTGTGTGGCTGCGTGTGTATGTGTGTGTATTTGTGGCTGTGTATTTATTTGTTTAAGTGTGCTGTGAGTCTTATTGTGTATTCTGGTACAGTAATTTGCAGCATGAGTTTGTGATACACTCACACACTGCACATTACCATGTGTTTTACTGCTGTGGAGACTGTAAGACACTCACTCACTGCACCGTACTGTGATTTTTATTGCTGTGGAGTCTGTGCTATACTAACACATTGCACATTACTGTGAGTTTTATTGCTGTGGAGTCTGTGCTATACTCACACATTGCAAATTACTATAAGATTTATAGCTGTGGAGTTAGTCACAGACAGACACACACACATACAGTCAGTCACAGACAGCCACACACATACATTCGGACACAGTCAGACATACAGTCAGTCACATACACATACAGTCAGTCACAGGCCAACATACAGTCAGCCACACATACACAGTCAGTCACATAAACGCACAGTCAGTCACACACATATGCAGTCAGTCACATGCACATGCAGTCAGTCACACGCACATGCAGTCAGTCACACGCACATGCAGTCAGTCACACGCACATGCAGTCAGTCATACACACACACACTTTCAGTCACATCCACTTACACACAAGTCAGCAATTTTGTTGTTGTTTAAGATAAAAAAAAGTGCATCTATCAATATGCCCCCCTCCTGGTTGCTATACCTCATTCTAGCCCGGTCTGTGCCCTGCTGTTGTTTCTAGCCCTGCTGAGCACACTCAGCACTCTAGTGCGGTGCATGTGGGGGCGGAGCAGGAAGACTGTGCAGCCAGTGCACACACTGCTCCCTCCCTCCTGGTGCCCGGGATTTGTTGAGCCCTGATAAATACACATATATACCTATTGTTCATTGGCATCAAATATACCAGTCAGTTCTGGCCTGGAATAATGCAATATATAGAAGTCCATCACGACAAAGGTTGTCAGTCATTCCCCTCACTCTGTCAGTTTTAATTTTCCTTAGGCTATATATTGCAGAACTCCAGACAAGTACTTCCTCTTTGAAAAAAAAAAAAAAATATGGCAAGTTCCTTACCTGATGACATGTAAGCCCTCCTTGCCCAGCTCAGGTCTGCTGCTTCCATCCATGGTGGAGACTGGCTGAAAGAAAAGGTGGGTGAGATATTAGACTCCATCTACTCCCTGTGTCTAATGCCCCTGTTCGAGCATCTAGAGCTAGGGCCTCTAGACCCCCTGCTCGTTTTAGTCCTGACCCAGCAGGACTTGGGGGATCTTCCATCCCAGCCCCCGCGACCATCTGCAAAATGGAGGAAAACAGTCTCCAGTAGGAGAGCAGGTGGTGCATTGACTCATGCTGCCCCCATGGGCATCCGCAAAAAAAATTTCGGGGGGTGGGGGCATAATTTTACCGTCATCCTTTCTGCGCCGCGCCTCTTTTTGACAAGTTGTCATGAAGTGGAGGAGCTTTGTCATTATCAGTGAAGGCATGCAAAGGGTTGATAAACCCTGCACCAGATACAGATCCATAGCACCAGATATAAACCAACCACACTAGATATAACCTCACTGCACCAAATATAGATCCACTGTGCCAGATATAGATCCACAAGACCAGATATTAACCCACGGTACCAGCTAAAAACCCATGACACAAGATATAAACCACGGCACCAGATAAATATCCAGAGCTCTAGCTGAAACTCCACAGCAACAGAGCAAAGATATAACCCCATAGCACCAGATACAACACCATAGCAAACAATATAACCCCTCAGCACCAGATACAACTCTATAGCACACAATATAACCCCTCAGCACCAGATACAACAATATAGCACACAATATAACCTGTCAGCACCAGATACAACACTATAGCACACAATATAACCCCTCAGCACCAGATACAACAATATAGCACACAATATAACCTGTCAGCACCAGATACAACACTATAGCACACAATATAACCCCTCAGCACCAGATACAACATTATAGCACACAATATAACCTCTCAGCACAAGATACAACACTATAACACACAATATAAGCCCTCAGCACCAGATCCAACAATATAGCACACAAAATAACCTCTCAGTACCAGATACAACACTATAGCACACAATATAGCCCCTCAGCACCAGATACAACAATAAGCACACAATATAACCTCTCAGAACCAGATACAACACCATAGCACACAATATAACCCCACAGCACTAGATACAACACTATAGCACACAATATAACCCCACAGCACCAGATACAACACTATAGCACACAATAGAACCTCTCAGCACCAGATACACTATAGCACACAATATAACCCAACAGCACCAGACACAACACTATAGCACACAATATAACCTCTCAGTACCAGACACAACACTATAGCACACAATATAACTCCACAGCACCAGATACAACACTATAGCACACAATATAACCCCTCAGCACCAGATCCAACAATATAGCACACAAAATAACCTCTCAGCACCAGATACAACACTATAGCACACAATATAACCCCTCAGCACCAGATACAACAATATAGCACACAATATAACCTCTCAGCACCAGATACAACACCATAGCACACAATATAACCTCTCAGCACCAGATACTAACTATAGCACACAATATAAGCATATGGCAACAGATACAACGCTATAGCACACAATATAACCCCACAGCACCAGAGACAACACTATAGCACACAATATAACCCCACAGCACCAGAGACAACACTATAGCACACAATATAACCCCACAGCACCAGATACAACACTATAGCACACAATATAACCCCACAGCACCAGATACAACACTATAGCACACAATATAACCCCACAGCACCAGATACAACACTATAGCACACAATATAACCCCACAGCACCAGATACAACACTATAGCACACAATATAACCTCTCAGCACCAGATACACTATAGCACACAATGTAACCCAACAGCACCAGACACAACACTATAGCACACAATGTAACCTCTCAGCACCAGATACACTATAGCACACAATGTAACCCAACAGCACCAGACACAACACTATAGCACACAATATAACTCCACAGCACCAGATCCAACACTATAGCACACAATATAACTCCACAGCACCAGATACAACACTATAGCACACAATATAATCACAAAGCAACAGATTCCCTAAACACCCAAATTCCTAAATCCATGACATTTCTTTATCTCTTTCCCCTTTTTTATATGTTTTATTCCTCCATGTTTGCCATTTCTTTCCCCATCATTTTATGTGTTTTATTCCTCCATGTCAGTGACCTCTTTTCACCTACATTTTATCTTTTCTGCCCCATGTCACAATTTTGTCTGTATTCTGCTCCAATCAATCACCTCTTTTCATCCTCTATTATCTTTTCTGCCCCATGTCATCCCATTTTGTTTGCAATCTGCCTCCATCTATCACATCATTTTATCCTCCAGTATCTTTTCTGCCCCATCCACTTGTCCCCATGTTGATGTGAGCAGAGCCTGGTCAGAGGAGCTGCTCAGACTGGACAAATGGAGACCTCAGGGAAATGGGAGGGACACTTCTGGAGAGGACACCCCTTCTATACTGAGGGGTTCCAGCAGAGATGAGGACCATAACATCAGGAGGCAGACTTCTTCGGTGAGCACACAGGCCAGCTACCTATAGAATTGGCTGCCTTGCTTAGGTCAGGTTTTTCAGAAGGTTTTATCATTCCATACATGTTAGATTCCGTATTGCCGGTGCCAAACAGTTTAAAATCGGCTATTCAGTTTCCTGAGGTAGTGTATGACAAACTACAAAAAGAGGTCTCATTGGGTCGAATGTCGGGCCCATTCCCTGCCTCCCCAATTTCAGGTCTCTGGATATCTCCTCTATGGGTGGTACCCAAAAAGGACCCTGGCAAGTTTCGCCTTATCCACCATCTGTCCTACCCCAGGGGTCGGTCAGTGAATGATGGGATTGATGACAAGCTTTGTAGGGTGTCATACACCTCCTTTGACACAATGGGTATGCCGGATGGGAAGGGGCTCCTTCTTGGCAAAAACTGTTAGCAACGTTTCATTTGCTGCCGGTGCATCCATCTTGTTTCCACTTGTTAAGTTGTTGGTGGGAAGGCGGCATTTATGTGGATAGATGTTTACTGATGGGGTGTGCTATCTCATGCTCCCTGTTTGAGACGTTTAGCTCATTTTTAGAGTGGGTGATCAGAGAGGAGTCTGGCTCGGCATCCATAATTTAAAAATCTGGACGATTTTTGTGCATTAGCCCACCTGACTCCTCTTTGTGCCTTACTCTCCTGTGTAACAATGAGCATGTTATGCACCGCTTCGGTGGTCCGCTGTCTCCAGAGAAGTTGGTGGTGCCAGCTACCACCATAACCTTTTTAGGAATTGAAATTGATTCCATTTCCATGGAATGCCACACTCCTTTTGACAAAGTGGTTGATCTTCGCAGAGGGGTGGCTATCATGAGAGAGGCACGTAAAGTGCAGCTAAAACAACTGCAGTCCCTGTTAGAGAAACTAAATTATACTTAGTTATTCCCATGGGTCAAATTTTTGCAGGCGCCTGTCATTAGAGACTGCAGGTATACGGGCACCCTATCATTTTATTCGCCGAGTGGCGGAACATAAGGAAGTTTGGGACTCATTCCTTGAATCATTTAATGGACGGTCTTTGATCTTGGATAGGGCCGTTACTAACAAAGAGTTAAATCTATGGACAGACGCCTCTGGTTCAGTAGGACAAAATGGTGTTGGGGCTCTTGGCCGCAGGAGTGGTTTCAGTCAAGCCTGACCAAGAATTTGGCCTTTCTGGAAATATTCCCTATTGTAATGTCAGTGAGAACAAAAAAGTTAGGCTCTGGTGTGAAAACTTGGGGGTTGTGCAAGCCGTTCACAATGGTTTGACTTCATCTCCCCATTATATGATTTTTGAGGGAGCTGGTCCTCCTCTCTCTAAAACTTAATTTGCACGTACGAGCTGTTCACGTTACTGGAATTCGGAATGATGTGGCCGACTCATTGTCTCAACAGCAATGGGATCGATTCCAGCTGTTGGCGCCCGGTGTGGACAGAGAAGCCACTCCCGTAGCACTTTGGATCTGGACAATAGCAGACGGAACGTTGAGCTTAAAATACATTGGTCATTTGTACCTGCTAACTGGGTGCTGCGTACAGGAATATGTGGGAGCAATGGCGTTCCTTCATGTGTCAGGCGGGCAATCCATCTGATGAAGACGGGCTCCGATGGGTCCTATTATGGTTCATTGGACAAATGTTTGCAGACAAAATTTCTGTGCTGGCCATTAATAGAAAGATGTCTGCTATAGCGCCCCTGGTAAGTTTGGGGGTTTCACTGACTTAACAAAGGTGATTTTTAGCCAAGTCAAGCCAGGTCAATGAATGAGTTTCTTTTATGGACAGGCTGGTGTTTGTTTGTTGCAGTGCAGGGGGTTGGTCATCTGGGGTATGGCCAACCCGGGTGGGCAGTTGCTATGGAGCTAGCTGCACGGGCTCCCCATGGGCTTGTCCCTGGGTGAGTGAAGCACAGCTACTGTGCAAACAGGAAAGCCAGCAGCCAAAGAAGTCATGGTTGGTTACGCCTGCACCAGATCCTCGGGGTCCTGATCCTAGGTGGGCTAGGATGAGTTTACATGCTACCGCTTATATGTACTAAGTACCGTTTACTGTTTATATGTATTGTTTATATGTATAAACATATTTTGCTGGTATATGTTATTATACCCGGTTATTAATAAAATTAACTTTATTGGTATATTATTACCTAGTATGTTTTATACAGCTATAGTTAGCTGTAATGTTATGTTGCAGAAATTTTACAATAATAAATACCTTTTTCAAGCCACACAGTAGTCTGTATATTTATTGGTGGGGGGGATGTATATCGGGCATAACTTGAGCATGCATGCCCACCTAAGCATGTGAGCTTGTTTACTCCACTTCTATCAAATCTGTCATGGGCTCCCGCCCCAGATCTTTTGGAGACCTAGCAACGCCCGTGATCCTTCCTAAGGAATATTTAATGAATTTGTTGTCTCCATGTTACAACTGAGAAACGTTTACCTCTAGCTGATATTTCCTGCCTTGTCTCTTGTAACCTTCTTGTAACTGGACATCCAGTCCCTCACCTCTTTCATAAGATACTGTTAGCCACTGCCCTTACTCACTACTTTGCTAATATGGCCATTTTAAGTTATATTTTAATATGATATATTGTAAGTTTCGAGGTTAGATTTTTGTATAACACACAAAAACTTTGATAACATCACAACCATCTATATTTCTACTCATAGCTTGAAGTATTTTACAAATCGTGTGCTTTCGTATAAACTAGTTGTTCCCTCTGTGAGTAGGATGTTTTTATGTCCTGATCCTTCCCAAGTAATCCCAGAAAATTCACTACCCCAAGCAAGTGTCTCAAACTGCTCTAAAACTCCCTCAACCTTTCCTCTACATCCAACAAAAGCTCTACTCTATTCTGCCCCATTAACTCCCAGCTGCTCTCCGTTGCTAAGCGACCTTGCTCCCCCTGCTATGTGATTTTACTTAAATCATCTACTTTACTTTCTATTGGTGCAGGATGTGAAACTGACTTTTTTTTTTTTTTTACTCCAAATTACTTTTCATATAATTCTCCATATAACAGGTTCTCTAAGCCAAAGGTGATTTTCAGCTAAGTCAAGCCAGGTCAATGAATGAGTTTCTTTTAGGGACAGGCTGGTGGAGAAAGCAGTGCTGGACTGACCTATGGGGATAACCAGGGAATACTAGTATCCTTTTTTTCCCTTCTTTTTACCATGGTACCAGCCATATATCCATTTGGCCAGCACCAGCAACAGTGTGAGGCTCTCTGAGGACTCAGAGCCCCATTGTCCCAAACATTGTCAGTGGGAATATGAGGAGCACAGGTCTCTTCTGGCACAAACCTACTCACACTATTTGCCTGGCCAGTCAGTGCAGAGAGCAGGGCGTTTATATCCCCAGCACTGCACATGGCAAAACGAGATCCAGCAGTGACAACTCTGTGTCTAAAGAGGTGAAAATCTGCACTATAATGCCACGAACAACCAGGCAGCAAGTTAGAACCTTCCACTGCCTACCAATAAAAAGCCATCCCTTGTTAAAGTACTGAGTGGGATGGCATCAGTGTATATGAGAGATCCATGTAACACCGCAGGCTATAGTCACCTGTCATGAGGATTTCCAATATTATAATTCTGAGCAGAGTATATGTTGAATGGCAGCTTTTTGAACAGGTCAGTGTCTTCTCTCAGTTAGTTAGTTGTGTGGTTAAACCCCACTGTTCACATTGTACTCCTTCCATTACATTACCAAGAGCCCTGATTTCACACTAACAGTCTAAAGCAGCGGTTCTCAACCTGTGGGTCGCGACCCCTTTTGGGGTCGAATGACCCTTTCACAGGGGTCGCCTAAGACCATCGGAAAACACATATTTCCAATGGTCTTAGGAACCGAGACACAGCTTTTCTATCTGTCTGCAGGTGGGTCTTTCTCACCAGATGAGCGTTCGGCACCAGGGTGACAGGCGATACTGGCGTCCCGGCTTGGTGCAAAAAAAATTTTTTTTTAAGAATTCCCCTCTGTTAAGCCGGTCCGTGGCTGTGAGGGAAGCGTTATGCGCTCCCCTCCAGCCGCGCGGCTTCAATAAAGTTTGTTAAAGAAGCCATGTGGCTGGAGGGGAGCGCAAAACGCTTCCCTCACAGCCGCAGAACGGCTTAACAGCAGAGCACCTGGAGCAGCAAGGAGGTAGGTACTGGGGAAAGGGGGAGGATGGCACACAACGAGCATAACGCTGGCGTATTAAGGGGCAAAATACTGGCATATTAAATGGCAAAATAATGGCATACTGAGGGGCAAAATACTGGCATATTAAATGGCATATTGAGGGGCAAAATATTGGCATATTAAATGGCAAAACACTGGTATATTGAGTGGCTAAACACTGGCATACTGAGTGGCAAAATACTGGCATATTGAATGGCAAAAGAATGGCATATTAAATGGCAAAAGAATGGCATATTGGGGGCAATATACTGGCATATTAAATGGCAAAACAATGGCATTTTGAGGAGCAAAATACTATCATATAAAATGGCAAAATAATGGCATATTGAGGGGCAAAATACTGGCATATTAAATGGCAAAAGAATGGCATACTGAGGGGCAAAATACTGGCATATTAAATGGCAAAATAATGGCATATTGAATGGCTAAATACTGGCATATTGAGTGGCAAAATACTGACTTATTGAGTGGCAAAATATTACTGGCATATTGAGTGGCATAACATGACCGGGATAACATGCTTTAGAGGGTAGGTGGGGTGACTGGGAGATATTGTCAGGGGGTGGGGTAGGGGGCCCAGAAAAATTGTTCAGTAAGGGGCCCTGAAATTCCTTGTGGCGTCCCTGTTCGGCACTATCCAGCACGTTGCTCATGAGCTGCACCGGCATGGCTATATATAAACATGAAGAAGAAAAGATGATGTCTGCACTCCCAATTCAAAAGTGAATGAACTATTTATTAGCAGGTGGTCCAATAATACAGAAAATTGAAGCAGCAAGGCATAGGGTGGAAATAAATCGCCTTACGCGTTTCGCGTGTACTCACGCTTAGTCATAGGCCCATATAATTACATGTTGTTTTTGTGATTAATCACTATGCTTTAATTATGTCCAATTTGTAACAATAAAAATACATCCTGCATACCAGATATTTACATTACGATTCATAACAGTAGCAAAATTACAGTTATAAAGTAGCAACGAAAATCATTTTATGGTTGGGGGTCACCACAACATGAGGAACTGTATTAAAGGGTCACAGCATTAGGAAGGTTGAGAGCCACCTGTCTAAAGGGAGTGGGGTTCTGTGTGGAGATACATGAGGTTTTCAAAAAGGCAGCAATGAAAGCCATTATGAGAGTATCAGCTAAGCAGCTAAAATCAAGCATTTTTATGGGGTGTATGAGTTTAAAGTTATAAATTTACACTTTTACCATGATGCCATGTGACCTTTCCCAAGGCTCCCCAGGCACTGCTCACAGAATCCTCCCATTATTGACCAAACCTACTTCTTGCTACAATCCAGATATTCTATTTGACTATGCTCCAGTTCTGACATACTTCTCACCAACAAAATAAGTTGTTGTTAAAAATGATCATGGGGGGTGTGCAAAAGCTAAGGTGTGCAGTCACAGTTTTATCCCCAGCCAGTAAACAGATATAAATGGTATTTATTTCAATTGAACTTGCACGTTGGCTCACCAAACCACTCCCTGCTACTACTGAACTGCTTGGCATGAATGGGGCGCCACATCTTTAAAAATGTATTTCTCTCCACAACATTCAGAAGAAGCTGCAAGCAATGGACGATAGACTCAGAACTCAAAAAGTCACAGGACACTATGGGTCACGCAGTCGCATACCTGGAGGATCAGGTCCACCAGCACAATGTCAGATAAGATGCGTCAACCGGGGCCAGTGTAATTATTTGCATATCAGAGCCATCCCTGAACATGATGGCTTTGAAGACACACATGATTTACCACATTCCCTCTTCGGTCAACTCCTGGAATCTGAAGATGAGTTCCCAGTTCTCCTGGACAGAGCATACCACACTTATATCCATGCTAAATCTCCAAGGCCCATATATGCAGAGACTGTTATTTTGTGGTCAAAATTATTTAACAGGTCAGAAAATTCACACAATTTCTTAAATATACTGCAATATACTAAACCTTCAGGATTTCTCTCACCTCACCCTGTCCATGAGAAGTGTGTCTATCTGTCTAGACACAAGAGAAAGTGTATAAATTACTAACTGGTACAGAACTCCTGCCAATTTACACCCTATCAACCACAATATCCTTCTATCTAGAGTAGAAGAAATATGTAGAATGGAAGACTTGATCTCATCCACCCATAATGGCCATGCCAAATTTACCACCACCTGTTCCCCATGGTTGATGTATGTTTTCACAAATACTTAGGCTGACCTTATTACTAAGCTAAGTTTTCACTAGTCTTGCAGACTCCGCATGGCACTAGCCATGTTTTTTTTTATGTCAATTTAATGGTCCATAGTTCCCTTGTTTGTTTATTAGTATTTCCCTTACTCCCTGCCCCACATCTACTCTATGTAAGTAGGGTTGCCACCTTTTCTTCAGAAAAATACCGGCCTTGGTACTGTCTCCATAGACTTAACATTGGCCTGAGGCCAATTTTTTACCGGCCTGCCGGTAAAATACCGGCCAGGTGGAAACCCTATATGTAAGGCATCTCTTCTCCTTCCCCTCCCCCTTTCCCCTTTTTTTTGCACAGCAAATAGATTTTGGAAGAAATGGTCATGGGGTGTCTAGGATGTAATTTTGACTCCTATAATATGTAATGTGCTAGCCCTTAATTTGTATTGATAACTTTTACACATGAATGATAAAGGTGTAATTTATAAAGCTGTTTTTTTTTTTTAAAGTGAAAGCAACATGCTATGTATGAAGAACCATCTTGTTTGCTTTGTCATTCAGATTAATTCATCATTAATATTTTTATGTTTTAGTATGAAAATATATGTAATCCCTAGCTTTTTAGTTCACTCACTGGGTGGGAGTGTTCATCTTAATCTGATGTACTCTCCATCTTCCTATATCATGGAATCCTGTATTGGAATCTTCAGCAAAGATGTCTGCTCCCTACCTGTGCACAATACAAATTGCTAAGAAGAATTTAATTCATGCAATTTTTTGTCAGGCACAATTTTTCTTTAACCCCTTCGTGACTTTAGGACGTACTATGCCGTCCTGACTTTAAGTGCCTTAAAGTCGTTAGGACGGCATAGTACGTCCTTTGTTAAACAGCTCATCGCGGCTCCCCGCGATGAGTTGTTTTCGGATCCCGCTGCAGGCACTTACAGCGCGATCCCACCTGTCATCTGAGGCCACTTTGAGTGGCCTCAGTCCGACAGGGAAAATGTAGCCGGTGCTCAAAGCGAGCACCGGCAACATTTCTCTAAATCGCGCCGTGCCCGAACTTCCGGGTTCGGGCACTCCTCTGTGACGTCACACGTGACGTCCAGAGGTCTCGCGATATTTTGGCAGGGACCCACAGGGTCTATTAAGGGGTCTAGGACACTTCTTCGCCGCATTTTCATCGCTGACAGTTCAGCGCGGCAGTTAGAACGCTGAACTGTCAGCAATGAAGTATAACGCGGCCGGTTCACCGCGGCTGCAGCTATGTAAGAGCTGACAGTTCAGCGCTGAACTGTCAGCTCTTACAAATCTAAAAGTAAAACGAAAATAACCCCCCCTAATAAATGATTCCCCCCCCAATAGTAACACTAAACACTAAACCCCAATACCAACCCTAAAATTAACCCCAATACTAAAATTAACCCCCTAAACCCTAATACTAACCCCCGACCCCTAATACTAACCCCGACCCCTAATACTAACCCTAATACTAATCCCCGACCCCTAATACTAAAGTTAACCCCCTAAACCCCAATACTAACCCTAATACTAACCCCCGACCCCTAATACTAACCCCGACCCCTAATTCTAACCCTAATACTAACCCTAATACTAACCCCCGACCCCTAATACTAACCCCGACCCCTAATACTAACCCTAATACTAATCCCCGACCCCTAATACTAAAGTTAACCCCCTAAACCCCAATACTAACCCTAATACTAACCCTAATACTAACCCCCGACCCCTAATACTAACCCTAATACTAATCCCCGACCCCTAATACTAAAGTTAACCCCCTAAACCCCAATACTAACCCTAATACTAAAGTTAACCCCCTAAACCCCAATACTAACCCTAATACTAACCCTAATACTAACCCCCGACCCCTAATACTAAAATGAACCCCTAACACTAAACACTAAACCTAATTGTAACCCCCTAAACCCTAATTCTAAACCAAGTAAAATCGGTAAAATACTTACCTTTAGCGATGAAATGTCCCGCGATGAAATCTCCAGCGACGATCTGTCTTGTGCTGTACTGTCGGCGGTGAAGCGGCTGCGCGGAAGCAGCCGCGATGAAGTGTCCCATCCCCCTATTAAGACCCTGATCGGGTCTCTGCCAGAGTGTTCCTGGCTACCGATCACCTTGTGATCGGTGGCCAGGAACAATTTGTGAAGTTTCGGTGCTTGCGTCGTTGGGGACGCAAGCACCATGCGTCACGAAGGGGTTAAAGTGACAAAGTAAACATTGCTTATACAGTGAGGATAAAATCTGAAATATTGGCAGAATTGCAAATGCATAAAATAAGAGAAAAATATGTTTTACATGCGTCTGTGGAGTCTCCTGTTTCCGTCATCACCTTGATATTTAAATTACACATTTCCCATTGAAAATATGTTCATTTGTATATCTAGTTATGTCATAAGCAGGAGACTCCACAGATCACTTTTAAAACACATATTTCTTTTATTTTACGCATTTGCTTGCAATTTTGCCTAACACAATGTATAGATCATTATTCATCATTTGTTTGTTCTAAACATCCACAATATGAACATTCCCTATAAAGTGTCATAAACTTGGGGGGAAGGGGGGGGTCATTTACTAAACAAGAGCAGTGGGGAAAAATAGGTAAAACATGAGTAAGGAGCCATTTGCGAATATTTGTAACATTTTATGCTAATTTCCCCCATTTTGCACCTCTTCTGTTTATTTTTTTTGTAGAGTGCATTTTTCCAATTGTGGTAATAAATTGCGATTATATTTGAATATTTCGGGAAAAATAATTCTTATTCTGCATCTGAAAATTACACCGGCTTTTAGCAAATGCTGATAAAAAAAGGCAGAAAAAATATTCACAAATACGACTGTTTTTATTCACAATCTGCTCATATTTACTATTGGAGTGTGAAATGTTTAGTACATTACAAACAGAGCAAAGTGCAAAAATAGATTTGCACACAAAACATGATGGCTTTTATTTAAGAGCATTATATTATTTAAGAGCACAATATTTATTCTGACCCTCCCCTTCAACCTTCAGACCTCCGTAATGAACCTTCCATCAAGGAGTAAAGTCAGTTCTTAATGAAACATGTGTTGCTTGTGTCCTGCAATACAAAAAAACAAAAAAAAAAACCAAAGATTTATCCAGAGTTTTTGTTTTCTTCAGAAAAATTTGAAGCTAATTATAGTTAAAAAAAAAAGTTTAACTCTGCGTTAGCTAAATGTTGACAAAGCAATTGTTTATGGCATTTTACAGTGAAATGACTACGCTAATTGAATTAATATGGCATGTGATTTTTATTGCCTCAGCATGGGCCAATGGTTGGAAACTAATTGTGATGTACGCTCTCTCCTGAGATTAGAAATAGAAAGGACGTGTCATGTCTAAATCCACACGGGGAATTTGTGGATTCTGGGAATATCTGGATCCCCTCAGGCGGATCCTGGGCTGTCTCTGCCTGTCCAAATATCAGTATTGTAATATAAACCGAGGGAGAACAAATGACATTGGTAAATTGCTCTGTTATAGGGTAGTATTTCCTGCACATGATGTGCCACAGATACTCACGGAATAATTCACTTTCTCAACATATGCTACATCCGTAATACACTGTGCTTGTTTCAGCTAGGACAATCTATCTCCATGAGTGTGTCAAAATAATGAGAACATAGACAGGTGGTTGGAGGAATGTTTGCAAAGTCCAGCTATCAGTAGTGCCTGAAAGAATGTAAGAATTGGAACAAAGTTACTAAGCCGGGACATAATAATGTATTATGCTGTGCAGAATTACATCTTACACGAGGAAGATATTTCTTAGATTGGTAGCAGGTGTTATGCATGATTTTGACTAACATTGATCACCTCCCACTTGGCAGTGTCATAGCAGCAAGATATTGGTATCCACCACCAGGTAATAATATTCACCAATATCAAATAGGTTGCTTTTCCTTTAAATTGAAATAGAGAAAAAAGGAAGAATCCGCACTCAGGATCTTTGGTGATAAATCCGTGATGATTTTAATGGCAAAAAATGGTGGTGGATATAACAGCAGTAGACGGAGGGAAAAAACTTGATGCGTTTCGCGTGAACACACGCTTAATCATAATGATAATGGGTTAGCGTGGGAAGCCGGGCACCTGGATCTCACGCACAGCTGAAACACCCTTGCAGTGCTGGAGAGGTGGAGCCCGGACCCTCTCCCGTTGTTTTAGGGGTTATCTCTGTTTTTGCTTTTCCTTTAGTCCAATGGTAGTTGCAAGGGCCAGTAAAGGAGGGAAATGTATGCATACTCAAAAATGCTAAACATGCCCTAAGAAACAAGTAAACATAATAATTTTTAATTAGGTCACAGAGTATGTGGCACTCCAAGTGGCTCTTTGGCGGAAGTATGGTAGTAAATTGCTGTTATGCTCTATACTAGCATATTTCTTTCTGGCTTCTGCTTGGCTGCATCCATCCTAATATTTACTAATGTATAATGACAAACCAGGCACTAGGAGGAAAGACGCTACATGCATCCCTTCCCTCAGCCTGCGGCCTACTGGAGTCTTATCTTTTTACTTCAGGTTGTAAGACATAATCTGAGATCACTGTCCTGATTACAGCTTGTTTTTTCCATTTCTTTAATCATTGTATTTATCCTTAAGGCACTAATCTACTCTTGTAAACAACGTGTTGCTACAGTTTAAGTGGGATTAAAATCTGGAGATGTTTTGCAGATGCTGTGGGCTTTTTTTTTTTAACCTGTGGGGCTCTTTGGCTCTTGTCCTAACACAATTTCTCTTTACTGATGAGATGGCATGCATTAATCCATGTACTGAATGAAAGGTCACTGGAATAATGAAAGCCATCTCCTTTATGCATTGACTTAGCATTATCATGAAGGCTCTCGGCTGCATTATTAGACATGTTAAACATTAAACTTTATTTTGTATTTTTCGCATTCATTTTAAACAATTTTGAACAATTATTATTGATAGAAATCTATATTCTGAGTTGGGCTTGGTGCACGTGAGAGAAATGTTCAAGTACTTCAAGAGAAAGAACATGGTAGTCAAGGAGAGTATATACAAAAGGAAGCGGACATAGTCTTAAATTATAGGGTGGTGGATGCATGAATTCAACTTCCAGGAGAAGTGGTAGTAGAAATTAATACATTAAAGTAGTGTGTTTTGTGTGGGCCCATTCATGCACACACTCCTGGAAGCATGTGCAACTCAATGCCTTGTATATTAATGGTGCTACTACAGAGATAGTATATCTCCAGATTAACTAACCTGATGCAAATTGCTCTGCAAGGCACTGTTCACACCTCTGGCACCAAAAAGTGTATTCCTCAAGGTTTTTCTCTCACTACATGGATCTTTTGACACTGACTACATGATGTGCGTTTATTCTTCAAAGTGTTTATTATCTTTCAAAATATTAGACATTCTAGTAAAGGCCAATTTTGAGCATGCAAATAAATTGATTATGCACTATGCAACATGTACCACCAAGTGCAAAAGAGTTCAAATGGATCTTTAATGAGCTATATTGCAACTCCTAAGAGGCCACAAAGCAAACAGTAGTTACAATGTGATGTATTAACCATGAAGACTATTTTTCATGCTGGGATGTTTGGGTAACATAGTCCTAAAGATCCCTCATCGCTGTGCATTTAGACAGTGGGACAGAGAGGCACACAACTAGAAGCACAGATATTTAGTTAACAGACTAGATTTTTAGGGTGTGTTTATCTTTACTTAAAGATAAGATATAAGATAAGATATATAAGATATAATAAAGTAGCTGGACTTTTTCATGCCCATTAAGATTGATAGGGCCCTTTCTAGTATGACAAATTAGTGTCCAATTGTCTACATGTAGTACTGATGATGTCTGCAGCATATTATCACTAATGAATACAATTATTTGCAAGTACTGATTGGAAACGTTAAGATTGTACATTAGTGTTGTTTTCTATCCTAAAAAAACCCAGCCATGCTGTTGAACCACAGGCTTAACATTAAACTCAAGCCAATTTATTTTACCAGCCTGCTGGTAGAAAACTTTCTTGGTGGCAACCCTAATTTTAAATATTATAGACTCTATTCAATAAAGAGAATTGAGATGAGAATTTCAAACTTAAGGCCAAAGTAGCTGAGTTGGAAATATTGCATTGGAGACTCTTATTAAGCTAAAATATATTGACATGCAAAGAGGAGACATCCTGGTAATTAGTATTCCAGATTCATATCTATGGGGATGTCGTGACTGGCTGACAAGATGAGTCTCGAGAGGTTCGTACAGAGAATTCGCTCTGTGAGAAGTAAAACATTGGTACGAACTTGCAAGTGTCAAACACTTTATTTAAAAATGTAATAATGAATATAATGTAAAAATGTAAAGGTTTAATATTCACTAATCAATTTTACATGCAAACATCATAGTCTGGTCTTTAAATGCCCTCTGCCAGCATGACATGCCCTGGTAATTTAGCATCAGTAGTTCTGTGGGCTCTAAATGAACATGACATTCATATTCTTTTTGAGAACTTAATTGTTATGATGACTTAGAGACCTTCATAGGACTACATTGGCTATTAAGGGGTTAGTGCAAACTATCATAACAAGTAAAGAACATCAGCAAGAAAGCCCCGCAACCTTTATTACTTGTTTTTTTTAAAAACATTTTTATATGTCTACAGTAGGCTGTAGACCTTTATGACTTGTTTTTTTTTTTTTTTATATGTTTGTAGATACAGTAGACTGTGGACTATAATGTTGGGTAGGTCCTGCAACCCAGAAAATCCTATATATGGCATTTAGTTATCAGCCATCACTGGTAACATATAAAGCAATATAACACATTTTAAATCTCAGTCTTAAAACATTATCACTATTAAAGGTATATTGGGTTGTTAGGTAAGTACTGCCTATATATAGTACAGTATACTGTACAGTATACTTAGCAGGGGAGACATCAACATCCTGTACAGTGGACACTTACTGGAGTTTGTGAGGACAATTGAAAGAGGGACTAAACCCTCTATTTGATGTTCTTATCACACAGAAGAATAAATAGGGTTTGCTTCCCCTTTAATGATTTTTTATGACCCTTCACAGACTTTCCCATGGACACTGGTAACCTTGTACTGATGCTGTTTAGAGTGTATTTCACCTATCACCTAATTAAACAAGCAGGACACCCGGTGTTATTAGTGCACTGGTTAGTTATTTAGAACGTTCCTTGACTTTATGTTATAAAAACTTCCCTCAAATATCCGTAGCAGTTCCCGTTAAAAAAAACCAGCTTTTTTTGTGTGTCTGCATGAATAATAGGTAGCGTTTAATCCCTCGGGGAAGGTAGACTCTGATCTAGAGAGACACATTTGCAGAGTGTGTAGGGGAGACAAATAATAAGATGGTTTGTGATAATTTCAGTAAAGCCCTTCTAACCCAAAAATCATTAAATCATTTTTAAATAAATAAATACTGGCCATGCTATTAACTCCATAGACTTGAAATTGGGCTCTAGTCAAATTATTTTTAGCAACATAATGGTAAATTACCATCTGGGTGGTAACCTACTCTTCCCTTAAAGAGGTCATCTAGTCATCCTACTCTAAAAGTGTGTTCCCAGCAATGGCTAAGCATGGCACTGCAGAATTACATATCCCATAATGCTGCAGACAGGAATAAGGCTAGCCATCACAATGTTAGACCAAAGGCAATCTGTTCATTAAAAGGTCTATTGGTTATATATATATGATAGCTTTCCTTTACCATAACAAGGTAACATAACCCTATGCAATATGTTTTGTCCTTTGGGAATCAATAAACATTTTTTTATTAGAAGATGTTGGTTTACAGCACTCTGTAGGACCTTAACTCAGTGATACCTGTGTAACGCAATTGATTTACAAACAAAAGAAGCTAATGAAATAAAAGTCTGTGGGATTCAGTAAAATACAATGGTTCATTAAATAATGCCTATTCAAGCATTTATCACATGTGTGTTTGATGATTGCACTATTTACCATAGGATTTCAGTACTACTGGTACAAGTGATAGTCACTAATTTCATTATGCTGTAAAAGTAAACAAACCCTTTCCCCAGGGGTGTATCTCTCTGGGAACAATAGATGGAACAAATAAAAACAAGAATATTTTATCATCCTAAGACATAACTGTACAGACGCCTGTCAGAACTATAATTTGGTGCACATTTTCCAGTTAGATTCTGCTGCTTGTAATCTGTAATCTGTGGTTTGGGAATGTAGGGCTTCATTCATGAAAGAGGGAACTACAGGGAATTGACAAGGGAATTGCACACTTGAGACCAAAATAGCAGAGTTTGACGTAGACAATTTGATCAACTTGGTATAACATGGCAAAATCAGTATTAATGTGTAAACGTGGTTTAACATGGCAGATGGGCAGTAACTTACATTGGCTGGCACTCCTGGATTCCTCCATTGGGTAGGCGAGCTGGCAGGAAGCATGCCGCAAACACAGGCAGGGGAGGAGCAGGGGAGGGTAGGAGCACTGTAATCGCACTATGCCGATCATTAGGAAAATAACATGGCTGGGTGTGCGCGCGGAGTCCGGGGAACCCCAACTGATCTCTCACGGAAGCCTTGTTGAGAAATGCTAGTCTAGAAGATATAAATCTGGCCCTGTGCATAACACACATTTTTCAGTGACGCATAAAAAAATATCAGATTTCACATATCATTTTCATCCTATAACAACAGTGATGGGGAACCTCGACACAGCAGTTGTTTGGGAACTACATCTCCCATGATGCTCAGTCAGCCTTATAATGCTGAGCATGTAGTTCCCAAACATCTGGGGTGCCAGGGTTACCCATCACTGTCATAAAACCATCTTGAAAGATAAGTTCAGCGCTTATATATTATCTGAAGTCCAAAGAGACATTTTTAGGATTCAGAGTGGCTTGATCTTTAGTAATATAGAAAGCTAAAGTGGGGATTCTCTGCTGTGCATTACATTACTTTCATATGTAGAGGCAGACCTGGGATCATACGTAGCATATAGTACTTCTATGTAAAATGCAGCTTCCTACTGCTGATTCTCATAGGAAACTTCCATTCCCTTGGGCGTAATGCTTAAATGTTCATTGATTGAGAAATATGTCCAGTGAATGACAAACCCATGGATTCAAAAATATGCTTCAGTGACCAAAGCAGCTCACTGGAATCATCCACGGAATTCCATCAGCCTTCAACTGAAATCCAACTCCTAGTGAAGTGACCCATCAAATAGTATTGGCCAACATATAATAGCCATCTTACCAAGTGAACAAATACTCCCGTCACCATGAGGTGAAATATTTAATTGCCAACCAACCATATTTTCACATATCCCTGAGCTGATCCTGTAATCATTTCCTTCTGACTACATAAATAAAAAAAAACACAAATTATTGTTAGGAATAACTAAGTCATAGGGCTTTAGTCATGGCAGAGGTAAATGCACGGAGTTGACAAGAGAACTGCAAAATGCAGGACAAAATACAGATACTTAAGTCTAGCAGAACTGGAGAATTTTATGGCTATTTTGGCCTTAAATTTGCAATTCTCTTGTCAATTCCCTCTTTCCTGAATAAAGCCAATGGTTTTACCTTGTTTCCATATCTTTATAAATTCGTTATCTATAATACAAAGAATTGTTCAGACTGAGCTGAGTAGACATACACAGCTGTCACTGGACCATATAGTTCCTATCTGCCATATAATGACGTGAATGAGATATTAGACATAATTATTCAATGGACGGAAATGTGTTAAGACATTAAATGTAGTGAGGAGGAATGGAGGAAAGAGAAAAAAAATATTACATTGGAGAATGTACATCTGCATCACGGGGAAATGAATCAACACAGCTGTTCTGTGTCATGAATGCAGCAATATTTATTAGACTGAGCAGCCAAAAGCCATTTACAATTTCTTCACAGCTGAAAACGCCAGAAATGGTTAGAGGGAAGAAGGTGACACTATGTCTAGGTCTTTGAAAGGCAATGGGTTAACTTACTAAACGAGCTAAATAAGCTATTCCAACATTCATGCCTTTAGCAAATGTATTTTTTCGAAAGGGGACCTGTTATTTGGTACAGGATATCTCAAATTCCAACAAACATCCCACAGATGCAAAGATGCCAGTGTATCAACTAAGTCTTCCATTTGGGATCTCATGTTTGCACTATGGTAACTGGTCAGACAATGGCAATGTCCAACTACAGATGAGGCTATTTACTAAAAGGTGAGTAGCAGGTGAGTAGCAGGTGAGGTGAGATGAATGTTTCATCTCACCAATTTAGCTTTGCATTGGTTACTTCCATTGCTAAGAAAACTCATCAGGTTTGTTCCTACACAATGTATAGCTGAATTGGTGAGATGAACTGTTCACCTCAACTCATCTGCTATTCACTTCAACTCACCTGATACTCACTTCACCTCAACTCATCTTTTAATGAACAGACCCAAGACAGTACAGAGATTCTACCTATGTAAGACTCTACAATGTCTATTCACTAAAACTTGAGTTGCAGGTGAGGTGAGATGATTCGTTGTATTGAACTTTGCAAGGAGCTCCTCCAGCAGCTGGTGAGATCATAATCATCACTAGATTTGATAATAGAAAATTAGGAAAATTAAAAAAACCAAAAAAACAAATAATGAGCTTAGTCCCCTCTATACTTTGTACCTCCTTCTCTCCTTTCCTTGCAAAGTGATTTCAGCATATGTACAAACATGGAAAGAACATTCTCAGAGGCAGACAAAATCCCAGGGAACAAAAATAACACAGATGTTAGAAGTAAAGAGATAACAAAAGCAGCCAGTGCCCTGTAAACATAACAAAAGGAGTGATGATCAGGATAACCAAAAGTAATCATAAGACAATGTTCTACAGCCACAACCGTGCTAAAAAACAATTTGATTTATGTCCCAAAAGGGATACAATAAGCAGATCAGAGTATAGAAGGCTGACTCATCATGACCCTATAGAGATTGGTGTCCCTGGCCTCCTCGGGAACATAGTTACTTAATAGTTTTAATGACCTTGTTGTATTTTCAATTAAAATCATTTTATGTTGGCCCATGGCCTGCTTGTAATAAATACAACCAATGGCTGACAAGGGCAGTGAAGAGATGCATTCTGATGGCTCTGTGTGTATAGTGCGCTTTAAGTCAGATCTGTTCTTATACAAATTTCTGACAAGGATTGATGTCTTTATTAATATTAACCTTAATTTATTAAGAACCAACATATTCTGTAGTTCTGTACACTTTCTGGGTTAACAAAACCACAGTGCTGAGACAAGCATGTACATATGGGGTTACGTATAAAGTTCAGTATGAGCCAGTAGAGATCATGACAATGGCATAGTAAATACAGTAACCCATACAAAACAAACACACAGAAATGTGGTGAAATTGAAATAGGACATAGTATTTATTAACAGACAAACCAACTAAAACACTGTGCCATTGATAAATGGTTAAGCAGGTAACATTCACAGGGACTTACTTCATAAATATAAATGTTGGTCTGTTAAAGACCCCAGAACCATGTCCTAGCCATATGGGACTGCTCCCCCCCCCCCCCCCCGAGAGATAGACATGGTGCAAATTAAAGGGACTATATCACCTGAAGTATGCCACTGTTAGTCTGCCCATTAATATGCCACAGACAATATGCAAATTAATATATCACAACCAATTTATCCATAAATATACTACAGCCAGTTTGCCCACAAATATGTCACTGTTAGTATGCCCATTAATATGCCACTGTTAGTCTGCCCTATAATATGCCAAATTAATATTCCACTATAAGTATGCCCACTAATATGCCACAATTAATATACCCAATAATATGCTACTATTGGTATGCCCAATAATATTCTACTATTGGTATGCCCACTAATATGCCACAATTAATATGCCCAATAATATTCTACTATTGGTATGCCCAATAATATTCTACTATTGGTATGCCCACTAATATGCCACAATTAATATGCCCAATAATATGCCACTATTAGTATGCCCAATAATATGCCATAATTATTATGCCCAATAATATACCATAATTATTATGCCCAATAATATGCTACTATTGGTATGCCCAATAATATGCCACAATTAATATGCCCACTAAAATGCCATACTTATTATGCCCACTAATATGCCTAATTAATATGCCACTATAAGTATGCCCAATAATATGCTACTATTGGTATGCCCAATAATATGCCATAATTATTATGCCCATTAATATGCCACTATTGGTATGCCAATTAATATGCCCAATAATATGCCACTATTGGTATGCCCACTAACATGCCACAACGATGGGGAGCGTGAATCATTCAGCATGGAGACTTGTCTGTGCGCCTGCGCAGCGCATAGATTCCATGCTGCCTGCTTGCCGACAGGGAACTGGCGAGGGGAGATCTTCCCCACACAACCCCTAAAGCATATGCCTTAATCTGGCCCTGATGTACCATGTGAAACAGCTAAAAATCACACATTTGCGTTAGATACAATTTACTAGTGATATCAAACAGAATGTGAGAGCCTACTTATAAATGTTTTCCTGGTAAAATTTGGTTACTGTTCACATGTGTTGTATTGTAGCAATATAGACTGAGGTTTCTGTGAGGTGTGCATGTTACAGTGAGGTCTATTCGGTATGCCATGTATCAGTGTGAGCAAGCACGTGTGGTTTTTGTCATGAGAGATACAGCGGGGTGTTTGGTTTGTCTGTTAGCTGTGTACTTAGAGATGTGCTTCCATGTGTTAATAAGCTGTGAGTGACTCATCTCTGGACATCTGTTTACTTACGCCTCACGCCACATTCAGACACTGTTCTCATGAATAAACATCACGAGGTAAGTACCATGCGTCCCAAGAGACTTCTGAAGGGACAATGCTTCTTTGGGAGCCTCTGCCCCTCATTCTTTCCCAGGTGTCCCTCATGTGTATTAACTTTGGATTGTGGTGCGGATGAGAGTATCACAGACTTCCATGGTAATTACAATCACAATACTGAGCGTTTAAACTACAATAAATTTCCCTGTCTGCTGCATTGCTGGTCCTCTACTATAGGGTGTCCCTCTGGCCAATTGATGGTAACTATGCCCTACTACAATTCTGCTTTTGGCCTGTTGGCATTATCTGCCTATGAATGTGTAAGAATCAGTATCAATCTATACCACATATGTTACCTGATCTCACAATTCAAACAGAAGTTCTATGTCCAGGGCAGCCCCACTGCCAGACAATGTAGAGTCCTACATTAGTGTTTCCAATGCCTCTTTAACCTCTACTTTGATCCGTCTCTTGGTGATAGTGACATAAGTAGACTGGTGCTTCTTGTGGCTAGGGGCTAATAAGAAAAGAGTGCCGGGATATGAGTTCATATTTCTGACCTCCAGCCTTGCACAGAGCAGCTGCAACAGTAACTAGAATGTTACAGGCCTCCCCAAAACCTATATATCATTGACCTTCTTCATTTCTGACCCCAATTGCCTTATGTACAATCCAGGCTAGTCCCTTAACACTGATCTTTGTTGCCAGTTCGACCATTGCTTAGTCTCCTGATCATGTCTCCATCTATCCTGTCTGACTCAGCATTTTGGTTTATCACCAGCTATTAATCCAGTTTTTGTTAACTTCAGATCCAGCATGCTGCTATTCATCTCAGAGGGACATAACTGCCTGAACTATCCACTACTGACTATTCTGCATCTGAATCAGAGAATACATATACTCTGCTGATAGTCTATGTTCTCCACCTGGCATCCCGAGGGTGATGGAGGTGCAGAATAACCATTTCTCAGTACTGAGTGTATCTTTGATTGGGGCAGTAAACCAACTCTAGTGTCCCCAAGGCCCTTGCTACAGGTAACACAGAGGAAACTCTCCTTTGGCTGTTCCCGAGGTCTTGCATCAAGTATCTATTCACCAGGGTTACTATGTCTATAAATGGCACATTTTCCAGCTGCGCAAGGGTCTTAAATGGAGTGCCTCAGGCGTCAGCAATTGGGCCTATTCCTTTTAATTCATTTATCAATGATTTGGGGAATTCTTGTTGACAGTAGATTGTGCAGCATGCTCAATTTCAGGTGGCTGTTGCAAAGACAAGCAAATGGTTGAACTTGATGGCCTACATGTCTTTTTTCAACCTAATTAACGCTGTAACCATGGGTTGAAAGAAAAATAGTGAGTACACCTCCGTTGGTGAAAAATTGAATAGTTTAATAAAGTGGATCCAATAAAAGGGAACAGAAACACAGCAACAAGTGGGGTGAGGAAAAAGGTAAGATCGCCATACGCATTTTGCGTGATAACGCCAAATCATAGGCCATTTACTTAAAACAATTCAGAAATAGCCTTTCTTACACACTAGAAATTATAAAACACTCTAAGAGATTTCTCGCTAGCTATTATAAATCTCTAAAGGTTTTTTTTTTAAATGAAAATGCAAGTGATTATAAATACTACAGTACAGGTACTCAGCACTATAGATGTTACCTTTATAGTTTACTTTAAAGTAAAACAATCTCACAAGTGATCACATCATGACAATTTCCCTCTAATTACTTATTCCTTGTTGGATTTAGTGATACCAAGGGTGCTTTAGATTAAGAGTGCAAATTTCTTAATTAAAAATAGTGGAGCTACACTTGAATCATTCTTAATCCTGAGAGGTTTTATAACCTTGTTAAAACAATCAGCACAAACACTATATCCTGGCTACACAGGACCAAATTCATACATGTGTCTTGTACTTGGGTCTATAGTTTGTTTTTTGTTTTTTTACAGTGCTGTTCCAAAATATATTTCCTTAGGTAAACCAAGACTGAGTGAGTTATTCGCTAAAAGTGAGATGCAGGTGAGTTGATGTGAGAAAAACATTCCTTCAATATTTTAAAATGTATCATTGCATTATGCAGGGCCAATTGAGCGATTATAGCAGGGGAAACTCACTAGGTTTGTCCCTGCACAATGTATAGTTAAGTCAGTGAGATGTAATATTCCTCTCACCTCAATTCAACTGCAAATACGCTGACCACATTGCTGTATATTCAATGATGCTTATGATAATGCATATTTTGGTGCAACATAAGCTAAAAGGAAGACTGCAGGGTGATCTATATTTTACTGATCATAGCCCTAAACTACACATTACAAGCATCCCTAAAAAAAACAATGATACGGGGCCCTGCCTGCATCTCACTTCCAGTGACAAGCTCCCTTTTGTTAGGCACCCTTCTCTGCAGGCATGGGGGGCTATTCACAGAAAGGGTGAGTTGATGTGAGATTTATCTATACATTGCCCAAAGAAAAACCTATTGAGTTTCCCCACTAAAAAAACTTGCCAGGTGTGTCCTATGTGTAGCTAAACTGATGAGATGCATTTCACCTCAATTTTTGTGAATAGCCCCATGCTCCTTTAATTTCCTTGCATGAGGCATGATTGGCCATGTTGTCATACTTCCTTTAACATAATTGTTGTGCTGACCGAGCCATGCCACATAATGCCTGTTCAAATGTACATACTTGGAGAACTGTAAATTTATCTACTGTTATTATATGATACAAATAACATACGAAATAACATACTAAGCTTAAATGAATGACAAATAAAACAGTCCTCACCTGCAAATGGTAAAATCTTTCTTCATGATTATTTTCAAGTCTGCCATTAGTTTTTTTTAAAACAATTCAGGTTTTTGATCCATGATCATTATTCAAACTCTGTCTTTTAATTGCTCAGAACTATGAAGGATACTATCATAGCTATGTTATCCAGGACACCATTTTATAAATATGTTTTTCAATAAATCAAAAAAGTAGTAAAGGAACTTTTTCAATCTTTTTTCAGTAAGTCCCCCCCCAAGCCAACTGTTCTTACTATTAAAGGCACAGTCTAGTCCACAAACTCATTTTGGTGCAAGTTAAATACTGCTACTTGTATGGTGCAGATGCTTTTTTTCCCAGCGTGATTTGATGCAGGCATTCTGCATAAATCACATTTTTAATATTTGACTCAAGCCCTCCCCCAGTGATTACTCTGCATGTATACTACATGACTAAGGAACCATCTACTTAGAGAACCCCACTGGAAAAAAACTATATCCCCCCAATAAAGGACACCACACCAGATTGGAGTTCGAAGGCCACAGCGTTTATTTTAAAACCACACTGTGACAAATATAAACTTTAATAACATTATTGACATATAATAACATATATGAACAAATATATACATAAGGCTAATAATACAAACTATTAGCCTTTCCCTTGGCGAGATCCCGTGAGAATTGGCCCCCAAGCGCAATCGTAACATTGTATTCCGGTGGTAGGAAAAACCACCAGCCGCATCCTCCTAGCTGGTGGTATCATTCCCCGAACCACTCCTCAGGAACCTGCCCTGAGGAGATTGTGCACTGCCGCCAATTGGACAATGCACCCATCGTAGCCCTCCCTGTGAGGGCCACCTGCTCAGGAGCCAATTCTCGTAGGAACCCCTGCCACCACACGGGAATACGAAGCCAAAATCTGGGGAGGGAGGGAGGGAAAATCTCTTTTGTTAAATTGATCGTAATGAACATCAAAAAACTCCCACCTCTATATACTAATCTATATCCCACCCACTTAGGGGAAACTTTACTGGATACCCAGCCTGTCACTCCCAGGAGGACACATGCCAGGGATCAACCACTATACAATGTAACTGTTAGGTAAAAACCCCCTGATCTGATCATGAGTCAGGGACATGTAGCCCTTACTCATAATGCTTAAATCCAGGGCCTCCTGGAGGACCCATGCCTGGGACATGATCAACCACTATACAATGTAACTGTTAGGTAAAACCCATGATCTGATCATGAGTCAGAGTCATGTAGCCCCTTACTGATAATGCTTATATCCAGGGTTATCTGGAAGACCCATGACTGGGCAATAATTAACCACTAACAATGCAACTGATAGGTAAATCTCCTGATCTGGTCACAAGTCATGTAGCCCTTCCTGTTAATGCTTAAATCCAGGGCTTTCTGGTGCGGCAGCACTGATTGTGTAGACACTAAGGATGTAAAGTTTTGTTTCATCTAGTCACTTTCTGTGCTGCTGGAATACAATGCATTGTGTGGAATACAAGTGGCATTGCTCTTGTACACAGTAGGATCTCTTAACAGTGCAACACAGTGTCTGATGACATCCCTAGAGAGACAGGAAATTCCATTCATTTGATTTGCATTACTCTCATTGGTTCGTGAGGAAGAAAAAAATTAGATTTACTTTTACAAAGTTAGTGTGGGTAGTCCTGGGTTCTTGCAACATGTTGTATTTTCACAATTTCATCTAGCTGTAAGTATTTGAATTTGTAAGCAATGCAAAATGTAAAACATACATTTTAAAGTACTTTGTAAGCACAATAATAAGCATTAATATTTGCAAGATGCATTTTGCGCACAAGAGAGTCCCTTTAATGTCTGACATTTTCTGCTGCCCATTGTGAAGCATGTGTATGAAAGGTTGGCAATCTCTAGGATCAGAGCAAGCTCCAAACATTTTGATTGTTTTACATGGTATGGAAGTACCATTCCCCTGCCTCCAGAAATAACTAGGTTAACACCTGCTTTGTTTGTATCTGAAGGTATAAAACTATTTGTCAAGCCCTGCTCTAGATAGCCCAAAACATGTAAAAAAAATAAGGACATATTTCCCAAACAGGTTACATACACACAGTGTCAGATGAATGGGACTGACTTTTACAGCAAGTATAGCTGTGTTTAATCCTTAGCTTTGTGCAGGGGGTGTATAAAACTGCTGCTCTACTTAGCAGGATTCTGGGAGCTGGACCTGCATTATAAATGAAATAAAAGCTTTCTCTGAAAGTAAATCACATGTGGACGGGGGATTTATCTTCTGGGGGTTCGGTGGAATCTGTTTGCAGTGAAGCAGATGGCTTTCAATTGCTGCAGTCTGCAGCTCCAGGATATTACATTTGGCAGATAGCACTGCTTGTAATTATGTTTGTGATTCGTCTCTCTGTTGTTATGTGATGGAAAATGCACCTCACCCTATATAAGGAGCAATACATTGCTGGGCCTTTTCTGGACAGCTGTGCAACAGGACGGAGGGGGGAATGGGAAACACTTTATTTATTTGGTGGCACACTCATTTTTCCTCCAGATACCTTTTAATGCTTGTTCTAAATTAATTCAAAAGGGAGAAAAAAGAGCACTTTTCAGGTCAACTTTCAGCACAGGCCAAAACTTTAGAAACATCTCTACACCCCTCCGGATCTTACATTACCTTGAAAGATTTCTTGTGGAAGCCAGAGCTGGACATCTTTGTCCGTTGTTGTAGAGGTTAGCTGAGGTTGGGAGTTGTAGTCAAACAAAAAGAGGAATTACAACTTGTCATTTTGCTCCAGTTCCAAGTTACCATTGTAGTGCCGCTCAGAGCTTGCACTGGTGATCAGAGGTCTGCCAGTTTTTGGCTCTAATGACCATTATACTTGGGAGAGGTTCATGGGGGTTGCAGTCTAGCAGCAGTTGCTTGAAGGAATAATTCTACGTTTTATTCCTCAATAACAATGAATTGTCTCATGTTGCTCGTTATTGTTTTATTATTAGCTGAATTATTTAAGCCTCATTTTAAATACTAAACTAGAATAAGTCATTCTTTTTTGCCAATGGTCACAAGAATATTTCTCATCATCAGTAAATAAAATCTGTCGAGAAATACAAAAGCACTTATTATTTTACAGATCTGTTAGAGAGTGTACATCTGAGATAGTGCTCTCTAGCTGGCGGCCCACATGTTGGATGATTTCTTCAAGGGTCCTTGTCACTAATTAAACCGTATCGCTAACTCAGGTGTCTGAGAACCAATCAACTTCTCTGTGATGGAATGGCCGACCCAAGTTAAACATTGGACAATACTGATTTATACAATACACATTTTAGCAATCAGATTATCTTCAATGAAAAACATAGCTTGGACAAATTTAAGAAGGAGTGAGACTGTTAAAACATAAAGTAATGTCAGCTCATAACTGGTACTCACATATTATTTTAGCAACAGTATGTAGCCCAATATATGAAGGTGTGTAACATAATAATATTCAAGGCTTTAGTAATTAAAGCTGTTTAAATAAGTTTAAGAAAATCAATACACATAGCTATTTATATTTTTAAAAATGTGTATTACATCTGTCTACGTTGTCTCCTGCTTATGACATCACACAGTTCCCATGGAAAACTACAGGCGGTTTTTATAAGCAGGCAGCACCACAAATAGTTTGAAAACATATATTTATCTTATTTGTATGCATTTACATGCATTTCTGCTAACTCAATGCATCATGTCTCAGCTTTTTTTATTCTCTACACTCACAGTGCAAGCAATGTTTAGGTTGACTTGGTAAACATCTAAAGAGGATGGGAGGGATGAGCATTTCATAGTGTGGAATTAAATGGAACAATAGAGAGGCTCTATGCTTAGGACCATTGTATGCTCAATAGGTGAGATAAGAGCAGACAATGGGAGGGTGCTAGTACTACAAGGGGTCTGTCAGATTGATAATAAGAACATAAAGAGCTTGTGTTTATTGACTAAAGTGTAGTATCTCTCCTGTTCTTTGTTTTGTCTTAAAAGAAGAGTTTGGGAAACAATGAACCCCACTTGGCATCTATTAACTTTCAATGATGTGTACAAGCCTTATTTGCAAAGATGTTGGATTAGTGTCTGGTAAAAGGGTATACAATATACCAGGTTTATCCAGGAGGAAGCAGAGGATGGGGGAAGGATGCTGATAACATGTTTTGTTATGCTCCATTTATACATTTCTCACTGCAATGTGTGTCAATGTGCTGGCTCAGCTATGGATTATTAACACTGGTTCAGCTAGCTGCTTATTTTAAATACATGGCAAGCCTTGATGCTTTAACATCAATGCCAACCTGAATAGTATTTATTTTTTAAAGGAGTCCCCCCATTAAAGAGGAAATTCCAGCTACAGTGTCTGAACCAATATGTGTAGATCCATACTGCATTATGTAAAGTAATGGGAAAAACCAAACAGATTTGTCTCATCATTTCTATCCCTAATTCTCCAAATCTCTTAAAAACGGAAAATAATATGTAACAGATGTATTGCTATGGCTAAAGCAACAGTCCTGCTAATCTCTACATGCCCTGCTTATGGGATGTCATTGCATTTTACATATATTATAAATATTTAGAACATACAGAAAATCAGCTAGGTAGAACTGGCCCTTTAAAGGAGAAATAGGGTCACCCAAACCATAGTGCCCCTTGTTGCAATGCAGAAAAGTAAGTGCAAACCTTCCTAAATATGGTTACTCATTGCTTGCTTTCTGGGTGAACTGTCTCTATTTAAGAAAATACATAGACTTTGTAATAGAATGATGCTTTTGAAGCGCAATACAGTTGGGTACTGTAAGAGATCATAGTTTCAATTATCTGATCATTCAAAAATACATGTTTTTACATTATGATTTGATCATTGGACTTCTTTAATATCCAGACTGCAATCCAAACAGAAAATGTTACAGAAGAACAGATGTAATTTTGGATCAAAAGAGATAAACAAAGGAATAGGGAAAGGGTTGAACTTGATGGATGCAAGTATTTTTTCAACCTAAACTACTATGTAAGATTATTATTAAATTGATAATTAAATCTGACCAGAAGCTCTGGGAAAGGTAATTGTATGGGAAACTACACAGGCACATGTTATTGTCTGCAATGAGCAAATAAACAATAGGGCCCCAAAAAATGGAATATTTGGAAACATGAACCCTCATATTCTGCAAATATCACTAAATGAAATTCACTTTTTTTTTTACATTTCCTTTCCAAAAATAACTATTAGAATTGTATTAAATGGCTTAAATAGTGTTAATACTACAGGGTTGGTAATAAACCCAGCCTTATCACAGTAAATACCACATGAAAGTATAATGAGAGCTTAAATACACATGTAAACATTATTTAATGACATTCCCATGAACAGGATTAATATGTAACTTCATAAGTGCTGCCAGGGGTAAACATAACCTTTTCTACAAAAAAAAAACATCTTGATTGCTCTAACAATGTTTTCCCAGATATATTACATAATGCATTTTGTTTTATGTGCATGTTTGTCTTTTATGATCCATGTATATAGCCTTGGCTTTAGTTCTGCTTGTACAAAATATTTAACTTGTAGAAGGCTTACCATCACTAGCAGGGCTGCTATCAAGAATGTGTAGGTTCGGAAAACCCTGCAGAATCATGTGATTTCCTTGTGGCAGAAAGTTAGGGGTCCCGTCTTAGTGGTCAGTGCCCTTTGCTACAGTTATGCCTGTACCGCCCCGGATGTGAGGCTGTTTTATTCAAAGGGCAAAGTGGACATCAGCCCAGGGCATGCTGTCTAAAGACGGCCAACATGCAGGGCAAAACATGCCCTCATTTCTAGTGGTGAGCAAGGTGTCCTTACACAGACACCAATGTCTGCCATGAAGATTCCGTGTCCACCACTCAGCACTGTGCCTATAAATAAAGTTTATTTTAAAAATAAATCTCACCCCTCCCACTCTTCTACCTCTCCTACCCCATCCTTTTCTTCTTCTTCATCTATCACTTCTTCTTTTTTTCCTTTTTCTCTTCTTTTCCTCACTGCCTTATACCGGAATTTATTCATGTACAACTAATTGCGAATTGTACTGCATTTTATCTTGTTATTGTTTATTATTTGGAAAAATGGAACATTCTATGATAAATAAAGAATTTAAAAAAAGAAAAGAAAAGCACAATGCAAGGTAATGTGATTTAGCCAGAAATTGGGCAGACTAGATGTGTTGAATGGTTCTTATCTGCCGACACATTCTATGTTTCTAATTCTGTTTCCCAAATGCAACAAGTTTAAATAGATATGAATTGATGTTGTCTGCTCTTTGCCATAGTACTGATTCGACAAGGGTAACAATGCCAAATGCAGAGTTATAGAGTGCCAAGAGTGAGGGGGTGACTTATTTAAATTCCCTTTCTATGAGTTAACTGTCAGTGACACGTGGGCTATTATGGTGGGGGTACTGAGGTACAGAGAGCCAACAAATTCTTTAAACTCATGATAACACACGTTTTAAACATTCTTATAGACAAATAAGTATGGGTTCACAATATGATAAATAACACTCAGGACTAAGTCCTATATAAGAGGATCTCTTCTTTTTTATTTTACCTAACCTTTGGTTATGGATTTTTATTAAATAACAAAATTACGTTGTTTTAAAATAGCATTTCTCTCCCCCCGAAAGCACATTAGCGATCACTCAGAGACTTAACTGAATTGGTAGCGGATAAGAGACGTCATTAATACCCAACTTAATGGTACCTTTCTTTATCAGGCTGCAATCAGCAGGCCCGCCATCAGGGGGTGACGGGCGATACTGGCGTCCTGGGCCCGGCGTGTCCAGGGGGCCTGGGTCACACCAGAAAAAAATAAATTCCCCCTCTCTTAAGCTGGTCCTCAGCTGTTAGGGAAGCGTTGTGCTTTCCCCTCTAGCCGCGCAGCTTCAATAAAGTTTGTTGAAAAAAAAAGTGCGACCAGAGTTACTCAGAAAATTTGTTCAGTAAGGGGCCCTGAAATTCCTGGTGGTGGCCCAGGCAATCAGAGCATATTTAAAGGTGCTTTGAAGCTGTTACAAACTATTCATGGCTAGCTGCATATTTGCCTCTTTCAGTGAACCAGCACACTCACTGAAAGTACATGCATCCATGTTAATTTTAATATTATTGTAAATCTGTGTTGGTTGAAGGCAGATACACAAGTGAGTAAATATGCTGGATGTACCAACATGAGAAGTGTATATTAAATCTCCCATGCCCATGGGTGTAATCAGCAGACAGGTTTGTATTCAAATATTCAAAGTCTTGGTCTAAGCCTATCGGAGAGATTTAGTAAGGCTCTTGGGGATGTTATGTGTTGTCATTATGTGCTCTCCAGCTGCTAATAATTACATTCTAGCAGGACTCGGCTACTGCAGGTCTGTAGTTGTCAACTATTGTGAACACACTTGGTCCAATAGCATGTGGAATGTCCAGTTCTGCTTTACTTTTACATCTAAACATTAATAGTGTAATCATTTTAACTTGCCTATAAGTACATGCTACTCCTACATTCAGGATCCTGGATGTTTATGGCAATTGCTTGGCACTTACCAGGTGCCACCTGCTGGAACTCTTAGAAATGAAAAGGTAGCAAATCTACTATTATAAATATATTACTTAGTTATAATATGTGTCATCAAATCAGCATTCAGTACACCAATCCTAAATTCAGTGTCCTCACACTTGTATTCATATATATATTTTGATACATCTCTAGGAAGCAATGACTAAATTATAAAGAGAATACATGTAGGTAAAAAAAGGAACCAGTAAGTAAGTTAATCTGCAACTGAAGGTCCAGTATTGTTTAAAGTGAAGGACTAAGGCTAAAGAAAGGATACTTCTCTATTAGGTGTGGGCTGTGTGTTCAGTTAAATGGAACTAAGATGTCCTTAACTATCAGGAACACAGTGGATACTTGGAAGAGCTTTCTACAGGAGAAAGAGTAAATCAGCAAATATGCCCTCAGAGCCCTTTAGTTTATCATATAAGAGATAAAGGACAGGTGGATCCCTTTAATGCTGGAGGTTTCTTTTTCCAAATGATCATAAACAACTAAATGGCAAAAGAATGGCATATTGAGTGGCAAAATATTAATGGCATGTTGACCAACTGCTCCGAACCACCCTCCATATTACATTAGACCAGGATAACATGCTTTTGTGTGTGTGGTTCAGTAAGGGGCCCTGAAATTCCTGGTGGCAGCCAGGCTGCAATCAGCAGGCCCGCCATCAGGGGGTGACGGGCGATACTGGCGTCCTGGGCCCGGCGTGTCCAGGGGGCCTGGGTCACACCAGAAAAAAATAAATTCCCCCTCTCTTAAGCTGGTCCTCAGCTGTTAGGGAAGCGTTGTGCTTTCCCCTCTAGGTGTGGGCTAGAACATCTCATTGAAGGGCGATGTAGCTTCTTGCATGCTCTGGGTGTCCTGCTATCTCAAAACTGGCTGGAACCTGTTGCCTCCTACTCATGAATAAGGACCAAGTAGATTGTCAGAATAGGAAGCACAGACAATGTCTTTGTAGGAAAAGTAGGGATCTGCAACTAATCCATGACGAAAAGCTCCGACTTTTCATCTAATCAATTTTTAAAAACTGGTGCCACTAAGGAACCCAACAAGGTTCTTCATACTCCTGCATACCGCACCGGGTTACACCAACCCTAGTGACGCCTCTGCTCTAAGAGTCCAGTTAGTGTGTTACTTATGAGTGCTGGCTGAACTGCACCCGGGCATGTGGGTGACATTTTTTTGATTAGAGGCTGAGTGCAGGACTACTGGACTAATGAATATACCTTGTTTTACATATGTGCCAACCATGAATCAAATCCCTTTTTATTTTCAGGAAGTTACACCTCCTAAACCAATTTAGAGAGAATTCTGTGTTTCTAGAAGGTGACTTCAATCTGGTTCTTAAATGGTCTGAGACAGCTTCTCAGGCCACTTCCAATCACAAATAGCATGCTCCCAAAGGTGCTTCACTTCACTAACGGTTGGTGTGTAATGCACACCACAATGAACGGAAATGGGTACAACACACAAATTTTACATATTCCTCTCACATGAACCCCTAGCACAACTAGTTACATCTGATATCAGATAGATCTCATAGTCTGAGCATAACATTTAGAATGTCCTACATGCTGGTCCTAGATATTGAATGACATTCTCCTCACTAATATATCCATAATAATCACTGAGTGTTTTCAAACTAACCTAAATGGAGCAACCTCTCTCCCAAGCATATGACGGCTACTTATAAAAGAGGGGACTGGACTCAAGAGGCAGGCCTGCCATCAGGGGGTGACGGGCGATACTGGCATCCCGGGCCCGGTGAGTCCAGGGGGCTTGGCGGGCCCAGGTCACGTCAGCAAAAAAAAAAAATTCTCTATTAAGCCGGTTGCGGCTGTGAGGGAAGCGTTGTGCGCTCCCCTCCAGCGGCGCGGCTTCAATAAAGTTTGTTTTAAAAAAAAAATGCGACCGGGAGTTACTCTGGTCACATTTTTTCCCCCACAAACTTTATTGAAGCCGCACGGCTGGAGGGGAGCGCACAACGCTTCCCTCACAGCCGCGGACCTGGAGACAGCAACAAGGAGGTAATTACTGGGGAAGGGGTGAGGAGGGTGGTGCATAACGAGCATACTGAGGGGCTAAATCCTGGCATATTAATTGGCAAAATCCTGGCATATTAATTGGCATAATCCTGGCATATTAATTGGCAAAATCCTGGCATATTAATTGGCAAAATCCTGGCATATTGAGGGGCATAATCCTGGCATATTAATTGGAATAATCCTGGCATAATAATTGGCAAAATCCTGGCATATTGAGGGGCATAATCCTGGCATATTAATTTGCTAAATCCTGGCATATTGAGGGGAATAATCCTGGCATATTGAGGGGCATAATCCTGGCATATTAATTGGCAAATTCCTGGCATATTAATTGGCATAATCCTGGCATATTGAGGGGCAAAATCCTTGCATATTAATTAATTGGCAAAATCCTGGCATATTGAGGGGCAAAATCCTGGCATATTAAGGGGAAAAATCCTGGAATGTTAAATGGCAAAATACTGGCATATTGAGGGGCAAAATACTGGCATATTGAATGGTAAAATAGTGGCATATTAAATGGCAAAAGAATGGCATATTGAGTGGCAAAATATTACTGGCATGTTGACCAACTGCTCCGAACCACCCTCCATATTACATTAGACCAGGATAACATGCTTTTGTGTGTGTGGTTCAGTAAGGGGCCCTGAAATTCCTGGTGGCAGCCCTGTCAAGAGGACCCAAGATTGAGAGATCCAGAATACTAACCAGCTACAGAACATGGATCAAACAAATTACACCAGCAACTTCACCTGTTCAATCCCTTATGTGTCTCATGTACCCCATTCCCTCTAGATTGTAAACTTGCGAGCAGGGTTCTTTACCTCATGTACCAGTCTGTTCTAGTTTGTCTAACTTAGTATGTAGTTCCCTTCTATGCTCAGTACCTAGCACTACATAAATTGTTGGCGCTATATAAATAAATGTTAATGTATGTAAAAGCAGCCTTTGGTAATTTTAATTTAACTTCACTCCAACTAAATGTTTCTTCACACATGCTAAATATTAAACACAAGCTCTAGGAACAGGTCAACAAATGTGGAGCAATGCTGGCAATACGAACAAATCACATACATACATAAATTGTAAAAATATTGGGAAACCCGATACATCCCTGCAGATAAAATTAAATGCTGTTAAAATTATTATTTTACTCTGTATAACAAAGATAAACCTTTAAAGGATACCAGATCCCCAGTTTGTGTATTCCAGGATATGTGGTGAAGTAGGAGGAGACTATGTACATACTTTCTGGTCCAGCAAATTGAATACCGGTTGTTGGGAGCAGGTTTTTGCACATATTGAGCAGTTTACTGGTAGTTCTCTTACTATGTCTACAGATATTGCCCTCCTACAGCTGAATTTACCGAAAATGGAAAATAGAGTTATGATGTTTATTACACATATTCTTTTGGCAGAAAAATGTATTTTAGTTAGAAATTTGAGATCGTCCAACCTGAAATCTTGGGACTCCGTTAATGCATAGTTCTCCTTTCAATGTAGGATGGAAAGGGGTACATGTGGCCCAGATAGTCTAAATTCTTAAAGTTATGTTATCTGAGACAACTTGGTTGACAAGTTAGAGGCCAAATGAATAAGAACTAAAGTAAATATATAAGAAGAAAGTAAAGGGAGAACAGAAGGAATTTTCCCTGCTGATTAGTTTTGTTTCTCTTCTCTGGTGATGGGTTTTGGTAGGATGGGTGTGATTTTTCTCTCTCTCTTGGGCTCCTTTTATATAATTGTAATTGTATATATGAGTAACGAATTTATTTATTTGTTTGTCTTGATGGAATATATCTGTGATTAGGTTTTGTCAAAGTATAATTTTGATACTTGTTTCTTTGAACATTTTATATATGTGTCATTACTTGTATGTGTATAATAAAAAAAAATAAACAATAACAGATCTCCAAAACTGCAGCCACAGATCCAATATTATGTAACTAAGCACATCAAGTGTATAGAAAGTAATCATGAACAATCAGTGCACATTATAATCTAGGGGTGGTTACAATGTTGACTACTGATCCCTATATTAGCACTACACAACGCAGAGATGTAGGGCATTATAAAACTACAAAAAGAAAGGAAGTACCATAAGGCTAAAAATAAGATGCTGTCTCAGTGTCTGTCAAACCTTCTGTAAGGTAAGGTTACTTAATTAATTATCTGTATGAATGGGTGTGTAGTAACAATGTATGTTAGTGCTATTTTGGTACATTTTATTGGTGGCTGTGGGACATATTCATCTGTGCTCAGAAAGTGCTTGCAGGGACAGACACGTGACCGGGTTGCGGATGCTGAGGAGACTTCAGCTTCCGCGCTTTGACAGCAACGCGGGATCGCGCACATAGCGGGAACTCACTCCATCCTATGCTTTGATGCGGCTTCCTTTGGCAAAGGGTGACTTCGCCAACCAGTGCAACAGCACTTACCCGCCGGAATGGCTGAGCGCGCTCCCGCTTCTGCAGCAATGTTCGTTATTGGCTGGTCTACAAGCAGCTCCTCCCTCCTGCGCAGGACAGCGCTCCACTAGCTGTGACTGCATTTCTCAGACACGCCCGCGGACTCATTCAATTGGGTCGCACAAATGACTAAACCCGCCTCTTTTTTCAGTGTACGGAATACGATTGGTTGAGGGCTGAAACGCCCCAATCTCCTGTGCCGGGGAATTGAGTGCTTGTGCCGCAGCGGCCTCAGACTGGAGAGCGGCCGGCGGGGACGTATATTGGTCCAGGATAAGCTCCCTCCGTATCCACTGCATTTATCGGGAATCAACGCTTCTCCCCGCTATCTCCAGCATCACCATGGCCAAGGAGGAAAACAAGAGCACGGACCAGCCCACGTCTGAGTGGAAGCAGTTCATCTACAACCCGAGGAGCGGAGAGTTCCTGGGCCGCACGGCGACCAGTTGGGGTAAAGAAGCCACTCTTTTATTTGGGGTGGGGAGCCATACCGCAGGCTGGCATATGTAGTGTGTATTACATGGGCCAATATTGCATTTCCTTTCGTATTTGGCTATTGCACTATATGTCATCTGCCTGGCATTCTGCATGATGTATGATCTCTGCACATGTCAATGGTCTCACTGATGTGTGCGCCGATGTTGTGTATTATACCACGCATTTTGATCGTTATTCTGGAACTCGTTTAATAGATATGTATCTAAGCGGCGTATGTAATGCTTATCTGTAGCCTACTTCATTGCATATGAACATGTAATCCGTGCCTATTGTAACACCGTAATGGCATTCTACCATTTTGCTGTCCTATCTGTGCTGCGATCTTTGAGGTATATTATATTTGTGTGTGAATGTACGATATACATAGGTTTGTGTGATATGCGTAATACTTCTATACCAGTGATGGTTAACATTGGGTATGGTCTGAGACCGTTATACTGTAAAGCAGCTGATTGCCCAAGATAAGCCATCAATGCTATGCAGTCTTCCATTTTTAAGACATGCTAAGCATTATGGGACCTGTAGTCCGTAGAAGCTGGATGCACAATAATTATCTCACTTTTTTTTTTTTTCGTGCATTTTTCTTTTTTCCTCCATCATATCTGTGACTGCTCTGTAATTTTTACACATAGGTGGGTGCAACTTAACGTTTTGGCTGCCAGTCTCCTGGCATTTAGTTTAATTTCGTGGGGCGTGGTCACCATTTTTGTTTTTAGTATCTCCAGAATCCGACCCTCACTAGATGTAGATGTTCCATCTCCTTAAATGTATCCGATGCGGTATTCTACAATCATGTGGATTTGTCTAAATCCAACTACTGAGCTGAGTATCAGGTTTCAAATGCAGATTTCTGTGTTAGGGGAATAACTGGAAATAAACTGTGTTTTTAAAAGATATATGTATCTCAGAGCATGTTTAAAAGTTGGAGTGCTGAAAGATACCTCTGCAGTACACAAATGATTAACCAGATCTTGCCAAGCAAGCACTGCATTGCTTCCACGTCTGCGATCATTTGCTCTGTTATGGGAATTGTGCACATATATTTTCCTTTTTTAAAATCCCTCCTCTGTTAAAAATAAAAGGTTATCATTTAGTGTCTAGTCTATTTGCTTTAAGTAAAAATTCTTAAATGCATGATAAACGTAGTCTCTCGGCATTAATCTTTATTGATGCATATCTAATTATACCCATACATGTAAAAAAAACAAAAACTAAATTCCACTTCTGTTTACCAAAAGATGAAGGATTTATCTTCTCGTAGCAATCTTGTAAAGGGAATGGGTTTGAATCAAGTGGTGATGGAGGACATGGTAAATGAGATGACCTTAAAAGGGGTGACACCTAGTGGAGAAGATTGGGAAAGCATGTGTTATTTAAATGCTTATTCAAACCTCGGAGTATTTCAAGCAAATGGTTTAGAGATATAATAAGTAATGCAGAATATGTTCTTTGTAAATAAATTGGTTGTGGGTGGACTCTGGCCTCTAATTGAAGAAGGGAGCAGATTCCACTGTTTATTTTGAGCGCAAGGGGGAAAGTTTACCTTGTATTGGGACACTCTGTTAGCAGTTTTATTGGATTAGTCAATTCTTTTCATCAAGGTGTGATAATACATCAATACATTACATATTCTGTGTACAGATTTGCAATGCCAATTGAAATTACACTGCCATATTGATGTTTAATTCCTGAATCATGCATGGGAGCTGTAGCTGGCTCTATAATGTGGTCTAAGAAAAGCTCTCACTGATCCCCTTTTTTTTTTTTATTCACTAGAGGACCTTCTTGTGGGCCTGTCGTAGCAAATCTTGTCTTGTGCCCAAAGAGTTAAATTTGGCAGCAATAGGGAAGTCTGTATCAGTGGTGTGACACATTTCATGGTGGATGGGAGGAGGTGGGGGTGCTTCTGAAGTCAGCCGCATTGGAGGCTAAAAATAGCTCTGTGTGTGACTGTCGGTGGGAGACAGTGGGCAAGAGGGGGCTGCCATCTTTTTGTATAGACAGCAGATCCTTGCTCACCTCTAGTTCAATTGTTTTTGCAGCCCCCATTAGGGTGGCATGGAGGAGAAGGAGTGTTGAATTATCTGTAGGAGCTGTGGATTTAACTGGTAGCTCTGAGATTCTGGTTTCATGTGTAATAGGTGAGGTTTTATTCATTCTGCATCTCCTTGTTTGAATGAATCTCACTGCCTCTATGGGGCTAGAAGGAGGGTGGGAGAAGGGAGGAATGGGGGATGGTCTGTCAGATCCAACAACTGCTGATCTCCTGTGAAGAGTACAATTGGTTTATCCCAGTTTCATCTATATACTAGCTGCCTAATACGTCCATTACTCCATCTTTTTCAGTCTATTTTTTTTTCTCTTTGGCACATTCATCTCAATTCACCTGCTATCCCTCACACTTGTCATAGCCAAGGACCATAACATTATATCTCATTTCAGCATCAAAACATATTTCTAAATGCTTTACTGATCATGTTGTAAGATATTAGCCCCTCAGTGTGCATTTCACCTAAACTGTTTGAAAGCATTGAAATTCCTTGTGTTTCTAACCTTTGCTGGCACTGGCTTTCCTATTCCTGTAGTTGCCCATGATTGACAAACATAAGCAATTTCATCTCCAATCATCAAACAGATACAAGTTGGTGAGTGGGCATATCACCATAGACCTGCTGGGCATCTCTTGCAGAGTGATCTATGCTGTCTATGTTTTTATAGGGAATGTCAATTCATATGATCCCTAGACTGCATATATTTTCATTGTAGAAAACGACAAATCTATATTATAAAAAATGGAGCTTCAAAGACTTAAACCTTCTCTTCCTTCCATACCATGTCTCCCTCTCCCCTAAGCACACATCTTGTTAATGGTTCTGACATTGCTTTTTATCTGCATGGTATGCATTGCACTTGAAGTGTATTTCTGTTTGGCATGTCATATTTAATCTTTAATGGTTTTTTTTTTTTTTTTTTTTTTTTAATGGCAACTCATACTATCTTATCATTGGCTGATTATCAGTAGATTATTGGACATGTGCAGTAGATTCTCTGTCTATGGAAGTATAATCTTGGGAGCCGTGATCGATAAATCATCTTGGCAATTAATGATCCATTCCCTGCACCCTTCTATCCTTCCACTATTTATTTGGTTTTGTATGGTGGTGATTTTATATATAAATCTGTTCATGATATTGACGCATCAAAGATCATAAATGGCACATTATGAGATGACCCCCCTCTCCTCCAAAAGTCAATTGTGTGCCAAGTGAGTTGTATTTCCCTTGCAGTGCAATATTTTTCTACTCCAGATGCTGTGAGCAACTAACACTGAAAATTGTTGCCATGAAATCTATAGTTCCCTATTTTAATTTTTTTCCCTTGCATGGCATGCAGTTTGTCTTTAGAGGTGTAAGTTCAAGAGGTCCTTGGTTTGTGTGTGTGTTTTTGGTTGCTAAATAAATTAATTTGACACGTGTGTCAAAGAGCAGGCTGTCTACTAGTCACAGCTGAAAGTGAGTCTTTTGGGTGCTTGAGACCTGTATTACCTATTGGAGAGGTCTGCTGCGGTCTCTATATAAAAAAAATCTGTTCTGGGATCAGCAGCAGTCATCGGTTATGGCATGGTTACTTTAAGAGCCAGGGAGGGGGGTGAATCTGGTTTCTTTTGTGACTGTCCCAGGGCTCTTGTGATGTGCCGCCTTCTCCAATTGAAATGGAAATAAGACCCTGTTAGTACTGCTCAGTGAGAGGAAGGGAAATTTCCACTCCTGCTGCTACTGTCTCGTGATTTCAGAATCCAATCAGCACTTTCCTCTTCCTGCCGCCCTCATTTTTATTCATTCTGTGCGTAGGTTGAATGAATAGGTGAGTGTCACAGTAACGGTCTCAGAACTCAGATGAATTTGCCATCTCTCTTATTTGCTAACTGACACTGCCTAATCACCTCTATTATTCTGTTCACTTCCAAAAAGCCATCTTAGTGAAGTTTAAGGCCAGAGGTGAATTAAGAGAGTGTTAGTCACTTTGTACATGGGGGGTTGGACTATTTCTGTTTTTAAGCCTATTATCTATTCCTGAGGCTTTTGGATATGTACATGGTAAACTGTACCCCATTTGAACGCCAGAAGCAAAGCAGTGTATTGCTCTCCTCTTTAAAAGGCTTTATGGGCTTTAATACATCTAGGCAGTGAATCTATAGTCATGTTGAAGTAGGTCATGCATTTCCCTGGTATTGTAAGGTTAAGCACAGATTCATTTTAAAGTAAAATATTGCAGTGACTGCCTACTGGGAGCCATATTGGGTTTATAAATGTACTCCATATCCCTCACACTTTGGATATTGATGCATCGTGTTAAAATGTATGACATACAGGGTTGCTTCTCTAGTGTTGTACATCTGGTACGACCAGAGGATTTTTAAATTCTCTTCCTGGCAGCGCTGTAAAAAGACTTGCGCAAATTTAGTTTTCAAGAACCTTAAATGCTGCACTGTAGTTTGAAATTTGTATAGAAATCTGTACCGGTTTACAACAGAGCGCTACACAACACTAATTTACAACGTGAACTGCTGAACAATGATTGCACGTGTATTTTTTATATTCCTTTATAGAATGATGAGCATTTTTATGAAGAATTGTCAGTCTGCCATTTTATGTATCTCTATTTGTATGCAGTTGGAGGTGCTCCTTTAGCCTGCCGAGCAAGCTGAGGGAAGTATGTGTGCCCTACTCCAATAAAGCACTGCAGAGTCAATACTGAAATAGGTATAGATTCCTCTGCTGCACTGCGCTCTTCTGTAAAGGGTTCTTGGCTCTGGCACCTCTCCTGCATTGCCCTACCCCCATTGCAGAAATCCTCAGAAAACTGCCTCTATTCATGCAGTATTAATAAAGTGAAGAGGAATTTGAGGCTGTCTGTAGACCCCTGGAGGAGAGCGTTCACACACTTTGAGCACTGGGGGTTAACCCTCATTCAATAGGCGCTCCACAGCCATTTTACAGCAAAGCTTGACTTTACTGATGTATTGTTATAGGCTTTGTAGTGTCTGTGTCTGTCTCAGATTCATAAATTGTGATATCAGTTTGCTCAAGCTGGACTCTTCCCTTCTTGTCTTGTGTTTAGGGTTTGCACTGCCCCATTTCAAAGCTGTGAATACTTGTTATATACATAATGAATGGGTCCAGAAAGATACAAATTTAGATGAAGGGTTGATGGTATGAGCTGGAGAAGGCTTTAGTAGATATGTATTGAGGCTGACTGTCTATTGGTTTGGCAAGTATAGTATTCTCCTAATCTTTTATATAGTGCCACAGTATGTTGAGAGGTTATGTTATGCTACATGGATAGGCGCTAACCATAATTTGTACTTTCTAATGTAAAGAACACAAAGATAGATAGAGAGAGAGATAATATTCCAGTTGGTACACTGTATTTTTGGGTTGCTATGAGTTCCAAATCTAGTACCACAAGTGCTGCTTAAACCCTCCTGTGATTAGATTAGTCTAAGCAAAGTAAGCAGATCTGTCACTTTGTTAGTATGATTTTGTGAAAAGAATACAATCCTAAAAAAAATAGCCCACGCCTCCTTATTAAAGTGTAGTCTACCTTGTGTCACATGACTGCAACGAGAATAAAGTTCAGGTCTGAGGTAAATAGGCATTTGCATTTATTTCTGTATATGCTGGGTGTTTACAAGACAAGATCTTTCTAATGCTATACTTGGTTTTAAACCCGCTATGCAAAATATAAGCCTGGTGTCACTTAAATGCTGCCAGTGGCACTTCACACACAAACATGTCCATTATAAATACACCTTGTTTCAGTTTTTTGGTTACTAACAAAATTACTTGTCCTGGTGCCAACATGTCAATTGACACTTTATGGCTGCACCCGCCCTCTACTCTTAGACTGCAAGCTTGTGAGCAGAGCATTCTACTTTTATCTGCATTTAGAATACTCAAGCACTACTGTGTAATGTGTTGGTTGCGTTAGATCACTGTTGGCAGACCTATGGTATGGGGGCAACCTCTGGTACTCTGGAGCCTCTGAGGTGGCACAGTGCATCTGAGTACAGGTTAATACTTATTATATGTGGGGGACTGAGAAGGCAAAGCTAGAAGAGTCTGCATTAAATGTGAGAGAAATGGCACTTCATGCAGAATTCTGGTCACTTGGGCTCACATGTTTTGGCATCACTGTTCTAGATAAATGTTTAATGTAATACAGCATTTAAAATAAAAATAAAAAAAAATATATATATATATATATATTCCAGGGAGCCATGATTAAAATATCCCAAACATGGTGGAATTGGGTTTTTGTTTTTTTGTGTAGAAATATATATTTGTCTCCTCCTGATGTAATTTCACTGTGAATACCAGACCAGTGCTAAGACCAGCCAGTAGATGCTCCCATAAAACCATTTTCTGCATCAATGAGCCGGTCTGGGGAGGAGGGGGTGGAGTCAAACTAGTACTTGATTAAATTATTCTATAAGAATGGAATTGAACACCGTTTTACACTTTATTATAATTTTTTTTATCTGTGTGTAATTCAAGAGCCATTATGTTTAGATCTAGATTAATTCAGTGTTTAACTTTTTAATGTGGAGGGCTACGTGGCATGTAGGATATTAAGTTAGTGGGCCTTGTGCTATTTTGAGGTATTGCTAGAGACCCTGTGGAATTGTGAGCTAGGATATGGGCCATGTACATGACTTGCTAGGGTAACCTTGTTAGTCTCCATTTTATGGATTGTGGGGAAAAAGGGGCTCTTCTCACGGTGATGACAAAAACACTGCTGACAGCAGGATCAGCATGCATGCTTTGAAGATAAGCATGGCGGTCGTCCATCTGAGGATGGTACTCTCACAAACCAACTCCTGAATGCCATTTCCCAGTTTGCTCGGGCAGGTATCAAGAACAAAAGCAACTGGTGCTTCATGTACAGTAAACTTTTTCCTGGCTTTGCCATGTCTGTTTTATGTCCTGTAAGGCACAATGAATCCAGTGGTCTCATTGAAATAAAGCTGAGGACTCCATTTAGGTTAATCATACCCAGTACTAATACAGATAAGCTCTAGTACTGGCGGACATCAGCTCACGTGTGGACTGCTTGTGACGTGGACAAGCCAATATAATCACTCCTATAATAAGAGTGCACCATTTTCCAATCAAAAGGTAAAATTATAATGATAAAGTAACAGCAGATTGTTCTACATTATTTCACCAGACACCATGAAGTTAGTTCTCCCAATACCTTGTGTGGACTTTTTAAGCAAAGTGAAATATTAACTGTATATTAACACCAGAAAACCGAAGATGTGGGGAGGCTAAAATTGCAGCTAATGGAAATGTATACTTTAATGATTAGATTTGTTAAGCTTGGTGCAGTGCATATTTTTAATAGGCCCATGAAGTATGTATATCGTAAAAACAATTTATCAAAGGGTAAAGGTTTAAACAGACATTCAGTAGTGCTTGATTGGTGGATCTGCCCATTAATAGTCCGTGTTTATTGAATTTACTTTATGTCTTGGCATTTGATTAATTTCATTCTTGCAGCTTTCTCAGAGATGGGAGATAAACATATTGTTCCTGTCCAGAAGGATTGTTTACTCTATATTTTAATATCCTCCCTACAACTGATATACACATTTATTGCAAGATTTATAAGTATTCTTTTCACAACACTGTACTGATCCTGTATGTGGACATTGTATTACATGATTTTGGAGGTCTGACCACTCACTATTCTATAATTTCACCCAAGATTGGCTTCAAATGGGTTCTTCTATTGGGTTCCCCCTACCATTCTTGGTGTCACATTAGAGACGACGACTCCTCACCAATGGTAGGACAGGTCTATCCAAGATAGAGGGCTTCCACTTTTCTGATCAGATGTAAAGGAAAGCCAAAGCATGTATTTTTGGATTTTTGTTGATGCTGTGACAGCTGGTTTAAATCCTGAAGTGGGATCTGTGTTGGTTGCCAGAGTGGTCACGGCTTGGCTTTGTCAAATTGACAATTAGCTAGCAGCAACATGTTTTGTTAAAATATTTTGCCGTAAGACAACCCAGGTCACTGGTGGGAGTAGTTAACTGGGGTTGAATGTACATAGAAGTGTCTCTTTAATGCCTCACAGTTTAATAGCAGCTGTATGCTTCCACAATTGGTGTTTACCGTCTGCAACAAGGGATGTGCTTGTATAAAGAAAATATTTTTTTCTTTTAATGTTCAATATTATGTATCTTGTTGCAGTTTTAGTACCTTGGTCAGTTCTTGCACCATATTATATATTTTTGTCCACCAGCACGTGTATGGTTTTAACTGTGTGTGTGTGTGTGTGTGTGTGTGTGTGTATTTTAATTGGTAGAGGTGTGGTCTATGCCTCCCACCTCTCCCCTGTGTGGTATTTAACAGGGGGACTGTGGGAGACATGGTTACCTGTGACTAAGTCCAGCAAGACGAAACACGTAAGGTGTGCCTTAATTGTGCTTTGGTGGAGGACGCCGCTCTGGCATTATTGTTTTTATTTCTATCGTGGTTTTTGAATAAAGAATTGAATATTTTCTACTTGGCAATGCTTGGTCTAGTCTTCGTGCTTCCCATTTGGATGTTCCTATGATGCAACCATTTTCTCTTTGTATTCTGATCCGTCAATCACAGGTAAGCAGGAGATCTCACCTCTGGGAACTGCGTTATTTTGGGCTGAGCAGGATGAGAGTGTCGTAAGCTTTAATATGGGATCGGGTTGCTCTCCTTACTTATTTTATCTGGGACATGAACCTTGTTCTCAAACATCAGGCTCTGCCTCCTTTTGAACCCTTGAAAGATGTATCTAACCTTCATGTTCCAGAAGGTGTAGCTCCTGATTGCCATCACTTCTAGACTAATTAGTGAGTTGCGCAGGCGCTGTCCATTAAAGGATAATGCTTGGCAATGAGAAACTTTTATGATTAGTCAAATTTATATCAAGGATTAGGTTTTAATGAAAGAATACAAATTCCAATATAGAGCCCCCAGAGCCTGTATTGCTCTTCCCTTCCCATGTTCTCTTTGGTATGTTCCACCATGGATGGCAGGGAAACTGAGTTCTGCTTACTGAATGCTCCTTTTCCCTGTAGACCCTTAATGGTACAAACCAAAGCCCTCCCTGTGCTATTGTCTTGCATTACAGTTTTGTTCCCTCTAGTCTTTATAATAACACCGAGGGTGTATGGAGGGGGGGGGGGGGGGGGCAGTTTTTATATCAGATAGTCCTGTCCTACTACAGGTGAGGAGGAGTTTCTCTCTCTGTGACACCAAGAACTAAATATCCCATGACATGATAAATCTGATATAGATTCTTGTGTGCTCCTATCCAGTAGATGGCACTGCTTCACATCATCCAAACTTTTTTTTTGTTTTTTTTTTCTCTTATGATTATTTCAGAAGTAACCTTTATTGTGCATGATAAATGTTATTCATTGCTTACTGTTCACTTTTTTAAGGCTTGGTTGTGATGGATGTAAAATCAATGCATTAAATGTTTTCCAATTTCTTAGATGACTAGTTTCCATTACAGAGTTTAGACCATCAATTTTATCTGGCTTTTCTTTTTTCGATTTAGCCTAATGAGCTTTATAATGAAGTGTATTTGGGTGCTGTGGCCAGTTGGTAGCCTTTGTGTGGCCTCAGTCATGCTTCCTAAATTCTAATTTTACTTGATTTACATAAAAGTAGTTGTCTGACTCTGACTTCATTTTTCTCATGATTAGTCTGAGGCTAGGTTAACGTTTTCATAGCTGGTGTCAAGTAATTAGAAATCTTTTATATTAAATGTCTGCTCTGTTCGCTTTCTTTGAAATCTCTCTATCTTTTTGTTCATTCATGCTGACATTTTATTTGTAATTTTATTTTTATGGGGAAAAGTCAAGAAAAATCACCATTTTATTGATGATGGCAGCATAACTGAATCAGGATGTTAACCCCTTATATAATAAAGAAAAACAGAGTTATTAGTTGTTTTTATAGTGTACCTAGATTTATTGCCAATACTACAGAATAAAATATAAATATGATGTGATGTCCACATTATAAAAAAAATATTTCCGTAATCCCTTTTGATTGAGGCCTTGTTAAACAACCATGGAGATGAGTATTCAGCAGGAAGCAAGCATTGCCATTTTAAAAGCTGTTTTTTAACAAATGTATGAGATATTGGGAAGAATGTAATGTCTCCTGCATTGGTGCTACCCAATCTAAGAAACCTATAATTTTTATTTGCTGCATTCCCTCTGTAAGTACCATGTAGTCGACAGAGCATCTTTTTAACGCGCGGGTGGAAGACTCGTACTTTAATCCCTTTCTTTTTCCATTTCCTGCCAGAATACTTGACCTCCCTCTAAGCCGGCTATAAGTTCTCTATCTGAGGGTGCACAGAGGCCTGGCTAAAATAAGATTCTAACGGCTGAAGAAACGTTTTTTGCTTTTTCTGTTGTGCGTACGCTGTGTTCTCTCTATTCTGGCATCTGCTGTTCTGCTACAAACCCCTTTTCACTGCACAGTTGGTCTGAAAGCAATTAGTGTGTTTATCAAACCAAGGATAGACTGTGGGGGATCTTGTTTGAAACATATTATGATTGCCCCAAAGGAAGTGGTACATTGAGAATTTAAAAATACTACAGAGCTGTATTTTAAAAATTAAAATTGTATTTTAAAAATTCTGTAAACCTAGTGTTTCCTATTGACATAGCCCGATTACTCTCCTATATCCTATAAAAATCAATTGGCCCTTGTAGTCTTTCCCCGTTGAAAGCTCGCACTTGGGGAGCTGTTCACTAAAAAGGTGAGTTGAGGCGAGATGAACATTTTTCATCTCACCTGTTTAGCTCTACATTGTACAAGGATAAACTGGGCGAGTTTGCTTATTGCGGGGAACTCACCAGGTTTATCCTGGCACAATATATAGATACATTGTTGAGATAAACCGTTCAACTGTTGTTTTTTATTGAATAGCTCGGATAGACTTCGTCAGGCCATATTCATCTCCTAAGAATTTTTAGAAATCGAACTCCCCATCGTGTGTGTGTGTGTGTGTGTGTGTGTGTGTGTGTGTGTTTTTTACTCCCCCTTTCACAGTGTGTCCGTGAATATTATTAATGATGTATACTTTTTATTAATGAGTTGTCATGTCCTGAATCACTAGATGGTTTCTGCTCAGCCCTTTTTATTCGTTCATTTTATGATTTAAACGTTTTTCTACGCGGAATGTCTATTTCTCCCCATGTTTTTTCTGCATGCGTTCTTCAAATAAATCATCTTTATTGCAACCTGTTTGCGGCAGTCTCGCACCTGAGCAGACATTGTGTGCTATACAAATTTGTTTTTCTTGCCAGGAAGCTGGAGCCAGCATCCCTCTGTGGTGAGAAGATCATCTTCCCTTTTATTCATTCCAGATCTTGCCACTATAGAAAGAGCTCCAGTTGCATATGTACTGATTTTCCATCCTTCCAGTTACATAAGCGTTAGCTTTCACTTGGCAAATAGGATTTTTTCTGGCCTCCAAACTGCAGTGTTATAAGTTTAGTTGCAATTGAGATTCTGGGGTCTACCCCTGGATACACTCCAGTGATGCTGCAGGTTCTTTCTGCTCCCAAACAAGTGTCTACTGTATGCATGTATTCCCCTGGCAGCTGTCAACTCTGTCCTGTGCGAGGTGGTGTTTCCTAATAAGGCATTCTGTAATCTGTACAGAGGGTAAGACAGGAACCACATGACTATACCCTGCTGCCTCTCCAGAGAACAAGTGACTGATATGCTGTAAATCGTATTTCTAAGAGATCCTGGAAGCTTTTATTTTGTGGCTTCTTCTTTTCATTTTGTAAATCTCCTATTGGCATTTACAAAGTAGAACTCACACTGTACCAATCATATTTATTTATACACTCTGCCTATGGCTTAGAAATTATTAAATATTGGATGTGTGTGTGTGTGTATGTATGTATGTATGTATGTGTATATATATATATTGTATTGTCTGCTTTTTTTAAAGTTTTTTTTATTTTTTTTAAATCATGTTGTCACTGACAAAATACAGTGATATAAATTGCAGATGATAAACATCTACTCCCATAATAGGTGTCCCAACTCCCCTCCAAGGACTGCTTTAATTCTAAACGCGAAAACTCTAGCAAGTTGAAAGTTAGATTTAGAAATGGATAACATTATAATGCATATAATGTAAAGGACCCAACAGATTATGCAGCCATACTTCGAATGCACCAGTGTAGCAATGTAAGAGGGCAGATAACTTTTAACAAGGGGAGACGTTGGCTAGATTTTAATACCGTGATGGAGGCTGCTTTTTCATTTCTGCGGTTTTTGCTTGTTTTAGTTTTTTCTCATTTTAGTGTACCCATTATACTATTTATATAACCATGAGAAAGGCGTTCTTAAGATACCATCATTTTCATCAAAACTTGTAATATACTATAATAAAATTCATAAAATGTGATGACAAATCAGAGAAAACATTTTCTAATTTTGACCTGAAAAACCTTTTACACAATTACAAACGGGACAAAATGTAGATGGTATTTAGATGGTGCCTTTTTTGCCAGGTTTACATGTTTTTGCAAGTCACAGGGCAAAAAACGAAAAGTAGCATCCCCCCCCCCCCCATGTAGACCCTTTTACTTCAAATATATTTTATTAAAGAGATATTTTTACAATTACTAACTTTTATACTGAAAGAGAAAATACCATATATGTTATACATAAAAACAGTAAAGATCAATGTATCCAGTCCATATTTAAATCAATGATGAAAGTATTGATCAGGCACTTTATAGTCAGTTTTCTGTAAACCTGTAGACCCTTTTGACCTCAAACTAGATTTTTATTAAACAAATGTTTTACATTTTTGTGTGTTTTATCGAAGACTGCTTCTAGGGGTAGACTAGCAACTGCAACAGAGCTCACTCTTGCATTATATAATATGGATGCTATGCGTGGTGCTAGAGTAGCCATCAGCATTCCATCACATAGAAAATTTGAGCATAGCATATGTTTAATGTGTATTAACGGTTAACGTGTTGCTCATATGACTTATACATGTCTCTCTTTCCACAGCGCTAATCCTGCTGTTCTATCTGGTCTTCTATGGGTTCCTAGCAGGGCTTTTCACCCTGACCATGTGGGTCATGCTCCAAACACTGGATGACTCTGTTCCTAAATATCGGGATCGAGTTTCTTCTCCAGGTACAAATTCTGTTTTTGTTGCAATCTGTCAGTGTATGCATTTATTTCACAATGTGAATGAGTTATACATGTGAAAATATACATACCTATGCAGGAAACTACTAGGGGTGTGTATGTATTATAAACCAGTGTAGTTATTTTGTTCATTTCAGTGTGTGAAGTTATTGTCCAGTTGAGGTCCAGGTTTTGTATTTTTGTTGGTTTCATTCAGTGCTGTTCTTCTTTTCAGAATTCCTGGATTTGTTTCAAACTCAATAAAGTAATAACCTCGCTGTTGATGTTCACAGATTTTCGCACGTGTGTGTACTTGACTCTATTGAAAAATGAATAGTTTTTGCTTGATCTTCATCCTAATATGTTACTTAGTTTGGTGTTTGTTCAGATACCAATCCCCTCACCCTCGCACTCATCTGAGACTAGCACTACTTTACATTATTACCTTGTACCAATATGTATGCTCACGGCTCTACCAGCACTCTCTATCTGCATACTAAATGCTGTGTTCTTATGCACAGTCAATTCCCCACTATCTTATATTCTGATAAAGGTTACAAACCTGTACACACCTGAAACACACCCTCTTTCCCAGCTAAATGTGGTGGTACTTATTTTAAAGTTCCTGATCCTATATTTGGCCACCTGGATTGTATTTTTTCAATCTCTTTCCCTGTCACTTTGTGTTCTTTAATCTGCATGTAAAGTCCTTCCGTTGGACAAACCTGGTTGTCTCTGTGCTATCTTTTCCCACTCAAGCTCTAATACTGCCACTTAAAATCCATCACAACAAGCTCCCTGTGAGCCATACGGCAGCTCTCTGTAAAACTGCACCTCCCCACCACCACCGCCACCAACCCCCACCCAAATCACCAGCACAAAAGACTCCCACAGTCGCATAGCAGTAAATACCACACTACACCGTCAGTCCTCTGACACACATCACTTTGTATGCCATGTCTCCCTCCTCTCTCCTGGGAATTGCAATAACATGCTGTTTATAAATGCATTTATTTCCATCTCTAAGCCTGGAAATGTGTGTAATTCACGTTAAATGCCTTAAAGCCAATAATATAATTAATATAAAGTATGTTTTCCACTCTTTCAGCTTTGTAGGCTTCTTACATTTTTTTTTGACCAATATTGTGGTCATCAATGCTTTGGATTAGGGTGAATTCCAATTTTTCACTTTCAGGTGTAATCACATTGGGAGTAATTGACATTTTAGTGTGTGTGTGTGTTTTCCCTGTGATTTTATCTAAATTGTAAATGGAATTGTAATGAGTCATTGAATTGTTTAGATTTCAGAGGCTCTATCTAGTGGTATTACATGATAATGTTTTTCTGCTCATTTCAGGTCTTATGATTTCTCCTAAATCCGCCGGTCTGGATATTGTGTTCAAACGAGGTCAAAACCAGACATATGAAAGTTATGTTAATGCCCTTCAATCATTTCTAGTGCGTAAGTACATATCTCATTTGTTAGCCGAGCGAGGCTCATTGCATTGCCGGGATGTCTCCCTATAGTGGTTACACATTTTCTACTAAATGCAACAGGTGTTAAAAGAAAACAATTCTTTATTTGACCCTTCATTCCTTCCTTGAAGGAAGCAAGGGGCAAATTTCCTGCAAATTATTTAAATTTTACAATTTTTTTTTCTTTTTCTTTTTACGCCCTGTGGTGTCCCACAGCGCTTGTCTGGTCTTCAGAGTGTGGTTTCTCTCTGCTAGTGTAGAGACAGAGACCCTCGTTTATGCATGTAAAGGTCCCTTCTGCTGATCCCATGCAACAACAAGGGTCTCTCTCTCTTTCCTAGCAGAGAGAGGCAGCAGCTGGTCGGAGGATATACTGCCATGTAATTTCACCTTGACAAAAGCTGACTTTTCCATCACATTAAGCAGAATATAAACCTTTTATTCATTCCTCAGTCTGTTTTAAAAAGAAACATGTGATCTCTTTTAACTAATTAATGCCTTGGCAATTTTTGCAAGTTTTTTTTGTGTGATTCTACAGTGTAGTTATGGAAATAATTATTCAAAGTAAAGAGAGGTGATCTGTCCCTATGTACTAGAGGAGTTTATCATTAATACTAAAAATACATTTGTCACTTGTACTTACTGCAGAAAAGGGTGTGTGTGTTTTTGTTTGTTTGTTTGTTTGTTTGTTTGTTGTTTCCATGTCTTTCCATGCTAAAGGGTTTACACTCAGCACTGTTCCCTCATGAGATGGTTTTTGAGATTCTTGTGTGTTTCTATTTATTTATCCTCCCACCACTCCATGGCAGGATTTTCAAACTCCTCTTCCTCATCAGAACCCCATAGGATTGAATAAGCGAACTCCTAACCGGGGAAATGGCTTGAATGCCACATGTTGCTTACTTGCCAGTGGTGAAATGTTAACCTTTCTTTTAAACCCATGCGGTGATCAGGAGGTCATTTGTTCACATCCCGGCAGGGTCCTACTGACCTGCTGTCTTCCGAAAGAGGCAAACATTTTACAGGGTTGCTGATCCCATCGTGGTGACTCCAATACCTGAAGATTTAAATGCCTCCAAAAGCTGAGGGTTCCTTGTACTTTTAATGTGTCTACGCTACCCTTCAAAAGTAATTCCCTTGTTTTTCATGAAAACTTACAACTAATGAGTTGCAAAATGAATAGAAAATACAGTCAAAATATTGACAAGGTTAGAAATAATAACCTTAAAATGAAATTGTCATTCAAACTTTGCTTTCACATATGCTGACGCTGCAGATACCCAACTATTCTAAAGAGGACCAGTTTAATTGGCTGCTAGGGTTTTCCATTGATCACTTAGCCTTTTAAAACACAGCATGCTATTGGAATACAGGAGTGATGGTTGCTGATAATGGGCCTATGTGGGTATTCCATTAAGAATCCGCAGTTTCCCGCCACAAAACAAACTTACAATGACAACACTGTATTTCTGCTCCATTTGAAGTTCTTTTAATGGCCAAAAACAAGAAAATTACTAAGTGACCCCCAAACTTTTTAAGGGTACTGTACATTTTTTACACATTCAGAGTACCAAGTGTGCGTTTTGTTTTTGGGTTTTTTAGTTGTTACCTTAAGGCCCCCCCTTTTTTATTTTAAACTAATCATAACAAGCGAATCTGAGTAGTATTTGAGGTCGAGCCACTCCAATGGCACAAAAAATACTTTGAAGCTCCGGTCACCTCAAACTTTTTCAATTTAAAACCAACGTGCACAGCAGATCTGGTGTGCGGCTGCTTAAGAGGCAATGACCCGATCGTAATAATTATAATATGTGCATGTTTCCAACACTGGGTGTTCGTCTGTCTTTCCAGCATACAATGATTCTAAACAAGTGAAGAATGAGCTCTGCCAGTCTGGGTTGTACTTCAATCAGGATGAGTCTGCCGAGAAGAAATCCTGTCGCTTTAACAGGACCGCTCTGGGTCCCTGCTCTGGAATTGAAGACCCCAGTTTCGGGTACAAGGATGGTAACCCCTGTGTGATCGTCAAAATGAACAGGGTATGCACACTTTTCACCAGCTCCTGTCTAAGCACATGTTCCAATATAAACCCTATAATGAAATACAGACCTTTTGTAAAACATGGATATTTGTTTAGTGAATTAGCCACTTGTCTAATTTTAAATGTTAATGCATATTTGGAATAGTAACTCCTGTTTGTTCCCGTAATTTACTATCCAGTAATGCCCCACTCCTTATATTAACGGAGTGATCTTACTTAACTTTGTGTTTTTCTAAGCTTATGTATAGAAATACCAGCATGTTAATTATCCATTGTGTTCTTTTAGATTATTGGATTACTGCCAGAAGGAAATCCAAAAATAAATTGCACTTCAAAGGTGGGTAATCCTATATGGGCTTGTCATGTGATCACATCTCTTTCTTGCTGTTCATCAACTTTCAGACAATCATTAGTTGTACTAGCAGCCTTTCCTGAGACTGCAGTGTAGACCAGTGATGGCATAGTCCTGCCATTTGATTGTACTATACTGTGGTCATGTCGTAGGTTTGAGGCCTCCTCCCACCCCCAGCATAATTGCTTGGCATCTTCTTGAACACGGTTGTTCAGATGGTCGTTTAAAATACTTGTAGGGGCAGTAGGAGCCGGCAAGTCATGTTTCAGTGTAATAGGAACCACACACCAGCTGCAGTCCAAGATCTTCCTTCACCCACTGTTACACACACGCCCTTTCTAGTGATCCAGACAGCTGCAAATCTAGTAATTTCGTTTGGCAAAGACCTTGAAACTGTATCAGCAGCTGAATCTACAAATCCTCAGCAGTCTTTAATCTAGCCCCATGGCGTATACAGACCTGTCCACTGCCCCATTCTTTGAGTTATTGGGATATCATAACGAATCATATAACATGCCCCTTGACATGATGCATTATATCCTAACCTAACCTCTGATTTCACCTCTGCAGAGGGATGATGTGAGCCTGCAGTATTACCCAGAGAATGGGAAGATAGACTTGATGTATTATCCATACTATGGAAAGAAGAAGCATGTAAGTTTACATATATAACCAAACTTGACTTTGCAGTATCTTCTCCAGTCTCCAGGGTAAGCCATAATAAAATGTGACTGGGGGGAACTGTTAGGTTATTAACTAACTAAATGTGTACATCATTTGGGAAACCGCAATTAACAGCTGATCTTGCGTAAAACTGTACAGATCTGTAAAAGTTTGTTTAATAAAATGAGGGTTATGTAGAAAAAGTCCCACACATGAACTTGTTGAAAGTATTAAAAAGGCACAGTCGCCATTTCTTATGTATAATGGTGATTGCTCCCTTTCTTCTATTATCATGTGCAGGGACATGTCCGATGGGTTTAATTTGCACTTCTCCCGCGTTTGGCCCTAGCTAGCCCTTAGATCACCACATGGGACACGTTTAGACTTCATAGGACGTTTAACTTAATGCGGTTGCAACTTGGGAGCTGAGTGACTGACTGTGAACCTTAAAACAGTAGCCATACATTTTATTTTAGTTTTCCTTAACTACCCACTTAGTCCATTTCCCTAATAACGGCAGGATTTGCTTTTCCTGTCTTATTTGTCAAGCTTCCTGCCCAGGAGCTTTGTGGTAACTGTACATTACATCCTGCACACACATTGCAGCTACTCTCTCTGCTCTGCAGGGAAGCCAGTCGAATGTTAATCATAAATAGCAGTTGAGTGCGCATAGCCACTCAGGGTAACCTTTCAATGGAAATCCTGACCAAGAGCTCCTTGTCGTAGAGCTGATCTGAGCTATGTGAAAGCTGTAACTTTGCCCTTCACATAGTTGCAATGACTCATGGCCTCTATATGCTGAGTGAGGGTGAATAGGATATGAATTTGCCTGGTATGGGAACTTTAATTTTGGGTTCCTCGTACAGATACTGCTGATACTTTCCTCACGAGAAGGTCCCAGTGATAAGTTGCAGTCATGCGGTATATTGGTTACTGGAAAGGACTATAATATGTTGAGTGTCTGTACAGTTTACTCCTTTTGAAGTTTGTACTGTTGCATATAATGTTTGCAGGGTGTGCATTGGTAAAGAGTCTCTCTTATGAGATCCTTTAAATAGTCGAGAGGGGGGAGCTCTGGGAGAAACTTATTTTTTTCACCCCTTTTCATATTGCTAACTAAAGCTCACTTAAGTACTACTTGGGATAAATGTAGAGCATTAAATGTTTGTTCATAAAAAAGCAGACATTTAAAGAGTTGTCTTTGTAATAACAAGGTGGTGTCATGGATTGGGCACAGTCTAAGTTCAATGTGCAGACCATTTTTACTTGACTGTCCATTCAATGGCTAGTGGATGTATAAATGTGTAGCTTTTTTTTTCCTAGCTGCAACTCTGAAGTCAAAAAGTGGATAGCTATGCGCATGCCACACATTCTAAATACCTTGCACAGGGGACATTTTACAATACATAATGGTCCGAATACCTAGAAATTTTCTTGCAGCTTGACTAACCAAAACATGAATTTTAACTTTGGACAAGTTTCTCCAGGAATGCCATTAATTTGCTAGATTGAATATGTTAAAGCCACATTTCCACCACCCGTATAAGAAACATACTTTTAGATCAGTACTGTATTGTGTAACGAAATTGGAAGAGCAGAGAGAATGTGTAACGGACTGTCTACCGGACGTAGTAGATGTCAGCATAGTTCTCCACTAGGAGAACTGGTCCTACAATTAACTGAGTCTAGGAATACATTATATTTCTAGGCTGCAAACCAACTAGGAATGAACATACAATGAGTAAACATAATTACAAAACACACATTAAGACACATAATGAACACAACATAATCAGTTTAACATAAAGATTTACAAAGGGGAAATCCTGCCTCACACCTTTCAGGATACAAAGATGTCAAGTTCAGATACATAGAGCGTACACTCAATTAAAGTAACTTGTTAATTGAGTGGCATCACTGTACAACAGGACACTGAATGACTTGCATAAAGACAATGGGTAAGGTCACATAATGACAGGGATTCACAGGATAGGATACAATCTTAACATGGGGAAAACACAGTAAATGGGACAAAGGTTTTGATCCAAGGGTACACATCTTGGCTGACATCCTAAGTGCCTGTGTTTGAAGTTCAGTTAAAAACAGGGTTCCAGTGGTGCCCTCGAAGTGTGTACCCACAAACTAATATATCAGACAGGGTCCATAGGGAGTCTTCTGGCCCTCAGGGCCCTCCAAGAACCCCTGTCTTCAAATCCATTTTGTGACAGGGGGAAAAGGCTCTCAACAATCCTTCCTATCTCTAAGCCCTGTGTATATATAGACCCATTTTAACAGAGCTTGAACGTGGGTGGCACAAATCGCTTCACTTTTTTTTTTTTTTTTTTAATTGTCTTCTGCTGCAGCCTTCTGCAGGTTAATTAGCCTCCTCAAACCACCCATTCAAGTATCTGAGGTTGAAGTTAATAATTGAACACTGCGGCTTCATGGCACATTTGGCCTTTTTTCAATTTTATTTTTGTGGAATTCATGGCTCTGGGAGCTTTAAACATTGCAGTGGAGAAAATTAATAATAAGGAAAGGATTGTTTGTAACCTTTGGTAACATACAGTAATGCAATATACTGTGGTTCCTTTTCCCTTGACATCTGGTCCGCTGCATTTTTTTTTTCTGTGACCTGCATCATGGCTTGCACTATGTAATTAATGCAGGAGTTCTACTCTGCATCTCCTTTTCTAGTTTGTGGTGGAGGAGCAAAGAAGCTAGATTATGTGTCTGCATTATGGTTAAAGCAGTGGGTGGGGTGGGCATCTCAGAGGCTTCAACGCCATTTAGTGCTTTCACTATACACCTCTTTGTACTAAAGATGAATACTGTTCTAACAAATATATACTTTGTATCTCCAGGTGAATTATCTCCAGCCCTTGGTGGCAGTGAAAATCATACCAGGTACTGTGAACAGTACAGAGCAAATCGCTTTGGAGTGTAAGATTCATGGTTCTCCCAACCTGAGGAACGAGGATGAGAGAGACAAGTTCCTTGGACGAGTGACTTTCAGAGTCCAAATAGAGTGATGGAGAAAGCAGCCGACATGCGGCCAGTTGAATACATTGTCCTTTATTTTTTATTTTATTTTTTGTTTGTTTTTTTTAATTTTATTTCAAATAAGCCAGACTTGCTATTCTAGGACCTGAAACCATCTGGGTGGATTATGTAAATGGCACATGATTCACGGTAGCATACCAATGTGCTTCCAAACATGATGCTTTAACTTCTTTGGTGCTGAAGAGGGAAATGATGCATTCCTGGCTGCTCCAGCTCTGAAGAGGTTAAAAAAAACAATAAAAAAAAATCCCTGTTACACAGCATCTGCCTGCCCCGATGGAGGGCCAGTTTACAAATAATTACAAAATAAATGATTTATTTCATATTAGGGGACCTGTAAATATCTGTTTCCGAACATAATACTGTTGGTGTTTGTCCTATTTTTGATGTGGTTTTATTCCCACCCCACTCCCTCCCTACCCCCTTAAGTGAGTGTTACAAGCTTAATGTGTTGTGCTATGTAAATATTTAATTGATTTAACACTGGTTTAACTGTCATATCTCAATCGCCTACACAGTTTTAGGGAACAAAATGACAAAAACAAGTAAAAGGTACCTGACCAACTTGTACAAACAAGAAAAAAAGGAAAGATTTTATAACCTCTGCAAGAATTGTGTGTCTTGTGCAGATGCCTTAAAAGTCCTGTATGAAACAAGCAAAATAAAGTGGATTTTAAAAGTGATTCTTTCATGGTTTCTTGTTCCTTTCTATTTGTCTAATACATCTCATGCACGGTTCAACTCTCACTTTAGCAAAGGTTAATAAATGGAACATACTGAAAAACATTTTAGAATCTGTTTTATATTAATGAAGGTTTGTCATTGTATCCTATGTACAAGAGGAATATGGCTGAAAAGATGGAAGAATCTTTCAGTGTTAAGCTAAGAAAAATATACGGTTCTCTTTAGAGCGGTGATGATGACATAAGACACAACCCATTTGATCCAATGTAATAAAGCTAGGTTCACATCCCATGCTCCTACAATATGTAGACCTTTCTGGTGTAAAAATACAATTGGGGAAAAAAATGAAAGGTATTTTGGACTGAACTTTGGCCCAAAGTGCACAAAACATCTTCAAAGGAGAGGGCTAGGGGAAGACATTTTTTGCCCTTCAAGTCGGCATTAGATGGAGAACCGGTGTTATGAGAGCCTCCCATAAAGAAGGTTTGAGAGAAGCTCGTTATTTTTAACATGTGGACCAATCATGTTTTTTTTTTTCCCCTGCAAGAAGATTTTTTTTAAAAAGTCTGCCACAAATCAATCTTTTACACGTGCTTCCAGGGAATCTGTTTCCACACTGGATTTCTGAATGATTCTTATAGGTGTTTGGTGGGATTAAAAAATATATATATTTTTTTTTAATTTAAGACTTCGAGAAACGCATTTCTGGTCTTGGGCTCTACTAGGGTTTCATATGCTAAACATTTTAAGCCATTAAAGCTAAGGTTTTAGATGGTTATAGTTATCACCGCTAAAATTAAAATCCCAAAATGGATCTTACTATGAGTGATTTAAAATTACACTGGGAGCATGATGGCTGAGCAACCGCACCAGCACCACCCATTCATGGTTAAAAGAAACATTCAGTTTAGATGAATGAACAAAACCCAGGATACATTATAGGGAGCGCAGGAAAGCTGCCATCTTCATATTACACATCTTCCATTCATAACCTTTGTGTATGTTGCACTCGCCCTCTGTTAATAGTCATGTCTACTTGTTACATTCCATTGAGTTTGTTTCCCATCGTATGGCCACTACCTTCTTACGTTGAAGCAGGTTGCTATTTAAACCCTGGTAGTGTACAGTTTTGTTTCTTCCTCCCACCTTTCACATCATGATATATAACTACTTTCTTACACGGGCCTGCATTATTGTTTATTATTGTATGAGGTCATTGCAGTGAAAGCTCTGTTCACGGCATGAACTGGAAAAAGTTGACATTGTAATGTTACAGCAGTTCTACTTTAATTTGCATCTGTTGGTACAACGGTTTTAACTCTATGGTAATGCCAACAGAGATATCAGCGCTGAACTGTCCGCTCTTACAAATGTAAAAGTAAAGCGAAAATACCCCCCCCCCATAAATGATTCCCAAACCCCAATACTAAAATTAACCCCTAAACCCTAATACTAAACCCTAATACGAAAATTAACCCCCTAATACGAAAATTAACCCCTTAAACCCTAATAAAATTAACCCTGAACCCTAATACTTAAATTAACCCCCTAAACCCTAATTCTAACCACCCTTAAACTAAAATAGGTAAAATACTTACCTTTAGCGAAGAAACGTCCCGCGATAAAATCTCCAGCGACGATCTGTGTTGTGCTGCAGCCGCGATGAGTCCCATTCCCCCTGGAGGAGGGCTTGAGTTAAATATTAAAATGTGGTTTATGCAGAATGCCTGCATCAAATCACACTGGGAAAAAAGCCTGTGCATGATACAAGCAGTAATCTTCATTTTGCACCAAAGTGAGTTTGGGGACTAGACTGTCCCTTTAAAGGACAACTGTAATTCTAATTTTGCTATAAGAAAAGTTTGCAACTAACAAAACATATTTTTTTTTTATTTTTATTTAAATGGTAATGGCATTATCAGCAGAGATTTGTCACTGTTGTCTTATGTCTAGCACAGTTTGCTTCAGATACACTGGACCGAGTGAATACAGTGATAGATCTCTGCTGGCATTAGCATGAGGGCGACCACATTTTATTTCTGCCATTCAGGGACACAGTATTTAGTGGATGAGATTAAACACACAGGAATAAGATATTGATCGATCAGTCTAATCAATCTTTCTATCTCACAAACACATAAAATACATTTTAAATTATTAGGAAGCCTTGAGACTCATGAAGATTTCAGATTTAATAATATATTTATAATATACAGACATGAGCAGCCACAGAGAATGTATCCATCTTTGAGCAGTTGCAGAGAAATATCCCCTCCATGAGCAGACCTGAGCAGTTGCAGAGAATTCACCTCTCCATGAGCAGGCCCAAACAGTTGCAGAGGAATAACCTCTCCATGAGCAGACTGAACAGTTTCAGTGAATTAGCCCCTCCATTAACAGACCTGAACAGTTGCAGCAAATTACCTGGCTGCTTCAGCTTACACTATGCTCTGTAAAGACAGGACACAGCCACTTAGGTGAGGTTTCTGAACTCAGCCAATCAGGAGAATTGAGAAGTCTCTCATGATTGACTGAAAAGCAGTCTTTCAGTCCAGGGCTTTGCATTGTCCCAGATTGAGGCTACTCAGAACCAGTGGCATGCGATTGTGGGACTGTCCAGAGCAATCCGGGACATGTGGTCACCCTAATCGCACAGTAGAGTCCTTTTTCCCAATGTACAGTTGCTGTGATGTTCTCAGCTATGCTAATATGTGTCCATTTCACATGTTATATTGGCTGTGACATTAGGCAGAGCTATATATAGGTTTATTCCCTCACCTGGCACAATGCAGTTTATTCAGTAAATAAAAATGACATTAATAGGAAATTACTGTTCCAGCTCCACTAGTGATACACTATTAATTAACTCGAGGATAATGTTAAGTCTATTTTACTGCAGTTCAGCATTTAGTAAATAGCTCCCTTTGCTGATATACAAGCTATTCATCATGTACTATGTGCCAATGTTTGTCTTCTGCCGTGTGATTAATGACTCCTTTCCACACACTAAGTAATACCAAACACTAGTTATCCAGCAGGTTAAGGAGATGCCAGGGCTTGAGGAGGAGCAGAGGTTCGACCTTTCTCTATCACCGTATATTGATTTAACCAAACTCGCAGACTCTCTGAGGTCATATAACTGTGTGTGATAAATCAACATTAGACACAATCTGTCACTTTTTGTAGGAAAGGTTCTATGTAAAATATATCCCCTAAATGACATAGTTATTTAATCATAGTTGCCATCATCTGCCATGTTTCCAGGGACATATGTGTTCCACATGCTGCAGAAAGAGCATGCATTCCACATGCTGCAGAAAGAGCATGCAAAGTTCAGCCTGGCAGTATGTAGGATGAATATACACACACACAATATCCAATTAATTAAACATGGTAGGTCCTATGAGATCTCCACCCTGATTAATTAATTAGATTCTGTCTGTGTGTATATCCATCCTACATACTACTGGGCTGCAGTTTTCATGGTCTGTCTGCAGCATGTGTGAACAAAAATGTGTCCCTGGAAACTATGTTATTTATATATTTCAATCATTTCACATCTGCATTGTGACATTTGAAATAGGTTTGTGTATTATATAGCATTCAATCAAAGGCACCAAAATAAGCATTTTTACTGAATCTCATGTGCAACTAATGTACAATTACTTCTAATAAAATGTATCACCTTATTTCATTTATATTTTTGAAGCATTGTATTTAAAAAAAAATGATTTAAGTCACCTAAATGGCCAGGCGCGTGTTAAGCCAGGCTGCTAGAGGCTCATATTGTAATACAGTCTCTCAGGATGTGTGCAGCCATTTGCTTTATTCATGTCAGCAGGGCCCTGTAGGAAGCTGACAGTAGCTATATACCGAAATTCTATTGGTTATGGGGAATATCAATCAAAGCTTGGAGGGTGAGTCATATCTTAATATAAATGCTATTTGTGGAAACAGAAAATCGAGACCAATTCAGAAATGCATAGAAACAGTATGGGATTTTCTGGTTCAATGCTCTGAAGCTGCATTGAGCACTTTGCTTAAGACATACTGGTAATGGGAACTGCAGGAAAAAGCAGAGAAAAAAAAAACTACTGAAATAAATAAAATTATTCCTTTTGGCTGCTCAGTCTTACCAGAATATAGTAATAGGGAAAAACAACAACAAATTAAATTTAAAAAACAAAATCTATTACCTAAATCAATAAAAATAGGCAGTTTCTGAAGCTTAAGGTTCTACTTCAAGCAAAATATGTTTCCACTGTTTTATAACCATAGCCTAGATACCCGAGTACATTCTACCTGAAAATAAATGGTTGGCAAAAAGGAAGTTATTTTTAATTGAAAGTCTGTGTCGAGTGTAGGAATTTTAAATTGAAATGTACTGAGTCCTCTTATATAGCTATATCAGGGGGCAGACATTTTGTTTAGAATCTTGAGTCAGACCTTCCTTCATCTAAACAACATGTCCGTCCCTTCATAGAGTTATATAAGCAAAGAGGACTCAATGAGGTCCTTTATATATTCTTTCACTATAGCAATTCTAACATTTCTACACGTGACACTAACTTAATAAATACAAATAAGAATAACTTAATTTGCCTCTAGTTGTCTTTTAACTCGTATTTTTTATTCCATGCATGTGTTCGACCATTTTATTGATGGAGACAAACTTCATTCTACATGCCCTGTAGAATCTTGGCCCGCCCTTTAATGGGGCAAACTGGGGCAGCTGCCCAGGTGTTACCCTGGCAGAGCCGGCACTTTGCTGCTCCATGCAGCGGCCTTTTTTTTCCTGGGGGAGCTTCATAGAAGGAGGTCTCAGCCAATCAGGTGAGACCTCTCAACTCTCCTGATTGGCTGATAGTTCAGAAGCCTCCTGTGATTGGCTCAGTCCCTCCTTCACACTAGGAGCTCCAAGAAAGAAGATGCCTACAGCAGGTAAGTTAAAAACTGACAGTGTGTGTGTGTCAGTGTGAGTGAGTGTGTGTGTATGTCAGTGTGAGTGCGTGTGTATATCAGTGTGAGTGTGTGTGTATCTGTGAGTGACAGACTGTGTATGTGTGTTAGTGAGTGTGTGGATAAAGGAGTTAACTCCTCTGACACTGCCTCTATCTGTCTAGCCACCCAAGGGGTTAACTCCCCTGACACTGCCTAGATCTGTTTAGCCACCTGAAGGGGTTAACTCCTCTGACACTTCCTAGATCTGTCTAGCCACCCAAGGGGTTAACTCCTCTGCCTATATCTGTCTAGCCATCCAGGGGTTAACACTGAATATGTCTATGTGGATTTTGTTTTAGGTCACTGGTCACATTATGTTTTAGGGAATTGCACAGGGTTTTATCATAATACGGTTTTACCATTACTCCATTTTCATCTGATGGGTGAGCTCTTTTAAAAAATAATTTTACTATGCATATAAGTGGGCATGTAAAAACAAATTATTTTATTCTAAGAGCTAACCCACAAGGTGAAAAAAAAGAAACGGTTAAACAAACATTATTATGAAAATAGGCTGTGCATTTCACCAGAACATATGTGACCACTGACCTATATAACATAACTCAAATATTAAGTTTAAATGCTCAAACATTTATGGTACACATTTCAATCATGGCCTGGCGATGCATAATTTTGCATATAGAAAGGTGCCCTTGCATTAAATTATCACTTCCTGATAAGTTTAATTTTATTTTGAATTATTATGACTGTGGGCTTTTTTTGGTGGACGAGGGGGTAGTTCCTATGGGATTGATCCCCTCATTGATCAATTAACTCTTTCCTCCCAGGTATTGTGCGTTTTGCAGATCAGCATTTACAAGTTATATGTGTATAGCTAAAAACTGGCTAACCTGACAACCTATGTGGTATTATAGAGTTGCCACCAAGGCCATTTTTTACCAGCCACATATAACTTTTGATTGCTGCCTTGCAATGTCTAGAAGTCATGTGTGACCAGAATTTTTATCAGTTAACTAATCAAGGATCAGCTCCCACAGAACCACATTTATTAGTTAATTGATTTCCATCTGGTCATATATAACTTATTCATATAGCAAGGCAGTGCGTAATAGTTTTATGTGGACAGTAAATAAAAAAATTGCAGAGGTATCAACCCTAGCAGTAGAACCAGAGGACAAATCTTGGAGATGTGTGCTCTCTATACAGGCTCTTTTATGTATGCACACATTGCAAGTGAAGGTGTAATTTGGAATACTTTGTTTAAAAAATGCAGTGCTGGATGGGAGGATCTGCAGCAGCTGCAAATCGGATAAACTTTCATATGCAAGAATAAAGGTAGATCATTTCTCAAGTGACTGTAGTCCTCTAACCACTTCCGGTGGGTGTGCATGAAGTATGGCTGTTCCACTGTGGCCAATTCTAGATTTTCCACTACATCTCCCAATAGGATTGCCACCTTTTCGTCCAAAAAATACCAGCCTTGCTATTGCCTCCAAATACCGGCTGGGTGGCAACCCTATCTCCTATATTCCTAAACTAGTGTCTCAGGTTGGTAAGAAATTATACAAGTTGTGGTTGAGGATCAACTGTATGGCAATACCTGGACATACTCGGCCTAGACAGAAAAAAAGCTGCCTGTATGTCTATTAGTTAAATGAAAACCTAAGAAGATGAGTATAATATGAACATATTTTCAAGCTTTAATACACAAGCAGGGGAGGGCTGGCAACTATTGGCCCAGGGAACAAAAACTACCGTATTTATCGGCGTATAACACGCACTTTTTCTCCCTGAAAATAGGGGGAAAATGATGTGTGCGTGTTATACGCCGAAAAAAATAATAATCTAAAACTCACCTCGTTCCTGCTCTGTCCCCCGGTGCTCTGAAGCTGCGTGGCTGTGAGGGAAGCGTTGTGAGCTCCCTCCAGCCGCGCGGTCAATAAAGTGTGTTTTTTTTAAACAAACTTTATTGTTCCGCGCGGCTGGAGGTCACAGCCACGCAGCTTCAGAGCACCGGGGGACAGAGCAGGAACGAGGTGAGTACTTCATCAAAACACCTGATATCATCAGAGATAGACACACATAGACATGTAATACAGATTTGGTGACAGATAATGTACAGAGATTGGATAAAAGGTCAAGTGTTACCGACTGGGGCATTTCAAATGAAAAGGGGTGAAGCCAGCCCATCAGAGAGATTTGTGAGCAAAACTATAAGGATAACCCTACTGCCCTCTTCCCAGCCCTCCCCGTTACCAAAGTAGTATGAGAATAAATATATAGAGAAAATAAATACATGTAAATGTAGAACTAAAATTAGATTTTCCTCTGGTGTCAGATGTTGGCATTCACTGTTACGTAAAGTAAATATGCTAATTTCAAATGCTATTTTAAGACATGTAATTAGAATTAAAGAAACTATTCTTGCTAACAACACAACCACCACAATCACATCAATGCAAATACTCTTATAGAACCTATTATTCTTTGGAAACGCGTTGGTACATTTCAGTTCATGACTGCTTTGCGAACACAGATTCACGTATCTATTTGACCCAACATTCAGGACAGGGATGCATTACATTAGAAGTTGTTTGTATAGAGCCAACAATTTACCCAGCATTAGATACAGAGTTTGAAGGAGAGTTACAAACTAAGCTAGATTATAAGAGACAGACCAATACATAAAACCGAAAAACCCCTCCTCACAAGCATATATGATTGGTGTCGGGGACAACAATGGTATCACTACCAGAGGTGGTCTGTGCGTTAGGTGTTGAGGGATGGCAGACATTGGAGATTATACAATGTTTCTCACATGAAAACGCTGCCAAACACAGTTTCGCATAAGTTCTATACCTGGACACGAAAGTATCGGGAAAGTAGCAAAAATGCGCAATTTGTTATGTATTTCTAACAATGCATTATACAAAACTAACTTAGTGCAGGAGGAACTCACCAGGTTTGTCCCTACACAATGCACTTCAACTTGCCTTTTGATAACTAGTCAGAATCTTGCTTCATGGGGGTTATATATAAATATTTTGCACACAAAATTGTTGGGATGTTAAGAATAAAAAGGGCCATTTGTCCTGTATATCGGTGATTGTGCCATATCTACATCCTGACAGTTTCATATGCAGGAATGGAACCTGTGCTAAACAGTGTGTGGCGGAAGATGTCTGACACTTGGCAATCTCTAAAAAGCGACGGATTGGTTTTATACATGTGCAGAATTGGCACTCAGATTGGCGAAGCAAGCCAGAAGTTTGATAGCAATGCACACAATGCAGTCAGGTCTGGATTTAGGGGCGTGCGACCTGTGTGAGCACACAGGGCGCAGATCTCCCCTCACCAGCCCTCTGCATGGCCGAGCTGATGGCATCTTAATGGCACAATAATACTGGCATCTGAATGGCGCAATGTTACTGGCATCTGAATGGCGCAATGTTACTGGCATCTGAATGGCGCAATAATTATGGCATCTTAATGGTGAAATAATACTGGCATCTGAATGGCGCAATAATACTGGCATCTTAATGGCACAATATTACTGGCATCTTGATGGGAAAATTGGCTGAGGCATCTTAATGACACAATATTACTGGCATCTTAATGGCACAATATTACTGGCATCTGAATGGCACAATATTACAGGCATCTGAATGGCACAATATTACTGGCATATTAGGCAAATTGTCTGGCTTATTAACGGCAAAATAATAGTGTCATATTATTATTGTGTGTGACATAATTTGTGGGGCTCCTGTGTGTGTCATAGTTAATAGGCCATCTAACTGGCATTACTAAGGAATCTGTTTGGCATGGTATTGGAGGAAATCCAGGGGGGTGACACCAACCCTAGTGACGCCTCTGGCTCCGCCCCCACCCTGTGAAGCAGAGTGACATCTGCTTTACGTGGAGCAGCGGGCAGCATAAGTAAGTGCTGTTCACGCTCTCCATGCTTAGTCACTGCGTACGGGGAGTGCTAGCAGCACTTACTTATGCTGCTCGCAACTCCCCATGAAGCAGAAGCCAATCTGCTTCACAGGGTGGGGGCGGAGCTTCACCACCCACCTGGTGAGCTCTACCCCCTCCCCGTAAGTAAGAATGGGATGGGAGGGAGAACAGAGGAGGGGGGGGGGGAGAGAACAGAGGAAGGGGGGGAGAGAACACAGGAAGGAGGGGGGGGATAAAACAGAACAGAGGATGGATGGGGGATAGACCAGAGGAAGGAGGTGGAGAGAACAGAGGAGGGGGAGAGAAGAGAACAGATATGGTGGAGGAGGGGGAGAGAGTGAACGGATAAGGGGAGGAGGGGAGAGAGAAAACAGATATGGTTAGGAAGGGGAGAAAGAAAACAGATATGGTTAGGAGAGGGATAGAGAACAGATATGGGGAGGAAGGAGAGAGAGAACAGATATGGGGGACAGGGCCACCACCAGGAATTTCAGGGCCCCTTACTGAACACATTTTTTGGGCCCCATACCCATGCCCCCGACAATATCTCCCACTCGCCCCACCTAGCCTTACAAGCATGTTATACCGGTCTACTGTAATATGGAGGGTGGTTGGGAGCAGTTGGTCAATATGTCAGTAATATTTTGCCACTCAATAAGTCAGTATTTTGCCCTCAATATGCCATTCTTTTGCCATTTAATATGCCATTCTGTTGCCATTTAATATGCCAGGATTTTGCCCCTCAATGTGCTATTCTTTTCCCATTTAATATGCCAGTATTTTTCCACTCAATATGCCATTTAATATGCCGCTATTTTGCCCCTCAATATGCCATTTAATATGCCAGTATTTTGCCCCTCAATGTGCCATTTAATATGCCAGTATTTTGTCCCTCAATATGCCAGGATTTAGCCCTTCAATATGCCAGGATTTTGCCCCTCAATATGCCAATTAATATGCCAGGATTTTGCCTCTCAATATGCCAGAATTGTGCCCCTCAGTATGCTCGTTATATACCACCCACCTCCCCCCCTTCCCCAGTACTTACCTCCTTGCTGCTCTGCCGGTTGGCGGCTGTGAGGGAAGTGTTGTGCGCTCCCCTCCAGCTGCGCGGATCAATAAAGTTTGTTCAAAAAACACTCTGGTCGCATTTTTTTTTAACAAACTTAACAAACTTTATTGAAGCCACGCGGCTGGAGGGGAGCGCACAACGCTTCCCTCACAGCCACTGGCCGGTTTTTAACTGAGATTTTTTTTTTTTTTACCTGGCGTGACCCAGGCCCGCCGGGCCCAGGACACCAGTATCGCCTGTCACCCCCTGATGGCAGGCCTGATGGGGGAGGAGGGGGAGAGTGAGAACAGATATGGTTAGGAGGGGGTGAAAGAACAGATATGGAGGAGGAGGGGGAGAGAGGGAACAGATATGGAAGCGTTGGAGAAAGACAGACATGCTAGGGAAGAGGAAAGGGACAAACATGGGAAGGTAGAGACACATACATGGAGGGAGAGGAAAGAGGCATGAGGAGGGAGGACAGACAGACATGCGGGTAGGGGGGGGGGGGGTCACGGGGAAGGCCACACAGGGCGCCGGAACACTTAAGGCCAGCCCTGGGTGCAGTCTCCTGACATTTGCTTGGAGTTTGTGTTGTATTTGGGCACACTATAGGGATAGCCCCATAATGTATAGCATCTGTGGCCCAACAGGTTGCCTCTCAATGGCTATGTCATGAGAATTTATCATAATGGCTATGACTGTGCTATGAATTGTAAATGCCTTAACCCCTATGGTTGTGTACATGTATTGGTTCTTTGCAGCCAATGGGAAATGTATTCTTTAGCAGGGACAATGACATTCTGACACCAAGGTCAGAGTATAAGGATGGAGGAAGTTCTCCTTTGTTTTGTTGGTTATATTTTCTTTCCTGTTCTTTCAACAATGCTCTTAATTAATGCGCCTATACAGACCCTCTCCCACCCTCCATTCTGACTCAGGAGCTCCACAATAGCGTTTGGATAAAAATAATGACTGTTTTTATACAGTACTTTACTCCCAAAGGAGCCTCATTGTATGCTCTTAGATTTAATCAAATTACAAGCAACCCATAATGTTATTTCCCAACTTGATGGTACTGTACTTAATGAGCTCAGAAAGATAGAAGGCTAAGGTGACCCTGCCAGGAATCAAAAATGTGATCCAGTTTCTGCTTGTCACCTTCCATAAAGCTTCTTAAAGCTATGGAGTAAGCAGGGCCGGCCTTAGAGGGGTGCACAGCGCCGCACAGGGTGCAACACCCCAGGGGGGGGGGGGGGGGACGACACAGGCACTGGCTGGGGAGAAAATCTCCCCTCACCAGCGCTCTACACGGCCGAACTGATGTATCTGGGGAGGGGGCACCTCACTGGGTGCGAGGTGAAGTTCCCCCCATACTGAGATGCAGTGCACAGCATAGCTCCGTGTGTTAAACACACACACAAAGCTCTGTCCATGCTGCTAATAATAATTCCCCGATAATGCAGGGAATCAGAAATACGATGCCCATCACTTTGCGCAGAGAGCACGAGCAGCATGGACAGAGCTCTGTGTGTATGTTTAACACACGGCACTCAAGCTGTGCACTGCTCTCTGTCAAGTATGAAGGTGGAGGAAGAAATAGAATGGATGGTTTGGGGAGAAGGGGGAGAGAGAAAGAACGAATGGAGGGGAAAAGAGAACTGATAGGGGGAGAAGGGGGGAACAGAACTGATAGAGGGAGGGGAGAAAGAACTGATGGGGGGAAGAACTGATAGGGAGAGGTGAGAAAGAACTGGAAGGGGGAGAAAGAACTGAAAGGGTGTGGAGGGGAAGAGAGAACTGATATGGGGGGAAAGAGAACAGGTATGGGGGAGGAGAGAGAACAGATATGGGGGAAGGGAGAGACATACATGGGATTGGAGAGGATATAGAGACATAGAAGGGACAGTGACAGACATTGTAAGGGAGAGGAAATACATACATGGGAAGGGAGAGAGACATACATGGCAAGAGACAGGCACGGGAAGGGAGAGGGGAGAGACAGTCATGATGTGGGAAGAGGGGGGGGGGGGGGGCACGACATGGGTGACCCACACAGGGCACCTGAACTTTTAAGGAGAGCCCTGGGAGTAAGCAAATGGATTCAATATTGGACACAGCAAGTGTCTTTCTAGATGGCAGACCTGACTCAAAAACATTCACTAAAAGGTGAGATGAGGCGAGATAAACATTTAATCTCACCAAGTTAGCTATACATTGTGCTGGGAAAATCCTGGTGAGTTTGTTTAGTGGGGGAAACTCACCAGTTTGTACCTGTATAGTTAAAGTGGTGAGATGAAATGTTCATCTCACCTCAACTCACTTTTTATTGAATAGACCCCACTGTTTTTCCAGACAGCAGAAAAGCAACATTTCATCTATTTGTGAGTGAGATCAGCGCTGTATTTAGCACGAGGCAGACAAGGCAAGTGCCTAAGGTGGCACTTGCCTTGTCTGCCTGGGGGGAGGGGAAGGCGCGGGGGGGGGGGGGGGGGTTGGTGCCGGCATACAACGAAACATCTCCCCTCACAACCAGGCACTCACCCTTTAAACTGTGCAGGGAGCCTAACAGGCAACATGCTGCCTGCCACTAGATCCCAGGGAACAGCACTGCCCAGTGTAAGTCCTGGGGTGATGGGACAAAATGTAGAAAGGGAAAAGACAAGGTCAAAAGGTCATGTCATTAAGTCATTAAATTAACATTATTCAAATACAAGTACACATTTACAGGAATAATGATAATACGGGCCGCATTTGACTTGTGAGCTGCACGTTGGACGCCCCGGCCGGGATGGGGAAAAAATACCCCTCAAAAAATGAGTGTCTGCACACATATCAGCTGATTAACAATAATTTTTAAACATTTCATGGAATAATATTAGGACCTACTAAATACTTATTATAAGACAAATAAAATAATTTTGCTTTAACTCACATGTAAAGACCAAGAATACGTCTTTACACATTTACAGATCTTTTCCTTCTGATTTTAATTTTTTTTAGTATTTTAGGATGCATGTATACCATAAAAAAAGTAATTTCTTTCTTCATACATCACAAATACAGCATTAGATTGTGCAGAGATGTTGTGAAGCTAATGTACAGTGCTACATAAAGAGTATAGTCAGACAGTGAAGGGGCAACCTCTGAAAGCAGAGCTTTTGATTTGCTGGAAAGTTTGATGTAGTTATGGAGCCTGAAATAGTTTTGTGCAGAGGTTTGTTTTAATAGTGTGTGTGTAAACAGATGGTGAGGTAAACCCAGCCATACTCACTGGCATTTACAAACCAGAGGAGTTCACGTCTGGGGTTTAAAGGCCTTAAATAAATGCATTTATTGTAATGCCGAACTGGTGTCATAGTAAGAACAAATGAATATCAAAAAATAAAATAGCTTGTCAATAAATAAATGTTTTAGCATTATACCAAATCTGTTTCACCCTTGCAGACATATCTCCCCTCTACAAAACACCAGAATTGAGGCGCTTGTACAAGGGGAAAGAATAAAAAATATAGTGTAATACAGTAGAAACAAAAAAACAACAGGCATTTGGTAGGTTATCATACTAACAAACTTACAAACACTGTTTTTTTTGTTTCTACTGTATTAAATACATTTTTTTTTATTCTTTCCCCTCTTACATGCGCCTCAAATCTGGTGTTTTGGAGTGCCGGAGGAGCACTTGTGGTTTTGCTTTGTTGTATCATATATCTCCCATCGATTCTGTGCTGGGGAATCCATTTATATTGTAGACAGGGCCGACCTCTGGGGTGTGCGAACTGTGTGACTGCAAAAAAAAAAAGTTTGCCGGCAGAGGCACTGGCTGGGGAGATCAGAAGATCTCCCCTCACCAACCCTCTTCACGACCACAAGGAAAGATTTGGGGAGGGAGCGGACCTCACCGGGTGAGAGGTGAAGGTCTGCACCCACCGCGTGAAGCAACTGCTTCACTGGGAGCAGCGGGTAGCGTGAGATCTGCAGAGCTCAGTAAGTGCTGCTCGTTCTCCCCGTGAGTAGTGATGATTCAGGACATCAGAAATACGCTCCCCAAGCAGAAACTTCAAGTAAGAAGGGAGGGGGTGAGAAAGAACCAAGGGGGGGGGGGGGGGGTAAAGAACAGATGGGCGAGAGAGAGAACACATTGGGGGAAGATAGAACAGATGGGGGAGAGAGAACAGATATGACAGATTGGTCTGAGAGAGAGAACAGATATGAGGGGAGAGAGAGAGAGCGGATACGGGGTGAGAAGGAGAGAGAACAGATATGGGGGGGGAGAGAGAACAGATATAGGGGGGGAGAGAGAACAGATATGCTGGGAGGAAGAGAGAGAACAGATATGCGGGGAGAGAGAACAGATTTGTGGAGAGGAGAGATAGACATGGAGGGTGGGGAGAGGAGAGACATGCATGGGATAGGAGAAGAGAGAGACATTACTTAGATCAGAACTGGCTGAGATAAAAATGGAACTCAATTCTCTGGGTAACAGACTCAAAACCCTGGAGGAAGACAGAGACCAAACCACAGGTTGGGCAGCCAAGATGTCAGACAAACATTAAGCGGTGTTACTGGAATTGGAATCTGTCAAAAGAAAACTTGATGATCTGGACAATGGAGGGAAATGATGCAATATCCAGATATGTGGGGTGAGTGAAGCCATCGAATCTCACCATTTACCCAATTTCCTCCAGAGGTTATTCCAATACTTCTTGGAAGCCCCTGAGATGGATCCCATACTACTAGATAGATCCCACAGGGGGCACTGAAACCCAAACAGGTTCCCCATGAAACACCCAGGGATGTGATCCTCAAATTTCACTGCTTTATTGAAATAGAAGAAATTATGAAACGAGTCAGAGCACAGCATGAAATTATCTTTGAAAACATGAAACTCCAACTATTTCAAGATATCTCTCCTTCAACCATGCAATGGAGACGGCAAATGAAACCGATAACCGCCATCCTCAACGCACATGGCATCCGCTATAGCTGGGGCTTCCCGATGAAACTGAGTATTCCGTCAAGGAAAACTGCATACAGGCTCACATCTGGAAGATGGCCAATCTCTCCTGCAGGCGTTTGGTATAGCATAAGCGGTGGAATGAATGCGGAAACCTAGAAGTGGATTTGAAGGGAACACCCCACAGCCGCTACAACAACAAGAGAGATGGATGTCTGTGCCAAGCTGGAAACGTAAGGAACCAAAAAAAGGTAAAAGCAATCACTCGGGCAACACACAGTGAAGATGGTTCCCCTGCTCCTATGTTGCAGATAGGCCCGCCATTGATGGTTAGAGACTGACCTGTACACACCTGTTTTATTTCTCAATGTGAGGATCTCGCACAACTTTTCACTAGTTCTCGTTTCTACTACATGCTCCAATGGTTTCTCAACACTCGTCGATAAGGACTGGGACTACTCATGAGACGGGATTGCAGTGGAAGGTAGCATAAACTGGAGCTGAACATAGCCACACTACCAACCAATACAGGACTGGGTGATTTCTTTGTGGTTGAGACAATCCAGTTCACCCATCACCTATGTTATTGTACCATAGGTCTTTGCTTTTATGCCTGATAACAGACCTTCTACCCCTTCACAGAACTGTAAATAGAGACTCTTCCCGCTAAAGTTCATAATACCGCAGCCATAGCTGGGGAATTTCATGACTTTTACTACAAATTGTACAACCTCCAAAGAGACGTTATAGACATCCCACAACGTTATAGACAGACACAACAGCGGATATCGAGACATCCCTACATGGCCATACAATACCGAACATATTTCCTTCAGAGAAAGACGCATTAGAGCCCCCCTTTCAGGCAGAGGAAGTAAAGGAGGCAATATCACATCTAAAAGTGGGGAAGAGCCCCGGTCCTGATGGATTTTCACAACTACAGGGAGTGCAGAATTATTAGGCAAATGAGTATTTTGACCACATCATCCTCTTTATGCATGTTGTCTTACTCCAAGCTGTATAGACTCGAAAGCCTACTACCAATTAAGCATATTAGGTGATGTGCATCTCTGTAATGAGAAGGGGTGTGGTCTAATGACATCAACACCCTATATCAGGTGTGCATAATTATTAGGCAACTTCCTTTCCTTTGGCAAAATGGGTCAAAAGAAGGACTTGACAGGCTCAGAAAAGTCAAAAATAGTGAGATATCTTGCAGAGGGATGCAGCACTCTTAAAATTGCAAAGCTTCTGAAGCGTGATCATCGATCAATCAAGCGTTTCATTCAAAATAGTCAACAGGGTCGCAAGAAGCGTGTGGAAAAACCAAGGCGCAAAATAACTGCTCATGAACTGAGAAAAGTCAAGCGTGCAGCTGCCACGATGCCACTTGCCACCAGTTTGGCCATATTTCAGAGCTGCAACATCACTGGAGTGCCCAAAAGCACAAGGTGTGCAATACTCAGAGACATGGCCAAGCTAAGAAAGGCTGAAAGACGACCACCACTGAACAAGACACACAAGCTGAAACGTCAAGACTGGGCCAAGAAATATCTCAAGACTGATTTTTCTAAGGTTTTATGGACTGATGAAATGAGAGTGAGTCTTGATGGGCCAGATGGATGGGCCCGTGGCTGGATTGGTAAAGGGCAGAGAGCTCCAGTCCGACTCAGACGCCAGCAAGGTGGAGGTGGAGTACTGGTTTGGGCTGGTATCATCAAAGATGAGCTTGTGGGGCCTTTTCGGGTTGAGGATGGAGTCAAGCTCAACTCCCAGTCCTACTGCCAGTTCCTGGAAGACACCTTCTTCAAGCAGTGGTACAGGAAGAAGTCTGCATCCTTCAAGAAAAACATGATTTTCATGCAGGACAATGCTCCATCACACGCGTCCAAGTACTCCACAGCGTGGCTGACAAGAAAGGGTATAAAAGAAGAAAATCTAATGACATGGCCTCCTTGTTCACCTGATCTGAACCCCATTGAGAACCTGTGGTCCATCATCAAATGTGAGATTTACAAGGAGGGAAAACAGTACACCTCTCTGAACAGTGTCTGGGAGGCTGTGGTTGCTGCTGCACGCAATGTTGATGGTGAACAGATCAAAACACTGACAGAATCCATGGATGGCAGGCTTTTGAGTGTCCTTGCAAAGAAAGGTGGCTATATTGGTCACTGATTTGTTTTTTTGTTTTTTAATGTCAGAAATGTATATTTGTGAATGTTGAGATGTTATATTGGTTTCACTGGTAAAAATAAATAATTGAAATGGGTATATATTTGTTTTTTGTTAAGTTGCCTAATAATTATGCACAGTAAAAGTCACCTGCACACACAGATATCCCCCTAAAATCGCTAAAACTAAAAACAAACTAAAAACTACTTCCAAAAATATTCAGCTTTGATATTAATGAGTTTTTTGGGTTCATTGAGAACATGGTTGTTGTTCAATAATAAAATTATGCCGCCCCCCAGCACTGAAAAAAAAAAAAAAAAAAAAAGGCCGCGCTTGCAGGCAGAGACGGAGGTGACAGGGGATCGGAAGATCCCCCCTCACCATCGCTCTGCCTGCCAGGCTGCACGGGGAGCCGAACAGGCAGCACAGAGAAACCTCCGTGCTGCCTGTTCGGCTCCCCGTGCAGTGTGCAGACACGGAAGTGCCGACAGTCACGTGACGGGCGCGCTGACGTCATAAGCGCGCCCGGTCACGTGATCTGTTGGCACAATCGCCGGGAAGCCGAACAGGCAGCATGGAGGGACCATGCTACCTGCCTGCCAGGGAAAGGTAAGTGCTGATGGGAGTCAGAGTGTGTGTGATGGGAGTCAGAGTGTGTGTGATGGGAGTCAGAGTGTGTGTGATGGGAGACAGTGTGTGTGACTGAGTGTGATGGGAGTCAGAGTGTGTGTGATGGGAGTCAGAGTGTGTGTGATGGGAGTCAGAGTGTGTGTGATGGGAGACAGTGTGTGAGACTGAGTGTGATGGGAGTAGGAGTGTGTGTGTGACTGAGTGTGATGGGAGTAGGAGTGTGTGACTGAGTGTGATGGGAGTGTGTGATGGGAGTATGAGCTTGATGTGAGTCTGAATGATGGGGCATGTCTTAGGTGTGTAACGTGGGTGTGCAGCTTGGGTAGGGGGGTGCCCGGATTTTGTCTGCCTAGGGCAGCACAAAATCAAGATACACCACTGACTATAACAGCCTATCCTAAGAAATAGCAGAAGCGCACATTACAGTAATTCACAAACCTAATAAAAATGTGACTAATAGCGCTAGCTACAGACCCATATCCTTATTGAATTTAAATATACGCCTTCCAAACTAGCATCTCGCTTAAAATAGATACTGAGCAAACTACCGTAATTAATAAAGATCAAGTTGGCTTAATTCCAGCCAGAGAAGGGAAAGATAACTTCCGTGAAATAATCAACATCATGGACTGGATACACCGTCCTGGATTGAATGTTGAGTGTATGCTGATCTCATCAGATGCAGAGAAAGCTTTTGACAGAATAAACTGGCAGTTTCTGGAGCTTTCTCTCCGTTGGTGTGGATTTGGGGACAATTTCATTACGAAGATAATGGCCCTATATGATAACCCCAGTGCCCGCATACGCATGAATGGGGACCCGGAGTCTTTTCGGATCTCCAACGGTACCAGACATGGATGCCCCCTATTGCCCATCCTTTTTATTATTGTTATGGAAATGATGGCCACATACATCAGATGCAATCCTAATATTCACAAAATCAAAATTGGCAACTCAGAACATAAACTGGCAATGTACACAGATGACACGTTAGACCCTTTTAGCCTCAATAGCCCCTTTTAGCCCCTCCATCTGCTGGAAGAGTTTATAAATTTAGTGCTGTCTCCTTCTTTAAAATTAACCACCAAATCTGAGGCCCTAAATCTCTCTCTAAAACCTGATACCTTAGCAAAAAGTAAACCTATATGTCCTTTTTTTCTGGAAAGACCATTGAGCTATTTGGGAGTTCAGCTTACTACATGGTCAGCTGACCTAGTACAAACCAATTACCCTATCCTGCTTTGGGCAGTGAAAAGAGATCTTTTAAAGTGAAAATAGATTTTTCTTTCCCCGATAGACAAAATTAATGTGATTCGTTTGAATATCCTCCCCAGAGTGTTATACTTATTTCAAATGCTCCCCCTTCATTTCCCTGCCAAATTTGTTCATGACCTGTCGGCTTGGATAGATAATTTTCTCTGGAAAAATGGTAAGCCCAGGATAAATAGAAATACAATGTATACGCCCAAACACATGGGAGGTTTGGGCATGCCTAACTTCCTTTTGTACTATAGAGCTTCTATCCTATCAGCTCTTCCAGACTGGGTTAAAAAGAGAACAAGATAAACAATGGCTAGCCCTAAAAAAACAGAGATTTCGAGAAAAAAATGTAATTAACTTATGCTGACTTCCAAAGAATCTTCGCTCTTCCTATATCAAAAATCATCCCTTGTGAGCTGCGATTCTCAGATTCTGGGATAAGGCAATAGTAACAACGACATTAGGTACGGTACCGGTACTTGATCCCTTCTATGCTAAAACCACTCCCTGGACACTACTGGAGGTCAAAGTACAGGATCAAAAAAGGCACTTCTCAGATTAGGGATTTCTTAGGGAGGCCATATCTTCGATTTTCCCACCATACAATACCGATTACATCTCCAATCCAAAGAAATCTAGAGCTACCCGAGGCTTAAAAATGTCCTACAAACATCTCCTGGTAATAAGAATTTTACCAAAGAATCTTTAATTGAGGGAGATAATATTCAACATAAAACACAAAAAAGTTTTTGGGGAAATATATCAAATTTGACTAAATCATAGCTGTTCTACACACAAATACATGGAAAAGTGGAATCTGGAATTATACACCCCAATCCCTCATGACACAAGGGAAAAGATACCGTACCATTCAGGGATCCTTAATTTCCTCCCAATCTTTGGAGGTAGAATTTAAAATTATTATGAGATGGTATTTCACCCCATCGTGCCTTCATGCAATTTGGGCAAATGTATCACAACTGCTGGAGATGTGGTCGGGAGGTTGGCTCCTTATCACATCTGGTGCCACTGCACGGTTTTAAATGATTTTTGGGATACAGTTCTGAAAGCATTAAATAAGGTGTTTGGTATTTGTTTAACTAGAGACCCAATCACCATTTTATTTTATCAAAATATCGCAGGGTTATGCCAAACGCTTATGGTTATGGCAGTCCTTAATGCTGCCAAAGCAATAATTCTGAAATACTGGAAGTCCCCAGACCCACCAATTACAGAGTGGATATCACTGACATTCACTAGATGGCGGCTAGACAAATCTACTACAGATCACGTAGCTTTAGAATACATTCTCTCTCAATGGAACGAATACACGAGCCCTATATGCTTGCAATTAACCTCAAGCACTGTTTGAGAAACGTATACACTACTATGCCTATTGCCCCGGAAGTCGCACTGTTTCTAAACCTGTCAATGTAGATGTTTCAGTGGTAACGCTATGTGGTTTGAGACATTATATGTACATTTTAAGCCCAAATACCTTGGAAGTTGCATTGTACTTAACTATCACTGTAGATGTTTCAATGTTAATGTTTTACGTTTTGAGAGCCTAAATGACTTGGAAGTTACACTGTACTTAACTTTGTCAGTGTCGATGTTTCAGTGTGTTAATGTTTTATGTCTTGAGATGAGACATTGTATCACTGTATGCTGAATAAACATTTTTTTTTAAAAACAAAACATAAAACTGCAGTTTTTAACTGCATTCTAGTTTGTTTGCTAGGCCAATATAATAGACAGAATCTGTCAACCATCGTGAGAATTCAGTAATGCTACATCCCCATAATACAAATGCCAGACATGACAATGACCTTGGAATCCACAGGAGGGTCTGTAAATAGTATAAGCTCTACAATGGAGCCGTGTCCAAATATACAAGGAGATGAAGCATAGATATAGAATGTGATGGGACCTAGTAAAAACCAATAAAATGCAAACAACATACACATAAAGAGCCAATACAAACCAACCAAGGTCTGAGTAGCAAATATATAAAAATAATTCTGAAACACACAAATTAATAAAAGGAATTTATTTGTGGAAAAAACAGTGTATAACAAGATCCATACTTCATAGCGTCTTAAAACATTATAAATATCTTGAACCCAGTGTGACTTCTTCTCATAGACTAATGGCTTTGGATTCAATGCCATAACATTACAAAACACCTTGGATGGTATACATAAAAGGTCAAAGTTCTAAAGCTGGTCCAATCACCATGGAAACCAGTGGAATGTTGCTGATGATTAGATCACTTTCAGAACATTGCCCCAGAATTGACCTTTACTGATGCCTAATCTCCATTGCTTCTCACTCGTCTGGTATTTCAATGGTCCAAAGTATCCACTTATATGTATACACAAAGTAGATGTATCCAAAACAGACACAGTAAAGGATAACTGTAGCAAAAAATGTTGTTCTATTTAATTGAAAGATGGCATTTTATTTAGAAATTCTTTAATGAAATAATACAAATGTAGTACCTTATTGAGCCATCTTTATTCCAAATAGCTCTATCAGAAGACAGACATTTTGTTTAGATCTTTGTTCATCTGAACCAAGGTGAGTGAAGATCTAACCCAAGATTCTAAACATGTCTGCCCCCTGATAGAACTGTATGGAGTAAAGAAGGCTCAATAAAGCACTTAATTTTTATTCTTTCAAAGAATTTCTTTATAAATCATCTACACTTGATACAATCTTTGAATTAAACCTTAAGTTCATTTTTAGCTAGAGTTGTCCTTTAATACGCAAAAATGTAGAAAAATAATGGACTTCAAAACATGGAAACAAAAATGTGTTTACCAAAATAAACATTTATTATTTTGCATGATCTCTATTTATGAATAAAAAAAACAATTGTATTGACAGCATTTATCCAACACACTGCCACAGGGCTAAGATTACACGTATAGTCAGTGCTTATCACTCAGACAGGAAAGGAGTTAATGCTGCATTACACTGGCCATAATAATAATAATAATAATAATAATAATAAGAAAATTGAACTAATGACAGAAAAAATACACAGGTATAGCGTTAACTATTTAAACTGAGCAGTATTTTTGAAGACTGTACTTTCATTGAAAATATTGATCTTTATTACAATTACTTCACCAGACACACCACACCAGTGATTTGGATGCAGCTGATCATTAGAAATACCTTCAATCCTATGTCACAAAATACTGCCTTCCAGTCTGTTGCCAATTTGCAGCTGGATGGCCACAGATAGGCACATAAATCATTGGCACTAACTACTTGACCCCTCCAAATGTCAGACACAGTATATTTTGAATGATGTTGCAGACAGCAGAAGTTGCTCGGGGTCAACTAGGAACTCTCCAATTGTTGGTAAATTATAATGCACAGAAATATGCAAATTATAAATCAGCTGGAGAACCTCTGCATGCCAACCCATGCAACAAGCGGTCTACATCCACCTGAACTGCATCCTCTCAGCACTGATAAGCCTGGTGGTCCATTGATTTGCTGTGTGGGGAGACCTTTTGGTTCATATAGGTGTTGACAAACTAGAAGGCCTCAAAAACAACAACACTACAAATCAGAATACGTTTGGACATTTTTTGTTTACCAAAGACTTCTTTGAGGAGTTTTTTTCATTAGCCAGGGAGTTGCAGTGAACTGATAACCAAACTGCTGAATTCAGACTTAAATAGAAGACTGGAAAAAAAGTACGTCCCAACTTAAAACTACCCATTATAAGACATACAGGTAATAATCGGCTCTCTGATGTGTGGTCTTAGATACCAATCAGGCCTGCTAAATGTGAATGTGCCACAATTTGATACTGATCCGTTTAAGAATGCCCTGTGAGTGGAAGCGCACACCTGTAACATCACCTGTGCTATTAGTTATTATCTCATGCTATGCTTTTTAAGTTAACTTATGTATATTTGTGCTCAGGATCCATCAAAAGTGAGCTCAACTCACTTAACATTATTCAAATAACATGCATTGTGACTGTGAAATGGGGATTACTGAATATAACAAATTGAGGGCAATGCAGACACAATGGTGTTTAAATATAGGAACCTTATTTACTGTTAAACCATACTTCAGATTGACTTGTCTGTTCACAACTACTATTTGATTTAAGGTGCTTGGTGAATTCACTATTCACCAACACGTTTTCACTTTCTCAGAATTAAATCTAGATTTGCTTTGAAAGTAGTAGGCTGGGGAATCTGGGGCAAATCCATGTTTTTCAAAAGTTGGATTACCCGATTATCTATGATTTAACTATGCTGTGCTTGCTGCGATCGCATCATCATATCGCATGCATATTTTTATAATCAGATTTAACTGAAAATGAAATAAGCAACGGCCCACCTCATTGCAAAATTCACCGAGCAAAGTACTTGAAATGTGATGCCTTGGTTACTTTACCCATCATTTATCTTTGGAAGTTGAAGAAGTGAAGTAAAAAATGCAAAACAAAATAAGTCTTGTGTAGAAAAGATTAAAATAGGAGTTCACTTGTCTGGTTTAATTAATACAAAAATGACATATCTGGCAATAAAATAGGAGATATTTTGGTGAAGAAAAAAAAGGAACGCTGAAAATAAATCAAGAAATATAATATATATTTTACTTACAAAACATAGAAACTGATTCTTTTACAATGACTAAGATTCCAACATTTCACACCATTCCAAAATCTAATGAGACTTCTCTACTTCATCCAACAAGTTTTGAAGTGCAAAGGCCTGGCAGCTTTAATAACTGAACGCAAATCTTTAAGGCAGAACATCTCGGGTCTAGTGCTGTTTTGGGGGGTTATAAACCAACATTTTATTAATAGAAGTAGAGTCTCACAAAACCAGAAATTGGTGCTGGTTTTAAATCTATCTTCAAAAACATTTTTTTTAGTTGCATTTTCCAACGGGTATTGAAAGATTAGTTAAAAGGACTCGGTCACATAAGCATTGCTTATACTGTAAAAGCAGAGAATACAAAGGATCTATAGATTGTGGGGGTTTTATGCATTTGGTAGCAATTCAGTTAGAGAAAAAAATTGTTATTAAATGTATCTGTGGCGACTCCTGTTTATTGCTACGTATGCTAATTGCGCATTTTCCCCATCAACGTAGTTTATTTGGATATTAAGACACAGGCGATGTCATAAGCAGAAGACACTATAGACAGTTAAAAAAAAAATGTAATTCATGCATATGCTTGCAACACAATGTATAGATAACAAAGAACAGTAGAAAAATGTGCACAAAGCGCAGTGTTAAAGGAGCAGCACCACAACCCTTTAGAGCAGTGGTTTCCGAAATGGTGTTCCATAGAACCACCATCAGTTATCATTCAGCGCTCAGCAGGATGACAAGTTAATATGGTCTGTGCTTGTGTGAGAGGCACAGACCAGGATGCAGCAGATATCCAGAAAACTGCTGGCTTGTGTGTGTGTGATTGTGTGCGTACATGATTGATGCGTGATTGATGTGCGTTGTCTGGTTCCTACATTTTTTAGCTGGAACCTAAAGCGAAATTGATTTTGTCAAGGCCTGCGGTAGTAACGTCACGAGATGGCCATTTTGTGCAATGCAATGTATATGCCAGTTATAAGACAGTGCAAGATCGCGTAACATTTAATTGCCCATAGGTAAACCTGAGTTGGCCATTTCCTTCTAGCAGCATCTCCGGTCTTTCAGAACATCTCAGATTGTCTGATGAGCAGACAAAAGTGTTTTGCTACTGTGCTAAAAATTTAAGGGGCTCCACAGTTTGGTACCAAAGTATGACAAAGTTAATTTGGGAAACACTGCTCTAGTGTCTCAGAATAAAGAAGCAAATATTCTATATAAATATGTGCAGTGCATAAAATATATGTATATACAACTCACACTTTTCAGAACAGATTTCCAAAGTAAGAAGTCAATGTTTTTTTATGTGAATATATTTTGTATACTTTTAACATCGCACTCCCTCTCTCACTTCCTGGTGAGCATTATACGGTGAACAGAGGAAGAAGACACTGTAAGACATGCGCATAAGAGCAGCATAATAAGCTGTGAGTTGTATGTCTATATATATTCTATCCACTGCACACATCTATAGTGCTCATATTGCCTCACAAGTGCTTTTTTGTGTTGTTTGAAGACTGCTCCTGTTTCCACAGTATAATTCTAGTCAAGCAATTTTTTTTTTATATGTGGTGTTTTTCCACAGCACACCTGATCCACCCCTTTCATGTACAATGTATAGATCATTTATAACATGTTGTTTACCTACATTCACAGAACAAACAATACTTAGGTGCCGATTTCCCTTTAAGGACAGTTTTACCTCTGCAAAACGCACTTTATACCTTATTGGTTTTTTTGCTAGTACAGCGTAACAACTCACCTGCCCTGAGAATAGCGAGGCTTTTGCTTCCCACAAAACAGTAAAACTCAATTTAAGGAGTATGCAATTCAAATGTTTTTCTTTTTGGGGGGGGGGGGGGAGATCTCCCCCCACAGAAATGTGCAGTTTCTCTTAAAGGGTTAAACTCTAATTGTGTGAATGATACTGGAAATAAATGGGGAAAAGGGGATAGTTAAGCAATAATACATGCATATACAGATCCATCCCAGTCTTTATTTTAATCCTTAATTTGCAGACTGGCTTAAACATTTTCTAACAGTCAAAATAAAAAAAAAATTCCAGCTTCGATTTGAAACATTCAATGTGACGGAGAATTATCCAATATATAATCTGTGTAATTTCCATCGGAAAAAGGTAGATTACTCAGGTTAATGATTTTGTTTGAGAAAATCAATATTATGGCAATGAATAGTCATGTGATTTAAAAGCATTCAGGGCCAGAGCAGTGGGAAATACTTTTGTCCAATCCTTTGACACTCCCACCAGGCGTCTGCCCTCAATACAGAGTCACTAGTAAATGGCAGCCCTAACATGAATCTATTGGATGGTCTGTGTTAATGGTGCTGCTTTTAGCTCTGGAAAGGTTTGTAAGCTGGCAAAGGCAGTGAGAACAAGTATTCAGCAGCAACAGAAGAAAAGCAGCATTAATTTTCACACCGGGGGCAATAAAAAAAGCCAGCCTCACAAACCTGGTGCTTGATCCTCAAGGATCCAGTCTTCATAGCCTAGCAAAAGGCAAAACAGCATTACTGTGGACATCCTATCATTTGTAGGTTGGAGTTTGGCTTTTCTTCCACTGTCTGGCTATATACAGCAAAAAAAATGTCATAAGATCTAGATGTTTACTCCCGCCTACCACAGTCTCTGAGTTGGAAGAATATACTACGAGCACGCCCCCCCCCCCCCCCCCCAGGTTGTTTGATTGTCTTTATTCCATAGAGGATGAATCATCTTCTTCATCCTCATCGTCATCAAAAGAGCAAGGGGTCTCTCCTCGAGACTCTGTGTAGTGAGATGTTCCTGAACTGGACTGGTGGCTGCTGGCAGTTAGGGATACCTCTGTATCAAAAAATAATCCCGGGGTCCCACTGTGAAAAGTAAGGGTAACAATGAGAAAGAGAAATAAGGGAAGAAATATTATACATAAAAAGTCCTCAGACAAAGGCTACTAACAGGACTTCAGTTCTACTGACTTTATATTGTAAGACATGCGTTCCAGAGTAAACCCCCATGTTTTTGTGTGGATGTATGCTGATACTATTTGTTGATACAGATTTGTATGTATGTATTCATGCATAAAAAAATATATATATTTATTTACACCCACCCATACATATACACACCCACCCACCCATACATATACACACCCACCCACCCATACATATACACACACACCTACATATACACACACACCTACATATACACACACACCCATACATATACACACACAAATTTAACATAATTTGGCCATTTAAATTTCAGTTCCACCTACACTCTTTTCTCCATGTTGTATGTTCTATATATTTAAAGTAACAGCCCAATCGTGTTATCTTTTTTTTTAAAGTAAATGACGGGGTTAATTCACTGTACCTGGGCTGAGTAGTGGTATTCGCTGCAGGACCGGTCTGTGATGTACTGAAATTAAGCCCTTGATCTGTCCATGAAGAACCATTCACCATGTCTGATAAGGAAACACAACAACAGGTACTGTGAAAGTGAACAATTCACAGAACACCGTTCAGTCTATTCACTACAAAGTGAACTGTGCTGAACTGACAAGGGAATAATAAAAATCAGAGTTGAAAGATAGGAAAGTTGGAACATCTTTTCAGCTCAGCTATTTATAGCAGACTTTGAGTGAATACATCCCCTAGAGACTTTCCCACACTCCGTCTCTCCGTCACCTGTAAGATATCCTTTCCTCTCTCCATCAGCAAATAATTCCTCCCTTTCAGTATCTCAGGCTCTCAGTTCTCTTCTAGTTTGTGCTCTCTTGCTTCACCCTCTCCTCATCAGCTTCCTGCCTTTGAAATAGGTGTCCCTTCATTCTGGGTGAAGCTGTTATTGAACTCTAACTCCAATCACATATAGACAGCCCCTACAGGTGGTAGAATTTGAAGTGCTAACAGATACAGCCTGGATCTATTATTTTTCGACTCCATTTTACATTGTAATTCCCTCTCTGTGTGCAATGTATCTTGGATCAACGAAGTACTATATTTTTATCTGGTAACAGGACTGGTGGCTGGGTGCTATTAAGTGTTAGACATTTCCGCACACAGAATGGGTTAAATACATGAGGAATAGAGCAGTGTGGGAACAGCTGCGTCACCATCTTCCAGTCCTGGTAGTTGGCAGCTGAACCAGAGTTCCCAATGTGGTTTGTTATGGGAAGTGAATGGAGGCCTTGAAACCCCCACATCACTTCTTAGCACAACTACTCGTGGAGCCCACATGGTATGGAAAAAACAACCACCATGCTTTCTATATATAATATTTAGAATTACAAAAAAGTTTAGTAGCTGCTATAAAATGTTGTATTTCTTTAAATTTAAAAGTACTGGGAAGACAAAGAAGATGTCTGTGGAAGGCTTGGCACGACTATATTTTCAGTGTATTTCACAGCATGGCCTTGTTTCCTGAACTGATTTCATGCTGCATTTGGTGGGGTCTCTTTTTAGATTTGGGAAGCCCCTCAATTTGAGAATATTAAAGTGCACCTGTTGTCTGGAGCAGTGTGGATGATCCACGAAGGTCCCATTCAGGTAGATAATAAAATGTAGGTAGAATTGGTAGAAATATGGGCAGACTAGATGGGCCAACTAGTTCTCATCTGCCATTCTATGTTCAATATATTTCTATGCATGTCATTATAGGAAACACCGAATATCAAATATATTATCAAATACCAAGAAGAAAACAAAAACCTATACATGTACAATTTAGCTAGCACATTGTATACATGAAATGTTATTTTTTTTTAAAAATAAAAACAGTTAAAAAATAGCTTGATTTTTACCCTACAACTAGGGTAGTATTTTTTTGAGACTGTTTGAAGCGGTTTTGATTGCACAAGTAGGGTCTCGGTCAAGCTTTTAACGGTGGGTCCTGTTCAATAATGAGTCCAACTCCTTCCAATCCCACATAGACTTTGCAAGTCAATGCCAGAAACACACATTATTACCCGTCCCCTCCTCTACATAGAGCCCTGGACAGCTATTTGCATCATCCTTCTTTCTATAATGTCTGCCCAGTGGTGGAACCAGGGGGTCCCCTTTAAAAAAAAAGAATACAAATATGTGCTCATTAACAATCCTAAAACATTGTACTCATGTTCTTACTTCCCCAAACTGTCTTGTGCTTTTAGCTCTGCTATTGGAGGCAACTGGACCCTTTGATGGTGGGCCCTGGGTAAATGCCCACATTGGCTGTTGGATAAGGCTGCCCTCTGATAGTCTCTGGTATGGTTTGCTGATATTCTATTTTTCTCAGGAAAATAAAAAACAAAAAAGTCCCCCATCCTAACTACATTTCTCCTTCCTAAGTATCATTTCCATTGTTCTTTACTCTTATCCTTCTATGTAATCATTTCCTGCCAGTGGAAAAACAGAATGTTACAGACTTGCTCTTTATACCAAAACCACAACGTTTCAACAGTCTAAAAACGGAGCACTAAGTGGCATTTCATTGGTTTCCATAGCGACTGCTACACTTTTTAAAGTTTGACCAAAATTGCAGTTTAGACTTTGCTTTCAGACATAGGCATGGTCTTGTAAGCCATGTAACTTTTAGCAGATCCTTTTACCCATTTAATGCAAAACAGACAATGTACAGTGCTTATTAAATTAATAACTAATAAAAGATTTAGTAAATAAACAGATTCCTCTGCAAAATGTCTGTACAGAGCTCACAATGAGGTAAAATTGAACTGAATAGCAAAACCCCCCCCCCCAATAAAAGAAGTGCTTTTTAAATGATATGATGGTATATTATATTCCACTAAAAAATGGAGTTTGCACCTAGTAATTTTCATATTTGACCAAGAGTTGTAGTCAATGCAGTTGTAATACAGCACCAGTGATGGGATGAACCCTTTCAGGGGTTAAATGTGCAATTAAGCTAACAGAACACTATCCAGTAAACCTGAAAGGGATTTCCCTGCTATACAGAGATGCTGCTCTTAGTGATCAACAGGAAAGCCCTTTCAGTAACCAAAAATGTCACCCAGGAGGCAATGAATAGCTGGCTCTGTGTTTAATATGCACAATGAGATTGAAGCCAGCTCAGTCCTGTTACACAGACAAAGTCCCGGGCTGCGCAGTCTCCCCCCCCCCCCCTCAACTCCTGGGGACTTCATATTCTGAACCACTATTGCAAAACCCAGTCTCATTCACTTGTAACCCTTTCAGATGCCCGGCCATTGAGATACACTGCATTCAGTTACTGCAAATAAATGTAGCCTCAAAAAGACATGGGATTTTACGCATTGTCATAACATATCAAGCCCAGAAGAGCATCCATTTGTGCATTACTACAATATATCATTCGGCTTCACTGGGGCCTCAGGTGTGGTTCTCTGCAAAATAGCTGGCCATTTAAAGTTAGAACACCAGGCCCCCACCACCAGAGCGGCGCTATGCTGTCACTTACTAGTCACATATCCTTCCAAGGCTCTGGGTACAAAGGATTTGGCAAGTCTGAGGTTGTCTGAAGAACATGAGCCGGATTCCAGTCCAAATGACATCCCCATCCTCTTCAGGACCTCAATGTCATCGTGTATTTCAAATGCATTGTCAAAATTGAATAGATACTCAAACCTAAGAAGAATATAACAGTTATATGACAGGAGGGTCCAAGTTTTCTCTGAAGTGGGTCGCATGATCAGAAAGGGTGAGGTGTTTTGTGGGCAGCATATATTTGTTTTATTTAGAGTGATTGGGAAAAAACAGCTTGTTGGCCACAGAAAAAATGTTTGGTTGTTTAGCAGTAATACAAAAGCAGTTTAAATCAACTGTTTTGAAACAAAGCCACACATGTACAGGGCTAAAAAGAACCGAGTAGTTAAGTCAGGTCACATTGCTGTCAATGGGCCGCATGCTCGGTTATATGGCACACACATATTCAGGACAGGGAACAAGATGTATTGAAGCAGACAAATTAAGTTTTCTTACTCCCCATTGGATGACAAGTGTTCTAATTTAGAATATAGTCATGTAATGACTATAATATTTAATATGCAACATAGACACACAGGTCTGTTCAGGGTTCCACAAGCTGGTAACAATGTTTACTCTACTTCAGATACTCACTTGTCGCTGGAAATGCTGCAGTCTATTACGGTTCTCTTGCTAGTATTGACAATGATAAATGGAAGTTTGATGGTGGAGTTTGCAGCAGGGGGGCTATGGCTCTGCTGCTCATTCTGTCTGTTCCTTTGAACCAGGTGCTTAAAGGCAATTTGCTGGAAAAGAAAGAAAATTAAATGATCAGTCTCTACCAGGACAAAATGATGGGAGCCGCATGTTAATTATTTGTAGTCTAAAATGTTATTTTATCTTTACTTACAAATACTTGTTCTGTATTTGATATCAACTAAGACTTTGCAAGCCACCAGGAACTTTATGTATAAAATGTCCTCCTTACTGTGTATGTCTTATACATACCATAATGCAAAGCCTTTTGAGTTAAGACTTCGTCTATTACGGAGAACCTGTATTGATCACTAAGTACAGACACCAGGGATCTGTATTAACCCATGGTCTGAACCGCTGGGGCAGAGTCAATAATAGGTTGATCCCAGTTTGTTCGTGTGTTTATTAGATGTTATTAGGAAGCAATGTGTACCAATATATTTATTGTGTGTATTTTATATGGTATACCATTTTGTGTCTTGCATATGCCATAAGGAGATTTTCAATCTGTGCCATAAGTATAGTAAAACAAACATTCTCAGAACTTGAGAATCTTTAAGCTGTGCATAAAACCAAATGTGTTGGTCCCAGAAACAGGGCCTTTTTCAACATAGTACATACAAACACAATAAACTGCTGGGTCACCCAGACACCATGCCTCACATTTAGTATTTAAAACTCAAAGTCAAGGAAAAAATAAACACTACTGGTTAACACTAATCACATAGTGTCAGCCATACGGCTTCATAATTTTTTCTTTCTTTCAATAATAAAATGCAATCTGGGCTTTCTAACAATCAATTGATCTAAAAAGGCAATTTCTTGTGGCTACGTTTGCAAATGTCACATAGAATTAATTGTAAGGCATGCAGGAGCCTGTTAAAAAGGAACTGTTGTTGTATATCAGTCCATATCAATTTTATCCTGGATGCACTGGGCCCAGCTGTTACAAAACTGTTGGATTGATCATATGTGATGGTCCTTGTTGTCTGTTATTTTATGTTTGTCATTAATAAACATTTGAAAGTTATTGTTCACATGGTGAAGGTACATAGTGTAGGGGGATGCAAACACCCAATTGAGGCACTGTGCTAAAATGTGTGTAAAAGAGGGCAATTTACAGAAATTAATATGACAGATATAAAACATGAACTGGTAGATTATTGCAGAGAGATAGATGTATCATACAAAGCTAGTTCTAAATATGTAATCACTATATTAAGAGAAGAGTTTTATATATTGTATAGAGAATGTGTGAAAGCTCTATATTAAAACAAGGGTTAATTTATTATATAGAGAATGTGTGAAAGCTCTATATTAAAACAAGGGTTAATTTATTACATAGAGAATGTGTGAAAGCTCTATATTAAAACAAGCGATCGTATGTTACATAGAGAATGTGTGAAAGCTCTATATTAAAACAAGTGATCGTATATTACATAGAGAATGTGTGAAAGCTCTATATTAAAACAAGGGTTAATTTATTATATAGAGAATGTGTGAAAGCTCTATATTAAAAGAAGGGTTTGTATATTATATAGAGAATGTGTGAAAGCTCTATATTAAAACAAGGGTTCGTATATTACATAGAGAATGTGTGAAAGCTCTATATTAAAACAAGTGATCGTATATTACATAGAGAATGTGTGAAAGCTCTATATTAAAACAAGGGTTTGTATATTACATAGAGAATGTGTGAAAGCTCTATATTAAAACAAGGGTTCGTACATTACATAGAGAATGTGTGAAAGCTCTATATTAAAACAAGGGTTCGTATATTACATAGAGAATGTGTGAAAGCTCTATATTAAAACAAGGGTTCGTATATTACATAGAGAATGTGTGAAAGCTCTATTAAAACAAGGGTTCGTATATTACATAGAGAATGTGTGAAAGCTCTATATTAAAACAAGCAATCATATATTATATAGAGAATGTGTGAAAGCTCTATATTAAAACAAGGGTTCGGATATTATATGGAGAATGTGTGAAAGCTCTATATTAAAACAAGGGTTCGTACATTACATAGAGAATGTGTGAAAGCTCTATATTAAAACAAGGGTTCGTATATTACATAGAGAATGTGTGAAAGCTCTATTAAAACAAGGGTTCGTATATTACATAGAGAATGTGTGAAAGCTCTATATTAAAACAAGGGTTTGTATATTACATAGAGAATGTGTGAAAGCTCTATATTAAAACAAGGGTTCGTACATTACATAGAGAATGTGTGAAAGCTCTATATTAAAACAAGGGTTCGTATATTACATAGAGAATGTGTGAAAGCTCTATATTAAAACAAGGGTTCGTATATTACATAGAGAATGTGTGAAAGCTCTATATTAAAACAAGGGTTCGTATATTACATAGAGAATGTGTGAAAGCTCTATTAAAACAAGGGTTCGTATATTATATAGAGAATGTGTGAAAGCTCTATTAAAACAAGGGTTCGTATATTACATAGAGAATGTGTGAAAGCTCTATATTAAAACAAGGGTTCGTATATTACATAGAGAATGTGTGAAAGCTCTATATTAAAACAAGGGTTCGTATATTACATAGAGAATGTGTGAAAGCTCTATATTAAAACAAGGGTTTGTATATTACATAGAGAATGTGTGAAAGCTCTATATTAAAACAAGGGTTCGTATATTACATAGAGAATGTGTGAAAGCTCTATATTAAAACAAGGGTTCGTATATTACATAGAGAATGTGTGAAAGCTCTATATTAAAACAAGGGTTCGTATATTACATAGAGAATGTGTGAAAGCTCTATATTAAAACAAGGGTTTGTATATTACATAGAGAATGTGTGAAAGCTCTATATTAAAACAAGGGTTCGCATATTACATAGAGAATGTGTGAAAGCTCTATATTAAAACAAGGGTTCGTATATTACATAGAGAATGTGTGAAAGCTCTATATTAAAACAAGCGATCGTATATTATATAGAGAATGTGTGAAAGCTCTATATTAAAAGAAGGGTTTGTATATTATATAGAGAATGTGTGAAAGCTCTATATTGAAACAAGCGATCGTATGTTACATAGAGAATGTGTGAAAGCTCTATATTAAAACAAGGGTTCGTATATTATATGGAGAATGTGTGAAAGCTCTATATTAAAACAAGGGTTCGTATATTACAAAGAGAATGTGTGAAAGCTCTATATTAAAACAAGGGTTCGTATATTACATAGAGAATGTGTGAAAGCTCTATATTAAAACAAGCGATCGTATATTATATAGAGAATGTGTGAAAGCTCTATATTAAAAGAAGGGTTTGTATATTATATAGAGAATGTGTGAAAGCTCTATATTGAAACAAGCGATCGTATGTTACATAGAGAATGTGTGAAAGCTCTATATTAAAACAAGGGTTCGTATATTATATGGAGAATGTGTGAAAGCTCTATATTAAAACAAGGGTTCGTATATTACAAAGAGAATGTGTGAAAGCTCTATATTAAAACAAGGGTTTGAGTATTATATAGAGAATGTGTGAAAGCTCTATATTAAAACAAGGGTTCGTATATTATATGGAGAATGTGTGAAAGCTCTATATTAAAACAAGGGTTCGTATATTATATAGAGAATGTGTGAAAGACACACAACACTTTGCTGTTGTGTCTTTTCCTGTATTGTGCGCTGTTCCATTTTAGAATATTCCATAAACATACAGAGTACATGGACATCAAAAAGGTTCCTTTCAGTTATTCCCTTTGAAAGTTGTTTTTTTCAGAGATCAAATAGGAAAATAACAGATGTGGGAGGTGATTCTTATCATGCAGTTTAGCATGATTTTCATTATTCATTAATAAAGAGATTGTAAAGTTGCGAGCATGGCTATCCCGACCTTATGTGTCAGTCTAGAGCTCTCTTAAATTCTGTAACAAGTGGAGCATCAATTGCTGGCTCTGCATGAATATAGGTTTACCTTATTTTACAGGCCTGCAGATTAGGATGGGTCTTTACATTACATAAAAGAAACGATACAAATATGGGATGTAACAGATCAGAAGTACTAGAAGGCCTGGCCAAACAGGTTTACAGTTATATTAAAAACCAATATTTATATTATTAAGTTAATTAAATATCATAACATAACCCACAGCAGGTACAGTTGAAGAATAATGATTATATACACAGGTATATACTGGGCAAGGCTTAAGGTACGCAATGTACCAGAAGAGGCCAACAATAGTAACACTTCAATACATTGTGGAAATATTAAAGCGACACTCCCACTAAAAAATGAAAAGGTTTTATTTTTGTATTTTGTATTGTTGATTTCAGACATCTCTTTTGTTTTTGTTATGTGACTGTATTTAATAAAATATGTAACTAAACAAGTGCGACTGGGCGCTGCCATTTTGTGAAATATAGTGTTTTTGCGTGCCACCCCCTAGTGACTTCACAGCACTAGTATCTCACTATGGGTCTGGGGACACAGAATGCAGTCTATAAGTCATAATTGCATTGAATGGGAGGGTAATGTAACGATTACATCACAAGGGGGCAGGGATATGATCCTGTTTGATCAGGTCAATCTCCTCTCTTTGTGTTGGAAGGCAGGTTAAAAAAAAAAAAAGTTGTACTAAGCCATCTAGTCCTGCCCACTATGATACACAGGAGCCAGTTAGAGAGCAGGGGAGTATCTTATTACATCATCATGCAGGCTTTGGCCACAGTTGTAAAGTGAGACTGGCTGGAAGATTTTGGACAATATTGCATCATGGAAAATATTCACAAAATGAAGCCAGGAGATAATCACCTAATTTTATTTTTCTCTTAATATGCAATTAATTCAATCATATATAAAGAACAAAACAAAAACAGTGGCATATGATTTATATATGCGTTTGTTTTAAATGACCAGGTTATCTAGTTACATCTCATGTAAGTGGTAGTCTCCCTTCAATATCTGCCACCCCATGAAGACATTGGACAGGAGTGTCCTTGGGAGCCAAGTGACACATAAGGTACCAATGCTCTAGTTTGAATATTTAGGCTGTGGATTCCACCTCCTACCTAGTTATACAATGTTAAAAATGGGCAGGTGTTACCTGAAGGAGCAGCTCCTGTAGCTGAGCCCTCTTCTGCTTAATACGCTCTATTCTTCTTTGCTTCTCCATCTAAAGCAAGACAAACACAGCAAAGAGATATAATGCTTACATCATTATCAAACTCCTACAACCATTCCCCATTTCTGTATTGGTTTGAAGGCTTCAGTGACAGAGGACATGACTTGAACAAACCATTACTAAACCAACTTCCAAACAACTTTCAAAACCGAAACCTAAAGATTTGACTATTCTCTCCTGAAAATGGACTGCAGGGTTTTTATTGCTTAATTAAATAGTTTATTTACGAGGTAGTGTTCGGATGCCATTCTTGTGTATGCCAGGGTCATTACACCCTCACAGACATTTATTTACACTAAGAGATACCCTTACATTCTCTCTTTATCTGTTCAAGGAATTGTGTTTGAGGCATGTAGTGGTGGATGAGCAAACAGAACAGTCTACTAGTTTTGTACCTGAGCAATATTAGTGCATTCTATTGTATTAACTAAATAAATGGATTTGCAGCCCTAGATTGGAGACAAATTGATTGCTGCATATTTACACATATGAGGGGCAAGCGTTAGTGATCCAACCACGTCTCGTTTTAAGTATACTATTGTTATTATTTTTAACATTGGAAATTGTAACTTTTTTGGTCAAAATGATTGCGTCACTGCACTACTGCAACAGAAGATTATGGCATGTGCTTATTAAAAAGCAAGATTACCGTATGTTTTAGCTCAATTTCCCAGCGTTCAGTGATATTCGTTACTGGTCCTGGCTCAGCTCAGTGACCGTGCCCTCCACAAAATGGACATCAATCAATTGTTTGCTCAACTACAAGTAACATTTTTATGTAGCGAACCAAAATAGGAGTGTTGTGCATTATCAGCCCCCCTTCGCACTATGTAAATATGGTACATCAACCATCTGTATATGTAGAATCTTCTTTACCCACGGGTCACTGTAATGTTATGGTTTCTAAAGGTGGGAGAAACGTTACTTATTTCAGTGCCATGTGGTGAGCAAAGCAAATTTATACTAGTTCTTAGCTGCGCTCTCCATCACTTGAGGGGTTAAATCTCATTTCTATTGAAAATAGCACCATACCTGAGCAATGCTTGTCTGGAATCACATAAATGGACATTTATTTTATTTTAAATAGAACAAATTATTATAATTTTTTTTTTTTTTTAAAGATCCACTCGATCCTTCATAACCAGTGAGAACCCCTGAATTCCCAACGCAGATACCCAAAATACAGCTGTAGTTCTTTACCAGTTAAAACAAGAAAACATTGACTAAGCTTCACATCTTCAGACTGCTCTTCAGTTCCCACTATACACCTACAATGACTGCCTCATGTTATCACATCATAGTTAACCCCAGCTGTCATCAGAACAGCTCAGACCAAACAGTTAAACCCCAGCTTGCTTCTAATTGCCGCCAACGCCAACCAATAATTGGAAATAAAAAAAAATAAGAGATTGAAAGCTATGATGACATAAATGTTTGGATAATCACAACTTGATGCTAATTTACCTCTAAGTTCTCACATTCCTGGACCGAGTTGGAGGGTAATCCAATCCACTTGATTTCCTTCTTCTCCTTAGAGATAATGTTCATCGCCATAAGTACATTTAACGCATCATAAACTCTTCGTCTGATGTTTTTCTGGTCATAGGCCTGAAGGTCAGAAATGAACCGGGTTAGTGCAAAAAATGCATTGGGTGACAAGGTTCCTTGTCTGCGATCATACAGAAAACCTCAAGCACGGTGGGACAAGTCTATAACGGATTGTATGGAAACACATAGTTACGGATATTGGCTCAAATGGGCTAGAGAAACTCCAAAACAAAAATAGAAAGGTGGTAGAACGATAAAGTTATATTAGCAATAGGTTGTGAAAACAAGCAAGATTCCCTCCTGTAACAGAACATGTATAGCAGTGATGATTAACCTGGACACTGCCGATGTTTAGAAACTCAATTTCCCATGATGCTCAGCCAGTTTTAGGCTAAATGGGCATCATGGGGTTCACCATCGATGATGATTAGTATCAATGACAATTGGGATTTATACTCACAGAGTCTGTGGGCATGTGACCAGCAGAGGAGGTAAATTCTGCCACCAGCTCATCTGCCACCTCATTGTATGACGTGGTGCCTTTATTCTGGACCTTCTCACAAACCTTCATGGAGAAGTGGCGCAGTCCCTTGCCGCTCTTCTCTCCTCGTTTGCTTCTTTTGCTGTTAGTTGGAAAAATATGTCTTAGTAAACCAATGCCCTGGTGGTTTAATGGATGAACAAGATAAAGATCTTCTCCCACTTTAAGCTATTTTCGTGCATATGGTATAAGCCTACTGCATAAAGCAATGCGCTATAGTTTGCACAATGTAAAATAAACAGCGTACACAGGCTCAGCGTACACCCAGTGTACTCCCAGTAATTGCCCTATTGAAAACAATGGCTAAGCTGCTCTAGTGACAGTGATGTCAGACATACGCTGCACATACAGAGGGACACAGGGTATGTGACATGATCGTCATGCACATGTGCCTCTCTATGGGATCCTGCTGATCTGTGTCCATGAAGTGCTGAGGACACCCATTTAATAATGTCATTGCGGAAGGACTGTTCCCTAGTAGAAAGCCTTTGAAAATATGCCATTTTCAAGGTATCTATTGAAAAATAACATTTAAAAAAAACAATAACGCGTATATTTTTTTTAAGTGTCTTAAAGCATCTTTATTCTGTGCATTACATCACTAAGTTGGAATTCTTCAGTTATTAATTCTTCCACCCTCATTAGACCCAGAAATTAAACCCATAAAGGGCTAGAAAAATTATAAATTAGTTTAAGTAATGTTGATCAGGGAGAATCAGACTGCTTTTTGAACCAAGAATCATTTTTTTTTTTATTCCTTTTCAAATTAATTACAAGTTTTTTGTTGCCTTCTTCTGGATCAACACATGCAGGTGTGTAAAAATGGAACTTGACACACTGTCTTTTTTTGCCAACTTAATTCATTATGTACAGTAAACAGTGGTGTATTTAAGCTGCCGTAAACCTGACAAACCTCTTGCAGTGTAGGCAGCTTGGATGTCAGAGCAGGCAGCGAAGGAGGATGTACCACCAACAAAGGTAGTACTGGTGTCACTCCTTCAGTCTGCTGCTGACCCTCTCTCTTAGGAGAAATACAACACTGACCGAAGGTATGTAACTACAGTGTAGAATTAAAGCAGCATATTAAGCAGACATTAAAAAATATGCAATTACTTAACTTTTTTTATGTTTTAAAATACTTAAATTGAAAGTTTATCTTTTGTTCACTTTCTAATGGGGATTAAGCCATCCACAATAAAATCTTAGGCTCCTTATAAAAAAGGAAAATGGGAGTCCTCAGCATCTACTATGTACTTACAGAACTGCATCAGGATTCCAATGGCACGTGTGCAAGATGTCCGTGATGTCATAGTGACATCATACAATGGTCTTGCCCCACCAATCACGGTCACAAAAAAAAGCTGCCAAATAAGGTTACTGCTCATGCTCAATTTACACTGATCCTCTTCCGAAGTAAACAAAAACATATGTAAAGAGAGCTAGAGCAAAGAACACTGGACAACCTTCCAAAGGAATCCTTACATGCATATGTAGACATAATCAAAACCTCTCCAATATACAGATTAAACACTACCAGATTCATCAGTTCGCTAGTTTCATGTTTGGAGTTTCCTTTCAAGGAAAAAAAAAAGTGGCTTACTACCTCCTGCAAAGCATACTACATAAAAACCACAGTCAACATTGCTACTGACTTAAACAGACATGTATGAGATTAACATAATGGCAACTCAGTCTGCCATACAATTTACACTCCCTGTGCTATTAGAAGTAAAATAGGGGAGCTCCAAAACCTTCATAGAAATATATTCAGGATTTTAAAAGAATCTGACCTGATCGTTAAGCACTGGGTTTTCCACTAAAAGGAATATAGGATTAATTATGTAGCTTCTGGCTGCCTATACATTCAGACTCCCTGCATGTGAAAGGAGATTCAGTGCTCCGAGGCTTTGGCTGTTCCTGGATGATATAAATGTTCCCTGACAAGTGGTTGCCACAGTGGCCAGCCAGTCATAGAAAACATCCAGGGAAATTAGTTCCAGATTCCTTGTTAGTAAGAGTAGATGACAGTGAATACAAATGGTAGGAATACTGCCAGGTTTTATGGATTCACACTGTCCAAAATGTGCCAGGATTAAGCAGCGGATATACAGTTACACAGTAAGTAGGCTGGCAATTAACGGCTTTCATCGTGTATGTCTATATTAGAAGTATTATGCACCGAAAAATAAAATAAAAGCCTTTCGCGATATAAAAAGTATTTTTACTTCTATATTGCGGGATTATGATGCTGCTAGTTACATTATCATTATATAGCATTACAAGGTCCAACATTCTCAGTTTAGTAAATCTCCTTCGTTCTCCAGAAAGCATTAAGTAAAATGTTTAAAACTTGTCGATCGACTTCCTATGTTTCAGGCTCAGCAGTCGGGCTCTTTATTTATTGTATCTCTCTTCTATCGTATATTGCTCAGATACCATCTTCTACTCAGTGCCATCTCCTTCTCTTTCCCCTCTCTACTGTATATTAATGCTTCATTTTATTTTTGACTCACTCTCCAAGAAACACTACATTTTCAGCTTCCCTTTCCACATCTATTACTAGTTTGTTTCTTACTTTCTTTCCTAGCACATCACTTCTCTTTATCTTCTCTCCTAGACCCGCCAGCTGCCCCTCTCTTTTATTTTACAGCGACTTCTATTGGTGTATTATAGAATGAGACAGCGCTCTAATATAAATACAACTCAATAAACTCCAAAGAAAGGATAAGTATAAAAATATCTATAAATATAGATTTATTTTTAAATAATAAAAATGATATTTATAAATAACAGCAAAGGATATGTTCAGTCCAAGGCCACTAGATGTATATAAATAAGTGTTCACATGGACAACATACATGAAAATTAAAAAATTTACATAAATAAATAACAACCATACATGAAAAAAGGAAAAGCTACAGATATAAAATAAACATATGTAGCTATATCAGCATATGACAAATATATAAAAAAGTTTACACAAAATAATTCCCTTACCCACTGGGCTTGTTCACCTGGCCAGGTATATTGAACAATAGGGTTTTGTTTTGCACTAAAGACAGCTACACCCCAATTAAGAGCGCTGTCTCATTCTATAATATTCTGTTCTTTTTTACAGTGTTTTTTCCATTGTATTTTATACATAAGACTAGCTGCTAACATTTTATTCAGGGGGAGGTAAAAATCTTTTTTATTCTACATACTTTGGGATATCCATTCCCTCATATTACCAACTCATACCCCTCCTACCAACAGCGTGTGTCCGTATACATCGATTTATTGGTTAGTATTGTGTTTTTCACCACACTTGGATTGAGGGTTTCTTCTTTGCACTTCTTGTATGCACTTTGTATTTACTAGCGCTGTGCCTATTCTTTTTTATTTTGACTTCTATTGGTGAATTTTCTTTATTTCTCCAAAAGACTGTTCACATTTATGTCAATTTCAGTGCCTTCTTGTATTTGGCCTCTTCACAGTTTTCTCTTTATTTTTATATAAATAAGCATTAGAAAGAAACCAGCGTGGCCACAAATCAGTCTAACAAGTTGATTCTCTCTCCACTTCCACATCTTCCTTCACTCTCCTGTGTTTTTTGTATCATAACAGCAGCAGATGCCGTCTCAAGAGCCAAACAACTATCAGGGGAGCCTAAGGGGTCTCTAAAATGTCCTGTCTAGTTGTAGGTTACAGAAGCTACCTAGGTGGATATGACCTTGCATCTTCACAATTAATTCACATATCAAAAAAATAACATGTGATATCTGTGATAATAAAGAGCGCCCAGGTTGCCCAATGTGTCATTTGGCTAGAATTAATACCTTTGTTGTAAGGTTATATGCTAACAGCACTGGCAAATGTTTCATATAGCATGCCTAAGACAAGCTAGGCAGGCCAGGGAAGGCCAGGAAAGAGCACAATGGACAAACACATGATTGAAACTCAAGACAGTACTATGGGGTGAACTTTGAGAGCAGGTCAGCTAACATATGTAGCCGGACCTGGTTCTGTCTTTGTTTACAGGTCACGTTTAAAGCAATGTGCTGTGCAAAAGTCTATCATTTTATCAGCCTTTATGGACGCATTTAATATTATTTTTACATGTCAGAGTGTTGACATATTACATGATGCTTCCTCCATGAGCATTGTATGGCAGCCCAGAGAGGCCAGGGAGTTCTAATAGTTTTCTGACTTGTTATCACGAGGAAACAAGTCAGACAAATATTACTACATGGCCGTAGCATTATGTTTGAACCACTCATACTTTTTTGGGGGGTTTAAAACAGAAGGAAGGAACAGCAACATATTTCAAACTTAGAAACAGCATGATACCACTTACCTGTCTGAAAAGTCAGTTTCTATAAATTCCCGGGGTCGCTTTCTGTCCCTGTGTGATAAAGAGAGCATAAGATAAATCCATAAAGTGGCTTCAAGACCTTTTTCCACAAGGTGGAAAAGAAAACAAAGTAAGAATATTACTCACACAAGTGTCTCATGAAAATCCCATTATAGAAATATTTGAAAATGTAAGTGTCACTGAAGGAACTATTATGTAAATCTATTTTTCCTTGGATCTTCCATCCGGCATTGTGCAATATACCTGTCTGTGTCTTTGTATAAGGTATACAGGTTGTATAAGGTTGACGATTTTTCTTTCTTTTCTGTAACCTTTGTTATATTTTGTTTGTAAAGATATTTAGGACATAATTAAAATAAACAAAAAAAAATAAAATATATTATTGCCAATAAATTAATAAAAGGGAGGACAAATATTGCAGCCTTTAGGAGCAAAACAGACCAATTGAGAAGCCAACATACTTGCTGTTAGAAGCCAGGGAAATAATAATACTTCTATAGTGTTTTATGTAGATCAATCAATTGTTAGGAACCATCAGTCAGGGTTTTTAGGAGCCATGGCTCCCTAGCTCCGGAGATGCCATGCCTTGGATTCAATATTTTTATTAAAGCAGGCTATAGTAAATTTAGCTTTAATTAGCATGTGAAGTTGTGACTATCACATTATATTTGTATCATAAAATCCTTAGAGACAATGGCCTGGATTCAGTGCTGGGCCACTAACAGAAACAAGTGTTAGCGGTAAATTAACGGCCATTTGCGATTCAATGCCAGCCACTAAGTAAACGGGTGCGCTAAACTCATTACAACACCTGTTAACAAATGCTATAGAAAGCTATTTAGTGTGGTAACAAAGAGTGACTCAACGATGACCAGTACAAGGAAACAAACATGTATTTTTGCTGGTCACATACATGCACACAGAGCTATATTACAACCATTAGACTTTTAGAATTACCCTGGGATCCAGCTGGTGGCATCTGTGATGTGGCTCTGAGTAACCATGGTTGTGGTGGTTGCGGTGAATGGACTCCCTATCAGAAGATTTCCTCCCGCGCTCAATCTCTGAGGAGTGCTAATAATCTGAAACCAACAACAGCGCATTATTCAAGTGAAACCGACCATACATATCTCCATAATAACATTATCAATGAGAATCTGAAGAATTCGACGACCTTTGGCAAGTCAATGATACATCATAACATCATATTGCACACACAGTTCAGTCTTAGACAGCATAAACCCTTGTACATCCTTCCTCGACACTTCTTTGTGCATGATGCTGGAGAAACGTCTTCTAAACATGGTTCCACTGATAGTCAAGGCCAATACACAAAATACATACTTGCGATGGAGAAGATCGCCAACAGATAATATCAAGTTTTCCACATAAATATATGTTATTAGGAATCTTCCTGAAAGAAGCGCAGACGTTGCAGACTGATACTTTAGATCAGGGGTTCCCTACAGTTTTGATATCCAATTCCTATCAAAGTTCCATACCCCACTCTTAGACATTAGGAGTGCAGGGATTAGTTAGATGCCCAATAGCAATTGCACTAGACACTGATATTTGTCACTGGAACAGTAAATAATGTTGATCAACGTGCACAGACACATTCATAGGTCCATAAAACTTGGGACTGTCTGAGTGACATTTGCAGAAGAGTGCTTTGTTTTTGAATGTCACAAACAGAGGAGAACTACTTAAAATCCCCTTTGTCGGTGGGATTCGAAAATGAAGATGTCTCTCTGTGCTAGCAGATTAAGATCTTCTGAGCTCCAAACACATGAGGAGTGCGTTTGGTGGTTCCCTGCCTCTTTGGTTTGTCTCTTCTTTTCGTGTGTGCCATTCATTTTTGCACTTTATCCATCATTATTGTATTCCATGACGTCTTAACCCTTCAGCGCTGGAGTATTTCTTGGATCCCCTTTTCTCTACCATGGTGGCATCATGGCAGCCAGCCAGAGGATAAAATTGCATGTACATGAAAATTGTATACCCCGTTATTCCTCATCCTAGTGCCCATCCTATGTTCACATGTGCTAGAAGCACAAGTGAAAAATAAAGTTTAGTTACTCTTTAAACCAGTTGGGACGCAACTGGTTTTAATATGTTTAACTTATTTGATGGAAGCAATAGTTATTTTTACATCGACACAAATATGGAGATAAAATGGCAGGTTAAATGGATTTTTTTCTTCTTCCTATAAACAGAACTTGTATATTTTAAATCCACTGTCTTATCTGATAAAGAGGATGCCGGGTAGCTGCAGGGTACTCCCATTTTTGCTTGAGCAGCAGATGAGATGGCAGGAAGGCTCAATCCCAAGCCTTCCTGCCATCAAAAGGTAAGCCAGCAAAAAGGTACGTTTTCAATTAAAATATTGCTGGAGAAATCAATTAAAGAGCAGCCTCACTAAAACTTCCATTTGAATGATGCACAGATTATGTATTAAAAAAAAAAAAAAAATTAAGAGTAGTTTGGTACAGTTCATTACTTAACACAATTCTTTTTTTTACTTACACTAATTAAAGAGGGGCTAAACCCTAAATTATTATTTTTTTTTTTAAATACGGATTTTAAATGCTGATTGAGCCATTTGACAGAGCAACACAACGAGCGAGTGAGAAACCGCGAGATAGAGAGAAGCTCTGGCAAATGTCTTTCTCCATCATTGATACATGTGTGTGTCAGTTGGGCGGCACACAGCCAATAGTTGCAGCTCTGTGACATGACAGCCTGGAAGTCTTTATGACACATCCAGAAGAAATAACTATCGATTTTGCACCGTGTCCTAGGAGCACCACTCAAATAATTTTTGATACGATAGAAGTAGATCTGCTTTGGTGGGTTTAGTCCAAGATCGGCTGCCCATTTCCTTTCAGCTAGAACAGAAAAACCACAAAATAAGTGCTGCTCGACTGATCTGATTGTGTGACCTTCATCTATACATGTGCCAGACCGAGAGGTCAGTATGTCAGGGGATGACTGTAGTATTCCCAAAAGGGTCCCTGTGACAAAAGACGTGCAGTTGTGTGACACAATAGGGTGTTATGTATAGAGAACAATTCAGGGTCAAAGTGGAGCATATAAACAGGAACATACCATTGCTTTCCATGGTGGTTGCCCCCAGTACTCTTAACTCTAAGCCCCATTTGCTTTCTCTACATAAAACCCAATGCACCTGCAGAAATAGATCAATATTATAGATCTTTCAATAGGATGGACAGATGAATAAATCAAAACGATAAAACTCAGAACTAAAACCCATCAGCATGTCATATTTCAGGGACACATCTGTCAGTAATACAAATATTAGACATTAGTATTTTTTCATTAAATCCTATGGTGTGGTATACATATATTTATTATAGAGATATCTATATAGAGATGAGAATTTCTATATTGTTTGCATCAGAACTTGGCTTAATGCATACAAAGCTGGGTTGTTGTTTTTTTTAACTCAGGAAGAGATTTTAATTATATGCAAAGGTTTGTGATATGAGTTGCAAATCAAATTCCATGATTAGATCCCCTATTTAAAGGAAGCTTGTTCTATATACACACACGTATATATACACACACACACACACACACACATATAGTAACATATGTCTACCAAGATAATTACACGCACACACAGCCAGCCGCAAAGAGCATACATATTATGTATGTAGAACATATGGGATGATAAGCATTAGTTATTGCAGGCTTTCCATACACTGCAGTAGCACCAAGGTGGTTCATTTTTGTGAGCCAGAAGCACACATCGGATGCATAAAGACTAATGATCGCATGGCAGATCCCAAAAAAATGGTCTAACCCCTCCTAGTCCAGCCGGTCACCCATTTCAGAGGCCCCCTGCACACACACGTCACTGCTGCTCTTGGCTGACCTGTGGTCAAACTCTCTGCTTTGATCTCCACCGGAAGCTAAGCTGGGACCCCAGGCCAAGACCCTGCACTGTCGCTTTACTGCAGGTCCTGGAGACCCATGGAGAAAGACAGCCGTGCACTGACAATCCTTCACACATCTTTCTTGGCTGCAAAAATATTTAAAGCCACAGTCTGCATCATACAAATGTTTCATACTGGGAGGGCTGTGATTTGTTTTTATTATTATCCGTGTTTGAACTTCAAGGGGTGTTTCTTAGAACTGGTACCTTCGGGGGAACCCTTTGTTCTTGAGCTCTACTAAAGTTTCTTTTTGTGTCTCTCTCTGCCCCCCCCTTTTTTTTTTTTTATTTAACCCGTGAAGAAATAATACTTTGTGTTAAACAAATCTCCATAATGTTTTAATAACCCCAATGTTACATTGGGAACAGGAAAGTTGGTTATATTTCTGCTCTTAATGCACTTTGGTTTTAAAGAAACAGTATAGTCCCCAAACTCACTTTGGTGCGAGATGAAGATCACTGCTTGTATAATGCACAGGCTTTTTTCCATATTTTATATTTGATTCAAGCCCCCCCCCGTGATTACTCTGCATGTTTACTGCAGGTGCGGTAGCACTGATTATATAGACACTGAGGATATAAAGTTTTGATTCATTTAGTCACATCCTGTGCTACAGGAATATAATACATTGTGTGGACTTTAACAGACTTCCTCTTGTACACAGTGAACTCTTAACAGTGCAACACATAGCCTGATGACATCACTAGAGAGCCAGGAAATTCCATTAATTTGAATAAAATTATTCTCATTGGTTCCTGCAGCAAAAAAAAAAAAGAAAAGGTAATTGACTTTTACTCAGCTAGTGTGGGCAGTCCTGGTTGCTTGCAAACTGCTGTAATTTCACAATTTAATTTAGCTCTAAGTATTTTATATTTTAAACAATGAAAAAATGTAGAGACTGGTTATGCCAACATACAAATTGTTTGAACCAGATAATTTAAAAAAAAAAAAAGAGCCCATTTAAAAAATTTGGAAACCAATGAGCCATAATAACAGTGAAACTAATATTTACATGACTCGCGAGGGAGGAGTGTCCTCCCGGCACCAATTAAAGTGCGCGCACTGCTTTTTTTTAACCAAAAGCTTACACATGACCATTATCGTTTTTTCTCTTCTTTCAGCATCCCAGGGAAAATTGGTTTGTCCAATTCTGGACATTTTTAAAAAGTATTTCTGCTAGAAGCACTCCTTTCATAGCAAGACCAAACACCTGTGCCAATTCTACAGTCATTATCGCATTATTGTGCGTGACTGGACCACTGCTGCAGTACCGCTCTGAAGGGGTGTTGTGCGTGTTAAAAACATGGGAACAAATTATTCCCAATCAAGTTCCTAATAATGTTAAAGAAAATACTGCCACAGCCGTCTGGCCTTGTGGAAACTAATTAAACTGTTTGTTTATGGTGCAGTAGATGCCAGAATACCGCAGGTAAGGTTAACTTGTGTCTCTCCTGCACAGCGGGTTTGTTAGGAGAATTATTTTCACATGTGCAGTCAGACATTCCAAAAGCTTTCTTATAAGGAGAAAATTGACTTGGGTTTTCAAAAACTTAACCTAGCTGGGGCCAGGGTCATCATTGATGGAAAAAAGGGTTGAACTACATAAAAAAAAAATAAAAAAAAGGTACAATGAACAAATAATTACTAAACTAACAGGCAATTAACCATTACTAAACCTCAAGCATTTGCTCACAAGAAAGCCTACACAAGTATTGTGTTGTCTTTTTTTTTGTTTTTGTTTAAATTATCAGGATGACTGTGATCCATCAAGGGAAATATCGTAAGATGTCCCCATAATATATTTTTCTTCATTAAAATGCTACTGTTTTCATTTGTGGCATATCTATTAAACAGTGAATCTGTAAATAGAAACATCAAAGTGGCTGATAGCATGAGTGAGTAAAATAATTATTTAGCAAAAAGTGCTGTAAATTCTATTATTTTAAAAGCTGTATGTAGCTGGTTTTCCTTTCTATTTCTCATTGATAATGACATGACTTAGCTGCCACCTGATTGACAATGCAGGTCTGCAGTACCATACCCAGGAAATGTATCAGAACTGCCTTTGGGGAGACAACCCTGTTATATAAGAACACGGGCCCTGTAAAAATAGCAATGGACGTTGAATGGCTTGTTATTACATATCACACCCACCTTCAGGCCACCAATACAAGATCACATGATCCAATATGGACACGTGCCTAGCCCCCATCAAAGCAAGTCATTTGAAGCAGGTGCATGTAGCCATGAGATGAAAATGCAAAGGAAAAAAAAAAAATAGGAATTTATTTTCAAAACAAAATTGCTTGGTGAAGGGCCACCTCACCATTACAAGCTGAATCCATCCATGGCCAGGCACTTTACTGTGTAGGAGAAAGGGAGCCCAAGGTTACTTGTATGAGGCTGGTTAGTAATAATGGTACCTGACAGGGAAGAAGGAAGACGAGCGTAAAGATGAGCTGGCTTGGGAACTACTGAGCTATTTCCAATCTACAGGGACGGATACCAGTGAACAACAGTATTAAACCACCAGTGCCATCTACAGGCCAGAGTGTGCTAAATCATCCAAGAGATCTTGGATGTACAGATAGGTTTATATATAGTCTGCATTGTGACTATTTCTGACATCCAGCAAAGTGTCAGCAAGCGATAGAAAATACAATTTCTGTCTGTCTAACTTATTAAGCACATATTTAATACATTACGAAACTTTGCAGGAGCAAAGTACACAAGATATTTTTATGTATATTGCCCCCAACCACTGAAAAAAATTTTTTTTTAAAAAAGGAGGGTCTATAAAACAAGGGTCTCTGGCTGCACTATCATTCGTGCTTCCGTGTGTGCAGGCTAGAGGATAAGCTAGTATGTACCATTAGAAGCACGTCAGCTAGACCAGTGTTTTTCAACCTTTTTTGGGCAAAGGCACACTTGTTTCATGAAAAAAATCACAAGGCACACCACCATTAGAAAATGTTAAAAAATGTAACTCTGTGCCTATATTGACTATATATAAAGTAATTATCTTGAATAGGAATCAAATAAACACAAAGAAAGTATTTTATAATTACTTTATTATGAAATAGTAAGTAAACAGAAATCTGAAAAATATATAAAATTATTGTGCCAGTAAGATACCAGTAATATTGTGCCACTCAGAGCCCAGTAATATTGTGCCAGTCAGATACCAGGAATATTGTGTCATTCAGAGCCCAGTAATATTGTGCCAATCATAGCCCAAGAATATTGTGCCACTCAGAACCCAGTAATATTGTGCCAGTCAGAACCCAGTAATATTGTGCCAATCATAGCCCAATAATTTTGTGCCACTCAGAACCCAGTAATATTGTGCCAATCATAGCCCAAGAATATTGTGCCACTCAGAACCCAGTAATATTGTGCCAATCATAGCCCAAGAATATTGTGCCACTCAGAACCCAGTAATATTGTGCCAATCATAGCCCAAGAATATTGTGCCAATCATAGCCCAAGAATATTGTGCCACTCAGAACCCAGTAATATTGTGCCAGTCAGAACCCAGTAATATTGTGCCAGTCAGAACCCAGTAATATTGTGCCAATCATAGCCCAAGAATATTGTGCCACTCAGAACCCAGTAATATTGTGCCAATCATAGCCCAAGAATATTGTGCCACTCAGAACCCAGTAATATTGTGCCAATCATAGCCCAAGAATTTTGTGCCACTCAGAACCCAGTAATATTGTGCCAATCATAGCCCAAGAATATTGTGCCACTCAGAACCCAGTAATATAGTGCCAATCATAGCCCAAGAATATTGTGCCACTCAGAACCCAGTAATATTGTGCCAATCATAGCCCAAGAATATTGTGCCACTCAGAACCCAGTAATATTGTGCCAATCATAGCCCAAGAATATTGTGCCACTCAGAACCCAGTAATATTGTGCCAATCATAGCCCAAGAATATTGTGCCACTCAGAACCCAGTAATATTGTGCCAATCATAGCCCAAGAATTTTGTGCCAGTCAGAACCCAGTAATATTGTGCCAATCATAGCCCAAGAATATTGTGCCACTCAGAACCCAGTAATATTGTGCCAATCATAGCCCAAGAATATTGTGCCACTCAGAACCCAGTAATATTGTGCCACTCATAGCCCAAGAATATTGTGCCACTCAGAACCCAGTAATATTGTGCCACTCAGAACCCAGTAATATTGTGCCAATCATAGCCCAAGAATATTGTGCCACTCAGAACCCAGTAATATTGTGCCAATCATAGCCCAAGAATATTGTGCCACTCAGAACCCAGTAATATTGTGCCAATCATAGCCCAAGAATATTGTGCCAATCATAGCCCAAGAATATTGTGCCAATCATAGCCCAAGAATATTGTGCCACTCAGAACCCAGTAATATTGTGCCAATCATAGCCCAAGAATATTGTGCCAATCATAGCCCAAGAATATTGTGCCAATCATAGCCCAAGAATATTGTGCCAATCATAGCCCAAGAATATTGTGCCACTCAGAACCCAGTAATATTGTGCCAATCATAGCCCAAGAATATTGTGCCACTCAGAACCCAGTAATATTGTGCCAATCATAGCCCAAGAATATTGTGCCACTCAGAACCCAGTAATATTGTGCCAATCATAGCCCAAGAATATTGTGCCACTCAGAACCCAGTAATATTGTGCCAATCATAGCCCAAGAATATTGTGCCACTCAGAACCCAGTAATATTGTGCCAATCATAGCCCAAGAATATTGTGCCACTCAGAACCCAGTAATATTGTGCCAATCATAGCCCAAGAATATTGTGCCACTCAGAACCCAGTAATATTGTGCCAATCATAGCCCAAGAATATTGTGCCACTCAGAACCCAGTAATACCCACACACACCTAGACACCCATACAGTGTCACACTTTTTTTTTTTTTACTTACCTTACACTTGATCCATCATCCAGGACCTTCTGCCGGATGTCCGTCCACCTGACATCCGGCAAGCAGCTGACACAGTGCGACGGGGGCGGAGCTTGCACCCGTCGCGCTGTGATCTCTATGGCCAGGAGGAGAGGCTAGGGAGCGAGCTCCCTATAGCAGCCTCTCCTCCCGATCGGCCCTCACCCCCGCGTGAGGTTAATCCTCCGATTCTGGGACTATGTCCCAGACGGAGGAAAGCTCACCGGGGGATTTTTTTTTATTTATTATATATTTATAGCCCTGGAGTCTCGGGGCTAAAGAATACTTTAGCCCCAGAGTCTCCATTCGGGGCTATGAAGGGGGGATTTGGGGCTATAGCCCCAGTAGCCCACCCCTAGCGATGCCTCTGCCCAGGACACAGTCCGGTGCCCGCCTAGTGGGCGAAAATTTGACTTTTTTTTTTTTAAAATCTTTCGAATTTTTCCCACGGCACACCAGGCAACATCTCGCGGCACACTAGGTGCATGGCTATGGGGAAAGAAAATACCGTTGACAATTATTAAACACCAGTTACTCCAAAATGAACTAAGAGCGTATAGTATAGCGTATAGTACTGTGAGCCAATCAAAAAACACACATTTATGTTATCCAACCCTTCAAAGCTTGTTCAGCCACATTTCCTTTTCTGGATTCAAAAGAAAGAGCTATATGTGCCTGAAAGTACATTAGAGATATTTGAATGCACTATTATCTTCGGGCAGGGGCAGCCATGCTTTGTTTTGAAGTGGGCATATGATCAGAAATTTAGATGTGGTTTTTAATTCACAGTAATGGTGAAGAAATGCTTGTTTGCCACTGACTCATAACCGTTTAGATCAACTTTATTCAAACAAAGCTACACATGTAATGGGCTAATAACAACATGGATAGTTACCTCGGTGCCACTTTTGACATGCAGGCCGTAAGTCTGTTTACTTTGAAGGCCATTTAACTGAAAGGAGCAGGCGAATAGTGAGCCAGGCGAATTCAAGTGAGCAGCTTCTAAAGTGAAAAAGCTTCTTAAGTGTGGGAGTAAGAAGCAAATAAGGAGTTAAAAGGAAAGAAGGAGGGTAAAGTATAAATCTTTTTTTTAATTCTATTTTTAATTTTGTGGTTTACACTAGAGAGCATGTTGGACAATGCCACTAAGTGCATGTCTTGCAGTATGTATGCTGTCTTGGAGCAAGTTCCCCAGGGTCCATACCGCTGCTGCAGATGTGAGCAGGTTGCTGCTTTGGAGAATATCATACTAGATCTAAAGAGGCAACTGGCAACACTTGGGGACATAAGCAACATGGAGCGGAGTTTACTGCTCACGGAGCAGGCATTGGCTGGGGCCAGTGTAGAGGAGGGTGATGATGGAGGAGAGGAGGCGTCTAGGGCAGAGAGCTGGGTTAGCTGTGTAAGGAGCAGTAGGGGTCGGAGAGCTAGGGAGGCTTGTTATGAGCTAAATCATCCCAACATGTTTGCCAGCTTGTGTGAGGATGCTGGGGGGGATTAGCTCAGAGGAGGCATTTCTGGGGCAGGCGGACTCTCCTAGCAGCCAGGTGAGTAGCCTCCCCAGCACAGTTGGGAGCCAGGACACTAGGAAGGCTAGACAGGTTGTGGTGGTAGGGGATTCTATTATTAGGAAGGTAGATAGGGTAATCTGTCGCCAGGACCCCGAATTCCGAACTGTATGTTGTCTCCCGGGTGCTCGGGTTCGGCATGTTGCGGAACAAGTAGGCAGATTGTTGGGAGGGGCTGGGCATGATCCAGCGGTCATAGTACACACTGGTACTAATGACAAATTCAATGGTAAGTGGGGGGTCCTTAAAAATTATTTTAGGGAACTAGGAAAGAAGCTAAAGGAAAGGACCTCCAAGGTAATATTCTCGGAAATATTACCAGTACCACACGCTACGTCAGGGAGACAACGGGAGCTTAGGGAGATTAATGCGTGGTTGCGAAGGTGGTGCAAGAAAGAGGGATTTGGGTTCTTGGAGCACTGGGCAGACTTTGCAGTCGGCTACAGACTCTATGGACGGGATGGGCTGCACCTCAATGATGAGGGGGCTGCAGTATTAGGGGCGAGGATAGCTAGATGATTAGATGAGCTTTTAAACTAAGCTCTGGGGGGGGGGGGGAGGGTCAAGATCAAAATGAAGCAATGGTGGCTAGGGTAGATTGGGAAGTGGGTCTAGCTATTGGAGAGGAGGAGGAAAGCAGTGGTGGGGTTAACATAGACCAAAGGGAGGTCCATATAATTAAACATGCACACATTAAGTGTTTGTCAACTAAACAGAAAATGGGTAGTAATCTTAAATGTCTTTTAGCAAATGCAAGAAGCTTGACAAACAAAATGGGTGAGCTGGAGATACTGGTAAGTGCTGAACAGTATGATTTAATCGGAAAAAGTTGACACCAAGTTCAAAGCAAAATGTCATCCTTAGGTTTAACAACTTGCAAACATGCATATGGAGAGTGCTTCTGATCCCCAAGCATTGTCCCTGTGGAAGGCAATGGCCATACTAATCAGAAGAGACACACAGGGAGAGTTGTCTTAGCGTTTTGTGAATAATTGTACACATCTCCCACGTTCCCCTTGGTAAAGTCATGCATGCCAATGCTCTGGAATGTAACCAGGCTGACAGTAAGTATATTTTCTTGATGCTTAAATAAACATAATGAATACTTTGTGAAAGCATTTTAAAACATGAATACCACTAATCTGCTGCTGCGACATGTGTTAATTCACAGGAGTCCTTGAATTGCTCTGAATCTTGTCCTCTGCTCTTCCAACTGGAACAATCCAGTAGTAAGTGTACACAGAGGGTGGGGGTATTAAACACTAGGCAACCACAGCTACTACCTATGGCCTGTGATTATAGGATGTTACTTGTCTGTCATATATGAACATTCTAAGGATGTTTCTCTTTCCTGCCTATAATAAAAGAAGAAAAACATATTTCCCCCAACTGTCCTGCTTTTATTGGGACATTCCCATTTCTGGACTACGGCTCTCCATTGGGCAATGAATATTATTTGATTGATACATGTCCCCTCCCAAGCCACGCTGCCTGGTATTTAAATATAGTACAAGTGCAAGTGGGTGGCTTATTTTTGCAACACAATCAATAAAGAATGCCCACCCAGACGATTCAGGAACGGGGCCATGACTGCAACCTCATGACATGCTTTTACCTATCTTGTAAGATGTGTGGTGACTGGACAGCTACCTGCACCATGTGTTTATCCATATCTGTGGGCAAGGAGATCTCTTTCTGTGCCTGATGAGCTCCATAGCAAAATGTTCCTAGCCGTCCCACCTCCCTCCCTGTATTTATCTTCTGATCATATGTATATTTCAGTTGTCCCAGCTGTGGAATATGGACCTTGCAGCACCTAAGGTTAGTTGGCGTTTATAATGGTCTGTGGGCCCTCGGGTTTGCAGCTGGAGGGTCATTAAAGTGGTCCTTGGGTGATGGGAGAAAGCAGGGTTGGGGCCACCCATTTTATTTTATTTTCCTCCAGGGAAGATGGAGGGATTTATTTTTTTGATAATCAGCATACAGAGTGCCCGGAATTTCAGAAATTCTGGCACATCAGTGGAGGTCCATGGCTGCTCCCCCCCCCCCCCCCCCCAAAAAAAAAGATTTGAGTTTGGAGTACAGAACTGCTGGACGTAAAGTTTAGTCTGGGAGACAATGTCCCCCAAGATATCATCTTATCAGCTGCATAAACTGCACTGGGGTGAATCCTCGAACATGAAGATTGATGGCAATATTAGCAGGCCATTATTTATTAGGCTCTACCTAATAAATAATGAAACGCGTTAAGTGTGTTCTGCACACCACTTTGCCTCTATGTGATCTTACAGCCTTTCACCGATTAAAGGACTTTATCTGAATCCAGCATACTGGAGTGCCAACTTTTTCTTTGCATATTATAAGGGGCTCAGAAGGCGATGTAGGGGGTTCCTATTGTTATGTGATGCCATGTGTTATTTGTAAGGACTAGGTTGAAAATGCGAGGGTCCCCCCAGCTGATCTCATGCAAAAACGAGGGTCTCTCTCTGCACTAGCAGAGAGAGCCAGTCGCCGACCAGACGGCTGCCAGCTGTCGGTCAGAGGATAATCTGGTGTGTATTATCAAAAGTACACACCAGTTCATCCTCATACTAGGGACAACTAACTTTTCACTTGTCGGCAAGGCAGTATTCTCCCAGGATGTGTCTGGCATGTCCTGTGTTATCAATGAGTTAATTACTGTAATGCAGTAATTTGTGTGCTGTACATACACGCCACCTGTTGGTGTGTTGTAATTAATAATTCTCATCTCATTCACACCCCAAGGTGTTGTTATTTAACATTTCCTGTCATCGGCTGAACACTGTGTAGAGATAAACCCACTTCTACTACTAGAAGTGTTCAGTTGGCCATGATTAGATAATGTTGGGCCGAGTCTGGTCTTGCAGGAGGAACTCACCAGGTTTGTCCCTGCACAAAGAAATGTTCATCCCACCTCTTATAGTACCCAGACTATCATTCATGCCCAGTAAATATGTATGACACACACAGTCCAGGTTATGAGGCAGATATTGGAGTTAAGTACAGACAAAATAAATCTATTTGGAGGGACCTCAGATCACAATGTAAAAAAGGATTAAACTTGGCGTTTGAATGTTCTGTGACAATGAGCTTTTTGCCACAATGAAAACATTTGCAAAACAACCCCCACAATTATTTCATTAACCTTTTACCAAAACAGGACAATTGTAAGAAAAAAAACCCCTAAAATATATTTAAAGATTGCATCAAGTATAAGTAGAAATGCTTTGATGAGATAAAGTACCTTATCGAGTTCTCGTTGCTTAATACAGCTTTATCAGGGAGCAGACATGTTTTTTGGAATCTTGGGTCAGATCTTTAGCCAGCACTAGATGAAGGAACATCAGACAAAAGATTCTAAACTACATGTCTGCCAACTGATAGAGCTACACTGAGTAAAAAGCACTCTGTAAGGTACTTTATTTGTATTCAAGCAATTTAACATGTCTACACTTCAAGTAACCCATATAGTAAAGAGTATAGTAAATAGTTCTGCAATATTCAATCATATATTGAACATTTAAGGATATATTCATCAGACCTGGATCTTTAAAGTTTCGGTTCTTATTAGCTTTTTTTTCTTAGTAAAACAGAGAGACTTCATTCACTCACCCATCAGGCAATGCCAACAGAGCACGGATAAGATATGCAGTTTAAATTTACTGGGGCTGCAGAATAAATAGGTCAGCTGAACATCTACAAAAAGATGCAACTTCACATCTCATCAGAGGATAATATGATGTCTGCACCAGTCATACAAACACACACAGATAATAATCAGTGGGGTGGATCATTTGCAGAGTACAGAGAAGCTGTACCTGCAGCTCGGGTGGTTTATTTCCATATGTAGCCAAGGAATACATGTTAAATATTAAGAGTATTCATAAAATGTCATTTTTGCTACTAATAAACCTCCACAGTGATGACACATGAGCAAAACAATTAAGAATCTATGCAATATAGAGAGAATTGCAGGGAATCGAGATGGAAATTTAAAAACTTTAGACCAATGTAGTAGAGTTGGAGAAATTCTTCAATGCAGCTGACTGGGAGAAATTTTCCCAACTCAGCTACTTTGGCCTTAAATTTGAAATTCCCATCTCAATTCCCTGCAATTCTTCCTTTATTGAGTAGACACCCTTTAGAACAATTAATAATGATAATACATTAAATGTTATGTAGCAAAGCCTGTGTCACTCCCAAGCAAGAACTGGGCCAGAGGAAACCATGAGGAACACCTGGCCTGCCGGCCGTCACAGGGACAGTCCTAAAGTAACTGCCATGCTTCCTCTTAAGTACATACACCCTGGGGAGAGAAGCACCAGCAGTTTTCAGTTGGCAGTGCTGTAGAGAGGATGTCTGTTTATGGCAGCTGTTGACAGCAGGTGTATGAGTGATAGACAGGAACTAGTAACGGCTCCTGGTCTGTTTGATGTGTGCTGTCACAGGACTGGAGCGCCAACAGAAATGTATCAATACGTAATGTAGTGACTATGGAACACTTCAACATACAAAAGCAATGAAGCCAACATCGTGTGTATGAACAGTACATTATAGCGCCTATACTGCCCAGGGAACTATAGATGACAAAATAGAAATAAAATTGGGTGGGCCTTAAGCAGTTTGTATTACTGTGATGAAACCAAGACTGCTTACAATGGGGTGCATGGGTCATTCCCAATTCATTATATTTTTACAGGTATAAGTACAAAAGCCGCACACATTAATACCCTTATTAAAAACATATTCGTGCATTCAGACAAAAGCTGCATCTTTCAAGATCAAATGTTATTCTATCAATACATCTGCCACTAATTAGAGTAAGATAATGTAATGATTAAATGGTACCCTCTATAAAAGTGACACTCCAGGTACAGGCATCATCAGCACAGTAGTATATGGTGATTTCTGCATCAAAATGCTGCAGGGATTTGTTTTTAAATTACGGTTCCATGCTGCAGGGCCATACTTGTCCTGTTTTAATGATCAGCGCTGTGAAGGTCACCAAAAAGCAGCAGCTCAAACATAAACGCACAAATAGACAGGTATATAAATAAACACAGTGCAGCATACGTAACTGGGACTCCCCTTATCAGCTCACTATCTGGTCATTAAGTCTCCACTGCTGGTCTGTACACACCCATCTAATACTCGCACACTCCTCACTGCACACACGCTTACTCTCCTTTTATCTAAAGTTATTTTGTGTAACCAGAGGGAGTATATACCACTAAGGGACTTATTCTCCCTAAACAGATGTGATGAAACACAACTTGTTTACACAAGCATGCATGGGCTATCTATGCATCCATGATCTTAAAGCACAACCATCGGCAAGACATGAATGTTTGTTGGAAAGATTGCATGAAGTGTCTCAAATAGAAAATGCTTAATTAAACCAATATACATGAAGTCACTTATTGAGGCCTACTTGCTCTGTATAGCTCTATCAGAGGGTTGACATGCTTTCTAGAATAGTAGCTCAAATGGATCAGATGAAGAAGGTCAGATGTTTTTTTGACGATACTAGTTCTCTATTCTTCACTTATTTTCAAGTAAAGGGGCTGTCAAATTGACTACACACAATAAACAGATAAATGAAAAAACAAAATGTAGTTCCATAAGCTAGATATTTTTTTTCCAGTAATGTTGAACAAACTGAGGACTTCGTGAATGTCCCCTGCTCCATTCCCCTATGATGTGAAAAAGAGTAATAAATGGATACTGTTAATTCTACTCAATGTATCAAAGCTTTCAAATATTGCTTCTTCTCCTGCGTCTGGCAGGAATTAGTTCTGTCTCTTGTTCGAGCTGAAAGGCTGGGGCACAAGCAGATTTTTAGCTATACTTTAAGTAGAGTTGGTCAAGCAGGACATTGCTCCAAATCCAGACAGAAAATGTCACATGTACATATACATTCCCCTGCAAGCCATTTCACGTCACTGACAGAATATGTCAAACAGACAGCGACAGATGTTACAAGTTCCATATACACACCTGCTGATAACAGCTGCCATAAAACAGATACCGCTTCATAGATATAGCAACTGAAAACTGCTCAAACTCTAAGAGTCTCTCAACTGATAAATAACCTGACTGCATTAACACGGCTTGTCAGATGCGGAAGTACTACATATCCAAGAGGCTCTGTGCGCTGCAGTTCCTACATAACCAGCAAATGGTTCCTGAAATGGGTTCCTAAATCCGTGTGGGTCTCATTCATTTTATATTTAATAGCAACAGTGACGCACAGCCTGTAAGCTATATAACAAAACAGGTTTTAGAAGTAATGAAAAAAGAAGTCTAAACATCAGTTTTATTCCTAGCTGTCAGATGGGCCACATGTTGCACAGCCCCCTGCAGTTGTTAAAATAATAAGCACTCACTGAACTTGTTAAATATCAAAATCTTATTGGTTTATTTATAGCTAGGACACAAAATAAAAATATCAGCACAGATTATGGACTTTTAGCAAGATGGCCAACCAATTCCTAAATGCGTGTTCCTGAAACACCCCAAAACATGGGTGGGTACACCTGAAAACATGGAATGACCTATAACATGGTTACAATGGACTTAATGTGTACAATGTATTATATATAAATAATGGTGACAGCAAACAAACAAATATAAAGCACTCACAGCACCGCATGAAGACCTTGGAGTACTCTTCTTTGTTTGCTAATGTTTATAAATGATATATTGCATATACATTTAATCACGCCAGTCACCATGGTAACCAACAGTATGACCTATTAATTGTGTCCTTTGTCACACAATTGGACTTGACACATGACTCCCACAGAACCTCAGTGCATGACACTAGGAGGATGTATTAATAATGGTACCTACTTCCTCTTAGCAAAATGGCAACACATTCTTCAATAATTAGATCAAATTTCTGTGTTGGCACAATTTCAACACTGCTGTTTTTCCGGAGATAATTATAATATAGACATGTATAGAGAATGTTAGGATGTTCCTTGCCCCCATTATGTCATAACAGACGCGGAAAAGAGTTTCCAACTGAAATTAAATATTCTTCAGATGGCACAAAAAATCCAAACATTTTGCAGTTAACAGAAGACCTTCCACTGAGAGAAGGTTCCCTCTGCATCCATATACTGACCTTGGGATCATTGTGCCCCAAAGGAAGCAGATATAGTGTCCTGTGAACTGCCAGTCAATCTCCAAAACCAGTATAACAACTGAATTCAGTGAAACAAGGCACAGAAAGCTCTTCTGGTGCACGATATTGGGACTTTCCACCACATGAGCAAAAGATGTGAGAGCAGGATGTTCTGTTATAAAATGATGTCTGTCGCTATCAAGCATGCAAATGTATGTGTGTGTGAGAATGTACCATGAGCACCGGCTGCAATGCCAGTAAGATTACATGACAGATGCATGTTCAACTGCCACAGGGCAGCTTTGCAACAGTTACCTGGGTGCTGTGCATCAACCATACCATAACCTTTACCATAGTGGATGATTAAACCTAGAGAGCTATGGCTACTAAAATGATTACTGGTAGGATTTTACCGCAATATCCTAAACAGAACTCTTTAGCATTATACTACTCTACACAGCTTCAGGCTCTGATTGACAGGTATATATATGTCACCAACTTCTTCAGTCAGGGGCGGACCCTCATTCCAGTGACTCACAATACCCCCTATCATGAGACGCAGTGATCAGCTGCCCTTTACAGCACCACAACTCCCTATTGTCAATGATCAGTTAGTCGTTCTGGTGGCTTGCAGAGTGTGCACTGTCGCCGTTTCCCAGTATCACTGAATTGTCACCCGTCTTCCCTGGATTCCTGTTTTTTGCTCGCAACTCTGAGATTTATTATTCTCTACCAGTCTTGTCTTCAGCACTGGCTTTTGGATTTCCCTCTGGCATAACCCTACCTTTATCTCACTTATCTATTTGTGCCTCCTACTTTACTCGTGGGTCTGTCCAGAGCATGCCGCCCTCCTGACCTAATTACTGGGCTGCACACCCTACATTTACACACACACACACACACAAGCTCTTTCCTCTCTAGAATGCCAGAGATTCTCCCACTCTGCATTGTTGGCATGGTAATCTGCTCATTCACAATGCAATAGTGTATCACACTGAGATGCCTCAGACTGAATGAGAAACTCTGGGAAAGGAAGATTTGTACCTACAGACACCATAGAACACGGAAACCATTTGAATAGTTGAGTCCAAAAGCAGTGAATAGTTCACACCTTGGCTTTGGTCAAATCAAATGTTACATTATTAAAGATAACCTGCAAAAGTGTACAATTAGTGAATGCAATCAAAAACAAGATATAATGTAAAAATCACTCACCATTTGGAGCTCGGCATTAACGCTCAATGTATCGGCGGGAATCTGTTTTCGGGAGTTTAGAAGTAAACGGGAAAACTGTGTAAATCAATCGTCCATCCACTGAAACACCACAGAGACAGGACTATCAGGACTGTACATACACAAACCGTCTATCACTGCATGCACATTTACACAACTGGATAAGTAAAAAGTGCACTTCAAGCTGGAGTTCCTTCCCCTCCTTCCCTTGCAAAAAGAAAGTACATGTTCTTACCAAGAAAGCAAAAAAAAAAAAAAAAAAAAGACATATTATTCACAAACAAGCCTGCAAGATTAACAACCCCAATAGTTGTGGAGAAAACTGACCCTAAACTACATTTTTTACCAGATAAGGAGAGTCTGATCCTGCTGCGTGGCTGACAGAGTTCACATCTTAGTTTCAGAATGAACGTGTATAAAGATTTGGCTTTCATTTTCACTAACGCAACATTAACAGGTTCAATAACTGAAACAGCCAGTTTCCTGCAAAAGCTTTCAGTTTAAATCCGTGATATTGACTTGGGCGGAAGTACATCGCTTACCGCCCTTTACATTAAAAATGTGGCTTGACATCATTACTATGTCCAGTCCAACAAGGACTTTTGTAGGTTAATTCAAAGGAAAGATACACAGGCCCTAATTGATTACATAACCGTATTCAAGGGACTAAGCATTGCTTGTACTGTGAAAAATCGTTCACTGGAATAAAAACCCACAGGTGATGTCAAAAATAGGAGTCACCACAGACATGTTTAAAACATATATTTCTCTTATTTTATGCATTTTCAACACAGTGTATAGATCATTGTTTTAATCTCTACATCTCCAGTACGAACAATATTTAGATTGGCATAGCCCCTTTAATACCACCTGATAATTAGATCTTGATGTAATAAGTAGTAGTATTGGTTTAATAATTAAAACATTTCTAACCATAGAGCTCTACAATAATAAATAACTTGAAATTCCGGCCCCAAACAAAATGTCCACCAAATTTGCAAATGTGCAGGCACTTAACTGAGGGGAGCTACAGAGGATTGGCCATGTGCAGAGCATGTACCACCACAAGTAAATGCCATCATGATATGACACGATCATGTAATTATACGCAGTCTTTCGACATTCACAATAAAATAATGTTATTTAATGGTTTTATAAATATGTTGTATTTAAAGTCGATGGTATAAAAAAATGCAGTCCCACCTGACATTCATTTCTATGTTGTATACGATAGCAGTCTACTATTCAGAGCATTACTAATCTAAAGAAAGAGCACCTTGAGATACAAAAATTGCATATACAACCTATCCCCCTGCTTATATTACTTTAACTTTATCTATCTGACACATGTTTTCGTTAAACAAATATTTATTACATCACAATAAGGATTACAATAATTTTCCGGCATTGTATGATATGGGTGAACTGTGGGAGAATGTTCTAGGGAAGCAAACACCATGGAATCAAATTTAAAGTTCTTGCTGACTGCTACACAAATGACACTTACAAATAACCAGGTATCTCCTCATCCCAGAATGCAAGTTGATGGTGTCACTACAGTTCTATAAATATTGATTTTAATTATAGCTGTTATGGAAAGTTCATGTTAAGTTTAGCTCACTTTTTTGGGGGGCAGGATGGGTTATTCTGTAACCTATGTGTATGCTTTGTGGTGTACATATCAAACAGAAAAATACACAAAATCTGTGCACATCACTACCCCAGCTGAGTGCTTTTATAACATATAGCACAGACATAACAAAAGAGTGTGAGGTGTGAGTGAAAGCAACTTGCAGAATAGGATGTAATCTATTAAAGTGGAATGTGGTCAAAGGGAAACCCACATACTTGTCCATGTTCCACAACTTTTTATTTTTATAGGGGCACTGTAGGCATTAAATTGATATTGATTAATTTAGTAAAACGTTTATGACTCCTTGTTTTGCTTTTAGACAGCAGAGGATTAGGACAGTTTTGTGAGGTCACATGTACATTTGCCATCACTTGCATCTCTACAAAAGCCTTGGATCAGCTCTCAGTAAGAGCTGGAGGAGCGTATTCTGTGGACACAGCCAGGAACCGCAACAAAACCAAGAAGAAAGGTTTTGTAATACTATAAATCAATGCATATTTGTGATCTTAATGTCAGCTTTAATATGCATCTCGGCTTTAATATGCATCTTTTTGTTCAGTTCTTTTTTTTTGAGTCTGGAGTGGTCTTTTAATCTATTTAATCACACCACCATTATTATTAAGACTGTACTATAAGAATTGCATTAATTGCACTATCACCTTTCCTGGGTAGTAATCAGCACGCCGTTTTAAAATATGATTTGTGTGTGTGTGATCAAAACGTTTTGTGAAAGGGTGACAATCCCACCCCAATACTACATGGGAGACATTGAAATTCCCCACTGACACTTAATAAAAAAAACTATTATCTAAACTGGACATTGTTATCTATCCCCACAAACCTTTACGTGTGAATGAAAACAATTTCCAACGAGGGTGTTTACACATAAGTGAAATAAGTGACTAAAGATAGAAATGTGTTGCATCACTTTAAAGATCTGACATCCGTAATTAGTTAGAAACGTGTAGTATTGGACACTACTCCTGATCTTACACTTAACCGGAGTAAAGTTTGATGACACCTACCAATAAGACACAGAGACTAAACTCCACATAATTCATATCATACAGAATAAAACTCCCCATACTCACACTACAGCTGTTCCCTACACGCTGAAGATCTGCTCAGCTTGAGCCTTTTACACGGGTGAGGGCAGGTGGGCGGAGCTACAAGGTACTCCCTCTGGGAACCTTTGGGCGTGTCTGTCGCGAATCATATACAAGAATGATGGCTCCTCTAGGTACGTGTTCTTAGAAAAATCAACTTAGTGAGGGATAACGCTGTAGTGGGATTCTAATTGGTAACATTAGAACAGCAGATTTCAGGGAGCACATCGAGATCTCTGTTTAAAATGGAAAGAGACTGCTGGGTACTGCAACCTTGTGGTACAGAGAAACTAGTTTGAGAATCATTAGCAGATTTTAATTTCAGGGTTGTTATTCCTATTTGAACTAGGAAGGGAAATCCTGTGGTGGAAAAGCATCACATGGATAGGTGTAAAGTTTGAGGTCAGAAAAACAGGTATTGGTTAATGATCTTGATCAATTTATGCTTTGGTAGTACATAGGTGCATATTCACATTTTGGGTGAGCACATTTTATTTCTTCTGTTTAGGGACAGAGTATGTCGCAGATGAGATTATACAAATAAATATCATATACACACTTATCACATACATATAAAAATACATTTATTGTATTTGCATTATGATGACGCTTTGAAAGCCATTTAGATTTCATATATTTATATTATAACCAAAGCTTTTCAATAATATACGTAATATCATGTGTTTTAAGTGTATGTATATGTTCATATGTGAATCAGTCACCAGATGAAACACATACACATAGTCCCATATACATTATGGGTTTCTAATCTGGTGCTGCTACAGCTTAAACTTGTGGTGTTTCACCAATTATAAAATAGAAGTCTGTCTGCTTTAACAGATATTCAAAAAGAGGCAAACACAGTGACATACAATAATGAGGGGACACAGCCCCACAAGCAATGCAACACTTTCCAAGACTAACTTAAATACTAACTTTTAACCACAAGGCCCAGCACAACACTCACTGCCCCATCCATGGGAGATCCTGACTGAGATTTCAACAGGTATATGGAATGGTCACTGAAGGTGTGACCGCGTTAACATATCAAAAGACACGTGATACAGGAAGAGTTCAACAGGCTAATTCATTGACAGTGCCAATCAGGAGAGGCTTCTGAAGTTTCAGCCAATTAGGAGTTGAGTTAGAGAGTTAGGAGTTGAGAAGCATCTTCTGATTGGCTGAGACCTCCACCTCTCAGCGTGCTCAATGCAGGACTGTGCATTGTCCCTGAATGAGGTTGCCAGGTACAAATGATGTCAGTTCACTAAAATTCGACTTCATCAAATTTGGCACCCGAGTTTGACTTAGAATTGTAGCTTGGAAGAAAGACGTAACGGGGGATATGATAGAAACATTTAAATACATTAAGGGAATCAACACAGTAAAGGAAGAGAGTATATTTAAAAGAAGAAAAACTACCACAACTAGAGGACAAAGTCTTAAATTAGAGGGGCGACGATTTAAAAAGTAATATCAGGAAGTATTACTTTACTGAGAGGGTAGTGGATGTATGGAATAGCCTTCCAGCAGAAGTGGTAGAGGTAAACACAGTCAAGGATTTTAAGCATGCGTGGGATAGACACAAGGCTATCCTAGCTATAAGACTGGGAACGGGGGACTAATAAAAGTACTCAAAAAAAAATTGGGCAGACTAGATGGACCAAATGGTTCTTATCTGCCGACACATTCTGTTTCTAGAATTAAAAAAAACCCCAGGTTTGAATCTTCCCCACTGAAAGTAATGGCGAGCAATTTATCAAAGCTATTTGTGAGACTAAGTCAAGTTAACACAAAGGTACACACACCCACAATATATATTTTTTTCTTTACATGAATATGTGTGATTTTTTTTTATTGAGCTATGTGCACAATTCATATGTTTGTACATATATATGTGTCCCTGGAGTTAGGGTAAGCAATGGCTTTTGACATCCCTTACTGCTCGCCATAATGTATGCAGTCAAATGGCTGCCTGCTCATAATAAGACGTTTGGAGTGTTTGGGTTGCCACAATGTGACTATGACTACCCTGTTTCCTTCTTCAGTTATCCCCTAAACCAGTTGGCAACTAGAAACTGGATTACAAACTTGCCAATAATCTTTTCTTGAGAAAAGCACCATAATATAAGAGTGCAGGCCTTAAATCAGTGACAATCTATAAGCCATCCAATACATTATGTTGTGCACAATGCCGTAAATGTTGATTTATTTAATAGAATTTAAGTTGGTCTTTCTATCTATCCATTATTTTGCAAAATTAACTTTTGTCTGTTTATACAGACTCTAGTTTTAACATTCTTTGATTATAATAAAGTATATATTTTTATTTAATTCTACCACCCATGCCTTTATTTAGAGTAGGATGCCATTTTTTCAAGAATTTCTGGGCTACAAAGGAATGTGAGATGCTCCACGTTTTTTTGTTTTTGTTGCCTGAGCACCTGATTAATAGAAAACGGAGGTAATGACAACATGTATATTTGGGGATGGAGCCAGCTTTTGTTTTTATTTGCGCTTTGAAAATTCTTACACCAACAATGATACAGTCCCCCCCATTATGTCTCAATGTAATAGAATTATGCACCTAATAAGATCGTTTTTTCCCCTCCAACGTCTGTATTCAACAGATTTGGTGAGAGCAGAAGTGGGACTGAGTCCAGGTGTCACAGCTAGGTGGGAAGGCAAGCTTCTTATTGCAAACTAGACCTTATTGAGGGAAATTTCTATCCAGGAGAGAGGCTGGCCCATTTACGGTGTAGGGCATGATATCACAGTCAAGGGTAGGTGGTCAGCATTGCGTGTGCTTGCAGCCGGTCATATTAACCAGGGTTTCAAGCCTAGAGCAACCAAGGTGCCAAGGCAAGCAACGAGCTATGAGAAGAAGATGCTCTCCTGCCGTTTTGTCACAAACATATCTGAATGATCTGATGCAGGGTTATGTCACGACAGGGAGTCATGGTCAGTTTATTGCAAACATTATGCTGCTTAAAGCCACAGCTTTCAGGTTCTGTTGCTAAGCTGTTTTTATTACTAGTGCATTGGCTTTTCATTGACTTGCTTTCTGTATGCTTTGACTATTTTCCTGCCTAATCCATTGTAAACCTATGGTGCCAACTTCTGAACCAGGATTATCTGGCTAGGAAGTTGCCTCACCCTTTTTGGAAGTGTGCTTTGAACTTTGCCTGTGATCACTGATGCTCACACAACCCTAGGAAGCAGGTGGTTACTAGTCAAAATAAACAAAGCAACGACTAATTATAATGAATATTCAATTAAAAATAAGACCATGTTGATTTAATATTCCATTATTCTGAATAATCAGCACCTTAGGGCAAGTCTCTTGTTAAACCAGATTCTGCTGCCATTTGACTTATGCAATAAGTGGCATACTATAAAAGATACTAGGTCTGGTTAGGGCCTTTTCTACAAAAAAAAATAAAAAATACTGGCCATGCAACTTCCTCCATAGCCTTAACATTGGCCTCCAGCCACATTTTTTACCATCCAGGTGGCAACCCTAGTTCTGGTGCAGACTGCAACCATATCTATTCACAAATATTCATCTCTATATTGTGCACAGATCTCCTCATGGATCTGTATAAATCTTATGTTACATTGTGGATCAGTGCTAGATATGACAGGTAAATAAAATATACATTGTTTGCACATATCCACCATTTTACTTTCAAAAAGCTTCAACAAATTGTGTAAATATGTGGAAACAATCTGACGAACATTCAACTAGTACTAAAAATAGAGTCTATTCACTAAAAAGGACTTACAGTTGATTCGAGATTAGCACTGCATGTCACTGACATAACTATACACTTTGCTAGAAGAGCTCAGATAATGTCTAGTTAAATCTTTAAAAACTTAATTTTTTTTAACAACGTACGGTGCAAGAACAACTCTGTTCGACTTGCAGGAGGAACATTTCATTGTTACATAATGTATTGTTTAAAAAAAAAAAAAAAAAATAATTATGTTCATGCAGGTCTGTTTCTAATATAGTCTGTAATTCCCCTTTTGGTTTGTGCCAAGTGCTGTGTAAATTGGTGTAATGTAATTACCCATTGCCAGCTAAGCGTTTCTAGCAGGGGAAACTCAGCATGTTTCTCCCCGCACAATGTGAGGTTATGTTTAATAGGCACACACAGAAATCATTATGGCCCATGCCTCAACCTAAAATGTTACCACTTTATGTGCCCTCCCTGCTCCTACCAGTCTGAAAAAAAATTAAAATAAACCAGGCGCTGGAAAAAATAGCAGCAAGGGGAGAAATAAGTACCGTTAAAAGCAAACTGATGATTTCTATACAGCTCCAGAAGTGGGTCCCCACACGCTCAGTACAGCAGACAATTTGTATGTGTGCTGACTGAGACCAGACCAATAAATAAGTCTGCTTTGATGAAATACGTCTGGTGAATGCATCTTGTGATTTCATTTTTGATTTCTGCAAGCAAATAAAAACTATGTTTTATATTCAGCCTTGATTACTCTTAGATTCAAATCTCCGGACTTTTTTCATGCAAATGTTTCACTGAAAAAAACAAACAAATCTATTTTGGCCAAGGCCCTATATCCCACACATGGAAGTGTTGGGATTATTGTTTTTTTTTTAAATCCCGACACAGTGTGCAGGACTATTTATACTTATACCACAAAACGTTAGAGGTCAATCACTCAAAAATTAGGAAACGGTCGGATAGATAAACTAACTCAATCAACTTGAAACTGCGTGTTTGAAGCTCTTTAATGGGCACATATTATCTGGGGTCATCATGCCTTAAACCTGTGTTGGAATAGGTGGTGAACTGCTAATGCAGTTTGCCTGGGAGAACTGCAAAGACCGAATGTTAATGGTTGTTGAGGAGGAGAGTTGGTACTTCATAGATCTTAATTTTAACAGAGGTTTTAATGGGTGAATGAAAATGAGTCCTCTAAATTGTGGCCTCTAGTCAGAACTACTACTATTGCGCAGCCACCAGAAATGGACTGTTGCGACACTAGACTCCACACGATAATGAGATCTTGTAAACCTGAGGCAGCTCTGCACAGAACTTGGACTTGTCGACATAGGAACCTCTGTATGCAAGTGTACTGCTGTCTTGATAGGAATCCAGGCATTTCAGAACGAGCACTTTTAAACAGATGGGCTCGGCCTGTAGATTGATCTTGTGCTCCTGGCTGGTGATAAGTCAGCTCACATCAGCTGTACCAGCCTGGACCTGATCAAATCGTGATCAATGAATACAAACCCAAACTCAAGATGACTGCAAAAATAGTACCTATCCAGAAAAGTGATGATATTACTTTGGTATCTAACTACTGTCCCATTTTATTGCCCAGTATTGTCAAAAATTGTGGAAACGTGTTTGCATGCAATTATGTGAGTATTGCCAACAATCAAATTATCTAACCACAGAAGATCAATCAAGCTTTTGTCCAAATCAGTCAACTTCAACTGGCCTCTTAAAAGATTGCAATAACATCCAAACTGGCATGGAACAAGAAGCCCTAACTGAAGCTATTTTTCATTTGACACAGTAGATCATCCTTTTGGAGAAGCAAACACGCATGTACTGTTGATCATCCACTAACCTGGCTTCAGTCATATGCATCAGATCAATCACAATGTGTGTCCATTTCTGACAGTGCCTCCTTCCCTCCCCTGGTCACATGTGGCCTACCCTTAGTCTCCAAACTGGAAACGGTTCAGAAGCTTGAGGCCGTGCACCAGTTCACATAGGTAAAAAAAATAAAAAATCACTGACAAAACTGTCAATGCTCCTTGGAACAGTACCTAAGTCACAAAACTCCCATATATGCATCAGAACAAAATCACATAGCATTCTGACTGCAGTCCGTTCTTTTAAATATCAAGGTATGTGGCAAGACCCCAATCTATCTTTTGGCCACCACATTCAAAAACTCATGGAAACTGTACCCAAAACTAAATACAGAAACAAATCCTGCCTAAACCCCATAGTAAGGAAACAGCTTGTACAACAAATGCTAATGTCATTCATCGACTATGGGGATGTAATCCATGCACCTGCTCCACAAATTCACATTCCTAAACTTACTATATTGCTTAACTAAATTATGTTTTTTTTTGTGCTTCAGTGTAAATACATGACCCACCACTGGAATCCAGACACACCTGTCACCTTTCCAGCCTTGAGTTCAAGAGCTTTTCTGGAAAACTCCCACCCTACCTGAGTAGACTGCTCTCCCCACCTTCTATGACCTCCAATCTAGTGCAAGCACTTCATTAACTATACCACCATACAAAAAGAAAGTGGCTTGATCCTCATTGTCCTACCAAGCACAGCTATTATGGAATAACCATCAGATATTACCCAAGTGTAAAATACTTTAAGAGATCTGTCAATATACCTCAATACAGAATGGACCTGTAGTCATGGTCGATTATATTTCTTTATATATTAAAGAAACAATGCAATTCTCATTGACCAGGACATACTTGGAAAAATGAGAGAACCCTCCTGGTAAAATACTTTACATATAAAAGTTGATTTTTACATAGAAAGTTTTATTGAACATAAGGGAGCGGACAGTAGGTTACCTAGGCTGATGTAACCAAGCTTGAACTGTAGAGGGCGGCAGTGATCAACAAGATATCAGATAAGCCTTGTCAAGTATGGTTATTGCCTACTCTTACACTGCAACTTCTCATAGTTTGTGCTCACACAGCACATGCTGAAAGTATTAATGATAGATTATGAGTATTAATTAGTAAATGGTCAATGTTTCCCATTGGCTCGTTGCCTAGCTGGGCTATATGTAACGGTTTAGGATGTACTATTCACAACACTACAAATCCCATATTTTACTATTTCACTGTTAATGTAAACCTAACCTGATTGTAGGCATCACTATTACAGACATACTATTATAATATTTTTTTTTCATTACACATATAGGTTTGCGCACGCCCACTCAAACACGGCCTGACAAATCCCAGGAGCCATGACTGTTAAAATCACTGCTGCTGGTTTCTGAGTTTTTGGATTGTTTTACATAGAGGGCTATAGAAATACATCTTCATACAAACTTCCTAAATCTGTCAATTTGGCTGGTAAAGTCTAGTTGTATGTATGTAAATATACATTTCTATTTTGGTAGTCATTAGCAAGGTATGTGTACAATGCCATTTCCAGATTTGTAATAATCGCTTGTTTCACAATCAATTATCCCACTTTTAAATCTTAAAACACTTTCTACCAGAAAATAAACTTTATATTTATTTATATATATAATTAGTTTGTGTGTTTATATTGATAGTGAGTCACTGTGGTTGCATTTTAGTTTAGTCGGAAGTTTAACTTTTTTTGCTGGTAATGTGCAGTAAGGAGGTTGCCAATGCTTCTACATAGGTAGCAGACATTCCAGCAATATGAGATACACAAGTCATCACATATGAATCATAAATAAAATGGTGGGGGGATCACAACAAAAACATTAAAAAAGAGAGCATTGATGATGCATGGGATCACCTCCCAGCAGAGATGGCAGAGTAATACAAGCACAATGCCAGCAGGAGCAAAAGAAACTATGGAAAGTAAAACCAAGCATTATATATAGGCTTGTTCCAATGAAATAACTGCACTCAAAACTAACTAAGTCCTGCTCGTCCACAGAATGTTCTATTAAAACTAAATTTAAAGATTTTTGACACTTTGTCACAGGCCACATGCTTTGCTCTCTGCACAGAAGCAGCAGTGCTTTATGCTCTCTTCCACCTCCCACTGGTCTCCTTAGTAACTAACACACATGTAAGCATCTCTAAGGACTTTTATGATGCTGGATAGAGGAGCGTACCTGTTACCATGGCATTCAAGAGGCCGCAATAGAGACCTGCACATGCACAATATGCACTACATGGAGTTAGTTTGCTGCCTAGGCTGAGGCTTTTTTTTTTTTTATGTAACCTGGACTCAAAAAGGAACCAGTGTTTATTTAACACAGCCCAACCTTTTGTTAGTGGTGCAGAGCACAGAAGACTATGGTAATATCATATAACGCTATGGCATGACTAATGTTACTGCTGCCAACTGTCGCCTACAACTCTCACTTCCTGCAGATGAGGCTGACCACAGATTATTGTGAAGGACCTTGATCCACCTAGGTGTGGAGGCCAGGTTTTATCTGGGTAGTGCCACACTGCCTGTACTTCCTACCCATTTGGCAGAGAACATACATGGCATGCCAGTGGCTGGTCTCTTCCTGTATGTTGAAATGAAAATCTGCAGCAGAAGGTTATCAGTTTGAATATGAAAACACATTTTCCATGAATATTTTCCATGGTTACAAAGCTGACAAGTTGGGACAATCAGAGTATCATGCAGATTCCTGTTTGTGAAAATATTTTCGAATTATGTGATTAATGAATATAACAAGATGTAGAAGTGGCATGGGCTAACAAAGAAGACCTTTTATGGGCTAATGCTGCCCCTACCCCCCAGATAGAAGTCACAGCGGTCGTGCCGGGCGGCAGCGGAGGATGTCTGCACGCATTGCGCAGACATTCACCGGCTGTTAGCGAGGGGGATCCAAGTCCCCTGCAGCTCTGCGGGGGGACCTGGATCCCAGTCTTATAATCTGACCTCGATTTGAGGTCAGACTATAAGACGACCTCGAATATAATTCATTTGCTCTGGAAAAAAAAAACATTGTCTTATATTCGAGCAAATACGGTATTTATTTTATAAATCACAAGAATATAAGCCTGAAAGAATAAAAGTTGGCTTATAATATTAAAGAGCCATTAGCTGTAGCTTTTAGGAGCCAAGTAGAGTAGTTCAGGACCCAGGCAAATGAGACTTCCACAGAGTTCTATGTAAAACAATCAAAAAAAGTTGGGAGCCAGCCGTAGAGATTTTAGGAGCCACGGCTCTCAGGATTTACCAAGCCCTGATCTAAACAATTCTTTTTACTGTGAATATAGAGAATAAAAATTATTGAAAATTTAAGAAAACGCCTACATTAGCAGACGAAATGTGTTTTGAATGTGTCTGTGGAGTGTCCCATTATGACCTCACCTGTGGCTTTATATGCAAATTACATGTTTAAAACACATTTTTCTATAATTGTTTATTCTCTACATTCAGGGTAAAAACAATATTTAGATACAGAGTCCCTTTACCAGGCATGGGGGCACAGCTACCTCAATCTCACAAACAGGAACTTCATGGCTGCCCTGTCTCTGATTTAACAACTTGTAATCACCTGTAACAGAAGAAAGGGAAGTATTAAGATTCCAAACCATTGTGTGCAGTTTCTCAATAGGCCAGGCCACGTGAAGCACAATGAGGGCTTCTGCATACAGAGCAAATCTGTGGCATAGCTGGAAATGTGGAGCAGTCACCATAGAAACCAACTCAAAGTCCCTGCACATTATTAGTTTACTTTAAGACCAGCAATTGAGAATCATTTGACTAAAATGAAAGTAACTAGAGATTTTAAGGGTAGAAAGACACATGCCCCTAACTTTGTATTTAACTACTGGAAATGTGGGAGGGGACATATTGTGGCACACAGAGTGTTAAATTATCCCAGCATGCCATGTGTCTATAATAATTAGTTTAAGAAAAAGAAAAAAAATCTTTCACCTCAAATTTCTTCTTTATAACCAACTCACATGGTTTCACACTTGAACAAGCAATATCATCTATATAAGCACAAACCAGTTTTGATGCATAAGTGAGTGCTGCTTAGCTTCATGATCACTGCAGCATTGTAAGCTCTCCAGCACTCCCCCCTTTGCAAGCAGATGTTCAGGACTTCCCCCCCAGCCACTAGTACTAGTGTGTGGCAGTGATATGAGTGTTACTGCTCATGCAGACCAGTGGAATGTCCCCTCCCATCAAGCAGCACACAATGCTGTCCCCTTCATTAGCATACAGCTGACACTTGGATCTTTTCAGAATGACTACCCCACTGAGCTGCATGTGGTCCTAAGAGTCTGTCTGACCCAGCAAACTGGCTGCATGGAACAAATGGGTGCCTGCCCCGCCCCCACCTTTAACCCTTTCACCACCACAGCTCCTATTCACCTTGGCACTGTTTGGGTTAATATCATTAAAAGTCTTTAAACAATTAACCCAGGAAAAAAGGCAGCCACATTTCAATAGCTGCATGTTGAAAGCACCCAGCTTCTTAACATGCTTTCCATTCTGACTAACTTTTGTAGTGGTATAAGCAATGGGATATAATTGTATTATTATTTAATAATAATAATTTAAAAAAAACAACCCACTAAAGTAGACATTATGTAACAGTATACAACACATTCCCCTCTCAGGCACCCAAAAGTACAACTATCTCATAGGGAGTCCAGCCCAGCAACTGAGCATGATTCACTCAGTTTATAATGAAAGTAAGAGGTGTTTTGAAGATGAGCGACACATACACGCACATAAACTTTCCATTTCAATTATCTGGAGAGTTAAGAGGACACCTACTGGCACCCAAGGGGTTAAATTATCCCAGGGTGCAATGTGTCTAACACCAAGGATAAAACAAACTCCTATAAAGAATTACCAACAGATACAATGTCAAATTCAGGTCAATTTAGGATTAATTACAGGCTTTGATATATACAAAGTGTGATCTCTAACTCATGCATTATCAACATCATCCAACAGACATTGTTTTCACATTTTTACAAACTGCATTGCAGGTTCAAGCAATATAGCTTATATTAGTAATAATAATGTATTATAATCAACACAAATAATGGAAGGTCCACAATGTGCACACATAAAAACACAACAGACATGTGAATCAACAACAATACAAAGCACTTTTGTAAAATATTTGAATGGCTCATTAGGGTCATATAACCAAACATGATATAATCTTAAAACAGAACCTGATTTAAATTAACTACCCAGCTGGATTTCTAAAATACTACACACAAAGTAAGCAGTGGAAATCATGTTAACAAAAAAACTTAATTACTGGGAATTTATAATAAATAAAGCTGAGGGTTACCCTCCCCCTTCAAACAGAGCATGCTGCAGGAAATTAGTGCATTGTGCTGGAGCAAAGCTTGAGAATAAACAGAACATAAAGATGAGGCTTTAGAGGTACAGGGGTGATCAGGGGAAGACCCTGCTGCAATGCACTTACCTGGACACAGGACACGACTGGCTCACTATTCACAGCTCACTACTATACCCACTCTTTGTTACCATTGCCTGAAAACTTGAGAATGAGGCAGGCATCAATAGCAGAGCTCAGAGCTCATCCAACCAGCTATCAGGCCAGGACTGCCAGGAAGAAAACATTTCCCAAAGTAGTGACATGAACACATTCATTACTAGATGGCTTTAGATTACAAGATGCATTGAGCATGTGCCACATCTTGTATTTTCTTGGAGAAATGAGCCTATGACTACTCTATTTAAAATTAAATTTAACTAAATGATATTGTGTGTAAATAGAATACATTTTAGTATGTTATTGAAATCATCACTTTTTCCAGATAATAACTATATATATTGCAGCCTTGTAAACTGAACATTCCAACCCAGCAGGGTTTTTTTTGCTACTATACATCTAAACATTGAAAAACTGAAGGAACAGCTTAAAACAGCAAATGGTATACTAATTATAGATATGTATACACACACACACACATATATATATGTGTGTTACTTATAGTATACATATATATGTATGTTACTTATAGTATATATATGTGTGTGTGTGTATGTTACTTATAGTATATGTACATATGTGTGTGTGTGTTACATATATATATATATATATATATATATAAATATATACTATACGTGTGTGTATGTTACTTATAGTTTTTGTCTTTTGTATTCTACAACATAAACTCAACATGTTTGTTGCAAGGTTTATGGTACAGTATTAGAGCTGTAGATACAAAGGGCACTGTAATGCTTATTATGGTCTATAAATCTGGATATTTTACCATATCAGGAATCTATACACAGTTATTTTTAAACAAAACAAATGATAAGTCTTTAGGAGAAAGGGGTATGGTTTAAGAAGCCAATAAAATAATTTAGATGTACATTTACTGTTTAAGCAGGGTAAACTATTTGAGGTCTATTCAGTAAAGAGTGAACTGTGTCAAACTCACAGCCAAACTGTAAAACTCAGCCATTAAAAGCTTTAGACCTCTGTGAGGTGTAGTGAATGGTAATAGAGTTACAGAACTCGGACAAAAATATATATATATAAGAGCTGGAGATTTGTTCCAACTAAATTGGGCTTTGTTGCATATCTTCCAACATTCCATCAAGTTGGGATGTCAAACGGACGGGTATGAACCTGGTATGACATCCGGATAAGTTGTGCTGACACATTGGGGGACATGTATAAAGACAGCGCACAAGCAGATGGCGCCAATAGTGAAGCATTTTCGTGAGTCTGCATTGCCTCAGCCAGTTCAGTATTCTTTTGGTTGTGCTGGCGCTCACTGCTCCGGTGCAGCCAGTGTATAAAAAATCCAGCGATGAAAAGTCTCTCTCCCGTCCAACACATTTTGTATTTATGGTAAGTGAATTTTGAAGTAAAACACAGTAACGGTCCTCAATCTGCCAATGCGTATTAAGTATTAAGTATGCTCATAGTAAAATTATTTTAAAGACACGGAGGCTCACATTATGCATATCTCTTTCTTTATTTTCCTCAGCAGCAAAGAAGAAAAAAACATAAACTTGAACCAATCAGAACACATTATGAACTCCCTCCCCTCCTCTATATATAACAGTAATACAATAAACACATCCTCTTTCTTTGCTGCTTCCTCACAGCTAAGTACCTCTATTGTATTATGTGCTATTGTTATTGATATTATTAAGTGATTCCTTTTACTCTGCTGAGTTTATCATTTACTACTTCTTTTTCTATTCATTCCTCATTTTCTTTCCCTGAGGTCGGTTGTGTCCCCTCCCTTCCTCCTTTTGCTCCGTTATTTGGGCCTTTCCATAGACTTTCCCGCCTCTTTCGTACCTCTATTGCTCAATTATTTGGGCCTTTCCAGAGACTTTCCTGCCTCTTTCGTACCTCTATTGCTCAGATTTCGTTCTCCAGCTAATTTCGTCTGTCGCTCATGCACATTTTGTTGAAGCCCGTTTTCTATACGGAGACCTTTTTACACTTGCGGCGGCCATGTTGGCAGAGTGCTATTTCTACTGTTTGAAGCGCAGCGGCCATTTTGGTGAAGCCCGTTTCACGTTTTAATTGTGCTCATTTGACTGCGCAACTGTAATGAGAGTGTTCCGAGTCCTGCATTACTTGCCTGTTGCTGCTGTCTTTGCACAATCATATCTGCCTGTTGCTGCTGCTGCTGCTACTCTAGGTATTGTCAATCATACCTAAATCTCAACCCCCTAATACTGAGAACTTATCTCCTGACATGCCTGCTTCTATGGAGGACACTGGTTTCCTCAGAGGTGATGACACCTCAGCAGATTTTATGAACTCTGAGGAGTTCCATTCGCTGCTGGATGCTACAATGTCCAAATCTGTCACAGAGGCTATGCCATGGGCATAATGTCCACTACAATTGCGCAGACTATTTCATCTGCTATCCTGGCGTCACAGAACCCAGGTACTCAAGCTGTGGTATCCCCCAATGATAATGTGGCAACCCCTATCACTGTAGGCAGCAAAGCGTCACAAAAGACGCATCATATACATGCCTCCAAAACCCCTAAATCAGGTATGGTCCATCCGGCCACAGATCGAGTGGTACTACCACTTAAGAGATCCCAGAGTTGCGCAAAATCGACTCGCAATTGGAAAAGGGCAAAAGTCTTACAAGATTCATCAGACTCTGATTCTGATCCAGACGAGGCTTCTGATTTGATAAATCTGACCATGATACCTCGGATGAGCATGGCACTGGGTTTGCGACCCTAATGGACCCCAGCTCTGACCCCATGGTTGCGCAGACGGATACATCTGCCCTGCTGGACCCACAAGGGGACCCCATGTTTGACCCTGATGATCTCCAGAACCCTCGGTCCTGGTTCCCATCAGAGCATATTGGAAAGTACCGTATTTATCGGCGTATAACACGCACTTTTTCTCCCTGAAAATAGGGAGCAAATGATGTCTGCGTGTTATACGCCGATTGGTGCCTGAAAAAATTTAAAAAATCTAAAACTTACCTCGTTCCTGCTTTGTCCCACAGTGCTCTGAAGCTGCTTGGCTGTGAGGGAAGCGTTGTTTTTTAAACAAACTTTATTGTTCCGTGCGGCTGGAGGGAAGCTCAAAACGCTTCCCTCACAGCCACGCAGTTTCAGAGCACCGGGGGACAGAGCAGGAACGAGGTAAGTACTGGGGTCTGGGGAAGGGGGGGAGGAGGGTGGCATAACGAGCATACTAAGGGGCAATATCTTAGCATAATACATGGCATATTGGGGGCAATATCCTGGCATATTGGGGGCAATATCCTGGCATATTAAATGGCATATTGGGGGCAATATCCTGGCATATTAAAATGGCATATTGGGGGCAATATCCTGGCATATTAAATGGCATATTGGGGGCAATATCCTGGCATATTAAATGGCATATTGGGGGCAATATCCTGGCATATTAAAATGGCATATTGGGGGCAATATCCTGGCATATTAAATGGCATATTGGGGGCAATATCCTGGCATATTAAAATGGCATATTGGGGGCAAAATCCTGGCATATTAAATGGCATATTGGGGGCAATATCCTGGCATATTAAATGGCATATTGGGGGCAAAATCCTGGCATATTAAAATGGCATATTGGGCTTCAAAGTTCTTTATTTGAAATGTAAGTTTTTTTTTCTGAAATTTCCTTCTTAAAATGAGGTGCGTGTTATACGCCGATAAATACGGTATCTTGCACTCGGGGTTTGCAAACCCTTAGATAAAATCACTAGGAATAAGTTACGGGCGGCATGCAGTAGACCCACGGTGCCAGATCTGATGTATACCAGCCCTGAAGTCGACCCTAAAATAGCTCAGTTCCAGGGTAAATCCAAGTGGAAAGCTAAGAAGGGCCTTGATTTTTCATTAAATAATTGTCAAGATAAAATCCTTGATATGCTTTTTCCCAGTGGTGTATCTTGGTTTTGTGCTGCCCTAGGCAGAAAAAATTTGGGCACCCCCTACCCACGATGCACACCCACGACATGACCCATAACCCATGTTGCACACCAAGGACATGCCCCCTCACCCCATTTACATGCCTCCATCACCCCATTACATACACATTGCCAATTTTATTTACCATTAATATTCGCCAACCAATTTGCCCAATAATATGCCAGTATCATTTGCCATTAATATTCCCCAGCCAATTTGCCCAATAATATGCCAGTATTATTTGCCATTAATAAGTCATAGCCAATTTGCCCAATAATATGCCAGTTTCATTTGCCATTAATATGCCCCAGCCAATTTGCCCAATAATATGCCAGTATTATTTGCCATTAATAAGTCACAGCCAATTTGCCTAATAATATATCAGTATTTCCTATTTAATCTGCCACTGCCAATTTGCCCAATATTATGCCACTATTATTTGCCATTTAATATGCTCCTGCTAATTTGCCCAATAATATGCCAGTGTTATTTTCCATCTAGTATTCCCCAGCCAATTTGCCCAATAATATGCCAGTGTTATTTGCCATTAATATGCTCCAGTCAATTTGCTCACTAATATGCCAGTGTTATTTGCCATTTAATCTGCCACTGCCAATTTGCCCAATATTATGCCACTATTATTTGCCATTTAATATGCCCCTGCTAATTTGCCCAATAATATGCCAGTGTTATTTTCCATTTAATATTCCCCAGCTAATATGCCCAATAATATGTCAGTGTTATTTGCCATTTAGTATGCCCCAGCAAATTTGCCCAATAATATGCCAGTGTTATTTGCCATTTAGTATGCCCCAGCCAATTTGCCCAATAATATGCCAGTGTTATCTGGTATTAATATGCCCCAGCCAATTTGCCCAATAATATGCCAGTGTTATCTGGTATTAATATGCCCCAGTAAATGTGCCCAATAATATGCCAGTGTTAATTGCCATTAATATGCCACAGCCAATTCCCAATGCATCCCCCCAGCCAATTCCCAATGCATCCCCCAGCACTTACCTTCCCTGGTGGCTAGTGGCAGGCAGCATGGAGTCCTCCATGCTGCCTGTTCGGCTTTCCGGCGGTTGTGCCGACAGGTCATGTGACCCGGCGCACGTACGACTTCAGCGCGCCGGTCACGTGACCTGTTGGTACTTCCGTGTCACACTGCTCCCCGAGCAGCGTGCTGACAGAGCGATGGTGAGGGGGGATCTTCTGATCTCCTCTCACCTCCGTCTTTGCCAGCAAGCGCGTTTTTATTTTTATTTTTAAAGGGGCTTTTTTTTTCTTTTTTCTCAGTGCTGGGGGGGGGGGGGGGGGGGGCGCTGCCGCCCCCCAGAATTTGCCGCCCTAGGCAATTTTGCCAGCCTTTTCGGTTGGGCACGCAATGTGGCTCTACTTCTACAAAGGGATGAGGGCGCAGGGTGTTACACAGGGAACATGTAAAAAATAGAAATATATATAGTGCAACAAGGTAAAGAATACATTGTGTTGAATAATGTGTGTATTTGGTGCACTCACAAACTTATCAAAGAAGATAAAATTCCATTAAAACCTCTGTTTAATCTGTAGAAGTGGGATAAAACAAGGACATACATAGAGAAGTAAAATGAATAACAATAATGGTCTGTGCGTGATACTGCACTTACAGAATCCATATGTAAACAAATCGTCTGAAAAATTAGTCCACAGAAGCAGCTGGTAGGGGTTCCAGTCTGGTGAAGAGGTAGCTCAACGCGTTTCTCCGGGGTGAATTTTGAAAGTCCCGGCTTCCTCAGGAGTTGAAGCAATACTACTTCTACAGGCAGAAAATGGTCACATTCCGAGATGCTACTTCACATCAATTGCCTGGTGCTGCTTGCAGGGGACTTTGCAATTTGCAGGGGAATCCCACAACTGTTCCATTCTCCTACAGATGGACAATGTCTCCGCGGTCAGGTATATCAATCACCTGGGAGGCACGAGATCTCAAGCCCTGTCTCACCTGGCAACGGATTCTGGCATTTTTGTCTACCTCACAACATCTCTGTTCGAGCCAAACATATTGTGGGACTAACCAACACAGATGCAGATTAGAATTCTTGTTACTTGGTGTCTTCACTGCGATGCATTCCATCGGATTTTAGACATTTGGGGCCCACTCGAGATAGGTCAATTTGCCTCTCGCCCAGTGCTGTATTTACTGCGAGGCATCCTAGGCGGATGCCTATGGCGGCAAATTTTGGGGGGCGGCAGCGCCCCCCAGCACTGTGAAAAAAAAATCAAAAAAAAAATCCGGCCCTTTAAAAAAAAAAATAGACCGCGCTTGCAGGCAGAGACGGAGGTGAGAGGGGATCGGAAGATCCCCCCTCACCAACGCTCTGCCTGCCAGGCTGCACGGGGAGCCGAACAGGCAGCACAGAGAAAACTCCGTGCTGCCTGTTCGGCTCCCCGTGCAGTGTGCCGACACGGAAGTCCCGACAGTCACGTGACGGGCGCGCTGACGTCATAAGCGCGCCTGGTCACGTGACCTGTCGGCACAATCGCCGGGAAGCCGAACAGGCAGCATGGAGGGACCATGCTGCCTGCCACTAGCCACCAATGAAAGGTAAGTGCTGATAGGAGACTGTGTGTGTGTGTGTGTGTGTGTGTGTGTGTGTGTGTGTGTGTGTGTGTGTGTGTGTGTGTGTGTGTGACTGAGTGTGATGGGAGTCAGAGTGTGTGTGATGGGAGACAATGTGTGTGACTGAGTGTGATGGGAGTCAGAGTGTGTGTGATGGGAGACAGTGTGTGTGACTGAGTGTGATGGGAGTCAGAGTGTGTGTGATGGGAGACAGTGTGTGTGTGACTGAGTGTGATGGGAGTCAGAGTGTGTGATGGGAGACAGTGTGTGTGACTGAGTGTGATGGGAGTCAGAGTGTGTGTGGTGGGAGACAGTGTGTGTGACTGAGTGTGATGGGAGTCAGAGTGTGTGTGATGGGAGACAGTGTGTGTGACTGAGTGTGATGGGAGTCAGAGTGTGTGTGATGGGAGACAGTGTGTGTGTGACTGAGTGTGATGGGAGTCAGAGTGTGCGTGATGGGAGTAGGAGTGTGTGACTGAGTGTGATGGGAGTAGGAGTGTGTGACTGAGTGTGATAGGAGTGTGAGCTTGATGTGAGTCTGAATGATGGGGCATGTCTTAGGTGTGTAACGTGGGTGTGAAGCTTGGGTAGGGGGGTGCCCGGATTTTGTCTGCCTAGGGCAGCACAAAATCAAGATACACCACTGCTCTCGCCTCAACATACAGCTTCCCCTATTTTACAGCTGGAAACCAGATTCAGATGCTTTGGCCACAGACGCCTTACTACAGACATGGCCTGCGGGCACTCTGTACGCTTTCCTCATTTCTGTCTGATTCCACGCATGCTGCTTCAAGCTGCAATGATTTTGATAACACCTTGGTGGGACACTTAGCCTGGGTTCCCATCCCTGTTGGAACTATCCGTGGATTTACCCAGGTTACTACCATCCCTTCCAGATTTACTGGTGGATCTCCATGGTCACCCTCATCCTCTGGCATCGAACAGTTAGTTCCATCTACTAGGTTGGTGCCTCTCTGGGGACCCTGGTTTGTGTCAGATGTTTCATCTACGACTCTGGCACTCCTGGCAGGAGATTGGGCCCTGGGCATTAGACAATCCTACACTTATGTCTGGAGTGCATGGTCTAGTTGGTGCTTGGGATGACACTTGGATCCCGTATCAGCTCCTGTAACTTCTATACTTTCTTTTCTTTATCTGTTCTAATTGGGCCGAGCTTATTGGACTATCAGTGTCCTCAGAGCTGCTATTTCAGCAGGTCATCAAGGTTGTGACAGATGCCCAGCGGGTAAACAAGCTTTCTAGGCCTCCAAGGCCACGTTACTTGACCCTGTGGGATGTGAATCTAGTTCTTCGTCTGTTGGAATCTTGGCCAATTAATCAAGAACTGTCTGTACAGTAATTATCGGCTAAATTGACCACTCTCTGTTTTCTCATATCTTGTAAATGAGTATCTGACGTGAGAGCTTTGGATATTCCTTCCCGTTCTTTTACCACGGAAGGTGGGGTTCTTTATATCACCAGAAGGACTAAGACAGCTACCACTTCTGTCTTTTATCCATGTTTTCCACACAATCGTCAATTGTGCCCTGTATCTTAAACAATATGAACATAGGATGCTTTCATTCAGGGACGCTTCACGCCACAAACCTGTTTTTGGCTACTAGGAGACCGCATTCCTTGGTGTCTACCACATCCTTGGCAAAATGGGTGCTTCAAGAAGCAGGGATAGACATTTCTCTCTTTGGTGCTCATTCTACTCGGGGTGCGATGGCATCCAAAGCTGTCTCTTTGGATTGCAGACTGGATGATTTGCTTATAGCTGCTGATTGGTCACGAGAGTCTACATTCTGTGAATTTTACTTTAGACCTAGTACCCACTTTACTTCTAATGTGATTGCATTACTTGAATAATGTGAGCATCCGTGTCTTTATAAATTCCTAGATTTTACTAAATTATGAGGTAAAGTCATGATATATAAAGACACGGAGGCGAGCTTTGTTCCCACCCGTCTTTTATGTGTTTTCATTGTGTACTTCATTATGATGTGTTTTGTTACATTACCCACCCATGCTCTATTTTGATGTATTGGATTTGATATGTGCTGATATTTCTGCATTCATATGATTGATATATTATTTATAATGAATGTTTCCTGCTGATATAGGATTTCCTGCATATTTCATGAGGCGTTATTATACATACTTAATTATTTGTCTCCTTATAGCTTGACAAGGCGATTTGGATGACACTTAACTTACCGTTCTGGAATTGTCGGATGTTCTCCTTGGTGATTTCTAGATTGTTTTGGACTGTTTACTGTTTTACTGTTTGATGATGGATGATGTTTGATATGCATAATGTGAGCCTCTGTGTCTTTATAAATCATGACTTTACGTCATAATTGAGTAAAATCTAGGAATTCTTCTACCTTCTGATTTCTAGGAGCTAAGGTGTCTAGACATTATTGATAAACAAGATGACAGTTATAGTGATGCTGTGTTGATCTTTCAAGGTCCCATTTCTATTAGACATGTTTATCTGCTTCTGTAATAAAAGCATTATGGCTACACTGCTTATAGCACCCAGCTCCAAGACCCAGAGATCTCACAGACATTAGCAGCAGCCTGCGTATATCAGTGCTACCGTGTACAAAAACCACTAGATAGACAAAAGCTATGGAGGAAAGCTTTGACAAATCAGCTAAATGACAAACCTAAATCTATAAATACAGAAGACAAAGAGAGATATTTATTTGCAAATGTATATTGTACCACCAAAAGCATTTTAGTGTTACCCTTCCCCATTCTTTTTTGTTAAAAGTAACCTCAGAATATCAGTGAACTGGGGGTTGAAAGCTCCTTTGGGGGTCTATTAGCAGTCTTAGTGGAAACCCAGCTAAAATGATACCTTGAAGGCTTGGATACTCTGCTCATTGGCCAATATGTGTTGGTTGGTACAGGGCACAAGAGAATATAAAAACTCATAATGACATAAATTTAAACGTGATTATTTATATTTCATTAACATTTGCTTGAATAGAACCAACGATATATACTGTGGTTGGTACATAGCTTAAGAGCAACTAAATGGTAAAAAAAAAAAAAAAAAGCCATATAAAAGGCTTACTTTCCTAGTGCTTATTTTTTATCCTGGTGCAGGAACAAACAATGTATCTAAACATTTTAAGTATGTTCTGTGTTCCCACTTACACTACAGTGCAAAAGCCATCCAAAAATACAGGATAAATGGCCTTTCATATAAAAAAATAAAATAAAAATAATAACTTAAAGGATAATGCAGACAAAAAGAGATAGGCCGATATTTTTACAGTGGTGATATTCTTTTCAGTCATAGTTATGCACATATTGCGCTAACCACCGGCTTGGCAAGCAGTGTTTACTCCCTTGGCTGTAGATTAATAGGCCAAGGTACACATATAACCACCCAGGGACGGAATTTTATTTTTGGGCTAATTGGATCAGATTTCCCTTTCCATTGTGTACACAAACATACCCCCAGGCAAGATTTGGAGTTCTGAGGGATCTCCATTGGTGACCAAGGCATATATGGTCTAAGCTTATTGAACTTTAGAAGCTCTCCTTGCAGTGGTGTCACTCAAGTAGAATGTCATTGAAAGAATGGTAAGGCCTCGTTGCCACAGCAACACTAGAGTCTCACTAAATCTCTTAATTAGTTGTAAATGCCCTCAAACACTTGGGTACTTAAGGCAGTGGTGTATCTTGATTTTGTGCTGCCCTAGGCAGACAAAATCCGGGCACCCCCCTACCCAAGCTGCACACCCACGTTACACACCTAAGACATGCCCCATCATTCAGACTCACATCAAGCTCATACTCCCATCACACACACACTCCCATCACACTCAGTCACACACTCCTACTCCCATCACACTCAGTCACACACTCCGACTCCCATCACACTCAGTCACACACACTGTCTCCCATCACACACACTCTGACTCCCATCACACTCAGTCACACACACTGTCTCCCATCACACACACTCTGACTCCCATCACACTCAGTCACACACTCTGACTCCCATCACACACACTCTGACTCCCATCACACTCAGTCACACACTCTGACTCCCATCACACTCAGTCACACACTCTGACTCCCATCACACACACACACACACACACACACACAGTCTCCCATCAGCACTTACCTTTCCCTGGCAGGCAGGCAGCATGGTCCCTCCATGCTGCCTGTTCGGCTTCCCGGCGATTGTGCCGACAGGTCACGTGACGGGCGCGCGTATGACATCAGCGCGCCCGTCACGTGACTGTCGGCACTTCCGTGTCGGCACACTGCACGGGGAGCCGAACAGGCAGCACGGAGGTTTCTCTGTGCTGCCTGTTCGGCTCCCCGTGCAGCCCGGCAGGCAGAGCGGAGGTGGGAGGGGATCTTCCGATCCCTTCTCACCTCTGTCTCTGCCTGCAAGCGCGGTCTATTTTTTTTAAAGGGCCGCTTTTTTTTTTTTTTTTTCAGTGCTGGGGGGCGATGCCGCCCCCCAAAATTTGCCGCCATAGGCATCCGCCTAGGATGCCTCGCGGTAAATACTGCACTGACTTAAGGGAACTATCTTTATGTGCTTGTGTGGTTTAGAAGTGCTACATATGTGTATTACCAGTGCTATAAATATATAGGCATGCATGGAGTTACAACCCTGCCAATATTTTACCAGTAGGCTTAAAAAATATTAGTTTATAGCTAATGCTAAGTCTATGGAGGCAATACTATGACTGGTATTTTTCTTTTTTTTTAGAAAATGCATCAACCCTATGTATGCCTGGATTATTGCTTCCTATTAAATACATTTTACTATCTGATCTCAGTGCAGGCCTCATTATTTTAGAGCTGGTCTGTGACAAACACTATCCTCATGCTCTATTTGAATGTTTCTTACAAATCAACTCTCTTGATCTCTTGTACCAGATGTACACCCAAGTCATCAGTCAAATGCAAGAGCAATAGCACCACATTTTTTGTATTTACATGTGAACTGATTGCTTTTAAAGGGACTATATGGTGCCCAAGATGCATCTTCCAAATGTTAATGCATATTAATGTGCTTTCAAAGTACTTTAAAATGCATGTTTTATATTTTCCATTGCTTAAAATATATATTTTTTTTATAGTTAGATGAATTTGTGAAATTACAGCAGTTCACATTAATGGAATATCCGATTTCTCTAGTGAGGTCATCAGACAATGTACTTTACATACTCAGTGTTGATATAATCAGTGCTGCCGCACCTGCAGTAAACATGCAGAGTAATCACTGGGGAGTGCTTGAGTAAAATATTAAAAATGTGATTTATGTAGAATGCCTGCATCAAATCACACTGGAAAAAAGTATGTGCACTATACAAGCAGTAACCTTCATCTTACACCAAAGTGAGTTTGGGGACTAGATTGTCCCTTTAAGAAAATAAATGGAAATGTAATTGATCAAATTTTCTCTTCTTGTAGGGACTCGTCAAAGAACAAACCTGATTATTTACATGAGTTTACATAAAATATTACATTCATTATTATTTATCTTTTTAACTTGCGATTAACACTTATCGGTTTATGACTAGTTTGCAGGTTCTCTGCAAGAAATGATCCTGGTTCTTAGTTTCTTCTGATCTTGATATCCCCAGCCTTAAAAAGCAAAAACAACAATGCCACAGGGTATACATTAAAAATCCCAATAGATCTCTATAGAGTCACAAGAGGCGACCCAATATGCGCCGATATGGTGCTTCATACAACCCAGTATGCCCCGACGTGCCTCTGAATATGTCCACAGTTATGACATCATAGCCGATCCCACACGGATACCTGCTAAAACCAAAAGTAGCTGAAACATTCCCGAAACGCACCGAACCGAAGTGGTAGTCTCTATCCTACCCATAGAAAAATAAACGCCCACCGTGGGGGTCAACGGATTCATTTTCAATAATTTTCAGTTCAGCTCTCAGGATTTAAAGCTTTCTGTGGATATATGGACTGCTGAAGCCTGTTAGTACAACTTGCCAGCATACACAGCTGATTTCTGAATGAAGGGTTTCTTGACTTGGCTTAATTGACCTCAATACTGATCATTTGAAAACAAATTCTCAAGTATCACGAAAACCTTACTCTGTAGCTCTTGTTAGGTCATGTCCTTCTGCAAGAAAAAAAAAAGGTAAGGTGCTCTCACCCCTCCCTGTCTGGTATTATCTACTAACAAGCAGAAAGTCATGTTCACAGAGCCATATGCTATCAACCTCCACTCAGATGTCTCATCATAAAAACAAAAACACGCAGACATTTTTAATTTAAAGGGATTCTGTCACCTAAACACTTTATATTTTGAATGTAAAACATGATCTATACATTGTTTTAACAGAATTGCAAGCAAATGAATACGTTAAGCAATAAATGTTTTACATATGTCTATGGTGTTGCCTATTTAAGACATCACATTGTTACATGATATGCAAATTACACCTAATCCATTGAAGTTTTAAGCTTTAAGGCCCTAGTTGGCCTTGGGCAAAGACTTTAGCAGAGGCCTCCGTTTTGTGCCCAATTTTTCTAATATTAGAAAAATACATTAAAATGGTGAGGAAAAAAATAATTAATGGCATAACAGCTTACCAGTTCCTTATTTGCCCACCAGACAGCTTGCCAGTGCCATATTTGCCCCCAATGCCATCTTTGTCCCCAAACAGCTTGCCAGTGCCACCTTTGTCCCCAAACAGCTTAGTAGTGCCACAGTTGTCCTTAAACAGCTTGCCTGTGTGATATATGTACCCAAACAGCTTGCCAGCGCCATTTTTATCCTCGAACAGGTTGCCAGTGATATCTTTGCCCCTCAAACAGTTTGCCAGTGCCACCTTTATCCCCAACCTGTTTGCCAGTGCCACATTAGTCCCAGAACTGCTTGCCAATGTCAGCTTTGTTCCCAAACAGTTTTGTGTTCCCTAAACCCCCTCCAAACTGACTTTAATTAAGACCTGAGCGTGAGTAGGCAGCGCATGAAGTCTGTGCCAATTCAGTTGACTTCACCCATCATGCAGCACTTCCTTGCTTTTGGCTCCCATGCTGTGCATGGTGGGCAGGTAAGCTAGATGGTGGGCCACAGGTGGGTCCCCTGTACCTTTTGGGTCCTGGGCCAGTGCACACTTTTCCCACTGGTTAATGTGACCCATATTAATATATACATTTGCTTGCAATTCTAAAACAATCTCTACATCATATTCATTTTCTATGTTCACTGTAAAAACAATGTTTATGTCACACAGTCCCTTTAAGAAAGACACATTTTTTGTTACAGGATGCTCATATGTAGCACACTTTCTGCATGTTCTACTTATACTTAATAAATCTCACAAAATTTAATGGAAGAGTAGCGCCGACACTCGAACTTCCCACCTCCGCCCCTTGGAATCCTTGTTCGCCAGGGGGGAAAAGTTGGGAGGGATTGTATGGTTGGATACCAACTTTAATAGGAGTGACGGCTAGGGTGCTTTTAACTTAATTATTTATTTATTTTTACAAACATTGCAGAGAACTTGGTAGTGAAATCTGACAACTACTCGTTTGTTGTTACATGTTTCACTTCATTATGTATCCGTGGCTCATAAAGTAGGCTCCCATTGGTCACTGACCCGTATGAGTGTTTGATTGCAACAAATGCAAAAGAATTAGCATAACCATATAATAATTTCCCAGCCTCACCCAAATAACTTTCCCACAGTGCTCAAACCAAAGCATCAGGTTATAGTTATTCACAAAAGCTGAGTTGTATTCACTTAGAAATGATAGATCTATCACGATAGTTGTATTCCATCTTACCTGCTGGATGCACTGCCACGACTTCTGCACATCTAATTCTTCTCTAGATTCTACTTAATAAAGAGAGAACTGTAGGGAATTGAGACGGCAATTTTAAACTTAAGGCCAAAGTAGCTGAGTTGGAAAAATTATTGGATTCAGCTACATTTTTCCAACACGGCTTCATGGGCCTAAAGTTTTAAATTCCCACCTCAGGTCCCTCTTTATTGAGTGGACCCTGTAGTCTACACTATGCATTGATCATATGTGGCTCTCAGCTGTTGATTAACTATAACGCCCATAATGTTGAGGGGGCCACAATGGTACTTATAGATGCAATGTGCTAGCATGGCGCCATGGGAATTGTAATTTATTAGTGGATGACCATATGGTGCCCAGTCCTGTTTTGGACTATGTGCACATTTGATCTGGGCACTCCTCATCTTTTATTTCCTTTGTCTACATATGGCACATCCTCCACTTCAACTTATATGTTTTACAGGTTCATTTTACAGCACTGTAGAACACATTGACACACATTTTATAAATAGTAATAATTATAATAAGAGCAGTGGTTTAAAGGACGACTAAACTTTATTTCTCACCTGTGCTTCTAAAATACAAGCACAACTGAAGAGTTAGGTGTCTCTAGTATGAACTACATTTCCCATGATTCTGCAGTGGAAAAAGCCAAAATCGCACTTGCGCGCACAGTTCACCAGTCAGGTATCTTCTGAATTTCATTGCCAACACAACTGTCAGCAGTGCAGTTCAGATGTTACATTCATAGAGTCCCTAGCAGGGGATGGGGACTCTATGAATGAAATAAAGTAAAAAGTAAATAAAAAATAAAATAATAGGTCACTTAAATTAATTATTGACTCCGTGAAAACATTGACTCAAAATAAGTTTAGCTGTCCTTTCAGTAGGTCTCCTTTGCTAATCCCATCTAAAAACGCAGGTCTCTCTCTGCAATATGAGAGATAGACCCCACACACACTGCAGACCCTGATCAGACAAGTGGGGGGATCATCCACTGTGATTGGCTGTGACTGTCAGCCTCCAGACCTGCTGTGTCTCAGCTGTGTTTTTTTTTTTTTTAACCCTTTTTTAACTTCTTTCAAGGAAACAAGGGTTAAAAAAAAAAGTTTAATTGCCCTTTAAAAGGGGGTATGCTTTGTTTAAGCAAAAATAATCACAAAAGAGCAAATTGTTATTATAATCTTATAGCATGTTAGTGTTTCATTCTGCATTTATTATTGTCATGCACAACATCTTACGATTTAGCATTAAAGGGGCTCTGCCACCTAAACATTCTTCATAAACACATCTCCAGATCTATACAATGAGTTACCAGAATTACAAGCAAATGCATAAACTAACAGCACAAATTATTTTATCTATGTCTCCTGAGTACGACATCACCTTGTGGCTTGTAATGCAAATTAACTACTTTCAGTATGAAATGTGTGGTTTGCATATCAGGTAGTGTCTGCAGTACACAATACAGGCCCATTTAAAACATATTATGTATTTGCATGCAATTCTGATAACACATTGTATAGATTATTTTGATCATTTTATTCTCTACATCCACAATATAAGCATTGTTTAGTGACAGAGTCCATTTAAGCTTCTTCCGACATAGGGCCATATTTATTAAGGCAAAACAAGCACTATTTAAAAAAAGGTGCTACATTTGGAGCAAACTGCCATAATAATCCATTGGTATCCATGGTTACTACTACTATTTTAGCACTTTTTCCTCAAATAGCACCAGTTTTGTCTTGATAAATATGGCCTATTGTTTTAGCATCTTTTTATAGAAGTGACTTAATTGTATGACTGTGAAGATAATTTTGAGATATATGGGTGTATTTGATTAAGTTTCCAGGTACAGTAATATGTACCGTGTGAGTGAGTATTACAGCAAATTCCATGCATTTTTTGAACTGGGTTAAAAAAAAAGGAAAACTGTTTTTTTTTTTTGTTTAACCCTTTGCAGGTTTGATTGAGCTTTGCAAAGCCTTCACAAACAGATCAGGTATAGAAAACGTTACAAAAACGACAAAAGGCAATACAAAAAAATATCTGCAGTAAATAATGGTGCATTAATAATCAGATTTGGTAGATGGTAAGTTCACCCCCTCACTGTGTAACATCTGCAGGAAGCGAGTAGTTAATTTGGCATCCCATGCGGCCCCGTAACAGGTGGCATGTGGCTTTCACAGTACCAATCACATGTTCATTCGCCTCTTGAGGCTTCTTCTGATCTTAACTGTTCAGTATAGAGAACCATATTCCTTTTTTTTCCTCCCAGTATTATAAAGGCTGCTGATTATCATCCATGAAGCAAAATAAAATTGGAACTTATACTGTATGGACAGGGACAGACTGAGAATACAAACCGGCCATGGAAGCAATAGTATACCAGCTCCATAGATTGGCATCACAATAGCAGCTCGGCTGTATTGCACCATTTTTTTTATTGCTCAGAATAGGGAAAACTATACATTGTTAAAGCACATTTTATAGATACAAGACTTGTGAAAGGACATAAGGGTTATATGTAAAGAGCAAAATATTTCTTAAAAGTGGAACAATCAGCAGGAATCAGCCAGCCCAAGGGCAGATGGTCTTATAGGAAATTTCCCAGTATCTTGGTTGGGTTTTAGCTTCTTCAGAACCTAAGCAGCATTGTCTTATTCTCTAAGTCAGTATGATATTCTAGTTTTTCTCCCCTACCCATCTGCCATTTATGAGCTTCTGATGTATCCTTAAAGCCTTACTTTGATATCTCCATCAGAGAGATTCATGATTTTGCTGCCTTACTAATAGGAGAGGCAGTAACCCCAGTACAATGACATGTGAGATTGAACCCACTCCATTTAAAATGACTTTATTAGTTTGTGTATATCAGCAAACAATATTGCTCAGTCCTGTACTGTTTTCTGATCTGGTAATGCCAGTATTTTTGTCTGTTGTTACTTCTAAAGGCTACGACTTGTTAGATAAGAGCCCCTGATGGGCAGCATGTTGCAGTATAATGGTGGACAGTAATTTGACCTTATTACACACAGTTTAATTGTGTTCTATGGACATTCACAGACACTAGTGCCCTTATACAGATGCTTGTCTGTACATAGATGCCTTGGGTATACCTGGACCAAAACCTAAATGGACCTCACCATAGGACCAGTTTTGTACAAGTTCTCAGCAACTGGGATCCTGCAGATATGGGAAGAAAAAAAAGTATAGTCAAAAGATAAAGATGTGTCTGCAAAAGTACTGGGGAACAGACTATGAAGGGTGTTACATGTGTGTCTTTGAACTTGTGGAAGTGTTGCTATAGTCTGGTTCAAGGTCAGTCAGTAGGCTGCTAGGCTAGTTCTCTATGTCACCTCTGCCAGAGCCATTCCAAAGGAATTACATTAGTGAGGAAGGGAAGTTATACAAACTTTCACCCAAGTGGACCCATGCCTCGCAGAACAACAAACATGCTGCTTATGCCTTTAAGAAAAGTGCCATGCACCATTTTGCTAGTACCTTGGAACATGGCCTACTTTTAATTGTGAGCGTTACAAGATAGTGAGTGGGCGGAAAGTGGTATGTGACAAAGTGGGTGTGTGTTTTACACACCACAACCCATCCCGTCTTACATTCTTCTGCACATTCATGTTTTGCAGTCAAACATTTAAAATATCTCAGTATTGAAACTACAAGTATGTCCCTTGTTTCCTGCAAGTCCACAGCTTGAGAACATACATAAATACATTAGCCACTCAGTCCCAGAATGCTCTGCCACCATGTGCACCTTCTACACACGCATGCGGCCTCACAAAGGATTTGTGTGCATTCTGTTGACATGAGATCACAAAGGGCGCAGTTTTCAAACAAAGAATTTCTAGTTAAATAGGCCATACATAAAAGACATATGTCTATTGTTGCAGAGTGGGGCAGTTTCATTCATTCGGCGTGGTGCCTGTAGGGGAGAAACATTTCCAACAAAGACACTCTTGTGAGAACAAGTCTTGTAACGTGGGCATATGCAGGGTTATGACAAGAGGATTTATTGAGCATTATTGGAGATTTTTAGCCACAAACTGTGACAGACATGCACTGCCAGCCAACATATGATGGGAAAATTCACAGTTTGCAGGGTCATGCACACTGCTATCACTCTCAGCCAAGAAAAAAAAGAAAAATAGCACCAACCTAAAAAATAATCTTGTCAATGAATGTTGACTTTAAAATGCAAAAGAAATATGGCCTAATATGCAAATGAACTGGTTTTCAGTGGGAATGTGTAATTTGCATATTAGGCCACAGGTGAATACAAGGTATAGATCATTTTCGATCATTTTTGTTTTACATTCACAGTAAAAACAATATTTAGTTGATACAGTCCCTTTAAAGTTAGGGATGAACACAACAGTGTGATCCCTATGTATTGTGCTTCCCTATTATTTACAATCAAAATGTCATACGCGTGCATCAGTGGCATAGCTATGAGGGGGGCTACTGCGGCTGAAGCCCCGGATCTCTTCCTTCCATAGCCCCAGAATGAGACTCTGACCACGCCGCCTCGTGCGCGACACCGCCCCATTGCAATCAGTCCGCCCCCAGCATGCTGCAATCTGGATGCTGGACAGCACCAGACTCCGCCCCCTCATGCTCTGCTCGCCCCTCATGCGCAACTCCACCCCCCCAAGTTTTGAATGTGAGTCTGGCAGAGTGTAAGAGAGACAGTTATGAGTCTGCACGTGTATGTATGTGAGTGGCAGAGTTTTGAGTGTGTATGTATGTAAGGGGCAGAGGGTAAGTGGCAGAGTTATGAGTGTGTATGTATGTAAGGGGCAGAGTGTAAGTGGGTGTGAGTGGCAGAGTTATGAGTGTGCACATGTATATGTGTGAGTGGCTGGGTGTGAGTGTTTGGAAGAGAGTAAGTGATTGTGAGTGAGTGTAAGTGTGAGTGGCAGAGTTATAAGTGTGCAAGAGTATGTATGTGAGTGTCAGAGTGTAAGTAGGTGTGAGTGGAAGAGAGTAAGCATGAGTGGCAGAGTTATGTGTGTAAGAGGCAGGATGTAAGTGTGTGTGTGAGTGTTTGGAAGAGTGTAAGTGTGTATGAGTGAGTGTAAGTGTGAGTGGCAGAGTTATGAGTGTGTGCGTATCTGTGTGTGAGTGGCAGAATGTGTGAGAGTATAAGTGTGAGCAGCAGAGTTATGAGTGTGTGTGTGAGTGTAAGCATGAGCAGCAGAGTTATGAGTACTTACCTCCTTGCTGCTGCTCTGTCTCCCGGTGCTCTCATCTGCCCTTCTGTGGCTGTGAGGGAAGCATTGTGCGCTCCCCTCCAGCCAAGCGTCTTCAATAAAGTTTGTTTTCAACTGCTGCATGTGTACATGTGTGTATTTGTGGCTGTGTATTTATGTGTATAAGTGTAACTTCGAGTAATGTGAGTTTCTTGTGTGCTGTGAGTCTTATTGTGTATTGTGGTACAGTAATGTGCAGCATGAGTGTGTGATATACTCACACACTGCTCATTACTGTGAGTTTTATTGCTGTGGAGTCTTTGTTATACCTACACATTTGCACATTACTGTGAGTTTTATTGCTGTGGGGTCAGTCACAAACTGACAGGCACACATACACATACAGACACACGCATACAGTCGGTCACAGGCAGACATACAGTCAGTCACACACACAGTCAGTGACAGACACACACACACAGTCAGTAACAGACAGACAAACACATACAATCAGTCACAGACACATACAGTCGATCACAGGCAGACATACACACAGTCAGTCACATAAACACACAATCAGTCACACACACACATGCAGTCAATCCTACATACATATAGACACTGTCAGTCACATACACTTACACACAAGTCAGCAATTTTGTTGTTGTTAACGACAAAAAAAAGTGCATCTATCACTATGCCCCCCTCCTGGCTGCTATACCTCATTCTAGCCTGTTCTGTGCCCTGCTGTTGTTTCTAGCCCTGCTGAGCACACTCAGTGCTCGGACACTATAAGACTGTGCAGCCGGTGCACACACTGCTCCCTCCTGCTCCACTAGATAGATAAATAAATAAAATGATCCCAGCGGCGAAGGCACCATGCAGGGGCAACAATAACTGGATGCCAGGTATAATTTCCTGGTGCTCAGGATTTGTTGAGCCCTGATATATACCCATATATACCTACTGTTCATTGGCGTCAATTATATCAGTCTGTATGCTGCCTAACCATGTGATCTTATTTACTCCACTTCTATGAAATCTATCATGGGCTCCGGCGCCGAATCTTCTGGAGACCTAGCAACGCCCCTGGTGTGCATGCTAAACAGTGTAGAGCTGTACTCACGCAACTGCACAATTGGTAGAATGCAAAAAAAGATCTGGAATATTATTCGCAAGATTGTCTGTACTTTGCATTATAGGACATTTTAGATAAATGTGTCCCTTTAAAGTAGTCATAACCTGAGTGTGGATAGCGCAACCATGTTACCAGCAGCTGTCAAGAATTTGAATGAACGTCATTCAGTAGAATTTGTATGGCCTTTTAATTTACATTGCATTAGTTAAAACAAAGATTCACAGTTTCCAGTCTTAAAAGGAACCATGCCCTTAATTAGAGTTCCTTTAAATCTACATTGTAATGCCTAGGAGCTGTGTTTATGCATTCTATTGTGACTTCCAAGTGTCATGCGGCTGACGCAGAAAGGTTGTGCTAGGAGGGGTGAGCAAAACAAGCCATTATTATAAATTCCTGACTCTAAATCCACTTTGAGCTGGGAACGGCTCCCTAATTATATAATATGTAATTATGTTAAATTTATGGGAGCCTCATTAAAGTTTAAAAAGAAAATAAATCACAGCTTTTTAACCCTTACAGTAGTAGCAGAGGCGTAACTAGAAACTACCGGGCCCCAGTACAAAAATTGCCCTAGGGTCCCCCGACCGCACCATGCAACTCCACCCCAGAAATGCCACTTACATGCCTCCCAACTGTTCCGCTTTGTGCCTGGCCTTATCTTATATCGAGTATAGCCTTATGCTTATCCCATGCTTGCTTAAACTCATTTAGTCTATTAACCTCTACCACTTCTACTGGAAGACCATTCCATGCATCCACTACACTCTCAGTAAAGTAATACTTTCATTAGTCCCTGACCTTATCTTATATCTAGGATAGCTTTATGCCTATCCCATGCATGCTTAAACTCCTTCACTGTGTTTACCTCTACCACTTCTGCTGGAAGGTTATTCCATGCATCCACTACCCTCTCAGTAAAAAATTATTAAGTTTCTGACCTCCATTGTATAAACCTCTACCATTTCTGCTGGAAGGCTATTCCATGCATCCATTACCCTCTCAGAAAGTAATATTTTCATTAGTCCCTGGCCTTCTCTTATATCAAGGATAGCCTTATGCTTATCCTATGCATGCTTAAACGCCTTCATGTATTAACCTCTACTATTACTTCAGGAAGACTCATTCCATTCATCCACAACCCTGTCAGTAAAGTAATACTTTAATTAGTGCCTGGCCTTATCTTATATCAAGGATAGCCTTATGCTTTTCCCATGCATGCTTAAACTAACCTCTACCATTTCTTAAGGAAAACTATTCCATTCATCCACCACCCTCTCAGCAAAGTGATATTACTTTTCTGACCACAAAAAACATAAAAAAATGTACAGCCTTTTCAAAAGCTCTTGGACCCCAAATATACAGGGAGTGCAGAATTATTAGGCAAATGAGTATTTTGACCACATCATCCTCTTTATGCATGTTGTCTTACTCCAAGCTGTATAGGCTCCAAAGCCTACTACCAATTAAGCATATTAGGTGATGTGCATCTCTGTAATGAGAAGGGGTGTGGTCTAATGACATCAACACCCTATATCAGGTGTGCATAATTATTAGGCAACTTCCTTTCCTTTGGCAAAATGGGTCAAAAGAAGGACTTGACAGGCTCAGAAAAGTCAAAAATAGTGAGATATCTTGCAGAGGGATGCAGCACTCTTAAAATTGCAAAGCTTCTGAAGCGTGATCATCGAACAATCAAGCGTTTCATTCAAAATAGTCAACAGGGTCGCAAGAAGCGTGTGGAAAAACCAAGGCGCAAAATAACTGCCCATGAACTGAGAAAAGTCAAGCGTGCAGCTGCCACGATGCCACTTGCCACCAGTTTGGCCATATTTCAGAGCTGCAACATCACTGGAGTGCCCAAAAGCACAAGGTGTGCAATACTCAGAGACATGGCCAAGGTAAGAAAGGCTGAAAGACGACCACCACTGAACAAGACACACAAGCTGAAACGTCAAGACTGGGCCAAGAAATATCTCAAGACTGATTTATCTAAGGTTTTATGGACTGATGAAATGAGAGTGAGTCTTGATGGGCCAGATGGATGGGCCCGTGGCTGGATTGGTAAAGGGCAGAGAGCTCCAGTCCGACTCAAACGCCAGCAAGGTGGAGGTGGAGTACTGGTTTGGGCTGGTATCATCAAAGATGAGCTTGTGGGGCCTTTTCGGGTTGAGGATGGAGTCAAGCTCAACTCCCAGTCCTACTGCCAGTTCCTGGAAGACACCTTCTTCAAGCAGTGGTACAGGAAGAAGTCTGCATCCTTCAAGAAAAACATGATTTTCATGCAGGACAATGCTCCATCACACGCGTCCAAGTACTCCACAGCGTGGCTGGCAAGAAAGGGTATAAAAGAAGAAAATCTAATGACATGGCCTCCTTGTTCACCTGATCTGAACCCCATTGAGAACCTGTGGTCCATCATCAAATGTGAGATTTACAAGGAGGGAAAACAGTACACCTCTCTGAACAGTGTCTGGGAGGCTGTGGTTGCTGCTGCACGCAATGTTGATGGTGAACAGATCAAAACACTGACAGAATCCATGGATGGCAGGCTTTTGAGTGTCCTTGCAAAGAAAGGTGGCTATATTGGTCACTGATTTGTTTTTGTTTTGTTTTTGAATGTCAGAAATGTATATTTGTGAATGTTGAGATGTTATATTGGTTTCACTGGTAAAAATAAATAATTGAAATGGGTATATATTTGTTTTTTGTTAAGTTGCCTAATAATTATGCACAGTAATAGTCACCTGCACACACAGATATCCCCCTAAAATAGCTCAAACTAAAAACAAACTAAAAACGACTTCCAAAAATATTCAGCTTTGATATTAATGAGTTTTTTGGGTTCATTGAGAACATGGTTGTTGTTCAATAATAAAATTAATCCTCAAAAATACAACTTGCCTAATAATTCTGCACTCCCTGTATATATATATATATATATATATATATATATATATATATATATATATATATATATATATATATATATATATATATAACTAGCTGCATGTATACTTATATTAACTTTTTAATATTATATTCAACTATTTTCATATGCAATTAAAATGTTATTGAAGAATTGTTAATTTCTTATTTTTATTACATTCCTCTGCACCCACTTTGCACTTAAAGGTCTTAACACAGCACTATACAGTACCCACAGACTTGGCTTGTACTCATATTGAACCCATGCGATTTGGCATTCCACAGTGTAAATTTGCCCGCCAGAACATACCACAGTGTTATTTTGTCCCACTGAACTGCCCCTGCAGAACATGCCACGGTGTAATTTTGTCCCATAGTACATGCTATTTTACCCCACAGAACATGCCACAGTATCACTTTGGCCACAGCCAATTTGCCCATTATACCACGATTAGCCTGCCCATTAATATGCCATCGACAATTTCCCATTAATATGCCACTATTAACATGCCCATAAATATGCCACCGCCAATTTCCCATTAACATGCCACGATTAGCCTGCCATTTAATATGCCAAAGACAATTTGTCCATTAATACACCACCACCCTCCTTCCCCAGTACTCACCTGGCAGTCTCCTCCGTGTTTTATTTTGCCAGTATTATTTTACCATTCATTTGCTAGTATTATTTTGCCCATCATGTGCTGGTTATATTTTGCCCATCATTTGCCAGTGTTATTTTGCCCATTTGCCAGTCATATTTTGCCCATCAGTTGCCAGTGTTATTTTGCCCATTTGCCAGTCATATTTTGCCCATCATTTGCCAGATATATTTTGGCCATTTGCCAGTCATATTTTGCCCACCATTTGCCATTCATATTTTGCCCATCATTTGCTAGTCATATCTTGCCAATTTTCCAGTCATATTTTACCCATCATTTGCCAGTCATATTTTGCCCATCATTTGCCAGTCATATTTTGCCCATCATTTGCCAGTCATATTTTGCCATTCATTTGCTCGTTGATGTGCCCCTCTTCCCCCCTTCCCCAGTACTTACCTGGATGCTGCTCATCGGCCGTCTCCTCCAAAATGTTTCCTGTACCAATACAGTCACCGGATGTGACATCGTAATTTCCGGCGGCTGTGAGGAAAAGCTTGGTCCGCATCCGGTAGCCTATGATGCATGTATCAGAAAGCAATTCAAGTATTACTATATTATTCACAAGCCTGTATAACTGGCTGCCATCTTAGGTTCAAGTAAGTTGTCTTCAAGTTCATGACTAAGCCGGCAACATATTGGGGAAAATCTAAGCTGTTTTGTGGTTTGATCGTGGCTATGCAGCACTCAGCTTTTAGTGTTAGGGTTCAAAGAGGGTAGTATTAGTATTAGGGTTCGAGTTGTTAATGGTAGCGTTAGGGTTCTGGGTTAATGTTAATATTAGGGTTCGGGGGTAGTGTTAGTATATTAGTGTTTGGGTAAGGGGGGTTAGTATGGGTTTCGGGTTCACTTTTAGGGGGAGTTTGGTTTATTAGGGGGGAAGTATGTTTGTAAGCGCTGGCAGTACAGCGCTTACACTGCTGTGATGATCTTCACCGCTGGCAGATCACCGTTCAAACTGTAGCACTGAACTGTACTAGAGTAATGGCATTCATTTACTCATGGTGGAGCATTTGTACAGAGGAATGGCATTCATTTGCTCAAGTCGGAGTGCCTATACAGAGGAATGGCATTCATTTACTCATGGTGGAGTGCCTATACAGAGGAATGGCATTCATTTGCTCAAGTCGGAGTGCCTATACAGAGGAATGGCATTCATTTACTCAAATCGGAGTGCCTATACAGAGGAATGGCATTCATTTACTCAAATCGGAGTGCTTATACAGAGGAATGGCATTCATTTACTCAAATCGGAGTGCCTATACAGAGGAATGGCATTCATTTACTCAAATCGGAGTGCCTATACAGAGGAATGGCATTCATTTACTCAAATCGGAGTGCCTATACAGAGGAATGGCATTCATTTACTCAAGTCGGAGTGCCTATACAGAGGAATGGCATTCATTTACTCATGGTGGAGTGCCTATACAGAGGAATGGCATTCATTTACTCAAATCGGAGTGCCTATACAGAGGAATGGCATTCATTTACTCAAGTCGGAGTGCCTATACAGAGGAATGGCATTCATTTACTCATGGTGGAGTGCCTATACAGAGGAATGGCATTCATTTGCTCAAGTCGGAGTGCCTATACAGAGGAATGGCATTCATTTACTCAAATCGGAGTGCCTATACAGAGGAATGGCATTCATTTACTCAAGTCGGAGTGCCTATACAGAGGAATGGCATTCATTTACTCAAGTTGGATCGCTTATACAGAGGAATTGCATTCATTTACTCATGGTGGAGCACTTGTACAGAGGAATGGCATTCATTTACTCAAGCCGGGGTGCCTATACAGAGGAATGGCATTCATTTACTCAAGCCGGGGTGCCTATACAGAGGAATGGCATTCATTTACAAACTCTGGAACGGTTTTCCAGAGGAATGGCATTCATTTATTCATGTCGGAGTGCTTATACAGAGGAATGGCATCCATTTACTCAAGTTGGAGCGCTTATAAAGAGGAATGGAATCCACTTACTCAAGTCGAAGTGCCTATACAGAGGGAAAGCATTCATTTACTCATGTCAGAGCACCTATCCAGAGGAATGGCATTCATTTACTCATGCTAGAACTGCAAGCATATGAATAGTTTAATAGAAAAATGTGTTTTAAATGTGTTTTTAAATGATATGACAATTACACATTCTCTGATGTTCATTTACATACGCACCTCAATGTTATGTCATAAATTGAATAGAGCACAGACACATTTAAGTTTCCCATTTTTTATAATTTATACATTTGTTTGTAATTGTATTTTCCACATGAATAGTATGTTTTTAAATGCATATTATTATTTAGGTAACGGTTCCCTTATCACAGGAAGGCAGATATATATTGCCATGCATCCACCACCCTAAATGAACCCTGAACACATTTGGAAAACATAGAAACATAAGCATAAAATGTTCCGGCTGATAAGACCCAAGGAGTCTGCCCTATTTAAAGAAATATGATTACTTCAAATAAAAAGTAAAAAAATAGATGAACATTTACACAATTTGAAAGAGATTTTTGGCACTGTGGAAAACTGTTGCTTTAATATTACATTCTTATAATATACAGTAATGTAACAATATATTAACTGCAGATACCTGTTCTCTTATAACTCACATTCACGGAATGTAAAACAGGTTCTCTCAACTTCAGAATAATACCTGCTTTCAGTTATACACATGAATTAATGTACATAAAGCAATTTACCATCACCATGGCAACTTCAACAATTTGTATTTCACACCATTCACAAATATATTATATTACCATAAGGCTTAGAGTAATATGTTAAAACAGAATGTATAGTATACTAGGTGGCAATTGTCTCTACGGAGCACAAAATCTGTCTTTACACTCTTCTAGCTCTGTTTTCCCACTGTGGTCTATCACATGTTAATTCCATTAGTGTAGACACACATTCCAAATGTCCAGTGCAGGGTCGCAGTCTCACCCAGATTGCCAATAATCACTTCAATTAATAGCCAGACCAGCACATAAAGTGACAAAATGTTTATTTTCCTGCAGGCAACGTTTAAACTCCTAAGGTGGAGTTTTCTTCAAGCCTCCGAGGGCCAGCATTGTACTGGATCAGCATAAGGCAAAGTGAATAGAAGTTTGTCAGGAATTATTGACAAGTCCTTGAAGCAATGTTAAATACTGTCTGTCGGATTAAAATGCAGTCATTCAAAGTAAATTGTACAGTGTGCAGAATGAGCATTGTGTTTGTAATTCAGATTTGATTAAATTGAAGATCTGTACCATTGTCATTTTTGAACCATGTGTGTTGAAATTAATATCCGGTTACAGCGAAGGTGGACTGACAATTCATGGGGTGCCCCCTTGTGACCTCCCACATGCAAGCCACACCTACATGCAAGCCCCTTGCCCACCTTCCTGATAAATTATTCTCGTCCCCCCCCCCCCTTCCCTCCAAAAAACAAAAAACTGTGTAAAAGACTAGGGAATATTCAGTTATCTACACAAATTCCTGGCTTTATCCTAGGATAACTCCACCCCCTACTGTGCATTGGCATGAAGAGAAGGAACAATCACTAGCTTCCCCTGGTAATTGAGTTTAATTACAACACATTTTTTCTATTTAATTTCGACCAATGGCAATAGTTTACAAGATGACAGCATTTCTCCCCCCTGTTAAAAATTATGCCAGATGCAACTGAGTTAGTCCTTGCAACCATGATTTTATTCTTAGCTAGGAATCATGCACTATTGCAAGATACCTTCTCTTTAGACTAACTAAGTTACAGAATTAGTGACATTTGACATTCCAGGCAATGAGAGCATCACTGACTGAATACTAAGCATCAGAAAGGTAGGGCCTGCTACCTGGAAAAATTACCACACACCATGGAGAAGGCTGAGAAAGCAGCAGGCCTTCCTCTCTTATGCCTGCAGTGGTATTGCTTTTAAAAAGAGTAATCAAAAAGCAATATAGTATGTGGAAGAGGATAAAGGTCTAGCTGATTGCTTTAATGAATATTTTTGTTCAGTTTTTACAGATGAAAATGAAGGAAAGGGTCCTCAGTTAGAAAAAAAAGACTACAGGTTCTAAGCAATAGAGAGATAATTGAAGAATTTAGAACTTTAGGCCAATGTAGCTGAGCTGAAAGATTTCACCAATGCAGCTGGAATGGAGAATTTTTCAAACTCAGTTACTTTGGCCTTAAATTTGAATTGACTGTCTCAATTCCCTGCAATTTTCTCTTTATTGAGTAGACCCTTTATTGATTACTTTGATACATGTGAGGTTATAGAAGAAGATATTCTGCTTAAGCTGTCTAAGGTAAAGAAAAATAAGTCGATGGGGCCTGATGGGATTAGTAACATCCAAAGTTAGTAAAGGAGCTTAGTGGTGTACTAGAAAAACCGCTAACATTGATTTAACCAATCACTATTAATGGTAGCAGTCCCAGTGGATTTTAAATTAGCAAATGTTTTTCCATTCACAAGAAAGGTAGTAGGGAGGAGTTGGCCACCTATAGGCCAGTACGTTTTACATGAGTAGTGGGTTTACTTTAGGGAGATCAATGGAGAAAAATTGTCAAAACTGTGGATATTTACTTTTAATTTATGTGCAAAATAATGCAACTTAACCAAATCTGCCCAACGGCAGAATATAGGATAACTGATACAGTCCTAACCTGAACATCTGAGGAAAGGGATTTAGGGGAATCAACACAGTAAAAGAAGAAAAACTACCATAAAAAGAGGACATAGTCTTAACCCCTTTGTGGCGCATGATGCGTCCCAGAAGATGCAAGCACCAAAACGTCACTTTTTTGTCCCTGACCACTGATCACATAGCCAGGAACACAGTCTTAATACACCCTGTGGGTCCCTGCCAAAAACTAGCAAGACCTCCAGATGTCAGGTGCAACATCACAGAGGTGTGTGTGTGTCCCGGTGTGTGTGTCTGAGTGTGATGTGAGTTGTGTGAGAATGTGGTGGTTGAAAAAATGGAAAAGGTGATATGGGTCTTGGGCATCCTAATCACTTACACCACTGTGCTGGTGCAGTGCGGCTAGTGATAGTTTCTATGGTATTGTGTATATTGATCCTCAGGTCCTGGGTAATACGGTGTACAAATCTGGGTTATTTATTGGTAGGTTGGTTATATTTACCCATTTATATGGTTCTGTGTTAATAAAGTTATGTCTATTACCGGTATATTCAATTTATATTTTTATCCAAAAATGATGTTGTGTCATGTCTTTTTCAGGTAATATGAATAAAGTATAGAATGGTAATGGGTCATTTTGATTGGTAGGTAGTATAAACGGAGGGGCACTTTACTGTACACTAATCATCTGCACTATTACGGCATTAGTCTTCCACTTGCACCAAAGTGACTACACTGTCCCTTTAAAAAATGTGGAAAAGTGAGGTGCCCCACATTGATATTTGTCCAGTCCATCTCAAATTTGATTGTGTTTTAGCAGTGATTATACCGATCTTTATCTACCTACACATTATCGATTTTGCCCAGTAAACCCAGTCATCTTAATAACCGCACACTCTTTTCTGCCAAATAACAAACCTAACTATTCATTCCCTCCCACTGAATTTAATATAAATATAAAGGCTTGCTCTCTGGATACCTTCTTCTCATCCAAAAAGCTAAATCCAGATATGGGGTGAGGGGGAGAGAAGAGACACACTCTGGAATGTGTCACATTTGCTAAAAATCTGGTTCCATTTTCAGAAAGAGAACATGATGATGTATTACATAACTGGGCCGTGTCTCAGCATTCACCTGAGCTGATCAGAGACTTGGTAAAAGAGTCTCAACGCTGTTATTTTAATTCACATGGCTTGATTTCAGAAATATTTAGTAGCTCTAAAAATACAACAGTTTCTGCTTCCTTGTTAGTGGACGAGGGCCTAAAAGTTCAAACCCAGGAAGGAACAATACTCCCCCCTCCCTGCTGCTCTTAGGTTCTAATCACTTCAAAGCATGGTTACTGCTGTTTACAAGAAAAGAAAGGAAATTCTATTCCAGATCTTTTTTGCTAATAGACAGAGGAAGTACAATTCAACATATTGCTAATGCATCTACAAGTCCTCTATTAGACCACGGGGCCAGAAGAAACTGTCTGAATCCTTCAATAGACTGGCCCTATTTGCTTAAAGGGACACTTCCAACTAAAGTGTCCAAAACAATATTTTTAGATGTGTTGCATCATGTAAAGTGAGGGGGGGAAAAAACATCCGCCTCATCAATGTTTCCTCACACTTCCTCTCACAAAAAAATTGTTTATAATTGTTAGCCTTTTTCATGCTAAAGGCGCATTGCGCAATGCTCTGGTCTAGTAGCTGGCGGGTGTGAGCCTGATTGTGGGTAGGTGTTAAGAGTTGCTGCTGTTGCTATAGCAATAATCCTGCTTTTTTGTGTGTTACTTCACAGCAAAAAAAAAAAAAAAAGAAGCTGACTGAAATCATGCTGGCACGCATTCCTTGAAACTACTCAGTTCAACACAAAGAGATTCATCCCACTGTAAAAGCTAATGACAGCACTTTCTCAGAGGGGAGCATAAAAACTGTTGCACAGAAAAACAGTCTGTCATCTGTGTACTTCCTCTCAATGATGTCACTGAATTTTGGAGCCCTGCAAAGTAATTTTTGATATAAAACTACCAGGGAACTGTAATTTGTTTTAAAGTAAAGATAACTGCATTTCACACACCAAAAAATGATTACACATAAAATAAGCTTGGTGGAACTGTCCCTTTAAGTGATGTCTGCACATAAGTGATATACAGAATATTATCCCTGGATAATTATGGTATGCTCTGTCACTATACAGAGTGTTTTCAGTAAGGGACAAATGTTTAAATATATGCAAAATAATTCACTATTCAGACTTTATAGATAATTTTCATCTTTTTTTCTTCTCTGCATTCAGAGTAGAGAACAATGTTTAGTTGACCATTTAAGGCTATAATTCATTTCGGTTTTACTTTCTTTTCTATTTCCTTGTTTAAATTATTTATAAATACAAGTAACATTTTGTAACATTCAGTTGTGCTTTACATTTGCACTATTCATGCCGAAGAGATTGCAAAAGCCCTACTGTCATTACGCTTAATTAAAGGAATAATGCATATGTTTTGAGACACTTAACAGTCTACTCAATAAAGGAACTTTTGCATTCTTTTGGATCAAAAGAGGGAATGAGAGGGTTGAACTTGATGGACTGGTGTCTTTTTTTTTTTTTTAACTTAAATTACTGTGAGCAGGGAATTTCGAACTTTAGACCAATGTAGCCGAGTTGGAAAAATGCTCCAATGCAGTTAAATGGTAGAATTTTTCCAACTCAGCTACTTTGGTCTTAAATTTAAAAATTCCGGTCTTAATTCCCTAAAATGTTCTCCTCATTGAGTGGACTCTCTAGTTATTATATATATGTTTGCTTCATTCATATAAATATCATAATGACATGAAAGGCAGCTTAGTGTATGAATGGTTTTAGATTCTGGGGTTATCGCCCCTCCAAAGACAAAAGCTGCATTACATACCATTCAGAGATGGATGGAATGGTTGAGCAAGAGATATAGTCATGTGACAGAACATGCGCTCCACCATGGAGGTAGGATTGTCATGTTTTCTTTAACAAAATACCAGTTATGCTGTTGCCACCAAAAACAATTTTCTTCCCAGCATGCCAGTAAAGTATGAGCATGATTGTAAGTTGCTGCCTTCTGCTATTACTATTTATAAATAGACATTTTACATTAGCTTTAAAATATTGGAAGCGCCAAATGTAAGTTGTAAGATATAATATATCTAATATTTGAACCAGTACGTATTAAATTGTACATTTTTTAAAAGATAAATATACATAAAAAAAAAACTTTATATGTGAATACTTACCGGTTTCTATCAGTATTCTTCCACTCAGCTCTTCACCGTTTGAGCCACCAAAGACCACGCATATCCCACGGATATGTCTTACCCATTTTTAAGGAGGTGATCAATATCTGATTTTGTTATAGTGGGAGATTGGAACAGTTGTGTGGTGAAGCAATAGGGGGGGCTGGTCCATAAATTTGTTGAGGATTGAGTGGATCCTAGACCAAAAGAGGGGCGATGACAGGTCATTCCCACCAAATGTGGAGTGTGGTTCCTGTAGGAGTCCAGGTGGCTGGGAAGATATTGTGCAGTACAGCAGGCACTCAATACCATCCAGTAAGGAGTTTATAACACATCAACTGAATGTTATTGTTTATGGTGCACTAATGGGTTAAGGAGAAATATCATTTCCCAGTACTGTCTAGGCAGGTTCATTTGGAGGGCCTCCTCTCACTTACCCATGAAGGTGGGCAGCTCAGAATCTGATGGGCCAATAAGCATAGGGTAAGGTGCTGTGCGTGGGGGGAATGAATCATCATCAAAGAGTTCTTAAAATTGCGTCTGGAGAGGTTATTCTTTTGAGGAATAGAGGGTATGTAGTAATAGAGCGTATGTAGTAATAGAGGGTATGTAGTAATAGAGCGTATGTGGTAATAGAGCATATGTAGTAATAGAGGGTATGTAGTAATAGAGCGTATGTGGTAATAGAGCGTATGTGGTAATAGAGTGTATGTAGTAATAGAGCGTATGTAGTTGCCCAATGGAATAAAGTGAAATTTGTCTGTGGATGTCTTTCTGGTGAATATTCCATTAGGTTTTTTGGTCTATTTTCAGGCAACAGATGAGCCACAGTAGAAAGGAGTAGGAGGTCACCTGTGTTTAGCCCAGGTGGTAAATCAGGGTTGTGGCGTGAGCAGAGATGGGTATGTCGTTATTTAGTGCTGGTGGGTGGATTGTAGAACCACTAAGCTGGCTGATAACAGGGGTTAGTCTTTTGACATAGGATTAGCATGTTGTGGATGTAGCCAAGGTCAATCGGAGTGTTGAGTGATTTGGCTACATAGTTTGTGAGGGGGTTGGTGGGTCCACTACAGGAATCTAAGGAGGTGGCTTTCGTTATAGTATGCTCAAGGGCAAGGAAGGCCTAGGCTGCTCTAAGATTTTTTTCAAAACAAGAGGATGTACTTTAAGCTAGTGGGGCATTTTAAATTTTAGTTTTCAGTGTCCTTGGTTTAAGAACTGTGACACAAATTGGTGATTTTAGAATGTTCCTGGGGCAGATCGAGGGACAATCTCTTGTCTGCCACTTCTAACTGCACTTGCAGACACCTGAACTGTGCAGGTAGATCTCAATACTAAGGAGACATTAAAAAAAACCACACAGGGGCTGGGAACCCTAAAGAGCACACTATCTGTAGCAACCCTGCTAACCAACACTCAAAAATAAAGTCCAGCAGGAATCAAAGTAGGCACTGGAATATTGCAAGATTGCAGCCCTACAGGAAAAATGTTTTGAAGGTCGGGAAACCAGGTGTTGCTCAATGGTGCTTTAAACACTGGAGGTCATGCAAGACCCTTTCATACTAAATCATGTTTGTGTTGCTCCAGTTGGATGTCTGGCATAAATTAATAGGGAAGAAAATGGATCCAGTTTTATTTGTTTTATTAATAATTTGTAAGCTATTCACTTTGCTGAAATAATTTACGGATCTTTGCTGTAAAAAAAAAAAAAAAAAATAGACTTTTAATTAAGTGTCCTGTTTTGTATAGTAATTTCAAATTATTTTTTGACAATGTGTTAAAGCATAGGGTCTACTAAATAAAGAGGGACTTGCAGGGAGTTGAGACCGGAATTTCAAACTTAAGCTTAAAGTTTGAAATTCCCATCTCATTACCCTGCAATTCTATTGTTATTGAGTAAACCCTTGTATATCATAAGCACAAGAAAAAAACCAAAACCTTCCAACATTTAATTTATGTGCAACTGAATCCTTAAAGTAAAGTCTATGAAGACGAATATAGCACTATAGAACCTGCATGGGATAGAACTTTGACGATAATAGTAGGGGAGAGAACAGCCTGCATTTTAAACATCCGCCCCAATTCAGGCACGCTAACTGGATTAAGCCACCTGTCACCCATATGCCGTCTGAATGTCTCAACTTTCAGGAGCCAGTGGCTGAGAGGATAATCGGCCATATGTCTATTCCTCCATCCCTTCTTTACAGAAGGTTTTCAATGCAATGTTCCTCCTCCCTCTGCTCCCAAGAGACCCTCACAGAAAGAGATTATCCCCCCTCGTCCTTGCACAAACCCAGTGGTTTAGTTGTAACCCACTGGGTGCCAAACTGTTGCTTCTCCTACATATCAGTACGTTGGCATACGTGACGATGTTCAGCCTTTTTCTATTGCTGTTTAGCTGCGTGGCTTGGGGTGTACAGCTTTAGGCCTCAAATAAATGTCACAAAACAAATTCCATGTGTGTCAATATAAAAGATTGTGTCTAAGAGACTTCTACTCTTGAGTAGTTCCTACAGAGGAGGTTCTGTGACACTGCAGAAATCGCGTTGGCCAGGGGGAAATAGTTATTCCTCAGTTCTGTTGGTATACATGGGAAGCTTCAGTTACCCCTACCCTAATTATGGATCAATACTTGCAATTGGAAGCCTAACAAATCTTCTTTTTCTGGTGATCTACTATATTTCTTATTTATTTTGATTATTATATTTACCAGCTCTAAGGGATATGTCACTATTTATTAATGAATCTGTAATGAATAATGATAACATGGTTACTGTGTAGTACCCACAGTGCCAGATTCTCATTAGGCAGGCTAGGCATTCGCAAATGGGGCCTAGTGGTTGCCTGCCTGTTTTATTATTATTATTATGGAAAGGTGTACATGTACAGGTAATTCTAATGTGCTTAGATGTAGTGACTTCTACATTACTAAGCTCCTGTAGTGAGCTCATCTTTACAATACATGCATATTACCGAACCTGTATTAAGTATATATTTTCTATAAGAATTCCCATTTAAAAATAAGATAGAATTAGGAAGTGCCAGATCAAATGTCACAATACATACACATTAAAAGAGTTAGACACCAAACACATACCTTTGGGCGCATAAAAAAATAAATGGCAATGAACCTATAAGCAAAATGGTATATTTATGTTTGTATGGGCATAGAGTGGCACATTAATGGGCATACTGGTTGTGGTATATTAATGGGCAAATGGCTGTGGAATATCAATAGACATACTGGCTGTGGCATATCAATGGGCAAACCAGTTGTGGCATATTAATGGGATTACTGACTGTAGCATATTAATGGGCATAGTGTGACATATTAATGGACCTAATGTCTATGGAATATAAATGGGCAAAGAGTGTCATATTAATGGGCATACTGGCTGTGGAAAATTAATAGGCATACTGGTCATGGCCTATTAATGGGAAAACTGGCTGTAGCATATTAATGGGAAAACAGTGGCAAAATAATGGGCAAACTGGCTGTGACATTCATGGACAAACTGGCTGTGGCATATTAATCTTGGATGTGCAATGCAGGTAATGGGGCATGTCCTGGGGCAGTGGGTATATATGTACTGTAAGTCTGTGTGTATGTATGGATGTAAGTCTGACTGTATGGATGTAATTCTGACTATGTAAGTGTAAATCTGACTGTGTGTATATGTAAGTGTAAGTCTGTGTGTATATATGTAAGTGTTAAGTTTGACTGTATATATGTAAGTGTAAGTCTGACTGTGTGTGTATGTAAGTGTTAAGTCTGACTATATGTAAGTGTAAATCTGACTGTGTGTATATGTAAGTCTGACATTATGTGTATGTAAGTGTAAGTCTGACTGTGTGTATGAATGTAATTAAGTCTGACTGTGTGTATGAATGTATGTATGTAACCATAATATTATAACAAATATGATATAAAACCAGCCATTTATGTTATACACATATTAAATAAACCTGAGCCATATGTTTTATATATATATGTGTATATATAAACATATGGGTCATTTATATGGATCAGGTTCATGTAATATTTATATAATATATATGGCTTGTTTTATAATATTTATATATCAAATATATATATATATATATATATATATTGTTCGGGGCCCCAGGGCAATTTTTGCACCAGGGCCCGGTGGTTTCTAGTTACGCCTCTGATAGTCTCTATGTGATCCGGTAGATGTTATATGTGCGTCCAACAAAAAACTGTCAACATTAGTACATGTTCATGTGCAATATATTTATACACACACTGCAACCAGATTTATCATTTGGGAGCTCTTTGAAATATTGATTTTTTTCCCCCTCCCGTGCACCAGTCAGATGCAGGAGAGCTGAATAGGCAGATCAGTAGACGCTGCAAACCTGATCTAGTGAGTAAATTAAACAGAATATAGATATTGACGTTTTTAAAGAGTACATATCATACTTTTATAATTATTTAACTTCAGTATACATGATAAAATGTAGGTCATTTTAAAGTCAGAGAGAGGTTTTTAAATGCAAAAGGGGACATTTGTACCTGGCTAAAATGCTGGGTTTTTAATTTTTTGGAAAAACAGAACAAAAAGGATATACATGGTAGAATGGATATTAATATTTAGCGCTTGTTGGTCCAACAAGAAATGGGATTGGCATTTGGAGTCAATACGTTTTTGCCCCTTTGCAAAATTCTAAATCATTGGTGATTTTGTGTCTTCTTTCGGATCAACGGCAGGAGCAAATATAGGCAAAGGATTGAACTTGATGGATTTAAATCTTTTTTAAACAAAATTACCCTGTTATTAATGTTCATTACAGATTCCAATTATACAGTTTTTTCCACCATAACATTGCTTGCAGTTCATATGACCACCAGTAGGGGGCCTCAGATTCTTAGAAACATCCTAGAAATGTGGAAAACCTACCCACATGATATATTAAGGATTTATATACTCAGACATCCATAGGTGGCAATACTGCATTAATGACCACTCACTTATTCCACTAATGACAATAAAAATAATAATGATAAAGCGCTTTATGTCCACCGCATTTGTGGAAAAGTAAGGCCTATTCAGAAAGAAGTCAAATGTCGGTAAAAATTGTCAGAACTGTCATAAACTACCTAACTGCAAGGGAGAAGGGCATTTGTGCTCCAACCTAGTTTTTGCCTCTCACACAGGCACAGACCATCTCCACTTGTAGTTCTGCTGAGCTTCAGGATGTCAGATGACACCCGGTGTTCTGACAAAAAGTCCAGACACTCAGTACTTACCAGTGAGTAAAGCGCGCATGACGTGATCATTCACATCACAGATTTGACAGCTGGGAGGAAATGCCATCTGAGATGCTTACAACTACACTTCCCATGATGCTTCCTGCCTACAACAGTATGAAATAGGACCGATTAGACTGGCGGTGCTACGGTTACAGTGAGGGTAAGGATTAGGGTAAACCCTAGGGGGTTAGCGGAAGACTAAGTGTTAGAGGTAACAGCTAACCCATACCCCCTGGAGTATGTACCTGGGGGGAAAAAAAACAATAGGCGTTATCCATAATCCTTCCCCTCACTAACCCCCTGATGTAAACCCTTATATTTTTTTACTGCTGGTGGCGGGAGGGATCATGGGACGTGTAGCTGTCAGCATCTCAGATGGCATTTCTGTGCTTGACTTGCTGGTAAGAACCGAGTTCCCGGACTTTTTGTCAGAACACTGGCACAGAGACAGACACTAAAGTGTGGCGTGCGAGGCGGCGGAGTAGGAAGTCAATGCAGCACACACACTGCTCCCTCGCTCTGCGCTCAAAAAATAAAAAAACAGACAAACACTCATTGCAGCAGTGAGAAGCACTATGTGGGGCTAACAATACCCAGGCCAATTATCTGGTCGCCATTGGCAAGCTGGTGCCCAAGTTTTTTCAAGCCCTGACGTATATAGTGGCAGCAATTTATGCAGCAATTTCCAATTACATTTTTTTAATTTTTTTTGCTTCATGAATTTTTCCAAAACATAAACCACACTTTCCGGTGATGAAGAACGTTATATATCCTGAAATAAAGAATATGTCATGACTTTAAACCCAGCATGAAATTCCACACAGTAAAACAAAATGTCATTTATTTATCACAAGCATTTTTAATATACACACGGATAGTGAACATTCTACAGCATATATAAAAAGTTAAAACAGAATTGGCTCAATTAGTCCTAAAAACAATTTTACACAAACTGCACAGTTCTAAGAAAATTAGACCATATACGTTCGTTGGCATACATTACTTTAAAAAATACAAAAAACCTTTGTCTGTCATGAAGACTGTTTTATTAGTGTGTATTTAGAATAATAAAAAATATTTAATGGGAATCGCACTAACAAAGGCTACTGGTTATTTAGCTGAGGTAGTTACCAATGTCTCATTAGAATGTCACTTTTTTTGCTGCGGATTCATCCATGGTTTAATAGGATACATTGGGGACAATAAAGCTACCTCATCTGCTTTTGGAAATTGACAAAGTAGAAACTATTTTCCAGAAAATCTGATTTTTTTAAATTTGTTTTATCTAAGAGCTAAATTTGTGTTTGTTCAATTTACAATTCTATTTCACCTGCCTGTTGTATTTACAGCAGGCACAAATTTTGGGCATCCCTCATTCAACATTATGGGAGCCCTCTTAATGGCAACCAAAAAGCAAAGGGATACCCATTTTCAAAGCGGAGACAGTCGAGAAGGACTGATCTTGGGCAAAAAGTTTGCACAATAAGGTAAGTATTGGCTTAACTAAAATATAAAATGAATAATGAATATTTTTATTTTAAGTCTTCGTTTTAATATGCATTCATTATTTTATTTTTGAACTTGGAGTGGTCCATCAATGCCCCGTATTCACAGTTAATGCTTTATTTGTCATTTTATACTTGTTATGTTTCATTTGTAACCTAAAAAAATTCACTTTAGTAGAACCATGGTCTCACTTTGCATAAAGGCCCAGCTTCTGTCAGTCCACCCTGGTTATCAGTTGGATTGCCTCAGCTATCATTTAAGCCTGTTATGTACAGGTCAATGTTGCTACTTTACTTTTCGGTACTATTGGTACACAGTAATGGATATATTGTGTGCAAAGCTAAAATAATGAAACATTCTGCTTCCGAGCAGAGATTTCCCCCCCTTTTAAGCAAAATTGGAAACAAAGCTTCAATGTAGATTGATTTTTACTTACTTTTGGTAAACAGCAACAACAGAGACATCTTAATGGTTGAACTTGAGAGACTGGATTATTAAATCACTGGTATCACAGTAGTTTCTATCTCTATGCAATCATCCTCAACATGTAAACAATGTATCTAGTTACATTTTGATCCATACAATTGCTATTATGCTGGCCTCTTGTGTTCCTTTAACCAGTGCACTTTAATGCATACTAGGCAATTGCAGCTCAAAATCTCAAAAGTAAATATTCCTATAAGAGAACACACATTTTTATAAAGGCCCAACGTTAATGGATTAACTCTGTATCCAGTATCTAGTCATGGATGGTTGAGAGATAATCAGTTATTTAGTGAAGTCCAATTTATGTCACTGGACATTCTGTTTAAACTCGATTTATGTTCTTCATCAATTACAGTATAATTAATGTTCATTTCTCTGTGGTTTCATTTATGACATTGGTCATGTGTAGTGTTGAGCGAACCCGAACCGCACTGTTCGGACCGAACTTTACAGTTTTTGGACCCCGGACCCGAACACTGACATTTCACTGTATGTTCGTGTTGGAGTTCGGCGATTACATTGCATGTAATGCTGTTGGCTTTCTATAAGAAATTCTTATGAATGGGGACTCTATTTCAGTTTATAGAAAGCCAATAGTATTACATGTATTCCATAAGCCGAAAGTCTATAAACCGAACGACATTCGGTTTATAGAATACATGTAATGCTATTGCTATTCTATAAACCGAAAGTCTATAAACCGAATGTCGTTCGGTTTATAGACTTTCGGCTTATGGAATACACGTAATACTATTGGCTTTCAATATATCGAAATAGAGTCCCCATTCATACGAATAGGTCAGTTGACCTATTCGTATGAATGGGGACACTCACCCACATTTTACTTCATTTTGCAGCCCTCTAGCCCTTTCCAGGACTTTTTTAGAGGCATTTTAGTGGTCAAAAGTTCGGGTCCCCATTGAAGTTCGGCCGAACCCGAACATCTAGGTGTCCGCTCAACTCTAGTCATGTGCAGTTCATAAAGCTCTGTTCCAATTGTTATAATAGATACCGTATTTGCTCGATTATAAGACGACCCTGATTATAAGACGACCCCCCAAACTTTGGATATTCCTTAAGGAAAAAAACTAAAAGCCTGAATATAAGACTACCCTATAGGAAAAAAGTTAAACTTGTATATATTCACATGTAAATTGCTTTTTTAATAAAAATTATGATATCAAAAAATGTATTTCTAGTTTTTATTTCTTTTTATGTGCCAATGCTGCCTTTCTCTTTCCCTTGCCCCCATTTTTCTCCTCTCCCCCCTCCCCTTGCCTGTCTCTTAACCCCCTCACTCCCCTTGTCTCTGTCTATTAACCCATTCCCTCCCCTTGTCTCTGTCTCTTAACCCCTTCCCTCCCCTTGTCTCTGTCTCTTAACCCCTTCCCTCCCCTTGTCTCTGTCTCTTAACCCCTTCCCTCCCCTTGTCTCTGTCTCTTAACCCCTTCCCTCCCCTTGTCTCTGTCTCTTAACCCCTTCCCTCCCCTTGTCTGTCTCTTAACCCCTTCCCTCCCCTTGTCTCTGTCTCTTAACCCCCTCCCTCCCCTTGACTCTGTCTCTGCCCCCCTCCCTCCCCCCTGTCTCTCTGTCCCCCTCCCTCCCCCTGTCTCTCTGCCCCCCTCCCTCTGTCTCTCTGCCCCCCCTCCCTCCCTCCCCCCCCTGTCTCTCTGCCCCCCCTCCCTCCCTTCCCCTTACCTTGATCCCTGGTGGCTAGTGGGGGCAGCCGGGGGATGTCTGCACGATACTTGCAGACATCCTCCATGCTGCCCGACACGGCAGTCTATTATGACGGACAGCTGTCCGTCATAATAGTCTGCCGTGTCGGGCAGCATGGAGGATATCTGCACGTATCGTGCAGACATCCCCCAGCTGCCCGATTGTCCCTGGTGCCTAGTGGGGCAGCAGAGGAAGTCTGCGCGATGAGCGCAGACCTCCCCTGCTGCCGCCCGGCACGCTCGCCGGGACTTCTGTGACGAAAGCGGAAGTATCCGGCTTCTTCACAGAAGCCCCGGCGGTCGTGCCGGGCGGAAGCAGGGGAGCCTGCGCTCGTTGCGCAGACTTCCCCTGCTGCTAGAGAGGGGGATCCAGGTCCCCTGCAGCTCTGCTGGGGACCTGGATCCATGTCTTATAATCTGACCTCAATTTGAGGTCAGATTATAAGAGACCTCGATTATAAGACCTCGTCTTATAATCGAGCAAATACGGTATATGGTCTGGAACAGCACTCACTTCATATACACTATTTCTTTGGCAGTAGGTGGAGTTTTGCACTCTGCTGTGCATTAGTATTTTGAATAGGGCTGGTTTGTGCCCCTGCAGAGATGATGTGTAAATGTTACCCAGCTTTTGTTAGGGCACATGTACTTCCATTCAAGAGTGTGGGGGTCACTTAGACAGTTACATGTTATTGTAAGAAAAGCAAATTTTGTTCACTAAAATAACATGAAATGGATCAGAAATACAGTGTAGACCTTGTTAATCTTCTAAATGACTTTGTAGCTGGACATGGCTGATTTTAATGGAATATCTTTACTGACATACAGAGGTCCATTATCAGCAACCATCACTGCTGTGGTCCAATGGCACGTGGTGTTAGCTAATTTAAGTTTATAATTTTGACTTTATTTCCTATTCCTTATGCAACTCATCTGATTTCTTAGCGACTGCAAGCTTTTAAATGGTAGTGCGTGCATGTATTAATATATGTGTTAGCAGCATTAATAATTGAATAGGAAGTGCTAGCCCTCAAGACATTGTAACCTCTTATGTTTCTAGGGAAAGTAATGGTCCAGGGAATTATCCAGATTTCTCCTATGAGAAATTCTTTGGCTGGTTGTATAACAGTAACACGTTGTTACCCTGACTCTCCAGAAGGGACTTAGCATTACACTGGGATCTTGGGCCACTGAGAAGATACACTTGGCTTATTTTCTGCTAAACATCACTATACCAATTGGCACATCGCTGCAGTGCCAGCTCCCAGGTCTCCATGGATGTCCTGTAATCTTTCCACTTAGTCTGTGGTTCAAATAGGACCTCAGTTGTCCTGAGCTTCTTCAGTTCCTCTTTGTTTTTCCAGACACCTTAAAATGACAAAAAAATCAGTTGCAAAATGCCTGAGCAAAAGAAAAGAAACTAAACTTGCATAGTACTGTGTGGAGCAGAATTTAATATGGTAGGGTAGTTTCGGTGCGTGCTACTCTGAACAACATTGTCCGTATACCATGTATACAGCTCAGCTTCATCGACCACGTCTTCATACTCAGGGCTTTTAAAATCGAAAAAAGGCCATATTGTCTATGTTGTTATCAGTGCTGTATTTACCGCGAGGCATCCTAGGCGGATGCCTAGGGCGGCAAATTTTGGGGGGCGGTAGCGCCCCCCAGCACTGAAAAAAAAAAAAATTAAAAAAAAAAAAAAATCCGGCCCTTTAAAAAAAAAAAAAAAAAAAAAAAAAAAGACCACGCTTGCAGGCAGAGACGGAGGTGACAGGGGATCAGAAGATCCCTTCTCACCATCGCTCTGCCTGCCAGGCTGCACGGGGAGCCGAACAGGCAGCACAGAGAAACCTCCGTGCTGCCTGTTCGGCTCCCCGTGCAGTGTGCCGACAGTCACGTGACGGGCGCGCTGACGTCATACGCGCGCCCGGTCACGTGACCTGTCGGCACAATCGCCGGGAAGCCGAACAGGCAGCATGGAGGGACCATGCTGCCTGCCTGCCAGGGAAAGGTAAGTGCAGATGGGAGACTGTGTGTGTGTGTGACTGAGTGTGATGGGAGTCAGAGTGTGTGATGGGAGACAGTGTGTGTGACTGAGTGTGATGGGAGTCAGAGTGTGTGTGATGGGAGACAGTGTGTGTGGCTGAGTGTGATGGGAGTCAGAGTGTGTGTGATGGGAGACAGTGTGTGTGGCTGAGTGTGATGGGAGTCAGAGTGTGTGTGATGGGAGTCAGAGTGTGTGTGATGGGAGACAGTGTGTGTGGCTGAGTGTGATGGGAGTCAGAGTGTGTGTGATGGGAGACAGTGTGTGTGGCTGAGTGTGATGGGAGTCAGAGTGTGTGACTGAGTGTGATGGGAGTAGGAGTGTGTGACTGAGTGTGATGGGAGTAGGAGTGTGTGACTGAGTGTGATGGGAGTATGAGCTTGATGTGAGTCTGAATGGAGGAACTATGTTACATACCCACAGCTAGCCCAGCGAGGAACGCTGCCCCCAGTGAGGACATATCCGTGTGTTCAGGTTTATCGATGGTTTGACCAAATAAATCCGCTGTCATCTGCATCACGAAGCTGTTGTTACTGACGCCTCCATCTGCCCTGCAAGGAGAGAGAATCCAGCTCAAGCACAGGATGTCTCTGAAATACTCATCGGATGAACGATAAATAAACACACAAAACCCACACTTGCCTGATCTGTGAAATGGGAATAGAGGTTTCTCTCAAAACTGTATTATACAACTGCTTGTTTCTGCAAAAGTAAAAGAAATCACATGTTTACTATGATTACTAAGCATTTAAAGGGACACTAAACATTGTTTTTCACGTGAGCCTCTAATTTAGGAGTGAGGATAAACTGACGTGTACTTTTGCCAGGCAGCTGCAATTGCAGAGAGAGAGTCTAGTTTTTGCATGGGATCAGCAAAGGGGACACTTCAACTGCTAAACTGGAAATGCAGCATGCCTAGTTATAGAGGCAATTACATATCTCCATTGGCACAGGTGGTTGGAGGTCAGTTTGATGATACAGACATAACTTGATGGCTGCCCAGTATATCATCCTCCTCCTCAGCCAATGATGGTGAGTAAATTATACTGTAGTATAATGGTAGTAGTCAGTTGTACTCATCTGCTGACAAACTCTGCACTCCTATCTCATTACCCTCTCCCTGCCCTGGGCTTGTAATTATGAAAAGAAACATAACATATTTTTATAATGAAACAAATAAATTAAAAAAAATAAAGGAATTATGAGTTAAACTTCCACGATGGGTTTTTTGACACAGATATAGTTCCATATTTGTCCAAATATCATATTTTGAGCAAATATTGCAATGATGGGTATTTGTATCAGAAATTCTAGGGTATATACGTAGGATATGTAAATGTCAAAAAAGCAGTTTACAATCATTTTCAGTGCACTATATGGGGCTTTAAAGTTCAAAGCTAAAATCTGGAGAATTGAAATAGAGGAAGTGTGCTTATGTTATCTGAATTCGGAGTGTGTTTGGGGGTGATCAGCACATATTAGTAGCCGATAATCTATGGTTTTCATACGGAATTCAGTGATCTGTGAAATTCAGCTAAAGCTGCATATTGGTCTATACTGACACCCTCATATATTGTAACTTATGTCATTTTTCTTAAGCATTGTTTAATATGTTTTGTTTATTCAAATAAACTAGCACCATGTTGGAAAAACCTCAACTGAAGTTACAATATGTCTAGTATATCAGGTGAACCAGTGTTTGTGGCCAATTTCCTCCTACCTAAATGCCACAGACTCCAGGATGGCTCGGACCAGGTGGCTCTTGGTGGTAGAAGGCTTTAGTCCCATGAATGAGGCACATGCATAGGGATCATTCACTGGAGCCTGGAACACATACAGATAGGTGAGAAGTGGAAGAAACTCACAAGTGCAGGTTCAAAATCTGAGTAAAAGAGAAACACTTACACCAATGGCCCGGCAGCGGGAGGGGAAAAAACAGACGCGTTACAAGCAGGGAGTGTATACACAAACTGGCCGTTCATATAGCGCACGCATATAAACCATGTCCAAGAACATATGCGTTTCTATATGTAGAACACACATGTACTAAACAAGATGAATACAGGACACACAAAAAGCAGTACCACATTAAGCTGATCTCATTTTTATGTAGTGAGATGCTACTTAGCATTCCCTGTATCCACCGAATCTAAACAGAGTGTTGGTGAGAATATTGGGGTTCATGTATAAAAAGGGAGCACATAATGATAGCGCCTAATAATGGTGGTCGGTGCGCAAAACATAACACGCTGAACGCTAGTGCAACCCGGGTATAAGAATTCAGGCACTTTTCACCCCTGAAAAGTCTTGGATAGCCTCCGTTAGACACAGTCTGTGCAATATCCTGCACATAAAAAGGTTTTGGGATGTAAAAAAAAGAAAAGAAGGGGCAATTGCCATTTTACACAGGAATGCTAATCATTATAACAGAGTAAGCTGTTGGTGCACACGTTATATATATGTGTACACCCATTTTTTTTTTACACATGCAAAACCAATTAGTGGATACCAAACAAAAACTATAAATGCATGCTTATATATACATATATCTTATATATTCATTCGTTACCTGAAGGCCTGTAAAAGATGGTACAAAGTAGATCCCGCCACAGTCAGAAACACTTTTAGCCATGGCTTCGGTATCTGCAATATCTGTGAAAAGGCCTTTAAGAAAGGGAAGAAAAAAAAAAAATCACCTTATTTGCAGGCCCAGACAACCATATTCAGATATGTTCTCAAAAGAGTCAAAATACACCAAGTCTTATGTGGACAGGTTAAAATGATCCAGTTATGCAGATTTAATTTTACCTTGTGCAAATCTATTTTCCAGTAAATGTATGGACTAAAAGATATACTTATCTAAATCTTCCTTCCGTCTGGATACCAAGATGGTTTCTGCAATGCAAAGATGTGCATTCACCCCAAGTGATGATGTCAGCGTCCCAGAATGCCAAGTCTACAGCGCGCTAAGCATTATGGAACCCCAACATCCAGTAGTATGCCCATCCCTCACAGCCACTATATTTTTATTTTTGAATGCTTCTAATGTCTCAAAAGGTCACTCTTATTATACCGCAGTACAATAAAAATAATAATTTTAACCCTGCTTGTTTTCTGTACATTCTGTAGGTAAAGCAGTAAATATAAAAATGACATTTTCTGCATTTATGTCTTATACATTTGCTAGAATTTTGATTAGCGTGACATAAGGATCCACTGAATAAAGTGAAAGTAGCTGAGTTGGAAACAGTCTCCCATTCGGCTATATTGGCCTTAAATTGAAAAAATTCCAGTCTCAATTGCCTCTTTATTGCGTAGACTCTATTGAATTGTTTTTTATTACCTAGACCAGGGGTGCCCAACATGCAGCCTGCATGCGATTGGTAGCGGTATCCGCACCTCGAACTGAAGTTCTGACCAACGCTGCCTAAATTGCGCAAACGCGGTATTGAGGAGCTCTGCCACCTCGTGTTTAGAGAGTGAGTGCCAAATGTGTCATGTGACATTGCATCACTCTGAATCACACAGCTGGGACTGCAGCATGGAAAGGCTCTCACACAGCTGCTCCATGCCCTTGAAAGAACAGGGAGGCGGATGCATGGTAAAATATCTGTTTTTTTTTTCTTTCTTGAAATGAAAATCTGTCATTGTAAGTGTGATTAAGTGTGACTCTGATAGTGTGTATGTGACAGAGTGGGTAACACTTTGTGTGTGTATGTACGTGACAATGTGTGTATGTGGCTGTGTGCGTGACATACTTATTTTGTATGTGACACAGATATTGTGATTGCATCTGTGACACTGCGATTGTGTGTGTGACAAGGACACTGATTGCGTGAAATATTGATTGTGCGTCTGTGTGACACAGACACTGATTGTGTAATCCTGCATCTGTGTGACACTGTGTTATTTGTGCGTGTAACACTGATACATTGTGACGGTGTGTAACACTGTGTATGGATGCCTAATCTACTGATCTGAAAGAGGTAAATCCAGCCCATTACTATTTTGTGATACACACATACACTGCACAATGCTGTGAGCTATATTGCTGTGAAGCAGCACATTACTGTGAATTTATATATATATATATATATATATATATATATATACATACATACATACATATACACACACACACACATATACATACATATACACACATATACATACATATACACACATATACATACACACACATATATATACATACACACACACACACACACACACACACACACACACACACACACACACTCACTAAAAATCATCAATTAAAACATATTAAAAAAAGAATTTCTAGAGCTTGAAAAACAAGCACATTTTATGTGCACATAATTATTTTTTTTTTTTTACAAATAAGTGGTTATTGATTTAGTTAGCAGGTGGAGAGTAATACCAGATCTAAACAAAAGCAAATGAAAACAAAGAAGCTAGTCACTAAAACTGAACTGTAAGAGAACTGCAAATATCAGGCATTAAAGTGAATCTTGCATTTCAATATTATTTATACTGCAAAGGTAGAGAATATAAAATTATCAAAAATGATATAGCATCATGTACTCAGAATTACAAGCAAATACAGAAATTTGGATAAAAAGTGTTTTCAATGTGTCTGTGGTGTTTCTTGTTTATGAAATCACTACAGGGATTGTCCCAGTGAAAAGCAATTCATTTGCACATCATGCCACATGTGATGTCATAAACAGGACACCTCAGACACATGCTTACAATTTCTGCAAACACAGTGTATAGATCAGTTTTGAATATTGTTTTTTATTTTCTATAATTTTCACATTATACACAATGATTAGGTGGTAGTGTCCCTCTGAAGGGACTCTGTCAACCTAAACATAGTTATATCATGAATGTAGAATATAGAAAAATGTCAAAAATTATCTACACATTGTGTTTGGAGACTTGCAAGCAAATGTTTAACCCCTTCATGACAATGGACGTGTCAGGCATGTCCTGCGGTGAAACGAGCGGTTATCGCCATCAACGATAGCGAAAACTGCACTGACGGTGCTGGTCTATTGGCTCGATGTCGAGGCAATAGCCAGCACCAATTTTTTTTGTAGTAAATTATAAAAGATATGATGAACATAATGGTATCTAATGAAAGCCCTTCTTATGACGATAAAAACCACATATAATGTGTGTGGGTACAGTATGGGAGACAAAAGAAAATGACAGCTAAACACAAACACCCCAGAAATGTAAAAACAGACATTGTCCCCAAGGGAAAGTCAAGGTCAAAATTTCTTGTCACTAAGGGGTTAAAGTAAGAGCAAGGTGTGTTTTGAATGTGTCTGGGTGTCTCCTGTTGATGAGCATCACCTGTCCCATTTTCGATTGAAAGATAGTTGATTTGCATATCAAGTCACAGGTGATGTACTAAACATTCTGCAGTGCGTGAGTTGGCATGATTATTAATATATAGGCTGCGCCAGGCTGTGCTGTAATGCTAACCTTGCACACATTTGGCTTTAGAGCGTTGCATGGCTTTTTAAGAAGGAGTACTTACTCAGCTCTTGGGCCCATTTAATGGCAGTGCCAGTGTCTGAGGCATTTCCCTCTGCCAGACACACCAATTCGTTACCAATCTTCCAGCCAATCAATGGATATAAACCTGGAAGAGAATAGCTCTGTTAAACGGATTCCACTTATACCAATCAGTGTCATATTTTTGTTAAATGTGACCATGCTGTCTAGATTTAAAAGTTGGGTTAGAAACTTGTACAAATAGTACTCAGATTACTAAATGGTTTGGAAGCATGTTACCTTCTATAGAGGTGTGCAGGGTATTCCCTGTGTTAATAGCCATAAATGTTCCAGTTCCCATTGTTAATTTCACATCCCCAACATCAAAACAACACTGTCCAAACATCGCTGCTTGCTGGTCAGCAACCTGTGTGGGAAAAGAGAAGGTCAGGAAATACGTAGGAGAAGTAGAGTGTAACATTGGTAGCTGCAAGTCATACTGGAAGAGATAGTGGAATGTCTTACTATCTGGTAGGGATTACAGTACACTGATTGAATTTTATTCACATTAGCAATGTCATAGAAAACAAAACAGATCACTGTCCCCACTCACCAATGCACGAATAGGTATGGGAGCTCCAAATATACTGCTATCCGTTACGCCAAAGTCGTAGCTGAAGAAAGAAAAATATTAGAATAATGCAGTGATCAAAATAATTGAATGTTCAATAAAATGAATCCTTTTTTTCTGGTAATGGGGAATTTCTGATCAATACCTTGTATCTTCCACTCGTGGCAATATGGACAGCGGGATGGACAGCAAGGAACAGAGGAAGGAACTCCATTCCATCTAGAACAATAGGGGGTGTTTACATCACATGAATAGGCTGTAGTATTTAAATATAAAGTCATTACATATTTTAAGATTGTCCTTTACTCTGCTAATTAGGGTGCTCTGGTGTGACAAGATATTTAAAATTGGTAACTGTCATTTTTCAGTACAAAAACAAGAAGAAAAAAAACTTATGAAAACAAAAATCAGCAAAATTCTTGGAATTTAATGAGATTAAACAGTGGAGGGGGCAGTATGAGTGGAAAACTGCCTAACGGTTTTCAGATGCAATTTAGTCTTACTCATAACAGGCTTGGAGTAACCGGAACTGCACAAAATGGAGAAGGAAAAAACTTTATGTACAGTGAATTGTGTTTTGAATTATTTTCAAATGTTCCTTCATTCCACAGAATGGCTAGTGGATACAGTTTTCACTCCAGTCAATACAATAAACCATTCACATATTTTCAAACCTACAGTGTTAGTTTATCAGGCAAATTGGCTGTTCAGTAGAATAAAATGACAGGAAGTCTACTTATTCGTTGAAGTCTAGCACATGGGACGATCAGCCAAGAGCAGGGTACCATACCATAAGGCAAACTATTACGCTAAGTATGTATATTTTTTTTATTATGTACAAAGTAATACCATGCCTTTTTCCATCACAAAAATCTTTTTTTTTAAAGTAAAACAGGCATTTGGGAGAAGCTGAAGAAAGTGGATGAAAAAGGCTTTCAAAACTAAAACCTGTCTTATAAAGATTATATTATTAGAGCACGATTTCTCATTTGCACATTGGGCTAGCACTTAATACAAAATACATTGTGTGTTAATTATTTTGTGGTTTACCTTTTCCCTACTGCTATCTAAACAGAGGTAATATACACAAACTAGCAAACCAGTAATCACACTATTGTGGTCTTTCTGTTGACTTACCAGATAAGGGTCAAAAATTGCTGTCCCGCTAGCATTGGAATAGTCTGTTGCATGAACAGTGCCTTTATCAGAAAATAAAAAACACATAAGGGTCTGCTCCATAAAGAGAGGATTGGAGGGAATAGAGACAGAGAGTTGGAAAAAGACTCCCATTCAGCTGAAATTCCCATCTCAATTCCCTGCAAGTCTCTCTTCTTTGACTAAACCCTATAAAACACGTGATTAATATGTATATATTTTTGATGAGATATTTCACATTTACAAACTAATTACAAAACATTGTGACATCCTCATTAAAGACACACAATTTTTTAATCAAGCTGTTCAATTCTACCATAGTAATTAATCATTTGGGTTTATTCAAAGTCGTTATATATACATACTTCTAGAACAGTGTTTTTTTTTTTTTAAATCATCCTACTTAGAATGAAAATGTATTTATTTAGAAACATAGAATGTGTCGGCAGATAAGAACCATTCGGTCCATCTAGTCTGCCCAATTTTTTTTGAGTACTTTTATTAGTCCCCCGTTCCCGGTCTTATAGCTAGGATAGCCTTGTGTCTATCCCACGCATGCTTAAAATCCTTGACTGTGTTTACCTCTACCACTTCTGCTGGAAGGCTATTCTATACATCCACTACCCTCTCAGTAAAGTAATACTTCCTGATATTACTTTTAAATCGTTGCCCCTCTAATTTAAGACTATGTCCTCTAGTTGTGGTAGTTTTTCTTCTTTTAAATATACTCTCTTCCTTTACTGAGTTGATTCCCTTTATGTATTTAAATGTTTCTATCATATAAGCCCGTTACGTCTTTCCTCCAAGCTATACATGTTAGATCATGTTCAGATGTTATTTGATCCTCAGATAACACTGTGCTCTACTACCTCTTATCTACACTTGGCCAGGTCTTAGTATGCACTATGTGCAATATGGCTTATACTTACAATTCGTGAGTTTGTACAATAGCCATGTATCAATGGTTCCGAAGCAACAGTTTCCATCCTCTGCTGCTTGCCGGACCTGCAAATTATAGGAATAATGTTACATGAGGTATGAAAACCCATTCTCTGCACAGTCAGAACATCATCGCTGGAGTATCTGTAGTACAACAACAAGAAGACTATTACCATCATTTTGGAGTGGAGAATAAACAAACAGGGAGAAGATGAGATAGATGGATGGGACTCAGGCCCGGACTGGCCATCGGGCTCACCGGGCAAATGCCCAGTGGGCCGCGGTGGCCATGGGCCGCGGCCGGCAGGGGAGGTCCTAGCAGTGGCCTCTGAGTCCCAGGATCTCCCCTGCCGGTCTATGCAGGGCCGGCACTATCCGAGCGCCGGCCCCGCTGTTTTCCATGAAGGGCCGGTGAGGACATCAAAGATCTCCCTCACCGGCCCACATGCTGTCGGCGGGGAGAGAGGGAGGGAGACAGCCTAGAGAGAGGACCCGGCGGAGCTCTAACTTGCAGCTCCACCGGGTTCCTCTCGCGAGATCCGGAGCATTGCCATGGCAATGACCGGATCTCGCGAGAGTGAACTCTAGCCCGCAGGCTACAGTTCACTCACCACGAGGACCACCAGGGAACACCGCCAGTACCAGGGACCAGCGTGCCGGTCTCCCCCTCCCAGGCTAAAGGTAAGAAGGGAGTGCTGTGTGTGATGGGTGTGAGAGTGCTGTATAAATGTTAGAATGGATTGTGTGTGTGTGTAGGGGGGGGAGGGGGGGGGGGTAAATAAACAAATAAAATAACAGGCATTATGTCCCCCCCGGACATAATGCCTGTTATTTTATTTGTTTATTTACCCCCCCTACACACACACACACACACTCCATTCTAACATATATACAGCACTCTCGCACACAGCACTCTCACACCCATCACTACCCAGCACTCTCACACCCATATCACACACAGCACTCTCACACACACAGCACTCTCACACCCATCACACGCAGCACTCTCACACCCATCACACACACAGCACTCTCACACCCATCACACACACAGCACTCTCACACCCATCACACACACAGCACTCTCACACCCATCACACACACAGCACTCTCACACCCATCACACACACAGCACTCTCACACACATCATACACAGCACTCACACACATCACACACACATCATACACAGCACTCACACACATCACTCTCACACACATCATACACAGCACTCACACACACATCATACACAGCACTCACACACATCACTCTCACACACATCATACACAGCACTCACACACACATCATACACAGCACTCACGCACTCACACACGCCCCTCTCACACACACAGAACCCCCCAACACACTGCACAACAGACATACACAATACTTCCATATACTTTATATATATATATATATATATATATATATACACACACACACACACACACACACATATATACATATACACACACACACACAGCACCCCTCACACACATACTGCACCCTAAACACATTACATTCCAGACACACACTAGATCCCTTACCCAACTCTGGATCATCTACACACATACACACACTAGATCCCTATATACACTCTGAAACCATTATAAACACACACTCACTAGATCTCCTATACACATTCTGGGTCCTTCAAACACACACTAGACATATATATATGTATATATACACACACTAGATTCCTTGTAAGCAAACACATACTACACCCCTAAACACACACTACATCTATATATATACATATACACACACACACACACACACACACACACACACACACACACTCACTATAGCCTGTATGCACACACTTGCTATATCCCCTATACACACATTATCTACAGCCCCTAGCCACATATGCATCACATTACACCACAAACACAACACAACTAAAACCGACCTTATTACACAATACCACACCACAATCAGCTTACTCTACACACACGCAATCCCACAAGCAGGCTCCAAACACATGCTCAATACTCTTCCCTGGCATTTTTGTCTCCTGGTATCCATTTATAGAGACACCAGAGACAAGTTGCAAGGAAACACAGTGCAAGCATGTTATTAAATTTGCTTGCACTGTGCAGAACAAATACAGGGCTTTTTTCTCATGCTAGAGCTCTTCAGCAGAGCTCTGCGCATGGTCTGCCCTGGAAGAGCATTGAACTAACATGCTCACTTTGAGAGGGAGCGTGTTTGTCATTGGTGATGACAAAACACACCTCCTCTGCCCCGCCCCCTTCTTAGTGGGCCGCTGTGATAAAAAAATGCCCGGGCCGAATTTTTCTCCCAGTCCGGCCCTGATGGGACTACATGGGTACATACTGCATGGATAGAAATAATTTAATAATTTGACAGAAGGAAATATAAAAGGTATAAATTTTGCGGTAGAATGGATGGCGATACAGAAGGGGGTGGGAGATAAAATGGTCGGAAAATATATGACAGGAGGAGCAGACGTAGGACAAGATATTCACTGGAGGGAAAGGTTTTAGGCAGAAATTGGGCTGAATGGTTCTTATCTGCTGGCACTATGTTTTTATGTTTCAATGGAACATTTAAGATGAAATGTATGTTATGGATATCCATACAATTAGACAATACAAACAAGTGGCCAACTCTTATTTTTGCAGTCTTTTTAATTTGAAATGACTTTTACGCAAGTGTGAAAAAAAAGCAAGAAAGCTTTCAAAATTAGACATGCTATTATTTTTTTAATTAATTGTACCTAGAAGAACTGAAGCTGTTTTGAAGGCAGAGGGTAGTCACACACCGAATATTGATTTGATTTAAATTTTAATGCTGTTCACTCACTTTGCATTTTGTTAATTAATAAAAATAAAATATATTTCAAAAGCATTCTCACTTTACAGCATTTTTGACACCTGCCTTAAACATTTTCAAAGTACTGTATATGTTTTGAAAATCAGTGTACACCAGTAGTAATCAGCATTAACCGGCATGCACCCCACTCTACGTAGTCTCAACACAAATAAAAGCAAAGTGAAGTAATAAGTAAGTAAAAGTGTCCTTATTGTTTTTAGAGTTTAATCAGGTGTCTGCACTGTTCACAGAAGTACATATTAAAGGGGCAGTTCTACCTGAAATAAATATTTATTAGTAAATTAAATTGGTCTATTGTATCAGCTTTTTCCTCAACTCTTCCTAGGTCCTAAAAACCTTTACTGCTGTTGTCATAGTAACAGTCATGCCTATCTCTCCAAGCCCTCCTTATTGGATGACACTGAATTGTGAAGCCCCGTTGAAATGATTCAATGTAAAAGTACAGGAGAACTCTAAATTGTTTTAAAAGTAAAAGAAAGTGCATTTCCAATACAACATCATGTACAACATATTTAAAATACGCTAGATGGAACTACCTTTTTAAACAAAAAGAATAACAGGACAGACAAGCTCTTGTGGTGACATATTGTATATGTATTTTGCATTGATGTTATAAGTTTCTGGGAGTTCAATCTCGCCATACTTAATCACTTGTGGAATCTGCAGCTCCAAGCCTCCCAGCCACAACACAAGTAACAAGTAATATGAAGTAGCAGGTCTAGGTAGGTGAAAAACGACTGCTTTTATTTTTATTGACACATATGGACCAATTTGCCAATAAACAATTTGCAAATTAACCCCCTTATTTGCCAATAAACATTAAAAGCAGTACTTTTTCTACTTGCTACTGCGTATTACTTTGCAGCTGGCTATTTTTCATATTATGCTGTCTCTAGGGTTGCCTCCTTTTCTTCAAAAAAATACCGGCCTTGCTGGTGCCTCCATAGACTTAACATTGGGGTCAAGGCACATTTTTACCAGCCTGCCGGTAAAATACTGGTCAGGTGGCAACCCTAGCTGTCTCTAGGTAACATGTAGTATGGCCTCACCTGTTTGTTTTCTTAGTACGTGTGATAACATTCTTACCTCTGGCATGTTCTGGAAGACCCAGGCCAACCGGAGAGACACGTGTTGGGTAGTGAAGTTTATAAGACTTGCTGCTAAGAATCGCTTTCTGCGTGTGAAGAAATACAGACATCGGCAGGATCCATGGACAGCCTAACAGCCAAATAAAGGAATATGCAAGTTTTATTTTTACAAATGGAAATGACTGAGCTTTGGGGAAAGTGAAAATAGAATATTTATTCTGTGAAGCTTCCCGCGGATACTTGCAGCTTGTAAGGTACAGTCATTCATTGGCGTCTTTATTTGTTTGTGTTGAGTTGCAAAATATATATTATCGCAAAAGGCTTTTCTAACGAAAATAAACGTTACCCCGCCCATCCAGTGAATAAAATACAGCTTTGGGGATTTTGCAAACTATGCTCTTAATAACCACATGCTTTGTCTAAAAGAAGAAATATGGCTTTATTTAATTCACCTTTCAACATGGGAAAAATAAGAAAAATATTTTGTGCATAAACTAAATGATGAATAGAAAGAGCAAATAAGGTGAGGAGAGGGGGAAACCGCTTGGTCTAATACCCTTGTCTTGGAAGCATATTGACATCAGACAAGACATCCAAATAATTTGACAATAGTTCTTCAGTCAATGCCATGGAAAATACCGGGTAAAGGGGAGAACAGACTGAGAAGGGTATAGCTGTCTAAAATTGTCAAATACCACAGAAGGAAGAAGAATGAGATAGTGCCTTTGATTTATCATCATATAATTACTCTATCAGACTGTTTTTCACCTCTGCCTGTTTTTTTTTTTTAATTATACATGTGAATATTTATTGAACATTTTCGTTTTGTACTTTCATAATAAACAATAAAAAAATAAAAAGAAAAGTATCAATGCAGATATAGCATTACTATATACTGTATACAAGGTAGATAAGTTTTATAAATTAGAGGTTAGGAATTTTACACTGTTGATTTTTTTTCTGCTTTAACAGATTTGGGGAACAGTATAAAATATCTAGAGATAAGACTAAAAATCTTTGCAGTGTGATAAGCAAGTCAGATCATGGACAGTTCCTCAGCAATTCAGAAGAATGGGGGAGGTAAGAGCTGTGTAACTGGAGAAGGACAGACATGGCCATTAAGCACAGTCCTGCACATATTTAAGGCATGGCAACCCATAGCCAACATGTGAAACAGTGGCTTGCAGCAATCGCCCACTGCACTTTCTTTTTTTACCTACTTTACTGCTGTCCATGCACTTACACAGACTGAGCAATAAGTGACTAGGAAGCAGGCACAGTGTCTCCGTGAGGCCGAATCCCTGCAGTCATCACAGAGAGTTCTTCGTGCACTGTGATAGAGTGGAGGCTGAAGCACAGCCAATGTCTAAAAGCTGCTGCTCTACACAAGATATATACATTACAGTTGTGCGTGTCTGTATAAAAATGTATGTACATGTCGAGTATCCCTTATCCGTAGATCCATTATGCGAAATTACCCAAAATCCAATTTTTTTTTTTTATTTGGCAGGGGGGGTAAGGGTCAGTTCAGATAAGGGATACTCAACTTTTTGGAGCCCTGTTGGGAAGCTTCTTTGTTCTCCACCCCCCCACAGGCGATGTGCTTTGGAAGCAAGCCCTCATTGGAAATATAGTTTCCCGCAGCCGTGCTAGTGGAGTAGATCATTTCGGTAGCTTTAGTCCTATAGAAATTTCCATTAACTAAATCCAATGTGAGCAAGTTATCAGTTTGAGAAAGTATCTGTTAGCTGAAATGCTTCTGGTCCCAAGCATTTTGATTAAGGGGTACTCAACCTGTATATACTTGTGTGTGTATATATACAAATATTTATAGACCAATTCAGGAACCAGCAAATTTCTATTTAGATGCCAAGTTATGCTTCTTCCATAGAGTTCTATGTAAAACAATAAAAAAAAAAAAAAATAGGAGCCACCAGTTTGGATTTTAGTAGCCAAGGGGGGATTTATGACAGGGTATGGGAGGAGTCAAAGCAGGGATTGGATGGGGGACAACATGCTCTGCAAAGGGACTGGAGTAGAGGATACCGTATTTGTTCGACCTCAAATTGAGGTCAGATTATAAGACATGGATCCAGGTCCCCAGCAGAGCTGCAGGAGACCTGGATCCCCCTCTCTAGCAGCAGGGGATGTCTGCGCAACGAGCGCAGACTCCCCTGCTTCCGCCCGGCACGACCGCCGGGGCTTCTGTGAAGAAGCCGGGTACTTCCGCTTTCGTCACAGAAGTCCCGGCGAGCCTGCCGGGCGGCAGCAGGGGAGGTCTGCGCTCATCGCGCAGACTTCCTCTGCTGCCCCACTAGCCACCAGGGTAAATCGGGCAGCTGGGGGTTGTCTGCACGATACGTGCAGACATCCTCCATGCTGCCCTACACGGCAGACTATTATGACGGACAGCTGTCCGTCATAATAGACTGCCGTGTCGGGCAGCATGGAGGATGTCTGCAAGTATCGTGCAGACATCCCCCGGCTGCCCCCACTAGCCACCAGGGATTGAGGTACAGGTAAGGGGGGGACAGAGAGACAGGGGGTGGGAGGGGGGCAGAGAGACAGAGCAGGAAGGGGGGGGAGAGACAGAGGAAGGGGGGAGTGAGACAAAGCTGGGGGCAAGGGAAAGAGAGAGGCAGCATTGGCACATAAAAAGAAATAAACACAAGAAATGCATTTTTTTAAAATAATATTTTATTAAAAAATATATTTACATGTGAATATATACAAGTTTAACTTTTTTCCTATAGGGTAGTCTTATATTCAGGCTTTTAGTTTTTTTCCTAAAGGAATATCCAAAGTTTGGGGGGTCGTCTTATAATCAGGGTCGTCTTATAATCGAGCAAATACGGTATTTTTCATTTTTAGCACATATCTATCCACAAAATAGGAGAATTCTCTCCAGGAAAGTCAATGGTGGCTAAAAGACAAACTTTATTCAACATCAGCCAAACGAAAGCCAGCAACCATTGTGAGAGTGGAGAGTAAGGAAGACCAACTAAGACTGTATACAATCTAATTATTCTGGTATTGATACAGAGATTAATATGTAAAAAAAAAGTCAATTAACACAGCAGATGAAAAAAAAAATAACACAGACCTTAAGCAGCATGGAGCCATTCCAGGAACTAACCAGCTCTGCTGCTCGAAGATCCTGCCAGCTGATAAAGTTATGGAAAGGTTCTCCACTTTTCCTAGAAACAAACAAAAAAAAAAATAGAGACACTGAGGATTCCATTATATTATCACCAGTGATGGAGCTAAAACGTATGTTCAGAACAATTGATCAACCTGCTGCAAAACATCCCACATGGGGCTCTTGGGATACAGCTATGTGGTATGTTAGATCACCAGGGTCCAGGAAGAATTTTTTTACAGGTTTATTTTGCATAAAATATTAGTAGTAGAGATACTCAGTTGGAAGAAAACATTATAAGATATACATAATGTCAAGGAACACATACTAATGCATATTCTTTTAAGTGAAATAATTTGTAACAGTTACTAATAGGTACATAGAATATCCCATACGTTGTGTGAGATAAACTGCAGTGGATGAGGGGAGATATGTATGGCCTGCTTTGGTAAATAGCATTTTGGTTTACTGAATATAGTTATGTCCCAGAGGAAGATTCTGGCTGTGGAAGCATATTTGTGGAAACTTGAAAACTATGGCCAGGATCCCTGGTGCACAGTATCTGGAAAGCAGGACAGGCCAATGCAAAAATGGCATTAATACCGGTTTCTTCTTTAACACTTAATGGTGCTTTTGACCTTTAAGGACAAAATCCCCCAAAATGGCAATTTTGTGTTCGTGGATCTGATCACAGAGTTTTCAGGAGCTAGGGACCATGTAGCAGAGGGTCAGGGTCTTTACAGATTCAGTGGGTCTCTGCAAAAACATAGCAATACCTCACAACACTGCTTGTGATCTCACAGGTATGACTGAACATGAAACATTTGGTGACAACATGATTTAGGTACATGTAACTGGTGGTCAGTTGGAAAGCTGGTTGCACTTAGTCTATCAGCTGACAAACAGGAGGATTCCAGCAGTGCCGTGCAGCGGGATATGGAGCATAACGCACTGTGCGGAGCAGTGATGCACTGTTGTACTCCATCCTCATGGTCGTTTGGGCCATTAATTGTAGGACAGATAAAATGTATATATGTGCAAAAGGGTTAAAAGTCGAGGGCGGAGTTTGTATTGTGGTATATGAGCTGAATATGTGTGGACTGACTGAAGCGCACCTGAGACTGATTAATTAGCAGGTAGGGCCTAAAAAGCCAAAGAAACAGAATCCATTTAGGGAAACCACCAGGCTCTACCTTGCTGGTAAAATAAAGTCCTTTGTCAGGCAGCTCACGTCTAGGAACCAAGGTGCTCTGAAAAAATGTTGACAAAACAGGATGCAAACATATTAACAAAAGCATCAGCACTCCAGGATTAACAGGAAAAGCGAACACTTAATGCGCTTTGCGTCCTGCGACGCTTAAATATAAGCCTTACAATATTACGTGAACATTATATTAATGTTGGTCTGTGGTTTGCCGCGTTCCTCGTGCAGACGAGTCTAGCCATGCATTTCGGGACTGCCCTTATGGGTGGGATGAGTCTGATATGCAAATAGAGTGGTATCCTCTGTAGTAGTAGTGTAAGCAAGCAAAGAATGGAGATGCCCTCCCATTGTAGTGCTGTCCGTTCTCGGTGAGTTTGTGCTTCCACCCCCCTTTTCTGAACATTATGTTAACACGTTTTTCACTGGATCCTGGAGTGCTGATGCTTTTCCAACCTGGTCTTATTTGTTCTCTACATTTTCAAACTAGCAGAGCCACTAAAAGGGAAGTTCCACGGAGAGTGACTTTGTCGTATGTCATTACCTGAGCTTTGTTTGTTGGGGGAACCACCCTACCGCAGTCATTGATTACTTTGTTTAGTAAGGGCTCAGAGAGAGCTAGGGTTTTGTTTACATTCTTTTGTACTTTTGCAGTGGATACCTAATAAATACTGGAATCTGAGCTGGACTTAAGGACTGGAATAAGCACTGAAGCAGAGACAAAAGGGATTTTAAGCAAGGAACTGCAGAATGGGAAAAGGGTTTGAACTGCAGTATAAACAAAGTGCTTTAGCAATGACTGTAGAAAAAGCAGAGGTAGGGGTAGAGAGAGTTAAACAATGGGTGAGGGCCTTCGGTAAGGGTGAGGCCTGAGAGGTGTGACTGAAGCAGGAACACCCCAGAGTGCATGACTGAAGCAGGAACACCCCAGAGAGGGTGACTGAAGCAGAGTGGGCCCTTTAAGGGAGCAACTTAGCTGAAGCAATACTGCTGTAGCCAAAGGGTCTCAGGAGATGCTGAAAAACATCCCCTGGCTGGCTGAGCCTTCTAGGTACAATCTCCCAGTTCCTGGACAGAGTAAATGCATGAGTCAGGAGGTCAGGGTAGAACCCTGACAAAGTAACATTAAACATACAAAAAAAAGGCATTTCAAATGCCAATATAAAGTTCTAGAAAGATTTAAATCTACTTACTTGTTCCAATTGATAAAAGTTGCTCTTTGTGTTGAAATGCCAAGACTGGCCACTTGGGTGATCTGGATCTCGGCATCTGTAAACAATAATGGAATATGGTGAAGTCAGACAGTGTGACTGGAGTAATCAGCCATGAATGTTTACTGTCTGGAATTACCTTTCACTGCCCCCTTCACCACGTTAACAAACTGCTTCCATAATCCTTCAGGATCAATCTCTACACATCCATGACGCGGGTACAAAACCTCTATCTGCCAGAAGTGAAAAGCATATGATAAATAAACCAGAAACACATGAGAACCATTCGGTCCATCTAGTCTGCCCAGTTTTCTAAATACTTTTATTAGTCCCCAGTTCCCCATCTTATATCTAGGATAGCCTTGTGCCTATTCCACGCATGCTTAAACTCCTTCACTGTGCTGACATCTATCACTCATGCTGGAAGGCTATTCCATACATCTACTACCCTCTCACAATACCCACTTTCAAATGGAATTGGAATTTTCCCCGAACATGATTTTTCCCATCAAATTAAAACATGAAGCCTGTGAGTGCCAGGGAGGCAGAATATAACAGGGTTTATTCATTGAATCTCAAGTTTTTCCCCCATGTCACTCACAAGCCTACAATACTATACAAACAAGGAGCTCTATGAAACAGAAATCTATTTCATACAGATCATCTCTGTGCTCCAACCATGTAAAAGAACAGCCTAATGTGAAAAAACAAACAACACACAATGACACAAGTCACAATATTCTGCCCTTCCGATGCTGGCGGAGAATTAGGACTGAGGGGTAAAGTCCAGTGTGCTTCATGCTATCTGTAATGTTTATCATATTAATCTATACACTAGAAGTTCTCACACAACTGTTTGCTTTCTTATTGCTTCCCAAGCTATGAGGTGATGTGAGGGGAAGAAAGGGGGTGGAGGTATGTACCATTTACCATCAGTCAATATAGGTGAGTAGATTTAAAACAGCATTATCTCTTTGTACAAATATGGCTGGTGACAAATCAATAAAGTTCAATCATTGTGTATGGTGGACTCTGTCTACAGTCACGTATTGCTCTGTTGTAGATAATAAAAAGGTGAAAGGCTCCCATTTATCACAACTCAACCTGCTGGTGAGAACCTTACATTCTGTCGGCAGTCTTACATCCCTGTCACAAACGGTTACACTTTGGGTTTTAGGACAATACTTGCCAACTTATCCATCATATTAGCACAGAAGGAAACGTCTGTTTCATTAAAAGGACTTCTGAACACCGCTTCTAAAGACTGGTGCGCTAGACCCATCACAGAGAACAACGCCTCTCTCTGCAGCCACAGAACTATGCTCCATGGCATGGAAGCCCACCAGCCATTGCTTTTTGCAAAGACTGGGGTAGAATATATTTTAAATGGTGCACAATTAGTGTACCATGCAAATTAAACTCCTCCTTAAAATATTTTTGGGAAGTTTCCTCACTCTTTAAATGAGTACAACAAGGGATAAGTTCCTGACAGAGCTGAAACAAAAGAATAAGTGAAGTTCCTACATATAAAAATGTGCTGTATTTTATTCTAATAAAATAACTGGAAACCATGGTGAACCTGTGCGGTGTATATCTATTTGTAGATATGGGTAGTTGAAATGTACCCATTTAATTTGTTGGACAAATGGATTATTAATTCCACAGCGATTAATTAACAAGGTATTCATTACTTGTAAGAGTCAATGTATTATTTTAAAGGCAACCCATTCTGAAGCAAGCAAGCCCAATGTCTTATCTACTTGACAACAATAGTGCATGATTTGCTTTCTCCCCTAGTGTGTGCTCTGAGCAGGGAACACTAACCATTCCAGAGCCAGGCGCAAGTTGTGCTATAGTGCATCATCTACCACTCTATGACTGAAGGATCCATGATCAAAGAAATGTGTACTTTAAGCCTCACAATGTGAGATCAGTGCAGTGTACAGCTTTGCATGTGGACTATAAAAGGCCGATTTCAGATTTCATTGGATCAAACCAGACTACAATCCTACAGCTGCCTATATAATAGTTGGGAACAATAGGATAATTATACTGGGTTCACTCAGTCGGCTAATGCAATCACATTTTGCTCTCACTGCCAGACTGAAAACACTGGATTGTAAATTTCTATTAATTATGTAATAAAGACTCAAGAATGAGATCTATGTACCTGTTCTGCTGAAGTGAAACAGATTTAAGAAATGGGTGTAATTTCATAGGTTGGTATTAAACTATTTGAGAGAATGTGTCAAAATATGTGCCAAAAACAAAAATGTGGGAAAAAAGTGACCTCTGTAAGCTATGACTACAATTTAAGTTAAATGGGAATGTAATATAAATTTGGATCATTGCTTAGTTTAAAATTGCCCTGATTTGGTTGGTAATTATACTATGGTGGGTCAACTCCTCTGCATAGCATTCCCTACCAACAACTCAGAAGGGTCTACTGTGTGGGGAAATGATTTAGGGATCACCCAGTTGTGTTTAAATAAGAATATGTATAACAAGGTGGGGGTCTTACCATGGACCTATAAAGGGGCAGAATACTATCTTCCTCCTGTGAGTCAATACCCCTTTTCATATCTCAATATCTTATTGGCCTTTACTCCGCAAGCTGGCACTGTGCACTACTGCATTAGTAGATTTCCCCAAGGAAACACCATTGAAACTATATGTTGCATTTTTATTATTGTACCAAAAATGCATAATTATATACTTGTCTACAATGAATCTCATTTTGTCATTTATCTGCCCAGTTAGTCCAAATCCTCTTGCAGCAAAGATACATCTTGTTCAGACAGTATTATCCTACTTAGGTATGTGTCATCAGCAAACACTGAGACATGGCTCCCTATGCCCTCTCGGAGATCATTAATAAACAAATTAGAAAGAGGACCCAGGACAAATCCCTGAGGTACTCCACTTATTACATCTGTCCAATTTGAGAACTTTCCCATTTACCACCACCCTTTGCATTCTATCTTTCAAACAATTGCCGCTCCACAAAAAACATTTGGCTCTAAGTCTATTACAGTCAATTTGGACAGTAATCTTTTGTGTGGACCTGTATCAAATGTTTTAGCATAAATATATCACATCCACTTCTATATTTTTACTCACGTCTTTATAGAAAAAAATTAAGTTAGTTTGACAAGATTTGTCTTTCACAAAGCCATGTTGACTCCTGCTAATGAAATTCTTGTTCAAAATGAAATCTTGAATATATTCCCTTAGCAACTGTTCAAACAGTTTCCCCACCAGAGATGTCAAGCTTACAGGTCTATATATATAAAAGAATCTCTTAAAATCAAAAATAACATTCTGGCCAGGATCTGGCTTAACTCTTTAAGTACCTGTGGGTGTTTACCATCGGCCCCAGGGCTTTGTCTACTTAAAACCATGTCATTGTTTAAATTAAATAGTGAAATGCATTAATGGTGCTGTAAAGGTAACACAATGTCTATTGGCATAAGTGGTGATTTAAGTTAACACAACCCAAACTTAGAGGACCAGTGAATACATGTTTTAAATTGAAAGATGGACCTTGAAAATGAAAATATGTATAGTTACCGTATTTGCTCAAATATAAGACGACCCTAATTATAAGACAACCCCCCAAACTTTTAATATTCCTTTAGGAAAAAAACTAAAAGCCTGAATATAAGACTACCCCATAGGAAAAAAAGTTTAACTTGTATATATTAACATGTAAATTACTTTTTAATATTAAATAAAAATTGTATTAAACAAATGCATTTCTTGTATTTATTGTGCCAATGCTGCCTCTCTCTCCACCCCCCCTGCGCTGTCTGTCTCCCCCCAAACTTTTCTCTCCCCCTCGTCTTTCTCTGCCCCCCCCCCCCCCTCACCCTCACCTGTTTTTTTGCTCCCTGGTGGCTAGTGGGGGCAGCCGGGGGATGTCTGCATCTGCACGATACGTGCAGACATCCTCCATGCTGCCCGACACGTCCGTCTATTATGACGTACAGCTGGTCCGTCATAATAGACGGCAGTGTCAGGCAGCATGGACGATGTCTGCACTATCGTGCAGACATCCCCCGGCTGCCCGATTCTCCTGGTGGCTAGCGGGGCAGCGGAGGATGTCTGCACGATACGCGCAGACATTCCCCGCTGCTGCCCGGCACTTCTGACGGAACTTTTATGATGAAGCCGGAAGGACCCGGCTTCATCATAGAAGTCCCGGCGGTCGTGCCGGTCGGCAGGAGAGGATGTCTGTGCGCATTAGAGAGGGGGATCCAGGTCCCCTGCAGCTCTGCGGGGGACCTGTATCCCAGTCTTATATTCTGACCTTTGTCTTATATTCAAGCAAATACGGCAATTCCCCCTTTTAAAACATATCTTTTCTTAGAGGAAACACTATAAAGTTCCTAGATCATACCCTTTCCCTACTCCACAATTCTATTAAGCTTGTAAATGGCACATGTCAAATCAGAACTGCTTTATTGATTGGTTTTCATAAATTTGTAAACAATCACAAATCAGGTCAAGTTCAACTCATGGATGTAAACTAAGACAATGTCCAGGTCTTTAAAACAAATAAAGTAATATAAATAAGCATGTCACTTAAATTTTGCTTAAATGCAGTTTGCTCTTTTATATAAGAAAAAGGTTATGTTCTTCATTACATTGAAATATCACTGAATTCAATGCAAAGGACTGTCACATTGGATCAGTCGGTTAGTTCTACCTTAAGATCAGACTTACATTTACTATCGGTATTGATTGAGAGTATTTTTAACATAAAATGCACATATAAGCAAACTGTAAAATAATAATAATAATACAAAAGTATTTAACCAGGAAACATATCTTCAGATATTCTCTGGTTTCCAAGTACGTCCTAGGGCGTTAAATAAGTCTATGGTCCAGAATTGACAGTTTAACTGTGCATTACTACAGCTAACTATCTAATGAAACAGACACAAGAACACTTAATAGAAAAATAAAATCTTTGCAAAAGAATAGAAATATCCTCCTCCTTTAAGGCAAGTATTATGTTTGATTTAGACTTCTTTTTTTTTCAGATACATTTTATTAGAGAGATATTTTTACAATTACGATAACTTTTACAATGAAAAGAGAAAATACCATATATGTTATACGTAAAAAGTGTACATCAATGTATCCAGTCCATATTTAAATCAATGATGAAAGTATTGATCATGCACTTTATCGTAAGTTTTTATTGTGATAACACATTGGTATGAATTAATTATGCAATCAAATTACAATGTTAATAAATAAAACCAAAAATTGAAAATTGGGTGGGGAGGGGCAAACAAATAAAATAAAGGGGGGGGGGGGGGGGTTATTTTGAATGTTCCAGTCAGGCTCTGCAATTCCCTGTTCTGTGTGCCCATTACTGTCCATGTCATTGTCCAGGGTGCAGCTACAGTGCCGTTACCTTAAACCACTTTCCTATCTCTTAGGTTTGATTCTCGTGGTTCCTGCAACGCAATTTGGTTATTCAGAACCCCTGTGCTCCTTGTCACCATCAGTTATTGTATTGTGTCTCCTTGGTACAGGTCATGTGATGGTCTGTCACCTTGCTGTCATCATATGATCTTCTCCATATGACAATACTTTACATCTGTCCCCTTCACTGTCCTGTTCTCCTGTCACTGGGTTATGACATGATGCAGTCATTATAGCTTGTGTCCCCATCACCTACACCGCCATTACATGTTACGCGCCCTTCTCTCTGTCACTGTGTGGTCTGTGTATGGGTTTCTGCAACCGTCCCCATGTACGAGAGAGAGCTGGTTCCAATTTACCTTGTCCTCTGCCCTGCCCCGTATCTCTCCAGCCTGGTTGTACACATAACACCGCAGGACGGTGCTCCCTACATCAACCGCCACCACCAAACGCTCCCGGTATCCGTTCTTGGCGGAGCCCATTGCTCAGTGCCATTCACCGAGCGACGAGCAGGCAAGGAGTAGTGGCAGGTTCAACCCACAGCATGCCATCTTTACTGAGGACAGGGGACGGAACTCACTGAGGAGGAGCTGAGTACTTTCACTTGGGCCACAGTGGGTTAACTGGAAGTTTCTCCATATTTACTGAGGGCGTTGTGAAGACACTGCGGCCATCTTTGTGAGGGATAAATCGACGTCTATTTTCACCGTTCCAACAGCATGAACTCAACTGTAATAAAACAGTATGAAAATATATATATATTGTATTAGTATAAACTATGTGTATATTATGTAGTATATCGCCTAAATGCTCTAGATTGTATTTGTCACGATAATAATTGCCACCTTTTCCTTAAAAAAACAACCGGCTATAGACGTAGGCGGAGCCACACAAGGAGGGAGGAGCAACAAAGGGTGGAGCCACCGAGAGGCGGATACACTCAATGTCCCTATGGCTCCTTGGTACAGGTACCGAGTTCATTCTCATTATCCATATACTTCTCACTGGTATGATAGAGAGAGAGAGATATATAAATAAATATATTTGTATATCATGCCAGTCTGAAATATATTAATGTGTATGTGTAATATATACATATATCTGTGTGTGTATATTTACTGCTAGTGAGAAGTATATACATCCTATTTGTAGCTCATGTCAGTGAGCAGACACATACATGTCACACACACATACATGTCACACACACATGCAAACTGTCTCTCACACACACAGTCACATAGACATACCCACAGAGACAGTCACATAGACATACCCACAGAGACAGTCACATAGACATACCCACATACAGCTACAGCGACAGTCACATGGGGGGGGGGTTGGGGGTGGAGAGTGCATAACTCAATTTGTCCCCCTGCCTTACCTTATTACTCGAGAGGGGGACGTTTCTGGCATATGGGGCAAATGGGCAAAATATGAGTGGGGCAAATGGGAAAATATGAGTGGCATATGGGGCAAATATGAGTGGCATATGGGCAGAATATGAGTGGCAAATGGGCAACATATGAGTGGCAGATGGACAAAATAACACCAGCAAATGGGCAAAATATGAGTGGCATATGGGGCAAATAAGACTGACAAATAGGCAAAATATGAGTGGCATATGGGACAAATGGGCAAAATATGAGTGGCATATGGGGCAAATAGCAAATGGGCAAAATATGAGTGGCACATGGGGCAAATGGACAAAATATGAGTGGCATATGGGGAAAATAGCAATTGGGCAAAATATGAGTGGCACATGGGGCAAATGGGCAAAATATGAGTGGCATATGGGGCAAATAGCAAATGGGCAAAATATGAGTGGCATATGGGGCAAATGGGCAAAATATTAATGGTATATGGGGCAAATGGACAAAATATGAATGGCATATGGGGCAAATAGCAAATGGGAAAAATGTGAGTGGCATGTGGGTCAAATGGGCAAAATATGAGTGGCATATGGGGCAAATAACACTGGCAAATGGGCAAAACATGAATGGCATATGGGCAGAATATGAGTGGCAAATGGTCAAAATAACACTGGTAAATGGGCACCATATGAGTGGCAGATGGACAAAATAACACCGGCAAATGGGCAAAATATGACAAATGATGGGCAAAATATGACTAGCAAATGATGGGCAAAATATGACTAGCAAATGATGAGCAAAATAATACTGGCAGTGGCATATTAATGGGGAAAATGGCTGTGGCATATTAATGGGCAGGCTAATAGTGGCATATTAATGGGGAAAATGGCTGTGGCCAAAGTGATACTGAGGCATGTTCTGTGGGGCAAAATAACATGGGGGAAAAGTGACACCGTGGCATGTTCTGCATGGGCAGTTCAATGGGACAAAGTGACACTGTGGTATGTTCTGGCGGGCAAATTTAAACTGTGGCATGCCAAATCCTGTGTGTGCCATATGAGTACAAGCCAAGTGCTGTGGGTACTGTATAGTGCTGTATCAAATGAACAATTTTTCAATAACATTTTTATTACATATGAAAATAGTTGAATATAATATTAAAAAGTTCAAATAAGTATACATGCAGCTAGTTATATACATATATTTGGGGTCAGGGCCGATCCCAGGGTCACGGGCGCCTGGGTGCAAGTTTTCTTTTGGGTGTGGCTATATTATGAACTCCTCCCCTTAAGACATGTCTGTTCCAGACATGCCCATTTCAATATTGGGGAGAGGGGAGGAGAGCACAACCTTTATTTTGATGTATAGGACCAACATAAACTCTTATTTTAAATAAAGATATTTATTTGGCCTTAATACTGTGTAGTGGTTTTATTTATTCCTATGATGCGCAGCCAGCAACATGGAAGACTTTTTGCTGGCTAGCAGAATGAGTTTTAACTACCATTCCCATGATGCCCAACCAGCCAAAGTCTCCCATTAGTCTGGCCGAGCATCATTGGAAAATAAGTATACAATGAGCGATAAATATTATTCCACCATGAAAAGAGCTGATGGAGGTCTTAGAGGAAACGGCACCGGTCTGCAGAGCTGGCTCGGAGGGGCAGCAAAGCAGCACATGGACAGCCCATTTGCAGAGGTGTACCTAGGGTCTCTAGCACATCATGTAATTTTGCTCCACAGAAGATCCCACAGCATCACTTTTGACAATTAAAATGAGCCACAGTCAGGTACCAATTAACATGACACAGCCAGTTTGCCCATTAAAATGCCAGTTTGTCTATTAAAAATGCCAGTTTGCCAACTAAAATGCCAGTTTGTCCAGTAAAAATGCCAGTTTGCCCATTAAAAAAATGCTACTGTTTGTCCATTAATATGCCACAGTCAGGTTGCACATTAATATGCCACAGCCAGGTTGCCCATTAATATACCACTCTTAGTTTGTCCATTGATATGCCACAGCCAGTTTTTCCCATTTATATACCAATGTTAGTTTGCCCATTAATAGGCCACAGTCAATATGCCCATCAATATGCGACTTTTTGTTTGCCCAATAAAAACATTATCTCCTCTCCAACCTTCCCAAGTACTCACCTTGCAACTGCTCTCTGGTGTCAGTGGCCGTCTTATCCACACAGTCTACCCTCTAAGCACTCAGAGTACAGGAAGTGGGGAAATAGACTCTGGCTGGATGACGACTGCTGCCCTCCATGTGACACAGGCAGGTGGACCATGTTTCGGCCAGCAGGGACCCCGGTTAACCAGCGGCCCTGGGCAAGTGCACACTTACACAGTCACACATAAATACACACAGTCACACTTAGTGACCTTACACACATACATACATTTACACAGACACCCTTATACACACTGTCACACACACAGAGCCACCCTTACACACAGGATACACTTACACAGACACTCATGTACACACTTACACACACATGCTTATACACACTGACACACACATACTTATAAACATTGACACACATATACTTTAACAAATTGGCACATACAGACTTAAACACATTGGCACACACATACTTATACACACTGACACACACATACTAATACACACTGACACACACACTTATACACATTGACACACACACACAGACTTATACACATTGACACACACTTATACACATTGACAGACACCCCCTTTTACACACTGGCACACACATACTCTTATAAACATTGACACACATACACACACCTATACACATTGACACACACCCACACACCTATACACATTGGCACACACATACGTAAACACACTGACACACACACACTTATACACATTGACACACACACACTTATACACATTGACACACACACACACACTTATACACATTGACACACACCTATACACATTGACACACACCTATACACATTGACACACACACACACACCTATACACATTGACACACATACACACTTATACACATTGACACACACTTATACACATTGACACACGCACACACACCTATACACATTGACACACACACACACACCTATACACATTGACACACACTTATACACATTGACACACATACACCTATACACATTGACACACACACACATACACACCTATAGACATTGACACACACATATACACATTGACACACACACACACACCTATAGACATTGACACACACCTATACACATTGACACACACACCTATACACACTGGCACACACACATGTATACACATTGACACACACATTTATTCACATTCACACACACACACACACACACACACACACACACTCTTATACACATTGACACACACACACACACTGACACACACACTTATACATATTGACACACACACACTGACACACACTTATACATATTGACACACACACACGCTTCCACACATACATTTCTTTTCACCCCCCTCTCCCCCCCCCCAAAAAAAAACAAACATGATGATGATTGGTCCCCCTCCCTGCTTAATTACCTGTATTTGCAGGGAGGAGGACGTTTTCAACAGTGTCTGCGGAGGTTGACACTGTCACGTGGGTTCTCCTGCCGGATGTCATCTGACATCAGGAGCGCCGCCCACCTCACAGCGGTGTGGTTAGTTCAGGAGGTGCAGTGACAGCAGGTGCTTACCTGCGTACCGCACCTTGGGGAGGAGGTGCTGGGGAGGGAGCTCCCTTTAGCAGCGCCTCTCCTCCCGTGCGCCTGGGCGCGGTGCACCCGGCACACCCGCCCAGGAACGGCCATGTTTGGGGTCCACCTCAAGCTTTTGAAAAGGCTGGAAATATTTTAATTTTGTTGTGGTCAGAAAAAGTAATACCGTATTTGCTCGAATATAAGACGACCCTGATTATAAGACGACCCCCCAAACTTTTAATATTCCTTCAGGAAAAAAACCAAAAACCTGAATATAAGACTACCCAATAGGAAAAAAAAAGTTTAACTTGTATATATTCACATGGAAATTGCTTTTTAATATTTAATAAAAATGATGATATAAAAAAATGCATTTCTTGTTTTTATTTCCAATGCAGCCTATCTCCCCCTAAACGTTGTCTCTCTCCCCCTCCAAACGCTGCTTCTCTCTCCCCCTAGCTTTGTCTCTCTTTCTCCCCCCTTCCCCCAAGCGCTGTCTCTCTCCCCCCAACCTTTACTCTCTCACCCCCAAACTTTTTTCTATCTCCCCCCCTCCCTCCAAACATTTCTCCCCCCCCGCCTCCAAACATTTCTCTCCCTCCCCCTCCCTTTGTCTCTCTCTCCCTCCCCCCTCCCTCTCACCTTGTTTATCCCTGCCCGAATCTCCTGGTGGGTAGCGGGGCAGACGGAGGATGTCTGCACTATACGCGCAGACATCCCCCCCCCCGCTGCTGCCCGCACTTCCGCCCGGACTTTTATGATGAAGCCGGAAAGGACCCGGCTTAATCATAGAAGTCCCAGCGGTCGTGCCGGGCGGCAGCAGGGGGAGTCTGCGCTCATAGCGCAGACATCCTCCTGCTGTTAGCGAGTGGGATCCAGGTCCCCTGCAGCTCTGCTGGGGACCTGGATCCATGTTTTATAATCTGATCTCGATTTGAGGTCAGATTATAAGACGACCTCGATTATAAGAAAAAAAAAAATTCTGAAAAAAACCTTGTCTTATAATCGAGCAAATACGGTATTACTTTACTGAGAGGGTGGTGGATAAATGGAATAGTTTTCCTTAAGAAATGGTAGAAGTTAATACATTAAGGTGTTTAAGCATGCATGGGATAGGCATAAAGCTACCATATATATAAGACAAGGCACAAAGCAGAACAGTTGGGAGGCATGTAAGGGGCATTTCTGGGGTGGAGTTGCATGGTGGGGTCCGGGGGGCCCCAGGGCAATTTTTGAAGCCGCGCGGCTGGAGGGGAGCGCACAATGCTTCCCTCACAGAGGGACAGCAGCAAGGAGGTAAGTACTAGGGGAGGGGGAAGGAGGTTGGTACATAACGCGTATACTGAGGGGCAAAATCCTGGCATATTGAGGGGCAAAATCCTGGCATATTAATTGGCATAATCCTGGCATATTAATTGGCATAATCCTGACATATTAATTGGCAAAATCCTGACATATTGAGTGAGAAAATCCTGGCATATTAATAGGCATAATCCTGGCATATTAATTGGCATATTGAGGGGCAAAATCCTGGCATATTAATTGGCATAATCCTGGCATATTAATTGGAATAATCCTGACATATTGAGTGACAAAATCCTGGCATATTAATTGGCATATTGAGGGGCAAAATCATGGCATATTAATTGGCTAAATCCTGGCATATTGAGGGGCAAAATCCTGGCATATTGAGGGGAAAAATATTGGCATATTTATTGGAAAAAGAATGGCATATTGAGGGGCAAGATATTGGCATATTAAATGGCATATTGAGGGGCAAAATACTGGCATATTAAATGGCATATTGAGGGGAAAAATACTGGCATATTAAATGGCAAAGGAATGGCATATTGAGGGGCAAAATATTGGCATATTAAATGGCACATTGAGGGGCAAAATACTGGCATATTAATTGGCAAAAGAATGGCATTTTGAGGGGCAAAATACTGGCATATTAAATGGCATATTGAGGGGCAAAATTCCGGCATTTTAAAAAGAACATTGAGGGACAAAATCCTGGCATATTAAATGGCAAAAGAATGGCATATTAAGGGGCAAAATACTAGCATATTAAATGGCAAATTAATGGCATATTGAGGGCAAAATACTGACTTATTGTGTGGCAAAATATTACTGGCATATTGTCCAACTGGGGGGCAGAAAATTTGTTCAGTATGGGGCCTTGAAAATCCTGCATTTAGACACACAGTCACACTTACAAAATACAGACACACTTACACATATTTATTTATTTATTTTAAACAAAAGAAAAATAATTAAGCTGTTTGTCCCCTTCCCTGCTTATTTAGCTTCATATGCAGAGGAGGACCATTCAGATAGTGCTAGGGTTGCCACTCGGCCGGTATTTTACCGGCACAGCCAGTAATCGGCTCTTATGAGCCGGTGCAGGCTTTAGGACACATACCGGCAATGCAGAAGCAATTTTTTTTCCTTGGGCATGCGGGCGCCGCCCCTTTAAATGTCGATAGCTGAGTTTCCCCAGCTAACAGTCTCTCCCTGCCCATTACAGCAGCCGGAAGTGGCTTCTCACAGCTATTTCCTGTCTGCCAGGAGAGAGGGAGAGACTGACAGCAGACATGCCTTCTATCAGCACTGATAGCTCTCCCTGCTCATTCCAGCAGCAGGAAGTGGCTTCTCACAGCTATTTCCTGTCTGCCTGAGAGAGGGAGAGACTGACTGCAGAGATGCCCTTCACAGCTATCCTGCCCGTTTCAGCAGCAGGAAGTGGCTTCTCAAAGCAATTTCTTGTCTTCCCAGAGATGCTGTGACTGCACTGCATACATGGATAAGGTAAGCTGGCAGAGCATGTTTGGGGGACTGAGCTAATGTCTTGGATTGCAGACCATTTTTTGGGCAGGGGGGAGAGCTGGGTGACAGAGAGAGCATTTTTTGGGTGGGGGGAGGGGGAAGAGCTGGGCGACAGAGCATTTTTTGGGGAGGAGGGAGAGCTGGGTGACAGATAGTATTGCCACCTGCCCGTTATTTTACTGGGAGGCCGGTAAAATATTGGCATCAAGCCAATGTTAAGTCTATGGAAACAGTACCAAGGCCGGTATTTTTCTGAAGAAAAGGTGGCAACCCTAGTGATAGAGCATTTTTGGGGAGGGGGGAGAGCTGGGTGACAGAGAGAGCATTTTTGGGGGGAGGGCAGAAAATAAAAAGGACAGTACACAATAGGATAAACTTAACCCGATCGCGATAATGCACGTGTCAGGCACGTCCTGCGGTGAATCAATGATCGCGAAAAAACGCTTTAACTGTGCTGGTCTATTGCCTCGATGCATAGCAATGTAAAAAAAAATATATATATATTTAATTAGCTAGAAACTGGTTATATAGTTAGATTAGCCTATAAGGTTAAAATTAAATAATTTTTAGCATAAGTGATAGGGTTAAAATTAAATTTAAAATATATTAACGGATAGCATAAGGGATAGAGTTGGGGTTAAATTTAGTGTTAGGGTAAAATTTTGGGTTCGGGTTGGGGTCAAAAGGTCAACACTATTTTTGGTTTTTGCCCCATGACTCGCAAAAAATACCGAAAAATATGGAAACATGCATATTTCTGAACTCGGGACAAAGAAATTATTTAGATGGGGTATTTTTTAATGATTGTATTTGTGTAAATTATATTTTAGGTCAAAGTTAGAAAAAGTGTTTTATTTTTTTTACATTTTTCATCTTATATGATTTATTTGTAGTAAATTATAATAAATGATGAATATAATGGTATCTAATGAAAGCCCTTCTTATGACGATAAAAACAACATATAATTTGTGTGGGTACAGTATGTGAGAAAGAAGAAAATTGCAGCTAAACACAAACACCCCAGAAATGTCAAAACAGCCATTGTCACCAAGGGAAAGTCAAGGTGAAAATGTCTTGTCACTAAGGGATTAAAAAAAAAAAAAACACAATATAAGTATGTCTAAAACACTGCAATGCGCTTACGTGTATGATAGTACTGTATATTGTCAGAATACTGTATTTTATTGTATGTTTTATTCTATGTGAAAAAAGCTAATTGATAAAATATTATATAATAAAATAAATAAAAACATCAAAATCTGAAAAAAAAAAAAAAGGAAAAATCCCTCACAAAAAATTACTTAAATCATTTTGTTTAGGATAATTTTACCTTTTTTATTTAATGTTATATTTACACTTTTAGCAGGCTATAAAATGTTAAGGTTCATATTCAATTAGGTTAATTAAAATTAAACTACTATTTTTGGGAGCACTGGGGTGACAGACAGTTTGAGGAGAGCATTGGTGGAAACGAGAGACTGTTTGGGGGGATTTGTGTGACAGATGCTGATTGGAGAGAGCTAGAGTGGCAGGGATCAGCCTGTATTTGTGGTGATGGTGCATAAAGCCCCCCCCTCACCAAAAATAAATACATTTCTCCCCTCAGCAGCACTGACCCCTTACGCTTTCACCATACATACAGGCTGACCCCCAGATAGTGGATCCTTCAGCTGACTGCTCCAGGCTGAAGAGGATCCAGCTTCCATCCCACTTTACAGTGAGGTAAGGGACATGATATGGCTATAGACTGTCGTTGACTACATTTCCCATGATGCTCAGCCTTTCCTAAGCTAACTGAGCACGGTAAATGCAGGCTACAACAGTTGCATTGATAGAGCTGACCTATGGCACATAAGCTCTTTTTGGAATACAATCCCCATGATGCTTAGCCAACCTTAAGGTTTGCCGAGCAGTATAGGATTTGTATTCCTCAAGAGCTGTAATACCATAAGTCAGTCAGAGACACTTAGCATTCCACATAATGTGGAATACAGTTTCTATCATGCTGAGCATAAAGGGAATATCCATTCAGGATATCCTTGACATTATTCAGCGTTTTACGAAAACTGTGACGAGACTGAAACACAATCTCGTAGGGGCAAGAAACAGTGAGAGGTTCTTCCCATTTTTGGCTCCACCCTTTGTGGCCCTGCCCTTTTGTAGCTCTACCCTCACTGATGACCGGTATTTTTTTGAGTGAAAGGTGGCAACCCTTGATAGTGTCTGCCTCCTGTCTCTGCACAGGCAGAACACTGTCAGTTGGCGTCTTCTGAGAGCCGGAAGTCAGCTGACATCTGGCTCTCATAGTACCCGGAAGTCTCGAAGCGCGACTGGGCGTCATGCCATGCTCACCCATTGGTCCGGTTACAGCAGGCATTGACCTTCGGACTGCACCGAGCAGTTAGGGAAAGAGCTCCCTCAAACAGCACCTCTAATTCCTTGCCAATCTGGGGCGGGACAGATCCCCAAAAGCAGGACTGTCTCACCAAAAACAGGACAGTTGGGAGGTATGCAATGGTGGTTTGAGTTTAACAACAGATACAGATGTTATGATCCTCACATCCCTTGCCATTGCATACACAACCCCACAGGTCTTGCCATAGCACCTAGATTGCACCTACAGGTCTTGCCAGGGCATCAAGCTTGCAACCACTGGTCTTACCAGAGTACTAAAAATGCACACAGGGGACTTGCCAGAGCACCTAGATTGCACACGCACAACATGCTCCTGCACCCAGATTGCACATGGATGGTATTTAAATGGCGCATCTGGTGTTTGAGCCCTTGGAGCTCAATGATTAAAATACCAGCAAATCCAGAGCCCTGTAATTTTTTGGGGAGATGGGACTGGGAGACATAACCCATGCTCAGCAGCAGTTAGTACGGTTTGTGTAGCAGTTGTATCCAACAGAACGCATGTGTGACGGCAGCTCGAGCGATGTAACATCACCTAGTTCCTGTAACCGAGAGAAGACAGTGTGGGATCTGAAGAAACTTTTGAGGTGCGGGAGTCCACACGATGCTATGTGCAAGCACGGAGATTAGTCTTGTGCACAGACCGCCTTCCCCATCTCGTTGAATCCGCCAGGTGTGTATACGGAAATTAAAATAGTTCACCCTCTAAACCTTTAGCCCTGGTGTGGGGAAGCAGCAAGGTTACCCCCTTCCCAACCGCGGTATACATGCTGGCATACTGATATTGAGGTAAAACTAACATGACTAGGTACCGAGGCACTTCAGCCTTGTCTGCTGAGGCCCTCCCAGAAACACCCGATCACTGTTACACCCAATCACAGCAACAGGGTGTTTATAGCTGTCAAAGCAAGTTCTTAAAAAATATCTACAGTTTGTGATAAAGGACACACCTAGAACGGCCTGTGGTGAAATTATAGCTTATTTGTTCAGCCAATGATATATGAAATGATCAAAATAATGGTATCTAAAGAATGGCTCTTTTATACCGTATAAGACAATTTATAATGTGTGGTTAAAGTAAATGCGTCCTCCGTGCTGCAGGTTTCCCTCCTGCACGGAGGAGGGAAGTACATTAGCCGGAAATGACTAGCGGTCATATCCGGCTGAAGAAAAAAAAGAAATGAGTTTAAAAAAAAAAAATGCAGCTGTGAGCATAGCTCACACAGCCGCACGTACATCGCTATCTCGGGACAGTCCCAGGAAACTGGGCTGTCTCGCGATCGCAGTGGGTCACCCGGTCACGTCACCCGCTGCGATTGCGGAACAGCCCAGTTTCCCGGGAATGTCCCGCGATCGCAATATACGCGGGACATTTGCATAGTTGCCGGGACTGTCTCGGCAAATCCGGGACAGTTGGCAACTGTGAGACTGGTTATCTTGGGCTTTTTTTCTGTTATTAGCTTGAATTGACATGTTTTCAGGCTGGCGCTGATTACTTTATAATTTATAGTGCTGATCACATATCACTAATGTTTCCAAATACTGATCTGCTTACAGTCCTGTATTTCATCAGGAGCATATAGGTTTATTTATTTTTCATGAAAAAGCGCATTGCAGGGAGTTGCAAAGGCAATTTCAAAGTTCCCGAGTTGGCCATTCCCTATCGGCTCCTGAGTAAAATGCTGGATTGTAAAAAGATCAGTGATTGGAAATATATTTCCATTTTCAAGCATCCAGAGTTGTATTGAATATTCTAGACAGGTTAGAATGTTCTAGGTTTACTAATAATGACCTCATAATGCGCTGAATCAAAACAGTTTAAAAGTGTTTGACATCTGTGTTTTGACATCTGTCAGGGAATTATTAAAATACTTAGATGAAAAGTAGATGAAAATTTCTGAAAAATACCCCTCCTCTTATAATCGAGGTCGTTTTATAATCTGAGGTCAGATTATAAAACAGCGATCCAGGTCCCCAGCAGAGCTGCAGGGGACCTGGATCCCCCTCTCTAACAGCAGGGGATGTCTGCGCGACTCCTTATATCGAGCAAATACGGTAGTATGGAGAACAACTGGATCTTATAAAAGTAACATTGTTACATGATTATTTACAGCACTGATCTGGCAGTCCAATGTCAAGACTGCTAAAAACCAAAATCCACTCATCTAATGAAAACCTCAACTCATGACTAGTGTTGAGTGAACCCAAACCGCACTGTTCGGGCTCGTACCAAACATTACGTTTTTTGGCCCGCGAACACGGACATTCCACTGTATGTTCGTGTTGGAGTTCGGGGTTCGGCAGGGCCGACGCCACCTGTAAGGCGACCTAGGCAGCCGCCTAGGGCGCAACTTAGCAGGGGGCGCCGGAACCATGAAAAATAAAAATTCCTCCCCCTTCCCCCTTACTTACCTCCTCGCTGCTGCTCTGTCTCCCGGTGCAGGTCCGTGGTTGTGAGGGAAGCGTTGTGCGCTCCCCTGCAGCTGATGCGGATTCAGTAAAGTTTGTTTAAACTTTTTTTTTAAAACAAACTTGAATGCGCATTGGCTGGACGGGAGGGCACAATGCTTCCCTCACAGCCACGGACCTGCAGCACCGGGAGACAGAGCAGCAGTGAGGAGGTAAGTAAGGGGGGAGGAAGAGGGTGGCTAAATCCTGGCATATTGTGTGGGAAAATCCTGGCATATTGAGTGGCATAATAATCCTGGCATATTGAGTGGCATAATAATCCTGGCATATTCTGTGGTAAAATCCTGGCATATTGAGTGGCATAATAATCCTGGCATATTCTGTGGTAAAATCCTGGCATATTGAGTGGCATAATAATCCTGGCATATTGGGTGGCATAATAATCCTGGCATAGTGAGGGTCATAATCCTGACATTTTGAGTGGCATAATCCTGGCATATTGAGGGGCAAAATCTTGGCATATTGTGTGGGAAAATCCTGGTATATTTAGTGGCATAATAATCCTGGCATATTGGGTGGCTAAATTCTGGCATATTGAGAGGCATAATAATCCTGGCATATTGAGGGGCATAATCCTGGCATATTGTGTGGGAAAATCCTGGCATATTGAGTGGCATAATAATCCTGGCATATTGTGTGGGAACATCCTGGCATATTAAGTGGCTAAGTCCTGGCACTTTGAGAGGCATAATCCTGGCATTTTTTTTTACTCTCCAAGAGAAATCATATAAAACACACCTCCCAAGGTCCTTATTCATAACAGAGCTTGGACATAAAAACAAACCCGAAACAAGACACAAATACGTTAATTTTGGACACGACAGGACGAATTTTGCCAGAATTAAGATATTATTAATATCGGTTTAGGATTGTAATCTACAGTCAACATACCTATTATTTGGTCCTTAATGATTCCGGGTTAAGGCCTCAATACATTTATTCCATATTTCTTTGTTGGTTGTTTTTATAGTTTGGCTATGGGAGATTAGTCTCTCCATTTTTAATTGGTATTCCAATTGGGTTTTAATTTCCTTCCAGTTAGGGATCAATGTCGTCTTCCATCTCCTTGCGACTGAGATTTTTATTGCCGTAAGAAAATGCAGGACAAAGGCTCTTTCCCATTTTTTTGTTCCAGGTAAATTCAAATGGAGTAGTGTAGTCCCAGGATTCATTGGAATGTCAATATTAGATAATTGAAGACACTTTGTCCTCATTTCCTCCCAGAGTTTTCTAAGACTAGAACAGCTCCACCAAATGTGGATAAAGTCGCCCTTGTGTTTATCGCATCTCCAACATTTATTCAGGCTATCTGGGTACATTTGTGCTAATCTGGCAGGTACTAGGTACATTCTGTTCAAAATTTTGAAGTGCATTTCCACCAGAGTGAGACATTTCACCAATTTATACGTCTCCTGGAGTGCCTCAACCAGCTCTTTTTCTTGGGTTGGTACTCCAAGTTCCAATTCCCATTTCTTAAAGGCTTTAAATTCATTATGCCCAGAGCACTTAGCTATCAACTCCTTTGATTTTTTTTAGTAGGTTCTTTTGTGTATTATCTCTTATAATTTTTTGGAAACTTTCAACTATCACTGTTTTAAAGGGAAATATATGTTTATTCAAATATCCCTTTATTCTCAGGAAGTTGAAGGTTTCTCCTTTCAGCCCTGGGGATCTGTCTAACAGCTTTTGGAATGGAACAATTTTCTTGTCTCGCCATATTTGATCGATCCTATTTAGGCCGCATCTATACCATTTACCAAGGCTGATATCATTTATATTTGTTTCCAGAAGACGAAGCGGGAGATCTGGCAAAATATACTTCCCCAGCTCCATATTTTTTTTACATTTAGACCAAGGATTCATAATGTTATTAATAACCACAGAGTTTCCTCTGTTAAATTTTATATAATTTTTTTGTTCTCGGCCTGTAGGCCAAAAGAATTCTATTAGGTCTCCTCCTATTAAATCACTCTCTATTAGATACCAGGGATCTTTTTTAGATGACTCAATCTGAGAGGATAAAACATGTGACAACATGCTAGCCTCGTAGTATTCTTTTAAATCTGGCATGCCTATTCCTCCCTGAGAGACTTTTAGTTTCAGACAGTCCAGGCTCGGTCTAGGTCTCTTACTCTGCCATATGAAGTTCCAAAAGGAAGCCTGAATCATCTTCAGCCAACTGCTTGGAATCTCCAGGGGGATTAGCCTAAACAAATACAGCCACTTAGGTAAAATGTAATTCTTAATTATATTACTTCTTCCCCACCACGAAAAGTAGGAATGCCTCCATTCTCTCAACTGCCTAGTTGTATCCCGCAGTAGAGGAAGGAAGTTAATCCCCACTATTCGCCATGGGTCAGAACGAATTTTTATGCCCAAGTACGAGAGATGTTTTGCTGTCCAAATTAACCGATATTTTGTCTCTAACCTAGTCTTCAGACTCGGCAAGAGACAGTTTGCCAGGACTACGGTTTTACTTGTGTTTAATTTATATCCGGACACAGCCGAGTATCTTCTTAGCTCCAACATCAGTTCGTCCACTGAGTTTTCTGGATTTTTAATGGTGATTATCACATCATCGGCATAAAGGCTTAGTTTTAATGATTGACCTCCTACTTCAATGCTGGTTATTTTAGTATTTTGTCTTATTGCCTCTGCCAGGGGCTCTACTGTAATCAGATACAGAAGTGGGGACAGTGGGCAGCCCTGTCTGGTCCCATTATAAAGGCGGAACCATTCTGTCACCTACCTTGATTTACCTCCTGATCCGCCGCCATCGCGGATCAGGAGGACGCCATCCCGTCGGCTGGGGCTCAGAGTGAGAGCCCCAGCTTCCCTTGATGCTGAGACGCGCGTCCAGTAAGACGCGCGCTCAGTGACGTCACGCACCCGTTCGCGCATGCGCGAACGGGTGTTTCATGAATATTCATGAGCCCAGTTAAAGGGCTATTTATTAAATTAACCCCTCCCTTGCCAATTGATCAGAGGTGTGTCCTGATCAATTGGTAGTGTATTTAAACGGTCATTTCACAGGTTACCTTTGCCTGTGATAGTGCCTTGTGTATCTCACTAGCGTTTTGACTCCTGATTGACTCCGTTTATCTGTTGCTGACCCGGTTCGTCCCTATATTCTCCATCCGTTTGTTCCTGCATTCCTGATTATTCTGTGTATGACCCTGCTGTTCCTGACTATTCTCCGTCCGCCGCCTGCCTCGATTTCTGCTAGTGACCTGTTTATCCGTATCTCTCCTGTCCGTGACCCGGCCTGTCTCCTGACTCTCCGTTTGCCTGTATTCCTGTACGATCCTATACGGGCTCCACTTGCTGAGTATCCGGTAGTAAGTGTTCCAGCAAAATCCTTGGTGACATACCACCGGCGGCTCAACCAAGGGTGTGTAGTCATTAAGGTGAAGACCAATACTTGCTACCTACGGTACTTAGTGAGTGTCCCTATAGCCTCATCTACACTTGTGGTCCATCTCCTGAACACGACCGTTACATTTATCACAGGCCTTAAATATGGATCCCGTAGATATGGCGAGGATTTCGTCCAGACAGGACACGCATGATCAAGTCCTGATGACCCATGCTACACATCTCCAGTCTCTTGAGAGGAAAGTGGATGAAGTTGCAGATCTTCTACGTCAAATGACTGGTTCGTCTACGTCCTCCAGAACCATGGCCGAGACCGCTACTCATTCTGCTTCCTTGGTGAAACCACCAAAAATGCCACTTCCTGAGAAGTATTCTGGTGAACCTCAATTATGTCGGGGTTTTCTAAATCAATGTTCTTTACATTTTCGGACACAACCACAGACCTTTTCTTCACACTTCAACAGAGTTTCCTTTATTATCAACCTGTTAAAGGGAGAAGCTCTTGCCTGGGCCACCCCACTTATGGAACAGAACTCTATACTTCTGGAAGATGCAGATGAATTTACAGCTGCTTTTCGCTCGGTATTTGACGCCCCTGGTCGACGTGAAGCTGCAGAATCAAATCTGATGGAACTTCTCCAAGGGAGAAGAACTGTAGCTCAATATGCAGTGGAGTTCCGCACTTTGGCCTACGAGACCGACTGGAATGCTAGCGCTTTACGGGCTGCATTTCGCAGAGGTTTAAATGAATCCATCAAAGATGCTCTCACATATAGAGATATACCACACGATCTAGAAAACCTGATTGCCTTATGCCTAAGATTAGAAGCTAGAGATCAAGAAAGAAGATTGGAGAAAGATAGAGACAGAGAGAGAAAACCTTCTCGTCCATTTCGTTCACCTTACCCCAAACCCACAACCGAAAGTAACGTTCCCGGTGCAGAACCTATGGAGATAGGTCCAGTTCTTCGGTTAACTCCAGAAGAAAAACAACGCCGACGATCTCTAGGGTTGTGTATGTATTGTGGCCAAAAAGGTCACTTGGTAGCTCTCTGTCCTAAAAAATCGGGAAATGCCTAAGCTTGGTGGAGTCAGGAGGTTCTCCACTGAGCGTTTCTATGATCATGCCTCCAGACAACCAAAGAATGTATGTACCCATTACTCTCCAGTGGAGAGGCCACCAAATGGCCACACAAGCCTTCATAGATTCAGGGGCCGCTGGGAATTTTATTGATGAGACATGGGCTCTTCGTCAAGGGATCCATCTTAATAACAAAACCCAAAAGACAGCTGTCGCCACATTAGATGGGACTCCGCTGGGTACAGGAATCATTTCTTTACAGACTGAACCTCTGGGAGTTGTAGTAGGAATATGTCATACTGAAGAATTACATTTTGATATATTGCAGAGTCCTCACATACCTATCATTTTAGGGATGCCATGGTTACAACTCCATAATCCTTGTATTGATTGGGAAAACAAACAAATTACTTCCTGGAGCAATCGGTGTAAAACATCCTGTTGTATAACCCTCCATAAAGTCAATCTTGTTCTTGATTTACCTACCGAAGATCCCCGGAAAATTGTACCATCTCCATATTGGGATTTCTTAGATGTATTTTCTAAAAAGAAAGCAGAGTCCTTACCTCCACATCGGGCATATGACTGTGCTATTGAATTATTATGTGGATCCAGTCCTCCCACAGGTCATACTTATCCTTTATCAAGTCCAGAAAATCAGGCCTTAGCCCAATACATAGAAGAAAATCTAAATAAAGGATTTATCAGACCCTCAGCATCCCCAGCAGGAGCAGGTTTTTTCTTTGTGGCTAAAAAAGAGGGATCCCTCCGTCCCTGTATTGATTACAGGGGACTTAACAAGATCACAGTCAAGAACAAATACCCTCTACCGCTCATCACTGAACTGTATGATCAATTAAGAGATGCCACGATTTTCACTAAATTAGATCTTCGGGGGGCCTATAACTTGATCCGCATCAAGGAAGGGGATGAATGGAAGACGGCATTTAATACCCGATACGGCCACTATGAGTACCTGGTAATGCCGTTTGGGTTGTGTAATGCGCCAGCTGTATTCCAAACGTTCATGAATGATATCTTCAGGGACTTACTTCTGTCCCACGTAATGATTTATTTGGATGACATTTTAATATATTCCAAAAACCTTGAAGAACATCGCAGTCATGTCAGACAAGTGTTGCAACGTCTTAGGGATCACTCCCTTTTCGCCAAGGCAGAGAAATGCGAATTTGAATCCAACCGAATAAAATTTTTAGGCTACATTATCTCTGCTGGTCAATTAGAGATGGATCCAGACAAGCTTTCAGCTATTAATGATTGGAAGGAACCCACTGACCTCAAAGGAGTACAAAGATTCGTAGGTTTTGCCAATTACTACAGACGATTTATCCATAACTTCTCTCGTGTCATAGCCCCCATCATTGCACTAACCAAAAAGGGAGCCAACCCCAAACATTGGACACCCGAAGCTACTGCCGCCTTCAAAAAATTGAAATTGGCTTTTACCTCTGCACCCATACTTAAACGACCAGAAACCAACCAACCATTTGTATTGGAAGTCGATGCTTCGGAAATTGCAGCAGGCGCTATATTGTCACAAAGGGATCAGAAAACCAATAAACTCCACCCTTGTTCCTATTTTTCAAGGTCTTTTTCTTCCGCAGAGAGGAACTATGATGTAGGTAATCGGGAATTGTTAGCCATTAAATTAGCTTTGGAGGAATGGCGTCACTTACTTGAAGGTACAGAAATCCCCATTACCATCCTCACTGATCATAAGAATTTGCTTTATATTGAAAAGGCCAAAAGATTAAACCCACGTCAAGCTAGATGGGCTCTATTTTTTACTCGTTTTAACTTCATAATTTCTTTCCGTCCTGGTTCAAAAAATACTAAGGCAGATGCCTTATCCAGACAATTTGAGACTCCGTTAACCGAGCATCCTGTAGAAACCATCATACCCTCGTCCAAGATGGTAGCTACTGTACAAAGTTCCTTAATATGGTGGATATCCAAGTCACAAGGAAATAAACCAAAGAACTGTCAATCACCTCCTGGCAGATTATTCGTTCCGCTCCGCTTCAGAAAAAGAGTACTATCCTGGGGTCATAAATCCCCTGTGGCAGGTCATAGGGGCAAACAGAATGTACGATTCTTACTTCAGAGATATTTTTGGTGGCCCTCAATGTTGAAGGATATTTCTCTTTTCATCCACTCGTGTCCTGTTTGTGCTCGTTACAAAATTCCTCGTACTCGTCCTTCTGGATTACTACACCCTTTACCTGTACCCGACAGACCGTGGACTAATATAGCCATGGACTTTATTACTGATTTACCTATATCTCATGGGTACACTACTGTCCTGGTCATCGTCGACTTATTTAGTAAACAGGCTCATTTTATCGCACTCGCCAAGTTACCCAACTCCAGCACGCTTGCTAATATTTTTCTTAAAGAAATCATTCGTCTGCACGGAGTTCCGCAATCGATTGTCTCTGACAGAGGTCCTCAGTTCGTCTCAAAATTTTGGAGGGCGTTATGCAAACTTCTACATATCGAACTTCATTTTTCTTCTTCTCACCACCCTCAATCCAACGGTCAGGCTGAACGTACAAACCAAGCTCTTAAACAATATCTGAGAATGTATGTGTCTGCCGACCAATCTGACTGGTCTGATCTTTTATACCTAGCCGAGTGGTCCTATAACAGCTCTTACCATGAATCTCTCCGGATGTCCCCTTTCAAGGCCGTTCATGGATATGAACCCACCTTATGGCCTCAGGATCGCATTCTCACTGAGGTTCCTGCCGCTGACCTCCAAGTTTTATCTATCCGAGACCATTGGTCTCGCCTGGCCAATATTTTGCGTCAAGCCAAGGTCAAACAGAAGACAGCCGCAGATAAACACAGGTCGGTGGGTCCTGTCCTTACACCTGGTACACTGGTCTGGCTGTCTACAAAACATCTCCGCCTTCGTCAAGCTGCCAAAACATTGGGGCCAAAGTATATAGGACCCTATAAGATTCAATCTCGACTCAACGACGTTTCTTTCTCTTTGTGTCTTCCCAAATCGTTACGCATTAACAACTCTTTCCATGTGTCCTTATTGAAACCTGCCATTACTAACAAATACTCTCATATGCTCAAAGTTCCCGAATCCGTTTTATTCCAGGGGGATGAAGAATACGAAGTTCAGTCTATCTTGGATTCTCGGTTCCGGCAAGGCTCCTTGCAATATCTAATTAGATGGAAGGGTTATGGTCCTGAGGAGAATTCCTGGATACCGGCTAGGGATGTTCATGCTCCTGTGAAACTCCGATCTTTTCATTCCAAGTTTCCTCTCAAGCCGGGTCTTGGTAGCCAGTATGTCTCCCGTCGGGGGAGGGGTAGTGTCACCTACCTTGATTTACCTCCTGATCCGCCGCCATCGCGGATCAGGAGGACGCCATCCCGTCGGCTGGGGCTCAGAGTGAGAGCCCCAGCTTCCCTTGATGCTGAGACGCGCGTCCAGTAAGACGCGCGCTCAGTGACGTCACGCACCCGTTCGCGCATGCGCGAACGGGTGTTTCATGAATATTCATGAGCCCAGTTAAAGGGCTATTTATTAAATTAACCCCTCCCTTGCCAATTGATCAGAGGTGTGTCCTGATCAATTGGTAGTGTATTTAAACGGTCATTTCACAGGTTACCTTTGCCTGTGATAGTGCCTTGTGTATCTCACTAGCGTTTTGACTCCTGATTGACTCCGTTTATCTGTTGCTGACCCGGTTCGTCCCTATATTCTCCATCCGTTTGTTCCTGCATTCCTGATTATTCTGTGTATGACCCTGCTGTTCCTGACTATTCTCCGTCCGCCGCCTGCCTCGATTTCTGCTAGTGACCTGTTTATCCGTATCTCTCCTGTCCGTGACCCGGCCTGTCTCCTGACTCTCCGTTTGCCTGTATTCCTGTACGATCCTATACGGGCTCCACTTGCTGAGTATCCGGTAGTAAGTGTTCCAGCAAAATCCTTGGTGACATACCACCGGCGGCTCAACCAAGGGTGTGTAGTCATTAAGGTGAAGACCAATACTTGCTACCTACGGTACTTAGTGAGTGTCCCTATAGCCTCATCTACACTTGTGGTCCATCTCCTGAACACGACCGTTACACATTCAGAGCTGAAACCACTCCCCACCAACCTTGCAGAAGGCGTAGTATACAGAGCCATTATTGCATCTACTATTTCTCCCGAGAGGCCAAAGGCTCTCATAGCCCCCTCTAAGAACCACCATCTGACCCGGTCAAATGCTTTTTCCGCATCAAGAGACATGGTCAGATGGGGGATCTCTTTTCTCCTCACAAAGTCCAGAACTCCGACCAGGCGTCTAATGTTGTTCACTGATGACCTACCTGGTACAAACCCCACCTGGTCCGGATGGACTATAAATCCTGGCATATTGAGGGGCATAATCCTGGCATATTGAGGGGCATAATCCTGGCATATTGTGTGGGAAAATTCTGGCATATTGAGTGGCATAATAATCCTGGCATATTGGGTGGCATAATAATCCTGGCATATTGGGTGGCTAAATCCTGGTATATTGAGGGGGAAAATCCTGGTATATTGAGGGGCAAAATCTTGGCATATTGTGTGGGAAAATCCTGGCATATTGAGTGGCATAATAATCCTGGCATATTGAGGGGCATAATCCTGGCATATTGAAGGGCATAATCCTGGCATATTGAGAGACATAACAATCCTGGCATATTGAGAGACATAACATTCCTGGCATATTGAGGGGCATAATCCTGGCATATTGAGGGGCAAAATCTTGGCATATTGTGGCCCTCTAGCCCTTACCAGGACTTTTTTAGTGGCCAAAAGTTTGTGTCCCCATTGACTTCAATGGGGTTCAGGGTCAAGTTTGGGGTCAAGTCCGAGCACGAACCCGGACATTTTTTCAAAGTTCGGCCGAACCTGCCGAACCCGAACATTCAGGTGTCCGCTTAACTCTACTCATGACTGATTCACAACTCTAGTTTCTAATATAGAAGTGACATTGACATGTTAGTTGTCCCTAGTGTGAGGATAAACTGGCATGTACTTCTGATAGCGCTTCTACCTGACTCAGAGCACCAGGCATCATGAAAGTGCTCTGATTGGGACCGTAGTGCTCTGATTGGGACTGTAGTGCTCTGATTGGGACCATAGTGATTGGGACTGTAGTGCTCTGATTAGGACTGTAGTGCTCTGATTGGGACTGTAGTGCTCTGGTTGGTACAGTAGTGCTCTGGTTGGTACAGTAGCGATCTGATTGGGACTGTAGCGCACTGATTGGGTCTGTAGTGCTCTGATTGGGAGCCCTGTAGCGGGTCTGTAGCTGAGCATAACTATGGAGCAAAATATAAAATGTTATTAAAAGCTTCTTCTGCTGCATTATGTGTGTATTTGACAGTGTATCTTCTCATTAAACTCATGCACACTGCACATTACATTGAGTTTTAATGCAAAGGGGCTTTATGATGCATTTATCTGCACTGCACATTAGTGCATTACAGAGCCTGGGTATTGCCATCCACACAGCGTTGATGCCAATGCTGACCATCTTCTCTGGAACAGTAGAAACATATATATTTTTTCTATTTATATATGACACTGTGTGCTTGCAGGTACATGCAACAGCGCATCACTGTGTGTATGTGCCAGGTTCTGATGTCTTGCTCCCAAATCTTTTTGCTGGCTCCTAAAAGTAAATAAAAAATATTTAAAAAGTTATTCTTGTTCGTATTTAACAAACATGTTTTGCTTGCTGATTAGTTAGTTATAATAGACTATAAATGCTTAACTCTTTAACTGTCCAAAAACCAAAAAAAGATCTTTTGCCAATGTCAGAATATTTGTGCCCAATCTGTCAGGAGTTCGGAGCCATGCCGGTTCGGTGGAGCAGTAGCAACACGTTGCCTGAACACAGACTGATGGCATTGATGACGGTAAGACCCTATATTACCACATTGTTGATATTTTGCACACAAGGGTGACCTTCATTTGTGTAGCGTGTACATAATTTTAGAAACATGTCCGATTGCACTGGAAATAAAAAATACTGTGTGTATTTTCAATTTTGTTACTCTAAATATGTTTGATTAAAAAATATATAGTTTATAATGGGCATTTCAATAAATGGAGTTCTAGTTCCATAAATCAAACTATTAATGAGAATCAGCATATTAGTTCAGTATCTTGAAATGAAGACTATAGAACTAGTGATCATTCTATTTATTCATTTATTTTATAAACTTCAGTTGATTCCAACATCTTCTGCAGTGTTGTACGATAAAAATATAAACAAACAAGCACTAGGAGAAGTAATATATAAGACAAAATGGAAGCAGAGGAGATTCTTGCCCAAGCAGGTTTACAGTCGATAAGGAATATAGAGACTCAATACATGAGATATAATTGCAATAAGTCAATCTTAACTATCCATAAAGTCCAATCTATATCAAGCAGAGTCAATGAGCAGTAAAGGTTAGAAAAAATATACATAAACAGAACCTGAAAATAAAATAGTGCCTATAATAAACAACACCAAGAAAGGAACTAATACATATTAAATCTAATACAAACCCCAGCAAAATAGGGAAAATGCTTGATGGAGAAAGTATTTTCTTTGTCTTATCAGAATAGGTAGTTATAAGACTAGTCTCAAATTGATTAACGTTTTTAGGTTTCTACTTCCAGAAAACCTACCACTAGAAATGGGAACTCCATTAAAAGTTGCAATCCTAAATGTCTTATTTGTCTTCCTGTTTTTGTTTCCTTACAAGAAAAGTCTTCTCTCCTTCTGTCTAATATCACTCAATGTATATATCTCTTTTTGTATATATTAGAGCAACATCATTAACATGCAACTTCTGGGGTAACTAACTTGTTTAACTGTTTTGTCTCCTTCTAGTGACTACCACATACAGTTAATGTGCTCTTTATCTATGTAGCCATGAACTGCCAATGGAGAAACTTCATTTTGTGTCTATTGTTTTTCTTCCTTAGAGCCTTCATCCAAACCTTATAGGGTCGTACGCCAGCTGGGGGGCATCATTAGGGCGCATGAAGAGAAGGAAAGCAAGGTGACAAATAGTATTTCACACTGTGACAAAAAATGTTTTGTCAGCATTTATTCTTATCAACCTGGTGACTAGACTTTAATAAATAACTGCTACATGAAGAATGGTATCTGAGTGGCGTAGATGTCCACCAGGTGTTGTCGTTTTTACTTAGTAATTAATAACCAGCAGAATTTATTAGGCAATACTTTACTATAGAATTTATAATTTAACCTGGTATTAGAAATGGTATTGACAATTTTACTACAGATGTATTTGGTTTGTATGCACTATGTAGTAAAGTTGCTGATGTCTGCTCTGTGGTAACTGTAGTTAGCGAGCCCAAAAAGTTACGTGTAGGTAACTCTAAATGTTTTCGAGGTGATGCCGTAAAGTGAGAATCATTTGCTAGTGTGATATCTTGTGTGACTCTAATGTTAAACTTGTCTTTATAAATTCCCCATTTTAATGTACAATACAGTGACCCAAAGTATTACAGTGAGGAATGACATCTTATGTCTCAAACCATGTCAATATCTTTTTCTTTTTTCTTTTAAAATTTTAACAGGTCATGGAAGAGACAGATGGCAAGAAAAGCATGTAGGAAAGGATGGTTCAAGAAGTAGAAGAAAGTTAGAATGATGGAGTGGATTTTATAGAAGTGCCCCCCTCCCCCCACCTTTATTTATTTTTTTACATTTTAAAATTATTTATTAAAAAAAAATCTTCATAAAATAGTATGCAAATGGTGTATAAGCATCGCATATATAAAAACATAAATACAAATACAAATATAGATATACAAATACATACATACATACATGTGTTTAATTTCCTCGTTGGTATTAAAGCAGTGATATATATAACACCATGGTATACTTTCCAAAGAACCATCGTTAATACCTAGTTTTTAAAAATGGGGAACTTTCCGTTTTAATGATTCGCTCCTCAACATTCATACCCCACATCCTTGGGTCTTTGTTCAGCCACTGAACAGCCTATCCATACCTAGGGAGTACGACAGCTTTTTCAAATGTTTTAAATTAATCTATGGAGGATAAATGAATGGATGACAATAAATAAAAAACACTAAAATCTGAGTGGTTCAACTAACTAGTGAACTAACTTCCAAATCCTGCCTAATCTTCACCCCTAGCTATTGTGTTTATTGAGGTCCATGGGCCCTATATCTTTCCGTACATACCAGACGTCTTCTCACTCCTACCATGAAACAAAATTCTCAGCCTTAGCCTGAAAGTCGATTTGTGCTCTAATTTCTGGAGACATTGGATATTCCTCAAGGTAACTGAAGACAAGAAGGTTTCCACTTGTTCATGCTCTGTAGGCAGATTTGACAAGAGAAATGATTTAATCACTTAGTTCACCACACACCCACCACATGTGGAAGTGACTTCTGGAATCCATTTGGCACCTCCAGCCAGGGGCAGATCCAGAGTTTGATATTGGGAGGGGCACATTTCTGTCTGTCTTTTCCTCTCCCCCATATTCTTCTGTTGCTCTCTTTCTTCCCATGTTCACCTGTCTCTCCCCTCTCACTTCCCATGTCCGCCTGTCTATCTCATCTCCCTTTCCCATGTCCACCGGTCTTTCTCCTCTCCCTTCTCATGTCCGCCTATCTCTCTCCTCTCCCTTCCCATGTATGGCTCTCTCTCCTCTCCCTTCCCATGTCTGTCAAGTAAGTTAAAGTGGCGACGGCCGCCGAATTAGAAAAAGTGTCAACTAATTTGGCGGCCTCCCCCCCAAATATCGATGCATATGGAAATCAGACTATATATACATAATAGCACCTGGTCCACCCTATCAATCCCCACTTGTGATAATCTATGACAATAAATTTCATTGCATCCCTTTTCCACACATAGTAGCAATTGATCCACATTATCAATCCACATTTGTGTACATCCCATTTTAGTGAATTCATTTCATCTTTTCCCCCACACAATTAATGAAATGCTTGCTTATATATATATATATATATATATATATATATATATATATATATATATATAAATATTTCAAACAACAGGATAAACATCTTCATACTAGCCTCAGTACCCATAATAATCATATCAGTGTGTATATAATCCTACTGCCTGTTACCTCAGGAATCAATGACTTTCATTGCCCCCTTTTTTCCGTTTTTTAACTTTTTATGTGCTAGCCCATTTCATCTTTCAGCTATCTATGTATAATAAGTTAGCTACTGCTATATTGTTATCAATAACTTCCCTTAATATTCATATATCAGTCGTTACCAAATCCTATTAGTTGTCACCTCAAATCATCATAACAACATTCCCATTTCCTAATTTCTAGTATATACTATTTTTTTGATTTTCAGGCACATCACCGTAGATAAAAGTGCACGCTTCCTGTCATTCTCCTATGTGTGCACAGCAGACTCAACAAAACAATCACTGAAAAAGATTTTTTTACTTTCAGTGGTCCACCAGTATTGCTACGATGCTTCCGTGTGGAAGCCTCGTGCAATACTAAAATAAAATTGCTCCAGAGAGCGATTGAAATGCCAGTTTTAAAGGCACAGTGCCTCTAAAATGGTCGGAGGTTTAAATGAGCATAGGAAGCAAATTGAATCGCTTCCCATGTCTACAAACACTAAACAAACAAAAAAATATAATCTTGGTCACTGTATGACCAAGATGGCACTATCCTTTTAAGGGCAAGGGCACAGGAAGTAGCTTGGCAATCTGTGACTGCCAGGCAGATTGTCGGGCACTGGGAATGCTCAGATGAGCATCCCCACTGACTGATCAGATCAATATTTGTAAAATATTGATCTTACCACTTTGGATCTGCCTCCCTCTGCTCACATTGTTTTTAGTGAGGGAGAGACAGGTCAATGCATAGTTGTCAACATTTAAAAAAAAAAATTCCAGGGACACTTTGCAGCTCAGCTTTAAATTACTTACTTGAAAATGGACCACACCTACTCCTAAAAGCTCCTCCCACTCCGTATAATTAGCATAAATGAACCCCACCTACTCGTCACAGTGTAGATTATATCAGCAAGTTCCCACAAACATTACCATGCATCCTTGGTATACAACAGAGACATTTGCAGCATCTACAGGCAGGTGCATATCATCACTTTTAGATGAAACATAGTAAGACCTTGTACAGATGTGCTTCAGTCAGAGAGCTGTGTCTACACTATAATACATATTAGTATGAACTTACCACTTCTGCTGGAAGGCTTTTCCATGCATCCACTATGCTCTCAGTCAGGGCAAGCCTTATGGGTGTACATTCTGTGGGATCGGTGCTGTTTTTACCGCGAGGCATCCTAGGCGGATGCCTAGGGTGGCAAATTTTGGGGGACGCCAGCCCCCCCCAGCACTGAAAAAAAAAAAATTTAAACAAAAAGCTGGCAGGCTGCACAGGAACCCAAAGAAACAGCAGAGAGAAGCCGCTGTGCTGCCTGTTCGGCTCCCCGTGCAGTCTGACAGGGAAGTGCCGACAGTCACGTGACGTCATACGCGCGCCGGGTCACGTGACCTGTCGGCACAACCGCCTGGGAGCCGAACAGGCAGCATGGAGAAGACCATGCTCCCTGCCACTAGCCACCAGGGAAAGGTAAGTGCTAGGGAGATGGGGGGATTTGGGCACATTGGCTGGGGCTTATTAAATGGCAAATAACACTGGCATATTATTGGGCAAATTGTCAGGGGCATATTAATGGCAAATCACACTGGCTTATTATTGGGCAAATTGGCTGGGGCATATTAAATGGCAAATAACACTGGCATATTATTGGGCACATTGGCTGGGGCATATTAAACGGCAAATCACACTGGCTTATTATTGGGCAAATTGACTGGGGCATATTAAATGGCAAATAACACTGGCATATTATTGGGCACATTGGCTGGGGCATATTAAACGGCAAATCACACTGGCTTATTATTGGGCAAAATAGCAGGGGCATATTAAATGGCAAATAACACTGGCATATTATTAGGCAAATTGGCTGGGGCATATTAAATGGCAAATCACACTGGCATATTATTTGGCAAATTAGCAGGGGCATATTAAATGGAAAATAACACTAACATATTATTGGGCAAATTAGCAGGGGAAAGTTAAATGGCAAATAACACTGGCATATTATTGGGCAAATTGTCAAGGGGAAAGTTAAATGGCAAATAACACTGGCATATTATTGGGCAAATTGGCTGGGGCTTATTAAATGGCAAATAACACTGACATATTATTTGGCAAATTGTCAGGGGTATATTAAATGGCAAATAACACTGGCATATTATTGAGCACATTGGCTGGGGCGTATTAATGGCAAATAACACTGGAATATTATTGGGCAAATTGGAAGGGGCATATTAAATGGCAAATAATACTGGCTTAATATTGGGCATTTGGCTGGGGCATATTAAATGGCAGAATAACACTGGCATATTATTGGGCAAATTGGCTGGGGAATATTAATGGCAAAATATACTGGCTTAATATTGGGCAAATTGGCAGGGGCATATTCAGTGGCAAATACTGGCATAATGGGCAAATTGGCTGGGGCATATTAATGCAAATGATACTGGCATATTATTGTGCAAATTAACTGGGGAATAGTAATGGCAAATAATATTGGCAATGTGTATGTACTGGGGTGATGGAGGCATGTAAATGGGGTTATGGGGCATGTCCTTGGAGTGCAACGTGGTTATAGATCATTTCGTTGGTGTGCATTGTGGGTAGAGGGGGGGGTGCCCAAAATTTGTCTGCCTAGGGCAGCACAAAACCAACATACACCACTGTGTGTGATCACACAGAGCGAAACTGTAACTTTCCGAACATCTGGGACATCCACACGTCGACAGGCAGACTCCATGCCGTTGCCGTTGCTCCATTGCTCTGCCGACATCTCTCCTCGCAAACAAGCAGGGAGAAAACACTGCCATGCTACTCGTTCGTCTGCACATGAGCAGATGAACATAAAAAGAAAGAAATAAAAAAAATCTCATAGGCTTTTAATTAAGGTTCCTCCTCCTATCTAACCCCGCCATGGGCTGGATCAATTATAGGAAGGATATTTAAACCTCAGTCTGCCAGAGAGTAGTTGCCTGTGATAGTGCTCTCTCCAGCCTCACCAGCGTTACTTTGATTGTTTTCATTATTTGTTGCTGATCTCTGCTGTATCCCAACCATTCTATTGCTTGCTGCCAGTCCTGATCTCTGCCTGTTCTTGACTATCTGATTGCCTTATCCAAGTTGTCCTGATTTACCGGTTCTGACCCAGCTTATCCTGACTATTCTATTTGTTGCTTACCTCAGCCACGTCTGTTATCCTGACCTTCCTGTACCTCCGGTTATCCAGGCTTCAGTCTTCCTCGACTTTCCATTCAGTCTACAGTTGACGCGTTCCTGTGGTTCTATTGTATACTTCAGATTCATTTTGTACCTCCTCTACTTTTAGCATTCAGTGTGTGGTGTTCTAAGTTCTTGGTGGCTAACCATCTGCGGCTCAAAAAAGGGTGTGTTATCATTAAGGTGAAACATCCCTACTATATGTATTGTCTATTTGTAGTGGGTCTGTCATCCTATCTGCATCGTGGATCCTATCTCTATATCAGAACCTTCCAGAAACACTTCAGAGGGCGCCGCCACTGCCGCCTCCTTCAATGCCACGTGTGAACTGGTGGGGAGATCTCAGAGGTGCTGGTCTGGGAAATCTCTCCGCACCAGCCCTATAAATCTCCCGAGAAAAATGGCGGCATAAACTGTTAGCTCCCTCAACCTCAACCAAACACAGTGATTTTAACAGCTTTCGGGTGTGATTTGGAGAAATAAAAATCCTTCACCTGATGCAGAAACCCCTAGTGATAAAGATAAACCTATCTCCTACATCCTCGCTGAGAGAATATTTTCGGACCACAGGTCTGATAGAGTCTCGGATGCCTGACGACATGGGAGTACGATCTCCCACCAGTTCCGTCTCAGCGGATGAAGCGTCCGCAGACCCACTGGGTGACCCACTACACGAACCCACTCTATCTCACAAGACCTACAATGAATTTTCTCCTTGGCACCGTGGAGGAAAGATTTTAGCACTTTGATTGCGGAGGTCAAGCAGACGGTACAAGAGGAGGTGATCTTACTAAGCTGGAACACAGGGTAACTATCCGAGAACATGTATGATGGAGTGGGAGAGTGTAGGTGTAGCTGGTACCACCACCCCCCTACCCAGGAAATGATGACGCAACACGTAATATATGGTGAAACATAGGCCACAGCTATTTTATTGAGCATAAATAGAAATACGTTACAACTGTATCGGCCAATCACCGTAAACTCCATCTCAGGTAGATACAGCCTAACAACCAAAATATATAAAAACTGTATCCTTGCCAGCCTCCCTTAAATTAATTATACTATACACAGTGCAACTAGCAAACATTAACCAACCTGAAGTAAGTACTCCCCTCCCCCCTCGTCCGAGGGTCCCTTACCCCTTTACCTTAGCTATGCTGACCACCAGCCGACTCCTCGCTCGGTGGGCACGTATCACCTTACATAGAGGTTAGGTGAGGGCTGAGCCCAAAACTTCAACCAAAGGGTCGGTCTCCTCCTTTAGTAATAACAAAAACCTGACGAGCAAAGACATGCCCCCCTGCCACCGGCACCGCTGTTTTACAGCCTAAAATCAGCGGGAGCCACCCAACCCCAACTCCATGGCCTGTTCCACCCCTTCTTGTAACGCAAAGTTGAAGAGATCTAACCCCACCTCCGTGAGGTGCACCACATCACTCCTAAAATATATTGCTGCATCCCGCTTGAACACTGGATGGCGAATAGCAATGCCCCCAACACTGAAAACTAACTTGGAAATGTGCTTGTTCACTTTAACCCTGCACTTCTCCATCGCCCTCTGGTTGCGAGCCGCACACCCCAATAGTTACGGGGAACCAGCTCGGACCAAACTAACCTAACATCTGGAAACAGCACTAATAATCTATCCCGATCCTGATGAATGATCTGGCCCCACACCGAAATAGACCGTAAATTATTGCCACCTAGATGGATCAGTAACACGTCCGGAGGACCCAAGAGCCTGGACAGCTGCACCCGCTCAGGAAGGAGAAGCACCCACCTCATTCCCCTGTTTCCCACCCACGGACCTCGGCTCCCGCGGGTGGGAATACCAGGCGCTCCCCCCCCCGGGTTGGATGGCAGCACGTTGCCGGGCCCAGAAAATATAGGAATGGCCTAAGATTCCCAAACCTTCCTGACTGAGGAATCTGGGAAGACAGGATGGATGAGACAGCCATGAGTCTCACAGGTCGGATATAGTATACAAAACGCTGCAACCCCCATCTGCAAATACGCTGTATAGCCCTGTCCACAAACCCTGGCCTGGAAGCTTCGGATAAAGTGCCTATGGGGAATGAATGACCGCCAAAGTGAGAGCTATCAAAGCCCAGTCTAGCCAATGCCAGCTTGAAAACCCTCAATAATTGATACCTGGATAAGAAAGCTCCATCCCCGTGAATTTGAAGAGGGCACGCAGCAGATGGCCTAACCTTGAAATATGCATCAAAGCAAGCCACCGGACACACCAAGGACCCCTGAAATTCCCAAAGGAGGACCCAAGCCCCCCAAGCCAAAACATCCATCTTAGAGCAGCGAATCCAAAACTGTAACCCCCCCCCCTGTTCCCTCAATATATCCTTGACTAACAACCCCCCTGGAACATGCTTAGATGGGCTGACCAATTCACCTATTCTCATTGACCCGAAAAAGACCAATGCAAAAGTGAAACGGAACAGCTCCGTCTCAAACGCATTAGTGCAAACCTCAGGAAGAACCCACAAAATCTGTGACAGGAGTGCCCCAGACACCGGGAACCTCTGATCTAACTCTCTGGGACTCCGTCTCCACCCTTTTAGAGACTGGCGGACCAAGAACTCCCTCGTGACATCCCAAAACCCTGAGATTTTATACCAGAAGCTAAGACCCGCTAGCTTTGAAGTCACCACATTGACGGAAACTCCAGACCCCTCCCAAGACCACAGTAGCCAAAGCAAGCCCTGGAGCCTCTCCGTATCAGAACTGAAACCCCCAAGGGATTGTTCGAAAGCCAGCCAGTCGCTCCAGACCTTACCATACTTTGTCCACGTGGACAGAGAGATTGAAGACCAATCCAGTGGGCTATTCGTCCAACCCAAGGCTCCACAGGACCGGAGGGCAAGGAGCCCCTTCCAAATTGCCCCCAGGGCTGCCGCCCTGAACGCCTCCCACTGAAAACGAGAGAAACGTCTGCCATGATGTTAGTAACCCCCTGGGATGTGAACCGCTCAGCATGATATGTTATAATTCAAACAATGCAACACAAGCCAGTGCAAAAGACGAATCACCAGGGGGGGGGGGGGGGCGAGGCAGTCAGGTTATTGATTGCCATCACCACCCCCATGTTATTGCAATGGAACACTACCTTCCTATCCCTGAAAATATGCCCCAAAAGGACCACCGCCACCAAGATGGGGAAGAGCTCCAAGTAAGTTAAGTTCCTTGTCAGCCCCGCCTCCACCCAATAAAGTGGCTAACTTTCAGTGCACCAATGTGTACCCAGCACCGCCCCCGAAGCACGCGGACCCTGCAGCATCCATGTAAAGATGAAGATCTCTATTATAAACTTTGAGGCCTGCCACAATGTCCTTCCGTTATAACAGGCCAAGATCATCTCCCACACTGCCAGATCCGCCAACAGAGAACGAGTTAGCCAAATGAAATGGCGAGGGTGCCCTACCCCAGCCGTCGCCCCTGCCAGGCACCTTTTGAAAACCCTACCCATCGGCATTATTTTGCAGGTGAAATTAAGCTTAGCCAACAGGGACTGGAGCTGTTGCAGCCAAATCTTCTTTAAACCCTTAGCTGCAGCAATGTCAGCACGCAGACCCACCAGCTTATCCTGAGGCAACCTACATTCCCCGGCCACAGAATCCAGCTCTATACCCAGAAAACTCAGGCAAGTAGTGGGAACCTCTGTCTTATCCGAAGCTAGCGGGACACCAAAACCCTACGATACCGCTTGCATCGTGGAGAGCAAATGGCTACAAACGTGTGAAACCCGACTCCTCCCGCACCACCCAGTCCATGAAAGAGCTAAAGCACTCGAAATAAAAACATGATATAGAACATCCCATCGGGAGGCACATATCCACATAGAACCAACCCTCGAAATAGCACCCTAGTAGGTGGTGACACTCCGGGTGCACTGGCAGCAAACGGAACGCTGCTTCCACGTCTGTTTTTTCCATCAATGCAACCTGCCCCGCCGAATCAAAGGATGTGTAAGACAAGCTGGACAATTCCGCACTGATATCATCATTCACCGAACCCCCATTTGGAACGTTAAATGTTGAATCGAGAGCCCGAGAGCCACCTCTTTCCCCAACTTGTACCTAATCACCCCGGGGTGATCTAACACGACTTAAGGTTATGCAGTGACAAAGAGACCACCCGCTCCTGGAAGGAATTCTAAAACCTTCCTCAAAACCCCCCAAGATGATCTCTGCCGCTCTGCGATTCCGAAATCTACTTAACCAGGGTTGCATCGCAGCACCGTCCACTGGCGTCCTCCCCCTTCTCTCCCATATCTGACTTATCACCTCCCTTACCCCGTTTAAAGCACTTCAACACCGGATGGGACCCTCCACAACCGGAACACTCATGTCGGAAACGACAGCCTGCACTGAACTTGCACTGGCCCTCGTTATATTTCCAACATCCCCCGCTGCGTCGCTGGGTGGCCGGAGGGGTGGGTGTACCCATCCCCCCGGCCCCCCGAGAAAGGACATCTGGCCGCCCTGCTGCATGGCTGGGCGCATCATAATAGCGAGCCAGAGGCCGATATCCATCTGGTCCCATGACGACGGGCGCACAGCAATATGCTGGCGGAATTGCTCATCGTATTTCTACCACCCCAGCCCACCATACAACCTACAAGCCGTCAAAATTATATCCTGGTAGCAGAATAGGGCTGAACACTTATCCGGGGATTTTTCCCCCAACACGCTAGCCAGTATTTTGCTTTCTCTCGCTCAGACTTCTTCAAATCCTTGTCTGGGGAAGGAACCTGCTCCAGAGGAAGGAGGGAATATCTCTCCAAGTATTCCCCTTTCCAAATGACCTCTCGCTTCTCCTGCTTGAGATGTATGCCTAGCCGGCCAGACCAGCATATGTATGTCGCCCCGTGGGTCATTGGGGCCACAGGCGCCACATCCAACAACGGATCAGGAAGGGAAACTGGAGCCATCTGCGCCACTATCGCAGGAAGGACCCTGGGTCCCTACTACAAGAGGCGTACCCGACGGAGTCGGGGAGGGTGGAAACACCAAACCCCCGAAACCCACCGGGGCCCCTCAAACCCCACTGACTTGTGAGTCCAATACGCCTGCGCGCGCACCTTGCAACCCCCCGAGCCTGATCCCAGAGCCCACGCAAACCCTTCAAGAAACCAGCCCATGCCTGATCCTGAGAGCCCTGAGTCTCCAGCCCCCCAAATGGGGATTAACACGGGGAACCTCTTCCCCAGAGGACCCACCAGAGGACATAAAAGGGGACCCCTCCCGCCCCCTAGCGCCCGGAGGTAAGCCTGAAGCCCTCCGTTTTGGGCCCTAGGCCCACTTACTGGTCTGGTTGCCCGTCTGCCACTCCTCCTCCTGGAGTAGCGTGTGGCTGTGTCCCAAACCGGAAGCGGGGCTGCCTGAAGCCTCGTGGCAGCCCCGGTAGCAGCAGATTCACCCTGTCGCATCCACTTCTGGGTTCAGACGGGTAAACGGACGGGAGACGCGCCTCACGGATCCGCGCCCCTCAGAAGCGGGAACCACCACCGGGGCAGCCTGCAACTGCCTGCCACCAACGTTTCAGCCCTCAGGGCATTCAGAATACCATCGACGTCATGCCCGAGGCCATGGGAGAGTCCTGCAAAAGTAAGAGAAAATTTCAGCAAACTTTCCAGAGCGTTTTTTAATGGAATTTTAAAATGGTTGTTGGAAGTGGGAGGATATCCCAGCTATATATACACTATATCCCAGACCCTGCCCCAGCCATGACCTGGTTCACGCCCCCACCCTCATACATGTCCTGTCCGCTAAGCTGTGCAACACTACCAGGATTCTGGAATCTGAGGGCGCTACTCAGAAAATAACAGGTTGCACATATCGCCACCAGGCACAACTTATACCTTTCTGAGTACAGGCGTCGTCTGGAAGACCTCGATAACAGAGGACTAAGTCCCTCACGAGCATGAGGCCTTAGGCGGCTGCCTAATTTGCCTAATTAAAGAGCCACCTCTGAAAGTATTACATTACTGATAGGGTAGTGGATACATGGAATGGCCTTCCAGCAGAAGTGGTAGGTTCATACTAATGTATGTTTTATGGTGTACACACAGCTCTCTGACTGAAGCACATCTGCACCAGGTCTTACTATATTTAATGTATCAGTCATAAAATGCACCTGCCTGATGTAGATGTTGTGCTGTGAATGTATCTGTTGTACAGGTTGGTGTGAACTTGGCGATATAATCTACACTGTGACAATAAGGTGGAGTTATATTATGCTAATTACGTGGAGTGGGGGAGCTTTGGACAGTAGGTGTGGTCAATCTTAAAGTAAGTAATTGGAAGCTGAGCCGCAAAGAGTTCCTGGAAATTTTTTTCAAATGTTGGCAAGGCAGTGTGTGACATTTAAGCTTGTGTACATACTGGAGGTATATATTGCAATATGCAGGGGTATATATAAGTCGTATCTATAAATAATACACTCTTCAGATGCACTTTTCAAATGCATTGCTTTTTCCTTTTGTGAACAAAAAATAATGTTATGCTATGGAGCTGGTTTAAAAATATTTCCAGGGCTGGTTTTTATTGCCAGTCCGGCACTGTTTCCGTGCGTAGTGATGATGCAGAGCAATGTGTTTCCGATGCTCTGAACCATCACTACGTATGAGGAGCATGAGGCAACGCGGATTGAGCTCTCAGTGTGTTTAACCACTTAGTGATATGACATTTTGACCTTGACTTTCCCTTGGTGACAATGACTGTTTTTACATTTCTGGGGTGATTGTGTTTAGCTGTTATTTTCTTCTCTCACATACTGTACCCACACAAATTATAAGTTGGGTTTTATCATCATAAGAAGCTCTTTCATTAGATACCATTATGTTGATCATATCGTATAATTTACTTCACCAAAAATAATAAAGTATGATGAATTTTTATAAAAACACACCACTTTTTCAAACTTTGAACTAAAATATAATTTACACAAATACAATCATTAAAAAGACCCCATCAAATGACAGTTGGCTAAGCTCCGAGATGGCTGCTTAAAAGATCTGCTCTGCAACGATTGAGCCAATTGTAGCATAACTTAGACATCCTACCTACCTAAAAGTATCTGAAAAGCAGTTGTATTTACCCTTCAATGGGTCCACCTTCACAAACTCGGAGAACCGCAAAGAAAGATCTTGGGGAAGGTACTTTACTCAGTAATAAATCTCTGTCTCAGTGCAGACAGCCGTTGGATCATAATATGGCGGACAACTCCGTTTCTCATCATCACCTTTCCACTAAACAAGATCTTGAAGAAATGTTTACTAGAGCGCAACAGTGTATCAGAGATGAGATTAGCTCTGCTCTAGCATTGATACAAACGGAGGTGAAAACCCTACAAAATCTGACTGAGACACATGATGTACGGATTAATCAATTACTTGGAGATTATGACCAACTGGCAAACGATTCGGTTGATCTACACCATAGAGTATCGGGTCTTGAGTCTGCAATGGAAGATATGGGTAACCGGTCCCGCCGCAATAATGTGCGTCTCAGAGGATTACCTGAGCGTATAAAGATGAATGAGTTACCCCGGATACTTGAACAGCTGTTTAAAGCTGCCATGCTTGACTTACCTGAGGAAAAATTGCTCTTGGACAGAGCACATCGATCGCTTAAAGCTCCTGGTCCACCGGGCTCTCGTCCAAGGGACGTGATTGTTCGCTTTCACTTCTTCCAAACTAAAGAAATACTTATGAGTGCTACAAGGCGTTCCCCTATAATGTATGAAGGTGTACATATTCAGACTTTCCAAGACCTTGAACCTATAACATTGTACCGTAGGCGTCAATGGAAACCTCTTACAGATAGGCTAAGAAAAGCAGGTATTCGGTATGCCTGGGGGTTCCCCTTTAAAATCATTATCTCCCATGATGGAGTTACTCGCTCCTATTTTACTTTTGAGGAATTGCAAAGCTTTGTGGATGAGGAGATCGAGCGAGTGAACCCTAGGCATTGTGCAAAGAGCCCTGGTACTGGTTCACAAGAAGAGGTTCATCATTTAACTTCCTCAAGGTCCACACTTCGCCATTAGTCTATCTTACTATCATTCAGTATTTGGGTCTGTTAGTTTCTAATCCTAATTATTCTTGTCCTTCCTTCTGGAGTTGCTTACATTTTTATTGTTACTGGTTCAGATTCAATTACTTTAGAGCTACCTTCTCAATACTAGGTATTAAATTTATAATATATAATGTATATAAATTAAACCCAGTTACAAATATATAAGGTTACTGTAACGTCTACGTACGACGGTTATTTTATTCTTTTTCACATATTTGTATTTAGTAAGATTGTTTTTGCTTTGCAAAATTCACGGAGTATAAGCTAGACAAAATGCAGGTTAATCCATTTACAAATATGTAACTTGAGGAATTGAAGGGGGATGAGTCGTTAGTGTTCGAAATGCCATGATCTAATAAATCACAAGCAAAAGTTACAATTTTATCCATATAAACTTACCTGTTTTTTTTTGCAAGCAATAGTGGTGAATTTTAATTATTGATTTATCCGTAAGTTTCCATTTAAAGATATTCCACTTTGTATTGATAGTAAAGGTATTAAACCTTTGCAGTTTTATTTCATGTTCATAAATGTAACTTTAGCTGCAGTTCATGATGATGATCTCTGATGTTTCATTGTATCGATTATGAGGCTCACCGTCATTAGCAGGCACATACTCCAAGACCTGAGGAGTGGTTATTAATTGATTAATTGATTCTTCAGGTTTTGACACAGAGTATAGATATTTTTTAAGAAAGTATGTAGCCGTCTTAACATCTTTAAAAGTAATCTTTACAAAGATAATATTAGCCGGTCTAATAGTTTTTATCCATACCTATTCACCTTTTGTTACTCTGATCTGGTATGCCTTTGAGCACATCCCTGTGGATTTGTCTGTTAGTGTTCCTTGAGCTTCTATTATATTTATTTTGGGGTTTTATCTAATAGTTTTGGATAAGTACTTATATTCCCTTTTAAAATTTAGTGAACAACAGACCGTGTTTTAGCTTTAGTGCAAACCTTTTGTGATGCTTCTTTGATATAAATTTATAGCGTTTTTGTTCCATAAGAGCTTACACTCTTTGTTTGACTAAGAACCCCGGTGCAAATTGGCTTGGCTCCAAAATAATCGCTACCAATTTTAGTTGAACACTTTTAATAGTTTTATTGTATTTTTTAACGTGGCATGGTAATAATACCTTGCTTCCAGAAACTTTCTGGTATAAATGTCAATTTGTTGAGGTTTTCTGGGAAAAACAACAAGAGGTATTTATACAATGTATTATATATAAACAAATCACACACAACTCACTAAAAAAGCAACTTTAAGGATCATAGTGACTTTATTTTTTTCCATTAATTTCAGGTGCTCTAATTTGAATGAGTCTGATATAAATGTTACGTAACTCCCTACCAGTTTTAACTCTATACAACAAGTGAGTTAAGATAATTACAGTATATCAATTGTTAAGTAATTATATGAATTTTGTTATTCATTTATTTTGTAATTTCATATTTCTACATTTATATATACTTTTATTGTGTAGGATTTTTGAAGTATCATCTGCTTTGGTAGTATTTACTCTTGCTACGTTTAACATGTTTTTTCAGTACTTTTTAGCACAATATTATAGGAGGCTTTCTACTAAGTTCTGTTCTCTCGCCCCTTCTAATCATTTAAAGCTGGCTACGATGTGAGTCCACAGTTTTAGGCTCACATATCACCCAGTCACAATAATTCCGATTATACTTTCTCTAGATCTCTCTGTAATGCTCTAATTCCCTCGCAGTAATTTGTTTTTCATATTAGTTCTGGGATCAGTTCTAAGTTGCATTTTGGTATTTGTATTCATTTAAACTGTTCTTTCTTACAATTTATTAGTAGGTAAGGATTATATATACATAAGCTCGCTCTCGTTGCAAGACACACTATTCCATCCCTATATACCCATTTATTTATATTGGGTGGGTGTGTCATCACTTATAAAAAAAAAAATATATATTTTTATAACTTAAGCTCTACTTGCCACTTATTGTCTCACCTTGTTTTTAACTGGCAACTATGTAAGCCCAGTTGTTAAATTTAATTTTATACCCCCCCCTTCCTTTTTTTTTTTTTAAATTGTAGCAGAGCCCAATACCCTTCCTAACTTTCCCTCCCCTTCTTTCCATTCATGACCCAAAATATTATAGTCCTTATTAAGTACTTACCCCAGTTCTTATAAATTAATATGTCGTCCCCTGTATCATTATTATCGCTTAATGTACATGGCCTTAACTCTCCACAAAAGAGGAGAACCCTTCTAAGACACCTTAAAAAACGTAATACTGATATTGCTTTTATCCAGGAGACACACTTTGCCTCCACTAAACCCCCTAGTTTAATAGACAGAACTTATACTCGTTGCTATACAGCTAATTTTTTAACCAAAAAATTGGGAGTAGCTATTTTACTACGGAAAAATTGTCCATACACTGTTACTTTCTCTCATGCAGACCCTAAGGGTAGATACATTTTTTTATCTGGGAATTTAGGTTCGCTCACAATAGCCCTTCTCAACGTATACGCACCTTCTATCCCTAGCGTTATCTTTTGGCGCAAACTCTCTGATTTCTTAGACAAACATCCTTATGATAAATTAATATTTGGGGGAGACATGAACGCTACTCCGTCCCCAGAATTGGACAGGTCTTATATCAGTCCTACAGGGTCAACTCATCCTGCTGATAAACATCTTCTGGATTTCATAAACAATCACAATCTCTTAGACATCTGGAGGCTACAGCATCCCTCACGTAAGGACTATACCTTCTTCTCACATCCTCATCATAGCTATTCAAGAATAGATCTATTTTGTGTGTCTCATGCCTGTCTCCCACTCATTGAATCCACAGAAATACACTCAATTACTTGGTCTGACCATGCTGATATTTCTTTAATTTTTACAAATAAGGAATTCTCCAAACACTGGGCATGGAAATTTAATGATACTCTCTTACATAATAAAGAGGTCTTATTATCGTGTAAACAGCAACTAAAAGATTATTTTAATTTGAATGAGGGAACAGTTGATAATCCTGTTACGCTTTGGGCAGCTCACAAGACGGTGATACGGGGTCACTTAATTAGCATTAGTACACGACTTAAGAAAGATTCAGCAAAACTTCATCAACAACTACAAACTGATCTTTACAAATTAGAAACTTTGCACAAAGCCAATCCAACAGCGCCCATTCTTTCTCAGCTTAATAATGTTAGGAGCCAAATTAAACAACTCACGCTCAAAGATACAGCTAAATCACTTAAATTTACCAAACGATACTACTATGAAAATGCAAACAAAGCAGATAAGTTACTAGCCTCTATGTTGAAGTCACAATTGTCGTCTAGGTTAATTTCTACAATTACCACTGGTTTAGGGACTGTGGTAACCAACCCACAAGACATTGCTAAAGAGTTTCATGATTATTTTACGAGTCTTTACAATCATTCGCCTGAAGAAACTTTTTTTAACAAAAAACATATTGATGAAGTCTCTAAATACCTAGATCAAATTCAGCTACCTTCTCTTACACAAGAGGATATTGGTCTTCTGGGTTGCCCGATAACTGAATTGGAAATTGAATCGGCTGTCGGAACCAATAAGGCCCCTGGACCAGATGGCTTTACAGCTCTTTATTACAAAACCCTGAAAGAAATTCTAATTCCACAACTACTTCCAGTGTACAACAGTCTCTTGATGGGGAACTACCTAACTGATGACATGCAAGAAGCTAACATTACTCTCATTCACAAACCAGGTAAACCAAAGGAATATACAACCAACTACAGACCAATAGCACTTTTAAATATAGACTACAAACTTTTTACAAAAATTCTTGCCAACCGTCTTAATACTATATTACCTAAGCTAATTCACCCGGATCAGGTGGGCTTCATCCCTGGTAGGCAGGCATTGGATAACACCAGGAGGTGCATAGATCTTCTGTGGATGGCAGATGAGTCTCGAACGCCTTCTCTGTTTCTTTCTTTGGATGCAGAGAAGGCGTTTGACCGAGTAAATTGGGCTTTCTTAAGACTGGTCATAGAAAAAATGAATTTTCCACAACAATTCTTAAATTGTCTGGCGGCAATTTACCATAAACCTTCTTCTAAAATATGTATACCTGGGGCTACACCCTTAAGACTGTATAATTTTAATGGAACTATGTCGGATTATTAATAACCATAAAAATATGAATATGAGTTATTAATTATGAATCATAAAAAATTATGAAAATTGATGATTCATATATATGGGTCCGACTAAAAATACCCATGTCAAGAATTCGTTATGTATGTGAGAGTTTGGATGACGTTTTTACAAAAGTAAATACAATGCCACAATTATTAATAAAATAATAATGAATTTATTGAATATAGAATAAAGATCAAACGGTAAGCAAAATAGCATAACAACAAAATACAGTATCAATAGCTGTTAATCATAATTCACATGTATGACTTATAACATAAGTAAGTAGGATAAAGCATGAATTATGCAGCTCTGTACCTATATCAACATACATGTAGAATACTTTATTATACAGTACGTTTCTGACCGTAAGATGGCCATGCATTTTATTTAGATACAACTTACAATGATTAGTATTTAAAATGGTTAATGATAGTACACCATAATTACCTACAAATTACCAACATATACTCTGCTTAGGTAAGGTAATACTACTAAATCATATCACTACTCAAGGTGGCTATTTCTTAATCTGCTCGGTAAATGATAATGTATGTATTCTAGTTTAGACTTTAAGAATGAGAATCTTAGATAATCTCTGGAGATTATATATTACATATTTGGGTAAATAGCTAGACTATAAGAACTTATGGTTCTTGGTAATATCTATAGGATATTCCTCTGGCTTCCTTCTGCAGAAAGGATGACAGATAAACATCAGGCTAACATATAGATCCCAGAAATTGTGGGATTTAAGTTAAATTTACCCAAATATACATGCTAATGACATCCATAAAAATGAGATTATGCTAGAAACAAATTACCACATTTATACATTACCGGCAGAGGTTGGTTTGCAGTTGCAATTGAAGAATTGAGTGATGGGAGTTACTCCTGGGATTTAGCTCAATACTATGGGTATGGAGATGTCTATTGTATAGTGAACATGTGCCATTAAAAGCCTCATATTCCTGGGTTCTCCCCAGAAGGAGAGAGACTCAGCCCTTTTCTAAAACATTCCCATCTCTCACCCACTAGTGGCAGCTCTCCCAAAATCAGTCTCCCCAGGTCTCTCAGGTATCTCAGGTCTCCTCCTCTACACCCCCAGTATCAACTTATCAACCAAACCTTATCTCAGATTCACACCCTGTTTCTGTAACTTCTAGCCAATTGAATGGATGGGTGTATTTAATTTAAATGAGATGATGTCATGGTTTATAGCTACACCTGGATTGTGAGTATAATATAAGACAATATATGTTTAAATGTCTAAAAGTGTTAATACAATTTGAAATTAGAGTAAATATGTATCATATTCTTATTCTTATCATTGCACATTAAATAAAAATGTATAATAAAATATCTACCACACTAATAAAACAATAAAAACAATATTCTAATTAATATGTAGGATTAATAATACTTTACATTTTAATTAGTGAAGGTGTGATATAATTATATATTTTATTGGGTGATTTGAATCAACTAGGTCTATTTATAATAAGCCTTATTAGATTCTACAAATCAAAAATCCCAATAATCTCAGTGTGTCTGTGTCTGTCAGTTTCTGCCAGTTTGGGTGGGCTAGCAAGTTGCAGAGAAGCCCCCCTTCTCTTCTAGTATGTACACAGCTGTGTCTGCATCAGTACAATGAGATGTAATAAACCTTGCACAACAATGGCCACCTTATCTGTTCCGGTGATACTATGAACTTATCAGTAAAATATTTGGTTACAGATAACAGAGTTAAGAATGTGGAAGACTTTCCTTTTATCCTCAGGGACACAGAATAAGATTTTAACACACAGAAGGATGTCCAAAAACTGTCACAAAATGGAGGCTGCTGGCATCCATCTTGTTATACTTTGCTTCTGCTTTATTCATATATACCAGTCTCGAGATTACTTTTCAATACCTCTGACAACTAGACAGGGCTGCCCTCTTTCACCCCTCTTATTTGCTATTTCTTTGGAACCCCTTCTGCATTCTATACGACAGAACACAAACATTAATGGATTCACAGTAGCCAATAATCGATACATAGTAGCTGCCTATGCAGATGATATTATACTCTCTATTACTGACCCACTTCAATCCCTTCCACACATTTTTAAAGAATTACAAATTTATTCTAAAGTCTCTGGTTTTCAAGTTAACCCAGAAAAGTCCAGGGGACTTCCGATTCATTTAGCTGCTCAAACTCGTCAGACTATACAGTCCACCTTCTTAATACCATTATCTGACCAACCATTGACTTACTTGGGTATACAACTCTCATCTGACCACACTAAATTGTATCAACTCAACTACACTCCCCTCCTGCACAAACTTAAATCAGATCTGGATAAATGGAATCCCCTTTTAATCTCTTGGATTGGACGATTAACTACAATTAAAATGAACCTCCTACCTCGGTTGCTGTACCTTTTCCAGTCATTGCCAATCCCACTAGTCACCAAAGATTTCTCGGTACTGCAAAAATCAGTTAATCGTTTTATCTGGCAAGGTAAGAAATCTAGAATTAACATCTCTACGTTGTACAAATCCAAATCTGCTGGGGGATTAGGCCTTCCTGATTTCTCAAAATACTATCTAGCTGCCCAGATTGCACAAGTTTCAGCCTGGCATTCCCCTGTTGCTACAATTCGATGGGCTGACTTGGAGAATGATTTATTTAGTCCAGATGTCTTAAACCATTATATTTGGTTACCTAAAAATCACAGACCTCTTTTACGGACGCGATGTCCGATGATACTAAATTCCTTTAGAGTTTGGGACAAATATGCCATTAAAATTAATTTAACAACAGCACAATCATCTCTTCAGCCTATTTGTCGCAATAGAAATTTTCCGCCTGGTATGGATTACGTTCAGTTCAGAAATTTTGATCAAGGGGGGATCTCAAGAATCTGTAATTTATTTCATAATAATTCTGTTAAATTATTTGATGATCTTAAAAAGACTTTACCTTTACGCTCGCCTGATTATTTCCGATATTTACAACTTAGAGACCTTGCCCTCACTTACACTTCAATTAATTCAGCCAAAATCAAACAGACATGGTTTGAAAAGCTTTGTTTGAATGATCCTAGACAAAAGGGTCTGATCTTTCAATTATACCAAAATTTTCTTGACTTAAATTCAAATTTTTCTCCATCCTATATAAAGGCTTGGGAACGTGATTTGGGTCATTCAGTGGACTCAGACGATTGGTCTGACATATGGGAAGCCACCTCTAAAATTTCCATCTGTACTACTCATAAAGAGCAGGCTTATAAAACTCTGATGAGATGGTACCGGCCCCCCACTACTGTGGCAAAAATGTACACTTCAGCCTCTCCTCTTTGTTGGAAAGATTGTGGACAATTGGGTACCTACTTTCACTGTTGGTGGTCCTGTCAATATCTGCAAGCCTTTTGGGGGCAAATTCACAAACTCCTCATCCATGTTATAGCTAAGCCAATACCATTTGAACCTGAGCTGTTCCTACTGTCCAAACCTGCTGACATATGCACCAAACATGAAAATGTACTGATTACTAAAATTACTTTGGCAGCTCGTAGAGCTATAGCACAATTGTGGAATCAACCCAACATGCCTACGTTAACGGAAGTTAAAAACATGATTATTGAGGTAAAAAACATAGACCTCTTAACTGCATATGTACATGATACTCCAGCCAGATTCCAAAAAATTTGGTCAATATGGACCTTTGCCCTCCCTTAAATCTTTATAGTTTACTAAATTACATAACATAATATTAACTTTCGAAACTTATAAACGTTCCTCCACCCTTGGGTCCCCCTATTATATTATTATATCAATACCCCCTTATCCTTACCCATTCCCGTTAATACTTTTCTGATTCACCTTCCTTTTTATCTTCCTTTCCCAGGGTAATATATGTCTTTTTTTTTTTTTTTTTCCTCTCCCTTTTTGTTATTTTTATTTTACTAGTTTTTGTTTTTTACCCTAAGTGTTGTATGTTCTCTCTTATCTACTTTCCTATCATATTTCCCATAACCTTGTCTGTCCTGGTTGATTTAACAAATTGATAAGTAGCAGACAACGAGCTTATGTTATTTTTATTTTTTCTTAATTAATTATAAAAATATTGATTGAAGAACTATTTCTACTGTCCTATTAATGTTTTTTTATGCGTGTTTTTGTATTTATGTTACCATTTGTTGATGGTGTACTATTGTTGTCTTGAACTTATGTACTGTCCTTTTAATATTTTCTGTATGTGTTCTTGTATTGTCATGTAATGGTATCATTTGTATATTGTATACTATTGAAATCTTGGACTTATGTATTAATGGTTTCTTCAAATAAAGAATGTTAAAAAAAAAAAAAAGACCCCATCTAAATAGTTTCTAAATGTTGTCCTGAGTTCAGAAATATGAATGTTTCCATATTTTTCTGCATTTTTGGGAGTTATAGGGTAAAAAACAATAAATTTTAACCCTATCTCTTATGCTAAACATTATTTAATTTTAACCCTAACAGCTAATCTAGCCCTAATCCTAGTTTTAAGATAATTAATTTAACATTGCAATGTTGCTGGCTGCCTCTAGGGGGGGGGGACGTGCCTGACATGTCCATTGTCGCGGAAGTGGTTAACACACACAGAGCGAATGGTGTCTGCGTCTCTCCACCGAGTGCACTGATCTACAGGGTGGGGGCGGACCCTACAATTCACCTTCCAATGATGAATATTCCAAAACACTGTGTAGTAATATAAGACTACCCTATAGGAAAAAAGTTAAATTTGTATATATTCACATGTAAATTGTTTTTTTAATAAAAAAATTATATTAAAAAACGCATTTCTTGTTTTTAGTTCCTTTTTATGTGCCAATGCTGCCTCTCTCTTTCCTTTGCCCCCAGCTGTGTCTCTCTCCCCCTCCCTTTGACTCCCCACCTTGTTTTTCTCTGCCCCCCTTGTTTCTCTCTGCCCCCTCCCCTTGTTGCTGTCTCTCCCCCTCTTGTTGCTCTGTCTCTTCCCCCCTCTTGTTGTTCTGCCCCCCATCCCTACCCCTGTCTCTCTGCCCCCCATCACCCCCCTTGTCTCTCTGCCCCCATCACTCCCCCTGTCTCTCTGCCCCCCATCACTCCCCCTGTCTCTCTGCCCCCCATCCCTCCCCCTGTCTCCCTGCCCCCTCCCTCCCCCTAACATGTAAAAAGATCCCTGGGGGCTAGTGGGGGCAGCCGGAGGATGTCTGCACAATACGTGCAGACATCCTCCATGCTGCCCGACACCTCTGTCTATTATGACGGACAGCTGTCCGTCATAATAGACGGAGGTGTCGGGCAGCATGGAGGATGTCTGAACGTATCGGGAAGACATCCCCCAGCTGCCCGATTTACCCTGGTGGCTAGTGGGGCAGCAGAGGATGTCTGCGCGATGAGCGCAGACTCCCCTGCTGCCGCCCGGCACGCTCTCCGGGACTTCTGTGACGAAAGCGGAAGTTCCCGGCTTCATCATCGAAGCCCCGGCGGTCGTGCAGGGCGGAAGCAGGGGAGTCTGCGCTCGTTGCGCAGACATCCCCTGCTGCTAGAGAGGGGGATCCAGGTCCCCTGCAGCTCTGCTGGGGACCTGGATCCATGTCTTATAATCTGACCTCAATTTGAGGTCAGATTATAAGAAGACCTCGATTATAAGACGAGGGGGACTTTTCAGAAAAAAATTCTGAAAAAAACCTCGTCTTATAATCGAGCAAATACGGTAATACGTTTCTGACCTCCTCTGTATTATAGGTGGTTTGGAAGGGTTTGAGGGCACATAATGTCATACAAGAAACATAAAATACAAATGGAAAACACATATAGTGCAAAAACATGTAAAACAACTGTGTGTCCAGTGGTGTACATGAGTAGCACTCACAAACATCCGGAATAAAAGGTCTTTACGAGCAGTGAGGTTCCAAAAAGTAGTTCTGCTTAATCTGCACAGTGGGGATACAAACATATACAAACACAGAGCAGTAAAATAGGAGAAAAGGTGGCCTGCATGTGAGATATCTACTTACAGACTCCACATTTCGACAGACATATAAATAAGAAGTCCACAACAAGGGTAAGGCTTCAGATGTGGCTTGAAATGGCGAAATCACAAATCTATGCGTTTCTCCAGGTGAGTCCTGGCTTCATCAGGAGTTGGAGCAGTGAGTTTTATTCTCCACTGTATTAACCTCTACCATTTCTGCTGGACAGCTACATTTCAGTCATACATCTACTACCCCTTGGTGCACTACCTTTCAATTAAAGTAATAAAAGTATATATATATAAATATATGTATATATAGATATGAGACGGAGAGATTTTATCAAGTTACAATGATATTAGCAAAAAATAATAGCTTCTTAATTTGTGTGCAAGAGCATTTTATACAGTTACAATATGGGGGGCATAAAGGTGCAAAGCTTTAAACATAAATCCATACAAGAGTCTCACAAATTATGCCACATAAAGAAGCCCCATTAACTATGCCACACACTGGAGCCCCTTAATTATGCCACACACTGGAGCCCCTTAATTATACCACACACTGGAGCCCAAAAAATATGACACACAAGGGACCCCTTTTAATTATGCCATACACGGGACCCGCAATAATTATGCCGCACACGGGACAGCGGTCCACATTCATCTATTGCCCAACTGTAAATTAATAAATATATATATTTATATGCACACACATATCTCAAGACAATCTCTCTCTTTTTCTATATCTATATGTACATAACTAGTTACATTTATACGTATATGAACTTTTTAGTATTATATTCTACTATTTTCAGATGTAATAAAAATGTTATTGAAAAATTGCAGTTCTTGTTTTTATTCTCTTCCTCTGCACCCACATTTCACCTAAAGGGCTTAACACAGCACGATGGCGTACCCACAGCACTTGTCTTGCACTCATATTGCACCCACACGATTTGGCATACCAGTGTCACTTTGCCCCACTGAACTGCCCTTGGAGAACATGTCATAGTGTCACTTTCCCCCATAGTACATGTTATTTTGCCTCATAAAACATGCCACAGCATCACTTTGCCAGTTAAAACAAGCCACTGTCAGGTACCTATAGTGGTACCTTCTCTGAAAAGGGAACACTAACCATTCCAGAGCCTGGCGCAAGTTGTGCTATAGTGCATCATCTACCACTCTATGACTGAAGGATCCATGACCAAAGTAATGTGTACTTTTAGACAGAAATAAGAACTGTCTCCTTAGCCTCACAATGAGAGATCAGTGCAGTGTACAGCTTTGCACGTGGACAACAAAAGGCTGATTTCAGATTTCATTGGATCAAACCAGACTACAATCCTACAGCTACCTATATAAAAGTTGGGAAAAATAGGATAATTATACTGGGTTCTCTCAGCCGGCTAATGCGATCACATTATACTCTCACTGTCAGACTGAATTTAAAAATATAAAAATATGTGCCAATACTTGGTATCTGTCAAGTCAAAATGTGGGAAAAAGTGGCCTCTGTAAGCTATGACTACAAATTAAGTTGAATGGGAATGTAATATAAATATGGATCATTCCTTAGTTTAAAATTGCCTTGATTTGGTTGGTAAATTTGCTACGGTCGGTCAACTCCTCTGCATAGCATTCCCTACCAACAACTCAGAAGGGTCTACTGTGTGGGGAAATGATTTAGGGTAGACTATCTATCTAGAGGAAACATATCTTCAGATATTCTCTGATTTCCAAGTATGTCATAGGGAGTTAAATGTATAGTTTAACTGTGCATTACTAAAGCTTACTATCTAATGAAACAGACACAGGAACACTTAATAGAAAAATAAAATCTTTGCAAAAGAATAGAAAAATCCTCCTCCTTTAACCCCTTAAGGACAGAGCCTTTGAAACATTTTTGTCCTTTCTGGACAATGGCTATTTTAACATTTCTGTGCTGTTTGTGTTTAGCAGTAATTTTCTTCTTTGTCATTTGCTGTACCCACACATATTATATATTGTTTTTATGGGGACAAGAACGGATTTCTATGGATGCCATCTTTTTGATCATATCTTATCATATTATTAAAAAAAATAATAAAATATGGTAAAAAAAAAAAAATACACAAATTTCCTGACTTTTATTTGAAACAACTTCTCCTCATCGACAATAGCGAACGAAAAAACATGCTAAATAGATTCTACTATTTCTCCTGAGTACAGGGATACCACCCATGCACTGTACTTCAGACATGAATTCACACATTTTGGTATGTGTCACTGCCAAATAACACCCCAATAAGTGTTCAGCAACATCTCTTGAGTACAGGGATACCACCCATGCATAGGTTTGTTGCGTTGTTTGGGGGGTAAAAGGCCAAATTTGGTAGGTGCAGTTTTTGGTTTTCCAAATTGAAATTTTTACATGCAGACAGCCTGCACCCATGTTCCATTTGGGACATATTTGAAGCCAGCCAGTGTATTTTACCCCATCAACCCATATATTTTTTAAAAGTAGACACCCTAGGCTATCTCAAATGGTGGTATTTTAACACTTTCCATGCACTAATTCTACCACCAGCCTTTGTCAAAGTTTGTGGTAGTAATTTTTTTGTGGTTTTTTTTTCACAAACCTTGTACTTCAGACATGAATTCACACATTTTGGTATGTGTCACTGCCAAATAACACCCCGATAAGTGTTCAGCAACATCTTTTGAGTACAGGGATACCACCCATGCATAGGTTTGTCGGGTTGTTTGGGGGCTAAAGGGCCACATTGTGAAGGTGCGCATTTTCAACTTGGAATATTGACGTGTAATCAGCCTGAGCCCATCTTTCATTTGGGACTTTTTTTTAAAGTAGGACAGTGTATTTTACCCGAAAAAGTATATCTTTTGTAAAAGTAGACACCCTAGGCTATTTTAAATGGTGTTATTTTAACACTTTTCATGCACCAATTCTACCACCAGCCTTTGTCAAAGTTTGTGGTAGTCATTTTATTGTGTATTTTTTCCCACATACATTGTACTTTAGACACAAATTCACATATTTCGGTATGTGTCACTGACAAACAATACCACAATATATGTTCAGCAACATCTCTCGAGCACAGGCATACCACCCATGCATAGCTTTGTCAGCTTTGTTAGGGGTTGAAAGGCTACATTTGAGAGGTGCGCTGTTTGATTTTCAAACTTGGAATTTGAACATGTAGAGCAAGGAAGGGGTTAATAGCTCTTTTAAGAGCCTTTGTAGTACTGTACAAAAAAATTAACCCCTAAAAATGCACAGACAAGAAAAAATGTTCTGCTGTGCAGTGATCAGTGGCAGGGAAGGGGTTAATACACTACACTATACAAAGGGTAGGGCTTTTATAAAAGCCCTTGGGACATTTAACATTTTATTTAATTTATTACAATTAAAAAATTATATTATACAGATCTGTCTCTTTCCCTCACTAAAACTCAAGTGTGGAGAGGGAGGCAGATCCATATGGGTCAGAACAATATTTACCAATATTGATCGAACTAGACGAATGGTGATGCTCATCTGAGAAATCACCAAACCACCTTTGCCATTGATCGGCTGTTACTGATCGCTATACACGCGTTCAGACAGCTTCAAAAGGAATACACGTAATCCCCTAGTGGGTATAATTAACAAATGCAGAAAGAAAAGTCCTGCGCTCACTCCCATCACTGGGCGGCTGCAATGACTACAGTACACATCAGCCCCAATATATAGTAAAAAATAGGTATAATTAACCCCTAGCGAGTGTGACAAAAAAAATGCTGATAGCAAAAAAAAATCCTTCTGCGACTAGATTGCTCCATATGCGCTGCTTAGGCAGTGACCATATGCACTGCTTAGGCAGTGACCATATGTGCTGCTTTGGAAGTGATATACGGCAAGGAAGGGGTTAATAGCTCTTAAAAGAGCCTTTGATATACTGTAATAAATCAAATAAAAAAAAAATTAACCCCTAAAAAAATGCACAGACAGCAAAAAATGTGCTGCTGTGTAAGATCACTGCGTACACAGCGATCGATTGCAGGGAAGGGGTTAAATACTGGAAACGGCTTTTATAAAAGCCTTTGGGTCTCAATTCTATTAAATATATTATTATTAAAAACTTACATTATACAGCTCTGTCTCCCTCCCTCACTAAAACTCAAGTGAGAGGGAGGCATTTCTACACGGGTCAGATCAAATATTTCCAAATACTGATCTAAGCAGACGAATGGTGATGCTCATCTGAGCAAACGCCTACCCGCCTTTGTCACTTATCAGCTGTTACTGATTGCTATATATGCGCTCAGACAGGTAAAAAAAAAATGTTTACGTTAAATGTAGTCCCCTAGCGGGTATAATTAACACGTGACGGGTGTAATAAAAAAGTTTTAAAAAAATTAAAAATGCTTCTGCAGCAAGATTGCTGCATTTGCGTCAGATCGCTGCTTAGGCAGTGATCTACAGCAAGCAAGGGGTTAATCTCTCTTAAAAGAGCTTTTTTTATACTGTAATAAATGACAGTAAAAAAATTAACCCCTAAAAAATACACAGACAGCAAAAAATGTGCTGCTATGCATGATCACTGCGTACACAGCGATCAATGGCAGGGAAGGGTTTAAATGGCTTTTATAAAAGCCCTTGGTGTTTAAAATTTTATTAAATATTTTTTTTATTATTTTATTTTATTTTTTACTTTATCTGATCTGTCTCTCTCCCTTACTAAAACTAGTAAGGTGAGGGAGGCAGATCAATACTTGTCAAAGGCAATATTTACTAATATTGCCTTTGACAGTATGGTAAGTGCTCATCAGAGCACTTACCATACATGCCGGCACACAGATCACACAGATTACTTCAGCAACACCGCAGATGCTTAGAAAGCGAACGATCGTTCGCTTTCTAAGCACATGTGTGCAGCGGGCGCAGCCATTTTTAAATGGCTGCAACAATCACTCCGGGGATGCGCCCCTGCACTTTTTGGGGGTGTTGCACAATGCCTCTACCTAGAGGCATTGTAGCAACACCGATAGAGTAAAGAAAACGACCAGCGGTCGCTTTCTTTACTCAATTTAGTGCATGACGTGCTAGGCAGGTCAGCTGTCGTCAAGTCCTCGATTTGCCGTGACGTGCCTGGCACGTCATCTGTCGCCAAGGGGTTAAGGCATGTATTGTGTTTGATTTTGACTTCTGTTTTTCAGATATATTTTATTAAAGAGATATTTTTACAATAACGATAACTTTTACAATGAAAAGAGAAAATACCATATATGTTATACGTAAAAAGTGTATATCAATGTATCCAGTCCATATTTAAATCAATGATTAAAGTATTGATCATGCACTTTATCGTCAGTTTCCATTGTGATAACACATTGGTATGAATTAATTATGCAATCAAATTACAATGTTAATAAATTTAAAAAAAATGAAAATTGGGAGGAGAGGGGCAAAAAAATGGGTGGGGGAGGGGGGGGAAGGGCAGATGAATGAAGTTTGGGCTCAGCCCTCCCCTAACCTCGAAGGTGATACATCACCTATATGGGACGTGCCCACTGAGCTATTGGATTGGCTAGTGGTAAGCATAGAGGAGAGGTAGAAGGTATTGCGAGGTAAGAGACCCCCTAGACTAGGCGGGAGGGGAGTACCACAAGTTGGTTATAGATGCCGGTTGCATTAAAAAGTGTAAGTATAAAATTCGGGGGATTGGCATGGATGTTCAGGTGTTTTCTTTGGCTGTATATTATGGTGGTGGTTTGGCTTATACAGTCCTAACTAATTTTATTTCCTGTCTTAATAATAAAAGTGCTGTGGACTATTTACACCAAAAACAAACCTTGTGTCTTTTTTCGGGGGGAGGGGCAGGGGGTGGTTATGTTGCTAGGATAATATGTGCTATCCCTTCTTCAAGATACATGTGTATACACACATAACCACACAGTTACACATGCACATATACACAGACACACTGCACACAGAAGTATAAACACAGTCACACTTCCACAAACCCTTACTTAGACAGCCTTACACATACACACACACTTAGAAAGTCACACTTACACACATACATAAACCCTTACACACACACATGTAGACACACATTCACACTTATACACATACAGACACACTTACACATATGTATTTTCCTTTTTTAAACAAATTAAAAATAATTAAGCTGTTTGACCTACGGACCGCACCGCGCTGTTAGGGAGAGAGCTCCCTCAAATAGCATCTCTAATTCTTTGCCAATCTGGGACGGGACAGATCCCCAAAAGCAGGACTGTCTCACCCAAAACAGGACAGTTGGGAGGTATGTAATGGTGGTATGAGTTTAACAACAGATACAGATGTTATTAAGCTCACATCCCTTGCCATTGCACACACAACCACAGGTCTTGCCATAGCACCTAGATTGCACCTACAGGTTTTGCCAGGTTTTGCCAGAGCACCAAGCTTGCAACCACTGGTCTTACCAGAGCTCCTAGATTGCACACACACAACATGCTCCTGCACCCAGATTGCACATGGACGGTATCTCAATGGCAAATCTTGTGTTTGAGCCCTTGGAGCTGTAATGATTAAAATACCAGCAAATCCAGAGCCCTTTAATTTCTGGGGGAGCACGGACTGGGATACATAGCCCATGCTCAGCAGCAGTTAGAACGGTTTGTATACAGGTGTATCCAACAGAGCGCATGTGTGACGGCGGCTCGATCGATGCAACATCACCCAGTTCCTGTAACCGAGAGAAGACAGTGTGGGATCTGAAGAAACTTTTGAGGCACGGGAGTCATTGTTTTAACTCTCCTGCAACCAGCCTCCTGACTGAATTGAGTATTTAACGCAGGGCAAACGGGGCAGCTGCCCTGGGCCCAGTTACTCCTGCGGGGCCCAAGGCAGCTGTCCCGTGTCCTGGCACACTATTCCTGGGCTCTGATTGGCACAATATTCCTGGCATCTGACTGGCACAATATTCCTGGTATCTGACTGTCACAATATTACTGGCATCTGACTGGCACAATATTACTGGGCTCTGGATGGCACAATATTACTGTGCTCTGAATGGCACAATATTACTGGCATCTAAATGGCACAACAATTATGGCATCTTTATAGTACAATAATACTGGTATCTTAATGGGCAAATTGGCTGGGGCATCTTAATAGTACAATATTACTGGTATCTGAATGCTACAATAATATTGACATTTTAATTGTAAAAATGCCTGTGGCATATTAATGGCAAAATAATACTGAATATTAATGGCAAAATAATATTGGGAAATTGATGGGCACATTGACTGTGGCATATTTAATGGACAAACGGTCTGTTGCTTATGCAGTGACAAAGTGACTGTGGCATGTTCTCTTGGGAAAATGAACATGTACTATGGGGAAAAGTGACAATGGGGCTTTTTTCTGCATGGGCAGTTCAGTGGAACAAGGTGAAACTGTGGTATGTTCTGTGGGGCAAATTTACACTGCAGCATGGGAAATTGTGTGGGTTCAATATGAGTGCACGCCATGTTCTGTTGGTGGAATATAGGTGCATGACAAGGGCTGTGGGTGCAATATAGGTGCAAGACAAGTGCTGTGGGTCAATATAGGTGCATGACAAGTGCTGTGGCTACTCTATGGGGCTGTATTAAGTCCTTTAGGTGCAATGTGGGTGCAGAAAAAGGAAATAAAATGAAAAAATGCAACTCTTCAATAACATTTTTATTACATATGAAAATAGTTGAATATAATATTAAGAAGTCCATATAAGTATAAATGCAACTAGTGAGAGAGAGTGAGATGTGTATAGATATTTATAAATATATATGAACAAATGTAAGTGCTCTCTAATATCTGTGTATGTTTTTGTAATTTAGGTAATGAGTAGTGCAGTGTTGCATATTAAGATGGTATACATATTGCAGCCATATATACACATTTTGAATCCAAATATACAGTTTATACACAGCAATTATACACGTAATATACACATTTTATTCAATGCAATTTTTGTTTTTTTAGTGTGTGTGTGTGGGGGGGGGGGGGGGGGTAATATTGCGATGAATAGAGTGATTGCATGCAGCGTAGGGGGTAGGGTCCAGGGGGCACAAGCAAATACTTGCCCAGGGTCCAATCACTATTAAAGACAGCACTGAGTTTATTAAACAAGTTGAGAGATGAAAGCGTCAGAGGGGAGTATCTTGCCGCTATGTGATCTTTCGGAGGGCTCTGGTGACTTTAACCACATCTCCCTCCCCCCCCCCCCCAAATCTGGCTCTCCCCTTTCAATGAATATGCATAGTTGCCACTGTCCCGGATTCGCAGTATACGCGGAACCAGTCATTTAAAAAAAAAATCTTCTTCAGCCGGATATGACAGCTAGTCATATCCGGCTAATGTACTTCCCTCCGCTGTGCAGGAGGGAAGCTTGCAGCAAGGAGGGAGTGACGGGGACACGGAGGTGAGTACTGGGGAAGCAGGGGTGGAGGGTGACATGATGGTCAAAATAACACTGAGAAATGAATTGGCATGATAAGACTCACAGATGATAATGGGCATGATAAGACTCACAGATGATGATGGGCATGATAAGAATCACAGAGGATGATCAGCATGATAAGACTTACAGATGATGATGGGCATGATAAGAATCACAGATGATGATGGGCATGATAAGACTCACAGATGATGATGGGCATGATAAGACTCACAGATTATGATGGGCATGATAAGACTCACAAATGATGATGGGCATGATAAGACTCACAGGTAATGATGGGCATGATAAGAATCACAAATGATGATGGGCAAGATAAGACTCACAGATGATGATGTGCATGATAAGACTCACAGATGATGATGGGCATCATAAGACTCACAGATGATGATAGGCATGATAAGACTCACAGATGATGATGGGCATGATAAGACTCACAGATTATGGTGGGCATGATAAGAATCACAAATGATGATGGGCAAGATAAGACTCACAGATGATGATGTGCATGATAAGACTCACAGATGATGATGGGCATGATAAGACTCAGATGATGATGGGCATGATAAGACTCACAGATGGTGATGGGCATGATAAGACTCACAAATGATGATGAGCATGATAAGACTCACAGATGATGATGGGCTTGATAAGACTGACAAAAGATGGGCATGATAAGAGTCACAAATGAATGGGTGAAAGGAATATAGGGTGACTTTAATTTCTTACATGGGCAAAATAATGTAATTAATAAGTAATGATGGTCTGTGCCTTTTGTAAGAGGCACAGACAAACCTGGAACGCAAATTCCCCCCATCCGTGCAATGAGATATAGCAGCAGGGAAGGGGGACATATTGATCTACATTTTTTTGTTTTGTTTTTAAGATTAAAAAAACGCTCACTTGTATGTGTGTATGTATGAGTGTAGGTGACAGACTGTGTGTATGAGTGTGTGTGACAGACTGTATGCATGTGTGTATGTATGTATAAGTGTATGTGACAGATTATGTATGACTGTGTGTGTCTATGTGGCAGACTGTATGTATGTATGTATGAGTGTGTGTCTGTGTGTCTATGTGAAAGACTGTATGTATGTATAAGTTTATGTGACTATGTATGAGTGTACAGTGGATATAAAAAGTCTACACACCCCTGTTAAAATGTCCGGTTTCTGTGCTGTAAAAAAATGAGACAAAGATAAAACATTTCAGAACTTTTCCCACCTTTAATGTGACCAATAAACTGTAAAACTCAATTGAAAAACAAACTGAAATCTTTTGGGTAGAGGGAAGAAAAAATATAAAAATAAAATAATGTGGTTGCATAAGTGTGCACACCCTTAAACTGATACGGATTCAGGTCTGGGTTCTGTCTGGGCCATTCCAAAACTTTTCTCTTCTTCTGGTGAAGCCATTCCTTTGTTGATTTGGATGTATGCTTTGGGTCGTTGTCATGCTGAAAGATGAAGTTCCTCTTCATGTTCAGCTTTCTAGCAGAAGCCTGAAGGTTTTTTGCCAATCTTGACTGGTATTTGGAACTGTTCATAATTCCCTCTATCTTAAATAAGGCCCCAGTTCCAGCTGAAGAAAAACAGCCCCAAAGCATGATGCTGCCACCACCATGCTTCACTGTGGGTATGGTGTTCTTTTGGTGATGTGCACTGTTGTTTTTGCGCCAAACATGTCTTTTGGAATTATGGCCAGAAAATTCAACCTTGGTTTCATCAGACCATAACACCTTTTCTTTTGAGACTTCAGATGTGTTTTTGCACAATGTAGCCTGGCTTGGATGTTTTTCTTCGTAAGGAAAGGCTTTCGTCTTGCCACTCTACCCCATAGCCCAGCACACACTCACTCACACACACACTCAGCCAGCACACGCTCACTCACACACTCAGCCTGCACACGCTCACTCACTCACACACTCAGTCAGCACACGCTCACTCACACAATCAGCCTGCACACGCTCACTCACTCACTCACACTCACACAATCAGCCAGAAGATTTTTTTTTAATGACCAGCATGTTTATGTGACAAGTGGCATTACACAGTAGGCACCCTATCTCTTAAGTGCCAGCTCCCATTTTCAACCACGTGGAAACTTACACCTTCGAGTCCAGGACAGTGTCCCAGCAGGAAGAAAAAGCCATGAACTTGGCTGGGGGAAACAAAGAAAATAAAATAAACAGGGCAGCAGCCTCAGAGATTCGGGGCTATGGAATGGATATACACTTTGGATCTGCCTCCCTCTCCTCACATTGTTTTTAGTGAGGGAGAGAGACAGATCAATGCATAGTTGCCAACATTTAAAAAAAAAATTCCAGGGACACTTTGCCACTCAGCTTCCAATTACTTACTTGAAAATTGACCACACCTACTCCTGAAAGCTCCACCTACTGCATATAATTATCATAAATGAACTCCACCTACTTGTCTACAGTGTAGATTATGTCAGCAAGTTCCCACGAACATTACCATGCATCCTTGGAATACAACAGATACATTTGCAGCATCTGTATCAGGCAGGTGCATATTCTCACTTTTAGATGAAATATAGCAGATGTGTTTCAGTCAGAGAGCTGTGTCTACACCATGAATCATATATTAGTATGAACCTACCACTTCTGCTGGAAGGCTATTCCATGCATCCACTATGCTCTCAGTCAGGGCCAGCCTTAGGGGTGTGCTTCCTGTGTGATTGCACAGGGCGCAACACCATGGGTGTAGGAACCCCCACAAATCTGGGGGGGACAGCATTTTTGCTCGCCGGGTATAGCAGCAGTAAAAATAAAGCTTGTCACAGTGTATATTATATCACCAAGTTCCCACCAACATTACCAGGATCCTTGGTATACAACAGATACATTCACAGCACAACATCTGCATCAGGCAGGTGCATTTTATCACTGTTACATGAAATATAGTCAGCGAGCTGTGTGTACACCATAAAACATACATCAGTATGAACCTACCACTTCTGCTGGAATGCCATTCCATGTATCCACTACCCTCTCAGTAAAGTAATACTTTCATTAGTCCCTGACCTTATCTTATATCTAGGATAGCCTTATACCTATCCCATGCATGCTTAAACTCCTTCACTGTATTAACCTCTACCACTTCTACTGGAAGGCTATTCCATGCATCCACTACCCTCTCAGTATAGTAATACTTTCATTGGTCCCTGGCCTTATCTTATATCTAGGATAGCCTTATACCTATCCCATGCATGCTTAAACTCCTTCACTGCATTAACCTCTACCACTTCTACTGGAAGACTATTCCATGCATCCACTACCCTCTCAGTAATGTAATCCTTTCATTAGTCCCTGACCTTATATTATATCTAGGATAGCCTTATACCTATCCCATGCATGCTTAAACTCCTTCACTTTATTAACCTCTACCACTTCTACTGGAAGACTATTCCATGCATCCACTACCCTCTCAGCAAACAAACATTACATTTCTGACCAGAAAATAAACTGTAAAATATTAAATATTTCCAAAAGCTTAAGGTGGACCCCAAATATATGTATATAACTAGTAAAATTTATACCATGGCTTGACAACCTTAACTAAGTTTTAGGAGCCAGGAAAAAAATCTAGGAGCCAGACAACAGCACATACACACAATCACATGCAGTCATATACAGTCAGTCACATAGACACATATACTCATACATACAGCCTGTCACACATATACATACTGTCACATAGAAACACACTCATACATACATACATACATACAGTCTGCCAGGCACACACTCACACATACATACAATCTGTCAGACACACACCCACTCATACATACAGTCGTTCACAGACACACTCATACATACATACATAGAGTCTGTCGCAGACACACACTCATACATACATGCAGTCTGTCAGACACACACACACACACACACTCATACATACAGTCTGAAACATAGACACATACACTCAGAGTCAGTCACATAGACACACACACTCATACATGGTCTTTCACATACACTCATACATACAGTCTGTCACAGACACACACACTCATAGTCAGTCATATATACACACAAACTCATACAGTCAGTCACAGACACACAAACTCATACAGTCAGTCACAGACACACAAACTCACACAGTCAGTCACACACACTCATACAGTCTGTCACACTCCCTCATACAGTCTGTCACACACACACACTCATACATACATACATACATACATACATACATAGTCTGTCACATACACTCATACATACATACATACATCCATAGTCTGTCACATACACTCATACATACATACAGTCTATCACATATACTCATACATACACACAGTCTGTCACATACACTCATACATACACACATTCAAGTGAGCAGTTTTTTTTATCTTAAAAAATACATTTTAAAAAAATGGAGATCAATAGCAGGGATCAAAGCTATATCTCATTGCAGGGAAGGTGTGCATTTCCATTCCAGGTTTTTCTGTGCCTCTTACAATCATTACTTATTAATTACATTATTTTGCCCATTCATTTGTCAGTTTTATTTTGCCCACATTCATTTGCCAGTGTTTTTTTTTGCCCAAATTCATTTGTCAGGGTTTTTTTTGCCCACATTCATTTGCCAGGGTTTTTTTTGCCCACATTCATTTGCCAGGGTTTTTTTTGCCCACATTCATTTGCCAGGGGTTTTTTTTTTTGCCCACATTCATTTACCAGGGTTTTTTTTTTTTGCCCACATTCATTTGCCAGGTTTTTTGTTGCCCACATTCATTTGCCAGGGTTTTTTTTTTGCCCTCATTTTTTGATCATCTCATCATTAGTAGAAGTCATTGGCAGATTTAAGAGACATGTTATTATGGCAGCTTCGGAAGTCATTGATTATTGCAGCTCTAAGAGACATTTTTTAAATGCCCCTAAGAGCTGCAATAATCCATCACGTTCCGAAGCTGCCATGATAAAAAGAAAAACGGTACATTATTGTCAGTGACACAGTCACTGTTCCTACCTCGTTCCTCCCAGTGTGGGGCTGTGTGACTTGTGGAGGACGCGCACAAGCCGTGCGCATGATCACATGACGTCGTGCGATGAAGTCATGTGATCAGGTGACCTCCGTGATCGCTGCAGAGCTGATTCTCGCGGGACAGTCCCAGGATCGAAAACGTTGCAGGATTGTCCCGGGTTGGCAAGTATGCTCAGGGCCGTCTTTAATAGTGATTGGACCCTGGGCAAGCATTTGCTTGGGCCCCCTGGACCCTGCCCCCTCCCCTGCATGCAATCCCGCCATCCATCGCGATGTTAACCCCCCCCCCCACACACACACACATATGCCACAATTGTTGTGCCATTCAGATGCCAGTAATATTGTGCCATTCAGAGCGCAGTATTATTGTGCCAGTCAGAGCCCAGTAATATTGTGCCATTCAGAGCCCAGTAATATTGTACCATTCAGAGCCCAGTAATATTGTGCCAGTCAGATGCCTGTAATAGTGCCATTCAGAGCCCAGGAATATTGTGCCAGTCAGAGCCCAGGAATATTGTGCCAGTCAGATACCAAGAATATTGTGCCAGTCACATACCAAGAATATTGTGCCAGTCAGAGCCCAGGAATATTGTGCCAGTCAGATGCCTGTAATATTGTGCCAGTCAGAACCCAGTAATATAGTGCCAGCCAGAACCCAGTAATATAGTGCCAGCCAGAACCCAGTAATATGGTGCCAGCCAGAGCCCAGTAATATAGTGCCAGCCAGAACCCAGTAATATAGTGCCAGCCAGAACCCAGTAATATAGTGCCAGCCAGAGCCCAGTAATATAGTGCCAGCCAGAACCCAGTAATATAGTGCCAGCCAGAACCCAGTAATATAGTGCCAGCCAGAACCCAGTAATATAGTGCCAGCCAGAACCCAGTAATATAGTGCCAGTCAGAACCCAGTAATATAGTGCCAGCCAGAACCCAGTAATATAGTGCCAGTCAGAACCCAGTAATATAGTGCCAGCCAGAACCCAGTAATATTGTGCCAGACAGAACCCAGTAATATAGTGCCAGCCAGAACCCAGTAATATAGTGCCAGCCAGAACCCAGTAATATAGTGCCAGCCAGAGCCCAGTAATATAGTGCCAGCCAGAACCCAGTAATATAGTGCCAGCCAGAGCAGATGCTTGGGCCCCCTGGACCCTGCCCCCTCCCCTGCATGCAATCCCGCCATCCATCGCGATGTTAACCCCCCCCCCACACACACACACATGCCACAATTGTTGTGCCATTCAGATGCCAGTAATATTGTGCCATTCAGAGCGCAGTATTATTGTGCCAGTCAGAGCCCAGTAATATTGTGCCATTCAGAGCCCAGTAATATTGTACCATTCAGAGCCCAGTAATATTGTGCCAGTCAGATGCCTGTAATAGTGCCATTCAGAGCCCAGGAATATTGTGCCAGTCAGAGCCCAGGAATATTGTGCCAGTCAGATACCAAGAATATTGTGCCAGTCACATACCAAGAATATTGTGCCAGTCAGAGCCCAGGAATATTGTGCCAGTCAGATGCCTGTAATATTGTGCCAGTCAGAACCCAGTAATATAGTGCCAGCCAGAACCCAGTAATATAGTGCCAGTCAGAACCCAGTAATATAGTGCCAGCCAGAACCCAGTAATATAGTGCCAGCCAGAACCCAGTAATATAGTGCCAGTCAGAGCCCAGTAATATAGTGCCAGCCAGAACCCAGTAATATAGTGCCAGCCAGAACCCAGTAATATAGTGCCAGCCAGAACCCAGTAATATAGTGCCAGTCAGAGCCCAGTAATATAGTGCCAGCCAGAACCCAGTAATATAGTGCCAGTCAGAACCCAGTAATATAGTGCCATAGTGCCAGCCAGAACCCAGTAATATAGTGCCAGCCAGAACCCAGTAATATAGTGCCAGCCAGACCCCAGTAATATAGTGCCAGCCAGAACCCAGTAATATAGTGCCAGCCAGAGCCCAGTAATATAGTGCCAGCCAGAACCCAGTAATATAGTGCCAGCCAGAACCCAGTAATATAGTGCCAGTTAAACCTCCTCCCCCCCCCCCTCCTTCCCTAGTAATTACATGAATCTGCTCCGTGTCCCCCGCCGGATGTCTCCTCCGTGCAGTCTTCCCTCTTGCACGGAGGAGGGAAACAGTTACCGGATGTGACGCGACGTCACATCCGGCGTCAGTTTTTTTATTTTTTTATTTATTTTCGTCGCATCCATCGGATGCGGCTTGCCGGAAAAAAGCGTCCACAAGCGCAATGCGCTGTGAACGCGGCAAGCAGGGGCTGGGGGCCCCGTTTGCTGGGGGGGATTTCACCCTACCTGTCCCCCCCACATTTTTTCCTGGGGGGGATCCGTCCCCCCCATCCCCCCCGCTTCCTACGCCCATGCGCAACACCCCTGAGGGCGCCGCCACTACCACCTCCTTCAATGCTGCTTGTGAGCTGGTGGGGAGATCTCAGAGGTGCTGGTCGGGAAATCTCTCCACACCAGCCCTCTGGTGCTCGTTCAAATGAGAGCAGTGAGTACTTTTCAACCCTACTCCCATCCTGATGCTCTCATAGCGTACCCCAGCTTAGGCCAATCATGTCGCCATATGCTGGATTCAATCCCCTTGTCTGCTGTGAGTAGACCCCGGTTGAGTCTACACAAAACATTAACCCTCGGGAAGCCTTGATTGTATTTATGGGTGCACCGATGGGTCAGCTGAAGTCCTGTATAGAGTACCCTGGCCTCACTAGAGAAGACTTAGTGGTTCTATGAGTCAAGTCTCCTTTGCAGATGGTACTGGTCGCCACTTACCCTTCCGGCATGGGAGTCCGTTACTCCCTTTGTTCATACATTGACATTGTTACGCAAGCACCGGGATCCTAGCCAAGCCTTGTTTTTAACCCCAAAACAAACCTATGCATGGGTGGTATCCCTGTACTCAGGAGATGTTGCTGAGCACATATTGAGGTGTTTATTGGCATTTTCAGGAAATGTTTTCCTGAATTGCAATCTGTGTGAAAAATCACAACTTCTTTTTTTTTGCTGCAAAATTTGGCAAAGGTTGGTGGTAAAATGGCTACATGAAAAGTGTAAAAAATACCCCAAGATAAATGTCCTGAGTTTTCTAGTTTTTTTTAATTAAATTGTATGCTATTATCAAAAATATGTATCAAAAGAAATCCCTTCTTATGACGATAAAAACAATATATCGTTTGTGTGGGTACACTAAATGAGAAATAAATAAATTACAGCAAAACACAAACACCGCAGAAATGTTTAAACAGCCCATGTCACCAAGCGTCAGACAAGCCAAAAAAGTAATGTCACTAATGACTTAATGGGCAGGCTAATATGGAATATTAATGGGCAGGCAATTAGTGGCATATTAATGGGTAAAATGTCTGTGGCATATTTATTGGCAATCTGGTTGTGGCATATTAATGGGCAAGCTAATAGTGGCATAATGGTAAAATTGGCTGTGGCATATTAATGGACAGTCTATTAGTGGCATATTAATGGGCAAATTGGCTGTGGCCAAAATGATAATGTGGCATGTTATGTGGGGCAAAATAACATGTACTCAGGGCAGGACTAGGAACAAAAAACAGCCAGGGAAATTTTTTTATACCAGCCCCATAGCATAACATTTTTTTTTTTTATATTTCAATCTTTATTCAATTTTACATTAATTTCTTTCCAATAATCTAAACAAACACGTAAATATACATAGAAGTAATTCGACGGGTCAAAATACGCATTCGTTTGCAAAAACAAAAATATTTTAGCATCAAGGTTGCTCCAATACATTTTCCAATTTTAACACTTATAAGAGGGGCAAGAGGATGGGAGGGAGAAGGAGAAGAACTAGAAATGAAAAGGAAAACTTAACCTCGACTCCCCTGCCACCCCAAGTAGCCCCCAAGATGCTCTCTCATACACATTACATCATCCACATTCGCATCCTCATTCGTCTAACAACCAGCCACCTGGGGTCTTGATCTTGGCGGGGGGGGGGGGGGGGGCAGACAGTGCTCTATACTTAGCTAAAACCTGCGGGGGGTGATGGCCGAATAGTGAGACAGAGGCGTCGAGAAATCTCCTCGCAGGGGGTAAATAACCCCGGAAGAAGCCAGGGAACGGGGAGACGCCCCCGACCAGTGATAGAAATCAGTTCGATAGCTCCAACCATTTTGACCAAATTCCCTCATAGGTTTCTTTACTAACTTTATTTTTATTTTTATTTTTGGCCCTCAAGGGGAATTGTTTTTCGGCCTCGGCCTGGAAGTTTATCTGCAACTTAATTTCGGGCCAGGACGGTATTTCTGACCTCCTCCAGTATCTTGATAGACATATTTTAAAAGCTGCGAGAATGTTGATACAGAGGGCCTTCCGATTTTTATCAGTTTCCCGTAAATCTAAATGGAACAAAAAGGCTTGTGGAGTAAGTTGCCCTTGATTAGGGGTCACCCCTTCTATTAAAGCAGATGCCTTCTGTCTTATCGCTAATAACTCTTTGCAATCCCACCATATATGACGGTGAGATCCAATTGCCTGGTGGCAACGCCAACATAAATCGTTTGCGTTTACGTCAAATTTAGTCAGTCTTTTAGGAACTAGATACCATCTATGAGTAAGTTTATAAAATTGCTCATGAATGTTGATACAGTGATTTGCTCCCCTAACTTCTTGCCATACCTTGAACCACTCTTGGGGGGCAAATGACTTATCCAAATCGATCTCCCATTGCGTAATCGCCGACGACTTCCCAACCGTCACCCCCGTGTCAAGAAATCGTCGGGATTTTGCTATTACATTACTGGTCCCCACCATAGTCAAGAAATTCTCCCAGTCCGACACATCCGTGGGAGGATGTTCCCCAAGAAAGGATCTAAGTCTAAGATAGTTATAAACTTCAATGCCTGGGAGATTATAATTTTTAGTTAGTGTCTCAAAGGAGGTCAAGTTGTCATTTGTATATAAATCGCCCAATATGTTGATCCCAGCCTCCCTCCATTTCTGTAATTTGATATCCCGTATACATAGCGAGACTATCTGCAGAGGGGCAGCTTTTGATAATGTGTCTCTTATATTATGTGATCTCTTTAAATTATAAAATGAGTTCATTCCGTCTGTTATTGTCCTAAGCGGACAGTCCATATTTCGATAAAACTCGCGGGGTAACCAAAGGAGTAAGGCGGGGTCGTTATTTTCACATGCCATCTTATCTAACCTGTACCAACCTGGGCCATATCTTTGGTTCTTCCAAGCTAATACATGTGACAATTGACACGCCTCGTATGTTCTACGCAAATCTGGATATCCCAGTCCGTCATATTGCAAGGCACGTTTAAGTGTCTGACTGGGAATGCGTGGCTTTTTAGATGCCCAAGCGAATTTTGAAAACATTAAGTCGTATTCTCTCAAAATCTTAGTCGGAACTTTGTACGGTATGGTTCGCAATAGATATATAAGCTTCGGGAAGATGTAGGCTTTTAGTATGTTAATACGGCCCAACCAAGATGTTTCCAATTTTGCCCAGTGTGAGATCTGTTTTTTTAGGCCTATAAGTAACAACCTATGGTTCACTGGGACAATTCTATCTAATTGCCTAAAAATGTTGATCCCTAGGTAATCTATTGTCTTACATACCACCCCTTCCCCGCCAAAAAGCCGCCTTATCTGGCAGTTGGGTATTGGAAGATAGAGGGAGATAGACTGTGTTTTAAGGAGGTTGACCTTGTAGTTAGAATAGGAGCCATACAGCTCAAGGGCTTCAAGGAGTGCTGGTATCGAGGTTAGGGGATTCGACAAGGTCAGCAAGACGTCGTCTGCATAGAGTGTAATAAGATGTTCATCCGAACCGATCGGGATCCCTTCCACGTCTTGTGAGTTTCTCAAATATTGGGCCAAGGGTTCAATGGTGAGTGCGTATAAAAGGGGCGCTAGCGGACAACCCTGTCTAGTTCCGTTGCGGATATCAAAAAACTCCGAAGCCAGGAAAGGACCCCTAATCCTGGCCCGTGGATCTGCATATAGTGCCATTGTTGCGTTGTAAAACGAGCCCATAAATCCAAAAGCCAGGAGAGTTTCCGACAAAAATCTCCAATCCACTCTGTCAAAGGCCTTCTCCGCATCAAGAGCGACAATGACAGAGGGTATTTTCCTTTGATGTATACTATCGATAATGTCGAAAACCCTCCTAGTATTCTCAGAGCCCTCCCTACCCGGCATAAAGCCGGCTTGGTCAGGATGAATCAAGTTATGGATCACCAGCTTTAAACGATTAGCCAGGATCTTGGAGAATATCTTAACGTCGGTATTTATTAGTGATATGGGCCTATAATTACTCACCATCTCCGGGTCCTTACCTGGCTTTGGAATATGGGAAATAGAGGCCTCCAGCATCTCCTGTGGGAATCCCTGTCCTCTAGTAAATGAATTATACAATCTGACCAGTATAGGAGAAATCACTGGCTCGAGTATCTGATAGAAGGAAGCTGGGAACCCGTCTGGGCCTGGGGATTTGCCCTTCTTCATCTCCCTGATCGTTTTAGATACTTCCACTAAAGTGATCTGTGTGTTAATAGATTCAATCTGGTCATTCGACAAGCGCGGCAAGCTGAGAGATCCAAGAAACCTGGTCAAGTCGAAGCTGGATGTCTCCGGTTGTGGCAGATTATATAGTCTATATATATATAGCATAACATTTTTAAACCAGTCCCATAGCTACAATATTTTTTGGTTCAAATGGAGGGAAAACCATGCATTTTAAAAGCACATCTGAACATGAGAGACATATCCTTGTGTACATATTTCTGTAGTGTCTTTCTCTCTTTCTTATCTCTGTAGTATCTCTCTTTCTCATTTTTGTAGCGTCTCTCTCCCTCTCCGTTCTGTAGCATCTCTCTCGCTCTCATTTGTGTAGCGTGTCTCTCTCTCAGTTCTGTAGCGTTTTTCTCTATGAAATCGGTAGCGTGTCTCTCTCTCAGTTTTGTAGCATGTCTCTCTAATTTCTGTAGCGTCTCTCTCTCTAATTTCTGTAGCGTCTCTCTCTCATTTTTGTAGCGTCTCGCTCTCATTTCTGTAGCATCTCTCTCTCATTTCTGTAGCGTCTCTCTCACTCTTATTTCTGTATCGTCTCTCTGTTATGTAGCATCCCTCCCTCTCCGTTCTGTAGCATCTCTCTCTCTCTCTCTCTCTCATTTGTGTAGCATCTCTCTCTCTCTCAGTTCTGTACCGTGTCTCTCTCTCTCAGTTCTGTAGCGTCTTTCTCTCATTTCTGAAATGTCTCTCTCTCTTTCTGTAGCATCTCTCTCTCCTTTCTATAGTGTCTCTCTCTCCATCCCCTTCACCTGTAGTGTAGCTCTCCCCCTTCCCCCTGTAGTGTCTTTCTCCCCCTTCCCCCTGTAGTGTATTTCTCCCCCCATCCCTATGTAGTGTCTTTCTCCCCCCATTCTCCCTGTAGTGTCTTTCTCCACTACCATGCATCCACTACCCTCTCAGTAAAGTAATACTATAATTAGTCCCTGGTCTTATCTTATATCTAGGATAACCTTATACCTATCGCATGCATGTTTAAACTCATTTACTGTATTAACCTCTACCACCTCTGCTGCATGACTATTCCATGCATCTACTAACCTTCTTAGCAGAAGTGGTAGAGGTAAACACAGTGAAGGACTTTATGCATGCATGGGATAAGCATAAGGCTATCCACATATAAGATAAGGGCAGGGAATAATGAAAGTATTACTATTTTCATGTAAAAGTGATAAAATGCACCTGCCTGATGTAGATCTTGTGCTGCGAATGTATCTGTTGTATACGAAGGATGCATGTTAATGTTGGTGGGAGCCTGGTGATATAATCTACACCAGGGGTTCTTAAACTTTTTAAATAGGGGGCCAGTTCACTGATCCTCAGACACTGTTGGGGGTTGGACTATAGATTGTAAAAAATATGAACGAATTCCTATGCACACTGCACAAACAAGAGGAGAAAGTGGGGCTGAAGACAAAGCCTGAGATTATTTGGATCTTAGATTTGAAGAATCTAATATGGGTTATTATAAAAACACATAGTTGATTCAAATATATAATGATGTTACACCTTAACCAATAAATATGTAAAGTATAATTAATCCTACATATTAATTAGAATATTGTTTTTTATTATTTTATTAGTGTGGTATAAATGTTATGAGTTTTAATCTAATGTGGAATGATAAGAATAGGAATATTGATACGAATATTTACTCTAACTTGAAATAATATTAACACTTCTATACATTGCCACATATATATTGTCTCACATTATACTCACAATGCAGGTATAGCTATAAATAATGACATCATCTCATTTAAATTAAACACACCGATTCCCTTTTAATTGGCTAAAAGTTACAGAGAAAAGGATGTGAGTCTGAGGTGTAAAAGGGAGACCTGAAAAAATCTGGAGGAGACCAGGAAAGACTGATCTTGGGAGAGCGGGTAGAGCTGCCGCTAGTGGGGTGAGAGATGGGAATGTTTTAGAAAAGGGCTGTGTCTCACTCCTTCTGGGGAGAACTCAAGTATATGAGGCTTTTAATTGCACATGTTCACTATAACAATATATATCTCCAGACACATAGTATTAAGCTAAGTCCCAGGAGTAACTCCCACTACCTTATTCTTCAATGGAAGGAGTCTCAACTGCAAATCAAGAAAATAGTTGGATCCACACTTCTCTTTAAAATAATGCTGGGTACACGAGAGAGTGTCACTCAAGCTCATATGTCAAAGAAGAAGAATCCAAGGACTTGTCACACCGTGTTCAAAGGAGTTTTATTTTGCACAAACGTGACGTTTCTGCTCTGACATGAGGTGTATTCAAAAAACAAAAATGATTAGTAGTTCTAAACTGAACTAAAATAGTAAGAATAGGTGATTTAAAAACACTGCAATTCCAACATAAGAACATCCAGGCATAGTGAGTAGAGTTGAGCGGACACCTGGATGTTCGGGTTCGGCAGGTTCGGCGAACGTTGAAAAAATGTCCGGGTCCATGCTCGAACTTGACCCCGAACCTCATTGAAGTCAATGGGGACACAAACTTTTGGTCACTAAAATGCCTCTAAAAAAGTCCTGGAAAGGGCTAGAGGGCTGCAAAATGAAGTAAAATGTGCGTAAGAGTGTCCCCATTCATATGGGGACTCCACTCAATGGGGACTCTATTTCGGTTTATAGAAAGCCAATAGCTATGTAGTGCTATTGGATTTCTATAAACCGAAATAGAGTCCCCATTCATACGAATAGGTCAATTGACCTATTCTTATGAATGGGGACTCTATTTCAGTTTATAGAATAGCAATAGAATTTCATGTATTACATAAACTGAAAGTCTATAAACCAAATCTCTTTCGGTTTATAGACTTTCGGTTTATGTAATACATGTAATGCTATTGCTATTCTATAAACCGAAATAGAGTCCCCATTCATAAGAATAGGTCAATTGACCTATTAGTATGAATGGGGACTCTATTTCGGTTTATAGAAAGCCCATAGCATTACATACAATGTAATCGCTGAACCCCGAACTCCAACCCGAACATACAGTGAAATGTCCATGTTCGGGTCCAAAAACCGTAATGTTCGGTACGAACCCAAACAGTGCGGTTTGGGTTCGCTCAACACTAATAATGAGTATAACAGGTAAAATAAATAGCGCAGCTGTTTCAGTATAAATTTCTCCAAATGACATGCTATTATCAAAGAAGACACATCCAAAACATGTCCAATATAACTATGATTGCATTAAATATACATATTCAGTTTTCTTGTATACCGGAGCAGCTACACCTGATCAATTCATTTCAACTGGAACCCTTCACTCCTAGGGAGCAGAAACAAACAAGGGAGAGAAAAACCATTGTTAAGTATTCAATAATAATATGTGAACATATATCTCACTATATCATCAATATTAAAAAATGGTTATTCTTCCCATAAAATAATTATCCAATCTAGAAAAAAGGTACTAAATTAAATTCTCTATGTAACCCCCGTGGTGTCATACTACCATGTTCATAGATCCACCAGGTTTCCCTTTTTTTAAGGAGTTTCTCCCTGTTTGGAGAATGATGGTCAATGATTTGAAATTTGAGGTCACTTAGATTGTGATTTTTTTCTTTAAAAAAGATGGGGTAACGGGAGTTCTGTTTTACCTGTGCGTATGGTTGATTTGTGTTTAGAGAACCTCGCCTTAATTTTTTGTGCCATGTGCCCTACATAAAGCAAATTGCAGGGGCATGTAAGAATGTAGATAACATAGTTAGAATCACACGTAAAGTATGATTTAATTTCATACCATTGGTCACCAAGTGGGTGTTTAAAACAGGTACCCTTCACAATGAAGGGACATGTGACAAATTGCCCTTCTTTCTTGTACCTAAAAAGGATTCCCCCATAACAGTCCTGGTTATATATTCTGCCCTAATCAGATTATTCTTAAGAGTTTTACCATGACGGTAAGCCATTATATACCAGATATGGGGGGTATATTGCGATCGCGGAACAATCTTGGGAAACATGTCTTGCGATCGCTTGACGTCATTGTGGGAAAGTAATCAAATGATGGACAAAATAAAAATGACAAATTATGGGCAAAATAAAAATGATAAATGTAAGAGGCACAGACAAACCTGGAACAGAATGCCCTCCCCCCCCCCATCCCTGCAATTAGATATAGCACCAGGGAGGAGGGCATATAGATCTACATTTATTTATTTTTTAGTTAAAAAAAAAGCTCACTTGTGTGTGTGTATGTATGACAGACTGTATGTATGTACGAATGTATGTGACAGACTCGGAATGTTTGACTGTATGTGACAGACTATGTATGTATGAGTGCATGTGACCGTCTCTATGCATGAGTGTGTGTGACGGACTGTATATATGAGTGTGTGTGACTGACTGTATGTGTGTGTGTGTGTGAGAGACTGACTGTATTTATGCGTGTGTGTGTGTCTATTGACAGAATGTATGTATCTATGTGACAGACTGTATGGGTGTATGCGTGTATGCGACAGACTGTGTGTATGTATGTATGTATGTATACGTTTGTGTCTATTTGACAGACTGTATGTATGTATGTATGTATGAGTATATGTGACAGACTGTATGTATGAGTGTAGGTGACAGACTGTATGTATTAGTGTGTGTGTCTATGTGACAGATTGTATGTATCTATGTGACAGACTGTATGGGTGTATGCCTGTATGGGACACACTGTATGTATACGTGTATGTGACAGACTATGTATGAGTGTGTGGGTCTATGTGAGTGACTCTATGAGTGTATGTATATGTTACAAACTGTATCTATGAGTGTGTGTCTGTGACAGACAGCATGTATGTATGAGTGTGTGTCTAAGTGACAGACTGTATGTATGTATGTGTGTATGAGTGTATGTCTATTTGACAGACTGTATGTATGTATGTATGTATGTATGTATGAGTATATGTGACAGACTGTATGTATGAGTGAATGTGACAGACTGTATGTATGAGTCTGTGTGTCTATGTGACAGATTGTATGTATCTATGTGACAGACTGTATGGGTAAATGCATGTATGTGACAAACTGTGTGTATGTATAAGAGTATGTGACAGACTATGTATGAGTGTGTGGGTCTATGTGAGTGACTCTGTGTATGTATAAGTGTGTGTCTATTTAACAGACTGTATGTGTGTATGTATGTATGTATGTATGAGTGTGTCTATGTGACAGACTCTATGTATGTATAAGTGTGTGTCTATTTAACAGACTGTATGTGTGTATGTATGTATGTATGAGTGTTTGTGACAGACTGTATGTATGTATGTCTGTATGTATGAGTGTATGTGACAGATTCTATGTATCTTTGTGAAATACTGTATGGGTGTATGCATGTATGTGACAGATTGTGTGTATGTATAAGTGTATGTGACAGGTTATGTATGAGTGTGTGGGTCTATGTGAGTGACTCTATGAGTGCATGTGTCTATGTTACAGACTGTATCTATGAATGTGTGTCTATGTAACAGACTGTATGTATGTATGTATGTATGTATGTATGTATGTATGTATGAGTGTGTGTCTATGTGACGGACTGTATGTATGTATAAGTGTGTGTCTATTTGACAGACTGTATGTATGTATGTATGTATGTATGTATGTATGTATGAATGAGTGGATGTGACAGACTGTATGTATGTATGTATGTATGAGTGTATGTGACAGATTCTATGTATCTTTGTGAAATACTGTATGGGTGTATGCATGTATGTGACAGATTGTGTGTATGTATACGTGTACGTGACAGGTTATGTATGAGTGTGTGGGTCTATGTGAGTGACTCTATGAGTGCATGTGTCTATGTTACAGACTGTATCTATGAATGTGTGTCTATGTAACAGACTGTATGTATGTATGTATGTATGTATGTATGAGTGTGTATCTATGTGACGGACAGTATGTATGTATAAGTGTGTGTCTATTTGACAGACTGTATGTATGTATGTATGTATGTATGTATGTATGAATGAGTGGATGTGACAGACTGTATGTATGTATGTATGTATGTATGAGTGTATGTGACAGACTGTATGTATGTATGAGTGTATGTGACAGACTGTATGTATGAGTGTAAGTGACAGACTGTATGTATGAGTGTATGTGTCTATGTGACTGACTGTATGTTTCAGAGTGTATGTGACGTATGTTTGTCTGTATATGACTGCATGTGATAGTGTGTATGTGCTGTTTTCTGACTCCTGTATTTTTTTCTGGCTCCTAAAACTCAGTTAAGTTTGTCAAGCCCTGAAGTAAATGCAACTAGTTATATACATGGATTTGGTGTCCACCTCAATCTTTTGAAAAGGCTGGAAATATTTAATATTTTACAGTTTTTTTTGTGGTCAGAAACATAATATTTTTTTGCTGAGAGGGTGGTGGGTGCATGGAATAGTCTTCCAGTAGAAGTGGTAGAGGTAAACACAGTGAAGGACTTTAAACACGCATGGGATAAGCATAAGCATATGTGATAGACTATGTATGAGTGTGTGGGTCTATGTTAGTGACTCAATGAGCGTATGTGTCTATGTTACAGACTGTATCTATGAGTGTGCGCCTGTGACAGACTGTATGCATGTATGTGTGTGTGTCTGACCGACTGTATGTATGAGTGTGTGTCTATGTGACAGAATGTATGATTGTATGAATGTATGAGTGTGTGTTTATTTGACAGACTGTATGTATGTATGAGTATATGTGACAGACTGTATGAATGTATCTGTTGTACAGGTTGGTGAGAACTTGGTGATATAATCTACACTGTGACAATAAGGTGGAGTTACATTATGCTAATTATGTGGAGTGGGTGGAGCTTTGGACAGTAGGTTTGGTCAATCTTAACCACTTAGTGACATGACTTTTTTGGCTTGTCCGACACTTGGTGACATGGGCTGTTTGAACATTTCTGAGGTGTTTGTGTTTTGCTGTAATTTATTGAAAAATCGTATACTCATCTACAAGAGACAAAAAAAAAAAAAAAAACACTGAAAAATAGTTTCGAAAATTTTCCTGAGTTCAGAAATAGCACTTGTTTTCTGTTTTTGTGCTTTTTTATTCATGTTACAGGGACAGAACTATAAGTAGTGCAAAGCTATTTCAAATTCCTTTTTTTTTTTCAAAATTAGCGATAGTGATATTGTAGCATTGATATCTGTACTAAATCCATGAATTACTTATTTTCCCCACATGTACATATTTTTGAAAACTAGACAACTCAGGGCATTTAACTTGGGGTATTTTGACACATTTCATGTAGTCATTTTACCAATAACCTTTGCCAAAGTTGGCAGCAAAATAGAACCTTCGCCCATGTTCCATTTTGGAAATTTTTGTTTGAAGCCAGAATGTGTATTTTATCCCACAAAACCATACATTTTTGCAAACTAGACACCCTAGGGTATTTCAAATGGTAGTATTTTAACACTTTCCATGCAATACTAAAAAAAAATTGCTCCAGAGAGTGATTGAAACGCCAGTTTTAAAGGCACAGTGCCTCTAAAATGGTAGGAGGTTTAAATGAGCATAGGAAGCGAATTTAATCGCTTCCTATGTCTACAAACACTAAACAAACAAAAAAATATAATCTTGGTCACTGTATGACAAAGATGGCACTATCCTTTCAAGGCAAGGGCACAGGAAGTAGCTTGGCTACTAAATAAGATGTCCGCAACAGAGGTAAGGCTTCAGATGTGGTTTGAAATGGTAAAATCACAAACTCTACGTATTTCTCCAGGTGAGTCCTGGCTTCATCAAGAGTTGGAGCAGTGAGTTTTATTCTCCACTGTAATAACCTCTATCATTTCTGCTGGACAGCTATTCCATACATCTACTACACCCTGGTGCACTACATTTCAATTAAAGTATTAAATGAATATATATATATGTATATATATATATATATATATATATATATATATATATATATATATATATATATATATATATATATATATATATATATATATATATATAGATAGATATATATATATATAGATAGATATGAGACAGAGATATTTTATCAAGTTACAATGATATTAGCAAAAAAATAATAGCTTCTTAATTTGTGTCCAAGAGCATTGTATACAGTTAAATTGGGGGGGGGGGGAGGTGCAAAACTTTAAAAATTATGTTCATCATATCTTATAATTTACTACAAAAAAAATCATAAAATATGATGAAAAATTAAAAAAAAAACACTTTTTCTAACTTTGACCTAAAATATAATTTACACAAATAAAATCATTAAAAAAGACCCCATCTAAATAGTTTCTAAATGTTGTCCCGAGTTCAAAAATATGCATGTTTCCATATTTTTCTGTATTTTTTTGCGAGTTATGGGGCAAAAACCAAAAATAGTGTTTTTTGTTTTTTTCCTATATTGATCTTTTGACCCAAACCCGAACCCAAAATTTAACCCTAACACTAAATTTAACCCCAACTCTAATCCTTATTATATCCCTTAATATTTTTTAACTTTAATTTAATTTTAACCCTATCCCTTATGCTAAAAAATATTTAATTTGAACCCTATAGGCTAATATAGCTAAATAACCTGTTTTTATTTAATTAAATATGTATTTTAATTATTTTCCATTGCAATGCTACTAAACTACCACTAGGGGTAGTCAAGTAGCATATTCAGAGCGACGGAAGTGAAGTTACTTTCACTTCCGAAGCTCAGACCGGCAGAGGACTTAGCCATATTGACGGAGCAACATGCTCCGTCAATATGGCTCCCCACGATCGCTCCGTGGGGCGATCGTGGGGGTCCCAAAATAGAAATATCAGTGCTGGCTATTGCCTCGATGTCGAGGCAATAGACCAGCACTGTTAAAGCGGTTTTCGCGATCGTTGATCGCGAAAACCGCTTCATTGACTGCAGGACGTGCCAGGCACGTCCTTTGTCATTAAGGGAGATTCACCCAGGACGTGCCTGGCACGTCCTTTGTCGGCAAGGGGTTAAAGAAATAAGTTAAATAAATAAATAAATGGAAAAAGCTAACCCTTGATCTACTGAACCCAGATCTAGGGTTAGGGTCATAAATAGGATCATAATTAGGCTCAAAGGGGGGTTCGGATGATTACAAGGGTTAGATTAAGGGGTGGGGGTCGATTTAGGGTTAGAGTAAATTTAGAGTTGGGGTAAATTTAGGGTTCAGGTTAAAAAATCACTGTAGAAGAAAATGGTTAGAAAACACTAATATTGTTTATTGCCTTATTACGTGAAATTAAACATAGACAAACAAGGAAACATTGATATTACTAAACTCAGGACAAATAGTAGAAATATATAGATGGGGTCTTTTTTACCATTTGTAATTGTGTAAAAAAAAAAATCAGGTCAAAGTTGGAAAAAGTGTTTTTTATGGCATATTTTAATCATATTTTAGATTTTTTTAATAGTAAATTATATGATATGATGAAAATAATAGTATCAAATGAAAGCCCTATCCGTCCTTTAAAAAATGATATATTATTTGTGTGGGTGTACTGAACACAAAGAAAAAAAATTCACAGTTCAGTAAACATTTGACAAAAAGAATGGAATTCTGGTCTTCAAGGCATATCAAATGCAGCATAGCACTCGGTCACTAAGGGGTTAAACATAAATCCATACAAGAGCCTCACAAATTATGCCACATACAGAAGCCCATCAACTATGCCACATACTGGAGCTCAAAAAATATGACACCCAAGGGACCCCTATTAAATATGCCACACACAGGACCCCCAATAATTATGCTGCACACGGTACAGAGGTCCACATTCATCTATTGCACAACTGTAAAATAATAAATATATATATTTATACGCACACACATATCACAAGACTATCTCTCTCTTTCTCTAAATCTATATGTACATAACTAGTTGCATTTATACATATATGAACTTTTTAGTATTATATTCAACTATTTTCAGATGTAATAAAAATGTTATTGAAAAATTGCATTTCTTGATTTTATTTCCTTGCTCTGGACCCACATTTCACCTAAAGGGTTTAACACAGCACAGTGGAGTACCCACAGCACTTGGCTTGCACTCATATTGCACCCACACGATTTGGCATATCAGTGTCACTTTGCCCCACTGAACTGCCCTTGAAGAACATGTCACAGTGTCACTTTCCCCCATAGTACATGTTATTTTTCCCCACAGAACGTGCCGCAGCATCACTTTGCCAGTTAAAATAAGCCACTGTCAGGAAACAATATTGGTACCTTCTCTGAGAAGGGAACACTAACCATTCCAGAGCCAGGCTCAAGTTGGGCTATAGTGCATCATCTACCACTCTATGACTGAAGGATCCATCATCAAAGTAAACTGTACTTTAAGAACAGAAATAATAACTGTCTCCTTCACCTCACAATGAGAAACCAGTGAAGTGTACAACTTTGCACATGGACAACAAAAGGCTGATCTCAGATTTCATTGGATCAAACCAGACTACAATCCTACAGCTGCCTATATAATAGTTTGGACCAATAGGATAATTATACTTGGTTCTCTCAGTCGGCTAATGCGATCACAATTTACTCTCACTGCCAGACTGAAAACACTTGTATGTACGCAGAGGGGATAAAGTGTCCGATTCCTGAACACAATTCCCAACTCGTACCCATGCCTCCCCAAATCACCCAGTACCCCAATAACTGGACACAAGACAGATAGATGGTATAAAAAAGGCCACAGCAATTTATTTATAAACAAGATTAGGCTGTATCCGCCAACCACCATATATCCTTCATATAACCATAAATATAAAAACTGATACAGCCTAACAAAATATCTAAACCCTTGCCAGCCAAACATTAACTTAAAAACATATATTCATAGTGCATCATTTTTACCTCCAGAGGCGCTCGCCTCCTCTCCTTGTCCCCTAAGGTATCCCATACCTTAAAAACCGTTCCGTCTTACCACAATGCTGACCACTAGCCGGCTCTATTAGCTCAGTGGGCACGTCCAGGAACCAACTACAAAGTTAAAGGTTATGGGACTATCGAACACCCCATTCTTCCTCTATTCTGCCCAACTTTCGCTTTCCAAAAACAAACCCCCCAACTGGCAAGGATCAAAGCCCACGCCTGCTGCGACAAAAACAGAAAATTAGTACAATTCACATATTTCATAAACAATAACACAGGGAGGCATGGCGGGAATTTTGCCACTGAGTGAACAGATTTTCCAGTAAAATGGCTGCCAGGGAGAGGGGTCCCAGGACATTTATCAACTCCCCTGGGACCCCTCCCACTGGCAGCCGCCAGTCATCTCCCCACTCCCCCTCACTCATACATGCCCTGTCCAATATTAGCATATTTACCAGGGTGCTGGATTGTAAATTTCTATTAATTAAGTAATAAACATTTAAGAATGAGATCTATGTACTTGTTCTGCTCAAGTGAAACAGAATTAAGAAGTGGGTGTAATTTCATTTGTTGGTATTAAACTATTTGAGTGAATGTTTAAAAATATGTATCTGTCAAGTCAAAATGTGGGAAAAAGTGACCTCTGTAAGCTATGACTACTATTTAAATGGAAATGTAATATAAATATGGATCATTCCTTAGTTTAAAATTGCCCAGATTTGGTTGGTCAATGTGCTACAGTGGGTCAACTCCTCTGCATTGCATTCCCTACCAACAAACCAGAAGGGTCTACTGTGTGGGGAAATTATTTAGGGATCATCCAGTTGTGTTTAAATAAGAATATGCATAACAAGGTGGTGGTCTTATGATGGACCAATAAAGGGGCAGAAAAATATCTTCCTCCTGTGAGTCAGTACCCCTTTTCATATCTCAATATCTTATTGGGCTTTACTCCACAAGCTGGCACTGTGCTCTACTGATAAGTATATGGTCTACAACTACTCCCAAATTGTATTCATTAGTAGATTTCCCCAAGGAAACACCATTGAAACTATATGTTGCATTTTTATTATTGTACCCCAAATGCATAATTATATACTTGCCTACACTGAATCTCATTTGCCATTTTTCTGCCCAATTAATCCAAATCGTCTTGCAGCAAAATTATCACATCTGTCCAGTTTGAGAACTTTCCCATTTACCACCACCTTTTACACTATCTTTCTACCAAATGCCACTCCACAAAAAACATTTGGCTCTAAGTCTATTTCAGTCAATTTGTACAGTAACCTTTTGTGTGGAACTGTATCAAATGTTTTAGCATAAATATATCACATCCACTGCAGCATCCATATCTATATTTTTTACTCACGTCTTTATAGAATAAAATTAAGTTAGTTTGACAAGATTTGTCTTTCACAAAGCCATGTTGGCTCCTGCTAATGAAATTCCTGTTCAAAATGAAATCTTGAATATATATTCCCTTAGTAACCCTTCAAACAGTTTTCCCACCAGAGATGTCAAGCTTACAGGTCTGTAATTGCAAAGCTGCAATTTTTACCCCTTTTTAAATATATAGACCACATTGGCTTGAAGCCAATCTTTGGGCACCATGCCTGATATAAAAGAATCTCTCAAAATCAAAAAGAACATTCTGGCCAGGATCTGGCTTAACTCTTTAAGTACCTATGGGTGTATACCATCCGGCCCCCGGGTCTTTGTCTACCATAACACCATTTAATTGTTTAAATTAAATAGTGAAATGCATTAATGGTGCTGTAAAGGTAACACAATGTGCATTGACATAAGTGGTGATATAAGTTAACACAACCCAAATTAGAGGACCAGTGAATACATGTTTTAAATTTAAAGATGGACTTTGAAAATGAAAATATGTTTAGTTAATTCCCTCTTTTTAAACATATCTTTTCTTAGAGAAAAACTATAAAGTTCCTAGATCATACCCTTACCCTATTCCACAATTCTATTAAGCTTGTAAATGACACATGTCAAATCAGAACTGCTTTATTGATTGGTTTTCATAAATTTGTAAACAAACACAAATCAGGTCAAGTTCAACTCATGGATGTAAACTAAGACAATGTCCAGGTCTTTAAAACAAATAAAGTAATATAAATAAGTTTTGCTGAAATGTAGTTTGCTCTTTTAGATGAGAAAAGGGTTATGTTCTACATTACATTGAAATATCACTGAATTCAATGCAAAGGACTGTCATATTGGATCAGTCGGTTAGTTCTACCTTAACCCTTTAAGGACCAGGGATTTTCCTGGGCCAAGGACCAGAGCGTTTTTCAATTTTTAATACGCGGTTTTTGAAACATAAATTTCCTCTCTCTCATTTAACGTACCCATACAAGTTATATGTTGTTTTTTAAAGGACTGTTAGAGCTTTCTTTTGATACCCTATACATAAAAATTATTTACATTTTAGTATTAAAAAATACATATAAAAGAGGAAATTTTTGAGGAAAAAAATGTTTTTCCCCATTATTTTCCCAATAATAAGCTACATAACTACTGCAACACTAACCCACTTATCCCCCCTAATTAACTAACTAATAAAAAAGAAAAATATTGATTCCCAAACCCCGCATAACAAAAAAGACAGAAAAAAAACTCTGAAGAGTGCGATGTCAGATCAGTAAAAATCATGCAACAGGCATGCAGGGGTTAAATTTTATTAAATAAATATATTAAAATTACCTTTATTTATTAAAAAAAACTTTATAAATTGTAAAAATAAAAAAAATCTGTTAAAAAAAAACTAAATGAGGGCCATAAAGTGGAAGGAAACTGATCACAGTTAAAAACTGTGATCAGCAATGAAAGGGTTAATTTTTTTTTTTTTTTTTTTACCTATGTATATGTAAGTAATTTATTTTTACTTACAGGTCACTCTCTGTGCTTCACTATAAGAATGTGAAGCACAGAGAGTGAATTAGAGGCAAAGTCAGTGTGTGAACACACTGACTTTGCATCTAATTTGCATGTTATCGCGGTGATTGCTCAATCACCGCGATCACATGCCCGGAAACTGACCGATCGGGTCCAGGAGCTTTGCCTCGGGTGCGAGGCTTAGTCCTGGACCCGTTGCAGACTAGCTGGTCGGTGCCCACGGAGAGCACCGCCGGCTAGACTGCATGACGAGTTAACTCGTCATAAGGTCGCTAATGGTGCAGCTCTTATGACGAGTTAACTCGTCATAAGGTCGGGAAGGGGTTAAGATCAGACTTACATTTACTATCGGTATTGATTGAGAGTATTTTTAACATAAAATTTACTTATAAGCAAACTGTAAAGTAATAATAATAATAATAAAGTATTTAACCACGAAACGTATCATCAGATATTCTCTGGTTTCCAAGTAAGTCCCAGGGAGTTAAATAAGTCTGTGGTCCAGAATGTATAGTTTAACTGTGCATTACTACAGCTAACTATCTAATGAAACAGACACAGGAACACTTAATAGAAAAATAAAATCTTTGCAAAAAAGAATAGAAGTATCCTCCTCCTTTAAGGCAAGTATTGTGTTTGATTTCGACTTCTTCTTTTTTTCAGATATATTTTATAAAAGAGATATTTTTACAATAACGATAACTTTTAAAATGAAAAGAAAAAATACCATATATGTTATACGTAAAAAGTGTATATCAATGTATCCAGTCCATATTTAAATCAATGATGAAAGTATTGACCATGCACTTTATCGTAAGTTTTAATTGTGATAACACATTGGTATGAATTAATTATGCAATCAAATTACAATGTTCATAAATAAAACCAAAAATTAAAAATTGGGAGGGGAGAAGTAAAACAAACGCCATGTATAGATTCACGGGAGAAGGATATCATCTTGCCTCTTTACAAATCAATAGTAAGACCTCACCTTGAATATGCAGTACAGTTATGGGCACCAGTCCTTAAAAAGGAAATTAAGGAACTAGAAAAAGTGCAAAGGAGAGCTACAAAATTAAAGGGGATTGGATTGGAGGATAAGAGACACTTAAAAAAATTGCATTTATATACGTTAGGAAAAAATGCGTCTCAGAGGGGATATGATAACATTAAATACATTTGTGCAGCTCCAATATAAAGAGCTCTCAAGTGACCTGTTCATTAACCGAAAGGTACAAAGAACATGATTTCACCCCCTCAGACTGTAAAAGCAAAGATTTCATAGACTGCAAAGGAAGGGATTCTTTATAGCTAGGACAAAAAAGTTATGGAACTCACTGCCACAATAGATGCATTTAAAAATGGTTTGGATGTTTTTTTTTTAGGAAAGCAGAACATACAGGGCCATTAATAATAAAATAAGCATTAAGAAAAGAGCTTATTGATCCAAGGAGAAATCTGATTGCCTCTTGGAGTCAAGAAGGAATTTCCCCCCCTAGGTTGCAAAATTCGAAATAGCTTCCTTAGGGGTTTTTGCCTTCTTTTGGATCAAAAGCTGTAATGATAGGTAGAAGGGTTGAACTTGATGGACTTGTGTCTTTTTTCAACCTAAATAACTATGTTACAATGTTACTGTGTTTTTGCTTTAGATGTTACGCAACTGTAGAATCCAGGTGCTAATGTTCACAGACCTATTCTGTGAAATATTTATAAATATAATACAGAATCGGTCTGTGAAAATTAGCAACTGGGTTCTACATTTCCAAATTCCACTTGAACAGTCAAAATAAAAAGCAATTATAAATATATATAATTGCTTTTATTTTGAATGTTCCAGTCAGGCTCTGCAATTCCCTGTTCTGTGTGCCCATTACTGTCCATGTCATTGTCCAGTGTGCAGCTACAGTGCCGTTACCTTAAACCACTTTCCTATCTCTTAGGTTTGATTCTCGTGGTTCCTGCAACGCAATTTGGTTATTCAGAACCCCTGTGCTCCTTGTCACCATCAGTTATTGTATTGTGTCTCCTTGGTACAGGTCATGTGATGGTCTGTCACCTTGCTGTCATCATATGATCTTCTCCATATGACAATACTTTACATATGTCCCCTTCACTGTCCTGTTCTCCAGTCACTGGGTTATGACATGATGCTGTCATTATAGCTTGTGTCCCCATCACCATATTGGTATTTTCCTGCCTGTCACCCGCTTCATTGTCACTATTGAGCCATTACATGTTACGCGCCCTTCTCTCTGTCACTGTGTGGTCTGTGTATGGGTTCCTGCAACCGTCCCCGTGTACTAGAGAGAGCTGGTTCTCTGCCCTGCCTCATATCTCTCCAGCCTGGTTGTACACATAACACTGCAGGACGGTGCTCCCCACATCAACCGCCACCACCAAACGCACACGAGCGACAAGCAGGTCAAGAGTGGTGGCAGGTTCAAGCCACAGCATGCCATCTTTACTGAGGACAGGGGACGGAACTCACTGAGGAGGAGCTGAGTACTTTCACTTGGGCCACAGTGGGTTAACTGCGAGTTTTCGTTATATTTACTGTGGGCGTTATGAAGACACTGCGGTCATCTTTTGAGGTATAAATCAACGTCTATTTTCACCGTTCCAACAAAATATTTGTCCCCGAAATATGATCTCTACTGTTTAAATCCACTTGTTTTATATACCAAGTTAGCTCCGTTCGTGAGTTTCTGCATTGCTATTGGCCTGCTGGTTTTGAGTTGGCTCCAGGGTGTCTCAGGATGTATCCCAGAGACAATAGGACTACGGGCTATAGCCTGAGACATCCTGGCAAGTTATGGATTAAAAGTAATACGTTTAAGGGTTCAAGGGAGGGGATCTTAATTAGGGTCAGGAAGGTTATCATTCAGGGCTATTTCAGCTGTAATTTGTGGAGTGAATAATTCTGATATTTGTTTTCATTGGGAGCTTAATATTGTATTTGGTGTGCTGTGGGAAGCTGGGTTGGGATTATACTGTAATCCATTTATCTCTCCGGATGTGGGGAGGAGTTCTGGCAGAGCATAAAAATAATGATTTGAACGCGGATTAAACACACTGATTTTACCCCTTCATGAAGTCTCGGCTCATGTTTGGGGAACTGGGATTTTATATTCACTTTGCAACGTATTTCGGTTGTTTATTCGGGAGTAAGCTGCACAGGGCTCATTTATTATATATGGGTTCCTTTACAGTTAGTATAAAATATGTGTATATTATATACATAAGCAAATCACCTAAATGCTCTATGGTACTGTATATGTCACGTTAATATGTAAAAAGGATAATGGCATACATCCCAAAATTTCAAAATGTGAAAGTGTGACACCTTTTTAAATCACTCTCGCACAACTCACCGAAGAAATTGCACCTTTACTGTGAGTTTTATTACATGACTGGGGCTTTGTCATACAATATGACCGAACAGAAATATACACACAGTCACACTTCCACAAACCCTTACTTAGACACCCTTACACATACACACACACTTAGAAAGACACACTTACACACCGCGCTGTTAGGGAGAGAACTCCCTCAAACAGCATCTCTAATTCCTTGCCATGGGACGGGAGAGATCCCCAAAAGCAGGACTGTCTCACCCAAAACAGGACAGTTGGGAGGTATGTAATGGTGGTGTGAGTTTAACAACAGATACAGATGTTATTAAGCTCACATCCCTTGCCATTGCCTTGTTTGCACCTCCAGGTTTTGCCAGAGCACCAAGCTTGCAACCACTGGTCTTACCAGATCACCAAATGCACATGGGACTTGCCAGAGCACCTTGATTGCACAGACACAACATGCTCCTGCACCCAGATTGCACATGGATGGTATTTAAATGGCACATCTAGTGTTTCAGCCCTTGGAGCAGGAATTATTTAAATACCAGCAAATCCAGAGCCCTTTAATTTTGGGGGGAGAAGGGACTGGGAGACGTAGCCCATGCTCAGCAGCAGTTAGTAAGGTTTGTGTAGCAGTTGTATCCAACAGAGCGCATGTGTGACGGCGGCTCGAGCGACTTAACATCACCCAGTTCCTGTAACCGAGAGAAGACAGTGTGGGATCTAAAGAAACTTTTGAGGCACAGGAGTTAGTTTTGTAACTCTCCCCCCAACCAGCCTCCTGACGGATTTGAGTATATTAAACAAGTTGAGAGATGAAAGCGTCAGAGGGGAGAATCTTGCCACTATGTGATCTTTGGAGGGCTTTGGTTACTTTAACCAGATCTCCCTCCCCCCAAATCTGGCTTTCCCCTTTCAATGAATATGTAGTAAATTCTTTGAACTCAGCTTCCCTACAACTAATGATCATTCCCTGTGTTAGGACAGTGGCAAGCAAAGGCATAGATGAGAGTAGGGCCCTATTCAAACTGACAATGTTTACAGGCTAAAAAAGTAAATCTCAAGCCATTATTACATGGACGCGCGATTTATGACGCCCGGGACATACAGTTTCAGTTGCAGGTAGTTTTATTCAAACCTTTAGCCCTGGTGCGGGCAAGCAGCAAGGTTACCCCCTTCCCAACTATGGTATACATGCTGGCATACTGATATCGAGGTAAAACTAACATGACTCTGTACCGAGACACTTCAGCCTTGTCTGCTGAGGCCCTCCCAGAAACCCCCAATCACTGTGACACCCAATCACAGAACCAGGTGTTTATAGCTGTCAAAGCAAGTGCTTAAAAAATATCTACAGTTTGTGATAAAGGAACACCTAGAACGGCCTGTGGGGAAATTATGGCTTATTTGTTCAGCCAATGATATATGATCAAAATAATGGTATTTAAAGAATGGCTGTTTTATACTATATAAGAATTTATAATGTGTGGTTAAAGTAAATGAGAAAGAGGAAAATTGCAGCTAAACACAAACAAGGCGGCAGTAAAAAAGTCCTGTCTGGATGGGGTTAATATTAGTCAGCTCTGATCATATAGAGATAGAAACAAACACAAAACAATTTGTACATGAAGTTAGTTTTAATTTTGTAATAGTGAATCTGCAATCAGACTATTATACATAGAGAAATAAATATGGTTTATATTATAGCGGTCTCTGCTCGGAAACCCTGAGGTGATGTCTATGATAACCACTAATAATTTATTAAAAGCAGGGTCACTCATATGAACAAGCCAACTGATAAGTCACATAAACATAAGTATTAATATAGCATCAGCATCAAATCTTATAATTAGAATGCTCAGGATGCTCAGGAATTGACATAGCAGTTACTACTACAGCTGCTAGCCAACCAGCAAATAGAGAATCTTACCTCTGGCTATTTTTGTGGATTGTGATGTCACAATCTCAGCATTGTGATTGCATGTTGTTGAAGGAGAGTGTTGAAAGTGGTCTCAGGACACCTAGTGCGAGAGTAGGAATCACAAGCTTACTTCCGGTGCAGTAGCTGCCTTGAATTTTGGTAAACAGGTTGGTAAATTCATTATGTCAAGCGGTAATTGGTAAAGTGGGTGTGTTCATGTCAGCGCATGGAGAAGTGTTACATGAAATGAATACCCGGGATTATCACTTTCAGTATTGCAACAAACACACACCACACAGATGTATAGGGTTTGGCGTATTTGAGGAGCCAAAGCCTGACTGCTAGCTCCCAACAGGTTTGATTGTTTTACAGGAACATTTATTAATGTACTATTTCCCCGGCCTATAAATAAGGATGCTAACACCTGCATCGGTCAGTTTGGCCCCTAAAGTCTACAAATATTTCTCAAGCCCTGCAGAAGTGTATTATAAATAGGTTTTGAAGATTGGCCCTTTCTAGTACACATTGAGTAAGATCGTGATGCAGACTGGTTATCATACACGGTATGTCACAGGGCTTTTTTTCTGTTATTAGCTTGAATTGACATGTTTTCAGGCTGGGGCTGATTACTTTATAATTTATAGTGCTGATCACATATCACAAATGTTTCCAAATACTGATCTGCTTACAGTCCTGTATTTCATCAGGAGCATATAGGTTTATTTATTTTTCATGAAAGAGTTGCAGGGAGTTGCAAAGGAAAATTCAAACTTATAGCCAAAGTTCCTGAGCTGGCCATTCCCTATCGGCTCCTGAGTAAAATACTGGATTGTAAAATATCAGTCATTGGAAATATATTTCTATTGTCAAGTGTTCTAGCATCCAGGGGGGCTGACAGAATAAACCTGTTGGAAATTCTGCTTGGAATATGCATTTTGGGATATTTTATAGTTGTATTGAATAGGTTTGGCATGTTAGAATGTTCTAGGTTTACTAATTATGAATCAAAACAGTTTAAAAGTGTTATACATCTGTCAGGGAATTAGTAAAATACTTAGATGAAAAGTAGATGCCAGTTGTAAGTAGATATATTATGGAGAACAATTGAATCTATAAAAGTAACATTGTTACATGATTATTTCCAGCACTGATCTGGCAGCCCAACGTCTTGGTCCCCTATTTCAGGACCTTTGTCAAGACTGCTAAAAAACAAAATCCACTCATCTAATGAAAACGTCAATAACTCATGACTGATTCACAACTATAATATAGAAGTGACACATGACATGTTAGTTGTCCCTAGTGTTTGGATAAACTGACATGTACTTCTGGTAGTACATGCCACTTTATCCTCTCACTTGGCAGACTCTGTACATTTTTACATCAGCATTTAGACCTTAACTCCAGCACTCTGCAGTTCCCAGTCAGACAAGTGGGATGAGACACAGCAGAGAGTAGACCCTTGTGTAAACATCTGCATAAAAGATTAATTATTTAGCAATGCTCCATGCAATGAGACTTCTTCTTTCGCTTGGGGTGTGTAATAGGATAATTGTGATTGAAGTTGACACTTTGTTGCCAACCTGGAAACATTGATATCAAGTGCATTCACCTGCCTGTTGCTAGTATATAACCTACTTTCTCTCCCTCTGTGTTTAAATACAATCTGTATGATTGCAGCTGATTTGTAAAGTTCAAAACTGGTCGCCATGGTATCCAAAAGGTGAGAGCTGGCACCCAGTTTTGCTGAACTTATAGCTATCGCTGGTGGCCTGTGCGAGGGAACATGGATCTGTGTGTACACCAGCACTGATCAGTTACACTGCTCCCTTGCAGTGTTTTAATGCATATCCGGGGCAGAATGTCGGCCCAGACAGTCAGACGTTGCCCCTCACACTAGCCCCTGTGGCCATTTTTGAATCCCTCTGTGCTTCTACCTGACTCAGATCACCAGGTATCATGAAAGCACTCTGATTGGAAGTGTAGGGCTCTGATTGGGACTGTAGTGCTCTGATTGGTACAGTAGCGATCTGATTGGGACTGTAGCGCACTGATTGGGTCTGTAGTGCTCTGATTGGGAGCACTGTAGCGGGTCTGTAGCCGAGCATAACTATGGAGCAAAATGTAAAATGTTATTAAAAGCTTCTTCTGCTGCATTATGTGTGTATTTGACAGTGTATCTTCTCATTAAACTCATGCACACTGCACATTACATTGAGTTTTAATGCAAAGGGGCTTTATGATGCATTTATCTGCACTGCACATTAGTGCATTACAGAGCCTGGGTATTGCCATCCACACAGCGTTGATGCCAGTGCTGACCATCTTCCCTGGAACAGTAGAAACATATATATTTTTTCTATTTATATATGACACTGTGTGCTTGCAGGTACATGCAACAGCGCATCACTGTGTGTATGTGCCAGGTTCTGATGTCTGGCTCCCAAATCTTTTTGCTGGCTCCTAAAAGTAAATAAAAAATATTTAAAAAGTTATTCTTGTTCGTATTTAACAAACATGTTTTGCTTGCTGATTAGTTAGTTATAATAGACTATAAATGCTTAACTCTTTAACTGTCCAAAAACCAAAAAAAAGATCTTTTGCCAATGTCAGAATATTTGTGCCCAATCTGTCAGGAGTTCGGAGCCATGCCGGTTCGGTGGAGTAGCAACACGTTGCCTGAACACAGACTGATGGCATTGATGACGGTAAGACCCTATATTACCACATTGTTGATATTTTGCACACAAGGGTGACCTTCTTTTGTGTAGCGTGTACATAATTTTAGAAACATGTCCGATTGCACTGGAAATAAAAAATACTGTGTGTATTTTCAATTTTGTTACTCTAAATATGTTTGATTAAAAAATATATAGTTTATAATGGGCATTTCAATAAATGGAGTTCTAGTTCCATAAATCAAACTATTAATGAGAATCAGCATATTAGTTCAGTATCTTGAAATGAAGACTATAGAACTAGTGATCATTCTATTTATTCATTTATTTTATAAACTTCAGTTGATTGGAACATCTTCTGCAGTGTTGTACGATAAAAATATAAACAAACAAGCACTAGGAGAAGTAATATATAAGACAAAATGGAAGCAGAGGAGATTCTTGCCCAAGCAGGTTTACAGTCGATAAGGAATATAGAGACTCAATACATGAGATATAATTGCAATAAGTCAATCTTAACTATCCATAAAGTCCAATCTATATCAAGCAGAGTCAATGAGCAGTAAAGGTTAGAAAAAATATACATAAACAGAACCTGAAAATAAAATAGTGCCTATAATAAACAACACCAAGAAAGGAACTAATACATATTAAATCTGATACAAACCCCAGCAAAATAGGGAAAATGCTTGATGGAGAAAGTATTTTCTTTGTCTTATCAGAATAGGTAGTTATAAGACTAGTCTCAAATTGATTAACGTTTTTAGGTTTCTACTTCCAGAAAACCTACCACTAGAAATGGGAACTCCATTAAAAGTTGCAATCCTAAATGTCTTATTTGTCTTCCTGTTTTTGTTTCCTTACAAGAAAAGTCTTCTCTCCTTCTGTCTAATATCACTCAATGTATTATTTATTAACCCTCGATTGTTTCCTTTATGCAAAAGTCTTTTCCTAATTTCGATCGCTTGTTCATCAAAATCTCTCATCTTAAAACATTTTTTTTCTTATTCTAATTATCTCCGCCATGGGTATATTATTTAACCCTTTTCTTTTAAGTCACAGTAACTTGTAGAGTTTAGGTATGTGTTTTATCCACTGATTTAAAGTAGGGCAGTAAAGGCTATCGGTAGACCAGAGGGATATATTCCCGGTATAGTTGGAAATTGGTACTTTGTGGAATGCTGTGTTCAATCAATGACAACGAGAGACAGCAAGTATGGGGATTAACTGTAAGAGAGACCATCAAAGGAGTATAGTCATTCGAAAATGAGAAAACGTTCATGGAACTGGTGCTATACAGTTACTGTTCTTTAGAGAAGGTGAAGTTTGGAGTAAGAGAGGTAGATCAGACTCCTCAGTATAGCTATGTCAGTAGACCAGAATGGAAATGGTTAACTGCAGTTAGTGACAGCTCATGATGTAATTGCAGCGCATTCAATAATTGCAGATTCCATTTAGTGGACTTGGTTATGTCATCACTAACTTGTTGGCTTGTGGTTGGTGCTTGCACTTTCTATATCTATATCTCTTTTTGTATATATTAGAGCAACATCATTAACATGCAACTTCTGGGGTAACTAACTTGTTTAACTGTTTTGTCTCCTTCTAGTGACTACCACATACAGTTAATGTGCTCTTTATCTATGTAGCCATGAACTGCCAATGGAGAAACTTCATTTTGTGTCTATTGTTTTTCTTCCTTAGAGCCTTCATCCAAACCTTATAGGGTCATACGCCAGCTGGGGGGCATCATTAGGGCGCATGAAGAGAAGGAAAGCAAGGTGACAAATAGTATTTCACACTGTGACAAAAAAATGTTTTGTCAGCATTTATTCTTATCAACCTGGTGACTAGACTTTAATAAATAACTGCTACATGAAGAATGGTATCTGAGTGGCGTAGATGTCCACCAGGTGTTGTCGTTTTTACTTAGTAATTAATAACCAGCAGAATTTATTAGGCAATACTTTACTATAGAATTTATAATTTAACCTGGTATTAGAAATGGTATTGACAATTTTACTACAGATGTATTTGGTTTGTATGCACTATGTAGTAAAGTTGCTGATGTCTGCTCTGTGGTAACTGTAGTTAGCGAGCCCAAAAAGTTACGTGTAGGTAACTCTAAATGTTTTCGAGGTGATGCCGTAAAGTGAGAATCATTTGCTAGTGTGATATCTTGTGTGACTCTAATATTAAACTTGTCTTTATAAATTCCCCAAATAATGTACAATACAGTGACCCAAAGTATTACAGTGAGGAATGACATCTTATGTCTCAAACCATGTCAATATCTTTCTTTTTTCTTTTAAAATTTTAACAGGTCATGGAAGAGACAGATGGCAAGAAAATCTAGGAAAGGATGGTTCAAGAAGTGGAAGAAAGTTAGAAGGATGGAATGGATTTTATAGAAGTGCCCCCCTCCGCCCACCTTTATTTATTTTTTTAAATTTTAAAATTATTTATTAAAAAAAAATCTTCATAAAATAGTATGCAAATGGTGTATAAGCATCGCATATATAAAAACATAAATACAAATACAAATATAGATATACAAATACATACATACATACATGTGTTTAATTTCCTCGTTGGTATTAAAGCAGTGATATATATAACACCATGGTATACTTTCCAAAGAACCATCGTTAATACCTAGTTTTTAAAAATGGGGAACTTTCCGTTTTAATGATTCGCCTGGGCCGATCCTGGGCGGGTGCACGGGGTGCGCCGCGCCCAGGCGCACGGGAGGAGAGGCGCTGAAGCAGGGAGCTCTCTCCCTGCCGTCCTCCTCCTTGTTAAAGCAAGCCACGCGACGGGTGCAAGCTCCGCCCCCGTCGCGTTCTGTGATTGGCTGCTGCCGGGAGGAGGACGTTCTCTGCCAAGACACCATAGATAACATCCTCCTCCCTGCAGCCAATCACAGAACGCGACGGGGGCGGAGCTTGGATTACCAAGAAGAAGAAGGAGGTGATGGGGGGGGGGGGATTTATTGTTAAAATATATAAAAAAAAAAAAGTGTGGAAGTGTCTGTGAATGTGTGTGTGTGTGTGTCAATGTGTTTAACTATGTGTGTGTTACTGTCTGTGTAAGTGTATGTGAATGTGTATAAGTGTGTATGTGTGTGTCAATGTGTATAACTATGTGTGTGTTACTGTCTGTGTATGTGTATAAGTTTGTATGTGTGTGTCAATGTGTATAACTATGTGTGTGTTACTGTCTTTGTATGTGTATAAGTGTGTATGTGTGTGTCAATGTGTATAACTATGTGTGTGTTACTGTCTGTGTATGTGTATAAGTGTGTATGTGTGTGTCAATGTGTATAACTATGTGTGTTACTGTCTGTGTAAGTGTGTGAATGTGTATAAGTGTGTATGTGTGTGTCAATGTGTATAACTATGTGTGTTACTGTCTGTGTAAGTGTGTGTGAATGTGTATAAGTGTGTATGTGTGTGTCAATGTGTATAACTATGTGTGTGTTACTGGCTGTGTAAGTGTGTGTACATGAGTGTCTGTGCAAGTGTATCCTGTGTCTGTGTAAAGGTGGCTGTGTGTGTATTTATGTATGTGTGACAGTGTGTATAAGGGTGTCTGTGTAAATGTATGTCTGTGAGGGTGACTACGTGTTTAACTGTGTTTGTGTGACTGTATGTATTTATGTATGACTGTGTATTTATGTGTGACTGTATTTACATGTGACTGTGTGTATTTATGTGTCACTGTGTGTATTTATGTGTGACTGTGTGTATTTACGTGTGACTGTGTGTATTTATGTGTGACTGTGTGTATTTATGTGTGACTGTGTGTATGTATGTGTGACTGTGTGTATTTATGTATGTGTGACTGTGTGTATTTATGTATGACTGTGTGTATTTATGTGTGGCTGTGTGTATTTATGTGTCACTGTGTGTATTTATGTGTGACTGTGTGTATTTATGTGTGACTGTGTGTATTTATGTATGACTGTGTGTATTTTTGTGTGGCTGTGTGTAAGTGTGTTCTTGCCCGGGGCCCTCACTGCGCTCATCAATTTATCACATGGAGGGCACCAGCCCCCAACCAGCTGGCGTCTATTTGCAGCCTCCTGCACTCAGCGTGCGTAGAGGGAAGACTGTGCGGAGGAGACAGCCGGGGACGCGAGAGCAGCAGCAAGGTGAGTACTGGGGAAGGCAGGAGAGGAGATTATGCTTTTATTGGGTAAACTAACTGTGGCATATTGGCTGTAGCCTATTAATTGGCAAACTAGCATTGGTATATAAATGGGAAAACTGTCTGTGACATATCAGTGGGCAAATTGGCTGTTGTATATTAATGGACAAACTGGCTGTGGCATATTAATGGGCAAAATAATTGGCATATTACTGGGGAAACTGGTGTATTTTGAGGACGAACTGACATTTTTATTGGGCAAACTGTAGCATTTTTAATAGGCAAATTGGCTGTTGCTTATGTTAATGGCAAAGTGTACCCTAAGTACACCTCTGTAAATGGGCTGCCCATGTGCTGCCTTGCTGCCTCTCAGAGCCAGCTCTGCAGATCGGCGCCATGTTTCCCCTTAGACCTCAGTCAGCGCTTTCTGCTCTTTCCGTGCACAGTGATGACAGAGCGTCGGAACATAACGGTCAGAGTCATCAGTATGTGCGCGGAGATCAGGGCAGCGCTAATTGAGTTCTGAGATGAGGTCAGTAGGGGGCATGGAAAAGGGACATGGGAAGAGACAAATACATGGTAGGTAGGAGGTATAGGAGAAAGATATGGGGTGTGACAGACAGACATGGGGTATGAGTGGAGAGAGACAAACATGGGGCATGAGTGGAGAGTGAGATACAGACATGGGGAATGAGTGCAGAGTGAGATACAGACATGGGGAATGAGTGCAGAGTGAGAGACAGACATGGGGAATGAGTGCAGAGTGAGAGACAGACATGGGGAATGAGTGCAGAGTGAGAGACAGACATGGGGAATGAGTGCAGAGTGAGAGACAGACATGGGGAATGAGTGCAGAGTGAGAGACAGACATGGGGAATGAGTGCAGAGTGAGAGACAGACATGGGGAATGAGTGCAGAGTGAGAGACAGACATGGGGAATGAGTGCAGAGTGAGAGACAGACATGGGGAATGAGTGCAGAGTGAGAGACAGACATGGAGTATGAGTGGAGAGAGAGAGACAAACATGGAGCATGAGTGGAGAGAGAGAGAGAGACATGGAGCATGAGTGGAGAGACAGACATGAGGGAAAGGGGAGAGAGAGACAGACATGAGGGTACGGGGTGAGAGAGACAGACATGAGGGTGCGGGGAGAGACAGACAAACATGAGGGTACGGGGAGAGACAGACAGACATGAGGGTATGGGGAGAGAGAGAGACACGTGAGTGACTGACTTGGTGGAATATTATTTATCACTCATTGTGTACTTCTTTTCCAATGATGCTCAGCCAGACTAATGAGAGACTTTGGCTGGTTGGGAATCATGGGTAGTATGGTAGTAAAATGGTAGTAAAAACTCATTCTGCCAGCCAGCAAAAAGTCTCCCATGTTGCTGGCTGAGCATCATAGAAATAAATAAAACCACTACACAGTATTATGGCAAAATAAATATCTTTATTTAAAATAAACATTGGTCCTTTACATTAAAATAAAGTTTTCTCCCTCCCCTCTCCCCAATATTGAAATGGGCATGTCTGGAACAGAAATGTCTAAAGGGGAGGAGTTCATAATATAGCCACGCCCACCCTTGGGCGCCAAAGGAAAACCTGCACCCAGGCGCCCGTGACCCTAGGATCGGCCCTGTGATTCGCTCCTCAACATTCATACCCCACATCCTTGGGTCTTTGTTCAGCCACTGAACAGCCTATCCATACCTAGGGAGTACGACAGCTTTTTCAAATGTTTTAAATTAATCTATGGAGGATAAATGAATGGATGACAATAAATAAAAAACACTAAAATCTGAGTGGTTCAACTAACTAGTGAACTAACTTCCAAATCCTGCCTAATCTTCACCCCTAGCTATTGTGTTTATTGCGGTCCATGGGCCCTATATCTTTCCGCACATACCAGACGTGTTCTCACTCCTACCATGAAACAGAATTCTCAGCCTTATCCTGAAAGTCGATTTGTGCTCTAATTTCTAGAGACATTGGACATTCCTCAAGGTAACTGAAGACAAGAAGATTTCCAATTGTTCATGCTCTGTAGGCAGAAGAGAAATGATTTAATCACTTAGTTCACCCAACACCCACCACATGTGGAAGTGACTTCTGGAATCCATTTGGCACCTCCAACCAGGGGCAGATCCAGAGTTTGATATTGGGAGGGGCACATTTCTGTCTGTCTTTTACTCTCCCCCATATTCTTCTGTTGCTCTCCTCTTTCTTCCCATGTTCACCTGTCTCTCCCCTCTCACTTCCCATATCCGCCTGTCTATCTCATCTCCCTTCCCATGTCCACCGGTCTTTCTCCTCTCCCTTCTCATGTCCGCCTATCTCTCTCCTCTCCCTTCCCATGTATGGCTCTCTCTCCTCTCCCTTCCCATGTCTGTCAAGTAAGTTAAAGTGGCGACGGCTGCCGAATTAGAAAAAGTGTCAACTAATTTGGCGGCCTCCCCCCCAAATATCGATGCATATGGAAATCAGACTATACATACATAATAGCACCTGGTCCACCCTATCAATCCCCACTTGTGATAATCTATGACAATAAATTTCATTGCATCCCTTTTCCACACATAGTAGCAATTGATCCACATTATCAATCCACATTTGTGTACATCCCATTTTAGTGAATTCATTTCATCTTTTCCCCCACACAATTAATGAAATGCTTGCATATATATATATATATATATATATATATATATATATATATATATATATATATATACACATATATATAAAAAAAATATTTCAAACAACAGGATAAACATCTTCATACTAGCCTCAGTACCTATAATAATCATATCAGTGTGTATATAATCCTACTGCCTGTTACCTCAGGAATCAATGACTTTCATTGCCCCCTTACGTTTTTTAACTCTTTAAGTGCTAGCCCATTTCATCTTTCAGCTATCTATGTATAATAAGTTAGCTACTGCTATACTGTTATCAATAACTTCCCTTAATATTCATATATCAGTCGTTATCAAATCCTATTAGTTGTCACCTCAAATCATCATAACAACATTCCCATTTCCTAATTTCTAGTATATACTATTTTTTTGATTTTCAGGCACATCACCGTAGATAAAAGTGCACGCTTCCTGTCATTCTCCTATGTGTGCACAGCAGACTCAACAAAACAATCACTGAAAAATATTTTTTTACTTTCAGTGGTCCACCAGTATTGCTACGATGCTTCCGTGTGGAAGCCTCGTGCAATACTAAAATAAAATTGCTCCAGAGAGCGATTGAAAAGCCAGTTTTAAAGGCACAGTGTCTCTAAAATGGTCGGAGGTTTAAATGAGCATAGGAAGCAAATTTAATCGCTTCCTATGTCTACAAACACTAAACAAACAAAAAAATATAATCTTGGTCACTGTATGACCAAGATGGCACTATCCTTTTAAGGGCAAGGGCACAGAAAGTAGCTTGGCAATCTGTGACTGCCAGGCAGATTGTCGGGCACTGGGAATGCTCAGATGAGCATCCCCACTGACTGATCAGATCAATATTTGTAAAATATTGATCATACCACTTTGGATCTGCCTCCCTCTCCTCACATTGTTTTTAGTGAGGGAGAGACAGGTCAATGCATAGTTGTCAACATTTAAAAAAAAAATTCCAGGGACACTTTGCAGCTCAGCTTTAAATTACTTACTTGAAAATGGACCACACCTACTCCTAAAAGCTCCTCCCACTCCGTATAATTAGCATAAATGAACCCCACCTACTTGTCACAGTGTAGATTATATCAGCAAGTTCCCACAAACATTACCATGCATCCTTGGTATACAACAGAGACATTTGCAGCATATACTGGCAGGTGCATAATATCACTTTTAGATGAAACATAGTAAGACCTTGTACAGATGTGCTTCAGTCAGAGAGCTGTGTCTACACTATAAAACATATTAGTATGAACCTACCACTTCTGCTGGAAGGCTTTTCCATGCATCCACTATGCTCTCAGTCAGGGCCAGCCTTATGGGTGTACATTCTGTGTGATCGGTGCTGTTTTTACCGCGAGGCATCGTAGGCGGATGCCTAAGGCGGCACATTTTGGGGGACGCCAGCGCCCCCCAGCACTGAAAAAACAAAACAAAAAAACAAAACAAAAAGCTGCCCGTTTAAAAAAAAAATAAAAAAAAAGGGCTTGCAGGCAGAGCCGGAGGTGAGAGGGGATCGGAAGATCTGACCTCATTATCTCTGCCTGCCGGCAGGCTGCACAACAACCCGACCAAGCAGCAGAGAGAAGCCGCTGTGCCGACGTCATATGCGCGCCGGGTCACGTGACCTGTCGGCACAACCGCCTGGGAGCCGAACAGGCAGCATGGAGAAGACCATGCTGCCTTCCACTAGCCACCAGGGAAAGGTAAGTGTTAGGGAGATGGGGGGGGATTTGTGCACATTGGCTGGGGCTTATTAAATGGCAAATGACACTGGCATATTATTGGGCAAATTGTCAGGGGCATATTAATGGCAAATCACACTGGCTTATTATTGGGCAAATTGGCTGTGGCATATTAAATGGCAAATAACACTGACATATTATTGGGCACATTGGCTGTGGCATATTAAATGGCAAATAACACTGGCATATTATTGGGCAAATTGGCTGGGGCATATTAAATGGCAAATAACACTGGCATATTATTGGGCACATTGGCTGGGGCATATTAAATGGCAAATCACACTGGCTTATTATTGGGCAAAATAGCAAGGGCATATTAAATGGCAAATAACACTGGCATATTATTGGGCAAATTGGCTGGGGCATATTAAATGGCAAATCACACTGGCATATTATTGGGCAAATTACCAGGGGCATATTAAATGGTAAATCACACTGGCATATTATTTCGCAAATTGTCAGAGGCATATTAAATGGCAAATAACACTGGCATTTTATTGGTCAAATTAGCAGGGGCATATTAAATGGAAAATAACACTGGCATATTATTGGGCAAATTAGCAAGGGAAAGTTAAATGGCAAATAACACTGGCATATTATTGGGCAAATTGGCTGGGGCTTATTAAATGGCAAATAACACTGGCGTATTATTTGGCAAATTGTCAGGGGTATATTAAATGGCAAATAACACTGGCATATTATTGAGCACATTGCCTGGGGCGTATTAATAGAAAATAACACTGGAATATTATTGGGCAAATTGGAAGGGGCATATTAAATGGCAAATAATACTCGCTTAATATTGGGCATTTCCTGGGGTATATTAAATGGCAGAATAACACTGGCATATTATTGGGCAAATTGGCTGGGGAATATTAATGGCAAAATATACTGGCATATTATTGGGCAAATTGGCAGGGGCATATTCAGTGGCAAATACTGGCATAATGGGCAAATTGGCTGGGGCATATTAATGGAAATGATACTGGCATATTATTGTGCAAATTAGCTGGGGAATTGTAATGGCAAATAATATTGACAATGTGTATGTACTGGGGTGATGGAGGCATGTAAATGGGGTTATGGGGCATGTCCTTGGTGTGCAACGTGGGTTATAGGTCATTTCGTTGGTGTGCATCGTGGGTAGAGGGGGGGTGCCCAAAATTTGTCTGCCTAGGGCAGCACAAAACCAAGATACACCACTGTGTGTGATCACACATAGCGCAACTGTAACTTACCGAACATCTGGGACATCCACACGTCGACAGGCAGACTCCATGCCGTTGCCGTTGCTCCATTGCTCTGCCGACATATCTCCTCGCAAACAAGCAGGGAGAAAACACTGCCATGCTACTCGTTCATCTGCACATGAGCAGATGAACATAAAAAGAAAGAAAGAAAAAAACCTCATAGGCTTTTAATTAATGTTCCTCCTCCCATCTAACCCCGCCATGGGCTGGATCAAATATAGGAAGGATATTTAAACCTCAGTCTGCCAGAGAATAGTTGCCTGTGATAGTGCTCTCTCCAGCCTCACCAGCGTTACTTTGATTGTTTTGATTATTTGTTGCTGATCTCTGCTGTATCCCAACCATTCTATTGCTTGCTGCTCATCCTGATCTCTGCCTGTTCTTGACTATCCAATTGCCTTATCCAAGTTGTCCTGATTTACCGGTTCTGACCCAGCTTATCCTGACTATTCTATTTGTTGCTTGCCTCAGCCACGTCTGTTATCCTGACCTTCCCGTACCTCCGATTATCCAGGCTTCAGTCTTCCTCGACTTTCCATTCAGTCTACAGTTGACGCGTTCCTGTGGTTCTATTGTATACTTCAGATTCATTTCGTACCTCCTCTACTTTTAGCATTTAGTGTGTGGTGTTCTAAGTTCTTGGTGGCTAACCATCTGCGTCTCAAAAAAGGGTGTGTTATCATTAAGGTGAAACATCCCCACTATATGTATTGTCTATTTGTAGTGGGTCTGTCATCCTATCTGCATCGTGGATCCTATCTCTATATCAGAACCTTCCAGAAACACTTCAGAGGGCGCCGCCACTGCCGCCTCCTTCAATGCCGCGTGTGAACTGGTGGCGAGATCTCAGAGGTGCTGGTCTGGGAAATCTCTCCGCACCAGCCCTATAAATCTCCCGAGAAATATGGCGGCATAAACTGTTAGCTCCCTCAACCTCAACCAAACACAGTGATTTTAACAGCTTTCGGGTGTGATTTGGAGAAATAAAAATCCTTCACCTGATGCAGAAACCCCTAGTGATAAAGATAAACCTATCTCCTACATCCTCGCTGAGAGAATATTTTCGGACCACAGGTCTGATAGAGTCTCGGATGCCTGACGACATGGGAGTACGATCTCCCACCAGTTCCGTCTCAGCGGATGAAGTGTCCGCAGACCCACTGGGTGACCCACTACACGAACCCACTCTATCTCACAAGACCTACAATGAATTTTCTACTTGGCACCGTGGAGGAAAGATTTTAGCACTTTGATTGCGGAGGTCAAGCAGACTGTACAAGAGGCAGTGATCTTACTAAGCTGGAACACAGGGTAACTATCCGAGAACATGTATGATGGAGTGGGAGAGTGTAGGTGTAGCTGGTACCACCACCCCCCTACCCAGGAAATGATGACGCAACACGTAATATATGGTGAAACATAGGCCACAGCTATTTTATTGAGCATAAATAGAAATACGTTACAACTGTATCGGCCAATCGCCGTAAACTCCATCTCAGGTAGATACAGCCTAACAACCAAAATATATAAAAACTGTATCCTTGCCAGCCTCCCTTAAATTAATTAAACTATACACAGTGCAACCAGCAAACATTAACCAACCTGAAGTATGTACTCCCCTCCCCCCTCGTCCGAGGGTCTCTTACCCCTTTACCTGTTATGCTATGCTGACCACCAGCCGACTCCTCGCTCGGTGGGCACGTATCACCTTACATAGAGGTTAGGTGAGGGCTGAGCCCAAAACTTCAACCAAAGGGTCGGTCTCCTCCTTTACTAATAACAAAAACCTGACGAGCAAAGACATGCCACCGGCACTGCTGTTTTACAGCCTAAAATCAGCGGGAGCCACCCAACCCCAACGCCATAACCTGTTCCACCCCTTCTTGCAACGCCAAGTTGAAGAGATCTAACCCTCCCTCAATGAGGTGCACCCCATCACTCCTAAAATATATTGCTGCTTCCCGCTCGAACACTCGATGGCGAATAGCAATGCCCCCAACACTGAAAACTAACTTGGAAATGTGCTTGTTCACTTTAACCCTGCACTTCTCCATCGCCCTCTGGTTGCGAGCCGCACGCCAATAGTTACGGGGAACCAGCTCGGACCAAACTAACATCTGGAAACAGCACTAATCATCTAGCCAGATCCTGACGAATGATCTGGCCCCACACCGGAATAGACCATAAATCATTGCCGCCTAGATGGATCAGTAACACTTCCGGAGGACCCAAGAGCCTGGACAGCTGCACCCGCTCAGGAAGGAGAAGCACCCACCTCATTCCCCTGATCCCCCCCCCCACGGACCTCGGCTCCCGCGGGTGGGCATCCCAGGCGCTCCCCCCCCCCGGGTTGGATATAGGAATGGTCTAAGATTCCCAAACCTTCCCGACTAACGAACCTGGGAAGACAGGATGGATGAGACAGCCATGAGTCTCACAGGTCAGATATAGTATACAAAACGCTGCAACCCCCATCTGCCAATACACTGTATAGCCCTGTCCACAAACCCTGGCCTGGAAGCTTCGGATGAAGCGCCTATGTGGAATGAATGACCGCCAAAGTGAGAGCTATCAATCAAAGCCCAGTCTAGCCAATGCCAGCTTGAAAACCCTCACTAATTAATACCTGGATAAGAAAGGTCCTTCCCCGTGAATTATAAGAGGGCACGCAGCAGATGGCCTAACCTTGAAATATGCATCAAAGCAAGACACCGGACACACCAAGGACCCCTGGACTTCCCAAAGGAGGACCCAAGCCCCCCTAGCCAAAACATCCATCTTAGAGCAGCGAATCCAAAACTGTAACCCCCCCCCCGTTCCCTCAATATATCCTTGACTAACAACCCCCCTGGAACACGCTTAGACGGGCTGACCAATTCACCTATTCTCATTGCACCGAAAAAGACCAATGCAAAAGCGAAACGGAACAGCTCCGTCTCAAACGCATTAGAGCAAACCTCAGGAAGAACCCCGAAAATCTGTGAAAATCTGTGACAGTAGACAGTGAAATATGCTTCAAAAGGACCACCGCCACCAAGATGGGGAAGAGCGCCAGGTTAGTTAAGTTCCTTGTCAGCCCCGCCTCCACCCAATAAAGTGGCCAACTTTCAGCGCACCAATGTGTACCCAGCACCGCCCCGAAGCACGCGGACCCTGCAGCATCCGTGTAAAGATGAAGAACTCTATTATAAACTTTGAGGCCTGCCACATTGTCCTTCCGTTATAACAGGCCAAGAACATCTCCCACACTGCCAGATCCGCCAACAGAGGACGAGTTAGCCAAATGAAATGGCGAGGGTGCTCTACCCCAGCCGTCGTCCCTGCCAGGCACCTTTTGAAAACCCTACCCATCGGCATTATTTTGCAGGTGAAATTAAGCTTAGCCAACAGGGACTGGAGCTGTTGCAGCCAAATCTTCTTTAAACCCTTAGCTGCAGCAATGTCAGCACGCAGACCCACCAGCTTATCCTGAGGCAACCTACATTCCCCGGCCACAGAATCCAGCTCTATACCCAGAAAACTCAGGCAAGTAGTGGGAACCTCTGTCTTATCCGAAGCTAGCGGGACACCAAAACCCTGCGAAACCGCTTGCATCGTGGAGAGCAAATGGCTACAAACGTGTGAAAGCCGACTCCTACCGCACCACCCAGTCCATGAAAGTGCTAAAGCACTCGAAATAAAAACATGATATAGAACATCCCATTGGGAGGCACATATCCACATAGAATCAACCCTTGAAATAGCACCCTAGTAGGTGGTGACACTCCGGGTGCACTGGCAGCAAACGGAACGCTGCTTCCACATCTGTTTTTTCCATCAATGCACCCTGCCCCGCTGAATCAAAGGATGTGTAAGACAAGCTGGACAATTCCGCACTGATATCATCATTCACCGAACCCCCATTTGGGAACGTTAAATGTTGAATCGAGAGCCCAAGAGCCACCTCTTTCCCCAACTTGTCCCTAACCACCCCAGGGTGATCTAACACCGACTTAAGGTTATGCAGTGACAACGAGACCACCCGCTCCTGGAAAGGAATTCTAAAACCTTCCTCAAAACCCCCCAAGATGATCTCTGCCGCTCTGCGATTACGAAATCTACTTAACCAGGGTTGCATCGCGGCACCGTCCACTGGCGTCCTCCCCCTATACTCCCATATTTGACTTATCACCTCCCTTACCCCGTTTAAAGCACTTCATCGCCGGATGGGACCCTCCACAACCGGAACACTCATGTCGGAAAAGACAGCCTGCACCGAACTTGCACTGGCCCCCGTTATATTTCCAACATCCACCGCTGCGTCGCTGGGTGGCCGGAGGGGTGGGTGTACCCATCCCCCCGGCCCCCCCGAGAAAGGACATCTGGCCGCCCTGCTGCGTGGCTGAGCGCATCATAATAGCGAGCCAGAGGCCGATATCCATCTGGTCCCATGACGACGGGCGCACAGCAATATGCTGGCGGAATTGCTCATCGTATTTCTACCACCCCAGCCCACCATACACCCTACAAGCCGTCAAAATTATATCTGGTAGCAGAATAGGGCTGAACACTTATCCGGGGATTTTTCCCCCAACACTCTAGCCAGTATTTTTCTTTCTCTCGCTCAGACTCCTTCAAATCCTTCTCTGGGGAAGTATTCCCCTTTCCATATGATCTCTCGCTTCTCCTGCTTGAGATGTATGCCTAACCGGCCAGACCAGCTCATGTATGTCGCCTCGTGGGTCATTGGGGCCACAGGCGCCACATCCAACAATGGATCAGGAAGGGAAACTGGAGCCATCTGCGCCACTATCGCAGGAAGGACCCTGGGTCCCTACTACAAGAGGCGTACCCGATGGAGTCGGGGAGGGTGGAAACACCAAACCCCCGAAACCCACCGTGGCCCCTCAAACCCCACTGACTTGTGAGTCCAATACGCCTGCGTGCACCTTGCAACCCCCCAAGCCTGATCCCAGAGCCCACGCAAACCCTGCAAGAAACCAGCCCATGCCTGATCCTGAGACCCCTGAGTCTCCAGCCACCCAAATGGAACACTAGTGCAAGATAGACTACACTCACCCGAAGAGCTGGCAGCAGGACTCCCAGGAGCAGGCAAGACACTCGGAGCCGGCATAGGTTCTTGGACCACCAGGTCACCTGCACTCGACACCGCTGCAGCAGCAGGAGCATGGGCCGGATCCAGCGCAGGAGCGACCTGTAAAGCAGAAACAATTGAGGCAGTGCGACTTCAAGGACCCCTAGCTGAAGGCCCAACCACAAACCGCACGTAAAGTGGCCCAGAATGCGTGACCCAGGGCGCTGGGGGATTAACACGGGGAACCTCTTCCCCAGAGGACCCACCAGAGGACATAGAAGGGGACCCCTCCCGCCCTCTAGCGCCCAGAGGTAAGCCTGAAGCCCTCCGTTTTTGGGCCCTAGGCCCACTTACTGGTCTGGTTGCCCGTCTGCCACTTCTCCTCCTGGAGTAGCGTGTGGCTGTGTCCCAAACCGGAAGCGGGGCTGCCTGAAGCCTCGTGGCAGCCCCGGTAGCAGCAGATTAACCCTGTCGCATCCACTTCTGGGCTCAGGCGTGTAAACGGATGGGAGACGCGCCTCACGGATCCGCGCCCCTCAGAAGCGGGAACCACCACCGGGGCAGCCTGCAACGAATGTTTCAGCCCTCAGGGCATTCAGAATACCATCAACGTCATGCCCGAGGCCATGGGAGAGTCCTGCAAAAGTAAGAGAAAATTTCAGCAAACTTTCCAGAGCGTTTTTATGGAATTTTAAAATGGCTGCTGGAAGTGGGAGGATATCCCAGCTATATATACACTATATCCCAGACCCTGCCCCAACCATGACCTGGATCACGCCCCCACCCTCATACATGTCCTGTCCGCTAAGCTGCGTAACACTACCAGGATTCTGGAATCTGAGGGCGCAACTCAGAAAATAACAAAGGTTTCACATATCGCCACCAGGCACAACTTATACCTTTCGGAGTACAGGCGTCGTCTGGAAGACCTCGATAACAAAGGACTAAGGCCCTCACAAGCATGAGGCCTTAGGCGGCTGCCTAATTAAAGAGCCACCTCTGAAAGTATAACATTACTGATAGGGTAGTGGATACATGGAATGGCCTTCCAGCAGTAGTGGTAGGTTCATACTAATGTATGTTTTATGGTGTACACACAGCTCTCTGACTGAAGCACATCTGCACCAGGTCTTACTATATTTAATGTATCAGTGATAAAATGCACCTGCCTGATGTAGATGTTGTGCTGTGAATGTATCTGTTGTACAGGTTGGTGTGAACTTGGCGATATAATCTACACTGTGACAATAAGGTGGAGTTATATTATGCTAACTACGTGGAGTGGGGGGGGAGCTTTGGACAGTAGGTGTGGTCAATCTTAAAGTAAGTAATTGGAAGCTGAGCTGCAAAGAGTTCCTGGAAATTGTTTTCAAATGTTGGCAACTATGTCAAGGCAGTGTGTGACATTTAAGCTTGTGTATACAGGGAGTGCAGAATTATTAGGCAAGTTGTATTTTTGAGGATTAATTTTATTATTGAACAACAACCATGTTCTCAATGAACCCAAAAAACTCATTAATATCAAAGCTGAATATTTTTGGAAGTAGTTTTTAGTTTGTTTTTAGTTTTAGCTATTTTAGGGGGATATCTGTGTGTGCAGGTGACTATTACTGTGCATAATTATTAGGCAACTTAACAAAAAACAAATATATACCCATTTCAATTATTTATTTTTACCAGTGAAACCAATATAACATCTCAACATTCACAAATATACATTTCTGACATTCAAAAACAAAACAAAAACAAATCAGTGACCAATATAGCCACCTTTCTTTGCAAGGACACTGAAAAGCCTGCCATCAATGGATTCTGTCAGTGTTTTGATCTGTTCACCATCAACATTGCGTGCAGCAGCAACCACAGCCTCCCAGACACTGTTCAGAGAGGTGTACTGTTTTCCCTCCTTGTAAATCTCACATTTGATGATGGACCACAGGTTATCAATGGGGTTCAGATCAGGTGAACAAGGAGGCCATGTCATTAGATTTTCTTCTTTTATACCCTTTCTTGCCAGCCACGCTGTGGAGTACTTGGACGCGTGTGATGGAGCATTGTCCTGCATGAAAATCATGTTTTTCTTGAAGGATGCAGACTTCTTCCTGTACCACAGCTTGAAGAAGGTGTCTTCCAGGAACTGGCAGTAGGACTGGGAGTTGAGCTTGACTCCATCCTCAACCCGAAAAGGCCCCACAAGCTCATCTTTGATGATACCAGCCCAAACCAGTACTCCACCTCCACCTTGCTGGCGTCTGAGTCGGACTGGAGCTCTCTGCCCTTTACCAATCCAGCCACGGGCCCATCCATCTGGCCCATCAAGACTCACTCTCATTTCATCAGTCCATAAAACCTTAGAAAAATAAGTCTTGAGATATTTCTTGGCCCAGTCTTGACGTTTCAGCTTGTGTGTCTTGTTCAGTGGTGGTCATCTTTCAGCCTTTCTTACCTTGGCCATGTCTCTGAGTATTGCGCACCTTGTGCTTTTGGGCACTCCAGTGATGTTGCAGCTCTGAAATATGGCCAAACTGGTGGCAAGTGGCATCGTGGCAGCTGCACGCTTGACTTTTCTCAGTTCATGGGCAGTTATTTTGCGCCTTGGTTTTTTCACACGCTTCTTGCGACCCTGTTGACTATTGTCAGGGAAACCTTTGTGGGGAGTCCTTTAGGAAGAGATGTTTTGTCAGGGCTTACCTTTGTTGGGAGTCTTTTAGGCAGAGATGTATGCTCACCCTTGCAAACAAACACAGACCAGGGTGACCAGGTAAGAAGCCACGTGGCCTGTGAGTTTGTGCACGGGGGCTGGTCAGGATATCCAGGTAAAGTTACAGACAAGGACAAGAGCAAAAGAATCTTCGTGGGAAAGCCAGAGGTCAGAGGATGCCAGAATTCAGAATAAACGGGTAACAAATCCAAGGTCAAAAGCCAAAAATGATTAGGAATACTGGAAGTCAAAATAACAGGAACCAAACAAGGAATCCAGAGTCAATGAACTGACACTGCTCTTAGGGAGAGGCAGTGTCTTATACCTTGTTAATTAGGTATGTGCTTCAGCTGGAGAGTTACTGACAGGTCTGAGCCTTTGGTGAAGTCCAGCCCCCTAGTGCTGCAGGCAAAACAAACATAAACATGAGTATTCCAAAGTTCTGAAATGGCTCAGAGGCAAAATAGCAGGATACGGTCCAGAAGAACCACAGTTCAAATCCTCTGCTGGGTGCATCTGGGGCGACCACGTCTGGCAGTCTGGATGTCACGGTGACGATCCTGACAACTATTTTGAATGAAACGCTTGATTGTTCGATGATCACGCTTCAGAAGCTTTGCAATTTTAAGAGTGCTGCATCCCTCTGCAAGATATCTCACTATTTTTGACTTTTCTGAGCCTGTCAAGTCCTTCTTTTGACCCATTTTGCCAAAGGAAAGGAAGTTGCCTAATAATTATGCACACCTGATATAGGGTGTTGATGTCATTAGACCACACCCCTTCTCATTACAGAGATGCACATCACCTAATATGCTTAATTGGTTGTAGGCTTTCGAGCCTATACAGCTTGGAGTAAGACAACATGCATAAAGAGGATGATGTGGTCAAAATACTAATTTGCCTAATAATTCTGCACTCCCTGTATACTGGAGGTATATATTGTAATATGCAGGGGTATATATAAGTCTTATCTATAAATAATACACTCTTCAGATGCACTTTTCAAATGCATTGCTTTTTCCTTTTGTGAACAAAAAATAATGTTATGCTATGGAGCTGGTTTAAAAATATTTCCAGGACTGGTTTTTATTGTTTCCATGCGTAGTGATGATGCAGAGCAATGTGTTTCCGATGCTCTGAACCATCACTACGTATGAGGAGCATGAGGCAACGCGGATTGAGCTCTCAGTGTGTTTAACCACTTAGTGATATGACATTTTGACCTTGACTTTCCCTTGGTGACGATGACTGTTTTTACATTTCTGGGGTGATTGTGTTTAGCTGTTATTTTCTTCTCTCTCACATACTGTACCCACACAAATTATAAGTTGGGTTTTATCATCGTAAGAAGGGCTTTCATTAGATACCATTATGTTGATCATATCGTTTAATTTACTACACCAAAAATAATAAAGTATGATGAATTTTTATAAAAACACACCACTTTTTCAAACTTTGAACTAAAATATAATTTACACAAATACAATCATTAAAAAGACCCCATCTAAATAGTCTCTAAATGTTGTACTGAGTTCAGAAATATGAATGTTTCCATATTTTTCTGCATTTTTTGGGAGTTATAGGGTAAAAAACAAAAATAGTGTTTTTTGGCTTTTTTCTGTATTGACCTTTTGACCCCAACTCGAACCCTATATTTAACCCAAACACTAAATTTAACTCCAACCCTAACCCTTATGCTATCCCTTAATATATTTTAATTTTAATTTAATTTTAACCCTATCTCTTATGCTAAACATTATTTAATTTTAACCCTAACAGCTAATCTAGCCCTAATCCTAGTTTTAAGCTAATTAATTGGGTTAATTTAACATTGCAATGTTGCTGGCTGCCTCTAGGGGAGGACGTGCCTGACATGTCCATTGTCGCGGAAGTGGTTAACACACACAGAGCGAATGGTGTCTGCGTCTCCCCACCGAGTGCACTGATCTACAGGGTGGGGGCGGACCCTACAATTCAACTTCCAATGATGAATATTCCAAAACATTGTGTAGTTTTAACCCCCCCCCCCCCACACAGATATCGGTGCATACGGAAATTAGACTATATATACATAATAGCACCTAGTCCACCCTATCAATCCACACTTGTATTAATCTATGACAATACATTTAATTGCATTCCGTTTCCACACATAGTAGCAACACCATAAATTTCAGGGCCACTTACTGTACACATTTTAAGGGACCCATAACCCCCCACTCCCGACAATATCTTGCATTTGCCCCACATACCCTCATACGCATTTTATCCAGGTCTTGCATAATATGGAGGGTGGTTGGGAGCAGTTGGTCAATATGCCAGTATTTAGCCAGTCTATATGCCAGCATTTTGCCATTCAATATGCCAGTATTTTGCCATTTAATATGCCAGTATTTTGCCACACAATATGCCAGTATTTAGCCACTAAAAATGGCAGTATTTAGCCACTAAATATGCCAGTATTAAGCCATTTAATATGCCAGGATTTAGCCACTCAATATGCCAGGATTTTGCCACTCAGTATGCCAGGATTTAGCCATTCAATGTGCCAGGATTTCGCCACTAAATATGCCAGAATTTTTCCACTGAATATGCCAGGATTTTGTCACTCAATATGTCAGGATTTTGCTACTGAATATGCCAGGATATATGCCAGGATAAAAAAAAAAAAATGCGACCGGAGTTTCCCTCCTCCGTACAGGAGGGAAGAAAGTTTTCAGTTCTTTGGGGTGTGACCTGGGCCCGCCGGGCCTGATCAAGGATATCCTTGTGCTTATCTCATACATGCTTAAACTCGCTTATTCACTGTATTAACCTCTACTCTACCATCTCTGCTTGAAGACTATTCCACGCATCCACCACCCTCTCAGTAAAGTAATATTTTCTTTAATGCCTGGCTTTATCTGATATCTAGGATAGCTTTATGTCTATCCCAAACATGATTAAACTCCTTCACTGTATTAACCTTTACCACTTCTGCTAGAAGACTATTCCATGCATAAACAACCCTCTCAGTAAAGTAATAATACGTTTCTGACCTCCACTGTATTATAGGTGGTTTGGAAGGGTTTGAGGGCACATAATGTCATACAAGAAACATAAAATACAAATGGAAAACACATATAGTGCAAAAACATGTAAAACAACTGTGTGTTAAGTGGTGTACATGAGTAGCACTCACAAACATCCGGAATAAAAGGTCTTTACGAGCAGCGAGGTTCCAAAAAGTAGTTCTGTTTAATCTGCACAGTGGGGATACAAACATATACAAACACAGAGCAGTAAAATAGGAGAAAAGGTGGCCTGCATGTGAGATATCTACTTACAGACTCCACATTTCGACAGACATATAAATAAGAAGTCCACAACAAGGGTAAGGCTTCAGATGTGGCTTGAAATGGCGAAATCACAAATCTATGCGTTTCTCCAGGTGAGTCCTGGCTTCATCAAGAGTTGGAGCAGTGAGTTTTATTCTCCACTGTATTAACCTCTACCATTTCTGCTGGACAGCTACATTTCAGTCATACATCTACTACCCCTTGGTGCACTACCTTTCAAATAAAGTAATAAAAGTATATATATATAAATATATGTATATATAGATATGAGACGGAGAGATTTTATCAAGTTACAATGATATTAGCAAAAAATAATAGCTTCTTAATTTGTGTGCAAGAGCATTTTATACAGTTACAATATGGGGGGCATAAAGGTGCAAAGCTTTAAACATAAATCCATACAAGAGTCTCACAAATTATGCCACATAAAGAAGCCCCATTAACTATGCCACACACTGGAGCCCCTTAATTATGCCACACACTGGAGCCCAAAAAATATGACACACAAGGGACCCCTTTTAATTATGCCATACACGGGACCCGCAATAATTATGCCGCACACGGGACAGCGGTCCACATTCATCTATTGCATAACTGTACATTAATAAATATATATATTTATACGTACACACATATCACAAGACAATCTCTCTCTTTTTCTATATCTATATCTACATAACTAGTTACATTTATACGTATATGAACTTTTTAGTATTCTACTATTTTCAGATATAATAAAAATGTTATTGAAAAATTGCAGTTCTTGTTTTTATTCTCTTCCTCTGCACCCACATTTCACCTAAAGGGCTTAACACAGCACGATGGCGTACCCACAGCACTTGTCTTGCACTCATATTGCACACACACGATTTGGCATACCAGTGTCACTTTGCCCCACTGAACTACCCTTGGAGAACATGTCACAGTGTCACTTTCCCCCATAGTACATGTTATTTTGCCTTATAAAACATGCCACAACATCACTTTGCCAGTTAAAATAAGCCACTGTCAGGTACCAATAGTGGTACCTTCTCTGAAAAGGGAACACTAACCATTCCAGAGCCTGGCGCAAGTTGTGCTATAGTGCATCATCTACTACTCCATGACTGAAGGATCCATGATCAAAGTAATGTGTTCTTTTAGACAGAAATAAGAACTGTCTCCTTAGCCTCACAATGAGAGATCAGTGCAGTGTACAGCTTTGCACGTGGACAACAAAAGGCTGATTTCAGATTTCATTGGATCAAACCAGACTACAATCCTACAGCTACCTATATAAAAGTTGGGAACAATAGGATAATTATACTGGGTTCTCTCAGCCGGCTAATGCGATCACATTATACTCTCACTGTCAGACTGAATTTAAAAATATAAAAATATGTGCCAATACTTGGTATCTGTCAAGTCAAAATGTGGGAAAAAGTGGCCTCTGTAAGCTATGACTACAAATTAAGTTGAATGGGAATGTAATATAAATATGGATCATTCCTTAGTTTAAAATTGCCTTGATTTGGTTGGTAAATTTGCTACGGTCGGTCAACTCCTCTGCATAGCATTCCCTACCAACAACTCAGAAGGGTCTACTGTGTGGGGAAATGATTTAGGGTAGACTATCTATCTAGAGGAAACATATCTTCAGATATTCTCTGATTTCCAAGTATGTCATAGGGAGTTAAATGTATAGTTTAACTGTGCATTACTAAAGCTTACTATCTAATGAAACAGACACAGGAACACTTAATAGAAAAATAAAATCTTTGCAAAAGAATAGAAAAATCCTCCTCCTTTAACCCCTTAAGGACAGAGCCTTTGAAACATTTTTGTCCTTTCTGGACAATGGCTATTTTAACATTTCTGTGCTGTTTGTGTTTAGCAGTAATTTTCTTCTTTGTCATTTGCTGTACCCACACATATTATATATTGTTTTTATGGGGACAAGAATGGATTTCTATGGATGCCATCTTTTTGATCATATCTTATCATATTATTAAAAAAAAAAAAAAAATATGGTAAAAAAAAAAAATACACAAATTTCCTGACTTTTATTTGAAACAACTTCTCCTCATCGACAATAGCGAACGAAAAAACATGCTAAATAGATTCTACTATTTCTCCTGAGTACAGGGATACCACCCATGCACTGTACTTCAGACATGAATTCACACATTTTGGTATGTGTCACTGCCAAATAACACCCCAATAAGTGTTCAGCAACATCTCTTGAGTACAGGGATACCACCCATGCATAGGTTTGTTGCGTTGTTTGGGGGGTAAAAGGCCAAATTTGGTAGGTGCAGTTTTTGGTTTTCCAAATTGAAATTTTTACATGCAGACAGCCTGCACCCATGTTCCATTTGGGACATATTTGAAGCCAGCCAGTGTATTTTACCCCATCAACCCATATATTTTTTAAAAGTAGACACCCTAGGCTATCTCAAATGGTGGTATTTTAACACTTTCCATGCACTAATTCTACCACCAGCCTTTGTCAAAGTTTGTGGTAGTAATTTTTTTGTGGTTTTTTTTTCACAAACCTTGTACTTCAGACATGAATTCACACATTTTGGTATGTGTCACTGCCAAATAACACCCCGATAAGTGTTCAGCAACATCTTTTGAGTACAGGGATACCACCCATGCATAGGTTTGTCGGGTTGTTTGGGGGCTAAAGGGCCACATTGTGAAGGTGCGCATTTTCAACTTGGAATATTGACGTGTAATCAGCCTGAGCCCATCTTTCATTTGGGACTTTTTTTTAAAGTAGGACAGTGTATTTTACCCGAAAAAGTATATCTTTTGTAAAAGTAGACACCCTAGGCTATTTTAAATGGTGTTATTTTAACACTTTTCATGCACCAATTCTACCACCAGCCTTTGTCAAAGTTTGTGGTAGTCATTTTATTGTGTATTTTTTCCCACATACATTGTACTTTAGACACAAATTCACATATTTCGGTATGTGTCACTGACAAACAATACCACAATATATGTTCAGCAACATCTCTCGAGCACAGGCATACCACCCATGCATAGCTTTGTCAGCTTTGTTAGGGGTTGAAAGGCTACATTTGAGAGGTGCGCTGTTTGATTTTCAAACTTGGAATTTGAACATGTAGAGCAAGGAAGGGGTTAATAGCTCTTTTAAGAGCCTTTGTAGTACTGTACAAAAAAATTAACCCCTAAAAATGCACAGACAAGAAAAAATGTTCTGCTGTGCAGTGATCAGTGGCAGGGAAGGGGTTAATACACTACACTATACAAAGGGTAGGGCTTTTATAAAAGCCCTTGGGACTCACAATTTTTTAACATTTTATTTAATTTATTACAATTAAAAAATTATATTATACAGATCTGTCTCTTTCCCTCACTAAAACTCAAGTGTGGAGAGGGAGGCAGATCCATATGGGTCAGAACAATATTTACCAATATTGATCGAACTAGACGAATGGTGATGCTCATCTGAGAAATCAACAAACCACCTTTGCCATTGATCGGCTGTTACTGATCGCTATACACGCGTTCAGACAGCTTCAAAAGGAATACACGTAATCCCCTAGTGGGTATAATTAACAAATGCAGAAAGAAAAGTCCTGCGCTCACTCCCATCACTGGGCGGCTGCAATGACTACAGTACACATCAGCCCCAATATATAGTAAAAAATAGGTATAATTAACCCCTAGCGAGTGTGACAAAAAAAATGCTGATAGCAAAAAAAAATCCTTCTGCGACTAGATTGCTCCATATGCGCTGCTTAGGCAGTGACCATATGCACTGCTTAGGCAGTGACCATATGTGCTGCTTTGGAAGTGATATACGGCAAGGAAGGGGTTAATAGCTCTTAAAAGAGCCTTTGATATACTGTAATAAATCAAATAAAAAAAAAATTAACCCCTAAAAAAATGCACAGACAGCAAAAAATGTGCTGCTGTGTAAGATCACTGCGTACACAGCGATCGATTGCAGGGAAGGGGTTAAATACTGGAAACGGCTTTTATAAAAGCCTTTGGGTCTCAATTCTATTAAATATATTATTATTAAAAACTTACATTATACAGCTCTGTCTCCCTCCCTCACTAAAACTCAAGTGAGAGGGAGGCATTTCTACACGGGTCAGATCAAATATTTCCAAATATTGATCTAAGCAGACGAATGGTGATGCTCATCTGAGCAAACGCCTACCCGCCTTTGTCACTTATCAGCTGTTACTGATTGCTATATATGCGCTCAGACAGGTAAAAAAAAAATGTTTACGTTAAATGTAGTCCCCTAGCGGGTATAATTAACACGTGACGGGTGTAATAAAAAAGTTTTAAAAAAATTAAAAATGCTTCTGCAGCAAGATTGCTGCATTTGCGTCAGATCGCTGCTTAGGCAGTGATCTACAGCAAGCAAGGGGTTAATCTCTCTTAAAAGAGCTTTTTTTATACTGTAATAAATGACAATAAAAAAATTAACCCCCAAAAAATACACAGACAGCAAAAAATGTGCTGCTATGCATGATCACTGCGTACACAGCGATCAATGGCAGGGAAGGTTTTAAATGGCTTTTATAAAAGCCCTTGGTGTTTAAAATTTTATTAAATATTTTTTTTATTATTTTATTTTATTTTTTACTTTATCTGATCTGTCTCTCTCCCTTACTAAAACTAGTAAGGTGAGGGAGGCAGATCAATACTTGTCAAAGGCAATATTTACTAATATTGCCTTTGACAGTATGGTAAGTGCTCATCAGAGCACTTACCATACATGCCGGCACACAGATCACACAGATTACTTCAGCAACACCGCAGATGCTTAGAAAGCGAACGATCGTTCGCTTTCTAAGCACGTGTGCAGCGGGCGCAGCCATTTTTAAATGGCTGCTACAATCACTCCGGGGATGTGCCCCTGCACTTTTTGGGGGTGTTGCACAATGCCTCTACCTAGAGGCATTGTAGCAACACCGATAGAGTAAAGAAAACGACCAGCGGTCGCTTTCTTTACTCAATTTAGTGCATGACGTGCTAGGCAGGTCAGCTGTCGTCAAGTCCTCGATTTGCCGTGACGTGCCTGGCACGTCATCTGTCGCCAAGGGGTTAAGGCATGTATTGTGTTTGATTTTGACTTCTGTTTTTCAGATATATTTTATTAAAGAGATATTTTTACAATAACGATAACTTTTACAATGAAAAGAGAAAATACCATATATGTTATACGTAAAAAGTGTATATCAATGTATCCAGTCCATATTTAAATCAATGATTAAAGTATTGATCATGCACTTTATCGTCAGTTTCCATTGTGATAACACATTGGTATGAATTAATTATGCAATCAAATTACAATGTTAATAAATTTAAAAAAAATGAAAATTGGGAGGAGAGGGGCAAAAAAATGGGTGGGGGAGGGGGGGGGAAGGGCAGATGAATGAAGTTTGGGCTCAGCCCTCCCCTAACCTCGAAGGTGATACATCACCTATATGGGACGTGCCCACTGAGCTATTGGATTGGCTAGTGGTAAGCATAGAGGAGAGGTAGAAGGTATTGCGAGGTAAGAGACCCCCTAGACTAGGCGGGAGGGGAGTACCACAAGTTGGTTATAGATGCCGGTTGCATTAAAAAGTGTAAGTATAAAATTCGCGGGATTGGCATGGATGTTCAGGTGTTTTCTTTGGCTGTATATTATGGTGGTGGTTTGGCTTATACAGTCCTAACTAATTTTATTTCCTGTCTTAATAATAAAAGTGCTGTGGACTATTTACACCAAAAACAAACCTTGTGTCTTTTTTCGGGGGGAGGGGCAGGGGGTGGTTATGTTGCTAGGATAATATGTGCTATCCCTTCTTCAAGATACATGTGTATACACACATAACCACACAGTTACACATGCACATATACACAGACACACTGCACACAGAAGTATAAACACAGTCACACTTCCACAAACCCTTACTTAGACAGCCTTACACATACACACACACTTAGAAAGTCACACTTACACACATACATAAACCCTTACACACACACATGTAGACACACATTCACACTTATACACATACAGACACACTTACACATATGTATTTTCCTTTTTTAAAGCTGTTTGACCTACGGACCGCACCGCGCTGTTAGGGAGAGAGCTCCCTCAAATAGCATCTCTAATTCTTTGCCAATCTGGGACGGGACAGATCCCCAAAAGCAGGACTGTCTCACCCAAAACAGGACAGTTGGGAGGTATGTAATGGTGGTATGAGTTTAACAACAGATACAGATGTTATTAAGCTCACATCCCTTGCCATTGCACACACAACCACAGGTCTTGCCATAGCACCTAGATTGCACCTACAGGTTTTGCCAGGTTTTGCCAGAGCACCAAGCTTGCAACCACTGGTCTTACCAGAGCTCCTAGATTGCACACACACAACATGCTCCTGCACCCAGATTGCACATGGACGGTATCTCAATGGCAAATCTTGTGTTTGAGCCCTTGGAGCTGTAATGATTAAAATACCAGCAAATCCAGAGCCCTTTAATTTCTGGGGGAGCACGGACTGGGATACATAGCCCATGCTCAGCAGCAGTTAGAACGGTTTGTATACAGGTGTATCCAACAGAGCGCATGTGTGACGGCGGCTCGATCGATGCAACATCACCCAGTTCCTGTAACCGAGAGAAGACAGTGTGGGATCTGAAGAAACTTTTGAGGCACGGGAGTCATTGTTTTAACTCTCCTGCAACCAGCCTCCTGACTGAATTGAGTATTTAACGCAGGGCAAACGGGGCAGCTGCCCTGGGCCCAGTTACTCCTGCGGGGCCCAAGGCAGCTGTCCCGTGTCCTGGCACACTATTCCTGGGCTCTGATTGGCACAATATTCCTGGCATCTGACTGGCACAATATTCCTGGTATCTGACTGTCACAATATTACTGGCATCTGAATGGCACAATATTACTGTGCTCTGAATGGCACAATATTACTGGCATCTAAATGGCACAACAATTATGGCATCTTTATAGTACAATAATACTGGTATCTTAATGGGCAAATTGGCTGGGGCATCTTAATAGTACAATATTACTGGTATCTGAATGCTACAATAATATTGACATTTTAATTGTAAAAATGCCTGTGGCATATTAATGGCAAAATAATACTGAATATTAATGGCAAAATAATATTGGGAAATTGATGGGCACATTGACTGTGGCATATTTAATGGACAAACGGTCTGTTGCTTATGCAGTGACAAAGTGACTGTGGCATGTTCTCTTGGGAAAAATAACATGTACTATGGGGAAAAGTGACAATGGGGCTTTTTTCTGCATGGGCAGTTCAGTGGAACAAGGTGAAACTGTGGTATGTTCTGTGGGGCAAATTTACACTGCAGCATGGGAAATTGTGTGGGTTCAATATGAGTGCACGCCATGTTCTGTTGTGGAATATAGGTGCATGACAAGGGCTGTGGGTGCAATATAGGTGCAAGACAAGTGCTGTGGGTCAATATAGGTGCATGACAAGTGCTGTGGCTACTCTATGGGGCTGTATTAAGTCCTTTAGGTGCAATGTGGGTGCAGAAAAAGGAAATAAAATGAAAAAATGCAACTCTTCAATAAGATTTTTATTACATATGAAAATAGTTGAATATAATATTAAGAAGTCCATATAAGTATAAATGCAACTAGTGAGAGAGAGTGAGATGTGTATAGATATTTATAAATATATATGAACAAATGTAAGTGCTCTCTAATATCTGTGTATGTTTTTTAATTTAGGTAATGAGTAGTGCAGTGTTGCATATTAAGATGGTATACATATTGCAGCCATATATACACATTTTGAATCCAAATATACAGTTTATACACAGCAATTATACACGTAATATACACATTTTATTCAATGCAATTTTTGTTTTTTTAGTGTGTGTGTGTGTGTGGGGGTAATATTGCGATGAATAGAGTGATTGCATGCAGCGGAGGGGGTAGGGTCCAGGGGGCACAAGCAAATACTTGCCCAGGGTCCAATCACTATTAAAGACAGCCCTGAGTTTATTAAATAAGTTGAGAGATGAAAGTGTCAGAGGGGAGTATCTTGCCGCTATGTGATCTTTCGGAGGGCTCTGGTGACTTTAACCACATCTCCCTCCCCCCCCCCCCCAAATCTGGCTCTCCCCTTTCAATGAATATGCATAGTTGCCACTGTCCCGGATTCGCAGTATACGCGGAACCAGTCATTTAAAAAAAAAATCTTCTTCAGCCGGATATGACAGCTAGTCATATCCGGCTAATGTACTTCCCTCCGCTGTGCAGGAGGGAAGCTTGCAGCAAGGAGGGAGTGACGGGGACACGGAGGTGAGTACTGGGGAAGCAGGGGTGGAGGGTGACATGATGGGCAAAATAACACTGAGAAATGAATTGGCATGATAAGACTCACAGATGATAATGGGCATGATAAGACTCACAGATGATGATGGGCATGATAAGACTCACAGATGATGATGGGCATGATAAGAATCACAGATGATGATCAGCATGATAAGACTTACAGATGATGATGGGCATGATAAGAATCACAGATGATGATGGGCATGATAAGACTCACAGATGATGATGGGCATGATAAGACTCACAGATTATGATGGGCATGATAAGACTCACAAATGATGATGGGCAAGATAAGACTCACAGATGATGATGTGCATGATAAGACTCACAGATGATGATTGGCATCATAAGACTCGCAGATGATGATAGGCATGATAAGACTCACAGATGATGATGGGCATGATAAGACTCACAGATTATGATGGGCATGATAAGAATCACAAATGATGATGGGCAATATAAGACTCACAGATGATGATGTGCATGATAAGACTCACAGATGATGATGGGCATGATAAGACTCAGATGATGATGGGCATGATAAGACTCACAGATGGTGATGGGCATGATAAGACTCACAAATGATGATGAGCATGATAAGACTCACAGATGATGATGAGCATGATAAGACTCACAGATGATGATGGGCTTGATAAGACTGACAAAAGATGGGCATGATAAGAGTCACAACTGAATGGGTGAAAGGAATATAGGGTGACTTTAATTTCTTACATGGGCAAAATAATGTAATTAATAAGTAATGATGGTCTGTGCCATTTGTAAGAGGCACAGACAAACCTGGAACGCAAATTCCCCCCATCCGTGCAATGAGATATAGCAGCAGGGAAGGGGGACATATTGATCTACATTTTTTTGTTTTGTTTTTAAGATTAAAAAAACGCTCACTTGTATGTGTGTATGTATGAGTGTAGGTGACAGACTGTGTGTATGAGTGTGTGTGACAGCCTGTATGTATGTGTGTATGTATGTATGTATGAGACAGACTGTATGCATGTGTGTATGTATGTATAAGTGTATGTGACAGATTATGTATGACTGTGTGTGTCTATGTGGCAGACTGTATGTATGTATGAGTGTGTGTCTGCGTGTCTATGTGAAAGACTGTATGTATGTATAAGTTTATGTGACTATGTATGAGTGTACAGTGGATATAAAAAGTCTACACACCCCTGTTAAAATGTCCGGTTTCTGTGCTGTAAAAAAATAAGACAAAGATAAAACATTTCAGAACTTTTCCCACCTTTAATGTGACCTATAAACTGTAAAACTCAATTGAAAAACAAACTGAAATCTTTTGGGTAGAGGGATGAAAAAATATAAAAATAAAATAATGTGGTTGCATAAGTGTGCACACCCTTAAACTGATACTTTGTTGAAGCACCTTTTGATTTTATTACAGCACTTTTTGGGTATGAGTCTATCAGCATGGCACATTTTGACTTGGCAAGATTTGCTCACTCTTCTTTGCAAAAACATTCCAAATCTGTCAGATTGCGAGAGCATTTCCTGTTCACAGCCCTCTTCAGATCTCCCCACAGATTTTCAATCGGATTCAGGTCTGGGTTCTGTCTGGGCCATTCCAAAACTTTTCTCTTCTTCTGGTGAAGCCATTCCTTTGTTGATTTGGATGTATGCTTTGGGTCGTTGTCATGCTGAAAGATGAAGTTCCTCTTCATGTTCAGCTTTCTAGCAGAAGCCTGAAGGTTTTTTGCCAATATTGACTGGTATTTGGAACTGTTCATAATTCCCTCTATCTTAAATAAGGCCCCAGTTCCAGCTGAAGAAAAACAGCCCCAAAGCATGATGCTGCCACCACCATGCTTCACTGTGGGTATGGTGTTCTTTTGGTAATGTGCACTGTTGTTTTTGCGCCAAACATGTCTTTTGGAATTATGGCCAGAAAATTCAACCTTGGTTTCATCAGACCATAACACCTTTTCCCACATGATTTTGAGACTTCAGATGTGTTTTTGCAAAATGTAGCCTGGCTTGGATGTTTTTCTTCGTAAGGAAAGCCTTTCGTCTTGCCACTCTACCCCATAGCCCAGCACACACTCACTCACACACACACTCAGCCAGCACACGCTCACTCACACACTCAGCCTGCACACGCTCACTCACACACTCAGCCTGCACACGCTCACTCACTCACTCACACTCACACAATCAGCCAGAAGATTTTTTTTTAATGACCAGCATGTTTATGTGACAAGCGGCATTACACAGGAGGCACCCTATCTCTTAAGTGCCAGCTCACATTTTCAACCACGTGGAAGCTTACACCTTCGAGTCCAGGACAGTGTCCCAGCAGGAAGAAAAAGCCATGAACTTGGCTGGGGGAAACAAAGAAAATAAAATAAACAGGGCAGCAGCCTCAGAGATTCGGGGCTATGGAATGGATATACACTTTGGATCTGCCTCCCTCTCCTCACATTGTTTTTAGTGAGGAAGAGAGACAGATCAATGCATAGTTGCCAACATTTAAAAAAAAAATTCCAGGGACACTTTGCCGCTCAGCTTCCAATTACTGACTTGAAAATTGACCACACCTACTCCTGAAAGCTCCACCTACTGCATATAATTATCATAAATGAACTCCACCTACTTGTCTACAGTGTAGATTATGTCAGCAAGTTCCCACGAACATTACCATGCATCCTTGGAATACAACAGATACATTTGCAGCATCTGTATCAGGCAGGTGCATATTCTCACTTTTAGATGAAATATAGCAGATGTGTTTCAGTCAGAGAGCTGTGTCTACACCATGAATCATATATTAGTATGAACCTACCACTTCTGCTGGAAGGCTATTCCATGCATCCACTATGCTCTCAGTCAGGGCCAGCCTTAGGGGTGTGCTTCCTGTGTGATTGCACAGGGCGCAACACCACTGAGGGCGCCGCCACTACCACCTCCTTCAATGCTGCTTGTGAGCTGGTGGGGAGATCTCAGAGGTGCTGGTCGGGAAATCTCTCCACACCAGCCCTCTGGTGCTCGTTCAAATGAGAGCAGTGAGTACTTTTCAACCCTACTCCCATCCTGATGCTCTCATAGCGTACCCCAGCTTAGGCCAATCATGTCGCCATATGCTGGATTCAATCCCCTTGTCTGCTGTGAGTAGACCCCGGTTGAGTCTACACAAAACATTAACCCTCGGGAAGCCTTGATTGTATTTATGGGTGCACCGATGGGTCAGCTGAAGTCCTGTATAGAGTACCCTGGCCTCACTAGAGAAGACTTAGTGGTTCTATGAGTCAAGTCTCCTTTGCAGATGGTACTGGTCGCCACTTACCCTTCCGGCATGGGAGTCCGTTACTCCCTTTGTTCATACATTGACATTGTTACGCAAGCACCGGGATCCTAGCCAAGCCTTGTTTTTAACCCCAAAACAAACCTATGCATGGGTGGTATCCCTGTACTCAGGAGATGTTGCTGAACACATATTGAGGTGTTTATTGGCATTTTCAGGAAATGTTTTCCTGAATTGCAATCTGTGTGAAAAATCACAACTTCTTTTTTTTTGCTGCAAAATTTGGCAAAGGTTGGTGGTAAAATAGCTACTTGAAAAGTGTAAAAAATACCCCAAGATAAATGTCCTGAGTTTTCTAGTTTTTTTTAATTAAATTGTATGCTATTATCAAAAATATGTATCAAAAGAAATCCCTTCTTATGACGATAAAAACAATATATCGTTTGTGTGGGTACACTAAATGAGAAATAAATAAATTACAGCAAAACACAAACACCGCAGAAATGTTCAAACAGCCCATGTCACCAAGCGTCAGACAAGCCAAAAAAGTAATGTCATTAATGACTTAATGGGCAGGCTAATATGGAATATTAATGGGCAGGCAATTAGTGGCATATTAATGGGTAAAATGTCTGTGGCATATTTATTGGCAATCTGGCTGTGGCATATTAATGGGCAAGCTAATAGTGGCATAATGGTAAAATTGGCTGTGGCATATTAATGGACAGTCTATTAGTGGCATATTAATGGGCAAATTGGCTGTGGCCAAAATGATAATGTGGCATGTTATGTGGGGCAAAATAACATGTACTCAGGGCAGGACTAGGAACAAAAAACAGCCAGGGAAATTTTTTTATACCAGCCCCATAGCATAACATTTTTAAACCAGTCCCATAGCTACAATATTTTTTGGTTCAAATGGAGGGAAAACCATGCATTTTAAAAGCACATCTGAACATGTGAGACATATCCTTGTGTACATATTTCTGTAGTGTCTTTCTCTCTTTCTTATTTCTGTAGCATCTCTCTCGCTCTCATTTGTGTAGCGTCTCTCTCCCTCTCCGTTCTGTAGCATCTCTCTCGCTCTCATTTGTGTAGCGTGTCTCTCTCTCAGTTCTGTAGCGTTTTTCTCTATGAAATCGGTAGCGTGTCTCTCTCTCAGTTTTGTAGCATGTCTCTCTAATTTCTGTAGCGTCTCTCTCTCTCATTTCTGCAGCGTCTCTCTCGCTCTCAATTCTGTAGAGTCTCTCTCTCATTTCTTTAGTGTCTGTCTCTCTCAGTCATGTAGCATGCCTCCCTCTCCATTCTGTAGCATCTCTCTCGCTCTCATTTGTGTAGCGTCTCTCTCTCAGTTCTGTAGCATTTTTCTCTATGAAATCGGTAGCGTGTCTCTCTCTCAGTTCTGTAGCGTCTCTCTCTCTAATTTCTGTAGCGTCTCTCTCTCTAATTTCTGTAGCGTCTCTCTCTCATTTTTGTAGCGTCTCGCTCTCATTTCTGTAGCATCTCTCTCTCATTTCTGTAGCGTCTCTCTCACTCTTATTTCTGCATCGTCTCTCTCAGTTATGTAGCATCCCTCCCTCTCATTTGTGTAGCATCTCTCTCTCTCTCTCTCAGTTCTGTACCGTGTCTCTCTCTCTCAGTTCTGTAGCGTCTCTCTCTCATTTTTGAAGTGTCTCTCTCTCTTTCTGTAGCATCTCTCTCTCCTTTCTATAGTGTCTCTCTCTCCATCCCCTTCACCTGTAGTGTAGCTCTCCCCCTTCCCCTTGTAGTGTCTTTCTCCCCCTTCCCCCTGTAGTGTATTTCTCCCCCCATCGCTATGTAGTGTCTTTCTCCCCCTTCCCCCTGTAATGTATTTCTCCACTACCATGCATCCACTACCCTCTCAGTAAAGTAATACTATAATTAGTCCCTGGTCTTATCTTATATCTAGGATAACCTTATACCTATCGCATGCATGTTTAAACTCATTTACTGTATTAACCTCTACCACCTCTGCTGCATGACTATTCCATGCATCTACTAACCTTCTTAGCAGAAGTGGTAGAGGTAAACACAGTGAAGGACTTTATGCATGCATGGGATAAGCATAAGGCTATCCACATATAAGATAAGGGCAGGGAATAATGAAAGTATTACTATTTTCATGTAAAAGTGATAAAATGCACCTGCCTGATGTAGATCTTGTGCTGCGAATGTATCTGTTGTATACGAAGGATGCATGTTAATGTTGGTGGGAACCTGGTGATATAATCTACACCAGGAGTTCTTAAACTTTTTAAATAGGGGGCCAGTTCACTGATCCTCAAACACTGTTGGGGGTTGGACTAAAGATTGTAAAAAATATGAACGCATTCCTATGCACACTGCACAAACAAGAGAAGAAAGTGGGGCTGAAGACAAAGCCTGAGATTATTTGGATCTTAGATTTGAAGAATCTAATATGGGTTATTATAAAAACACATAGTTGATTCAAATATATAATGATGTTACACCTTAACCAATAAATATGTAAAGTATAATTAATCCTACATATTAATTAGAATATTGTTTTTTATTATTTTATTAGTGTGGTATAAATGTTATGAGTTTTAATCTAATGTGGAATGATAAGAATAAGAATATTGATAAGAATATTTACTCTAACTTGAAATAATATTAACACTTCTATACATTGCCACATATATATTGTCTCACATTATACTCACAATGCAGGTATAGCTATAAATAATGACATCATCTCATTTAAATTAAACACACCGATTCCCTTTTAATTGGCTAAAAGTTACAGAGAAAAGGATGTGAGTCTGAGGTGTAAAAGGGAGACCTGAAAAGTCTGGAGGAGACCATGAAAGACTGATCTTGGGAGAGCGGGTAGAGCTGCCGCTAGTGGGGTGAGAGATGGGAATGTTTTAGAAAAGGGCTGTGTCTCACTCCTTCTGGGGAGAACTCAAGTATATGAGGCTTTTAATTGCACATGTTCACTATAACAATATATATCTCCAGACACATAGTATTAAGCTAAGTCCCAGGAGTAACTCCCACTACCTTATTCTTCAATGGAAGGAGTCTCAACTGCAAATCAAGAAAATAATTGGATCCACACTTCTCTTTAAAATAATGCTGGGTACACGAGAGAGTGTCACTCAAGATCATATGTCAAAGAAGAAGAATCCAGGGACTTGTCACACCGTGTTCAAAGGAGTTTTATTTTGCACAAACGTGACGTTTCTGCTCTGACATGAGGTGTATTCAAAAAACAAAAATGATTAGTAGTTCTAAACTGAACTAAAATAGTAAGAATAGGTGATTTAAAAACACTGCAATTCCAACATAAGAACATCCAGGCATAATGAGTAGAGTTGAGCGGACACCTGGATGTTCGGGTTCGGCGAACGTTGAAAAAATGTCCAGGTCCATGCTCGAACTTGACCCCAAACTTGACCCCGAACCTCATTGAAGTCAATGGGGACACAAACTTTTGGCCACTAAAATGCCTCTAAAAAAGTCCTGGAAAGGGCTAGAGGGCTGCAAAATGAAGTAAAATGTGGGTAAGAGTGTCCCCATTCATACGAATAGGTCAATTGACCTATTCTTATGAATGGGGACTCTATTTCAGTTTATAGAATAGCAATAGAATTTCATGTATTACATAAACTGAAAGTCTATAAACCAAATCTCTTTCGGTTTATAGACTTTCGGTTTATGTAATACATGTAATGCTATTGCTATTCTATAAACCGAAATAGAGTCCCCATTCATAAGAATAGGTCAATTGACCTATTAGTATGAATGGGGACTCTATTTCGGTTTATAGAAAGCCCATAGCATTACATACAATGTAATCGCTGAACCCCGAACTCCAACCCGAACATACAGTGAAATGTCCATGTTCGGGTCCAAAAACCGTAATGTTCGGTACGAACCCAAACAGTGCGGTTTGGGTTCGCTCAACACTAATAATGAGTATAACAGGTAAAATAAATAGCGCAGCTGTTTCAGTATAAATTTCTCCAAATGACATGCTATTATCAAAGAACACACATCCAAAACATGTCCAATATAACTATGATTGCATTAAATATACATATTCAGTTTTCTTGTATACCGGAGCAGCTACACCTGATCAATTCATTTCAACTGGAACCCTTCACTCCTAGGGAGCAGAAACAAACAAGGGAGAGAAAAACCATTGTTAAGTATTCAATAATAATATGTGAACATATATCTCACTATATCATCAATATTAAAAAATGGTTATTCTTCCCATAAAATAATTATCCAATCTAGAGAAAAGGTACTAAATTAAATTCTCTATGTAACCCCTGTGGTGTCATACTACCTAGTTCATAGATCCACCAGGTTTCCCTTTTTTTAAGGAGTTTCTCCCTGTTTGGAGAATGATGGTCAATGATTTGAAATTTGAGGTCACTTAGATTGTGATTTTTTTCTTTAAAAAAGATGGGGTAACGGGAGTTCTGTTTTACCTGTGCGTATGGTTGATTTGTGTTTAGAGAACCTCGCCTTCATTTTTTGTGCCATGTCCCCTACATAAAGCAAATTGCAGGGGCATGTAAGAATGTAGATAACAGTTAGAATCACACGTAAAGTATGATTTAATTTCATACCATTGGTCACCAAGTGGGTGTTTAAAACAGGTACCCTTCACAATGAAGGGACATGTGACAAATTGCCCTTCTTTCTTGTACCTAAAAAGGATTCCCCCATAACAGTCCTGGGTATATGTTCTGCCCTAATCAGATTATTCTTAAAAGTTAAGAGTCTTAAGCCATTATATACCAGATATGGGGGGTATATTGCGATCGCGGAACAATCTTGGGAAACATGTCTTGCGATCGCTTGACGTCATTGTGGGAAAGTAATCAAATGATGGGAAAAATAAAAATGACAAATTATGGGCAAAATAAAAATGATAAATGTAAGAGGCACAGACAAACCTGGAACAGAATGCCCCCCCCCCCCCATCCCTGCAATTAGATATAGCACCAGGGGGGAGGGCATATAGATCTACATTTATTTATTTTTTAGTTAAAAAAAAAGCTCACTTGTGTGTGTGTATGTATGACAGACTGTATGTATGTACGAATGTATGTGACAGACTTGGAATGTTTGACTGTATGTGACAGACTATGTATGTATGAGTGCATGTGACCGTCTCTATGCATGAGTGTGTGTGACGGACTGTATATATGAGTGTGTGTGACTGACTGTATGTGTGTGTGTGTGTGTGAGAGACTGACTGTATTTATGCGTGTGTGTGTGTGTCTATTGACAGAATGTATGTATCTATGTGACAGACTGTATGGGTGTATGCGTGTATGCGACAGACTGAATGTATGTATGTATGTATGTATACGTTTGTGTCTATTTGACAGACTGTATGTATGTATGTATGAGTATATGTGACAGACTGTATGTATGAGTGTAGGTGACATACTGTATGTATTAGTGTGTGTGTCTATGTGACAGATTGTATGTATCTATGTGACAGACTGTATGGGTGTATGCATGTATGGGACACACTGTATGTATACGTGTATGTGACAGACTATGTATGAGTGTGTGGGTCTATGTGAGTGACTCTATGAGTGTATGTATATGTTACAAACTGTATCTATGAGTGTGTGTCTGTGACAGACAGCATGTATGTATGAGTGTATGTCTATTTGACAGACTGTATGTATGTATGTATGTATGTATGAGTATATGTGACAGACTGTATGTATGAGTGAATGTGACAGACTGTATGTATGAGTCTGTGTGTCTATGTGACAGATGGTATGTATCTATGTGACAGACTGTATGGGTAAATGCATGTATGTGACAAACTGTGTGTATGTATAAGAGTATGTGACAGACTATGTATGAGTGTGTGGGTCTATGTGAGTGACTCTGTGAGTGTATGTGTCCGTGTTACAAAGTGTTTCTATGAGTGTGTGTCTACATGACAGACTGAATGTATGTATGTATGTATGTATGTATGTATTAGTGTGTGTCTGTGACAGACTGCATGTATGTATGAGTGTGTGTCTGACTGAATGTATGTATGTATGTATGTATGTATGTATGTATGAGTGTGTTTATGTGACAGACTCTATGTATGTATAAGTGTGTGTCTATTTAACAGACTGTATGTGTGTATGTATGTATGTATGAGTGTTTGTGACAGACTGTATGTATGTATGAGTGTATGTGACAGATTCTATGTATCTTTGTGAAATACTGTATGGGTGTATGCATGTATGTGACAGATTGTGTGTATGTATAAGTGTATGTGACAGGTTATGTATGAGTGTGTGGGTCTATGTGAGTGACTCTATGAGTGCATGTGTCTATGTTACAGACTGTAGCTATGAATGTGTGTCTATGTAACAGACTGTATGTATGTATAAGTGTGTGTCTATTTGACAGACTGTATGTATGTATGTATGTATGTATGTATGAGTGTGTGTCTATGTGACGGACTGTATGTATGTATGTATAAGTGTGTGTCTATTTGACAGACTGTATGTATGTATGTATGTATGAATGAGTGGATGTGACAGACTGTATGTACAGGGAGTGCAGAATTATTAGGCAAATGAGTATTTTGACCACATCATCCTCTTTATGCATGTTGTCTTACTCCAAGCTGTATAGGCTCGAAAGCCTACTACCAATTAAGCATATTAGGTGATGTGCATCTCTGTAATGAGAAGGGGTGTGGTCTAATGACATCAACACCCTATATCAGGTGTGCATAATTATTAGGCAACTTCCTTTCCTTTGGCAAAATGGGTCAAAAGAAGGACTTGACAGGCTCAGAAAAGTAAAAAATAGTGAGATATCTTGCAGAGGGATGCAGCACTCTTAAAATTGCAAAGCTTCTGAAGCGTGATCATCGAACAATCAAGCGTTTCATTCAAAATAGTCAACAGGGTCGCAAGAAGCGTGTGGAAAAACCAAGGCGCAAAATAACTGCCCATGAACTGAGAAAAGTCAAGCGTGCAGCTGCCACGATGCCACTTGCCACCAGTTTGGCCATATTTCAGAGCTGCAACATCACTGGTGTGCCCAAAAGCACAAGGTGTGCAATACTCAGAGACATGGCCAAGGTAAGAAAGGCTGAAAGACGACCACCACTGAACAAGACACACAAGCTGAAACGTCAAGACTGGGCCAAGAAATATCTCAAGACTGATTTTTCTAAGGTTTTATGGACTGATGAAATGAGAGTGAGTCTTGATGGGCCAGATGGATGGGCCCGTGGCTGGATTGGTAAAGGGCAGAGAGCTCCAGTCCGACTCAGACGCCAGCAAGGTGGAGGTGGAGTACTGGTTTGGGCTGGTATCATCAAAGATGAGCTTGTGGGGCCTTTTCGGGTTGAGGATGGAGTCAAGCTCAACTCCCAGTCCTACTGCCAGTTCCTGGAAGACACCTTCTTCAAGCAGTGGTACAGGAAGAAGTCTGCATCCTTCAAGAAAAACATGATTTTCATGCAGGACAATGCTCCATCACACGCGTCCAAGTACTCCACAGCGTGGCTGGCAAGAAAGGGTATAAAAGAAGAAAATCTAATGACATGGCCTCCTTGTTCACCTGATCTGAACCCCATTGAGAACCTGTGGTCCATCATCAAATGTGAGATTTACAAGGAGGGAAAACAGTACACCTCTCTGAACAGTGTTTGGGAGGCTGTGGTTGCTGCTGCACGCAATGTTGATGGTGAAAAGATCAAAACACTGACAGAATCCATGGATGGCAGGCTTTTGAGTGTCCTTGCAAAGAAAGGTGGCTATATTGGTCACTGATTTGTTTTTGTTTTGTTTTTGAATGTCAGAAATGTATATTTGTGAATGTTGAGATGTTATATTGGTTTCACTGGAAAAAATAAATAATTGAAATGGGTATATATTTGTTTTTTGTTAAGTTGCCTAATAATTATGCACAGTAATAGTCACCTGCACACACAGATATCCCCCTAAAATAGCTAAAACTAAAAACAAACTAAAAACTACTTCCAAAAATATTCAGCTTTGATATTAATGAGTTTTTTGGGTTCATTGAGAAAATGGTTGTTGTTCAATAATAAAATTAATCCTCAAAAATACAACTTGCCTAATAATTTTGCACTCCCTGTATGTATGTATGTATGTATGTGTGTATGTGACAGATTCTATGTATCTTTGTGAAATACTGTATGGGTGTATGCATGTATGTGACAGATTGTGTGTATGTATAAGTGTACGTGACAGGTTATGTATGAGTGTGTGGGTCTATGTGAGTGACTCTATGAGTGCATGTGTCTATGTTACAGACTGTATCTATGAATGTGTGTCTATGTAACAGACTGTATGTATGTATGTATGTATGTATGTATGTATGTATGTATGTATGAGTGTGTGTCTATGTGACGGACTGTATGTATGTATAAGTGTGTGTCTATTTGACAGACTGTATGTATGTATTGTGACAAACTTACTTTCCTGTGTGTGTTTGTCCGGGATCTTTTTGGCAACCGCACAGCCCTCTAGGGTAAGAAAACCAGGTCCAGACAAAGTCCAGTTTCAAAAAGGCCTCTGGCCTGTTTATTTTCTGTTGTTTTAAGCAGTCACAGGATACAAAAAAAACCCAGCAACCTTCTCTTTCCACAAAGCACTTCCTGTCCTCCCTCTGCTTTAACTGCAGTTATATAGCTGCTCACAGCCCCTACAGGTGAGCTAATTACCTCGTTAGGCAGTGAGCCAGAACTCTTTACAAAACCTGGGCTGGACTCATGCACAACCACTCTGACAGTGGGTGGAGAATCGGCCCACCCTGCTCTTCCGAATACTCCACCCCAGGGACCCAAAATAACAACAGAGAAAAAAGCCTACATTTAAACTTAACTTTCCCTGGGGCTGCATGTGTTTACCCACATGTCAGGATAGTGGCTGTGCAAAAGTCTGGGTGCCAGATATACACCCCTGACCACCATCCCCAACACTCTGTTACATATCCTCCCCCCCCAGCTCAGACCTAGTGGGGTGAGCGACCACAGAAAACAAATTTTCTCGCGAGAAACCGTCAGCATTTCCATGTTTCGAACCCGGCCTATGTTCAACTGTAAAATAAAAAGGTTGTAAACTGAGGAACCACCTTGTCACCCTGGCATTATTATCTTTGTTTTGACTCATCCAGGTTAAGGGGGCATGGTCTGTGACCAACCTAAATTTCCTACCCAGCAGATAATATTTTAATGAGTCCAAGGCCCATTTTATGGCAAGGCATTCTTTTTCCACTATAGAATAATTTTTCTCAGCGGGAGTCAGCTTCCTACTTAAATAAAACACTGGGTGTTCTTCTCCCTGAATTTCCTGAGACAGAACAGCCCCTAACCCAATCTCTGATGCATCGGTTTGGACAATAAACTCTTTAGTAAAATCCGGGGTTATCAGAACCGGTTGGGTGCACAAAGCCTCTTTTAAAGTTACAAACGATTTTTCTGCCTCTAACGACCACTTAACCACTAGTGGCGCTTTTCCTTTTGTGAGATCTGTTAAAGGAGCTGCTAATGTAGCAAAACCAGGAATAAATCGCCTGTAATACCCAATAAGTCCTAGGAAAGTCCTGACTTGCTTTTTGGTGAGGGGGCGTGGCCAACTTTGTATGGCCTCCACTTTTGCTGCTTGGGGCTTAACTAGCCCTCTCCCAATCGAATAACCCAAATATTTTGCCTCTTCCAAACCTATAGTACATTTAGATGGGTTAGCGGTTAAACCAGCTAGGCGGACAGAGTCCAGTACTGCCTGCACTTTGGGAAGATGTGAAGCCCAGTCGGAACTGTGAATGACGATGTCATCTAAGTATGCGGCGGCATAACGGCGGTGAGGCTTCAAAATCCTATCAATTAGTCTTTGAAAAGTGGCAGGGGCCCCATGTAACCCAAATGGTAGCACCTTGTATTGGAATAATCCCCCTGATGTCGAAAAAGCTGTCTTTTCTTTTGCTCTGTCTGTAAGAGGTACTTGCCAATAACCCTTCGTCAGGTCTAAAGTAGTCAGGTACCGAGCCTTACCCAGTCTCTCTATCAGTTCATCAACCCTAGGCATTGGATAAGCATCAAACTTTGACACACTATTTAATTTATGAAAATCATTACAAAATCTTAACGAGCCATCAGGTTTTGGCACCAGTACTATAGGGCTGCTCCACTCGCTTTGCGATTCATCAATAATATCAAGAGCTAACATTTTCTTAATTTCTGCAGCTACCGCCTCTTTCCGTGCTTCTGGGATTCTGTACGGTTTAAGACTTATCTTCACCCCTGGTTCTGTAACAATATCATGCTTGATAACGTTAGTCCTGCCCGGAACTACAGAAAATACATCTCGGTTTCTACCAATAAAGTCCCTTACTTCCTGTTTCTGGTGGGGGGACAGGGTGTCTGGTATATTTACTTCAAGTTCACTACCAGTCTTATTAGTGACAATTGAAGTAGTTAAGACATCTCTGTCCTTCCAGGGTTTTAGTAAATTTATATGATATAATTGCTCGGGTTTCCTCCTATTGGGTTGTCTCACTTTATAAGTAACTTCCCCAACCTGTTCAATAATCTCATACGGGCCATGCCAAGATGCTAGAAATTTATTTTCTACTGTAGGGACCAAAACAAGTACCCTGTCTCCTGGGTGAAAAACTCTCAGTCTGGCATTTTTATTATAACTGTTTTTCTGGGCCTCTTGGGCTTTCTGCATATGTTCTTTAACTATTGGCATAACAGCTGCCATCCTATCTTGCATTTGAGCTATGTGCTCAATCACACTACGGTATGGATTGGACTCCTGTTCCCAGGTTTCTTTTGCTATATCTAGCAGACCTCTGGGATGATGGGCATATAGAAGCTCAAAAGGAGAGAAGCCCGTAGAAGCTTGTGGCACCTCCCTTATGGAGAACATTAGATAGGGTAGTAAGCAGTCCCAATTCTTACCATCTTTGTCAATTACTTTCCTTAACATACTTTTTAATGTCTTGTTAAACCGTTCTACCAGTCCGTCTGTCTGGGGATGATAAACAGAGGTCCTAAGATGTTTAATTTGAAGTAGTTTGCATAACTCCTTTGTAACTTTAGACATAAATGGTGTACCCTGATCTGTCAAAATTTCTTTTGGTATGCCCACCCGGCTAAACATGAGCATGAGCTCTCTCGCTATTGTCTTTGCAGACATGTTACGTAGGGGTACGGCTTCCGGGTACTTGGTAGCATAATCCAGAATCACCAATATATACTGATGCCCCCTTGCAGACTTTACCAGAGGACCTACCAAGTCCATTGCAATCCTTTCAAAGGGTACTTCTATTATAGGCAATGGTACCAGAGGACTGCGATATGACTTAAAAGGGGCGGTGTGTTGGCATTCAGGACAAGAAGAACAATAATTTGCCACTGAAGCAAATACCCCAGGCCAATAAAACCTCTGTAAGACCCTTTCTTTTGTCTTTTCTATGCCTAAGTGTCCCCCCAGTATATGGCTGTGTGCAAGATTTAGGACTGTATGTCTGAAGGGCTTAGGAACAAGTAGTTGTTTTACAACATCCATCCCCTTTTTCTCTACTCTATATATCAAATCATTCTGTACTTCAAAGTAAGGAAAAGAAGGGGCTCTATCTAGTTGCACTGGATCATCAGTTGAAACCTGGATATTTTTACGGGCCTCTGCAAGAGTGGGGTCTTCCCATTGTGCTTTCCTGAAGTTACCAGGACTGACTTCTAACTCAGGGAAGTTAATGCCTTGATCCTGATCATTATCGGACTCCTGACTATCGTGGCCCGGGTCTTCTCCCACTAAAGCTGGCCTGTGACTTGGGGCTTCAGCCTTCTCTGGTCCTATGCCTAGATCTTCCCATTCTATGTTAGAAAAAGGGAACACATTTTCAGAATCATCATCATTTGCTATACAATCATGAGCTACTTTTCCTGAAGACCCCCACAAGTCTAAAAATTGGGGAAAATCCCTTCCCAACACCACATCATAAGCCAGTTTATCCACTACCCCCACTCTATGATGAACAGTACCAAAAAGGCTTTCAAATTTTAGCAAAACTGTAGGATATTCACGTTTGTCACCATGAACACAGATTATACCAATTTTCTGAAATACTTCCACATCAGCTTCAGGTACAAGGCATTTTGTTATCAATGTCGCCATACTTCCGGATTCTAATAGAGCTCTAACCTCTTTCCCATTCACCCTTATGGAACATATCTGTGGATTGTGACTACAGTTGGCAATAGCAGATTCCATACAATTCAGCAAACAAGACAATTGTACATCCTGATTAATCATATTGCATTGCATAGGTTCATCAATCAAGGGACAGTCTCTAGCTTTATGTCCAGGTTCATTACACCGGAAACATTTAATATTATCAACTGTCCCCCACCTAGTCCCTTTTCCAGCATTAACATTTCTAGGCAAAAGCATATGGGGTCTCTGAGAATATGTCTCTTGTTCCTCTGTGTCTCTGAAACCTTGAAAAATCTTACCAGGTCCATCAGCAGCTGGAGTCTTAACTCTCTGCTTAGCCTTTGTGTTGTTGAGCCACTGTCTGTCATCTGCAGCAACATATCTTTCCACCAAACCAATTAATTCATCAGCTGTTTGTGGATCACTCTGACTGACCCATCGACGCAGTGAAGCAGGCAAGCCCCGCAGGAACCTGTCCATCACAAGAAGTTCCATGATATGGCTTGCCGTATTTATTTCTGGCTGAAACCACTTTCTAGCAAGATGTATCAGGTCAAACATCTGGGAGCGGATAGGTTTCTCTTGGTTGAAAGTCCAGGCATGAAACCTTTGGGCACGAACTGCCATAGTCACACCAAGTCGTGCAAGGATCTCAGCTTTCAGTTTGGAGTAGTCCCCTGCCTGTGCTGGTTCCAGGTCATAGAAAGCCTTCTGGGGTTCTCCAATAAGAAAAGGCGCCAGTATGCTTGCCCACTCACTCGCCGGCCACTCTTCTCTCTCAGCTGTCCGCTCAAAAGCTAGCAGATATGCTTCCACATCATCTGTCGGTGTCATCTTCTGCAGGTAACGGCTGGCTCTGATCATTTTAACCTCGGACTGCGTCCCATCCGAGACTCTGGTCAGTCCCTTGGTCAAAGCCTGTATCTCCTTCTGTATCACACTAGTGGCTTGACGTTGCTCCTCTCTGAGCAGGCGGTTTGCCTCAGCTTGGGCGGCCATAACCTGCTGGATCATAGCATCTGTGTTGGCCTTTTGCGTAATTACCAATTGCTGTAGGGCTGTAATATTTTCCTGTTGTGCAGCAGTGGCCTCCTGCTGCACGGCTGTAGCCTTTTGCTGTACAGCTGTAGTTTGCAACAAAACTTTCACAACTTCCTCCATATTTCTCCAGGCTTGTTTGGCTTCCAGTTAATACCCACAGGCTTCTTTAGTGCAGTGCCCGCATTCTCCACCATATGTGACAAACTTACTTTCCTGTGTGTGTTTGTCCGGGATCTTTTTGGCAACCGCACAGCCCTCTAGGGTAAGAAAACCAGGTCCAGACAAAGTCCAGTTTCAAAAAGGCCTCTGGCCTGTTTATTTTCTGTTGTTTTAAGCAGTCACAGGATACAAAAAATACCCAGCAACCTTCTCTTTCCACAAAGCACTTCCTGTCCTCCCTCTGCTTTAACTGCAGTTATCTAGCTGCTCACAGCCCCTACAGGTGAGCTAATTACCTCGTTAGGCAGTGAGCCAGAACTCTTTACAAAACCTGGGCTGGACTCATGCACAACCACTCTGACAGTGGGTGGAGAATCGGCCCACCCTGCTCTTCCGAATACTCCACCCCAGGGACCCAAAATAACAACAGAGAAAAAAGCCTACATTTAAACTTAACTTTCCCTGGGGCTGCATGTGTTTACCCACATGTCAGGATAGTGGCTGTGCAAAAGTCTGGGTGCCAGATATACACCCCTGACCACCATCCCCAACACTCTGTTACAGTATGTATGTATGAATGAGTGGATTTTACAGGTTTTTTTGTGGTCAGAAACATAATATTTTTTTGCTGAGAGGGTGGTGGGTGCATGGAATAGTCTTCCAGTAGAAGTGGTAGAGGTAAACACAGTGAAGGACTTTAAACACGCATGGGATAAGCATAAGCATATGTGATAGACTACGTATGAGTGTGTGGGTCTATGTTAGTGACTCAATGAGCGTATGTGTCTATGTTACAGACTGTATCTATGAGTGTGCGCCTGTGACAGACTGTATGCATGAATGTGTATTGATGGGATTTGTGATCCTCCTGCTGTATTATTGATGCAGCAGGAGGATCACAAATCCCATCAAGATGAGGCAGCCCTCACCAGGATGCTTGTCCCTTTATGTCCCGACGCCCCGTGTTACTTACCACCTTAAGAACACAACAACGGACGCGCGCATTCCCAAACGGCTGGATAGGCGTGCGCATGCTCTGTGTATCGCTGTGGTCGATGATCTGGTAAGAAGGGGTGTGCGGGGGGTGTGAGGGGGGCGGGAGGTGGGTTGCGCAGCTGGCGCATGCGCGGTGGTCACAAAGTTACAGCTGAGTTATCAGCTGTAACTTTATGCGCATGCGCAGTGAGCAAATTCTCCTGCGATTGCGCAGGAGAATTTGCTCCAGAAATTTGTCAGAACACCGGCTTTTAACTATACGGAGACAAAGTCTCCATTTATAATTTTATGAATGGAGACTCTGTCTCCGTATAGTTAAATGCCGGCTTTTAACTATACGGAGACAAAGTCTCCATTCATAATTTTATGAATGGAGACTCTGTTGTCTCCGTATAGTTAAATGCCCACAGCCTATAAACCGAACGTTCCCTTAATATTTTTTAACTTTAATTTAATTTTAACCCTATCCCTTATGCTAAAAAATATTTAATTTGAACCCTATAGGCTAATATAGCTAAATAACCTGTTTTTATTTAATTAAATATGTATTTTAATTATTTTCCATTGCAATGCTACTAAACTACCGCTAGGGGTAGTCAAGTAGCATATTCAGAGCGACGTAAGTGAAGTTACTTTCACTTCCAAAGCTCAGACCGGCAGAGGACTTAGCCATATTGACGGAGCAGCATGCTCCGTCAATATGGCTACCCACGATCGCTCCGTGGGGCGATCGTGGGGGTCCCAAAATAGAAATATCAGTGCTGGCTATTGCCTCGATGTCGAGGCAATAGACCAGCACTGTTAAAGCTGTTTTCGCGATCGTTGATCGCGACAACCGCTTCATTGACTGCAGGACGTGCCAGGCACGTCCTTTGTCATTAAGGGAGATTCTCCCAGGACGTGCCTGGCACGTGCTTTGTCGGCAAGGGGTTAAAGAAATAAGTTAAATAAATAAATAAATGGAAAAAGCTAACCCTTGATCTACTGAACCCAGATCTAGGGTTAGGGTCATAAATAGGATCATAATTAGGCTCAAAGGGGGGTTCGGATGATTACAAGGGTTAGATTAAGGGGTGGGGGTCGATTTAGGGTTAGAGTAAATTTAGAGTTGGGGTAAATTTAGGGTTCAGGTTAAAAAATCACTGTAGAAGAAAATGGTTAGAAAACACTAATATTGTTTATTGCCTTATTACGTGAAATTAAACATAGACAAACAAGGAAACATTGATATTACTAAACTCAGGACAAATAGTAGAAATATATAGATGGGATCTTTTTTACCATTTGTAATTGTGTAAAAAAAAAATCAGGTCAAAGTTGGAAAAAGTGTTTTTTATGGCATATTTTCATCATATTTTAGATTTTTTTTAATAGTAAATTATATGATATGATGAAAATAATAGTATCAAATGAAAGCCCTATCCGTCCTTTAAAAAATGATATATTATTTGTGTGTGTGTACTGAACACAAAGAAAGAAATTCACAGTTCAGTAAACATTTGACAAAAAGAATGGAATTCTGGTCTTCAAGGCATATCAAATGCAGCATAGCACTCGGTCAATAAGGGGTTAAACATAAATCCATACAAGAGCCTCACAAATTATGCCACATACAGAAGCCCATCAACTATGCCACATACTGGAGCCCAAAAAATATGACACCCAAGGGACCCCTATTAAATATGCCACACACAGGACCCCCAATAATTATGCTGCACACGGTACAGAGGTCCACATTCATCTATTGCACAACTGTAAAATAATAAATATATATATTTATACGCACACACATATCACAAGACTATCTCTCTCTTTCTCTATATCTATATGTACATAACTAGTTGCATTTATACATATATGAACTTTTTAGTATTATATTCAACTATTTTCAGATGTAATAAAAATGTTATTGAAAAATTGCATTTCTTGATTTTATTTCCTTCCTCTGGACCTACATTTCACCTAAAGGGTTTAACACAGCACAGTGGAGTACCCACAGCACTTGGCTTGCACTCATATTGCACCCACACGATTTGGCATATCAGTGTCACTTTGCCCCACTGAACTGCCCTTGAAGAACATGTCACAGTGTCACTTTCCCCCATAGTACATGTTATTTTTCCCCACAGAACGTGCCGCACCATCACTTTGCCAGTTAAAATAAGCCACTGTCAGGAAACAATATTGGTACCTTCTCTGAGAAGGGAACACTAACCATTCCAGAGCCAGGCTCAAGTTGTGCTATAGTGCATTATCTACCACTCTATGACTGAAGGATCCATGATCAAAGTAAACTGTACTTTAAGAACAGAAATAATAACTGTCACCTTCACCTCACAATGAGAAACCAGTGAAGTGTACAACTTTGCACATGGACAACAAAAGGCTGATCTCAGATTTCATTGGATAAACCAGACTACAATCCTACTGCTGCCTATATAATAGTTTGGACCAATAGGATAATTATACTTGGTTCTCTCAGTCGGCTAATGCGATCACAATTTACTCTCACTGCCAGACTGAAAACACTTGTATGTACGCAGAGGGGATAAAGTGTCCGATTCCTGAACACAATTCCCAACTCGTACCCATGCCTCCCCAAATCACCCAGTACCCAATAACTGGACACAAGACAGATAGATGGTATAAAAAAGGCCACAGCAATTTATTTATAAACAAGATTAGGCTGTATCCGCCAACCACCATATATCCTTCATATAACCATAAATATAAAAACTGATACAGCCTAACAAAATATCTAAACCCTTGCCAGTCAAACATTAACTTAAAAACATATATTCATAGTGCATCATTTTTACCTCCAGAGGCGCTCGCCTCCTCTCCTTGTCCCCTAAGGTATCCCATACCTTAAAAACCGTTCCGTCTTACCACAATGCTGACCACTAGCCGGCTCTATTAGCTCAGTGGGCACGTCCAGGAACCAACTACAAAGTTAAAGGTTATGGGACTATCGAACACCCCATTCTTCCTCTATTCTGCCCAACTTTCGCTTTCCAAAAACAAACCCCCCAACTGGCAAGGATCAAAACCCACGCCTGCTGCGACAAAAACAGAAAATTAGTACAATTCACATATTTCATAAACAATAACACAGGGAGGCATGGCGGGAATTTTGCCACTGAGTGAACAGATTTTCCAGTAAAATGGCTGCCAGGGAGAGGGGTCCCAGGACATTTATCAACTCCCCTGGGACCCCTCCCACTGGCAGCCGCCAGTCATCTCCCCACTCCCCCTCACTCATACATGCCCTGTCCAATATTAGCATATTTACCAGGGTGCTGGATTGTAAATTTCTATTAATTATGTAATAAACATTTAAGAATGAGATCTATGTACTTGTTCTGCTCAAGTGAAACAGAATTAAGAAGTGGGTGTAATTTCATTTGTTGGTATTAAACTATTTGAGAGAATGTTTAAAAATATGTATCTGTCAAGTCAAAATGTGGGAAAAAGTGACCTCTGTAAGCTATGACTACTATTTAAATGGAAATGTAATATAAATATGGATCATTCCTTAGTTTAAAATTGCCCAGATTTGGTTGGTCAATGTGCTACAGTGGGTCAACTCCTCTGCATTGCATTCCCTACCAACAAACCAGAAGGGTCTACTGTGTGGGGAAATTATTTAGGGATCATCCGGTTGTGTTTAAATAAGAATATGCATAACAAGGTGGTGGTCTTATGATGGACCAATAAAGGGGCAGAAAAATGTCTTCCTCCTGTGAGTCAGTACCCCTTTTCATATCTCAATATCTTATTGGGCTTTACTCCACAAGCTGGCACTGTGCTCTACTGATAAGTATATGGTCTACAACTACTCCCAAATCGTATTCATTAGTAGATTTCCCCAAGGAAACACCATTGAAACTATATGTTGCATTTTTATTATTGTACCCCAAATGCATAATTATATACTTGCCTACACTGAATCTCATTTGCCATTTTTCTGCCCAATTAATCCAAATCCTCTTGCAGCAAAATTAGCACATCTGTCCAGTTTGAGAACTTTCCCATTTACCACCACCTTTTACACTATCTTTCTACCAAATGCCACTCCACAAAAAACATTTGGCTCTAAGTCTATTTCAGTCAATTTGTACAGTAACCTTTTGTGTGGAACTGTATCAAATGTTTTAGCAGAAATATATCACATCCACTGCAGCATCCATATCTATATTTTTTACTCACGTCTTTATAGAATAAAATTAAGTTAGTTTGACAAGATTTGTCTTTCACAAAGCCATGTTGGCTCCTGCTAATGAAATTCCTGTTCAAAATGAAATCTTGAATATCTATTCCCTTAGTAACCCTTCAAACAGTTTTCCCACCAGAGATGTCAAGCTTACAGGTCTGTAATTGCAAAGCTGCAATTTTTACCCCTTTTTAAATATATAGACCACATTGGCTTGAAGCCAATCTTTGGGCACCATGCCTGATATAAAAGAATCTCTCAAAATCAAAAAGAACATTCTGGCCAGGATCTGGCTTAACTCTTTAAGTACCTATGGGTGTATACCATCCGGCCCCCGGGTCTTTGTCTACCATAACACCATTTAATTGTTTAAATTAAATAGTGAAATGCATTAATGGTGCTGTAAAGGTAACACAATGTCTATTGACATAAGTGGTGATATAAGTTAACACAACCCAAATTAGAGGACCAGTGAATACATGTTTTAAATTTAAAGATGGACTTTGAAAATGAAAATATGTTTGGTTAATTCCCTCTTTTTAAACATATCTTTTCTTAGAGAAAAACTATAAAGTTCCTAGATCATACCCTTACCCTATTCCACAATTCTATTAAGCTTGTAAATGACACATGTCAAATCAGAACTGCTTTATTGATTGGTTTTCATAAATTTGTAAACAAACACAAATCAGGTCAAGTTCAACTCATGGATGTAAACTAAGACAATGTCCAGGTCTTTAAAACAAATAAAGTAATATAAATAAGTTTTGCTGAAATGTAGTTTGCTCTTTTAGATGAGAAAAAGGTTATGTTCTTCACTACATTGAAATATCACTGAATTCAATGCAAAGGACTGTCATATTGGATCAGTCGGTTAGTTCTACCTTAACCCTTTAAGGACCAGGGATTTTCCTGGGCCAAGGACCAGAGCGTTTTTCAATTTTTAATACGCGGTTTTTGAAACATAAATTTCCTCTCTCTCATTTAACGTACCCATACAAGTTATATGTTGTTTTTTAAAGGACTGTTAGAGCTTTCTTTTGATACCCTATACATAAAAATTATTTACATTTTAGTATTAAAAAATACATATAAAAGAGGAAATTTTTGAGGAAAAAAAAGTTTTTCCCCATTATTTTCCCAATAATAAGCTACATAACTACTGCAACACTAACCCACTTATCCCCCCTAATTAACTAACTAATAAAAAAGAAAAATATTGATTCCCAAACCCCCCATAACAAAAAAGACAGAAAAAAAACTCTGAAGAGTGCGATGTCAGATCAGTAAAAATCATGCAACAGGCATGCAGGGGTTAAATTTTATTAAATAAATATATTAAAATTACCTTTATTTATTAAAAAAAACTTTATAAATTGTAAAAATAAAAAAATCTGTTAAAAAAAAACTAAATGAGGGCCATAAAGTGGAAGGAAACTGATCACAGTTAAAAACTGTGATCAGCAATGAAAGGGTTAATTTTTTTTTTTTTTTTTTTTTACCTATGTATATGTAAGTAATTTATTTTTACTTACAGGTCACTCTCTGTGCTTCACTATAAGAATGTGAAGCACAGAGAGTGAATTAGAGGCAAAGTCAGTGTGTGAACACACTGACTTTGCATCTAATTTGCATCATGTTATCTAACGATCACATGCCCGGAAACTGACCGATCGGGTCCAGGAGCTTTGCCTCGGGTGCGAGGCTTAGTCCTGGACCCGTTGCAGACTAGCTGGTCGGTGCCCACGGAGAGCACCGCCGGCTAGACTGCATGACGAGTTAACTCGTCATAAGGTCGCTAATGGTGCAGCTCTTATGACGAGTTAACTCGTCATAAGGTCGGGAAGGGGTTAAGATCAGACTTACATTTACTATCGGTATTGATTGAGAGTATTTTTAACATAAAATTTACTTATAAGCAAACTGTAAAATAAAAATAATAATAAAAAAGTATTTAACCACGAAACGTATCATCAGATATTCTCTGGTTTCCAAGTAAGTCCCAGGGAGTTAAATAAGTCTGTGGTCCAGAATGTATAGTTTAACTGTGCATTACTACAGCTAACTATCTAATGAAACAGACACAGGAACACTTAATAGAAAAATAAAATCTTTGCAAAAAAGAATAGAAGTATCCTCCTCCTTTAAGGCAAGTATTGTGTTTGATTTCGACTTCTTCTTTTTTTCAGATATATTTTATAAAAGAGATATTTTTACAATAACGATAACTTTTAAAATGAAAAGAAAAAATACCATATATGTTATACGTAAAAAGTGTATATCAATGTATCCAGTCCATATTTAAATCAATGATGAAAGTATTGACCATGCACTTTATCGTAAGTTTTAATTGTGATAACACATTGGTATGAATTAATTATGCAATCAAATTACAATGTTAATAAATAAAACCAAAAATTAAAAATTGGGAGGGGAGAAGCAAAACAAACGCCATGTATAGATTCACGGGAGAAGGATATCATCTTGCCTCTTTACAAATCAATAGTAAGACCTCACCTTGAATATGCAGTACAGTTATGGGCACCAGTCCTTAAAAAGGAAATTAAGGAACTAGAAAAAGTGCAAAGGAGAGCTACAAAATTAAAGGGGATTGGATTGGAGGATAAGAGACACTTAAAAAAATTGCATTTATATACGTTAGGAAAAAATGCGTCTCAGAGGGGATATGATAACATTAAATACATTTGTGCAGCTCCAATATAAAGAGCTCTCAAGTGACCTGTTCATTAACCGAAAGGTACAAAGAACATGATTTCACCCCCTCAGACTGTAAAAGCAAAGATTTCATAGACTGCAAAGGAAGGGATTCTTTATAGCTAGGACAAAAAAGTTATGGAACTCACTGCCACAATAGATGCATTTAAAAATGGTTTGGATGGTTTTTTTTAGGAAAGCAGAACATACAGGGCCATTAATAATAAAATAAGCATTAAGAAAAGAGCTTATTGATCCAAGGAGAAATCTGATTGCCTCTTGGAGTCAAGAAGGAATTTCCCCCCCTAGGTTGCAAAATTCGAAATAGCTTCCTTAGGGGTTTTTGCCTTCTTTTGGATGAAAAGCTGTAATGATAGGTAGAAGGGTTGAACTTGATGGACTTGTGTCTTTTTTCAACCTAAATAACTATGTTACAATGTTACTGTGTTTTTGCTTTAGATGTTACGCAACTGTAGAATCCAGGTGCTAATGTTCACAGACCTATTCTGTGAAATATTTATAAATATAATACAGAATCGGTCTGTGAAAATTAGCAACTGGGTTCTACATTTCCAAATTCCACTTGAACAGTCAAAATAAAAAGCAATTATAAATATATATAATTGCTTTTATTTTGAATGTTCCAGTCAGGCTCTGCAATTCCCTGTTCTGTGTGCCCATTACTGTCCATGTCATTGTCCAGTGTGCAGCTACAGTGCCGTTACCTTAAACCACTTTCCTATCTCTTAGGTTTGATTCTCGTGGTTCCTGCAACGCAATTTGGTTATTCAGAACCCCTGTGCTCCTTGTCACCATCAGTTATTGTATTGTGTCTCCTTGGTACAGGTCATGTGATGGTCTGTCACCTTGCTGTCATCATATGATCTTCTCCATATGACAATACTTTACATCTGTCCCCTTCACTGTCCTGTTCTCCTGTCACTGGGTTATGACATGATGCTGTCATTATAGCTTGTGTCCCCATCACCATATTGGTATTTTCCTGCCTGTCACCCGCTTCATTGTCACTATTGAGCCATTACATGTTACGCGCCCTTCTCTCTGTCACTGTGTGGTCTGTGTATGGGTTCCTGCAACCGTCCCCGTGTACTAGAGAGAGCTGGTTCTCTGCCCTGCCTCATATCTCTCCAGCCTGGTTGTACACATAACACTGCAGGACGGTGCTCCCCACATCAACCGCCACCACCAAACGCACACGAGCGACAAGCAGGTCAAGAGTGGTGGCAGGTTCAAGCCACAGCATGCCATCTTTACTGAGGACAGGGGACGGAACTCACTGAGGAGGAGCTGAGTACTTTCACTTGGGCCACAGTGGGTTAACTGCGAGTTTTCGTTATATTTACTGTGGGCGTTATGAAGACACTGCGGTCATCTTTTGAGGTATAAATCAACGTCTATTTTCACCGTTCCAACAAAATATTTGTCCCCGAAATATGATCTCTACTGTTTAAATCCACTTGTTTTATATACCAAGTTAGCTCCGTTCGTGAGTTTCTGCATTGCTATTGGCCTGCTGGTTTTGAGTTGGCTCCAGGGTGTCTCAGGATGTATCCCAGAGACAATAGGACTACGGGCTATAGCCTGAGACATCCTGGCAAGTTATGGATTAAAAGTAATACGTTTAAGGGTTCAAGGGAGGGGATCTTAATTAGGGTCAGGAAGGTTATCATTCAGGGCTATTTCAGCTGTAATTTGTGGAGTGAATAATTCTGATATTTGTTTTCATTGGGAGCTTAATACTGTATTTGGTGTGCTGTGGGAAGCTGGGTTGGGATTATACTGTAATCCATTTATCTCTCCGGATGTGGGGAGGAGTTCTGGCAGAGCATAAAAATAATGATTTGAACGCGGATTAAACACACTGATTTTACCCCTTCATGAAGTCTCGGCTCATGTTTGGGGAACTGGGATTTTATATTCACTTTGCAACGTATTTCGGTTGTTTATTCGGGAGTAAGCTGCACAGGGCTCATTTATTATATATGGGTTCCTTTACAGTTAGTATAAAATATGTGTATATTATATACATAAGCAAATCACCTAAATGCTCTATGGTACTGTATATGTCACGTTAATATGTAAAAAGGATAATGGCATACATCCCAAAATTTCAAAATGTGAAAGTGTGACACCTTTTTAAATCACTCTCGCACAACTCACCGAAGAAATTGCACCTTTACTGTGAGTTTTATTACATGACTGGGGCTTTGTCATACAATATGACCGAACAGAAATATACACACAGTCACACTTCCACAAACCCTTACTTAGACACCCTTACACATACACACACACTTAGAAAGACACACTTACACACCGCGCTGTTAGGGAGAGAACTCCCTCAAACAGCATCTCTAATTCCTTGCCATGGGACGGGAGAGATCCCCAAAAGCAGGACTGTCTCACCCAAAACAGGACAGTTGGGAGGTATGTAATGGTGGTGTGAGTTTAACAACAGATACAGATGTTATTAAGCTCACATCCCTTGCCATTGCCTTGTTTGCACCTCCAGGTTTTGCCAGAGCACCAAGCTTGCAACCACTGGTCTTACCAGATCACCAAATGCACATGGGACTTGCCAGAGCACCTTGATTGCACAGACACAACATGCTCCTGCACCCAGATTGCACATGGATGGTATTTAAATGGCACATCTAGTGTTTCAGCCCTTGGAGCAGGAATTATTTAAATACCAGCAAATCCAGAGCCCTTTAATTTTGGGGGGAGAAGGGACTGGGAGACGTAGCCCATGCTCAGCAGCAGTTAGTAAGGTTTGTGTAGCAGTTGTATCCAACAGAGCGCATGTGTGACGGCGGCTCGAGCGACTTAACATCACCCAGTTCCTGTAACCGAGAGAAGACAGTGTGGGATCTAAAGAAACTTTTGAGGCACAGGAGTTAGTTTTTTTAACTCTCCCCCCAACCAGCCTCCTGACGGATTTGAGTATATTAAACAAGTTGAGAGATGAAAGCGTCAGAGGGGAGAATCTTGCCACTATGTGATCTTTGGAGGGCTCTGGTTACTTTAACCAGATCTCCCTCCCCCAAATCTGGCTTTCCCCTTTCAATGAATATGTAGTAAATTCTTTGAACTCAGCTTCCCTACAACTAATGATCATTCCCTGTGTTAGGACAGTGGCAAGCAAAGGCATAGATGAGAGTAGGGCCCTATTCAAACTGACAATGTTTACAGGCTAAAAAAGTAAATCTCAAGCCATTATTACATGGACGCGCGATTTATGACGCCCGGGACATACAGTTTCAGTTGCAGGTAGTTTTATTCAAACCTTTAGCCCTGGTGCGGGCAAGCAGCAAGGTTACCCCCTTCCCAACTATGGTATACATGCTGGCATACTGATATCGAGGTAAAACTAACATGACTCTGTACCGAGACACTTCAGCCTTGTCTGCTGAGGCCCTCCCAGAAACCCCCAATCACTGTGACACCCAATCACAGAACCAGGTGTTTATAGCTGTCAAAGCAAGTGCTTAAAAAATATCTACAGTTTGTGATAAAGGAACACCTAGAACGGCCTGTGGGGAAATTATGGCTTATTTGTTCAGCCAATGATATATGATCAAAATAATGGTATTTAAAGAATGGCTGTTTTATACCATATAAGAATTTATAATGTGTGGTTAAAGTAAATGAGAAAGAGGAAAATTGCAGCTAAACACAAACAAGGCGGCAGTAAAAAAGTCCTGTCTGGATGGGGTTAATATTAGTCAGCTCTGATCATATAGAGATAGAAACAAACACAAAACAATTTGTACATGAAGTTAGTTTTAATTTTGTAATAGTGAATCTGCAATCAGACTATTATACATAGAGAAATAAATATGGTTTATATTATAGCGGTCTCTGCTCGGAAACCCTGAGGTGATGTCTATGATAACCACTAATAATTTATTAAAAGCAGGGTCACTCATATGAACAAGCCAACTGATAAGTCACATAAACATAAGTATTAATATAGCATCAGCATCAAATCTTATAATTAAAATGCTCAGGATGCTCAGGAATTGACATAGCAGTTACTACTACAGCTGCTAGCCAATCAGCAAATAGAGAATCTTACCTCTGGCTATTTTTGTGGATTGTGATGTCACAATCTCAGCATTGTGATTGCATGTTGTTGAAGGAGAGTGTTGAAAGTGGTCTCAGGACACCTAGTGCGAGAGTAGGAATCACAAGCTTACTTCCGGTGCAGTAGCTGCCTTGAATTTTGGTAAACAGGTTGGTAAATTCATTATGTCAAGCGGTAATTGGTAAAGTGGGTGTGTTCATGTCAGCGCATGGAGAAGTGTTACATGAAATGAATACCCGGGATTATTACTTTCAGTATTGCAACAAACACACACCACACAGATGTATAGGGTTTGGCGTATTTGAGGAGCCAAAGCCTGACTGCTAGCTCCCAACAGGTTTGATTGTTTTACAGGAACATTTATTAATGTACTATTTCCCCGGCCTATAAATAAGGATGCTAACACCTGCATCGGTCAGTTTGGCCCCTAAAGTCTACAAATATTTCTCAAGCCCTGCAGAAGTGTATTATAAATAGGTTTTGAAGATTGGCCCTTTCTAGTACACATTGAGTAAGATCGTGATGCAGACTGGTTATCATACACGGTATGTCACAGGGCTTTTTTTCTGTTATTAGCTTGAATTGACATGTTTTCAGGCTGGGGCTGATTACTTTATAATTTATAGTGCTGATCACATATCACAAATGTTTCCAAATACTGATCTGCTTACAGTCCTGTATTTCATCAGGAGCATATAGGTTTATTTATTTTTCATGAAAGAGTTGCAGGGAGTTGCAAAGGAAAATTCAAACTTATAGCCAAAGTTCCTGAGCTGGCCATTCCCTATCGGCTCCTGAGTAAAATACTGGATTGTAAAATATCAGTCATTGGAAATATATTTCTATTGTCAAGAGTTCTAGCATCCAGGGGGGCTGACAGAATAAACCTGTTGGAAATTCTGCTTGGAATATGCATTTTGGGATATTTTATAGTTGTATTGAATATGTTTGGCATGTTAGAATGTTCTAGGTTTACTAATTATGAATCAAAACAGTTTAAAAGTGTTATACATCTGTCAGGGAATTAGTAAAATACTTAGATGAAAAGTAGATGCCAGTTGTAAGTAGATATATTATGGAGAACAATTGAATCTATAAAAGTAACATTGTTACATGATTATTTCCAGCACTGATCTGGCAGCCCAACGTCTTGGTCCCCTATTTCAGGACCTTTGTCAAGACTGCTAAAAAACAAAATCCACTCATCTAATGAAAACGTCAATAACTCATGACTGATTCACAACTATAATATAGAAGTGACACATGACATGTTAGTTGTCCCTAGTGTTTGGATAAACTGCCATGTACTTCTGGTAGTACATGCCACTTTATCCTCTCACTTGGCAGACTCTGTACATTTTTACATCAGCATTTAGACCTTAACTCCAGCACTCTGCAGTTCCCAGTCAGACAAGTGGGATGAGACACAGCAGAGAGTAGACCCTTGTGTAAACATCTGCATAAAAGATTAATTATTTAGCAATGCTCCATGCAATGAGACTTCTTCTTTCGCTTGGGGTGTGTAATAGGATAATTGTGATTGAAGTTGACACTTTGTTGCCAACCTGGAAACATTGATATCAAGTGCATTCACCTGCCTGTTGCTAGTATATAACCTACTTTCTCTCCCTCTGTGTTTAAATACAATCTGTATGATTGCAGCTGATTTGTAAAGTTCAAAACTGGTCGCCATGGTATCCAAAAGGTGAGAGCTGGCACCCAGTTTTGCTGAACTTATAGCTATCGCTGGTGGCCTGTGCGAGGGAACATGGATCTGTGTGTACACCAGCACTGATCAGTTACACTGCTCCCTTGCAGTGTTTTAATGCATATCCGGGGCAGAATGTCGGCCCAGACAGTCAGACGTTGCCCCTCACACTAGCCCCTGTGGCCATTTTTGAATCCCTCTGTGCTTCTACCTGACTCAGATCACCAGGTATCATGAAAGCACTCTGATTGGAAGTGTAGGGCTCTGATTGGGACTGTAGTGCTCTGATTGGTACAGTAGCGATCTGATTGGGACTGTAGCGCACTGATTGGGTCTGTAGTGCTCTGATTGGGAGCACTGTAGCGGGTCTGTAGCCGAGCATAACTATGGAGCAAAATGTAAAATGTTATTAAAAGCTTCTTCTGCTGCATTATGTGTGTATTTGACAGTGTATCTTCTCATTAAACTCATGCACACTGCACATTACATTGAGTTTTAATGCAAAGGGGCTTTATGATGCATTTATCTGCACTGCACATTAGTGCATTACAGAGCCTGGGTATTGCCATCCACACAGCGTTGATGCCAGTGCTGACCATCTTCCCTGGAACAGTAGAAACATATATATTTTTTCTATTTATATATGACACTGTGTGCTTGCAGGTACATGCAACAGCGCATCACTGTGTGTATGTGCCAGGTTCTGATGTCTGGCTCCCAAATCTTTTTGCTGGCTCCTAAAAGTAAATAAAAAATATTTAAAAAGTTATTCTTGTTCGTATTTAACAAACATGTTTTGCTTGCTGATTAGTTAGTTATAATAGACTATAAATGCTTAACTCTTTAACTGTCCAAAAACCAAAAAAAAGATCTTTTGCCAATGTCAGAATATTTGTGCCCAATCTGTCAGGAGTTCGGAGCCATGCCGGTTCGGTGGAGTAGCAACACGTTGCCTGAACACAGACTGATGGCATTGATGACGGTAAGACCCTATATTACCACATTGTTGATATTTTGCACACAAGGGTGACCTTCTTTTGTGTAGCGTGTACATAATTTTAGAAACATGTCCGATTGCACTGGAAATAAAAAATACTGTGTGTATTTTCAATTTTGTTACTCTAAATATGTTTGATTAAAAAATATATAGTTTATAATGGGCATTTCAATAAATGGAGTTCTAGTTCCATAAATCAAACTATTAATGAGAATCAGCATATTAGTTCAGTATCTTGAAATGAAGACTATAGAACTAGTGATCATTCTATTTATTCATTTATTTTATAAACTTCAGTTGATTGCAACATCTTCTGCAGTGTTGTACGATAAAAATATAAACAAACAAGCACTAGGAGAAGTAATATATAAGACAAAATGGAAGCAGAGGAGATTCTTGCCCAAGCAGGTTTACAGTCGATAAGGAATATAGAGACTCAATACATGAGATATAATTGCAATAAGTCAATCTTAACTATCCATAAAGTCCAATCTATATCAAGCAGAGTCAATGAGCAGTAAAGGTTAGAAAAAATATACATAAACAGAACCTGAAAATAAAATAGTGCCTATAATAAACAACACCAAGAAAGGAACTAATACATATTAAATCTGATACAAACCCCAGCAAAATAGGGAAAATGCTTGATGGAGAAAGTATTTTCTTTGTCTTATCAGAATAGGTAGTTATAAGACTAGTCTCAAATTGATTAACGTTTTTAGGTTTCTACTTCCAGAAAACCTACCACTAGAAATGGGAACTCCATTAAAAGTTGCAATCCTAAATGTCTTATTTGTCTTCCTGTTTTTGTTTCCTTACAAGAAAAGTCTTCTCTCCTTCTGTCTAATATCACTCAATGTATTATTTATTAACCCTCGATTGTTTCCTTTATGCAAAAGTCTTTTCCTAATTTCGATCGCTTGTTCATCAAAATCTCTCATCTTAAAACATTTTTTTTCTTATTCTAATTATCTCCGCCATGGGTATATTATTTAACCCTTTTCTTTTAAGTCACAGTAACTTGTAGAGTTTAGGTATGTGTTTTATCCACTGATTTAAAGTAGGGCAGTAAAGGCTATCGGTAGACCAGAGGGATATATTCCCGGTATAGTTGGAAATTGGTACTTTGTGGAACGCTGTGTTCAATCAATGACAACGAGAGACAGCAAGTATGGGGATTAACTGTAAGAGAGACCATCAAAGGAGTATAGTCATTCGAAAATGAGAAAACGTTCATGGAACTGGTGCTATACAGTTACTGTTCTTTAGAGAAGGTGAAGTTTGGAGTAAGAGAGGTAGATCAGACTCCTCAGTATAGCTATGTCAGTAGACCAGAATGGAAATGTTTAACTGCAGTTAGTGACAGCTCATGATGTAATTGCAGCGCATTCAATAATTGCAGATTCCATTTAGTGGACTTGGTTATGTCATCACTAACTTGTTGGCTTGTGGTTGGTGCTTGCACTTTCTATATCTATATCTCTTTTTGTATATATTAGAGCAACATCATTAACATGCAACTTCTGGGGTAACTAACTTGTTTAACTGTTTTGTCTCCTTCTAGTGACTACCACATACAGTTAATGTGCTCTTTATCTATGTAGCCATGAACTGCCAATGGAGAAACTTCATTTTGTGTCTATTGTTTTTCTTCCTTAGAGCCTTCATCCAAACCTTATAGGGTCGTACGCCAGCTGGGGGGCATCATTAGGGCGCATGAAGAGAAGGAAAGCAAGGTGACAAATAGTATTTCACACTGTGACAAAAAATGTTTTGTCAGCATTTATTCTTATCAACCTGGTGACTAGACTTTAATAAATAACTGCTACATGAAGAATGGTATCTGAGTGGCGTAGATGTCCACCAGGTGTTGTCGTTTTTACTTAGTAATTAATAACCAGCAGAATTTATTAGGCAATACTTTACTATAGAATTTATAATTTAACCTGGTATTAGAAATGGTATTGACAATTTTACTACAGATGTATTTGGTTTGTATGCACTATGTAGTAAAGTTGCTGATGTCTGCTCTGTGGTAACTGTAGTTAGCGAGCCCAAAAAGTTACGTGTAGGTAACTCTAAATGTTTTCGAGGTGATGCCGTAAAGTGAGAATCATTTGCTAGTGTGATATCTTGTGTGACTCTAATATTAAACATGTCTTTATAAATTCCCCAAATAATGTACAATACAGTGACCCAAAGTATTACAGTGAGGAATGACATCTGATGTCTCAAACCATGTCAATATCTTTTTCTTTTTTCTTTTAAAATTTTAACAGGTCATGGAAGAGACAGATGGCAAGAAAATCTAGGAAAGGATGGTTCAAGAAGTGGAAGAAAGTTAGAAGGATGGAATGGATTTTATAGAAGTGCCCCCCTCCGCCCACCTTTATTTCTTTTTTTAAATTTTAAAATTATTTATTAAAAAAAATCTTCATAAAATAGTATGCAAATGGTGTATATGCATCGCATATATAAAAACATAAATACAAATACAAATATAGATATACAAATACATACATACATACATGTGTTTAATTTCCTCGTTGGTATTAAAGCAGTGATATATATAACACCATGGTATACTTTCCAAAGAACCATCGTTAATACCTAGTTTTTAAAAATGGGGAACTTTCCGTTTTAATGATTCGCTCCTCAACATTCATACCCCACATCCTTGGGTCTTTGTTCAGCCACTGAACAGCCTATCCATACCTAGGGAGTACGACAGCTTTTTCAAATGTTTTAAATTAATCTATGGAGGATAAATGAATGGATGACAATAAATAAAAAACACTAAAATCTGAGTGGTTCAACTAACTAGTGAACTAACTTCCAAATCCTGCCTAATCTTCACCCCTAGCTATTGTGTTTATTGCGGTCCATGGGCCCTATATCTTTCCGCACATACCAGACGTGTTCTCACTCCTACCATGAAACAGAATTCTCAGCCTTATCCTGAAAGTCGATTTGTGCTCTAATTTCTAGAGACATTGGACATTCCTCAAGGTAACTGAAGACAAGAAGATTTCCAATTGTTCATGCTCTGTAGGCAGAAGAGAAATGATTTAATCACTTAGTTCACCCCACACCCACCACATGTGGAAGTGACTTCTGGAATCCATTTGGCACCTCCAACCAGGGGCAGATCCAGAGTTTGATATTGGGAGGGGCACATTTCTGTCTGTCTTTTACTCTCCCCCATATTCTTCTGTTGCTCTCCTCTTTCTTCCCATGTTCACCTGTCTCTCCCCTCTCACTTCCCATATCCGCCTGTCTATCTCATCTCCCTTCCCATGTCCACCGGTCTTTCTCCTCTCCCTTCTCATGTCCGCCTATCTCTCTCCTCTCCCTTCCCATGTATGGCTCTCTCTCCTCTCCCTTCCCATGTCTGTCAAGTAAGTTAAAGTGGCGATGGCTGCCGAATTAGAAAAAGTGTCAACTAATTTGGCGGCCACCCCCCCAAATATCGATGCATATGGAAATCAGACTATACATACATAATAGCACCTGGTCCACCCTATCAATCCCCACTTGTGATAATCTATGACAATAAATTTCATTGCATCCCTTTTCCACACATAGTAGCAATTGATCCACATTATCAATCCACATTTGTGTACATCCCATTTTAGTGAATTCATTTCATCTTTTCCCCCACACAATTAATGAAATGCTTGCTTATATATATATATATATATATATATACATATATATATATATAAAAAAAATATTTCAAACAACAGGATAAACATCTTCATACTAGCCTCAGTACCTATAATAATCATATCAGTGTGTATATAATCCTACTGCCTGTTACCTCAGGAATCAATGACTTTCATTGCCCCCTTCCGTTTTTTAACTCTTTAAGTGCTAGCCCATTTCATCTTTCAGCTATCTATGTATAATAAGTTAGCTACTGCTATACTGTTATCAATAACTTCCCTTAATATTCATATATCAGTCGTTATCAAATCCTATTAGTTGTCACCTCAAATCATCATAACAACATTCCCATTTCCTAATTTCTAGTATATACTATTTTTTTGATTTTCAGGCACATCACCGTAGATAAAAGTGCACGCTTCCTGTCATTCTCGTATGTGTGCTCAGCAGACTCAACAAAACAATCACTAAAAAATATTTTTTTACTTTCAGTGGTCCACCAGTATTGCTACGATGCTTCCGTGTGGAAGCCTCGTGCAATACTAAAATAAAATTGCTCCAGAGAGCGATTGAAAAGCCAGTTTTAAAGGCACAGTGCCTCTAAAATGGTCGGAGGTTTAAATGAGCATAGGAAGCAAATTTAATCGCTTCCTATGTCTACAAACACTAAACAAACAAAAAAATATAATCTTGGTCACTGTATGACCAAGATGGCACTATCCTTTTAAGGGCAAGGGCACAGAAAGTAGCTTGGCAATCTGTGACTGCCAGGCAGATTGTCGGGCACTGGGAATGCTCAGATGAGCATCCCCACTGACTGATCAGATCAATATTTGTAAAATATTGATCATACCACTTTGGATCTGCCTCCCTCTCCTCACATTGTTTTTAGTGAGGGAGAGACAGGTCAATGCATAGTTGTCAACATTTAAAAAAAAAATTCCAGGGACACTTTGCAGCTCAGCTTTAAATTACTTACTTGAAAATGGACCACACCTACTCCTAAAAGCTCCTCCCACTCCGTATAATTAGCATAAATGAACCCCACCTACTTGTCACAGTGTAGATTATATCAGCAAGTTCCCACAAACATTACCATGCATCCTTGGTATACAACAGAGACATTTGCAGCATATACTGGCAGGTGCATAATATCACTTTTAGATGAAACATAGTAAGACCTTGTACAGATGTGCTTCAGTCAGAGAGCTGTGTCTACACTATAAAACATATTAGTATGAACCTACCACTTCTGCTGGAAGGCTTTTCCATGCATCCACTATGCTCTCAGTCAGGGCCAGCCTTATGGGTGTACATTCTGTGTGATCGGTGCTGTTTTTACCGCGAGGCATCGTAGGCGGATGCCTAAGGCGGCACATTTTGGGGGACGCCAGCGCCCCCCAGCACTGAAAAAAAAAAAAAAAAAAAAAAAAAAAAAAGCTGCCCGTTTAAAAAAAAAATAAAAAAAAAGGGCTTGCAGGCAGAGCCGGAGGTGAGAGGGGATCGGAAGATCTAACCTCATTATCTCTGCCTGCCGGCAGGCTGCACAGGAACCCGACCAAGCAGCAGAGAGAAGCCGATGTGCCGACGTCATATGCGCGCCGGGTCACGTGACCTGTCGGCACAACCGCCTGGGAGCCGAACAGGCAGCATGGAGAAGACCATGCTGCCTTCCACTAGCCACCAGGGAAAGGTAAGTGTTAGGGAGATGGGGGGATTTGTGCACATTGGCTGGGGCTTATTAAATGGCAAATGACACTGGCATATTATTGGGCAAATTGTCAGGGGCATATTAATGGCAAATCACACTGGCTTATTATTGGGCAAATTGGCTGTGGCATATTAAATGGCAAATAACACTGACATATTATTGGGCACATTGGCTGTGGCATATTAAATGGCAAATAACACTGGCATATTATTGGGCAAATTGGCTGGGGCATATTAAATGGCAAATAACACTGGCATATTATTGGGCACATTGGCTGGGGCATATTAAATGGCAAATCACACTGGCTTATTATTGGGCAAAATAGCAAGGGCATATTAAATGGCAAATAACACTGGCATATTATTGGGCAAATTGGCTGGGGCATATTAAATGGCAAATCACACTGGCATATTATTGGGCAAATTACCAGGGGCATATTAAATGGTAAATCACACTGGCATATTATTTCGCAAATTGTCAGAGGCATATTAAATGGCAAATAACACTGGCATTTTATTGGTCAAATTAGCAGGGGCATATTAAATGGAAAATAACACTGGCATATTATTGGGCAAATTAGCAAGGGAAAGTTAAATGGCAAATAACACTGGCATATTATTGGGCAAATTGGCTGGGGCTTATTAAATGGCAAATAACACTGGCGTATTATTTGGCAAATTGTCAGGGGTATATTAAATGGCAAATAACACTGACATATTATTGAGCACATTGGCTGGGGCGTATTAATAGAAAATAACACTGGAATATTATTGGGCAAATTGGAAGGGGCATATTAAATGGCAAATAATACTCGCTTAATATTGGGCATTTCCTGGGGCATATTAAATGGCAGAATAACACTGGCATATTATTGGGCAAATTGGCTGGGGAATATTAATGGCAAAATATACTGACATATTATTGGGCAAATTGGCAGGGGCATATTCAGTGGCAAATACTGGCATAATGGGCAAATTGGCTGGGGCATATTAATGGAAATGATACTGGCATATTATTGTGAAAATTAGCTGGGGAATTGTAATGGCAAATAATATTGACAATGTGTATGTACTGGGGTGATGGAGGCATGTAAATGGGGTTATGGGGCATGTCCTTGGTGTGCAACGTGGGTTATAGGTCATTTCGTTGGTGTGCATCGTGGGTAGAGGGGGGGTGCCCAAAATTTGTCTGTCTAGGGCAGCACAAAACCAAGATACACCACTGTGTGTGATCACACATAGCGCAACTGTAACTTACCGAACATCTGGGACATCCACACGTCGACAGGCAGACTCCATGCCGTTGCCGTTGCTCCATTGCTCTGCCGACATATCTCCTCGCAAACAAGCAGGGAGAAAACACTGCCATGCTACTCGTTCATCTGCACATGAGCAGATGAACATAAAAAGAAAGAAATAAAAAAACCTCATAGGCTTTTAATTAATGTTCCTCCTCCCATCTAACCCCGCCATGGGCTGGATCAAATATAGGAAGGATATTTAAACCTCAGTCTGCCAGAGAATAGTTGCCTGTGATAGTGCTCTCTCCAGCCTCACCAGCGTTACTTTGATTGTTTTGATTATTTGTTGCTGATCTCTGCTGTATCCCAACCATTCTATTGCTTGCTGCTCATCCTGATCTCTGCCTGTTCTTGACTATCCAATTGCCTTATCCAAGTTGTCCTGATTTACCGGTTCTGACCCAGCTTATCCTGACTATTCTATTTGTTGCTTGCCTCAGCCACGTCTGTTATCCTGACCTTCCCGTACCTCCGATTATCCAGGCTTCAGTCTTCCTCGACTTTCCATTCAGTCTACAGTTGACGCGTTCCTGTGGTTCTATTGTATACTTCAGATTCATTTCGTACCTCCTCTACTTTTAGCATTTAGTGTGTGGTGTTCTAAGTTCTTGGTGGCTAACCATCTGCGTCTCAAAAAAGGGTGTGTTATCATTAAGGTGAAACATCCCCACTATATGTATTGGCTATTTGTAGTGGGTCTGTCATCCTATCTGCATCGTGGATCCTATCTCTATATCAGAACCTTCCAGAAACACTTCAGAGGGCGCCGCCACTGCCGCCTCCTTCAATGCCGCGTGTGAACTGGTGGCGAGATCTCAGAGGTGCTGGTCTGGGAAATCTCTCCGCACCAGCCCTATAAATCTCCCGAGAAATATGGCGGCATAAACTGTTAGCTCCCTCAACCTCAACCAAACACAGTGATTTTAACAGCTTTCGGGTGTGATTTGGAGAAATAAAAATCCTTCACCTGATGCAGAAACCCCTAGTGATAAAGATAAACCTATCTCCTACATCCTCGCTGAGAGAATATTTTCGGACCACAGGTCTGATAGAGTCTCGGATGCCTGACGACATGGGAGTACGATCTCCCACCAGTTCCGTCTCAGCGGATGAAGTGTCCGCAGACCCACTGGGTGACCCACTACACGAACCCACTCTATCTCACAAGACCTACAATGAATTTTCTACTTGGCACCGTGGAGGAAAGATTTTAGCACTTTGATTGCGGAGGTCAAGCAGACTGTACAAGAGGCAGTGATCTTACTAAGCTGGAACACAGGGTAACTATCCGAGAACATGTATGATGGAGTGGGAGAGTGTAGGTGTAGCTGGTACCACCACCCCCCTACCCAGGAAATGATGACGCAACACGTAATATATGGTGAAACATAGGCCACAGCTATTTTATTGAGCATAAATAGAAATACGTTACAACTGTATCGGCCAATCGCCGTAAACTCCATCTCAGGTAGATACAGCCTAACAACCAAAATATATAAAAACTGTATCCTTGCCAGCCTCCCTTAAATTAATTAAACTATACACAGTGCAACCAGCAAACATTAACCAACCTGAAGTAAGTACTCCCCTCCCCCCTCGTCCGAGGGTCTCTTACCCCTTTACCTGTTATGCTATGCTGACCACCAGCCGACTCCTCGCTCGGTGGGCACGTATCACCTTACATAGAGGTTAGGTGAGGGCTGAGCCCAAAACTTCAACCAAAGGGTCGGTCTCCTCCTTTACTAATAACAAAAACCTGACGAGCAAAGACATGCCACCGGCACTGCTGTTTTACAGCCTAAAATCAGCGGGAGCCACCCAACCCCAACGCCATAACCTGTTCCACCCCTTCTTGCAACGCCAAGTTGAAGAGATCTAACCCTCCCTCAATGAGGTGCACCCCATCACTCCTAAAATATATTGCTGCTTCCCGCTCGAACACTCGATGGCGAATAGCAATGCCCCCAACACTGAAAACTAACTTGGAAATGTGCTTGTTCACTTTAACCCTGCACTTCTCCATCGCCCTCTGGTTGCGAGCCGCACGCCAATAGTTACGGGGAACCAGCTCGGACCAAACTAACCTAACATCTGGAAACAGCACTAATCATCTAGCCAGATCCTGACGAATGATCTGGCCCCACACCGGAATAGACCATAAATCATTGCCGCCTAGATGGATCAGTAACACTTCCGGAGGACCCAAGAGCCTGGACAGCTGCACCCGCTCAGGAAGGAGAAGCACCCACCTCATTCCCCTGATCCCCCCCCCCACGGACCTCGTCTCCCGCGGGTGGGAATCCCAGGCGCTCCCCCCCCCGGGTTGGATATAGGAATGGTCTAAGATTCCCAAACCTTCCTGACTAAGGAACCTGGGAAGACAGGATGGATGAGACAGCCATGAGTCTCACAGGTCAGATATAGTATACAAAACGCTGCAACCCCCATCTGCCAATACGCTGTATAGCCCTGTCCACAAACCCTGGCCTGGAAGCTTCGGATGAAGCGCCTATGTGGAATGAATGACCGCCAAAGTGAGAGCTATCAATCAAAGCCCAGTCTAGCCAATGCCAGCTTGAAAACCCTCACTAATTAATACCTGGATAAGAAAGGTCCTTCCCCGTGAATTATAAGAGGGCACGCAGCAGATGGCCTAACCTTGAAATATGCATCAAAGCAAGACACCGGACACACCAAGGACCCCTGGACTTCCCAAAGGAGGACCCAAGCCCCCCTAGCCAAAACATCCATCTTAGAGCAGCGAATCCAAAACTGTAACCCCCCCCCCCCCCGTTCCCTCAATATATCCTTGACTAACAACCCCCCTGGAACACGCTTAGACGGGCTGACCAATTCACCTATTCTCATTGCACCGAAAAAGACCAATGCAAAAGCGAAACGGAACAGCTCCGTCTCAAACGCATTAGAGCAAACCTCAGGAAGAACCCCGAAAATCTGTGACAGTAGTGCCCCGGACACCGGGAACCTCTGATCTAACTCTCTGGGACTCCGTCTCCACCCTTTTAGCGACTGGGAAACCAAGAACTCCCTCGTGACATCACGAAACCCTGAGATTTTAAACCAGAAGCTAAGACCCGCAAGCTTTGAAGTCACCACATTGACGGAAACTCCAGACCCCTCCCAAGACCACAGTAGCCAAAGCAAGCCCTGGAGCCTCTCCGTATCAGAACTGAAACCCCCAAGGGATTGTTCGAAAGCCAGCCAGTCGCTCCAGACCTTACCATACTTTGTCCACGTGGACAGAGAGATTGAAGACCAATCCAGTGGGCTATTCGTCCAACCCAAGGCTCCACAGGACCGGATGGCAAGGAGGCCCTTCCGAATTGACCCCAGGGCTACCGTCCTGAACGCCTCCCACTGAAAACGAGAGAGAACGTCTGCCATGATGTTAGTAACCCCTGGGATGTGAACCGCTCAGCATGATATGTTATAATTCAAACAATGCAACACAAGCCGGCACAAAAGACGAATCACACGGGGGGACGACGAGGCAGTCAGGTAATTGATTGCCATCACCAACCCCATGTTATTGCAATAGAACGCTACCTTCCTATCCCTGAAAATATGCTTCAAAAGGACCACCGCCACCAAGATGGGGAAGAGCGCCAGGTAAGTTAAGTTCCTTGTCAGCCCCGCCTCCACCCAATAAAGTGGCCAACTTTCAGCGCACCAATGTGTACCCAGCACCGCCCCGAAGCACGCGGACCCTGCAGCATCCGTGTAAAGATGAAGAACTCTATTATAAACTTTGAGGCCTGCCACATTGTCCTTCCGTTATAACAGGCCAAGAACATCTCCCACACTGCCAGATCCGCCAACAGAGGACGAGTTAGCCAAATGAAATGGCGAGGGTGCTCTACCCCAGCCGTCGTCCCTGCCAGGCACCTTTTGAAAACCCTACCCATCGGCATTATTTTGCAGGTGAAATTAAGCTTAGCCAACAGGGACTGGAGCTGTTGCAGCCAAATCTTCTTTAAACCCTTAGCTGCAGCAATGTCAGCACGCAGACCCACCAGCTTATCCTGAGGCAACCTACATTCCCCGGCCACAGAATCCAGCTCTATACCCAGAAAACTCAGGCAAGTAGTGGGAACCTCTGTCTTATCCGAAGCTAGCGGGACACCAAAACCCTGCGAAACCGCTTGCATCGTGGAGAGCAAATGGCTACAAACGTGTGAAAGCCGACTCCTACCGCACCACCCAGTCCATGAAAGTGCTAAAGCACTCGAAATAAAAACATGATATAGAACATCCCATCGGGAGGCACATATCCACATAGAATCAACCCTTGAAATAGCACCCTAGTAGGTGGTGACACTCCGGGTGCACTGGCAGCAAACGGAACGCTGCTTCCACATCTGTTTTTTCCATCAATGCACCCTGCCCCGCTGAATCAAAGGATGTGTAAGACAAGCTGGACAATTCCGCACTGATATCATCATTCACCGAACCCCCATTTGGGAACGTTAAATGTTGAATTTAAAGGAATTAAAGGAATTCTAAAACCTTCCTCAAAACCCCCCAAGATGATCTCTGCCGCTCTGCGATTACGAAATCTACTTAACCAGGGTTGCATCGCGGCACCGTCCACTGGCGTCCTCCCCCTATACTCCCATATTTGACTTATCACCTCCCTTACCCCGTTTAAAGCACTTCATCGCCGGATGGGACCCTCCACAACCGGAACACTCATGTCGGAAACGACAGCCTGCACCGAACTTGCACTGGCCCCCGTTATATTTCCAACATCCCCCGCTGCGTCGCTGGGTGGCCGGAGGGGTGGGTGTACCCATCCCCCCGGCCCCCCCGAGAAAGGACATCTGGCCGCCCTGCTGCGTGGCTGGGCGCATCATAATAGCGAGCCAGAGGCCGATATCCATCTGGTCCCATGACGACGGGCGCACAGCAATATGCTGGCGGAATTGCTCATCGTATTTCTACCACCCCAGCCCACCATACACCCTACAAGCCGTCAAAATGATATCCTGGTAGCAGAATAGGGCTGAACACTTATCCGGGGATTTTTCCCCCAACACTCTAGCCAGTATTTTTCTTTCTCTCGCTCAAACTCCTTCAAATCCTTCTGTGGGGAAGTATTCCCCTTTCCATATGATCTCTCGCTTCTCCTGCTTGAGATGTATGCCTAACCGGCCAGACCAGCTCATGTATGTCGCCCCGTGGGTCATTGGGGCCACAGGCGCCACATCCAACAATGGATCAGGAAGGGAAACTGGAGCCATCTGCGCCACTATCGCAGGAAGGACCCTGGGTCCCTACTACAAGAGGCGTACCCGATGGAGGGTGGAAACACCAAACCCCCGAAACCCACCGTGGCCCCTCAAACCCCACTGACTTGTGAGTCCAATACGCCTGCGTGCACCTTGCAACCCCCCAAGCCTGATCCCAGAGCCCACGCAAACCCTGCAAGAAACCAGCCCATGCCTGATCCTGAGACCCCTGAGTCTCCAGCCACCCAAATGGAACACTAGTGCAAGATAGACTACACTCACCCGAAGAGCTGGCAGCAGGACTCCCAGGAGCAGGCAAGACACTCGGAGCCGGCATAGGTTCTTGGACCACCAGGTCACCTGCACTCGACACCGCTGCAGCAGCAGGAGCATGGGCCGGATCCAGCGCAGGAGCGACCTGTAAAGCAGAAACAATTGAGGCAGTGCGACTTCAAGGACCCCTAGCTGAAGGCCCAACCACAAACCGCACGTAAAGTGGCCCAGAATGCGTGACCCTGGGCGCTGGGGGATTAACACGGGGAACCTCTTCCCCAGAGGACCCACCAGAGGACATAGAAGGGGACCCCTCCCGCCCTCTAGCGCCCAGAGGTAAGCCTGAAGCCCTCCGTTTTTGGGCCCTAGGCCCACTTACTGGTCTGGTTGCCCGTCTGCCACTTCTCCTCCTGGAGTAGCGTGTGGCTGTGTCCCAAACCGGAAGCGGGGCTGCCTGAAGCCTCGTGGCAGCCCCGGAAGCAGCAGATTAACCCTGTCGCATCCACTTCTGGGCTCAGGCGTGTAAACGGATGGGAGACGCGCCTCACGGATCCGCGCCCCTCAGAAGCGGGAACCACCACCGGGGCAGCCTGCAACTGCCTGCCACGAATGTTTCAGCCCTCAGGGCATTCAGAATACCATCAACGTCATGCCCGAGGCCATGGGAGAGTCCTGCAAAAGTAAGAGAAAATTTCAGCAAACTTTCCAGAGCTTTTTTATGGAATTTTAAAATGGCTGCTGGAAGTGGGAGGATATCCCAGCTATATATACACTATATCCCAGACCCTGCCCCAACCATGACCTGGATCACGCCCCCACCCTCATACATGTCCTGTCCGCTAAGCTGCGTAACACTACCAGGATTCTGGAATCTGAGGGCGCAACTCAGAAAATAACAAAGGTTTCACATATCGCCACCAGGCACAACTTATACCTTTCGGAGTACAGGCGTCGTCTGGAAGACCTCGATAACAGAGGACTAAGGCCCTCACAAGCATGAGGCCTTAGGCGGCTGCCTAATTTGCCTAATTAAAGAGCCACCTCTGAAAGTATAACATTACTGATAGGGTAGTGGATACATGGAATGGCCTTCCAGCAGTAGTGGTAGGTTCATACTAATGTATGTTTTATGGTGTACACACAGCTCTCTGACTGAAGCACATCTGCACCAGGTCTTACTATATTTAATGTATCAGTGATAAAATGCACCTGCCTGATGTAGATGTTGTGCTGTGAATGTATCTGTTGTACAGGTTGGTGTGAACTTGGCGATATAATCTACACTGTGACAATAAGGTGGAGTTATATTATGCTAACTACGTGGAGTGGGGGGGAGCTTTGGACAGTAGGTGTGGTCAATCTTAAAGTAAGTAATTGGAAGCTGAGCTGCAAAGAGTCCCTGGAAATTGTTTTCAAATGTTGGCAACTATGTCAAGGCAGTGTGTGACATTTAAGCTTGTGTATATACTGGAGGTATATATTGTAATATGCAGGGGTATATATAAGTCTTATCTATAAATAATACACTCTTCAGATGCACTTTTCAAATGCATTGCTTTTTCCTTTTGTGAACAAAAAATAATGTTATGCTATGGAGCTGGTTTAAAAATATTTCCAGGACTGGTTTTTATTGTTTCCATGCGTAGTGATGATGCAGAGCAATGTGTTTCCGATGCTCTGAACCATCACTACGTATGAGGAGCATGAGGCAACGCGGATTGAGCTCTCAGTGTGTTTAACCACTTAGTGATATGACATTTTGACCTTGACTTTCCCTTGGTGACGATGACTGTTTTTACATTTCTGGGGTGATTGTGTTTAGCTGTTATTTTCTTCTCTCTCACATACTGTACCCACACAAATTATAAGTTGGGTTTTATCATCGTAAGAAGGGCTTTCATTAGATACCATTATGTTGATCATATCGTTTAATTTACTACACCAAAAATAATAAAGTATGATGAATTTTTATAAAAACACACCACTTTTTCAAACTTTGAACTAAAATATAATTTACACAAATACAATCATTAAAAAGACCCCATCTAAATAGTTTCTAAATGTTGTACTGAGTTCAGAAATATGAATGTTTCCATATTTTTCTGCATTTTTTGGGAGTTATAGGGTAAAAAACAAAAATAGTGTTTTTTGGCTTTTTTCTGTATTGACCTTTTGACCCCAACTCGAACCCTAAATTTAACCCAAACACTAAATTTAACTCCAACCCTAACCCTTATGCTATCCCTTAATATATTTTAATTTTAATTTAATTTTAACCCTATCTCTTATGCTAAACATTATTTAATTTTAACCCTAACAGCTAATCTAGCCCTAATCCTAGTTTTAAGCTAATTAATTGGGTTAATTTAACATTGCAATGTAGCTGGCTGCCTCTAGGGGAGGACGTGCCTGACATGTCCATTGTCGCGGAAGTGGTTAACACACACAGAGCGAATGGTGTCTGCGTCTCCCCACCGAGTGCACTGATCTACAGGGTGGGGGCGGACCCTACAATTCAACTTCCAATGATGAATATTCCAAAACATTGTGTAGTTTTAACCCCCCCCCCCCCACACAGATATCGGTGCATACGGAAATTAGACTATATATACATAATAGCACCTAGTCCACCCTATCAATCCACACTTGTATTAATCTATGACAATACATTTAATTGCATTCCGTTTCCACACATAGTAGCAACACCATAAATTTCAGGGCCACTTACTGTACACATTTTAAGGGACCCATAAACCCCCACTCCCGACAATATCTTGCATTTGCCCCACATACCCTCATACGCATTTTATCCAGGTCTTGCATAATATGGAGGGTGGTTGGGAGCAGTTGGTCAATATGCTAGTATTTAGCCAGTCTATATGCCAGCATTTTGCCATTCAATATGCCAGTATTTTGCCATTTAATATGCCAGTATTTTGCCACACAATATGACCGGTATTTAGCCACTAAAAATGGCAGTATTTAGCCACTAAATATGCCAGTATTAAGCCATTTAATATGCCAGGATTTAGCCACTCAATATGCCAGGATTTTGCCACTCAGTATGCCAGGATTTAGCCATTCAATGTGCCAGGATTTCGCCACTAAATATGCCAGAATTTTTCCACTGAATATGCCAGGATTTTGTCACTCAATATGTCAGGATTTTGCTACTGAATATGCCAGGATATATGCCAGGATAAAAAAAAATAAAAATGCGACCGGAGTTTCCCTCCTCCGTACAGGAGGGAAGAAAGTTTTCAGTTCTTTGGGGTGTGACCTGGGCCTGCCGGGCCTGATCAAGGATATCCTTGTGCTTATCTCATACATGCTTAAACTTATTCACTGTATTAACCTCTACCATCTCTGCTTGAAGACTATTCCACGCATCCACCACCCTCTCAGTAAAGTAATATTTTCTTTAATGCCTGGCTTTATCTGATATCTAGGATAGCTTTATGTCTATCCCAAACATGATTAAACTCCTTCACTGTATTAACCTTTACCACTTCTGCTAGAAGACTATTCCATGCATAAACAACCCTCTCAGTAAAGTAATAATACGTTTCTGACCTCCACTGTATTATAGGTGGTTTGAAAGGGTTTGAGGGCACATAATGTCATACAAGAAACATAAAATACAAATGGAAAACACATATAGTGCAAAAACATGTAAAACAACTGTGTGTTAAGTGGTGTACATGAGTAGCACTCACAAACATCTGGAATAAAAGGTCTTTACGAGCAGCGAGGTTCCAAAAAGTAGTTCTGTTTAATCTGCACAGTGGGGATACAAACATATACAAACACAGAGCAGTAAAATAGGAGAAAAGGTGGCCTGCATGTGAGATATCTACTTACAGACTCCACATTTTGACAGACATAATAAATAAGAAGTCCACAACAAGGGTAAGGCTTCTGATGTGGCTTGAAATGGCGAAATCACAAATCTATGCGTTTCTCCAGGTGAGTCCTGGCTTCATCAGGAGTTGGAGCAGTGAGTTTTATTCTCCACTGTATTAACCTCTACCATTTCTGCTGGACAGCTACATTTCAGTCATACATCTACTACCCCCTGGTGCACTACCTTTCAAATAAAGTAATAAAAGTATATATATATAAATATATGTATATATAGATATGAGACGGAGAGATTTTATCAAGTTACAATTATATTAGCAAAAAATAATAGCTTCTTAATTTGTGTGCAAGAGCATTTTATACAGTTACAATATGGGGGGCATAAAGGTGCAAAGCTTTAAACATAAATCCATACAAGAGTCTCACAAATTATGCCACATAAAGAAGCCCCATTAACTATGCCACACACTGGAGCCCCTTAATTATGCCACACACTGGAGCCCCTTAATTATGCCACACACTGGAGCCCAAAAAATATGACACACAAGGGACCCCTTTTAATTATGCCAGACACGGGACCCGCAATAATTATGCCGCACACGGGACAGCGGTCCACATTCATCTATTGCATAACTGTACATTAATAAATATATATATTTATACGTACACACATATCACAAGAAAATCTCTCTCTTTTTCTATATCTATATCTACATAACTAGTTACATTTATACGTATATGAACTTTTTAGTATTCTACTATTTTCAGATGTAATAAAAATGTTATTGAAAAATTGCAGTTCTTGTTTTTATTCTCTTCCTCTGCACCCACATTTCACCTAAAGGGCTTAACACAGCACGATGGCGTACCCACAGCACTTGTCTTGCACTCATATTGCACCCACACGATTTGGCATACCAGTGTCACTTTGCCCCACTGAACTACCCTTGGAGAACATGTCACAGTGTCACTTTCCCCCATAGTACATGTTATTTTGCCTTATAAAACATGCCACAGCATCACTTTGCCAGTTAAAATAAGCCACTGTCAGGTACCTATAGTGGTACCTTCTCTGAAAAGGGAACACTAACCATTCCAGAGCCTGGCGCAAGTTGTGCTATAGTGCATCATCTACTACTCCATGACTGAAGGATCCATGATCAAAGTAATGTGTACTTTTAGACAGAAATAAGAACTGTCTCCTTAGCCTCACAATGAGAGATCAGTGCAGTGTACAGCTTTGCACGTGGACAACAAAAGGCTGATTTCAGATTTCATTGGATCAAACCAGACTACAATCCTACAGCTACCTATATAAAAGTTGGGAAAAATAGGATAATTATACTGGGTTCTCTCAGCCGGCTAATGCGATCACATTATACTCTCACTGTCAGACTGAATTTAAAAATATAAAAATATGTGCCAATACTTGGTATCTGTCAAGTCAAAATGTGGGAAAAAGTGGCCTCTGTAAGCTATGACTACAAATTAAGTTGAATGGGAATGTAATATAAATATGGATCATTCCTTAGTTTAAAATTGCCTTGATTTGGTTGGTAAATTTGCTACGGTCGGTCAACTCCTCTGCATAGCATTCCCTACCAACAACTCAGAAGGGTCTACTGTGTGGGGAAATGATTTAGGGTAGACTATCTATCTAGAGGAAACATATCTTCAGATATTCTCTGATTTCCAAGTATGTCATAGGGAGTTAAATGTATAGTTTAACTGTGCATTACTAAAGCTTACAATCTAATGAAACAGACACAGGAACACTTAATAGAAAAATAAAATCTTTGCAAAAGAATAGAAAAATCCTCCTCCTTTAACCCCTTAAGGACAGAGCCTTTGAAACATTTTTGTCCTTTCTGGACAATGGCTATTTTAAAATTTCTGTGCTGTTTGTGTTTAGCAGTAATTTTCTTCTTTGTCATTTGCTGTACCCACACATATTATATATTGTTTTTATGGGGACAGGATTTCTATGGATGCCATCTTTTTGATCATATCTTATCATATTATTAAAAAAAATAATAAAATATGGTAAAAAAAAAAAAATACACAAATTTCCTGACTTTTATTTGAAACAACTTCTCCTCATCGACAATAGCGAACGAAAAAACATGCTAAATAGATTCTACTATTTCTCCTGAGTACAGGGATACCACCCATGCACTGTACTTCAGACATGAATTCACACATTTTGGTATGTGTCACTGCCAAATAACACCCCAATAAGTGTTCAGCAACATCTCTTGAGTACAGGGATACCACCCATGCATAGGTTTGTTGCGTTGTTTGGGGGGTAAAAGGCCAAATTTGGTAGGTGCAGTTTTTGGTTTTCCAAATTGAAATTTTTACATGCAGACAGCCTGCACCCATGTTCCATTTGGGACATATTTGAAGCCAGCCAGTGTATTTTACCCCATCAACCCATATATTTTTTAAAAGTAGACACCCTAGGCTATCTCAAATGGTGGTATTTTAACACTTTCCATGCACTAATTCTACCACCAGCCTTTGTCAAAGTTTGTGGTAGTAATTTTTTTGTGGTTTTTTTTCACAAACCTTGTACTTCAGACATGAATTCACACATTTTGGTATGTGTCACTGCCAAATAACACCCCAATAAGTGTTCAGCAACATCTTTTGAGTACAGGGATACCACCCATGCATAGGTTTGTCGGGTTGTTTGGGGGCTAAAGGGCCACATTGTGAAGGTGCGCATTTTCAACTTGGAATATTGACGTGTAATCAGCCTGAGCCCATCTTTCATTTGGGACTTTTTTTTAAAGTGGGACAGTGTATTTTACCCGAAAAAGTATATCTTTTGTAAAAGTAGACACCCTAGGCTATTTTAAATGGTGTTATTTTAACACTTTCCATGCACCAATTCTACCACCAGCCTTTGTCAAAGTTTGTGGTAGTCATTTTATTGTGTATTTTTTCCCACATACATTGTACTTTAGACACAAATTCACATATTTCGGTATGTGTCACTGACAAACAATACCACAATATATGTTCAGCAACATCTCTCGAGCACAGGCATACCACCCATGCATAGCTTTGTCAGCTGTGTTAGGGGTTGAAAGGCTACATTTGAGAGGTGCACTGTTTGATTTTCAAACTTGGAATTTGAACATGTAGAGCAAGGAAGGGGTTAATAGCTCTTTTAAGAGCCTTTGTAGTACTGTACAAAAAAATTAACCCCTAAAAATGCACAGACAAGAAAAAATGTTCTGCTGTGCAGTGATCAGTGGCAGGGAAGGGGTTAATACACTACACTATACAAAGGGTAGGGCTTTTATAAAAGCCCTTGGGACTCACAATTTTTTAACATTTTATTTAATTTATTACAATTAAAAAATTATATTATACAGATCTGTCTCTTTCCCTCACTAAAACTCAAGTGTGGAGAGGGAGGCAGATCCATATGGGTCAGAACAATATTTACCAATATTGATCGAACTAGACGAATGGTGATGCTCATCTGAGAAATCACCAAACCACCTTTGCCATTGATCGGCTGTTACTGATCGCTATACACGCGTTCAGACAGCTTCAAAAGGAATACACGTAATCCCCTAGTGGGTATAATTAACAAATGCAGAAAGAAAAGTCCTGCGCTCACTCCCATCACTGGGCGGCTGCAATGACTACAGTACACATCAGCCCCAATATATAGTAAAAAATAGGTATAATTAACCCCTAGCGAGTGTGACAAAAAAAATGCTGATAGCAAAAAAAAATCCTTCTGCGACTAGATTGCTCCATATGCACTGCTTAGGCAGTGACCATATGCACTGCTTAGGCAGTGACCATATGTGCTGCTTTGGAAGTGATATACGGCAAGGAAGGGGTTAATAGCTCTTAAAAGAGCCTTTGATATACTGTAATAAATCAAATAAAAAAAAATTAACCCCTAAAAAAATGCACAGACAGCAAAAAATGTGCTGCTGTGTAAGATCACTGCGTACACAGCGATCAATTGCAGGGAAGGGGTTAAATACTGGAAACGGCTTTTATAAAAGCCTTTGGGTCTCAATTCTATTAAATATATTATTATTAAAAACTTACATTATACAGCTCTGTCTCCCTCCCTCACTAAAACTCAAGTGAGAGGGAGGCATTTCTACACGGGTCAGATCAAATATTTCCAAATATTGATCTAAGCAGACGAATGGTGATGCTCATCTGAGCAAACGCCTACCCGCCTTTGTCACTTATCAGCTGTTACTGATTGCTATATATGCGCTCAGACAGGTGAAAAAAAAATGTTTACGTTAAATGTAGTCCCCTAGCGGGTATAATTAACACGTGACGGGTGTAATAAAAAAGTTTTAAAAAAATTAAAAATGCTTCTGCAGCAAGATTGCTGCATTTGCGTCAGATCGCTGCTTAGGCAGTGATCTACAGCAAGCAAGGGGTTAATCTCTCTTAAAAGAGCTTTTTTTATACTGTAATAAATGACAGTAAAAAAATTAACCCCTAAAAAATACACAGACAGCAAAAAATGTGCTGCTATGCATGATCACTGCGTACACAGCGATCAATGGCAGGGAAGGGTTTAAATGGCTTTTATAAAAACCCTTGGTGTTTAAAATTTTATTAAATATTTTTTTTATTATTTTATTTTATTTTTTACTTTATCTGATCTGTCTCTCTCCCTTACTAAAACTAGTAAGGTGAGGGAGGCAGATCAATACTTGTCAAAGGCAATATTTACTAATATTGCCTTTGACAGTATGGTAAGTGCTCATCAGAGCACTTACCATACATGCCGGCACACAGATCACACAGATCTGTTGTGCCGGCATCGATTGACTCCCCCTAGAGCATCGGAAGTGAAATACTTTCACTTCCGATGCTCTTGCCATTAGAAGGGAAGCGCTGCCTGTACAGGCAGCGTTCCCTTCTACTGAGCCGATGGGGTCGCTCAGGAGAGCGACCACCATCGGTTCTGGGGAGCATCATGGTGTTGTTAAGTGCCTCGCTAGCGAGGCACTTCAGCAACACCGCAGATGCTTAGAAAGCAAACGATCGTTCGCTTTCTAAGCACATGTGTGCAGCGGGCGCAGCCATTTTTAAATGGCTGCTACAATCACTCCGGGGATGCGCCCCTGCACTTTTTGGGGGTGTTGCACAATGCCTCTACCTAGAGGCATTGTAGCAACACCGATAGAGTAAAGAAAACGACCAGCGGTCGCTTTCTTTACTCAATTTAGTGCATGACGTGCTAGGCAGGTCAGCTGTCGTCAAGTCCTCGATTTGCCGTGACGTGCCTGGCACGTCATCTGTCGCCAAGGGGTTAAGGCATGTATTGTGTTTGATTTTGACTTCTGTTTTTCAGATATATTTTATTAAAGAGATATTTTTACAATAACGATAACTTTTACAATGAAAAGAGAAAATACCATATATGTTATACGTAAAAAGTGTATATCAATGTATCCAGTCCATATTTAAATCAATGATTAAAGTATTGATCATGCACTTTATCGTCAGTTTCCATTGTGATAACACATTGGTATGAATTAATTATGCAATCAAATTACAATGTTCATAAATTTAAAAAAAATGAAAATTGGGAGGAGAGGGGCAAAAAAATGGGTGGGGGAGGGGGGGGAAGTGGAGAACATCCATCCACAATAGCTTTTTTCCCTTCAAATTAAATTCCAATGACTATAACCAATTCTAAAATTCATAACATGACACAACAATACCTAGTTCTGATAATCACTTAATAGAACAATATTTTTTGTTGTCCAACAATTTTTCAAATACTTTTTATTAAACAAGTAATCAAAAACTATATTCTCTTTTAATCTTTGTTTCCCATTCGTCCCAGTAGTGTCTAAAGTTATCTAACAGCAAAGAAGGATGTCTGAGAGCCATTTACATTTAGACTTCTATCCTTAGCATCTGCCCTTTAATTAATGGAGGAAGTACTGTCTTTTTGCTTTAGATGTTACACAGCTGTAGAATCCAGATTTCAATGTTCACAGACCTATTCTGTAAAATATATATAAATATAATACAGAATCGTTCTCTGAAAATTAGCAACTGGGTTCTATTTTCCTGCCTGTCACCCGCTTCATTGTCACTATTCAGCCATTACATGTTACGTGCACTTCTCTCTGTCACTGTGTGGTCTGTCTATGGGTTCCTGCAACCGTCCCCGTGTAAGAGAGAGCTGGCTCTTATTTACCTTGTCCTCTGCCCTGCCCCATATCTCTCAAGCCTGGTTGTGCACATAACACCGCAGGACGGTTCTCCCACCACCAAAAGCTCACGAGCGATGAGCAGGTATGTAGTGGTGGTAGGTTCAACCCACAACATGCCATGCATGGACAGGGGACGGAACTGACTAAAGAAGAGCTGAGTACTTTCACTTTGGCCACAGTGGGTTAACTGTGAGTTTTCAATTTATTGTGGGCGTTATGAAGACACTGGGGTCATCTTTGTGAGAGATAAATCAATGTCTATTTTCACCATTCCAACAGCAATTACTCGCCGAAATATTATCTCTACTGTGAATGTGGAGAATAAAACAGTATCAGTATATATATATATATATATATATATATATATATATATATACGTTAATATGTAAAAGGGATAATGGCATACATCCCAACATTTCAAAATGTGAAAGTGGGACACCATTTTAAATCACTCTCGCACAACTCACTCAAGAAATTGCACCTTTACTGTAAGTTTTATTACATGACTGGGGCTTTGTCATACAATATGACCGAGCCCCAGCCATGTAATAAACTCAAAATAAAGAACCCTGGTAGCTAGGCGCAGCTGTAGCTTTAAGGGCATGTATGTGTGTTGGGAAGTGTGATATGATGGACAGCAATAGGGGGTGGTGTTTTGGGGATTGTTTTTAAATTGTTTGTTTTCTCTTCCCCTGCAGCCATTTTCCCCAAAAAATCTGTAACTGACACTTGGATAAAAATTTCCTTGCTTTTATCCGAAGTTTTACCTGTAGGACGGCCTGGTAATGGATGTGGAGGGGATCCTCGCAGCTCTCAGGGCTGAAGCGTTGGTGGATGGTGGCAGGCAGCTTCAGGTGCAATTCTCACGGCTGCAGGCTGCCCCTGCGGTGGCTCACGATGGGGGAGGCGGCAGGCGTAGAGCCAGGCGGCTGTCCCACCTGCCCGTGAGGTTTAGCCCAGTCCTTGGCGCCTCTTCCCGTGTACAGGGCCGGGTGCTGCAGTCGTTTAAGTAGGCCGCAGGCCTCTAAACGGAGGGCCCTGGGTTTACCTCCAGGCAATGGGGGGCGGGTTTTGATGGGCTGCCATCGCAGCTGTGAGTCCTCTGAGGAGGACAGTGGTTCCTCTACCTCTCCTGCCCCCTTAGTCAACCCCCTGGGCCTAGCAGCATGGTCCCTGTGGTTGGGCCTCATCCACTGATGGGAGGGTGGTCTGATTTAACACTCCCCTTTTATTTTCAGGATGCTAATGCTACACTCCAGCAATGTTACAGGGTGCGAGTAAGGTGGGGGCCACCTTTTATCGTACCCTTATGGGGGTTTGGTGAATGATGATATCAACGCTGAACTCTGTAGGGTCTCGTATTCCTCCTTTGACTCTGCGGTGCGGATGGTGAGAGCGGCAGGTCTGGGGGTGTTGATGGCCAAGACAGATATCGAGTCAGCCTGGTGCCCGTTCACCCGGCATGCCATCACCTTTTAGATTGTCACTTCGAGGGGCAATTTTATGTTGACTTGATTTTTCTGATGGGCTGCTCTAGCAAGCACTTTCTTGGAATGGGTGGTCAGGGTGGAAGCGAGATGCGAGTCCGTCTTGCATTATCTCGATGACTTCCTTTTGGTCGGCCCTCGTGACTCTCATGTTTGCGCCCACCTGCTTGGGGTGGTTGAGACGGTGGCTCAGGGCTTTGGGGTCCCCTTGGCTACTGACAAAATGGAGGGTCCTACGACCTGTCTTTGTTTTCTGGGCATCGAATTGGATTGGTGGCAGGTGAATGCAGGCTCCCCTTAGAGAAGCTGGTGGGATTGCGGGCCGACATCTTGGCTGTAGTGGGTCTATGGAAAATCCTGTTGCAACAGCTTCAGTCGCTCCTGGGTAAGCTTAATTTTGCGTGCAAAATTATGCCTATGGGGTGGCTGTTCAATAGGCGTTTGGCCAATGGCCGAGGGAGTGGCACTGTGCAGGGCTGACCAGGAACCTAGTGTTCTTGGTGCTTTTCCCTATTTTGGTGGCTGTGGTGCTTTGGGGGGACGTCCTTCGCAACAATTGGTGGTCTTCCATTGCAATAATATTGGTGTTGTAATGGCCATTAATAATCTCACTGCCTCCTCCCCGCCTGTGATATGACTTCTGTGCAAGCTGGTGCTGCAATGCCTTAAGTATAACATAACTTGCAGGGCGGAGAATATACCTGGGGTTGTTAACATAATAGCAGACGCACTTTCTCATTTGCAGTGGGACGTGTTTTGGACGGCAGCCCCTGGGGCAGATGCAGAGGGGTTCCCTTGCCCGCCGGATCTCTGGAGCCTTGGGGTGGAAGAGTAGCCCAATGGATCGGACAATCTGTGTCGGTAGCCACGTGGGCGCGGTATGGGAAGACCTGGGGTGACTGGCTCGGGCTCGAGCAGTCACGAGGCGGTTTCCGTGATGACGCTGATCATTTACATGGTTTGCTCTGGTTATTGTGGTTTTGGGAAGCTTCTGGTTCTTCCCCCAATGTGGTGTCCGCAATATTGGCTGCCTTAGCTTCTGGTTTAAGATGTCAGGACTCCGGGATGTGACCAATGATTTTCTAGTTCGCCAATCTTGTACACTGAACAGAAGTCGGTTTGGATCTTTTTAACTTGGCTCTTCTGGATGTGCTGGAACAGGCCATGGCACTGGGTGGGGGTAGCTCACTCTGATTTTAGGTAGTAAAACAGCAGGGCTGGTGGCAGGGGGACGTGTCCTTGCCATTCATGGTTTATATAAAAGGTGGAGTCATGTTCAGATGAATGAAGTTTGGGCTCAGCCCTCCCCTAACCTCAAAGGTGATACATCACCTATATGGGACGTGCCCACTGAGCTATTGGATTGGCTAGTGGTAAGCATAGAGGAGAGGTAGAAGGTATTGCGAGGTAAGAGACCCCCTAGACTAGGCGGGAGGGGAGTACCACAAGTTGGTTATAGATGCCGGTTGCATTAAAAAGTGTAAGTATAAAATTCGGGGGATTGGCAAGGATGTTCAGGTGTTTTCTTTGGCTGTATATTATCTAAAGAATTAAGAAGTGGTGGTTTGGCTTATACAGTCCTAACTAATTTTATTTCCTGTCTTAATAATAAAAGTGCTGTGGACTATTTACACCAAAAACAAACCTTGTGTCTTTTTTCGGGGGGAGGGGCAGGGGGTGGTTATGTTGCTAGGATAATATGTGCTATCCCTTCTTCAAGATACATGTGTATACACACATAACCACACAGTTACACATGCACTTATACACAGACACACTGCACACAGAAGTATAAACACAGTCACACTTCCACAAACCCTTACTTAGACAGCCTTACACATACACACACACTTAGAAAGTCACACTTACACATATACATAAACCCTTACACACACACATGTAGACACACATTCACACTTATACACATACAGACACACTTACACATATGTATTTTCCTTTTTTAAACAAATTAAAAATAATTAAGCTGTTTGACCTACGGACCGCACCGCGCTGTTAGGGAGAGAGCTCCCTCAAATAGCATCTCTAATTCTTTGCCAATCTGGGACGGGACAGATCCCCAAAAGCAGGACTGTCTCACCCAAAACAGGACAGTTGGGAGGTATGTAATGGTGGTATGAGTTTAACAACAGATACAGATGTTATTAAGCTCACATCCCTTGCCATTGCACACACAACCACAGGTCTTGCCATAGCACCTAGATTGCACCTACAGGTTTTGCCAGGTTTTGCCAGAGCACCAAGCTTGCAACCACTGGTCTTACCAGAGCTCCTAGATTGCACACACACAACATGCTCCTGCACCCAGATTGCACATGGACGGTATCTCAATGGCAAATCTTGTGTTTGAGCCCTTGGAGCTGTAATGATTAAAATACCAGCAAATCCAGAGCCCAGGATTTTGTCACTCAATATGTCAGGATTTTGCTACTGAATATGCCAGGATATATGCCAGGATAAAAAAAAATAAAAATGCGACCGGAGTTTCCCTCCTCCGTACAGGAGGGAAGAAAGTTTTCAGTTCTTTGGGGTGTGACCTGGGCCTGCCGGGCCTGATCAAGGATATCCTTGTGCTTATCTCATACATGCTTAAACTTATTCACTGTATTAACCTCTACCATCTCTGCTTGAAGACTATTCCACGCATCCACCACCCTCTCAGTAAAGTAATATTTTCTTTAATGCCTGGCTTTATCTGATATCTAGGATAGCTTTATGTCTATCCCAAACATGATTAAACTCCTTCACTGTATTAACCTTTACCACTTCTGCTAGAAGACTATTCCATGCATAAACAACCCTCTCAGTAAAGTAATAATACGTTTCTGACCTCCACTGTATTATAGGTGGTTTGAAAGGGTTTGAGGGCACATAATGTCATACAAGAAACATAAAATACAAATGGAAAACACATATAGTGCAAAAACATGTAAAACAACTGTGTGTTAAGTGGTGTACATGAGTAGCACTCACAAACATCTGGAATAAAAGGTCTTTACGAGCAGCGAGGTTCCAAAAAGTAGTTCTGTTTAATCTGCACAGTGGGGATACAAACATATACAAACACAGAGCAGTAAAATAGGAGAAAAGGTGGCCTGCATGTGAGATATCTACTTACAGACTCCACATTTCGACAGACATATAAATAAGAAGTCCACAACAAGGGTAAGGCTTCTGATGTGGCTTGAAATGGCGAAATCACAAATCTATGCGTTTCTCCAGGTGAGTCCTGGCTTCATCAGGAGTTGGAGCAGTGAGTTTTATTCTCCACTGTATTAACCTCTACCATTTCTGCTGGACAGCTACATTTCAGTCATACATCTACTACCCCCTGGTGCACTACCTTTCAATTAAAGTAATAAAAGTATATATATATAAATATATGTATATATAGATATGAGACGGAGAGATTTTATCAAGTTACAATGATATTAGCAAAAAATAATAACTTCTTAATTTGTGTGAAAGAGCATTTTATACAGTTATAATATGGGGGGCATAAAGGTGCAAAGCTTTAAACATAAATCCATACAAGAGTCTCACAAATTATGCCACATAAAGAAGCCCCATTAACTATGCCACACACTGGAGCCCCTTAATTATGCCACACACTGGAGCCCCTTAATTATGCCACACACTGGAGCCCAAAAAATATGACACACAAGGGACCCCTTTTAATTATGCCATACACGGGACCCGCAATAATTATGCCGCACACGGGACAGCGGTCCACATTCATCTATTGCATAACTGTACATTAATAAATATATATATTTATACGTACACACATATCACAAGAAAATCTCTCTCTTTTTCTATATCTATATCTACATAACTAGTTACATTTATACGTATATGAACTTTTTAGTATTCTACTATTTTCAGATGTAATAAAAATGTTATTGAAAAATTGCAGTTCTTGTTTTTATTCTCTTCCTCTGCACCCACATTTCACCTAAAGGGCTTAACACAGCACGATGGCGTACCCACAGCACTTGTCTTGCACTCATATTGCACCCACACGATTTGGCATACCAGTGTCACTTTGCCCCACTGAACTACCCTTGGAGAACATGTCACAGTGTCACTTTCCCCCATAGTACATGTTATTTTGCCTTATAAAACATGCCACAGCATCACTTTGCCAGTTAAAATAAGCCACTGTCAGGTACCTATAGTGGTACCTTCTCTGAAAAGGGAACACTAACCATTCCAGAGCCTGGCGCAAGTTGTGCTATAGTGCATCATCTACTACTCCATGACTGAAGGATCCATGATCAAAGTAATGTGTACTTTTAGACAGAAATAAGAACTGTCTCCTTAGCCTCACAATGAGAGATCAGTGCAGTGTACAGCTTTGCACGTGGACAACAAAAGGCTGATTTCAGATTTCATTGGATCAAACCAGACTACAATCCTACAGCTACCTATATAAAAGTTGGGAAAAATAGGATAATTATACTGGGTTCTCTCAGCCGGCTAATGCGATCACATTATACTCTCACTGTCAGACTGAATTTAAAAATATAAAAATATGTGCCAATACTTGGTATCTGTCAAGTCAAAATGTGGGAAAAAGTGGCCTCTGTAAGCTATGACTACAAATTAAGTTGAATGGGAATGTAATATAAATATGGATCATTCCTTAGTTTAAAATTGCCTTGATTTGGTTGGTAAATTTGCTACGGTCGGTCAACTCCTCTGCATAGCATTCCCTACCAACAACTCAGAAGGGTCTACTGTGTGGGGAAATGATTTAGGGTAGACTATCTATCTAGAGGAAACATATCTTCAGATATTCTCTGATTTCCAAGTATGTCATAGGGAGTTAAATGTATAGTTTAACTGTGCATTACTAAAGCTTACAATCTAATGAAACAGACACAGGAACACTTAATAGAAAAATAAAATCTTTGCAAAAGAATAGAAAAATCCTCCTCCTTTAACCCCTTAAGGACAGAGCCTTTGAAACATTTTTGTCCTTTCTGGACAATGGCTATTTTAAAATTTCTGTGCTGTTTGTGTTTAGCAGTAATTTTCTTCTTTGTCATTTGCTGTACCCACACATATTATATATTGTTTTTATGGGGACAGGATTTCTATGGATGCCATCTTTTTGATCATATCTTATCATATTATTAAAAAAAATAATAAAATATGGTAAAAAAAAAAAAATACACAAATTTCCTGACTTTTATTTGAAACAACTTCTCCTCATCGACAATAGCGAACGAAAAAACATGCTAAATAGATTCTACTATTTCTCCTGAGTACAGGGATACCACCCATGCACTGTACTTCAGACATGAATTCACACATTTTGGTATGTGTCACTGCCAAATAACACCCCAATAAGTGTTCAGCAACATCTCTTGAGTACAGGGATACCACCCATGCATAGGTTTGTTGCGTTGTTTGGGGGGTAAAAGGCCAAATTTGGTAGGTGCAGTTTTTGGTTTTCCAAATTGAAATTTTTACATGCAGACAGCCTGCACCCATGTTCCATTTGGGACATATTTGAAGCCAGCCAGTGTATTTTACCCCATCAACCCATATATTTTTTAAAAGTAGACACCCTAGGCTATCTCAAATGGTGGTATTTTAACACTTTCCATGCACTAATTCTACCACCAGCCTTTGTCAAAGTTTGTGGTAGTAATTTTTTTGTGGTTTTTTTTCACAAACCTTGTACTTCAGACATGAATTCACACATTTTGGTATGTGTCACTGCCAAATAACACCCCAATAAGTGTTCAGCAACATCTTTTGAGTACAGGGATACCACCCATGCATAGGTTTGTCGGGTTGTTTGGGGGCTAAAGGGCCACATTGTGAAGGTGCGCATTTTCAACTTGGAATATTGACGTGTAATCAGCCTGAGCCCATCTTTCATTTGGGACTTTTTTTTAAAGTGGGACAGTGTATTTTACCCGAAAAAGTATATCTTTTGTAAAAGTAGACACCCTAGGCTATTTTAAATGGTGTTATTTTAACACTTTCCATGCACCAATTCTACCACCAGCCTTTGTCAAAGTTTGTGGTAGTCATTTTATTGTGTATTTTTTCCCACATACATTGTACTTTAGACACAAATTCACATATTTCGGTATGTGTCACTGACAAACAATACCACAATATATGTTCAGCAACATCTCTCGAGCACAGGCATACCACCCATGCATAGCTTTGTCAGCTGTGTTAGGGGTTGAAAGGCTACATTTGAGAGGTGCACTGTTTGATTTTCAAACTTGGAATTTGAACATGTAGAGCAAGGAAGGGGTTAATAGCTCTTTTAAGAGCCTTTGTAGTACTGTACAAAAAAATTAACCCCTAAAAATGCACAGACAAGAAAAAATGTTCTGCTGTGCAGTGATCAGTGGCAGGGAAGGGGTTAATACACTACACTATACAAAGGGTAGGGCTTTTATAAAAGCCCTTGGGACTCACAATTTTTTAACATTTTATTTAATTTATTACAATTAAAAAATTATATTATACAGATCTGTCTCTTTCCCTCACTAAAACTCAAGTGTGGAGAGGGAGGCAGATCCATATGGGTCAGAACAATATTTACCAATATTGATCGAACTAGACGAATGGTGATGCTCATCTGAGAAATCACCAAACCACCTTTGCCATTGATCGGCTGTTACTGATCGCTATACACGCGTTCAGACAGCTTCAAAAGGAATACACGTAATCCCCTAGTGGGTATAATTAACAAATGCAGAAAGAAAAGTCCTGCGCTCACTCCCATCACTGGGCGGCTGCAATGACTACAGTACACATCAGCCCCAATATATAGTAAAAAATAGGTATAATTAACCCCTAGCGAGTGTGACAAAAAAAATGCTGATAGCAAAAAAAAATCCTTCTGCGACTAGATTGCTCCATATGCACTGCTTAGGCAGTGACCATATGCACTGCTTAGGCAGTGACCATATGTGCTGCTTTGGAAGTGATATACGGCAAGGAAGGGGTTAATAGCTCTTAAAAGAGCCTTTGATATACTGTAATAAATCAAATAAAAAAAAATTAACCCCTAAAAAAATGCACAGACAGCAAAAAATGTGCTGCTGTGTAAGATCACTGCGTACACAGCGATCAATTGCAGGGAAGGGGTTAAATACTGGAAACGGCTTTTATAAAAGCCTTTGGGTCTCAATTCTATTAAATATATTATTATTAAAAACTTACATTATACAGCTCTGTCTCCCTCCCTCACTAAAACTCAAGTGAGAGGGAGGCATTTCTACACGGGTCAGATCAAATATTTCCAAATATTGATCTAAGCAGACGAATGGTGATGCTCATCTGAGCAAACGCCTACCCGCCTTTGTCACTTATCAGCTGTTACTGATTGCTATATATGCGCTCAGACAGGTAAAAAAAAAATGTTTACGTTAAATGTAGTCCCCTAGCGGGTATAATTAACACGTGACGGGTGTAATAAAAAAGTTTTAAAAAAATTAAAAATGCTTCTGCAGCAAGATTGCTGCATTTGCGTCAGATCGCTGCTTAGGCAGTGATCTACAGCAAGCAAGGGGTTAATCTCTCTTAAAAGAGCTTTTTTTATACTGTAATAAATGACAGTAAAAAAATTAACCCCTAAAAAATACACAGACAGCAAAAAATGTGCTGCTATGCATGATCACTGCGTACACAGCGATCAATGGCAGGGAAGGGTTTAAATGGCTTTTATAAAAACCCTTGGTGTTTAAAATTTTATTAAATATTTTTTTTATTATTTTATTTTATTTTTTACTTTATCTGATCTGTCTCTCTCCCTTACTAAAACTAGTAAGGTGAGGGAGGCAGATCAATACTTGTCAAAGGCAATATTTACTAATATTGCCTTTGACAGTATGGTAAGTGCTCATCAGAGCACTTACCATACATGCCGGCACACAGATCACACAGATCTGTTGTGCCGGCATCGATTGACTCCCCCTAGAGCATCGGAAGTGAAATACTTTCACTTCCGATGCTCTTGCCATTAGAAGGGAAGCGCTGCCTGTACAGGCAGCGTTCCCTTCTACTGAGCCGATGGGGTCGCTCAGGAGAGCGACCACCATCGGTTCTGGGGAGCATCATGGTGTTGTTAAGTGCCTCGCTAGCGAGGCACTTCAGCAACACCGCAGATGCTTAGAAAGCAAACGATCGTTCGCTTTCTAAGCACATGTGTGCAGCGGGCGCAGCCATTTTTAAATGGCTGCTACAATCACTCCGGGGATGCGCCCCTGCACTTTTTGGGGGTGTTGCACAATGCCTCTACCTAGAGGCATTGTAGCAACACCGATAGAGTAAAGAAAACGACCAGCGGTCGCTTTCTTTACTCAATTTAGTGCATGACGTGCTAGGCAGGTCAGCTGTCGTCAAGTCCTCGATTTGCCGTGACGTGCCTGGCACGTCATCTGTCGCCAAGGGGTTAAGGCATGTATTGTGTTTGATTTTGAATTCTGTTTTTCAGATATATTTTATTAAAGAGATATTTTTACAATAACGATAACTTTTACAATGAAAAGAGAAAATACCATATATGTTATACGTAAAAAGTGTATATCAATGTATCCAGTCCATATTTAAATCAATGATTAAAGTATTGATCATGCACTTTATCGTCAGTTTCCATTGTGATAACACATTGGTATGAATTAATTATGCAATCAAATTACAATGTTCATAAATTTAAAAAAAATGAAAATTGGGAGGAGAGGGGCAAAAAAATGGGTGGGGGAGGGGGGGGAAGTGGAGAACATCCATCCACAATAGCTTTTTTCCCTTCAAATTAAATTCCAATGACTATAACCAATTCTAAAATTCATAACATGACACAACAATACCTAGTTCTGATAATCACTTAATAGAACAATATTTTTTGTTGTCCAACAATTTTTCAAATACTTTTTATTAAACAAGTAATCAAAAACTATATTCTCTTTTAATCTTTGTTTCCCATTCGTCCCAGTAGTGTCTAAAGTTATCTAACAGCAAAGAAGGATGTCTGAGAGCCATTTACATTTAGACTTCTATCCTTAGCATCTGCCCTTTAATTAATGGAGGAAGTACTGTCTTTTTGCTTTAGATGTTACACAGCTGTAGAATCCAGATTTCAATGTTCACAGACCTATTCTGTAAAATATATATAAATATAATACAGAATCGTTCTCTGAAAATTAGCAACTGGGTTCTATTTTCCTGCCTGTCACCCGCTTCATTGTCACTATTCAGCCATTACATGTTACGTGCACTTCTCTCTGTCACTGTGTGGTCTGTCTATGGGTTCCTGCAACCGTCCCCGTGTAAGAGAGAGCTGGCTCTTATTTACCTTGTCCTCTGCCCTGCCCCATATCTCTCAAGCCTGGTTGTGCACATAACACCGCAGGACGGTTCTCCCACCACCAAAAGCTCACGAGCGATGAGCAGGTATGTAGTGGTGGTAGGTTCAACCCACAACATGCCATGCATGGACAGGGGACGGAACTGACTAAAGAAGAGCTGAGTACTTTCACTTTGGCCACAGTGGGTTAACTGTGAGTTTTCAATTTATTGTGGGCGTTATGAAGACACTGGGGTCATCTTTGTGAGAGATAAATCAATGTCTATTTTCACCATTCCAACAGCAATTACTCGCCGAAATATTATCTCTACTGTGAATGTGGAGAATAAAACAGTATCAGTATATATATATATATATATATATATATATATATATATATATATATATATATATATATATATATATACGTTAATATGTAAAAGGGATAATGGCATACATCCCAACATTTCAAAATGTGAAAGTGGGACACCATTTTAAATCACTCTCGCACAACTCACTCAAGAAATTGCACCTTTACTGTAAGTTTTATTACATGACTGGGGCTTTGTCATACAATATGACCGAGCCCCAGCCATGTAATAAACTCAAAATAAAGAACCCTGGTAGCTAGGCGCAGCTGTAGCTTTAAGGGCATGTATGTGTGTTGGGAAGTGTGATATGATGGACAGCAATAGGGGGTGGTGTTTTGGGGATTGTTTTTAAATTGTTTGTTTTCTCTTCCCCTGCAGCCATTTTCCCCAAAAAATCTGTAACTGACACTTGGATAAAAATTTCCTTGCTTTTATCCGAAGTTTTACCTGTAGGACGGCCTGGTAATGGATGTGGAGGGGATCCTCGCAGCTCTCAGGGCTGAAGCGTTGGTGGATGGTGGCAGGCAGCTTCAGGTGCAATTCTCACGGCTGCAGGCTGCCCCTGCGGTGGCTCACGATGGGGGAGGCGGCAGGCGTAGAGCCAGGCGGCTGTCCCACCTGCCCGTGAGGTTTAGCCCAGTCCTTGGCGCCTCTTCCCGTGTACAGGGCCGGGTGCTGCAGTCGTTTAAGTAGGCCGCAGGCCTCTAAACGGAGGGCCCTGGGTTTACCTCCAGGCAATGGGGGGCGGGTTTTGATGGGCTGCCATCGCAGCTGTGAGTCCTCTGAGGAGGACAGTGGTTCCTCTACCTCTCCTGCCCCCTTAGTCAACCCCCTGGGCCTAGCAGCATGGTCCCTGTGGTTGGGCCTCATCCACTGATGGGAGGGTGGTCTGATTTAACACTCCCCTTTTATTTTCAGGATGCTAATGCTACACTCCAGCAATGTTACAGGGTGCGAGTAAGGTGGGGGCCACCTTTTATCGTACCCTTATGGGGGTTTGGTGAATGATGATATCAACGCTGAACTCTGTAGGGTCTCGTATTCCTCCTTTGACTCTGCGGTGCGGATGGTGAGAGCGGCAGGTCTGGGGGTGTTGATGGCCAAGACAGATATCGAGTCAGCCTGGTGCCCGTTCACCCGGCATGCCATCACCTTTTAGATTGTCACTTCGAGGGGCAATTTTATGTTGACTTGATTTTTCTGATGGCTGCTCTAGCAAGCACTTTCTTGGAATGGGTGGTCAGGGTGGAAGCGAGATGCGAGTCCGTCTTGCATTATCTCGATGACTTCCTTTTGGTCGGCCCTCGTGACTCTCATGTTTGCGCCCACCTGCTTGGGGTGGTTGAGACGGTGGCTCAGGGCTTTGGGGTCCCCTTGGCTACTGACAAAATGGAGGGTCCTACGACCTGTCTTTGTTTTCTGGGCATCGAATTGGATTGGTGGCAGGTGAATGCAGGCTCCCCTTAGAGAAGCTGGTGGGATTGCGGGCCGACATCTTGGCTGTAGTGGGTCTATGGAAAATCCTGTTGCAACAGCTTCAGTCGCTCCTGGGTAAGCTTAATTTTGCGTGCAAAATTATGCCTATGGGGTGGCTGTTCAATAGGCGTTTGGCCAATGGCCGAGGGAGTGGCACTGTGCAGGGCTGACCAGGAACCTAGTGTTCTTGGTGCTTTTCCCTATTTTGGTGGCTGTGGTGCTTTGGGGGGACGTCCTTCGCAACAATTGGTGGTCTTCCATTGCAATAATATTGGTGTTGTAATGGCCATTAATAATCTCACTGCCTCCTCCCCGCCTGTGATATGACTTCTGTGCAAGCTGGTGCTGCAATGCCTTAAGTATAACATAACTTGCAGGGCGGAGAATATACCTGGGGTTGTTAACATAATAGCAGACGCACTTTCTCATTTGCAGTGGGACGTGTTTTGGACGGCAGCCCCTGGGGCAGATGCAGAGGGGTTCCCTTGCCCGCCGGATCTCTGGAGCCTTGGGGTGGAAGAGTAGCCCAATGGATCGGACAATCTGTGTCGGTAGCCACGTGGGCGCGGTATGGGAAGACCTGGGGTGACTGGCTCGGGCTCGAGCAGTCACGAGGCGGTTTCCGTGATGACGCTGATCATTTACATGGTTTGCTCTGGTTATTGTGGTTTTGGGAAGCTTCTGGTTCTTCCCCCAATGTGGTGTCCGCAATATTGGCTGCCTTAGCTTCTGGTTTAAGATGTCAGGACTCCGGGATGTGACCAATGATTTTCTAGTTCGCCAATCTTGTACACTGAACAGAAGTCGGTTTGGATCTTTTTAACTTGGCTCTTCTGGATGTGCTGGAACAGGCCATGGCACTGGGTGGGGGTAGCTCACTCTGATTTTAGGTAGTAAAACAGCAGGGCTGGTGGCAGGGGGACGTGTCCTTGCCATTCATGGTTTATATAAAAGGTGGAGTCATGTTCAGATGAATGAAGTTTGGGCTCAGCCCTCCCCTAACCTCGAAGGTGATACATCACCTATATGGGACGTGCCCACTGAGCTATTGGATTGGCTAGTGGTAAGCATAGAGGAGAGGTAGAAGGTATTGCGAGGTAAGAGACCCCCTAGACTAGGCGGGAGGGGAGTACCACAAGTTGGTTATAGATGCCGGTTGCATTAAAAAGTGTAAGTATAAAATTCGGGGGATTGGCAAGGATGTTCAGGTGTTTTCTTTGGCTGTATATTATCTAAAGAATTAAGAAGTGGTGGTTTGGCTTATACAGTCCTAACTAATTTTATTTCCTGTCTTAATAATAAAAGTGCTGTGGACTATTTACACCAAAAACAAACCTTGTGTCTTTTTTCGGGGGGAGGGGCAGGGGGTGGTTATGTTGCTAGGATAATATGTGCTATCCCTTCTTCAAGATACATGTGTATACACACATAACCACACAGTTACACATGCACTTATACACAGACACACTGCACACAGAAGTATAAACACAGTCACACTTCCACAAACCCTTACTTAGACAGCCTTACACATACACACACACTTAGAAAGTCACACTTACACATATACATAAACCCTTACACACACACATGTAGACACACATTCACACTTATACACATACAGACACACTTACACATATGTATTTTCCTTTTTTAAACAAATTAAAAATAATTAAGCTGTTTGACCTACGGACCGCACCGCGCTGTTAGGGAGAGAGCTCCCTCAAATAGCATCTCTAATTCTTTGCCAATCTGGGACGGGACAGATCCCCAAAAGCAGGACTGTCTCACCCAAAACAGGACAGTTGGGAGGTATGTAATGGTGGTATGAGTTTAACAACAGATACAGATGTTATTAAGCTCACATCCCTTGCCATTGCACACACAACCACAGGTCTTGCCATAGCACCTAGATTGCACCTACAGGTTTTGCCAGGTTTTGCCAGAGCACCAAGCTTGCAACCACTGGTCTTACCAGAGCTCCTAGATTGCACACACACAACATGCTCCTGCACCCAGATTGCACATGGACGGTATCTCAATGGCAAATCTTGTGTTTGAGCCCTTGGAGCTGTAATGATTAAAATACCAGCAAATCCAGAGCCCTTTAATTTCTGGGGGAGCACGGACTGGGATACATAGCCCATGCTCAGCAGCAGTTAGAACGGTTTGTATACAGGTGTATCCAACAGAGCGCATGTGTGACGGCGGCTCGATCGATGCAACATCACCCAGTTCCTGTAACCGAGAGAAGACAGTGTGGGATCTGAAGAAACTTTTGAGGCACGGGAGTCATTGTTTTAACTCTACTGCAACCAGCCTCCTGACTGAATTGAGTATTTAACGCAGGGCAAATGGGGCAGCTGCCCTGGGCCCAGTTACTCCTGCGGGGCCCAAGGCAGCTGTCCCGTGTCCTGGCACACTATTCCTGGGCTCTGATTGGCACAATATTCCTGGCATCTGACTGGCACAATATTCCTGGTATCTGACTGGCACAATATTACTGGGCTCTGAATGGCACAATATTACTGTGCTCTGAATGGCACAATATTACTGGCATCTAAATGGCACAACAATTATGGCATCTTTATAGTACAATAATACTGGTATCTTAATGGGCAAATTGGCTGGGGCATCTTAATAGTACAATATTACTGGTATCTGAATGCTACAATAATATTGACATTTTAATTGTAAAAATGCCTGTGGCATATTAATGGCAAAATAATACTGAATATTAATGGCAAAATAATATTGGGAAATTGATGGGCACATTGACTGTGGCATATTTAATGGACAAACGGTCTGTTGCTTATGCAGTGACAAAGTGACTGTGGCATGTTCTCTTGGGAAAAATAACATGTACTATGGGGAAAAGTGACAATGGGGCTTTTTTCTGCATGGGCAGTTCAGTGGAACAAGGTGAAACTGTGGTATGTTCTGTGGGGCAAATTTACACTGCAGCATGGGAAATTGTGTGGGTTCAATATGAGTGCACGCCATGTTCTGTTGGTGGAATATAGGTGCATGACAAGGGCTGTGGGTGCAATATAGGTGCAAGACAAGTGCTGTGGGTCAATATAGGTGCATGACAAGTGCTGTGGCTACTCTATGGGGCTGTATTAAGTCCTTTAGGTGCAATGTGGGTGCAGAAAAAGGAAATAAAATGAAAAAATGCAACTCTTCAATAACATTTTTATTACATATGAAAATAGTTGAATATAATATTAAGAAGTCCATATAAGTATAAATGCAACTAGTGAGAGAGAGTGAGATGTGTATAGATATTTATAAATATATATGAACAAATGTAAGTGCTCTCTAATATCTGTGTATGTTTTTGTAATTTAGGTAATGAGTAGTGCAGTGTTGCATATTAAGATGGTATACATATTGCAGCCATATATACACATTTTGAATCCAAATATACAGTTTATACACAGCAATTATACACGTAATATACACATTTTATTCAATGCAATTTTTGTTTTTTTAGTGTGTGTGTGTGTGTGGGGGTAATATTGCGATGAATAGAGTGATTGCATGCAGCGTAGGGGGTAGGGTCCAGGGGGCACAAGCAAATACTTGCCCAGGGTCCAATCACTATTAAAGACAGCCCTGAGTTTATTAAACAAGTTGAGAGATGAAAGCGTCAGAGGGGAGTATCTTGCCGCTATGTGATCTTTCGGAGGGCTCTGGTGACTTTAACCACATCTCCCTCCCCCCCCCCCCCCCAAATCTGGCTCTCCCCTTTCAATGAATATGCATAGTTGCCACTGTCCCGGATTCGCAGTATACGCGGAACCAGTCATTTAAAAAAAAAATCTTCTTCAGCCGGATATGACAGCTAGTCATATCCGGCTAATGTACTTCCCTCCGCTGTGCAGGAGGGAAGCTTGCAGCAAGGAGGGAGTGACAGGGACACGGAGGTGAGTACTGGGGAAGCAGGGGTGGAGGGTGACATGATGGGCAAAATAACACTGAGAAATGAATTGGCATGATAAGACTCACAGATGATAATGGGCATGATAAGACTCACAGATGATGATGGGCATGATAAGAATCACAGATGATGATCAGCATGATAAGACTTACAGATGATGATGGGCATGATAAGAATCACAGATGATGATGGGCATGATAAGACTCACAGATTATGATGGGCATGATAAGACTCACAAATGATGATGGGCATGATAAGACTCACAGGTAATGATGGGCATGATAAGAATCACAAATGATGATGGGCAAGATAAGACTCACAGATGATGATGTGCATGATAAGACTCACAGATGATGATAGGCATGATAAGACTCACAGATGATGATGGGCATGATAAGACTCACAGATTATGGTGGGCATGATAAGAATCACAAATGATGATGGGCAAGATAAGACTCACAGATGATGATGTGCATGATAAGACTCACAGATGATGATGGGCATGATAAGACTCAGATGATGATGGGCATGATAAGACTCACAGATGGTGATGGGCATGATAAGACTCACAAATGATGATGAGCATGATAAGACTCACAGATGGTGATGGGCTTGATAAGACTGACAAAAGATGGGCATGATAAGAGTCACAAATGAATGGGTGAAAGGAATATAGGGTGACTTTAATTTCTTACATGGGCAAAATAATGTAATTAATAAGTAATGATGGTCTGTGCCTTTTGTAAGAGGCACAGACAAACCTGGAACGCAAATTCCCCCCATCCGTGCAATGAGATATAGCAGCAGGGAAGGGGGACATATTGATCTACATTTTTTTGTTTTGTTTTTAATATTAAAAAAACGCTCACTTGTATGTGTGTATGTATGAGTGTAGGTGACAGACTGTGTGTATGAGTGTGTGTGACAGCCTGTATGTATGTGTGTATGTATGTATGTATGTATGAGACAGACTGTATGCATGTGTGTATGTATGTATAAGTGTATGTGACAGATTATGTATGACTGTGTGTGTCTATGTGGCAGACTGTATGTATGTATGAGTGTGTGTCTGTGTGTCTATGTGAAAGACTGTATGTATGTATAAGTTTATGTGACTATGTATGAGTGTACAGTGGATATAAAAAGTCTACACACCCCTGTTAAAATGTCCGGTTTCTGTGCTGTAAAAAAATGAGACAAAGATAAAACATTTCAGAACTTTTCCCACCTTTAATGTGACCAATAAACTGTAAAACTCAATTGAAAAACAAACTGAAATCTTTTGGGTAGAGGGAAGAAAAAATATAAAAATAAAATAATGTGGTTGCATAAGTGTGCACACCCTTAAACTGATACTTTGTTGAAGCACTTTTTGATTTTATTACAGCACTTTTTGGGTATGAGTCTATCAGCATGGCACATTTTGACTTGGCAAGATTTGCTCACTCTTCTTTGCAAAAGCATTCCAAATCTGTCAGATTGCGAGAGCATTTCCTGTGCACAGCCCTCTTCAGATCTCCCCACAGATTTTCAATCGGATTCAGGTCTGGGTTCTGTCTGGGCCATTCCAAAACTTTTCTCTTCTTCTGGTGAAGCCATTCCTTTGTTGATTTGGATGTATGCTTTGGGTCGTTGTCATGCTGAAAGATGAAGTTCCTCTTCATGTTCAGCTTTCTAGCAGAAGCCTGAAGGTTTTTTGCCAATCTTGACTGGTATTTGGAACTGTTCATAATTCCCTCTATCTTAAATAAGGCCCCAGTTCCAGCTGAAGAAAAACAGCCCCAAAGCATGATGCTGCCACCACCATGCTTCACTGTGGGTATGGTGTTCTTTTGGTAATGTGCACTGTTGTTTTTGCGCCAAACATGTCTTTTGGAATTATGGCCAGAAAATTCAACCTTGGTTTCATCAGACCATAACACCTTTTCTTTTGAGACTTCAGATGTGTTTTTGCAAAATGTAGCCTGGCTTGGATGTTTTTCTTTGTAAGGAAAGGCTTTCGTCTTGCCACTCTACCCCATAGCCCAGCACACACTCACTCACACACACACTCAGCCAGCACACGCTCACTCACACACTCAGCCTGCACACGCTCACTCACTCACACACTCAGTCAGCACACGCTCACTCACACAATCAGCCAGCACACGCTCGCTCACACACTCAGCCTGCACACGCTCACTCACTCACTCACACAATTTTTTTTTAATGACCAGCATGTTTATGTGACAAGTGGCATTACACAGGAGGCACCCTATCTCTTAAGTGCCAGCTCACATTTTCAACCACGTGGAAACTTACACCTTCGAGTCCAGGACAGTGTCCCAGCAGGAAGAAAAAGCCATGAACGTGGCTGGGGGAAACAAAGAAAATAAAATAAACAGGGCAGCAGCCTCAGAGATTCGGGGCTATGGAATGGATATACACTTTGGATCTGCCTCCCTCTCCTCACATTGTTTTTAGTGAGGGAGAGAGACAGATCAATGCATAGTTGCCAACATTTAAAAAAAAAATTCCAGGGACACTTTGCCACTCAGCTTCCAATTACTTACTTGAAAATTGACCACACCTACTCCTGAAAGCTCCACCTACTGCATATAATTATCATAAATGAACTCCACCTACTTGTCTACAGTGTAGATTATGTCAGCAAGTTCCCACGAACATTACCATGCATCCTTGGAATACAACAGATACATTTGCAGCATCTGTATCAGGCAGGTGCATATTCTCACTTTTAGATGAAATATAGCAGATGTGTTTCAGTCAGAGAGCTGTGTCTACACCATGAATCATATATTAGTATGAACCTACCACTTCTGCTGGAAGGCTATTCCATGCATCCACTATGCTCTCAGTCAGGGCCAGCCTTAGGGGTGTGCTTCCTGTGTGATTGCACAGGGCGCAACACCACTGAGGGCGCCGCCACTACCACCTCCTTCAATGCTGCTTGTGAGCTGGTGGGGAGATCTCAGAGGTGCTGGTCGGGAAATCTCTCCACACCAGCCCTCTGGTGCTCGTTCAAATGAGAGCAGTGAGTACTTTTCAACCCTACTCCCATCCTGATGCTCTCATAGCGTACCCCAGCTTAGGCCAATCATGTCGCCATATGCTGGATTCAATCCCCTTGTCTGCTGTGAGTAGACCCCGGTTGAGTCTACACAAAACATTAACCCTCGGGAAGCATTGACTGTATTTATGGGTGCACCGATGGGTCAGCTGAAGTCCTGTATAGAGTACCCTGGCCTCACTAGAGTCGACTTAGTGGTTCTATGAGTCAAGTCTCCTTTGCAGATGGTACTGGTCGCCACTTACCCTTCCGGCATGGGAGTCCGTTACTCCCTTTGTTCATACATTGACATTGTTACGCAAGCACCGGGATCCTAGCCAAGCCTTGTTTTTAACCCCAAAACAAACCTATGCATGGGTGGTATCCCTGTACTCAGGAGATGTTGCTGAGCACATATTGAGGTGTTTATTGGCATTTTCAGGAAATGTTTTCCTGAATTGCAATCTGTGTGAAAAATCACAACTTCTTTTTTTTTGCTGCAAAATTTGGCAAAGGTTGGTGGTAAAATGGCTACATGAAAAGTGTAAAAAATACCCCAAGATAAATGTCCTGAGTTTTCTAGTTTTTTTTAATTAAATTGTATGCTATCATCAAAAATATGTATCAAAAGAAATCCCTTCTTATGACGATAAAAACAATATATCGTTTGTGTGGGTACACTAAATGAGAAATAAATAAATTACAGCAAAACACAAACACCGCAGAAATGTTCAAACAGCCCATGTCACCAAGCGTCAGACAAGCCAAAAAAGTAATGTCACTAATGACTTAATGGGCAGGCTAATATGGAATATTAATGGGCAGGCAATTAGTGGCATATTAATGGGTAAAATGTCTGTGGCATATTTATTGGCAATCTGGCTGTGGCATATTAATGGGCAAGCTAATAGTGGCATAATGGTAAAATTGGCTGTGGCATATTAATGGACAGTCTATTAGTGGCATATTAATGGGCAAATTGGCTGTGGCCAAAATGATAATGTGGCATGTTATGTGGGGCAAAATAACATGTACTCAGGGCAGGACTAGGAACAAAAAACAGCCAGGGAAATTTTTTTACACCAGCCCCATAGCATAACATTTTTTTTTTTTATATTTCAATCTTTATTCAATTTTACATTAATTTCTTTCCAATAATCTAAACAAACACGTAAATATACATAGAAGTAATTCGACGTGTCAAAATACGCATTCGTTTGCAAAAACAAAAATATTTTAGCATCAAGGTTGCTCCAATACATTTTCCAATTTTAACACTTATAAGAGGGGCAAGAGGATGGGAGGGAGAAGGAGAAGAACTAGAAATGAAAAGGAAAACTTAACCTCGACTCCCCTGCCACCCCAAGTAGCCCCCAAGATGCTCTCTCATACACACCACATCATCCACATTCGCATCCTCATTCGTCTAACAACCAGCCACCTGGGGTCTTGATCTTGGCGGGGGGGGGGGGGGGGGCAGACAGTGCTCTATACTTAGCTAAAACCTGCAGGGGGTGATGGCCGAATAGTGAGACAGAGGCGTCGAGAAATCTCCTCGCAGGGGGTAAATAACCCCGGAAGAAGCCAGGGAACGGGGAGACTCCCCCGACCAGTGATAGAAATCAGTTCGATAGCTCCAACCATTTTGACCAAATTCCCTCATAGGTTTCTTTACTAACTTTATTTTTATTTTTATTTTTGGCCCTCAAGAGGAAATGTTTTTCGGCCTCGGCCTGGAAGTTTATCTGCAACTTAATTTCGGGCCAGGACGGTATTTCTGACCTCCTCCAGTATCTTGATAGACATATTTTAAAAGCTGCGAGAATGTTGATACAGAGGGCCTTCCGATTTTTATCAGTTTCCCGTAAATCTAAATGGAACAAAAAGGCTTGTGGAGTAAGTTGCCCTTGATTAGGGGTCACCCCTTCTATTAAAGCAGATGCCTTCTGTCTTATCGCTAATAACTCTTTGCAATCCCACCATATATGACGGTGAGATCCAATTGCCTGGTGGCAACGCCAACATAAATCGTTTGCGTTTACGTCAAATTTAGTCAGTCTTTTAGGAACTAGATACCATCTATGAGTAAGTTTATAAAATTGCTCATGAATGTTGATACAGTGATTTGCTCCCCTAACTTCTTGCCATACCTTGAACCACTCTTGGGGGGCAAATGACTTATCCAAATCGATCTCCCATTGCGTAATCGCCGACGACTTCCCAACCGTCACCCCTGTGTCAAGAAATCGTCGGGATTTTGCTATTACATTACTGGTCCCCACCATAGTCAAGAAATTCTCCCAGTCCGACACATCCGTGGGAGGATGTTCCCCAAGAAAGGATCTAAGTCTAAGATAGTTATAAACTTCAATGCCTGGGAGATTATAATTTTTAGTTAGTGTCTCAAAGGAGGTCAAGTTGTCATTTGTATATAAATCGCCCAATATGTTGATCCCAGCCTCCCTCCATTTCTGTAATTTGATATCCCGTATACATAGCGAGACTATCTGCAGAGGGGCAGCTTTTGATAATGTGTCTCTTATATTATGTGATCTCTTTAAATTATAAAATGAGTTCATTCCGTCTGTTATTGTCCTAAGTGGACAGTCCATATTTCGATAAAACTCGCGGGGTAACCAAAGGAGTAAGGCGGGGTCGTTATTTTCACATGCCATCTTTTCTAACCTGTACCAACCTGGGCCATATCTTTGGTTCTTCCAAGCTAATACATGTGACAATTGACACGCCTCGTATGTTCTACGCAAGTCTGGATATCCCAGTCCGTCATATTGCAAGGCACGTTTAAGTGTCTGACTGGGAATGCGTGGCTTTTTAGATGCCCAAGCGAATTTTGAAAACATTAAGTCGTATTCTCTCAAAATCTTAGTCGGAACTTTGTACGGTATGGTTCGCAATAGATATATAAGCTTCGGGAAGATGTAGGCTTTTAGTATGTTAATACGGCCCAACCAAGATGTTTCCAATTTTGCCCAGTGTGAGATCTGTTTTTTTAGGCCTATAAGTAACAACCTATGGTTCACTGGGACAATTCTATCTAATTGCCTAAAAATGTTGATCCCTAGGTAATCTATTGTCTTACATACCACCCCTTCCCCGCCAAAAAGCCGCCTTATCTGGCAGTTGGGTATTGGAAGATAGAGGGAGATAGACTGTGTTTTAAGGAGGTTGACCTTGTAGTTAGAATAGGAGCCATACAGCTCAAGGGCTTCAAGGAGTGCTGGTATCGAGGTTAGGGGATTCGACAAGGTCAGCAAGACGTCGTCTGCATAGAGTGTAATAAGATGTTCATCCGAACCGATCGGGATCCCTTCCACGTCTTGTGAGTTTCTCAAATACTGGGCCAAGGGTTCAATGGTGAGTGCGTATAAAAGGGGCGCTAGCGGACAACCCTGTCTAGTTCCGTTGCGGATATCAAAAAACTCCGAAGCCAGGAAAGGACCCCTAATCCTGGCCCGTGGATCTGCATATAGTGCCATTGTTGCGTTGTAAAACGAGCCCATAAATCCAAAAGCCAGGAGAGTTTCCGACAAAAATCTCCAATCCACTCTGTCAAAGGCCTTCTCCGCATCAAGAGCGACAATGACAGAGGGTATTTTCCTTTGATGTATACTATCGATAATGTCGAAAACCCTCCTAGTATTCTCAGAGCCCTCCCTACCCGGCATAAAGCCGGCTTGGTCAGGATGAATCAAGTTATGGATCACCAGCTTTAAACGATTAGCCAGGATCTTGGAGAATATCTTAACGTCGGTATTTATTAGTGATATGGGCCTATAATTACTCACCATCTCCGGGTCCTTACCTGGCTTTGGAATATGGGAAATAGAGGCCTCCTTCATCTCCTGTGGGAATCCCTGTCCTCTAGTAAATGAATTATACAATCTGACCAGTATAGGAGAAATCACTGGCTCGAGTATCTGATAGAAGGAAGCTGGGAACCCGTCTGGGCCTGGGGATTTGCCCTTCTTCATCTCCCTGATCGTTTTAGATACTTCCACTAAAGTGATCTGTGTGTTAATAGATTCAATCTGGTCATTCGACAAGCGCGGCAAGCCGAGAGATCCAAGAAACCTGGTCAAGTCGAAGCTGGATGTCTCCGGTTGTGGCAGATTATATAGTCTATATATATATAGCATAACATTTTTAAACCAGTCCCATAGCTACAATATTTTTTGGTTCAAATGGAGGGAAAACCATGCATTTTAAAAGCACATCTGAACATGAGAGACATATCCTTGTGTATATATTTCTGTAGTGTCTTTCTCTCTTTCTTATTTCTGTAGTATCTCTCTTTCTCATTTTTGTAGCGTCTCTCTCCCTCTCCGTTCTGTAGCATCTCTCTCGCTCTCATTTGTGTAGCGTGTCTCTCTCTCAGTTCTGTAGCGTTTTTCTCTATGAAATCGGTAGCGTGTCTCTCTCTCAGTTTTGTAGCATGTCTCTCTAATTTCTGTAGCGTCTCTCTCTCTAATTTCTGTAGCGTCTCTCTCTCATTTTTGTAGCGTCTCGCTCTCATTTCTGTAGCATCTCTCTCTCATTTCTGTAGCGTCTCTCTCACTCTTATTTCTGTATCGTCTCTCTCAGTTATGTAGCATCCCTCCCTCTCCGTTCTGTAGCATCTCTCTCTCTCTCTCTCTCTCATTTGTGTAGCATCTCTCTCTCTCTCAGTTCTGTACCGTGTCTCTCTCTCTCAGTTCTGTAGCGTCTTTCTCTCATTTCTGAAATGTCTCTCTCTCTTTCTGTAGCATCTCTCTCTCCTTTCTATAGTGTCTCTCTCTCCATCCCCTTCACCTGTAGTGTAGCTCTCCCCCTTCCCCCTGTAGTGTCTTTCTCCCCCTTCCCCCTGTAGTGTATTTCTCCCCCCATCCCTATGTAGTGTCTTTCTCCCCCCATTCTCCCTGTAGTGTCTTTCTCCACTACCATGCATCCACTACCCTCTCAGTAAAGTAATACTATAATTAGTCCCTGGTCTTATCTTATATCTAGGATAACCTTATACCTATCGCATGCATGTTTAAACTCATTTACTGTATTAACCTCTACCACCTCTGCTGCATGACTATTCCATGCATCTACTAACCTTCTTAGCAGAAGTGGTAGAGGTAAACACAGTGAAGGACTTTATGCATGCATGGGATAAGCATAAGGCTATCCACATATAAGATAAGGGCAGGGAATAATGAAAGTATTACTATTTTCATGTAAAAGTGATAAAATGCACCTGCCTGATGTAGATCTTGTGCTGCGAATGTATCTGTTGTATACGAAGGATGCATGTTAATGTTGGTGGGAGCCTGGTGATATAATCTACACCAGGGGTTCTTAAACTTTTTAAATAGGGGGCCAGTTCACTGATCCTCAGACACTGTTGGGGGTTGGACTATAGATTGTAAAAAATATGAACGAATTCCTATGCACACTGCACAAACAAGAGGAGAAAGTGGGGCTGAAGACAAAGCCTGAGATTATTTGGATCTTAGATTTGAAGAATCTAATATGGGTTATTATAAAAACACATAGTTGATTCAAATATATAATGATGTTACACCTTAACCAATAAATATGTAAAGTATAATTAATCCTACATATTAATTAGAATATTGTTTTTTATTATTTTATTAGTGTGGTATAAATGTTATGAGTTTTAATCTAATGTGGAATGATAAGAATAGGAATATTGATACGAATATTTACTCTAACTTGAAATAATATTAACACTTCTATACATTGCCACATATATATTGTCTCACATTATACTCACAATGCAGGTATAGCTATAAATAATGACATCATCTCATTTAAATTAAACACACCGATTCCCTTTTAATTGGCTAAAAGTTACAGAGAAAAGGATGTGAGTCTGAGGTGTAAAAGGGAGACCTGAAAAAATCTAGAGGAGACCAGGAAAGACTGATCTTGGGAGAGCGGGTAGAGCTGCCGCTAGTGGGGTGAGAGATGGGAATGTTTTAGAAAAGGGCTGTGTCTCACTCCTTCTGGGGAGAACTCAAGTATATGAGGCTTTTAATTGCACATGTTCACTATAACAATATATATCTCCAGACACATAGTATTAAGCTAAGTCCCAGGAGTAACTCCCACTACCTTATTCTTCAATGGAAGGAGTCTCAACTGCAAATCAAGAAAATAGTTGGATCCACACTTCTCTTTAAAATAATGCTGGGTACACGAGAGAGTGTCACTCAAGCTCATATGTCAAAGAAGAAGAATCGAGGGACTTGTCACACCGTGTTCAAAGGAGTTTTATTTTGCACAAACGTGACGTTTCTGCTCTGACATGAGGTGTATTCAAAAAACAAAAATGATTAGTAGTTCTAAACTGAACTAAAATAGTAAGAATAGGTGATTTAAAAACACTGCAATTCCAACATAAGAACATCCAGGCATAGTGAGTAGAGTTGAGCGGACACCTGGATGTTCGGGTTCGGCAGGTTCGGCGAACGTTGAAAAAATGTCCGGGTCCATGCTCGAACTTGACCCCAAACTTGACCCCGAACCTCATTGAAGTCAATGGGGACACAAACTTTTGGCCACTAAAATGCCTCTAAAAAAGTCCTGGAAAGGGCTAGAGGGCTGCAAAATGAAGTAAAATGTGGGTAAGAGTGTCCCCATTCATATGGGGACTCCACTCAATGGGGACTCTATTTCGGTTTATAGAAAGCCAATAGCTATGTAGTGCTATTGGATTTCTATAAACCGAAATAGAGTCCCCATTCATACGAATAGGTCAATTGACCTATTCTTATGAATGGGGACTCTATTTCAGTTTATAGAATAGCAATAGAATTTCATGTATTACATAAACTGAAAGTCTATAAACCAAATCTCTTTCGGTTTATAGACTTTCGGTTTATGTAATACATGTAATGCTATTGCTATTCTATAAACCGAAATAGAGTCCCCATTCATAAGAATAGGTCAATTGACCTATTAGTATGAATGGGGACTCTATTTCGGTTTATAGAAAGCCCATAGCATTACATACAATGTAATCGCTGAACCCCGAACTCCAACCCGAACATACAGTGAAATGTCCATGTTCGGGTCCAAAAACCGTAATGTTCGGTACGAACCCAAACAGTGCGGTTTGGGTTCGCTCAACACTAATAATGAGTATAACAGGTAAAATAAATAGCGCAGCTGTTTCAGTATAAATTTCTCCAAATGACATGCTATTATCAAAGAACACACATCTAAAACATGTCCAATATAACTATGATTGCATTAAATATACATATTCAGTTTTCTTGTATACCGGAGCAGCTACACCTGATCAATTCATTTCAACTGGAACCCTTCACTCCTAGGGAGCAGAAACAAACAAGGGAGAGAAAAACCATTGTTAAGTATTCAATAATAATATGTGAACATATATCTCACTATATCATCAATATTAAAAAATGGTTATTCTTCCCATAAAATAATTATCCAATCTAGAGAAAAGGTACTAAATTAAATTCTCTATGTAACCCCCGTGGTGTCATACTACCATGTTCATAGATCCACCAGGTTTCCCTTTTTTTAAGGAGTTTCTCCCTGTTTGGAGAATGATGGTCAATGATTTGAAATTTGAGGTCACTTAGATTGTGATTTTTTTCTTTAAAAAAGATGGGGTAACGGGAGTTTTGTTTTACCTGTGCGTATGGTTGATTTGTGTTTAGAGAACCTCGCCTTAATTTTTTGTGCCATGTCCCCTACATAAAGCAAATTGCAGGGGCATGTAAGAATGTAGATAACATAGTTAGAATCACACGTAAAGTATGATTTAATTTCATACCATTGGTCACCAAGTGGGTGTTTAAAACAGGTACCCTTCACAATGAAGGGACATGTGACAAATTGCCCTTCTTTCTTGTACCTAAAAAGGATTCCCCCATAACAGTCCTGGTTATATATTCTGCCCTAATCAGATTATTCTTAAGAGTTTTACCATGACGGTAAGCCATTATATACCAGATATGGGGGGTATATTGCGATCGCGGAACAATCTTGGGAAACATGTCTTGCGATCGCTTGACGTCATTGTGGGAAAGTAATCAAATGATGGGCAAAATAAAAATGACAAATTATGGGCAAAATAAAAATGATAAATGTAAGAGGCACAGACAAACCTGGAACAGAATGCCCTCCCCCCCCCCATCCCTGCAATTAGATATAGCACCAGGGAGGAGGGCATATAGATCTACATTTATTTATTTTTTAGTTAAAAAAAAAGCTCACTTGTGTGTGTGTATGTATGACAGACTGTATGTATGTACGAATGTATGTGACAGACTTGGAATGTTTGACTGTATGTGACAGACTATGTATGTATGAGTGCATGTGACCGTCTCTATGCATGAGTGTGTGTGACGGACTGTATATATGAGTGTGTGTGACTGACTGTATGTGTGTGTGTGTGTGAGAGACTGACTGTATTTATGCGTGTGTGTGTGTCTATTGACAGAATGTATGTATCTATGTGACAGACTGTATGGGTGTATGCGTGTATGCGACAGACTGTGTGTATGTATGTATGTATGTATGTATACGTTTGTGTCTATTTGACAGACTGTATGTATGTATGTATGAGTATATGTGACAGACTGTATGTATGAGTGTAGGTGACAGACTGTATGTATTAGTGTGTGTGTCTATGTGACAGATTGTATGTATCTATGTGACAGACTGTATGGGTGTATGCATGTATGGGACACACTGTATGTATACGTGTATGTGACAGACTATGTATGAGTGTGTGGGTCTATGTGAGTGACTCTATGAGTGTATGTATATGTTACAAACTGTATCTATGAGTGTGTGTCTGTGACAGACAGCATGTATGTATGAGTGTGTGTCTAAGTGACAGACTGTATGTATGTATGTGTGTATGAGTGTATGTCTATTTGACAGACTGTATGTATGTATGTATGTATGTATGAGTATATGTGACAGACTGTATGTATGAGTGAATGTGACAGACTGTATGTATGAGTCTGTGTGTCTATGTGACAGATTGTATGTATCTATGTGACAGACTGTATGGGTAAATGCATGTATGTGACAAACTGTGTGTATGTATAAGAGTATGTGACAGACTATGTATGAGTGTGTGGGTCTATGTGAGTGACTCTGTGTATGTATAAGTGTGTGTCTATTTAACAGACTGTTTGTGTGTATGTATGTATGTATGTATGAGTGTGTCTATGTGACAGACTCTATGTATGTATAAGTGTGTGTCTATTTAACAGACTGTATGTGTGTATGTATGTATGTATGAGTGTTTGTGACAGACTGTATGTATGTATGTATGTATGAGTGTATGTGACAGATTCTATGTATCTTTGTGAAATACTGTATGGGTGTATGCATGTATGTGACAGATTGTGTGTATGTATAAGTGTATGTGACAGGTTATGTATGAGTGTGTGGGTCTATGTGAGTGACTCTATGAGTGCATGTGTCTATGTTACAGACTGTATCTATGAATGTGTGTCTATGTAACAGACTGTATGTATGTATGTATGTATGTATGTATGTATGTATGTATGTATGAGTGTGTGTCTATGTGACGGACTGTATGTATGTATAAGTGTGTGTCTATTTGACAGACTGTATGTATGTATGTATGTATGTATGTATGTATGTATGTATGTATGAATGAGTGGATGTGACAGACTGTATGTATGTATGTATGTATGAGTGTATGTGACAGATTCTATGTATCTTTGTGAAATACTGTATGGGTGTATGCATGTATGTGACAGATTGTGTGTATGTATACGTGTACGTGACAGGTTATGTATGAGTGTGTGGGTCTATGTGAGTGACTCTATGAGTGCATGTGTCTATGTTACAGACTGTATCTATGAATGTGTGTCTATGTAACAGACTGTATGTATGTATGTATGTATGTATGTATGTATGTATGAGTGTGTATCTATGTGACGGACAGTATGTATGTATAAGTGTGTGTCTATTTGACAGACTGTATGTATGTATGTATGTATGAATGAGTGGATGTGACAGACTGTATGTATGTATGTATGTATGTATGAGTGTATGTGACAGACTGTATGTATGTATGAGTGTATGTGACAGACTGTATGTATGAGTGTAAGTGACAGACTGTATGTATGAGTGTATGTGTCTATGTGACTGACTGTATGTTTCAGAGTGTATGTGACGTATGTTTGTCTGTATATGACTGCATGTGATAGTGTGTATGTGCTGTTTTCTGACTCCTGTATTTTTTTCTGGCTCCTAAAACTCAGTTAAGTTTGTCAAGCCCTGAAGTAAATGCAACTAGTTATATACATGGATTTGGTGTCCACCTCAATCTTTTGAAAAGGCTGGAAATATTTAATATTTTACAGTTTTTTTTGTGGTCAGAAACATAATATTTTTTTGCTGAGAGGGTGGTGGGTGCATGGAATAGTCTTCCAGTAGAAGTGGTAGAGGTAAACACAGTGAAGGACTTTAAACATGCATGGGATAAGCATAAGCATATGTGATAGACTATGTATGAGTGTGTGGGTCTATGTTAGTGACTCAATGAGCGTATGTGTCTATGTTACAGACTGTATCTATGAGTGTGCGCCTGTGACAGACTGTATGCATGTATGTGTGTGTGTCTGACCGACTGTATGTATGAGTGTGTGTCTATGTGACAGAATGTATGTATGTATGAATGTATGAGTGTGTGTTTATTTGACAGAATGTATGTATGTATGAGTATATGTGACAGACTGTATGAATGTATCTGTTGTACAGGTTGGTGAGAACTTGGTGATATAATCTACACTGTGACAATAAGGTGGAGTTACATTATGCTAATTATGTGGAGTGGGTGGAGCTTTGGACAGTAGGTTTGGTCAATCTTAACCACTTAGTGACATGACTTTTTTGGCTTGTCCGACACTTGGTGACATGGGCTGTTTGAACATTTCTGAGGTGTTTGTGTTTTGCTGTAATTTATTGAAAAATCGTATACTCATCTACAAGAGACAAAAAAAAAAAAAAAAACACTGAAAAATAGTTTCGAAAATTTTCCTGAGTTCAGAAATAGCACTTGTTTTCTGTTTTTGTGCTTTTTTATTCATGTTACAGGGACAGAACTATAAGTAGTGCAAAGCTATTTCAAATTCCTTTTTTTTTTTCAAAATTAGCGATAGTGATATTGTAGCATTGATATCTGTACTAAATCCATGAATTACTTATTTTCCCCACATGTACATATTTTTGAAAACTAGACAACTCAGAGCATTTAACTTGGGGTATTTTGACACATTTCATGTAGTCATTTTACCAATAACCTTTGCCAAAGTTGGCAGCAAAATAGAACCTTCGCCCATGTTCCATTTTGGAAATTTTTGTTTGAAGCCAGAATGTGTATTTTATCCCACAAAACCATACATTTTTGCAAACTAGACACCCTAGGGTATTTCAAATGGTAGTATTTTAACACTTTCCATGCAATACTAAAAAAAAATTGCTCCAGAGAGTGATTGAAACGCCAGTTTTAAAGGCACAGTGCCTCTAAAATGGTAGGAGGTTTAAATGAGCATAGGAAGCGAATTTAATCGCTTCCTATGTCTACAAACACTAAACAAACAAAAAAATATAATCTTGGTCACTGTATGACAAAGATGGCACTATCCTTTCAAGGCAAGGGCACAGGAAGTAGCTTGGCTACTAAATAAGATGTCCGCAACAGAGGTAAGGCTTCAGATGTGGTTTGAAATGGTAAAATCACAAACTCTACGTATTTCTCCAGGTGAGTCCTGGCTTCATCAAGAGTTGGAGCAGTGAGTTTTATTCTCCACTGTATTAACCTCTATCATTTCTGCTGGACAGCTATTCCATACATCTACTACACCCTGGTGCACTACATTTCAATTAAAGTATTAAATGAATATATATATATATATATATATATATATATATATATATATATATATATAGATATGAGACAGAGATATTTTATCAAGTTACAATGATATTAGCAAAAAAATAATAGCTTCTTAATTTGTGTCCAAGAGCATTGTATACAGTTAAATTGGGGGGGGGGGGGGGGGGAGGTGCAAAACTTTAAAAATTATGTTCATCATATCTTATAATTTACTACAAAAAAAATCATAAAATATGATGAAAAATTAAAAAAAAAACACTTTTTCTAACTTTGACCTAAAATATAATTTACACAAATAAAATCATTAAAAAAGACCCCATCTAAATAGTTTCTAAATGTTGTCCCGAGTTCAAAAATATGCATGTTTCCATATTTTTCTGTATTTTTTTGCGAGTTATGGGGCAAAAACCAAAAATAGTGTTTTTTGTTTTTTTCCTATATTGATCTTTTGACCCCAACCCGAACCCAAAATTTAACCCTAACACTAAATTTAACCCCAACTCTAATCCTTATTATATCCCTTAATATTTTTTAACTTTAATTTAATTTTAACCCTATCCCTTATGCTAAAAAATATTTAATTTGAACCCTATAGGCTAATATAGCTAAATAACCTGTTTTTATTTAATTAAATATGTATTTTAATTATTTTCCATTGCAATGCTACTAAACTACCACTAGGGGTAGTCAAGTAGCATATTCAGAGCGACGGAAGTGAAGTTACTTTCACTTCCGAAGCTCAGACCGGCAGAGGACTTAGCCATATTGACGGAGCAACATGCTCCGTCAATATGGCTCCCCACGATCGCTCCGTGGGGCGATCGTGGGGGTCCCAAAATAGAAATATCAGTGCTGGCTATTGCCTCGATGTCGAGGCAATAGACCAGCACTGTTAAAGCGGTTTTCGCGATCGTTGATCGCGAAAACCGCTTCATTGACTGCAGGACGTGCCAGGCACGTCCTTTGTCATTAAGGGAGATTCTCCCAGGACGTGCCTGGCACGTCCTTTGTCGGCAAGGGGTTAAAGAAATAAGTTAAATAAATAAATAAATGGAAAAAGCTAACCCTTGATCTACTGAACCCAGATCTAGGGTTAGGGTCATAAATAGGATCATAATTAGGCTCAAAGGGGGGTTCGGATGATTACAAGGGTTAGATTAAGGGGTGGGGGTCGATTTAGGGTTAGAGTAAATTTAGAGTTGGGGTAAATTTAGGGTTCAGGTTAAAAAATCACTGTAGAAGAAAATGGTTAGAAAACACTAATATTGTTTATTGCCTTATTACGTGAAATTAAACATAGACAAACAAGGAAACATTGATATTACTAAACTCAGGACAAATAGTAGAAATATATAGATGGGGTCTTTTTTACCATTTGTAATTGTGTAAAAAAAAAAATCAGGTCAAAGTTGGAAAAAGTGTTTTTTATGGCATATTTTAATCATATTTTAGATTTTTTTTAATAGTAAATTATATGATATGATGAAAATAATAGTATCAAATGAAAGCCCTATCCGTCCTTTAAAAAATGATATATTATTTGTGTGGGTGTACTGAACACAAAGAAAAAAAATTCACAGTTCAGTAAACATTTGACAAAAAGAATGGAATTCTGGTCTTCAAGGCATATCAAATGCAGCATAGCACTCGGTCACTAAGGGGTTAAACATAAATCCATACAAGAGCCTCACAAATTATGCCACATACAGAAGCCCATCAACTATGCCACATACTGGAGCTCAAAAAATATGACACCCAAGGGACCCCTATTAAATATGCCACACACAGGACCCCCAATAATTATGCTGCACACGGTACAGCGGTCCACATTCATCTATTGCACAACTGTAAAATAATAAATATATATATTTATACGCACACACATATCACAAGACTATCTCTCTCTTTCTCTAAATCTATATGTACATAACTAGTTGCATTTATACATATATGAACTTTTTAGTATTATATTCAACTATTTTCAGATGTAATAAAAATGTTATTGAAAAATTGCATTTCTTGATTTTATTTCCTTGCTCTGGACCCACATTTCACCTAAAGGGTTTAACACAGCACAGTGGAGTACCCACAGCACTTGGCTTGCACTCATATTGCACCCACACGATTTGGCATATCAGTGTCACTTTGCCCCACTGAACTGCCCTTGAAGAACATGTCACAGTGTCACTTTCCCCCATAGTACATGTTATTTTTCCCCACAGAACGTGCCGCAGCATCACTTTGCCAGTTAAAATAAGCCACTGTCAGGAAACAATATTGGTACCTTCTCTGAGAAGGGAACACTAACCATTCCAGAGCCAGGCTCAAGTTGGGCTATAGTGCATCATCTACCACTCTATGACTGAAGGATCCATCATCAAAGTAAACTGTACTTTAAGAACAGAAATAATAACTGTCTCCTTCACCTCACAATGAGAAACCAGTGAAGTGTACAACTTTGCACATGGACAACAAAAGGCTGATCTCAGATTTCATTGGATCAAACCAGACTACAATCCTACAGCTGCCTATATAATAGTTTGGACCAATAGGATAATTATACTTGGTTCTCTCAGTCGGCTAATGCGATCACAATTTACTCTCACTGCCAGACTGAAAACACTTGTATGTACGCAGAGGGGATAAAGTGTCCGATTCCTGAACACAATTCCCAACTCGTACCCATGCCTCCCCAAATCACCCAGTACCCCAATAACTGGACACAAGACAGATAGATGGTATAAAAAAGGCCACAGCAATTTATTTATAAACAAGATTAGGCTGTATCCGCCAACCACCATATATCCTTCATATAACCATAAATATAAAAACTGATACAGCCTAACAAAATATCTAAACCCTTGCCAGCCAAACATTAACTTAAAAACATATATTCATAGTGCATCATTTTTACCTCCAGAGGCGCTCGCCTCCTCTCCTTGTCCCCTAAGGTATCCCATACCTTAAAAACCGTTCCGTCTTACCACAATGCTGACCACTAGCCGGCTCTATTAGCTCAGTGGGCACGTCCAGGAACCAACTACAAAGTTAAAGGTTATGGGACTATCGAACACCCCATTCTTCCTCTATTCTGCCCAACTTTCGCTTTCCAAAAACAAACCCCCCAACTGGCAAGGATCAAAGCCCACGCCTGCTGCGACAAAAACAGAAAATTAGTACAATTCACATATTTCATAAACAATAACACAGGGAGGCATGGCGGGAATTTTGCCACTGAGTGAACAGATTTTCCAGTAAAATGGCTGCCAGGGAGAGGGGTCCCAGGACATTTATCAACTCCCCTGGGACCCCTCCCACTGGCAGCCGCCAGTCATCTCCCCACTCCCCCTCACTCATACATGCCCTGTCCAATATTAGCATATTTACCAGGGTGCTGGATTGTAAATTTCTATTAATTAAGTAATAAACATTTAAGAATGAGATCTATGTACTTGTTCTGCTCAAGTGAAACAGAATTAAGAAGTGGGTGTAATTTCATTTGTTGGTATTAAACTATTTGAGTGAATGTTTAAAAATATGTATCTGTCAAGTCAAAATGTGGGAAAAAGTGACCTCTGTAAGCTATGACTACTATTTAAATGGAAATGTAATATAAATATGGATCATTCCTTAGTTTAAAATTGCCCAGATTTGGTTGGTCAATGTGCTACAGTGGGTCAACTCCTCTGCATTGCATTCCCTACCAACAAACCAGAAGGGTCTACTGTGTGGGGAAATTATTTAGGGATCATCCAGTTGTGTTTAAATAAGAATATGCATAACAAGGTGGTGGTCTTATGATGGACCAATAAAGGGGCAGAAAAATATCTTCCTCCTGTGAGTCAGTACCCCTTTTCATATCTCAATATCTTATTGGGCTTTACTCCACAAGCTGGCACTGTGCTCTACTGATAAGTATATGGTCTACAACTACTCCCAAATTGTATTCATTAGTAGATTTCCCCAAGGAAACACCATTGAAACTATATGTTGCATTTTTATTATTGTACCCCAAATGCATAATTATATACTTGCCTACACTGAATCTCATTTGCCATTTTTCTGCCCAATTAATCCAAATCCTCTTGCAGCAAAATTATCACATCTGTCCAGTTTGAGAACTTTCCCATTTACCACCACCTTTTACACTATCTTTCTACCAAATGCCACTCCACAAAAAACATTTGGCTCTAAGTCTATTTCAGTCAATTTGTAAAGTAACCTTTTGTGTGGAACTGTATCAAATGTTTTAGCATAAATATATCACATCCACTGCAGCATCCATATCTATATTTTTTACTCACGTCTTTATAGAATAAAATTAAGTTAGTTTGACAAGATTTGTCTTTCACAAAGCCATGTTGGCTCCTGCTAATGAAATTCCTGTTCAAAATGAAATCTTGAATATATATTCCCTTAGTAACCCTTCAAACAGTTTTCCCACCAGAGATGTCAAGCTTACAGGTCTGTAATTGCAAAGCTGCAATTTTTACCCCTTTTTAAATATATAGACCACATTGGCTTGAAGCCAATCTTTGGGCACCATGCCTGATATAAAAGAATCTCTCAAAATCAAAAAGAACATTCTGGCCAGGATCTGGCTTAACTCTTTAAGTACCTATGGGTGTATACCATCCGGCCCCCGGGTCTTTGTCTACCATAACACCATTTAATTGTTTAAATTAAATAGTGAAATGCATTAATGGTGCTGTAAAGGTAACACAATGTGCATTGACATAAGTGGTGATATAAGTTAACACAACCCAAATTAGAGGACCAGTGAATACATGTTTTAAATTTAAAGATGGACTTTGAAAATGAAAATATGTTTAGTTAATTCCCTCTTTTTAAACATATCTTTTCTTAGAGAAAAACTATAAAGTTCCTAGATCATACCCTTACCCTTTGACACATGTCAAATCAGAACTGCTTTATTGATTGGTTTTCATAAATTTGTAAACAAACACAAATCAGGTCAAGTTCAACTCATGGATGTAAACTAAGACAATGTCCAGGTCTTTAAAACAAATAAAGTAATATAAATAAGTTTTGCTGAAATGTAGTTTGCTCTTTTAGATGAGAAAAGGGTTATGTTCTACATTACATTGAAATATCACTGAATTCAATGCAAAGGACTGTCATATTGGATCAGTCGGTTAGTTCTACCTTAACCCTTTAAGGACCAGGGATTTTCCTGGGCCAAGGACCAGAGCGTTTTTCAATTTTTAATACGCGGTTTTTGAAACATAAATTTCCTCTCTCTCATTTAACGTACCCATACAAGTTATATGTTGTTTTTTAAAGGACTGTTAGAGCTTTCTTTTGATACCCTATACATAAAAATTATTTACATTTTAGTATTAAAAAATACATATAAAAGAGGAAATTTTTGAGGAAAAAAATGTTTTTCCCCATTATTTTCCCAATAATAAGCTACATAACTACTGCAACACTAACCCACTTATCCCCCCTAATTAACTAACTAATAAAAAAGAAAAATATTGATTCCCAAACCCCGCATAACAAAAAAGACAGAAAAAAAACTCTGAAGAGTGCGATGTCAGATCAGTAAAAATCATGCAACAGGCATGCAGGGGTTAAATTTTATTAAATAAATATATTAAAATTACCTTTATTTATTAAAAAAAACTTTATAAATTGTAAAAATAAAAAAAATCTGTTAAAAAAAAACTAAATGAGGGCCATAAAGTGGAAGGAAACTGATCACAGTTAAAAACTGTGATCAGCAATGAAAGGGTTAATTTTTTTTAATTTTTTTTTACCTATGTATATGTAAGTAATTTATTTTTACTTACAGGTCACTCTCTGTGCTTCACTATAAGAATGTGAAGCACAGAGAGTGAATTAGAGGCAAAGTCAGTGTGTGAACACACTGACTTTGCATCTAATTTGCATGTTATCGCGGTGATTGCTCAATCACCGCGATCACATGACCGGAAACTGACCGATCGGGTCCAGGAGCTTTGCGAGGCTTAGTCCTGGACCCGTTGCAGACTAGCTGGTCGGTGCCCACGGAGAGCACCGCCGGCTAGACTGCATGACGAGTTAACTCGTCATAAGGTCGCTAATGGTGCAGCTCTTATGACGAGTTAACTCGTCATAAGGTTGGGAAGGGGTTAAGATCAGACTTACATTTACTATCGGTATTGATTGAGAGTATTTTTAACATAAAATTTACTTATAAGCAAACTGTAAAATAATAATAATAATAATAAAGTATTTAACCACGAAACGTATCATCAGATATTCTCTGGTTTCCAAGTAAGTCCCAGGGAGTTAAATAAGTCTGTGGTCCAGAATGTATAGTTTAACTGTGCATTACTACAGCTAACTATCTAATGAAACAGACACAGGAACACTTAATAGAAAAATAAAATCTTTGCAAAAAAGAATAGAAGTATCCTCCTCCTTTAAGGCAAGTATTGTGTTTGATTTCGACTTCTTCTTTTTTTCAGATATATTTTATAAAAGAGATATTTTTACAATAACGATAACTTTTAAAATGAAAAGAAAAAATACCATATATGTTATACGTAAAAAGTGTATATCAATGTATCCAGTCCATATTTAAATCAATGATGAAAGTATTGACCATGCACTTTATCGTAAGTTTTAATTGTGATAACACATTGGTATGAATTAATTATGCAATCAAATTACAATGTTAATAAATAAAACCAAAAATTAAAAATTGGGAGGGGAGAAGCAAAACAAACGCCATGTATAGATTCACGGGAGAAGGATATCATCTTGCCTCTTTACAAATCAATAGTAAGACCTCACCTTGAATATGCAGTACAGTTATGGGCACCAGTCCTTAAAAAGGAAATTAAGGAACTAGAAAAAGTGCAAAGGAGAGCTACAAAATTAAAGGGGATTGGATTGGAGGATAAGAGACACTTAAAAAAATTGCATTTATATACGTTAGGAAAAAATGCGTCTCAGAGGGGATATGATAACATTAAATACATTTGTGCAGCTCCAATATAAAGAGCTCTCAAGTGACCTGTTCATTAACCGAAAGGTACAAAGAACATGATTTCACCCCCTCAGACTGTAAAAGCAAAGATTTCATAGACTGCAAAGGAAGGGATTCTTTATAGCTAGGACAAAAAAGTTATGGAACTCACTGCCACAATAGATGCATTTAAAAATGGTTTGGATGGTTTTTTTTAGGAAAGCAGAACATACAGGGCCATTAATAATAAAATAAGCATTAAGAAAAGAGCTTATTGATCCAAGGAGAAATCTGATTGCCTCTTGGAGTCAAGAAGGAATTTCCCCCCCTAGGTTGCAAAATTCGAAATAGCTTCCTTAGGGGTTTTTGCCTTCTTTTGGATCAAAAGCTGTAATGATAGGTAGAAGGGTTGAACTTGATGGACTTGTGTCTTTTTTCAACCTAAATAACTATGTTACAATGTTACTGTGTTTTTGCTTTAGATGTTACGCAACTGTAGAATCCAGGTGCTAATGTTCACAGACCTATTCTGTGAAATATTTATAAATATAATACAGAATCGGTCTGTGAAAATTAGCAACTGGGTTCTACATTTCCAAATTCCACTTGAACAGTCAAAATAAAAAGCAATTATAAATATATATAATTGCTTTTATTTTGAATGTTCCAGTCAGGCTCTGCAATTCCCTGTTCTGTGTGCCCATTACTGTCCATGTCATTGTCCAGTGTGCAGCTACAGTGCCGTTACCTTAAACCACTTTCCTATCTCTTAGGTTTGATTCTCGTGGTTCCTGCAACGCAATTTGGTTATTCAGAACCCCTGTGCTCCTTGTCACCATCAGTTATTGTATTGTGTCTCCTTGGTACAGGTCATGTGATGGTCTGTCACCTTGCTGTCATCATATGATCTTCTCCATATGACAATACTTTACATCTGTCCCCTTCACTGTCCTGTTCTCCTGTCACTGGGTTATGACATGATGCTGTCATTATAGCTTGTGTCCCCATCACCATATTGGTATTTTCCTGCCTGTCACCCGCTTCATTGTCACTATTGAGCCATTACATGTTACGCGCCCTTCTCTCTGTCACTGTGTGGTCTGTGTCTGGGTTCCTGCAACCGTCCCCGTGTACTAGAGAGAGCTGGTTCTCTGCCCTGCCTCATATCTCTCCAGCCTGGTTGTACACATAACACTGCAGGACGGTGCTCCCCACATCAACCGCCACCACCAAACGCACACGAGCGACAAGCAGGTCAAGAGTGGTGGCAGGTTCAAGCCACAGCATGCCATCTTTACTGAGGACAGGGGACGGAACTCACTGAGGAGGAGCTGAGTACTTCCACTTGGGCCACAGTGGGTTAACTGCGAGTTTTCGTTATATTTACTGTGGGCGTTATGAAGACACTGCGGTCATCTTTTGAGGTATAAATCAACGTCTATTTTCACCGTTCCAACAAAATATTTGTCCCCGAAATATGATCTCTACTGTTTAAATCCACTTGTTTTATATACCAAGTTAGCTCCGTTCGTGAGTTTCTGCATTGCTATTGGCCTGCTGGTTTTGAGTTGGCTCCAGGGTGTCTCAGGATGTATCCCAGAGACAATAGGACTACGGGCTATAGCCTGAGACATCCTGGCAAGTTATGGATTAAAAGTAATACGTTTAAGGGTTCAAGGGAGGGGATCTTAATTAGGGTCAGGAAGGTTATCATTCAGGGCTATTTCAGCTGTAATTTGTGGAGTGAATAATTCTGATATTTGTTTTCATTGGGAGCTTAATACTGTATTTGGTGTGCTGTGGGAAGCTGGGTTGGGATTATACTGTAATCCATTTATCTCTCCGGATGTGGGGAGGAGTTCTGGCAGAGCATAAAAATAATGATTTGAACGCGGATTAAACACACTGATTTTACCCCTTCATGAAGTCTCGGCTCATGTTTGGGGAACTGGGATTTTATATTCACTTTGCAACGTATTTCGGTTGTTTATTCGGGAGTAAGCTGCACAGGGCTCATTTATTATATATGGGTTCCTTTACAGTTAGTATAAAATATGTGTATATTATATACATAAGCAAATCACCTAAATGCTCTATGGTACTGTATATGTCACGTTAATATGTAAAAAGGATAATGGCATACATCCCAAAATTTCAAAATGTGAAAGTGTGACACCTTTTTAAATCACTCTCGCACAACTCACCGAAGAAATTGCACCTTTACTGTGAGTTTTATTACATGACTGGGGCTTTGTCATACAATATGACCGAACAGAAATATACACACAGTCACACTTCCACAAACCCTTACTTAGACACCCTTACACATACACACACACTTAGAAAGACACACTTACACACCGCGCTGTTAGGGAGAGAACTCCCTCAAACAGCATCTCTAATTCCTTGCCATGGGACGGGAGAGATCCCCAAAAGCAGGACTGTCTCACCCAAAACAGGACAGTTGGGAGGTATGTAATGGTGGTGTGAGTTTAACAACAGATACAGATGTTATTAAGCTCACATCCCTTGCCATTGCCTTGTTTGCACCTCCAGGTTTTGCCAGAGCACCAAGCTTGCAACCACTGGTCTTACCAGATCACCAAATGCACATGGGACTTGCCAGAGCACCTTGATTGCACAGACACAACATGCTCCTGCACCCAGATTGCACATGGATGGTATTTAAATGGCACATCTAGTGTTTCAGCCCTTGGAGCAGGAATTATTTAAATACCAGCAAATCCAGAGCCCTTTAATTTTGGGGGGAGAAGGGACTGGGAGACGTAGCCCATGCTCAGCAGCAGTTAGTAAGGTTTGTGTAGCAGTTGTATCCAACAGAGCGCATGTGTGACGGCGGCTCGAGCGACTTAACATCACCCAGTTCCTGTAACCGAGAGAAGACAGTGTGGGATCTAAAGAAACTTTTGAGGCACAGGAGTTAGTTTTGTAACTCTCCCCCCAACCAGCCTCCTGACGGATTTGAGTATATTAAACAAGTTGAGAGATGAAAGTGTCAGAGGGGAGAATCTTGCCACTATGTGATCTTTGGAGGGCTCTGGTTACTTTAACCAGATCTCCCTCCCCCCAAATCTGGCTTTCCCCTTTCAATGAATATGTAGTAAATTCTTTGAACTCAGCTTCCCTACAACTAATGATCATTCCCTGTGTTAGGACAGTGGCAAGCAAAGGCATAGATGAGAGTAGGGCCCTATTCAAACTGACAATGTTTACAGGCTAAAAAAGTAAATCTCAAGCCATTATTACATGGACGCGCGATTTATGACGCCCGGGACATACAGTTTCAGTTGCAGGTAGTTTTATTCAAACCTTTAGCCCTGGTGCGGGCAAGCAGCAAGGTTACCCCCTTCCCAACTATGGTATACATGCTGGCATACTGATATCGAGGTAAAACTAACATGACTCTGTACCGAGACACTTCAGCCTTGTCTGCTGAGGCCCTCCCAGAAACCCCCAATCACTGTGACATCCAATCACAGAACCAGGTGTTTATAGCTGTCAAAGCAAGTGCTTAAAAAATATCTACAGTTTGTGATAAAGGAACACCTAGAACGGCCTGTGGGGAAATTATGGCTTATTTGTTCAGCCAATGACATATGATCAAAATAATGGTATTTAAAGAATGGCTGTTTTATACCATATAAGAATTTATAATGTGTGGTTAAAGTAAATGAGAAAGAGGAAAATTGCAGCTAAACACAAACAAGGCGGCAGTAAAAAAGTCCTGTCTGGATGGGGTTAATATTAGTCAGCTCTGATCATATAGAGATAGAAACAAACACAAAACAATTTGTACATGAAGTTAGTTTTAATTTTGTAATAGTGAATCTGCAATCAGACTATTATACATAGAGAAATAAATATGGTTTATATTATAGCGGTCTCTGCTCGGAAACCCTGAGGTGATGTCTATGATAACCACTAATAATTTATTAAAAGCAGGGTCACTCATATGAACAAGCCAACTGATAAGTCACATAAACATAAGTATTAATATAGCATCAGCATCAAATCTTATAATTAGAATGCTCAGGATGCTCAGGAATTGACATAGCAGTTACTACTACAGCTGCTAGCCAATCAGCAAATAGAGAATCTTACCTCTGGCTATTTTTGTGGATTGTGATGTCACAATCTCAGCATTGTGATTGCATGTTGTTGAAGGAGAGTGTTGAAAGTGGTCTCAGGACACCTAGTGCGAGAGTAGGAATCACAAGCTTACTTCCGGTGCAGTAGCTGCCTTGAATTTTGGTAAACAGGTTGGTAAATTCATTATGTCAAGCGGTAATTGGTAAAGTGGGTGTGTTCATGTCAGCGCATGGAGAAGTGTTACATGAAATGAATACCCGGGATTATCACTTTCAGTATTGCAACAAACACACACCACACAGATGTATAGGGTTTGGCGTATTTGAGGAGCCAAAGCCTGACTGCTAGCTCCCAACAGGTTTGATTGTTTTACAGGAACATTTATTAATGTACTATTTCCCCGGCCTATAAATAAGGATGCTAACACCTGCATCGGTCAGTTTGGCCCCTAAAGTCTACAAATATTTCTCAAGCCCTGCAGAAGTGTATTATAAATAGGTTTTGAAGATTGGCCCTTTCTAGTACACATTGAGTAAGATCGTGATGCAGACTGGTTATCATACACGGTATGTCACAGGGCTTTTTTTCTGTTATTAGCTTGAATTGACATGTTTTCAGGCTGGGGCTGATTACTTTATAATTTATAGTGCTGATCACATATCACAAATGTTTCCAAATACTGATCTGCTTACAGTCCTGTATTTCATCAGGAGCATATAGGTTTATTTATTTTTCATGAAAGAGTTGCAGGGAGTTGCAAAGGAAAATTCAAACTTATAGCCAAAGTTCCTGAGCTGGCCATTCCCTATCGGCTCCTGAGTAAAATACTGGATTGTAAAATATCAGTCATTGGAAATATATTTCTATTGTCAAGTGTTCTAGCATCCAGGGGGGCTGACAGAATAAACCTGTTGGAAATTCTGCTTGGAATATGCATTTTGGGATATTTTATAGTTGTATTGAATATGTTTGGCATGTTAGAATGTTCTAGGTTTACTAATTATGAATCAAAACAGTTTAAAAGTGTTATACATCTGTCAGGGAATTAGTAAAATACTTAGATGAAAAGTAGATGCCAGTTGTAAGTAGATATATTATGGAGAACAATTGAATCTATAAAAGTAACATTGTTACATGATTATTTCCAGCACTGATCTGGCAGCCCAACGTCTTGGTCCCCTATTTCAGGACCTTTGTCAAGACTGCTAAAAAACAAAATCCACTCATCTAATGAAAACGTCAATAACTCATGACTGATTCACAACTATAATATAGAAGTGACACATGACATGTTAGTTGTCCCTAGTGTTTGGATAAACTGACATGTACTTCTGGTAGTACATGCCACTTTATCCTCTCACTTGGCAGACTCTGTACATTTTTACATCAGCATTTAGACCTTAACTCCAGCACTCTGCAGTTCCCAGTCAGACAAGTGGGATGAGACACAGCAGAGAGTAGACCCTTGTGTATTGATTATGCCAAATTTTAAAACTATTAATACATTTTCACTGTCAATCCGTGATAACCTATAAATCCAAACATGATCTAAAGATCATACAAAGTGTAAACATCTGCATAAAAGATTAATTATTTAGCAATGCTCCATGCAATGAGACTTCTTCTTTCGCTTGGGGTGTGTAATAGGATAATTGTGATTGAAGTTGACACTTTGTTGCCAACCTGGAAACATTGATATCAAGTGCATTCACCTGCCTGTTGCTAGTATATAACCTACTTTCTCTCCCTCTGTGTTTAAATACAATCTGTATGATTGCAGCTGATTTGTAAAGTTCAAAACTGGTCGCCATGGTATCCAAAAGGTGAGAGCTGGCACCCAGTTTTGCTGAACTTATAGCTATCGCTGGTGGCCTGTGCGAGGGAACATGGATCTGTGTGTACACCAGCACTGATCAGTTACACTGCTCCCTTGCAGTGTTTTAATGCATATCCGGGGCAGAATGTCGGCCCAGACAGTCAGACGTTGCCCCTCACACTAGCCCCTGTGGCCATTTTTGAATCCCTCTGTGCTTCTACCTGACTCAGATCACCAGGTATCATGAAAGCACTCTGATTGGAAGTGTAGGGCTCTGATTGGGACTGTAGTGCTCTGATTGGTACAGTAGCGATCTGATTGGGACTGTAGCGCACTGATTGGGTCTGTAGTGCTCTGATTGGGAGCACTGTAGCGGGTCTGTAGCCGAGCATAACTATGGAGCAAAATGTAAAATGTTATTAAAAGCTTCTTCTGCTGCATTATGTGTGTATTTGACAGTGTATCTTCTCATTAAACTCATGCACACTGCACATTACATTGAGTTTTAATGCAAAGGGGCTTTATGATGCATTTATCTGCACTGCACATTAGTGCATTACAGAGCCTGGGTATTGCCATCCACACAGCGTTGATGCCAGTGCTGACCATCTTCCCTGGAACAGTAGAAACATATATATTTTTTCTATTTATATATGACACTGTGTGCTTGCAGGTACATGCAACAGCGCATCACTGTGTGTATGTGCCAGGTTCTGATGTCTGGCTCCCAAATCTTTTTGCTGGCTCCTAAAAGTAAATAAAAAATATTTAAAAAGTTATTCTTGTTCGTATTTAACAAACATGTTTTGCTTGCTGATTAGTTAGTTATAATAGACTATAAATGCTTAACTCTTTAACTGTCCAAAAACCAAAAAAAAGATCTTTTGCCAATGTCAGAATATTTGTGCCCAATCTGTCAGGAGTTCGGAGCCATGCCGGTTCGGTGGAGTAGCAACACGTTGCCTGAACACAGACTGATGGCATTGATGACGGTAAGACCCTATATTACCACATTGTTGATATTTTGCACACAAGGGTGACCTTCTTTTGTGTAGCGTGTACATAATTTTAGAAACATGTCCGATTGCACTGGAAATAAAAAATACTGTGTGTATTTTCAATTTTGTTACTCTAAATATGTTTGATTAAAAAATATATAGTTTATAATGGGCATTTCAATAAATGGAGTTCTAGTTCCATAAATCAAACTATTAATGAGAATCAGCATATTAGTTCAGTATCTTGAAATGAAGACTATAGAACTAGTGATCATTCTATTTATTCATTTATTTTATAAACTTCAGTTGATTGCAACATCTTCTGCAGTGTTGTACGATAAAAATATAAACAAACAAGCACTAGGAGAAGTAATATATAAGACAAAATGGAAGCAGAGGAGATTCTTGCCCAAGCAGGTTTACAGTCGATAAGGAATATAGAGACTCAATACATGAGATATAATTGCAATAAGTCAATCTTAACTATCCATAAAGTCCAATCTATATCAAGCAGAGTCAATGAGCAGTAAAGGTTAGAAAAAATATACATAAACAGAACCTGAAAATAAAATAGTGCCTATAATAAACAACACCAAGAAAGGAACTAATACATATTAAATCTGATACAAACCCCAGCAAAATAGGGAAAATGCTTGATGGAGAAAGTATTTTCTTTGTCTTATCAGAATAGGTAGTTATAAGACTAGTCTCAAATTGATTAACGTTTTTAGGTTTCTACTTCCAGAAAACCTACCACTAGAAATGGGAACTCCATTAAAAGTTGCAATCCTAAATGTCTTATTTGTCTTCCTGTTTTTGTTTCCTTACAAGAAAAGTCTTCTCTCCTTCTGTCTAATATCACTCAATGTATTATTTATTAACCCTCGATTGTTTCCTTTATGCAAAAGTCTTTTCCTAATTTCGATCGCTTGTTCATCAAAATCTCTCATCTTAAAACATTTTTTTTCTTATTCTAATTATCTCCGCCATGGGTATATTATTTAACCCTTTTCTTTTAAGTCACAGTAACTTGTAGAGTTTAGGTATGTGTTTTATCCACTGATTTAAAGTAGGGCAGTAAAGGCTATCGGTAGACCAGAGGGATATATTCCCGGTATAGTTGGAAATTGGTACTTTGTGGAACGCTGTGTTCAATCAATGACAACGAGAGACAGCAAGTATGGGGATTAACTGTAAGAGAGACCATCAAAGGAGTATAGTCATTCGAAAATGAGAAAACGTTCATGGAACTGGTGCTATACAGTTACTGTTCTTTAGAGAAGGTGAAGTTTGGAGTAAGAGAGGTAGATCAGACTCCTCAGTATAGCTATGTCAGTAGACCAGAATGGAAATGGTTAACTGCAGTTAGTGACAGCTCATGATGTAATTGCAGCGCATTCAATAATTGCAGATTCCATTTAGTGGACTTGGTTATGTCATCACTAACTTGTTGGCTTGTGGTTGGTGCTTGCACTTTCTATATCTATATCTCTTTTTGTATATATTAGAGCAACATCATTAACATGCAACTTCTGGGGTAACTAACTTGTTTAACTGTTTTGTCTCCTTCTAGTGACTACCACATACAGTTAATGTGCTCTTTATCTATGTAGCCATGAACTGCCAATGGAGAAACTTCATTTTGTGTCTATTGTTTTTCTTCCTTAGAGCCTTCATCCAAACCTTATAGGGTCGTACGCCAGCTGGGGGGCATCATTAGGGCGCATGAAGAGAAGGAAAGCAAGGTGACAAATAGTATTTCACACTGTGACAAAAAATGTTTTGTCAGCATTTATTCTTATCAACCTGGTGACTAGACTTTAATAAATAACTGCTACATGAAGAATGGTATCTGAGTGGCGTAGATGTCCACCAGGTGTTGTCGTTTTTACTTAGTAATTAATAACCAGCAGAATTTATTAGGCAATACTTTACTATAGAATTTATAATTTAACCTGGTATTAGAAATGGTATTGACAATTTTACTACAGATGTATTTGGTTTGTATGCACTATGTAGTAAAGTTGCTGATGTCTGCTCTGTGGTAACTGTAGTTAGCGAGCCCAAAAAGTTACGTGTAGGTAACTCTAAATGTTTTCGAGGTGATGCCGTAAAGTGAGAATCATTTGCTAGTGTGATATCTTGTGTGACTCTAATATTAAACTTGTCTTTATAAATTCCCCAAATAATGTACAATACAGTGACCCAAAGTATTACAGTGAGGAATGACATCTTATGTCTCAAACCATGTCAATATCTTTTTCTTTTTTCTTTTAAAATTTTAACAGGTCATGGAAGAGACAGATGGCAAGAAAATGTAGGAAAGGATGGTTCAAGAAGTGGAAGAAAGTTAGAAGGATGGAATGGATTTTATAGAAGTGCCCCCCTCCGCCCACCTTTATTTATTTTTTTAAATTTTAAAATGATTTATTAAAAAAAAATCTTCATAAAATAGTATGCAAATGGTGTATAAGCATCGCATATATAAAAACATAAATACAAATACAAATATAGATATACAAATACATACATACATACATGTGTTTAATTTCCTCGTTGGTATTAAAGCAGTGATATATATAACACCATGGTATACTTTCCAAAGAACCATCGTTAATACCTAGTTTTTAAAAATGGGGAACTTTCCGTTTTAATGATTCGCTCCTCAACATTCATACCCCACATCCTTGGGTCTTTGTTCAGCCACTGAACAGCCTATCCATACCTAGGGAGTACGACAGCTTTTTCAAATGTTTTAAATTAATCTATGGAGGATAAATGAATGGATGACAATAAATAAAAAACACTAAAATCTGAGTGGTTCAACTAACTAGTGAACTAACTTCCAAATCCTGCCTAATCTTCACCCCTAGCTATTGTGTTTATTGCGGTCCATGGGCCCTATATCTTTCTGCACATACCAGACGTGTTCTCACTCCTACAATGAAACATAATTCTCAGCCTTATCCTGAAAGTCGATTTGTGCTCTAATTTCTAGAGACATTGGACATTCCTCAAGGTAACTGAAGACAAGAAGATTTCCAATTGTTCATGCTCTGTAGGCAGAAGAGAAATGATTTAATCACTTAGTTCACCCCACACCCACCACATGTGGAAGTGACTTCTGGAATCCATTTGGCACCTCCAACCAGGGGCAGATCCAGAGTTTGATATTGGGAGAGGCACATTTCTGTCTGTCTTTTACTCTCCCCCATATTCTTCTGTTGCTCTCCTCTTTCTTCCCATGTTCACCTGTCGCTCCCCTCTCACTTCCCATATCCGCCTGTCTATCTCATCTCCCTTCCCATGTCCACCGGTCTTTCTCCTCTCCCTTCTCATGTCCGCCTATCTCTCTCCTCTCCCTTCCCATGTATGGCTCTCTCTCCTCTCCCTTCCCATGTCTGTCAAGTAAGTTAAAGTGGCGATGGCTGCCGAATTAGAAAAAGTGTCAACTAATTTGGCGGCCTCCCCCCCAAATATCGATGCATATGGAAATCAGACTATACATACATAATAGCACCTGGTCCACCCTATCAATCCCCACTTGTGATAATCTATGACAATAAATTTCATTGCATCCCTTTTCCACACATAGTAGCAATTGATCCACATTATCAATCCACATTTGTGTACATCCCATTTTAGTGAATTCATTTCATCTTTTCCCCCACACAATTAATGAAATGCTTGCTTATATATATATATATATATATATATATATATATATATACATATATATATATAAAAAAAATATTTCAAACAACAGGATAAACATCTTCATACTAGCCTCAGTACCTATAATAATCATATCAGTGTGTATATAATCCTACTGCCTGTTACCTCAGGAATGAATGACTTTCATTGCCACCTTCCGTTTTTTAACTCTTTAAGTGCTAGCCCATTTCATCTTTCAGCTATCTATGTATAATAAGTTAGCTACTGCTATACTGTTATCAATAACTTCCCTTAATATTCATATATCAGTCGTTATCAAATCCTATTAGTTGTCACCTCAAATCATCATAACAACATTCCCATTTCCTAATTTCTAGTATATACTATTTTTTTGATTTTCAGGCACATCACCATAGATAAAAGTGCACGCTTCCTGTCATTCTCCTATGTGTGCACAGCAGACTCAACAAAACAATCACTAAAAAATATTTTTTTACTTTCAGTGGTCCACCAGTATTGCTACGATGCTTCCGTGTGGAAGCCTCGTGCAATACTAAAATAAAATTGCTCCAGAGAGCGATTGAAAAGCCAGTTTTAAAGGCACAGTGTCTCTAAAATGGTCGGAGGTTTAAATGAGCATAGGAAGCAAATTTAATCGCTTCCTATGTCTACAAACACTAAACAAACAAAAAAATATAATCTTGGTCACTGTATGACCAAGATGGCACTATCCTTTTAAGGGCAAGGGCACAGAAAGTAGCTTGGCAATCTGTGACTGCCAGGCAGATTGTCGGGCACTGGGAATGCTCAGATGAGCATCCCCACTGACTGATCAGATCAATATTTGTAAAATATTGATCATACCACTTTGGATCTGCCTCCCTCTCCTCACATTGTTTTTAGTGAGGGAGAGACAGGTCAATGCATAGTTGTCAACATTTAAAAAAAAAATTCCAGGGACACTTTGCAGCTCAGCTTTAAATTACTTACTTGAAAATGGACCACACCTACTCCTAAAAGCTCCTCCCACTCCGTATAATTAGCATAAATGAACCCCACCTACTTGTCACAGTGTAGATTATATCAGCAAGTTCCCACAAACATTACCATGCATCCTTGGTATACAACAGAGACATTTGCAGCATATACTGGCAGGTGCATAATATCACTTTTAGATGAAACATAGTAAGACCTTGTACAGATGTGCTTCAGTCAGAGAGCTGTGTCTACACTATAAAACATATTAGTATGAACCTACCACTTCTGCTGGAAGGCTTTTCCATGCATCCACTATGCTCTCAGTCAGGGCCAGCCTTATGGGTGTACATTCTGTGTGATCGGTGCTGTTTTTACCGCGAGGCATCGTAGGCGGATGCCTAAGGCGGCACATTTTGGGGGACGCCAGAGCCCCCCAGCACTGAAAAAAAAAAACAAAAAAAAAAAACAAAAAGCTGCCCGTTTAAAAAAAAAAGAAAAAAAAAGGGCTTGCAGGCAGAGCCGGAGGTGAGAGGGGATCGGAAGATCTAAGCTCATTATCTCTGCCTGCCGGCAGGCTGCACAAAAACCCGACCAAGCAGCAGAGAGAAGCCGCTGTGCCGACGTCATATGCGCGCCGGGTCACGTGACCTGTCGGCACAACCGCCTGGGAGCCGAACAGGCAGCATGGAGAAGACCATGCTGCCTTCCACTAGCCACCAGGGAAAGGTAAGTGTTAGGGAGATGGGGGGATTTGTGCACATTGGCTGGGGCTTATTAAATGGCAAATGACACTGGCATATTATTGGGCAAATTGTCAGGGGCATATTAATGGCAAATCACACTGGCTTATTATTGGGCAAATTGGCTGTGGCATATTAAATGGCAAATAACACTGACATATTATTGGGCACATTGGCTGTGGCATATTAAATGGCAAATAACACTGGCATATTATTGGGCAAATTGGCTGGGGCATATTAAATGGCAAATAACACTGGCATATTATTGGGCACATTGGCTGGGGCATATTAAATGGCAAATCACACTGGCTTATTATTGGGCAAAATAGCAAGGGCATATTAAATGGCAAATAACACTGGCATATTATTGGGCAAATTGGCTGGGGCATATTAAATGGCAAATCACACTGGCATATTATTGGGCAAATTACCAGGGGCATATTAAATGGTAAATCACACTGGCATATTATTTCGCAAATTGTCAGAGGCATATTAAATGGCAAATAACACTGGCATTTTATTGGTCAAATTAGCAGGCGCATATTAAATGGAAAATAACACTGGCATATTATTGGGCAAATTAGCAAGGGAAAGTTAAATGGCAAATAACACTGGCATATTATTGGGCAAATTGGCTGGGGCTTATTAAATGGCAAATAACACTGGCGTATTATTTGGCAAATTGTCAGGGGTATATTAAATGGCAAATAACACTGGCATATTATTGAGCACATTGCCTGGGGCGTATTAATAGAAAATAACACTGGAATATTATTGGGCAAATTGGAAGGGGCATATTAAATGGCAAATAATACTCGCTTAATATTGGGCATTTCCTGGGGCATATTAAATGGCAGAATAACACTGGCATATTATTGGGCAAATTGGCTGGGGAATATTAATGGCAAAATATACTGGCATATTATTGGGCAAATTGGCAGGGGCATATTCAGTGGCAAATACTGGCATAATGGGCAAATTGGCTGGGGCATATTAATGGAAATGATACTGGCATATTATTGTGCAAATTAGCTGGGGAATTGTAATGGCAAATAATATTGACAATGTGTATGTACTGGGGTGATGGAGGCATGTAAATGGGGTTATGGGGCATGTCCTTGGTGTGCAACGTGGGTTATAGGTCATTTCGTTGGTGTGCATCGTGGGTAGAGGGGGGGTGCCCAAAATTTGTCTGCCTAGGGCAGCACAAAACCAAGATACACCACTGTGTGTGATCACACATAGCGCAACTGTAACTTACCGAACATCTGGGACATCCACACGTCGACAGGCAGACTCCATGCCGTTGCCGTTGCTCCATTGCTCTGCCGACATATCTCCTCGCAAACAAGCAGGGAGAAAACACTGCCATGCTACTCGTTCATCTGCACATGAGCAGATGAACATAAAAAGAAAGAAAGAAAAAAACCTCATAGGCTTTTAATTAATGTTCCTCCTCCCATCTAACCCCGCCATGGGCTGGATCAAATATAGGAAGGATATTTAAACCTCAGTCTGCCAGAGAATAGTTGCCTGTGATAGTGCTCTCTCCAGCCTCACCAGCGTTACTTTGATTGTTTTGATTATTTGTTGCTGATCTCTGCTGTATCCCAACCATTCTATTGCTTGCTGCTCATCCTGATCTCTGCCTGTTCTTGACTATCCAATTGCCTTATCCAAGTTGTCCTGATTTACCGGTTCTGACCCAGCTTATCCTGACTATTCTATTTGTTGCTTGCCTCAGCCACGTCTGTTATCCTGACCTTCCCCTACCTCCGATTATCCAGGCTTCAGTCTTCCTCGACTTTCCATTCAGTCTACAGTTGACGCGTTCCTGTGGTTCTATTGTATACTTCAGATTCATTTCGTACCTCCTCTACTTTTAGCATTTAGTGTGTGGTGTTCTAAGTTCTTGGTGGCTAACCATCTGCGTCTCAAAAAAGGGTGTGTTATCATTAAGGTGAAACATCCCCACTATATGTATTGTCTATTTGTAGTGGGTCTGTCATCCTATCTGCATCGTGGATCCTATCTCTATATCAAAACCTTCCAGAAACACTTCAGAGGGCGCCGCCACTGCCGCCTCCTTCAATGCCGCGTGTGAACTGGTGGCGAGATCTCAGAGGTGCTGGTCTGGGAAATCTCTCCGCACCAGCCCTATAAATCTCCCGAGAAATATGGCGGCATAAACTGTTAGCTCCCTCAACCTCAACCAAACACAGTGATTTTAACAGCTTTCGGGTGTGATTTGGAGAAATAAAAATCCTTCACCTGATGCAGAAACCCCTAGTGATAAAGATAAACCTATCTCCTACATCCTCGCTGAGAGAATATTTTCGGACCACAGGTCTGATAGAGTCTCGGATGCCTGACGACATGGGAGTACGATCTCCCACCAGTTCCGTCTCAGCGGATGAAGTGTCCGCAGACCCACTGGGTGACCCACTACACGAACCCACTCTATCTCACAAGACCTACAATGAATTTTCTACTTGGCACCGTGGAGGAAAGATTTTAGCACTTTGATTGCGGAGGTCAAGCAGACTGTACAAGAGGCAGTGATCTTACTAAGCTGGAACACAGGGTAACTATCCGAGAACATGTATGATGGAGTGGGAGAGTGTAGGTGTAGCTGGTACCACCACCCCCCTACCCAGGAAATGATGACGCAACACGTAATATATGGTGAAACATAGGCCACAGCTATTTTATTGAGCATAAATAGAAATACGTTACAACTGTATCGGCCAATCGCCGTAAACTCCATCTCAGGTAGATACAGCCTAACAACCAAAATATATAAAAACTGTATCCTTGCCAGCCTCCCTTAAATTAATTAAACTATACACAGTGCAACCAGCAAACATTAACCAACCTGAAGTAAGTACTCCCCTCCCCCCTCGTCCGAGGGTCTCTTACCCCTTTACCTGTTATGCTATGCTGACCACCAGCCGACTCCTCGCTCGGTGGGCACGTATCACCTTACATAGAGGTTAGGTGAGGGCTGAGCCCAAAACTTCAACCAAAGGGTCGGTCTCCTCCTTTACTAATAACAAAAACCTGACGAGCAAAGACATGCCACCGGCACTGCTGTTTTACAGCCTAAAATCAGCGGGAGCCACCCAACCCCAACGCCATAACCTGTTCCACCCCTTCTTGCAACGCCAAGTTGAAGAGATCTAACCCTCCCTCAATGAGGTGCACCCCATCACTCCTAAAATATATTGCTGCTTCCCGCTCGAACACTCGATGGCGAATAGCAATGCCCCCAACACTGAAAACTAACTTGGAAATGTGCTTGTTCACTTTAACCCTGCACTTCTCCATCGCCCTCTGGTTGCGAGCCGCACGCCAATAGTTACGGGGAACCAGCTCGGACCAAACTAACCTAACATCTGGAAACAGCACTAATCATCTAGCCAGATCCTGACGAATGATCTGGCCCCACACCGGAATAGACCATAAATCATTGCCGCCTAGATGGATCAGTAACACTTCCGGAGGACCCAAGAGCCTGGACAGCTGCACCCACTCAGGAAGGAGAAGCACCCACCTCATTCCCCTGATCCCCCCCCCCCACGGACCTCGGCTCCCGCGGGTGGGAATCCCAGGCGCTCCCCCCCCCCGGGTTGGATATAGGAATGGTCTAAGATTCCCAAACCTTCCTGACTAAGGAACCTGGGAAGACAGGATGGATGAGACATCCATGAGTCTCACAGGTCAGATATAGTATACAAAACGCTGCAACCCCCATCTGCCAATACGCTGTATAGCCCTGTCCACAAACCCTGGCCTGGAAGCTTCGGATGAAGCGCCTATGTGGAATGAATGACCGCCAAAGTGAGAGCTATCAATCAAAGCCCAGTCTAGCCAATGCCAGCTTGAAAACCCTCACTAATTAATACCTGGATAAGAAAGGTCCTTCCCCGTGAATTATAAGAGGGCACGCAGCAGATGGCCTAACCTTGAAATATGCATCAAAGCAAGACACCGGACACACCAAGGACCCCTGGACTTCCCAAAGGAGGACCCAAGCCCCCCTAGCCAAAACATCCATCTTAGAGCAGCGAATCCAAAACTGTAACCCCCCCCCCCCGTTCCCTCAATATATCCTTGACTAACAACCCCCCTGGAACACGCTTAGACGGGCTGACCAATTCACCTATTCTCATTGCACCGAAAAAGACCAATGCAAAAGCGAAACGGAACAGCTCCGTCTCAAACGCATTAGAGCAAACCTCAGGAAGAACCCCGAAAATCTGTGAAAATCTGTGACAGTAGACAGTGAAATATGCTTCAAAAGGACCACCGCCACCAAGATGGGGAAGAGCGCCAGGTTAGTTAAGTTCCTTGTCAGCCCCGCCTCCACCCAATAAAGTGGCCAACTTTCAGCGCACCAATGTGTACCCAGCACCGCCCCGAAGCACGCGGACCCTGCAGCATCCGTGTAAATATGAAGAACTCTATTATAAACTTTGAGGCCTGCCACATTGTCCTTCCGTTATAACAGGCCAAGAACATCTCCCACACTGCCAGATCCGCCAACAGAGGACGAGTTAGCCAAATGAAATGGCGAGGGTGCTCTACCCCAGCCGTCGTCCCTGCCAGGCACCTTTTGAAAACCCTACCCATCGGCATTATTTTGCAGGTGAAATTAAGCTTAGCCAACAGGGACTGGAGCTGTTGCAGCCAAATCTTCTTTAAACCCTTAGCTGCAGCAATGTCAGCACGCAGACCCACCAGCTTATCCTGAGGCAACCTACATTCCCCGGCCACAGAATCCAGCTCTATACCCAGAAAACTCAGGCAAGTAGTGGGAACCTCTGTCTTATCCGAAGCTAGCGGGACACCAAAACCCTGCGAAACCGCTTGCATCGTGGAGAGCAAATGGCTACAAACGTGTGAAAGCCGACTCCTACCGCACCACCCAGTCCATGAAAGTGCTAAAGCACTCGAAATAAAAACATGATATAGAACATCCCATCGGGAGGCACATATCCACATAGAATCAACCCTTGAAATAGCACCCTAGTAGGTGGTGACACTCCGGGTGCACTGGCAGCAAACGGAACGCTGCTTCCACATCTGTTTTTTCCATCAATGCACCCTGCCCCGCTGAATCAAAGGATGTGTAAGACAAGCTGGACAATTCCGCACTGATATCATCATTCACCGAACCCCCATTTGGGAACGTTAAATGTTGAATCGAGAGCCCAAGAGCCACCTCTTTCCCCAACTTGTCCCTAACCACCCCAGGGTGATCTAACACCGACTTAAGGTTATGCAGTGACAACGAGACCACCCGCTCCTGGAAAGGAATTCTAAAACCTTCCTCAAAACCCCCCAAGATGATCTCTGCCGCTCTGCGATTACGAAATCTACTTAACCAGGGTTGCATCGCGGCACCGTCCACTGGCGTCCTCCCCCTATACTCCCATATTTGACTTATCACCTCCCTTACCCCGTTTAAAGCACTTCATCGCCGGATGGGACCCTCCACAACCGGAACACTCATGTCGGAAACGACAGCCTGCACCGAACTTGCACTGGCCCCCGTTATATTTCCAACATCCACCGCTGTGTCGCTGGGTGGCCGGAGGGGTGGGTGTACCCATCCCCCCGGCCCCCCCGAGAAAGGACATCTGGCCGCCCTGCTGCGTGGCTGGGCGCATCATAATAGCGAGCCAGAGGCCGATATCCATCTGGTCCCATGACGACGGGCGCACAGCAATATGCTGGCGGAATTGCTCATCGTATTTCTACCACCCCAGCCCACCATACACCCTACAAGCCGTCAAAATTATATCCTGGTAGCAGAATAGGGCTGAACACTTATCCGGGGATTTTTCCCCCAACACTCTAGCCAGTATTTTTCTTTCTCTCGCTCAGACTCCTTCAAATCCTTCTCTGGGGAAGTATTCCCCTTTCCATATGATCTCTCGCTTCTCCTGCTTGAGATGTATGCCTAACCGGCCAGACCAGCTCATGTATGTTGCCCCGTGGGTCATTGGGGCCACAGGCTCCACATCCAACAATGGATCAGGAAGGGAAACTGGAGCCATCTGCGCCACTATCGCAGGAAGGACCCTGGGTCCCTACTACAAGAGGCGTACCCGATGGAGTCGGGGAGGGTGGAAACACCAAACCCCCGAAACCCACCGTGGCCCCTCAAACCCCACTGACTTGTGAGTCCAATACGCCTGCGTGCACCTTGCAACCCCCCAAGCCTGATCCCAGAGCCCACGCAACCCTGCAAGAAACCAGCCCATGCCTGATCCTGAGACCCCTGAGTCTCCAGCCACCCAAATGGAACACTAGTGCAAGATAGACTACACTCACCCGAAGAGCTGGCAGCAGGACTCCCAGGAGCAGGCAAGACACTCGGAGCCGGCATAGGTTCTTGGACCACCAGGTCACCTGCACTCGACACCGCTGCAGCAGCAGGAGCATGGGCCGGATCCAGCGCAGGAGCGACCTGTAAAGCAGAAACAATTGAGGCAGTGCGACTTCAAGGACCCCTAGCTGAAGGCCCAACCACAAACCGCACGTAAAGTGGCCCAGAATGCGTGACCCAGGGCGCTGGGGGATTAACACGGGGAACCTCTTCCCCAGAGGACCCACCAGAGGACATAGAAGGGGACCCCTCCCGCCCTCTAGCGCCCAGAGGTAAGCCTGAAGCCCTCCGTTTTTGGGCCCTAGGCCCACTTACTGGTCTGGTTGCCCGTCTGCCACTTCTCCTCCTGGAGTAGCGTGTGGCTGTGTCCCAAACCGGAAGCGGGGCTGCCTGAAGCCTCGTGGCAGCCCCGGTAGCAGCAGATTAACCCTGTCGCATCCACTTCTGGGCTCAGGCGTGTAAACGGATGGGAGACGCGCCTCACGGATCCGCGCCCCTCAGAAGCGGGAACCACCACCGGGGCAGCCTGCAACTGCCTGCCACGAATGTTTCAGCCCTCAGGGCATTCAGAATACCATCAACGTCATGCCCGAGGCCATGGGAGAGTCCTGCAAAAGTAAGAGAAAATTTCAGCAAACTTTCCAGAGCGTTTTTATGGAATTTTAAAATGGCTGCTGGAAGTGGGAGGATATCCCAGCTATATATACACTATATCCCAGACCCTGCCCCAACCATGACCTGGATCACGCCCCCACCCTCATACATGTCCTGTCCGCTAAGCTGCGTAACACTACCAGGATTCTGGAATCTGAGGGCGCAACTCAGAAAATAACAAAGGTTTCACATATCGCCACCAGGCACAACTTATACCTTTCGGAGTACAGGCGTCGTCTGGAAGACCTCGATAACAGAGGACTAAGGCCCTCACAAGCATGAGGCCTTAGGCGGCTGCCTAATTTGCCTAATTAAAGAGCCACCTCTGAAAGTATAACATTACTGATAGGGTAGTGGATACATGGAATGGCCTTCCAGCAGTAGTGGTAGGTTCATACTAATGTATGTTTTATGGTGTACACACAGCTCTCTGACTGAAGCACATCTGCACCAGGTCTTACTATATTTAATGTATCAGTGATAAAATGCACCTGCCTGATGTAGATGTTGTGCTGTGAATGTATCTGTTGTACAGGTTGGTGTGAACTTGGCGATATAATCTACACTGTGACAATAAGGTGGAGTTATATTATGCTAACTACGTGGAGTGGGGGGGAGCTTTGGACAGTAGGTGTGGTCAATCTTAAAGTAAGTAATTGGAAGCTGAGCTGCAAAGAGTTCCTGGAAATTGTTTTCAAATGTTGGCAACTATGTCAAGGCAGTGTGTGACATTTAAGCTTGTGTATATACTGGAGGTATATATTGTAATATGCAGGGGTATATATAAGTCTTATCTATAAATAATACACTCTTCAGATGCACTTTTCAAATGCATTGCTTTTTCCTTTTGTGAACAAAAAATAATGTTATGCTATGGAGCTGGTTTAAAAATATTTCCAGGACTGGTTTTTATTGTTTCCATGCGTAGTGATGATGCAGAGCAATGTGTTTCCGATGCTCTGAACCATCACTACGTATGAGGAGCATGAGGCAACGCGGATTGAGCTCTCAGTGTGTTTAACCACTTAGTGATATGACATTTTGACCTTGACTTTCCCTTGGTGACGATGACTGTTTTTACATTTCTGGGGTGATTGTGTTTAGCTGTTATTTTCTTCTCTCTCACATACTGTACCCACACAAATTATAAGTTGGGTTTTATCATCGTAAGAAGGGCTTTCATTAGATACCATTATGTTGATCATATCGTTTAATTTACTACACCAAAAATAATAAAGTATGATGAATTTTTATAAAAACACACCACTTTTTCAAACTTTGAACTAAAATATAATTTACACAAATACAATCATTAAAAAGACCCCATCTAAATAGTTTCTAAATGTTGTACTGAGTTCAGAAATATGAATGTTTCCATATTTTTCTGCATTTTTTGGGAGTTATAGGGTAAAAAACAAAAATAGTGTTTTTTGGCTTTTTTCTGTATTGACCTTTTGACCCCAACTCAAACCCTAAATTTAACCCAAACACTAAATTTAACTCCAACCCTAACCCTTATGCTATCCCTTAATATATTTTAATTTTAATTTAATTTTAACCCTATCTCTTATGCTAAACATTATTTAATTTTAACCCTAACAGCTAATCTAGCCCTAATCCTAGTTTTAAGCTAATTAATTGGGTTAATTTAACATTGCAATGTTGCTGGCTGCCTCTAGGGGAGGACGTACCTGACATGTCCATTGTCGCGGAAGTGGTTAACACACACAGAGCGAATGGTGTCTGCGTCTCCCCACCGAGTGCACTGATCTACAGGGTGGGGGCGGACCCTACAATTCAACTTCCAATGATGAATATTCCAAAACATTGTGTAGTTTTAACCCCCCCCCCCCCACACAGATATCGGTGCATACGGAAATTAGACTATATATACATAATAGCACCTAGTCCACCCTATCAATCCACACTTGTATTAATCTATGACAATACATTTAATTGCATTCCGTTTCCACACATAGTAGCAACACCATAAATTTCAGGGCCACTTACTGTACACATTTTAAGGGACCCATAACCCCCCACTCCCGACAATATCTTGCATTTGCCCCACATACCCTCATACGCATTTTATCCAGGTCTTGCATAATATGGAGGGTGGTTGGGAGCAGTTGGTCAATATGCCAGTATTTAGCCAGTCTATATGCCAGCATTTTGCCATTCAATATGCCAGTATTTTGCCATTTAATATGCCAGTATTTTGCCATTTAATATGCCAGTATTTTGCCACACAATATGCCAGTATTTAGCCACTAAAAATGGCAGTATTTAGCCACTAAATATGCCAGTATTAAGCCATTTAATATGCCAGGATTTAGCCACTCAATATGCCAGGATTTTGCCACTCAGTATGCCAGGATTTAGCCATTCAATGTGCCAGGATTTCGCCACTAAATATGCCAGAATTTTTCCACTGAATATGCCAGGATTTTGTCACTCAATATGTCAGGATTTTGCTACTGAATATGCCAGGATTTATGCCAGGATAAAAAAAAAAAAAATGCGACCGGAGTTTCCCTCCTCCGTACAGGAGGGAAGAAAGTTTTCAGTTCTTTGGGGTGTGACCTGGGCCCGCCGGGCCTGATCAAGGATATCCTTGTGCTTATCTCATACATGCTTAAACTTATTCACTGTATTAACCTCTACCATCTCTGCTTGAAGACTATTCCACGCATCCACCACCCTCTCAGTAAAGTAATATTTTCTTTAATGCCTGGCTTTATCTGATATCTAGGATAGCTTTATGTCTATCCCAAACATGATTAAACTCCTTCACTGTATTAACCTTTACCACTTCTGCTAGAAGACTATTCCATGCATAAACAACCCTCTCAGTAAAGTAATAATACGTTTCTGACCTCCACTGTATTATAGGTGGTTTGGAAGGGTTTGAGGGCACATAATGTCATACAAGAAACATAAAATACAAATGGAAAACACATATAGTGCAAAAACATGTAAAACAACTGTGTGTTAAGTGGTGTACATGAGTAGCACTCACAAACATCTGGAATAAAAGGTCTTTACGAGCAGCGAGGTTCCAAAAAGTAGTTCTGTTTAATCTGCACAGTGGGGATACAAACATATACAAACACAGAGCAGTAAAATAGGAGAAAAGGTGGCCTGCATGTGAGATATCTACTTACAGACTCCACATTTTGACAGACATAATAAATAAGAAGTCCACAACAAGGGTAAGGCTTCTGATGTGGCTTGAAATGGCGAAATCACAAATCTATGCGTTTCTCCAGGTGAGTCCTGGCTTCATCAGGAGTTGGAGCAGTGAGTTTTATTCTCCACTGTATTAACCTCTACCATTTCTGCTGGACAGCTACATTTCAGTCATACATCTACTACCCCTTGGTGCACTACCTTTCAAATAAAGTAATAAAAGTATATATATATAAATATATGTATATATAGATATGAGACGGAGAGATTTTATCAAGTTACAATGATATTAGCAAAAAATAATAGCTTCTTAATTTGTGTGCAAGAGCATTTTATACAGTTACAATATGGGGGGCATAAAGGTGCAAAGCTTTAAACATAAATCCATACAAGAGTCTCACAAATTATGCCACATAAAGAAGCCCCATTAACTATGCCACACACTGGAGCCCCTTAATTATGCCACACACTGGAGCCCAAAAAATATGACACACAAGGGACCCCTTTTAATTATGCCATACACGGGACCCGCAATAATTATGCCGCACACGGGACAGCGGTCCACATTCATCTATTGCATAACTGTACATTAATAAATATATATATTTATACGTACACACATATCACAAGACAATCTCTCTCTTTTTCTATATCTATATCTACATAACTAGTTACATTTATACGTATATGAACTTTTTAGTATTCTACTATTTTCAGATGTAATAAAAATGTTATAGAAAAATTGCAGTTCTTGTTTTTATTCTCTTCCTCTGCACCCACATTTCACCTAAAGGGCTTAACACAGCACGATGGCGTACCCACAGCACTTGTCTTGCACTCATATTGCACACACACGATTTGGCATACCAGTGTCACTTTGCCCCACTGAACTACCCTTGGAGAACATGTCACAGTGTCACTTTCCCCCATAGTACATGTTATTTTGCCTTATAAAACATGCCACAGCATCACTTTGCCAGTTAAAATAAGCCACTGTCAGGTACCAATAGTGGTACCTTCTCTGAAAAGGGAACACTAACCATTCCAGAGCCTGGCGCAAGTTGTGCTATAGTGCATCATCTACTACTCCATGACTGAAGGATCCATGATCAAAGTAATGTGCACTTTTAGACAGAAATAAGAACTGTCTCCTTAGCCTCACAATGAGAGATCAGTGCAGTGTACAGCTTTGCACGTGGACAACAAAAGGCTGATTTCAGATTTCATTGGATCAAACCAGACTACAATCCTACAGCTACCTATATAAAAGTTGGGAAAAATAGGATAATTATACTGGGTTCTCTCAGCCGGCTAATGCGATCACATTATACTCTCACTGTCAGACTGAATTTAAAAATATAAAAATATGTGCCAATACTTGGTATCTGTCAAGTCAAAATGTGGGAAAAAGTGGCCTCTGTAAGCTATGACTACAAATTAAGTTGAATGGGAATGTAATATAAATATGGATCATTCCTTAGTTTAAAATTGCCTTGATTTGGTTGGTAAATTTGCTACGGTCGGTCAACTCCTCTGCATAGCATTCCCTACCAACAACTCAGAAGGGTCTACTGTGTGGGGAAATGATTTAGGGTAGACTATCTATCTAGAGGAAACATATCTTCAGATATTCTCTGATTTCCAAGTATGTCATAGGGAGTTAAATGTATAGTTTAACTGTGCATTACTAAAGCTTACTATCTAATGAAACAGACACAGGAACACTTAATAGAAAAATAAAATCTTTGCAAAAGAATAGAAAAATCCTCCTCCTTTAACCCCTTAAGGACAGAGCCTTTGAAACATTTTTGTCCTTTCTGGACAATGGCTATTTTAACATTTCTGTGCTGTTTGTGTTTAGCAGTAATTTTCTTCTTTGTCATTTGCTGTACCCACACATATTATATATTGTTTTTATGGGGACAAGAATGGATTTCTATGGATGCCATCTTTTTGATCATATCTTATCATATTATTAAAAAAAATAATAAAATATGGTAAAAACACCAAAACATTTATTTGAAACAACTTCTCCTCATCGACAATAGCGAACGAAAAAACATGCTAAATAGATTCTACTATTTCTCCTGAGTACAGGGATACCACCCATGCACTGTACTTCAGACATGAATTCACACATTTTGGTATGTGTCACTGCCAAATAACACCCCAATAAGTGTTCAGCAACATCTCTTGAGTACAGGGATACCACCCATGCATAGGTTTGTTGCGTTGTTTGGGGGGTAAAAGGCCAAATTTGGTAGGTGCAGTTTTTGGTTTTCCAAATTGAAATTTTTACATGCAGACAGCCTGCACCCATGTTCCATTTGGGACATATTTGAAGCCAGCCAGTGTATTTTACCCCATCAACCCATATATTTTTTAAAAGTAGACACCCTAGGCTATCTCAAATGGTGGTATTTTAACACTTTCCATGCACTAATTCTACCACCAGCCTTTGTCAAAGTTTGTGGTAGTAATTTTTTTGTGGTTTTTTTTCACAAACCTTGTACTTCAGACATGAATTCACACATTTTGGTATGTGTCACTGCCAAATAACACCCCAATAAGTGTTCAGCAACATCTTTTGAGTACAGGGATACCACCCATGCATAGGTTTGTCGGGTTGTTTGGGGGCTAAAGGGCCACATTGTGAAGGTGCGCATTTTCAACTTGGAATATTGACGTGTAATCAGCCTGAGCCCATCTTTCATTTGGGACTTTTTTTTTAAAGTAGGACAGTGTATTTTACCCGAAAAAGTATATCTTTTGTAAAAGTAGACACCCTAGGCTATTTTAAATGGTGTTATTTTAACACTTTCCATGCACCAATTCTACCACCAGCCTTTGTCAAAGTTTGTGGTAGTCATTTTATTGTGTATTTTTTCCCACATACATTGTACTTTAGACACAAATTCACATATTTCGGTATGTGTCACTGACAAACAATACCACAATATATGTTCAGCAACATCTCTCGAGCACAGGCATACCACCCATGCATAGCTTTGTCAGCTTTGTTAGGGGTTGAAAGGCTACATTTGAGAGGTGCGCTGTTTGATTTTCAAACTTGGAATTTGAACATGTAGAGCAAGGAAGGGGTTAATAGCTCTTTTAAGAGCCTTTGTAGTACTGTACAAAAAAATTAACCCCTAAAAATGCACAGACAAGAAAAAATGTTCTGCTGTGCAGTGATCAGTGGCAGGGAAGGGGTTAATACACTACACTATACAAAGGGTAGGGCTTTTATAAAAGCCCTTGGGACTCACAATTTTTTAACATTTTATTTAATTTATTACAATTAAAAAATTATATTATACAGATCTGTCTCTTTCCCTCACTAAAACTCAAGTGTGGAGAGGGAGGCAGATCCATATGGGTCAGAACAATATTTACCAATATTGATCGAACTAGACGAATGGTGATGCTCATCTGAGAAATCACCAAACCACCTTTGCCATTGATCGGCTGTTACTGATCGCTATACACGCGTTCAGACAGCTTCAAAAGGAATACACGTAATCCCCTAGTGGGTATAATTAACAAATGCAGAAAGAAAAGTCCTGCGCTCACTCCCATCACTGGGCGGCTGCAATGACTACAGTACACATCAGCCCCAATATATAGTAAAAAATAGGTATAATTAACCCCTAGCGAGTGTGACAAAAAAAATGCTGATAGCAAAAAAAAATCCTTCTGCGACTAGATTGCTCCATATGCGCTGCTTAGGCAGTGACCATATGCACTGCTTAGGCAGTGACCATATGTGCTGCTTTGGAAGTGATATACGGCAAGGAAGGGGTTAATAGCTCTTAAAAGAGCCTTTGATATACTGTAATAAATCAAATAAAAAAAAAATTAACCCCTAAAAAAATGCACAGACAGCAAAAAATGTGCTGCTGTGTAAGATCACTGCGTACACAGCGATCGATTGCAGGGAAGGGGTTAAATACTGGAAACGGCTTTTATAAAAGCCTTTGGGTCTCAATTCTATTAAATATATTATTATTAAAAACTTACATTATACAGCTCTGTCTCCCTCCCTCACTAAAACTCAAGTGAGAGGGAGGCATTTCTACACGGGTCAGATCAAATATTTCCAAATATTGATCTAAGCAGACGAATGGTGATGCTCATCTGAGCAAACGCCTACCCGCCTTTGTCACTTATCAGCTGTTACTGATTGCTATATATGCGCTCAGACAGGTAAAAAAACAATGTTTACGTTAAATGTAGTCCCCTAGCGGGTATAATTAACACGTGACGGGTGTAATAAAAAAGTTTTAAAAAAATTAAAAATGCTTCTGCAGCAAGATTGCTGCATTTGCGTCAGATCGCTGCTTAGGCAGTGATCTACAGCAAGCAAGGGGTTAATCTCTCTTAAAATAGCTTTTTTTATACTGTAATAAATGACAGTAAAAAAATATACCCCTAAAAAATACACAGACAGCAAAAAATGTGCTGCTATGCATGATCACTGCGTACACAGCGATCAATGGCAGGGAAGGGTTTAAATGGCTTTTATAAAAGCCCTTGGTGTTTAAAATTTTATTAAATATTTTTTTTATTATTTTATTTTATTTTTTACTTTATCTGATCTGTCTCTCTCCCTTACTAAAACTAGTAAGGTGAGGGAGGCAGATCAATACTTGTCAAAGGCAATATTTACTCATATTGCCTTTGACAGTATGGTAAGTGCTCATCAGAGCACTTACCATACATGCCGGCACACAGATCACACAGATTACTTCAGCAACACCGCAGATGCTTAGAAAGCGAACGATCGTTCGCTTTCTAAGCACATGTGTGCAGCGGGCGCAGCCACTTTTTGGGGGTGTTGCACAATGCCTCTACCTAGAGGCATTGTAGCAACACCGATAGAGTAAAGAAAACGACCAGCGGTCGCTTTCTTTACTCAATTTAGTGCATGACGTGCTAGGCAGGTCAGCTGTCGTCAAGTCCTCGATTTGCCGTGACGTGCCTGGCACGTCATCTGTCGCCAAGGGGTTAAGGCATGTATTGTGTTTGATTTTGACTTCTGTTTTTCAGATATATTTTATTAAAGAGATATTTTTACAATAACGATAACTTTTACAATGAAAAGAGAAAATACCATATATGTTATACGTAAAAAGTGTATATCAATGTATCCAGTCCATATTTAAATCAATGATTAAAGTATTGATCATGCACTTTATCGTCAGTTTCCATTGTGATAACACATTGGTATGAATTAATTATGCAATCAAATTACAATGTTAATAAATTTAAAAAAAATGAAAATTGGGAGGAGAGGGGCAAAAAAATGGGTGGGGGAGGGGGGGGGGAAGTGGAGATGAATGAAGTTTGGGCTCAGCCCTCCCCTAACCTCGAAGGTGATACATCACCTATATGGGACGTGCCCACTGAGCTATTGGATTGGCTAGTGGTAAGCATAGAGGAGAGGTAGAAGGTATTGCGAGGTAAGAGACCCCCTAGACTAGGCGGGAGGGGAGTACCACAAGTTGGTTATAGATGCCGGTTGCATTAAAAAGTGTAAGTATAAAATTCGGGGGATTGGCATGGATGTTCAGGTGTTTTCTTTGGCTGTATATTATGGTGGTGGTTTGGCTTATACAGTCCTAACTAATTTTATTTCCTGTCTTAATAATAAAAGTGCTGTGGACTATTTACACCAAAAACAAACCTTGTGTCTTTTTTCGGGGGGAGGGGCAGGGGGTGGTTATGTTGCTAGGATAATATGTGCTATCCCTTCTTCAAGATACATGTGTATAGACACATAACCACACAGTTACACATGCACATATACACAGACACACTGCACACAGAAGTATAAACACAGTCACACTTCCACAAACCCTTACTTAGACAGCCTTACACATACACACACACTTAGAAAGTCACACTTACACACATACATAAACCCTTACACACACACATGTAGACACACATTCACACTTATACACATACAGACACACTTACACATATGTATTTTCCTTTTTTAAAGCTGTTTGACCTACGGACCGCACCGCGCTGTTAGGGAGAGAGCTCCCTCAAATAGCATCTCTAATTCTTTGCCAATCTGGGACGGGACAGATCCCCAAAAGCAGGACTGTCTCACCCAAAACAGGACAGTTGGGAGGTATGTAATGGTGGTATGAGTTTAACAACAGATACAGATGTTATTAAGCTCACATCCCTTGCCATTGCACACACAACCACAGGTCTTGCCATAGCACCTAGATTGCACCTACAGGTTTTGCCAGGTTTTGCCAGAGCACCAAGCTTGCAACCACTGGTCTTACCAGAGCTCCTAGATTGCACACACACAACATGCTCCTGCACCCAGATTGCACATGGACGGTATCTCAATGGCAAATCTTGTGTTTGAGCCCTTGGAGCTGTAATGATTAAAATACCAGCAAATCCAGAGCCCTTTAATTTCTGGGGGAGCACGGACTGGGATACATAGCCCATGCTCAGCAGCAGTTAGAACGGTTTGTATACAGGTGTATCCAACAGAGCGCATGTGTGACGGCGGCTCGATCGATGCAACATCACCCAGTTCCTGTAACCGAGAGAAGACAGTGTGGGATCTGAAGAAACTTTTGAGGCACGGGAGTCATTGTTTTAACTCTCCTGCAACCAGCCTCCTGACTGAATTGAGTATTTAACGCAGGGCAAACGGGGCAGCTGCACTGGGCCCAGTTACTCCTGCGGGGCCCAAGGCAGCTGTCCCGTGTCCTGGCATACTATTCCTGGGCTCTGATTGGCACAATATTCCTGGCATCTGACTGGCACAATATTCCTGGTATCTGACTGTCACAATATTACTGGCATCTGACTGGCACAATATTACTGGGCTCTGGATGGCACAATATTACTGTGCTCTGAATGGCACAATATTACTGGCATCTAAATGGCACAACAATTATGGCATCTTTATAGTACAATAATACTGGTATCTTAATGGGCAAATTGGCTGGGGCATCTTAATAGTACAATATTACTGGTATCTGAATGCTACAATAATATTGACATTTTAATTGTAAAAATGCCTGTGGCATATTAATGGCAAAATAATACTGAATATTAATGGCAAAATAATATTGGGAAATTGATGGGCACATTGACTGTGGCATATTTAATGGACAAACGGTCTGTTGCTTATGCAGTGACAAAGTGACTGTGGCATGTTCTCTTGGGAAAAATAACATGTACTATGGGGAAAAGTGACAATGGGGCTTTTTTCTGCATGGGCAGTTCAGTGGAACAAGGTGAAACTGTGGTATGTTCTGTGGGGCAAATTTACACTGCAGCATGGGAAATTGTGTGGGTTCAATATGAGTGCACGCCATGTTCTGTTGGTGGAATATAGGTGCATGACAAGGGCTGTGGGTGCAATATAGGTGCAAGACAAGTGCTGTGGGTCAATATAGGTGCATGACAAGTGCTGTGGCTACTCTATGGGGCTGTATTAAGTCCTTTAGGTGCAATGTGGGTGCAGAAAAAGGAAATAAAATGAAAAAATGCAACTCTTCAATAACATTTTTATTACATATGAAAATAGTTGAATATAATATTAAGAAGTCCATATAAGTATAAATGCAACTAGTGAGAGAGAGTGAGATGTGTATAGATATTTATAAATATATATGAACAAATGTAAGTGCTCTCTAATATCTGTGTATGTTTTTGTAATTTAGGTAATGAGTAGTGCAGTGTTGCATATTAAGATGGTATACATATTGCAGCCATATATACACATTTTGAATCCAAATATACAGTTTATACACAGCAATTATACACGTAATATACACATTTTATTCAATGCAATTTTTGTTTTTTTAGTGTGTGTGTGTGTGTGGGGGGGTAATATTGCGATGAATAGAGTGATTGCATGCAGCGTAGGGGGTAGGGTCCAGGGGGCACAAGCAAATACTTGCCCAGGGTCCAATCACTATTAAAGACAGCCCTGAGTTTATTAAACAAGTTGAGAGATGAAAGCGTCAGAGGGGAGTATCTTGCCGCTATGTGATCTTTCGGAGGGCTCTGGTGACTTTAACCACATCTCCCTCCCCCCCCCCCCCCCCCCAAATCTGGCTCTCCCCTTTCAATGAATATGCATAGTTGCCACTGTCCCGGATTCGCAGTATACGCGGAACCAGTCATTTAAAAAAAAAATCTTCTTCAGCCGGATATGACAGCTAGTCATATCCGGCTAATGTACTTCCCTCCGCTGTGCAGGAGGGAAGCTTGCAGCAAGGAGGGAGTGACGGGGACACGGAGGTGAGTACTGGGGAAGCAGGGGTGGAGGGTGACATGATGGGCAAAATAACACTGAGAAATGAATTGGCATGATAAGACTCACAGATGATAATGGGCATGATAAGACTCACAGATGATGATGGGCATGATAAGAATCACAGAGGATGATCAGCATGATAAGACTTACAGATGATGATGGGCATGATAAGAATCACAGATGATGATGGGCATGATAAGACTCACAGATGATGATGGGCATGATAAGACTCACAGATTATGATGGGCATGATAAGACTCACAAATGATGATGGGCATGATAAGACTCACAGGTAATGATGGGCATGATAAGAATCACAAATGATGATGGGCAAGATAAGACTCACAGATGATGATGTGCATGATAAGACTCACAGATGATGATGGGCATCATAAGACTCACAGATGATGATAGGCATGATAAGACTCACAGATTATGGTGGGCATGATAAGAATCACAAATGATGATGGGCAAGATAAGACTCACAGATGATGATGTGCATGATAAGACTCACAGATGATGATGGGCATGATAAGACTCAGATGATGATGGGCATGATAAGACTCACAGATGGTGATGGGCATGATACGACTCACAAATGATGATGAGCATGATAAGACTCACAGATGATGATGGGCTTGATAAGACTGACAAAAGATGGGCATGATAAGAGTCACAAATGAATGGGTGAAAGGAATATAGGGTGACTTTAATTTCTTACATGGGCAAAATAATGTAATTAATAAGTAATGATGGTCTGTGCCTTTTGTAAGAGGCACAGACAAACCTGGAACGCAAATTCCCCCCATCCGTGCAATGAGATATAGCAGCAGGGAAGGGGGACATATTGATCTACATTTTTTTGTTTTGTTTTTAAGATTAAAAAAACGCTCACTTGTATGTGTGTATGTATGAGTGTAGGTGACAGACTGTGTGTATGAGTGTGTGTGACAGCCTGTATGTATGTGTGTATGTATGTATGTATGAGACAGACTGTATGCATGTGTGTATGTATGTATAAGTGTATGTGACAGATTATGTATGACTGTGTGTGTCTATGTGGCAGACTGTATGTATGTATGAGTGTGTGTCTGTGTGTCTATGTGAAAGACTGTATGTATGTATAAGTTTATGTGACTATGTATGAGTGTACAGTGGATATAAAAAGTCTACACACCCCTGTTAAAATGTCCGGTTTCTGTGCTGTAAAAAAATGAGACAAAGATAAAACATTTCAGAACTTTTCCCACCTTTAATGTGACCAATAAACTGTAAAACTCAATTGAAAAACAAACTGAAATCTTTTGGGTAGAGGGAAGAAAAAATATAAAAATAAAATAATGTGGTTGCATAAGTGTGCACACCCTTAAACTGATACTTTGTTGAAGCACCTTTTGATTTTATTACAGCACTTTTTGGGTATGAGTCTATCAGCATGGCACATTTTGACTTGGCAAGATTTGCTCACTCTTCTTTGCAAAAACATTCCAAATCTGTCAGATTGCGAGAGCATTTCCTGTGCACAGCCCTCTTCAGATCTCCCCACAGATTTTCAATCGGATTCAGGTCTGGGTTCTGTCTGGGCCATTCCAAAACTTTTCTCTTCTTCTGGTGAAGCCATTCCTTTGTTGATTTGGATGTATGCTTTGGGTCGTTGTCATGCTGAAAGATGAAGTTCCTCTTCATGTTCAGCTTTCTAGCAGAAGCCTGAAGGTTTTTTGCCAATCTTGACTGGTATTTGGAACTGTTCATAATTCCCTCTATCTTAAATAAGGCCCCAGTTCCAGCTGAAGAAAAACAGCCCCAAAGCATGATGCTGCCACCACCATGCTTCACTGTGGGTATGGTGTTCTTTTGGTAATGTGCACTGTTGTTTTTGCGCCAAACATGTCTTTTGGAATTATGGCCAGAAAATTCAACCTTGGTTTCATCAGACCATAACACCTTTTCTTTTGAGACTTCAGATGTGTTTTTGCAAAATGTAGCCTGGCTTGGATGTTTTTCTTCGTAAGGAAAGGCTTTCGTCTTGCCACTCTACCCCATAGCCCAGCACACACTCACTCACACACACACTCAGCCAGCACACGCTCACTCACACACTCAGCCTGCACACGCTCACTCACTCACACACTCAGTCAGCACACGCTCACTCACACAATCAGCCAGCACACGCTCGCTCACACACTCAGCCTGCACACGCTCACTCACTCACTCACACAATTTTTTTTTAATGACCAGCATGTTTATGTGACAAGTGGCATTACACAGGAGGCACCCTATCTCTTAAGTGCCAGCTCACATTTTCAACCACGTGGAAACTTACACCTTCGAGTCCAGGACAGTGTCCCAGCAGGAAGAAAAAGCCATGAACGTGGCTGGGAGAAACAAAGAAAATAAAATAAACAGGGCAGCAGCCTCAGAGATTCGGGGCTATGGAATGGATATACACTTTGGATCTGCCTCCCTCTCCTCACATTGTTTTTAGTGAGGGAGAGAGACAGATCAAAGCATAGTTGCCAACATTTAAAAAAAAAATTCCAGGGACACTTTGCCACTCAGCTTCCAATTACTTACTTGAAAATTGACCACACCTACTCCTGAAAGCTCCACCTACTGCATATAATTATCATAAATGAACTCCACCTACTTGTCTACAGTGTAGATTATGTCAGCAAGTTCCCACGAACATTACCATGCATCCTTGGAATACAACAGATACATTTGCAGCATCTGTATCAGGCAGGTGCATATTCTCACTTTTAGATGAAATAGAGCAGATGTGTTTCAGTCAGAGAGCTGTGTCTACACCATGAATCATATATTAGTATGAACCTACCACTTCTGCTGGAAGGCTATTCCATGCATCCACTATGCTCTCAGTCAGGGCCAGCCTTAGGGGTGTGCTTCCTGTGTGATTGCACAGGGCGCAACACCACTGAGGGCGCCGCCACTACCACCTCCTTCAATGCTGCTTGTGAGCTGGTGGGGAGATCTCAGAGGTGCTGGTCGGGAAATCTCTCCACACCAGCCCTCTGGTGCTCGTTCAAATGAGAGCAGTGAGTACTTTTCAACCCTACTCCCATCCTGATGCTCTCATAGCGTACCCCAGCTTAGGCCAATCATGTCGCCATATGCTGGATTCAATCCCCTTGTCTGCTGTGAGTAGACCCCGGTTGAGTCTACACAAAACATTAACCCTCGGGAAGCATTGACTGTATTTATGGGTGCACCGATGGGTCAGCTGAAGTCCTGTATAGAGTACCCTGGCCTCACTAGAGAAGACTTAGTGGTTCTATGAGTCAAGTCTCCTTTGCAGATGGTACTGGTCGCCACTTACCCTTCCGGCATGGGAGTCCGTTACTCCCTTTGTTCATACATTGACATTGTTATGCAAGCACCGGGATCCTAGCCAAGCCTTGTTTTTAACCCCAAAACAAACCTATGCATGGGTGGTATCCCTGTACTCAGGAGATGTTGCTGAGCACATATTGAGGTGTTTATTGGCATTTTCAGGAAATGTTTTCCTGAATTGCAATCTGTGTGAAAAATCACAACTTCTTTTTTTTTGCTGCAAAATTTGGCAAAGGTTGGTGGTAAAATGGCTACATGAAAAGTGTAAAAAATACCCCAAGATAAATGTCCTGAGTTTTCTAGTTTTTTTTAATTAAATTGTATGCTATTATCAAAAATATGTATCAAAAGAAATCCCTTCTTATGACGATAAAAACAATATATCGTTTGTGTGGGTACACTAAATGAGAAATAAATAAATTACAGCAAAACACAAACACCGCAGAAATGTTCAAACAGCCCATGTCACCAAGCGTCAGACAAGCCAAAAAAGTAATGTCACTAATGACTTAATGGGCAGGCTAATATGGAATATTAATGGGCAGGCAATTAGTGGCATATTAATGGGTAAAATGTCTGTGGCATATTTATTGGCAATCTGGCTGTGGCATATTAATGGGCAAGCTAATAGTGGCATAATGGTAAGATTGGCTGTGGCATATTAATGGACAGTCTATTAGTGGCATATTAATGGGCAAATTGGCTGTGGCCAAAATGATAATGTGGCATGTTATGTGGGGCAAAATAACATGTACTCAGGGCAGGACTAGGAACAAAAAACAGCCAGGGAAATTTTTTTATACCAGCCCCATAGCATAACATTTTTTTTTTTTATATTTCAATCTTTATTCAATTTTACATTAATTTCTTTCCAATAATCTAAACAAACACGTAAATATACATAGAAGTAATTCGACGTGTCAAAATACGCATTCGTTTGCAAAAACAAAAATATTTTAGCATCAAGGTTGCTCCAATACATTTTCCAATTTTAACACTTATAAGAGGGGCAAGAGGATGGGAGGGAGAAGGAGAAGAACTAGAAATGAAAAGGAAAACTTAACCTCGACTCCCCTGCCACCCCAAGTAGCCCCCAAGATGCTCTCTCATACACACCACATCATCCACATTCGCATCCTCATTCGTCTAACAACCAGCCACCTGGGGTCTTGATCTTGGCGGGGGGGGGGGGGGGCAGACAGTGCTCTATACTTAGCTAAAACCTGCAGGGGGTGATGGCCGAATAGTGAGACAGAGGCGTCGAGAAATCTCCTCGCAGGGGGTAAATAACCCCGGAAGAAGCCAGGGAACGGGGAGACGCCCCCGACCAGTGATAGAAATCAGTTCGATAGCTCCAACCATTTTGACCAAATTCCCTCATAGGTTTCTTTACTAACTTTATTTTTATTTTTATTTTTGGCCCTCAAGAGGAAATGTTTTTCGGCCTCGGCCTGGAAGTTTATCTGCAACTTAATTTCGGGCCAGGACGGTATTTCTGACCTCCTCCAGTATCTTGATAGACATATTTTAAAAGCTGCGAGAATGTTGATACAGAGGGCCTTCCGATTTTTATCAGTTTCCCGTAAATCTAAATGGAACAAAAAGGCTTGTGGAGTAAGTTGCCCTTGATTAGGGGTCACCCCTTCTATTAAAGCAGATGCCTTCTGTCTTATCGCTAATAACTCTTTGCAATCCCACCATATATGACGGTGAGATCCAATTGCCTGGTGGCAACGCCAACATAAATCGTTTGCGTTTACGTCAAATTTAGTCAGTCTTTTAGGAACTAGATACCATCTATGAGTAAGTTTATAAAATTGCTCATGAATGTTGATACAGTGATTTGCTCCCCTAACTTCTTGCCATACCTTGAACCACTCTTGGGGGGCAAATGATTTATCCAAATCGATCTCCCATTGCGTAATCGCCGACGACTTCCCAACCGTCACCCCTGTGTCAAGAAATCGTCGGGATTTTGCTATTACATTACTGGTCCCCACCATAGTCAAGAAATTCTCCCAGTCCGACACATCCGTGGGAGGATGTTCCCCAAGAAAGGATCTAAGTCTAAGATAGTTATAAACTTCAATGCCTGGGAGATTATAATTTTTAGTTAGTGTCTCAAAGGAGGTCAAGTTGTCATTTGTATATAAATCGCCCAATATGTTGATCCCAGCCTCCCTCCATTTCTGTAATTTGATATCCCGTATACATAGCGAGACTATCTGCAGAGGGGCAGCTTTTGATAATGTGTCTCTTATATTATGTGATCTCTTTAAATTATAAAATGAGTTCATTCCGTCTGCAACATGCTCCGTCAATATGGCTCCCCACGATCGCTCCGTGGGGCGATCGTGGGGGTCCCAAAATAGAAATATCAGTGCTGGCTATTGCCTCGATGTCGAGGCAATAGACCAGCACTGTTAAAGCGGTTTTCGCGATCGTTGATCGCGAAAACCGCTTCATTGACTGCAGGACGTGCCAGGCACGTCCTTTGTCATTAAGGGAGATTCTCCCAGGACGTGCCTGGCACGTCCTTTGTCGGCAAGGGGTTAAAGAAATAAGTTAAATAAATAAATAAATGGAAAAAGCTAACCCTTGATCTACTGAACCCAGATCTAGGGTTAGGGTCATAAATAGGATCATAATTAGGCTCAAAGGGGGGTTCGGATGATTACAAGGGTTAGATTAAGGGGTGGGGGTCGATTTAGGGTTAGAGTAAATTTAGAGTTGGGGTAAATTTAGGGTTCAGGTTAAAAAATCACTGTAGAAGAAAATGGTTAGAAAACACTAATATTGTTTATTGCCTTATTACGTGAAATTAAACATAGACAAACAAGGAAACATTGATATTACTAAACTCAGGACAAATAGTAGAAATATATAGATGGGGTCTTTTTTACCATTTGTAATTGTGTAAAAAAAAAAATCAGGTCAAAGTTGGAAAAAGTGTTTTTTATGGCATATTTTAATCATATTTTAGATTTTTTTTAATAGTAAATTATATGATATGATGAAAATAATAGTATCAAATGAAAGCCCTATCCGTCCTTTAAAAAATGATATATTATTTGTGTGGGTGTACTGAACACAAAGAAAAAAAATTCACAGTTCAGTAAACATTTGACAAAAAGAATGGAATTCTGGTCTTCAAGGCATATCAAATGCAGCATAGCACTCGGTCACTAAGGGGTTAAACATAAATCCATACAAGAGCCTCACAAATTATGCCACATACAGAAGCCCATCAACTATGCCACATACTGGAGCTCAAAAAATATGACACCCAAGGGACCCCTATTAAATATGCCACACACAGGACCCCCAATAATTATGCTGCACACGGTACAGCGGTCCACATTCATCTATTGCACAACTGTAAAATAATAAATATATATATTTATACGCACACACATATCACAAGACTATCTCTCTCTTTCTCTATATCTATATGTACATAACTAGTTGCATTTATACATATATGAACTTTTTAGTATTATATTCAACTATTTTCAGATGTAATAAAAATGTTATTGAAAAATTGCATTTCTTGATTTTATTTCCTTGCTCTGGACCCACATTTCACCTAAAGGGTTTAACACAGCACAGTGGAGTACCCACAGCACTTGGCTTGCACTCATATTGCACCCACACGATTTGGCATATCAGTGTCACTTTGCCCCACTGAACTGCCCTTGAAGAACATGTCACAGTGTCACTTTCGCCCATAGTACATGTTATTTTTCCCCACAGAACGTGCCGCAGCATCACTTTGCCAGTTAAAATAAGCCACTGTCAGGAAACAATATTGGTACCTTCTCTGAGAAGGGAACACTAACCATTCCAGAGCCAGGCTCAAGTTGGGCTATAGTGCATCATCTACCACTCTATGACTGAAGGATCCATCATCAAAGTAAACTGTACTTTAAGAACAGAAATAATAACTGTCTCCTTCACCTCACAATGAGAAACCAGTGAAGTGTACAACTTTGCACATGGACAACAAAAGGCTGATCTCAGATTTCATTGGATCAAACCAGACTACAATCCTACAGCTGCCTATATAATAGTTTGGACCAATAGGATAATTATACTTGGTTCTCTCAGTCGGCTAATGCGATCACAATTTACTCTCACTGCCAGACTGAAAACACTTGTATGTACGCAGAGGGGATAAAGTGTCCGATTCCTGAACACAATTCCCAACTCGTACCCATGCCTCCCCAAATCACCCAGTACCCCAATAACTGGACACAAGACAGATAGATGGTATAAAAAAGGCCACAGCAATTTATTTATAAACAAGATTAGGCTGTATCCGCCAACCACCATATATCCTTCATATAACCATAAATATAAAAACTGATACAGCCTAACAAAATATCTAAACCCTTGCCAGCCAAACATTAACTTAAAAACATATATTCATAGTGCATCATTTTTACCTCCAGAGGCGCTCGCCTCCTCTCCTTGTCCCCTAAGGTATCCCATACCTTAAAAACCGTTCCGTCTTACCACAATGCTGACCACTAGCCGGCTCTATTAGCTCAGTGGGCACGTCCAGGAACCAACTACAAAGTTAAAGGTTATGGGACTATCGAACACCCCATTCTTCCTCTATTCTGCCCAACTTTCGCTTTCCAAAAACAAACCCCCCAACTGGCAAGGATCAAAGCCCACGCCTGCTGCGACAAAAACAGAAAATTAGTACAATTTGTAACGGTCGTGTTCAGGAGATGGACCACAAGTGTAGATGAGGCTATAGGGACACTCACTAAGTACCGTAGGTAGCAAGTATTGGTCTTCACCTTAATGACTACACACCCTTGGTTGAGCCGCCGGTGGTATGTCACCAAGGATTTTGCTGGAACACTTACTACCGGATACTCAGCAAGTGGAGCCCGTATAGGATCGTACAGGAATACATGCAAACGGAGAGTCAGGAGACAGGCCAGGTCACGGACAGGAGAGATACGGATAAACAGGTCACTAGCAGAAATCGAGGCAGGCGGCGGACGGAGAATAGTCAGGAACAGCAGGGTCATACACAGAATAATCAGGAATGCAGGAACAAACGGATGGAGAATATAGGGACGAACCGGGTCAGCAACAGATAAACGGAGTCAATCAGGAGTCAAAACGCTAGTGAGATACACAAGGCACTATCACAGGCAAAGGTAACCTGTGAAATGACGGTTTAAATACACTACCAATTGATCAGGACACACCTCTGATCAATTGGCAAGGGAGGGGTTAATTTAATAAATAGCCCTTTAACTGGGCTCATGAATATTCATGAAACACCCGTTCGCGCATGCGCGAACGGGTGCGTGACGTCACTGAGCGCGCGTCTTACTGGACGCGCGTCTCAGCATCAAGGGAAGCTGGGGCTCTCACTCTGAGCCCCAGCCGACGGGATGGCGTCCTCCTGATCCGCGATGGCGGCGGATCAGGAGGTAAATCAAGGTAGGTGACACAATTCACATATTTCATAAACAATAACACAGGGAGGCATGGCGGGAATTTTGCCACTGAGTGAACAGATTTTCCAGTAAAATGGCTGCCAGGGAGAGGGGTCCCAGGACATTTATCAACTCCCCTGGGACCCCTCCCACTGGCAGCCGCCAGTCATCTCCCCACTCCCCCTCACTCATACATGCCCTGTCCAATATTAGCATATTTACCAGGGTGCTGGATTGTAAATTTCTATTAATTAAGTAATAAACATTTAAGAATGAGATCTATGTACTTGTTCTGCTCAAGTGAAACAGAATTAAGAAGTGGGTGTAATTTAATTTGTTGGTATTAAACTATTTGAGTGAATGTTTAAAAATATGTATCTGTCAAGTCAAAATGTGGGAAAAAGTGACCTCTGTAAGCTATGACTACTATTTTAATGGAAATGTAATATAAATATGGATCATTCCTTAGTTTAAAATTGCCCAGATTTGGTTGGTCAATGTGCTACAGTGGGTCAACTCCTCTGCATTGCATTCCCTACCAACAAACCAGAAGGGTCTACTGTGTGGGGAAATTATTTAGGGATCATCCAGTTGTGTTTAAATAAGAATATGCATAACAAGGTGGTGGTCTTATGATGGACCAATAAAGGGGCAGAAAAATATCTTCCTCCTGTGAGTCAGTACCCCTTTTCATATCTCAATATCTTATTGGGCTTTACTCCACAAGCTGGCACTGTGCTCTACTGATAAGTATATGGTCTACAACTACTCCCAAATTGTATTCATTAGTAGATTTCCCCAAGGAAACACCATTGAAACTATATGTTGCATTTTTATTATTGTACCCCAAATGCATAATTATATACTTGCCTACACTGAATCTCATTTGCCATTTTTCTGCCCAATTAATCCAAATCCTCTTGCAGCAAAATTATCACATCTGTCCAGTTTGAGAACTTTCCCATTTACCACCACCTTTTACACTATCTTTCTACCAAATGCCACTCCACAAAAAACATTTGGCTCTAAGTCTATTTCAGTCAATTTGTAAAGTAACCTTTTGTGTGGAACTGTATCAAATGTTTTAGCATAAATATATCACATCCACTGCAGCATCCATATCTATATTTTTTACTCACGTCTTTATAGAATAAAATTAAGTTAGTTTGACAAGATTTGTCTTTCACAAAGCCATGTTGGCTCCTGCTAATGAAATTCCTGTTCAAAATGAAATCTTGAATATATATTCCCTTAGTAACCCTTCAAACAGTTTTCCCACCAGAGATGTCAAGCTTACAGGTCTGTAATTGCAAAGCTGCAATTTTTACCCCTTTTTAAATATATAGACCACATTGGCTTGAAGCCAATCTTTGGGCACCATGCCTGATATAAAAGAATCTCTCAAAATCAAAAAGAACATTCTGGCCAGGATCTGGCTTAACTCTTTAAGTACCTATGGGTGTATACCATCCGGCCCCCGGGTCTTTGTCTACCATAACACCATTTAATTGTTTAAATTAAATAGTGAAATGCATTAATGGTGCTGTAAAGGTAACACAATGTGCATTGACATAAGTGGTGATATAAGTTAACACAACCCAAATTAGAGGACCAGTGAATACATGTTTTAAATTTAAAGATGGACTTTGAAAATGAAAATATGTTTAGTTAATTCCCTCTTTTTAAACATATCTTTTCTTAGAGAAAAACTATAAAGTTCCTAGATCATACCCTTACCCTATTCCACAATTCTATTAAGCTTGTAAATGACACATGTCAAATCAGAACTGCTTTATTGATTGGTTTTCATAAATTTGTAAACAAACACAAATCAGGTCAAGTTCAACTCATGGATGTAAACTAAGACAATGTCCAGGTCTTAAAAAAACAAATAAAGTAATATAAATAAGTTTTGCTGAAATGTAGTTTGCTCTTTTAGATGAGAAAAGGGTTATGTTCTACATTACATTGAAATATCACTGAATTCAATGCAAAGGACTGTCATATTGGATCAGTCGGTTAGTTCTACCTTAACCCTTTAAGGACCAGGGATTTTCCTGGGCCAAGGACCAGAGCGTTTTTCAATTTTTAATACGCGGTTTTTGAAACATAAATTTCCTCTCTCTCATTTAACGTACCCATACAAGTTATATGTTGTTTTTTAAAGGACTGTTAGAGCTTTCTTTTGATACCCTATACATAAAAATTATTTACATTTTAGTATTAAAAAATACATATAAAAGAGGAAATTTTTGAGGAAAAAAATGTTTTTCCCCATTATTTTCCCAATAATAAGCTACATAACTACTGCAACACTAACCCACTTATCCCCCCTAATTAACTAACTAATAAAAAAGAAAAATATTGATTCCCAAACCCCGCATAACAAAAAAGACAGAAAAAAAACTCTGAAGAGTGCGATGTCAGATCAGTAAAAATCATGCAACAGGCATGCAGGGGTTAAATTTTATTAAATAAATATATTAAAATTACCTTTATTTATTAAAAAAAACTTTATAAATTGTAAAAATAAAAAAAATCTGTTAAAAAAAAACTAAATGAGGGCCATAAAGTGGAAGGAAACTGATCACAGTTAAAAACTGTGATCAGCAATGAAAGGGTTAATTTTTATTTTTTATTTTTTTTTACCTATGTATATGTAAGTAATTTATTTTTACTTACAGGTCACTCTCTGTGCTTCACTATAAGAATGTGAAGCACAGAGAGTGAATTAGAGGCAAAGTCAGTGTGTGAACACACTGACTTTGCATCTAATTTGCATGTTATCGCGGTGATTGCTCAATCACCGCGATCACATGCCCGGAAACTGACCGATCGGGTCCAGGAGCTTTGCCTCGGGTGCGAGGCTTAGTCCTGGACCCGTTGCAGACTAGCTGGTCGGTGCCCACGGAGAGCACCGCCGGCTAGACTGCATGACGAGTTAACTCGTCATAAGGTCGCTAATGGTGCAGCTCTTATGACGAGTTAACTCGTCATAAGGTCGGGAAGGGGTTAAGATCAGACTTACATTTACTATCGGTATTGATTGAGAGTATTTTTAACATAAAATTTACTTATAAGCAAACTGTAAAGTAATAATAATAATAATAAAGTATTTAACCACGAAACGTATCATCAGATATTCTCTGGTTTCCAAGTAAGTCCCAGGGAGTTAAATAAGTCTGTGGTCCAGAATGTATAGTTTAACTGTGCATTACTACAGCTAACTATCTAATGAAACAGACACAGGAACACTTAATAGAAAAATAAAATCTTTGCAAAAAAGAATAGAAGTATCCTCCTCCTTTAAGGCAAGTATTGTGTTTGATTTCGACTTCTTCTTTTTTTCAGATATATTTTATAAAAGAGATATTTTTACAATAACGATAACTTTTAAAATGAAAAGAAAAAATACCATATATGTTATACGTAAAAAAGTGTATATCAATGTATCCAGTCCATATTTAAATCAATGATGAAAGTATTGACCATGCACTTTATCGTAAGTTTTAATTGTGATAACACATTGGTATGAATTAATTATGCAATCAAATTACAATGTTAATAAATAAAACCAAAAATTAAAAATTGGGAGGGGAGAAGCAAAACAAACGCCATGTATAGATTCACGGGAGAAGGATATCATCTTGCCTCTTTACAAATCAATAGTAAGACCTCACCTTGAATATGCAGTACAGTTATGGGCACCAGTCCTTAAAAAGGAAATTAAGGAACTAGAAAAAGTGCAAAGGAGAGCTACAAAATTAAAGGGGATTGGATTGGAGGATAAGAGACACTTAAAAAAATTGCATTTATATACGTTAGGAAAAAATGCGTCTCAGAGGGGATATGATAACATTAAATACATTTGTGCAGCTCCAATATAAAGAGCTCTCAAGTGACCTGTTCATTAACCGAAAGGTACAAAGAACATGATTTCACCCCCTCAGACTGTAAAAGCAAAGATTTCATAGACTGCAAAGGAAGGGATTCTTTATAGCTAGGACAAAAAAGTTATGGAACTCACTGCCACAATAGATGCATTTAAAAATGGTTTGGATGTTTTTTTTTTAGGAAAGCAGAACATACAGGGCCATTAATAATAAAATAAGCATTAAGAAAAGAGCTTATTGATCCATGGAGAAATCTGATTGCCTCTTGGAGTCAAGAAGGAATTTCCCCCCCTAGGTTGCAAAATTCGAAATAGCTTCCTTAGGGGTTTTTGCCTTCTTTTGGATCAAAAGCTGTAATGATAGGTAGAAGGGTTGAACTTGATGGACTTGTGTCTTTTTTCAACCTAAATAACTATGTTACAATGTTACTGTGTTTTTGCTTTAGATGTTACGCAACTGTAGAATCCAGGTGCTAATGTTCACAGACCTATTCTGTGAAATATTTATAAATATAATACAGAATCGGTCTGTGAAAATTAGCAACTGGGTTCTACATTTCCAAATTCCACTTGAACAGTCAAAATAAAAAGCAATTATAAATATATATAATTGCTTTTATTTTGAATGTTCCAGTCAGGCTCTGCAATTCCCTGTTCTGTGTGCCCATTACTGTCCATGTCATTGTCCAGTGTGCAGCTACAGTGCCGTTACCTTAAACCACTTTCCTATCTCTTAGGTTTGATTCTCGTGGTTCCTGCAACGCAATTTGGTTATTCAGAACCCCTGTGCTCCTTGTCACCATCAGTTATTGTATTGTGTCTCCTTGGTACAGGTCATGTGATGGTCTGTCACCTTGCTGTCATCATATGATCTTCTCCATATGACAATACTTTACATATGTCCCCTTCACTGTCCTGTTCTCCTGTCACTGGGTTATGACATGATGCTGTCATTATAGCTTGTGTCCCCATCACCATATTGGTATTTTCCTGCCTGTCACCCGCTTCATTGTCACTATTGAGCCATTACATGTTACGCGCCCTTCTCTCTGTCACTGTGTGGTCTGTGTATGGGTTCCTGCAACCGTCCCCGTGTACTAGAGAGAGCTGGTTCTCTGCCCTGCCTCATATCTCTCCAGCCTGGTTGTACACATAACACTGCAGGACGGTGCTCCCCACATCAACCGCCACCACCAAACGCACACGAGCGACAAGCAGGTCAAGAGTGTTGGCAGGTTCAAGCCACAGCATGCCATCTTTACTGAGGACAGGGGACGGAACTCACTGAGGAGGAGCTGAGTACTTTCACTTGGGCCACAGTGGGTTAACTGCGAGTTTTCGTTATATTTACTGTGGGCGTTATGAAGACACTGCGGTCATCTTTTGAGGTATAAATCAACGTCTATTTTCACCGTTCCAACAAAATATTTGTCCCCGAAATATGATCTCTACTGTTTAAATCCACTTGTTTTATATACCAAGTTAGCTCCGTTCGTGAGTTTCTGCATTGCTATTGGCCTGCTGGTTTTGAGTTGGCTCCAGGGTGTCTCAGGATGTATCCCAGAGACAATAGGACTACGGGCTATAGCCTGAGACATCCTGGCAAGTTATGGATTAAAAGTAATACGTTTAAGGGTTCAAGGGAGGGGATCTTAATTAGGGTCAGGAAGGTTATCATTCAGGGCTATTTCAGCTGTAATTTGTGGAGTGAATAATTCTGATATTTGTTTTCATTGGGAGCTTAATACTGTATTTGGTGTGCTGTGGGAAGCTGGGTTGGGATTATACTGTAATCCATTTATCTCTCCGGATGTGGGGAGGAGTTCTGGCAGAGCATAAAAATAATGATTTGAACGCGGATTAAACACACTGATTTTACCCCTTCATGAAGTCTCGGCTCATGTTTGGGGAACTGGGATTTTATATTCACTTTGCAACGTATTTCGGTTGTTTATTCGGGAGTAAGCTGCACAGGGCTCATTTATTATATATGGGTTCCTTTACAGTTAGTATAAAATATGTGTATATTATATACATAAGCAAATCACCTAAATGCTCTATGGTACTGTATATGTCACGTTAATATGTAAAAAGGATAATGGCATACATCCCAAAATTTCAAAATGTGAAAGTGTGACACCTTTTTAAATCACTCTCGCACAACTCACCGAAGAAATTGCACCTTTACTGTGAGTTTTATTACATGACTGGGGCTTTGTCATACAATATGACCGAACAGAAATATACACACAGTCACACTTCCACAAACCCTTACTTAGACACCCTTACACATACACACACACTTAGAAAGACACACTTACACACCGCGCTGTTAGGGAGAGAACTCCCTCAAACAGCATCTCTAATTCCTTGCCATGGGACGGGAGAGATCCCCAAAAGCAGGACTGTCTCACCCAAAACAGGACAGTTGGGAGGTATGTAATGGTGGTGTGAGTTTAACAACAGATACAGATGTTATTAAGCTCACATCCCTTGCCATTGCCTTGTTTGCACCTCCAGGTTTTGCCAGAGCACCAAGCTTGCAACCACTGGTCTTACCAGATCACCAAATGCACATGGGACTTGCCAGAGCACCTTGATTGCACAGACACAACATGCTCCTGCACCCAGATTGCACATGGATGGTATTTAAATGGCACATCTAGTGTTTCAGCCCTTGGAGCAGGAATTATTTAAATACCAGCAAATCCAGAGCCCTTTAATTTTGGGGGGAGAAGGGACTGGGAGACGTAGCCCATGCTCAGCAGCAGTTAGTAAGGTTTGTGTAGCAGTTGTATCCAACAGAGCGCATGTGTGACGGCGGCTCGAGCGACTTAACATCACCCAGTTCCTGTAACCGAGAGAAGACAGTGTGGGATCTAAAGAAACTTTTGAGGCACAGGAGTTAGTTTTGTAACTCTCCCCCCAACCAGCCTCCTGACGGATTTGAGTATATTAAACAAGTTGAGAGATGAAAGCGTCAGAGGGGAGAATCTTGTCACTATGTGATCTTTGGAGGGCTCTGGTTACTTTAACCAGATCTCCCTCCCCCCAAATCTGGCTTTCCCCTTTCAATGAATATGTAGTAAATTCTTTGAACTCAGCTTCCCTACAACTAATGATCTTTCCCTGTGTTAGGACAGTGGCAAGCAAAGGCATAGATGAGAGTAGGGCCCTATTCAAACTGACAATGTTTACAGGCTAAAAAAGTAAATCTCAAGCCATTATTACATGGACGCGCGATTTATGACGCCCGGGACATACAGTTTCAGTTGCAGGTAGTTTTATTCAAACCTTTAGCCCTGGTGCGGGCAAGCAGCAAGGTTACCCCCTTCCCAACTATGGTATACATGCTGGCATACTGATATCGAGGTAAAACTAACATGACTCTGTACCGAGACACTTCAGCCTTGTCTGCTGAGGCCCTCCCAGAAACCCCCAATCACTGTGACACCCAATCACAGAACCAGGTGTTTATAGCTGTCAAAGCAAGTGCTTAAAAAATATCTACAGTTTGTGATAAAGGAACACCTAGAACGGCCTGTGGGGAAATTATGGCTTATTTGTTCAGCCAATGATATATGATCAAAATAATGGTATTTAAAGAATGGCTGTTTTATACCATATAAGAATTTATAATGTGTGGTTAAAGTAAATGAGAAAGAGGAAATTTGCAGCTAAACACAAACAAGGCGGCAGTAAAAAAGTCCTGTCTGGATGGGGTTAATATTAGTCAGCTCTGATCATATAGAGATAGAAACAAACACAAAACAATTTGTACATGAAGTTAGTTTTAATTTTGTAATAGTGAATCTGCAATCAGACTATTATACATAGAGAAATAAATATGGTTTATATTATAGCGGTCTCTGCTCGGAAACCCTGAGGTGATGTCTATGATAACCACTAATAATTTATTAAAAGCAGGGTCACTCATATGAACAAGCCAACTGATAAGTCACATAAACATAAGTATTAATATAGCATCAGCATCAAATCTTATAATTAGAATGCTCAGGATGCTCAGGAATTGACATAGCAGTTACTACTACAGCTGCTAGCCAATCAGCAAATAGAGAATCTTACCTCTGGCTATTTTTGTGGATTGTGATGTCACAATCTCAGCATTGTGATTGCATGTTGTTGAAGGAGAGTGTTGAAAGTGGTCTCAGGACACCTAGTGCGAGAGTAGGAATCACAAGCTTACTTCCGGTGCAGTAGCTGCCTTGAATTTTGGTAAACAGGTTGGTAAATTCATTATGTCAAGCGGTAATTGGTAAAGTGGGTGTGTTCATGTCAGCGCATGGAGAAGTGTTACATGAAATGAATACCCGGGATTATCACTTTCAGTATTGCAACAAACACACACCACACAGATGTATAGGGTTTGGCGTATTTGAGGAGCCAAAGCCTGACTGCTAGCTCCCAACAGGTTTGATTGTTTTACAGGAACATTTATTAATGTACTATTTCCCCGGCCTATAAATAAGGATGCTAACACCTGCATCGGTCAGTTTGGCCCCTAAAGTCTACAAATATTTCTCAAGCCCTGCAGAAGTGTATTATAAATAGGTTTTGAAGATTGGCCCTTTCTAGTACACATTGAGTAAGATCGTGATGCAGACTGGTTATCATACACGGTATGTCACAGGGCTTTTTTTCTGTTATTAGCTTGAATTGACATGTTTTCAGGCTGGGGCTGATTACTTTATAATTTATAGTGCTGATCACATATCACAAATGTTTCCAAATACTGATCTGCTTACAGTCCTGTATTTCATCAGGAGCATATAGGTTTATTTATTTTTCATGAAAGAGTTGCAGGGAGTTGCAAAGGAAAATTCAAACTTATAGCCAAAGTTCCTGAGCTGGCCATTCCCTATCGGCTCCTGAGTAAAATACTGGATTGTAAAATATCAGTCATTGGAAATATATTTCTATTGTCAAGTGTTCTAGCATCCAGGGGGGCTGACAGAATAAACCTGTTGGAAATTCTGCTTGGAATATGCATTTTGGGATATTTTATAGTTGTATTGAATATGTTTGGCATGTTAGAATGTTCTAGGTTTACTAATTATGAATCAAAACAGTTTAAAAGTGTTTGACATCTGTCAGGGAATTAGTAAAATACTTAGATGAAAAGTAGATGCCAGTTGTAAGTAGATATATTATGGAGAACAATTGAATCTATAAAAGTAACATTGTTACATGATTATTTCCAGCACTGATCTGGCAGCCCAACGTCTTGGTCCCCTATTTCAGGACCTTTGTCAAGACTGCTAAAAAACAAAATCCACTCATCTAATGAAAACGTCAATAACTCATGACTGATTCACAACTATAATATAGAAGTGACACATGACATGTTAGTTGTCCCTAGTGTTTGGATAAACTGACATGTACTTCTGGTAGTACATGCCACTTTATCCTCTCACTTGGCAGACTCTGTACATTTTTACATCAGCATTTAGACCTTAACTCCAGCACTCTGCAGTTCCCAGTCAGACAAGTGGGATGAGACACAGCAGAGAGTAGACCCTTGTGTATTGATTATGCCAAATTTTAAAACTATTAATACATTTTCACTGTCAATCCGTGATAACCTATAAATCCAAACATGATCTAAAGATCATACAAAGTGTAAACATCTGCATAAAAGATTAATTATTTAGCAATGCTCCATGCAATGAGACTTCTTCTTTCGCTTGGGGTGTGTAATAGGATAATTGTGATTGAAGTTGACACTTTGTTGCCAACCTGGAAACATTGATATCAAGTGCATTCACCTGCCTGTTGCTAGTATATAACCTACTTTCTCTCCCTCTGTGTTTAAATACAATCTGTATGATTGCAGCTGATTTGTAAAGTTCAAAACTGGTCGCCATGGTATCCAAAAGGTGAGAGCTGGCAGTGGCACCCAGTTTTGCTGAACTTATAGCTATCGCTGGTGGCCTGTGCGAGGGAACATGGATCTGTGTGTACACCAGCACTGATCAGTTACACTGCTCCCTTGCAGTGTTTTAATGCATATCCGGGGCAGAATGTCGGCCCAGACAGTCAGACGTTGCCCCTCACACTAGCCCCTGTGGCCATTTTTGAATCCCTCTGTGCTTCTACCTGACTCAGATCACCAGGTATCATGAAAGCACTCTGATTGGAAGTGTAGGGCTCTGATTGGGACTGTAGTGCTCTGATTGGTACAGTAGCGATCTGATTGGGACTGTAGCGCACTGATTGGGTCTGTAGTGCTCTGATTGGGAGCACTGTAGCGGGTCTGTAGCCGAGCATAACTATGGAGCAAAATGTAAAATGTTATTAAAAGCTTCTTCTGCTGCATTATGTGTGTATTTGACAGTGTATCTTCTCATTAAACTCATGCACACTGCACATTACATTGAGTTTTAATGCAAAGGGGCTTTATGATGCATTTATCTGCACTGCACATTAGTGCATTACAGAGCCTGGGTATTGCCATCCACACAGCGTTGATGCCAGTGCTGACCATCTTCCCTGGAACAGTAGAAACATATATATTTTTTCTATTTATATATGACACTGTGTGCTTGCAGGTACATGCAACAGCGCATCACTGTGTGTATGTGCCAGGTTCTGATGTCTGGCTCCCAAATCTTTTTGCTGGCTCCTAAAAGTAAATAAAAAATATTTAAAAAGTTATTCTTGTTCGTATTTAACAAACATGTTTTGCTTGCTGATTAGTTAGTTATAATAGACTATAAATGCTTAACTCTTTAACTGTCCAAAAACCAAAAAAAAGATCTTTTGCCAATGTCAGAATATTTGTGCCCAATCTGTCAGGAGTTCGGAGCCATGCCGGTTCGGTGGAGTAGCAACACGTTGCCTGAACACAGACTGATGGCATTGATGACGGTAAGACCCTATATTACCACATTGTTGATATTTTGCACACAAGGGTGACCTTCTTTTGTGTAGCGTGTACATAATTTTAGAAACATGTCCGATTGCACTGGAAATAAAAAATACTGTGTGTATTTTCAATTTTGTTACTCTAAATATGTTTGATTAAAAAATATATAGTTTATAATGGGCATTTCAATAAATGGAGTTCTAGTTCCATAAATCAAACTATTAATGAGAATCAGCATATTAGTTCAGTATCTTGAAATGAAGACTATAGAACTAGTGATCATTCTATTTATTCATTTATTTTATAAACTTCAGTTGATTGCAACATCTTCTGCAGTGTTGTACGATAAAAATATAAACAAACAAGCACTAGGAGAAGTAATATATAAGACAAAATGGAAGCAGAGGAGATTCTTGCCCAAGCAGGTTTACAGTCGATAAGGAATATAGAGACTCAATACATGAGATATAATTGCAATAAGTCAATCTTAACTATCCATAAAGTCCAATCTATATCAAGCAGAGTCAATGAGCAGTAAAGGTTAGAAAAAATATACATAAACAGAACCTGAAAATAAAATAGTGCCTATAATAAACAACACCAAGAAAGGAACTAATACATATTAAATCTGATACAAACCCCAGCAAAATAGGGAAAATGCTTGATGGAGAAAGTATTTTCTTTGTCTTATCAGAATAGGTAGTTATAAGACTAGTCTCAAATTGATTAACGTTTTTAGGTTTCTACTTCCAGAAAACCTACCACTAGAAATGGGAACTCCATTAAAAGTTGCAATCCTAAATGTCTTATTTGTCTTCCTGTTTTTGTTTCCTTACAAGAAAAGTCTTCTCTCCTTCTGTCTAATATCACTCAATGTATTATTTATTAACCCTCGATTGTTTCCTTTATGCAAAAGTCTTTTCCTAATTTCGATCGCTTGTTCATCAAAATCTCTCATCTTAAAACATTTTTTTTCTTATTCTAATTATCTCCGCCATGGGTATATTATTTAACCCTTTTCTTTTAAGTCACAGTAACTTGTAGAGTTTAGGTATGTGTTTTATCCACTGATTTAAAGTAGGGCAGTAAAGGCTATCGGTAGACCAGAGGGATATATTCCCGGTATAGTTGGAAATTGGTACTTTGTGGAACGCTGTGTTCAATCAATGACAACGAGAGACAGCAAGTATGGGGATTAACTGTAAGAGAGACCATCAAAGGAGTATAGTCATTCGAAAATGAGAAAACGTTCATGGAACTGGTGCTATACAGTTACTGTTCTTTAGAGAAGGTGAAGTTTGGAGTAAGAGAGGTAGATCAGACTCCTCAGTATAGCTATGTCAGTAGACCAGAATGGAAATGGTTAACTGCAGTTAGTGACAGCTCATGATGTAATTGCAGCGCATTCAATAATTGCAGATTCCATTTAGTGGACTTGGTTATGTCATCACTAACTTGTTGGCTTGTGGTTGGTGCTTGCACTTTCTATATCTATATCTCTTTTTGTATATATTAGAGCAACATCATTAACATGCAACTTCTGGGGTAACTAACTTGTTTAACTGTTTTGTCTCCTTCTAGTGACTACCACATACAGTTAATGTGCTCTTTATCTATGTAGCCATGAACTGCCAATGGAGAAACTTCATTTTGTGTCTATTGTTTTTCTTCCTTAGAGCCTTCATCCAAACCTTATAGGGTCGTACGCCAGCTGGGGGGCATCATTAGGGCGCATGAAGAGAAGGAAAGCAAGGTGACAAATAGTATTTCACACTGTGACAAAAAAATGTTTTGTCAGCATTTATTCTTATCAACCTGGTGACTAGACTTTAATAAATAACTGCTACATGAAGAATGGTATCTGAGTGGTGTAGATGTCCACCAGGTGTTGTCGTTTTTACTTAGTAATTAATAACCAGCAGAATTTATTAGGCAATACTTTACTATAGAATTTATCATTTAACCTGGTATTAGAAATGGTATTGACAATTTTACTACAGATGTATTTGGTTTGTATGCACTATGTAGTAAAGTTGCTGATGTCTGCTCTGTGGTAACTGTAGTTAGCGAGCCCAAAAAGTTACGTGTAGGTAACTCTAAATGTTTTCGAGGTGATGCCGTAAAGTGAGAATCATTTGCTAGTGTGATATCTTGTGTGACTCTAATATTAAACTTGTCTTTATAAATTCCCCAAATAATGTTCAATACAGTGACCCAAAGTATTACAGTGAGGAATGACATCTTATGTCTCAAACCATGTCAATATCTTTTTCTTTTTTCTTTTAAAATTTTAACAGGTCATGGAAGAGACAGATGGCAAGAAAATCTAGGAAAGGATGGTTCAAGAAGTGGAAGAAAGTTAGAAGGATGGAATGGATTTTATAGAAGTGCCCCCCTCCGCCCACCTTTATTTATTTTTTTAAATTTTAAAATTATTTATTAAAAAAAAATCTTCATAAAATAGTATGCAAATGGTGTATAAGCATCGCATATATAAAAACATAAATACAAATACAAATATAGATATACAAATACATACATACATACATGTGTTTAATTTCCTCGTTGGTATTAAAGCAGTGATATATATAACACCATGGTATACTTTCCAAAGAACCATCGTTAATACCTAGTTTTTAAAAATGGGGAACTTTCCGTTTTAATGATTCGCTCCTCAACATTCATACCCCACATCCTTGGGTCTTTGTTCAGCCACTGAACAGCCTATCCATACCTAGGGAGTACGACAGCTTTTTCAAATGTTTTAAATTAATCTATGGAGGATAAATGAATGGATGACAATAAATAAAAAACACTAAAATCTGAGTGGTTCAACTAACTAGTGAACTAACTTCCAAATCCTGCCTAATCTTCACCCCTAGCTATTGTGTTTATTGCGGTCCATGGGCCCTATATCTTTCCGCACATACCAGACGTGTTCTCACTCCTACCATGAAACATAATTCTCAGCCTTATCCTGAAAGTCGATTTGTGCTCTAATTTCTAGAGACATTGGACATTCCTCAAGGTAACTGAAGACAAGAAGATTTCCAATTGTTCATGCTCTGTAGGCAGAAGAGAAATGATTTAATCACTTAGTTCACCCCACACCCACCACATGTGGAAGTGACTTCTGGAATCCATTTGGCACCTCCAACCAGGGGCAGATCCAGAGTTTGATATTGGGAGGGGCACATTTCTGTCTGTCTTTTACTCTCCCCCATATTCTTCTGTTGCTCTCCTCTTTCTTCCCATGTTCACCTGTCTCTCCCCTCTCACTTCCCATATCCGCCTGTCTATCTCATCTCCCTTCCCATGTCCACCGGTCTTTCTCCTCTCCCTTCTCATGTCCGCCTATCTCTCTCCTCTCCCTTCCCATGTATGGCTCTCTCTCCTCTCCCTTCCCATGTCTGTCAAGTAAGTTAAAGTGGCGATGGCTGCCGAATTAGAAAAAGTGTCAACTAATTTGGCGGCCTCCCCCCCAAATATCGATGCATATGGAAATCAGACTATACATACATAATAGCACCTGGTCCACCCTATCAATCCCCACTTGTGATAATCTATGACAATAAATTTCATTGCATCCCTTTTCCACACATAGTAGCAATTGATCCACATTATCAATCCACATTTGTGTACATCCCATTTTAGTGAATTCATTTCATCTTTTCCCCCACACAATTAATGAAATGCTTGCTTATATATATATATATATATATATATATATATACATATATATATATAAAAAAAATATTTCAAACAACAGGATAAACATCTTCATACTAGCCTCAGTACCTATAATAATCATATCAGTGTGTATATAATCCTACTGCCTGTTACCTCAGGAATCAATGACTTTCATTGCCCCCTTCCGTTTTTTAACTCTTTAAGTGCTAGCCCATTTCATCTTTCAGCTATCTATGTATAATAAGTTAGCTACTGCTATACTGTTATCAATAACTTCCCTTAATATTCATATATCAGTCGTTATCAAATCCTATTAGTTGTCACCTCAAATCATCATAACAACATTCCCATTTCCTAATTTCTAGTATATACTATTTTTTTGATTTTCAGGCACATCACCGTAGATAAAAGTGCACGCTTCCTGTCATTCTCCTATGTGTGCTCAGCAGACTCAACAAAACAATCACTAAAAAATATTTTTTTACTTTCAGTGGTCCACCAGTATTGCTACGATGCTTCCGTGTGGAAGCCTCGTGCAATACTAAAATAAAATTGCTCCAGAGAGCGATTGAAAAGCCAGTTTTAAAGGCACAGTGTCTCTAAAATGGTCGGAGGTTTAAATGAGCATAGGAAGCAAATTTAATCGCTTCCTATGTCTACAAACACTAAACAAACAAAAAAATATAATCTTGGTCACTGTATGACCAAGATGGCACTATCCTTTTAAGGGCAAGGGCACAGAAAGTAGCTTGGCAATCTGTGACTGCCAGGCAGATTGTCGGGCACTGGGAATGCTCAGATGAGCATCCCCACTGACTGATCAGATCAATATTTGTAAAATATTGATCATACCACTTTGGATCTGCCTCCCTCTCCTCACATTGTTTTTAGTGAGGGAGAGACAGGTCAATGCATAGTTGTCAACATTTAAAAAAAAAATTCCAGGGACACTTTGCAGCTCAGCTTTAAATTACTTACTTGAAAATGGACCACACCTACTCCTAAAAGCTCCTCCCACTCCGTATAATTAGCATAAATGAACCCCACCTACTTGTCACAGTGTAGATTATATCAGCAAGTTCCCACAAACATTACCATGCATCCTTGGTATACAACAGAGACATTTGCAGCATATACTGGCAGGTGCATAATATCACTTTTAGATGAAACATAGTAAGACCTTGTACAGATGTGCTTCAGTCAGAGAGCTGTGTCTACACTATAAAACATATTAGTATGAACCTACCACTTCTGCTGGAAGGCTTTTCCATGCATCCACTATGCTCTCAGTCAGGGCCAGCCTTATGGGTGTACATTCTGTGTGATCGGTGCTGTTTTTACCGCATCGTAGGCGGATGCCTAAGGCGGCACATTTTGGGGGACGCCAGCGCCCCCCAGCACTGAAAAAAAAAAACAAAATAAAAAAACAAAAAGCTGCCCGTTTAAAAAAAAAATTAAAAAAAAGGGCTTGCAGGCAGAGCCGGAGGTGAGAGGGGATCGGAAGATCTAACCTCATTATCTCTGCCTGCCGGCAGGCTGCACAAGAACCCGACCAAGCAGCAGAGAGAAGCCGCTGTGCCGACGTCATATGCGCGCCGGGTCACGTGACCTGTCGGCACAACCGCCTGGGAGCCGAACAGGCAGCATGGAGAAGACCATGCTGCCTTCCACTAGCCACCAGGGAAAGGTAAGTGTTAGGGAGATGGGGGGATTTGTGCACATTGGCTGGGGCTTATTAAATGGCAAATGACACTGGCATATTATTGGGCAAATTGTCAGGGGCATATTAATGGCAAATCACACTGGCTTATTATTGGGCAAATTGGCTGTGGCATATTAAATGGCAAATAACACTGACATATTATTGGGCACATTGGCTGTGGCATATTAAATGGCAAATAACACTGGCATATTATTGGGCAAATTGGCTGGGGCATATTAAATGGCAAATAACACTGGCATATTATTGGGCACATTGGCTGGGGCATATTAAATGGCAAATCACACTGGCTTATTATTGGGCAAAATAGCAAGGGCATATTAAATGGCAAATAACACTGGCATATTATTGGGCAAATTGGCTGGGGCATATTAAATGGCAAATCACACTGGCATATTATTGGGCAAATTACCAGGGGCATATTAAATGGTAAATCACACTGGCATATTATTTCGCAAATTGTCAGAGGCATATTAAATGGCAAATAACACTGGCATTTTATTGGTCAAATTAGCAGGGGCATATTAAATGGAAAATAACACTGGCATATTATTGGGCAAATTAGCAAGGGAAAGTTAAATGGAAAATAACACTGGCATATTATTGGGCAAATTGGCTGGGGCTTATTAAATGGCAAATAACACTGGCGTATTATTTGGCAAATTGTCAGGGGTATATTAAATGGCAAATAACACTGGCATATTATTGAGCACATTGCCTGGGGCGTATTAATAGAAAATAACACTGGAATATTATTGGGCAAATTGGAAGGGGCATATTAAATGGCAAATAATACTCGCTTAATATTGGGCATTTCCTGGGGCATATTAAATGGCAGAATAACACTGGCATATTATTGGGCAAATTGGCTGGGGAATATTAATGGCAAAATATACTGACATATTATTGGGCAAATTGGCAGGGGCATATTCAGTGGCAAATACTGGCATAATGGGCAAATTGGCTGGGGCATATTAATGGAAATGATACTGGCATATTATTGTGAAAATTAGCTGGGGAATTGTAATGGCAAATAATATTGACAATGTGTATGTACTGGGGTGATGGAGGCATGTAAATGGGGTTATGGGGCATGTCCTTGGTGTGCAACGTGGGTTATAGGTCATTTCGTTGGTGTGCATCGTGGGTAGAGGGGGGGTGCCCAAAATTTGTCTGCCTAGGGCAGCACAAAACCAAGATACACCACTGTGTGTGATCACACATAGCGCAACTGTAACTTACCGAACATCTGGGACATCCACACGTCGACAGGCAGACTCCATGCCGTTGCCGTTGCTCCATTGCTCTGCCGACATATCTCCTCGCAAACAAGCAGGGAGAAAACACTGCCATGCTACTCGTTCATCTGCACATGAGCAGATGAACATAAAAAGAAAGAAATAAAAAAACCTCATAGGCTTTTAATTAATGTTCCTCCTCCCATCTAACCCCGCCATGGGCTGGATCAAATATAGGAAGGATATTTAAACCTCAGTCTGCCAGAGAATAGTTGCCTGTGATAGTGCTCTCTCCAGCCTCACCAGCGTTACTTTGATTGTTTTGATTATTTGTTGCTGATCTCTGCTGTATCCCAACCATTCTATTGCTTGCTGCTCATCCTGATCTCTGCCTGTTCTTGACTATCCAATTGCCTTATCCAAGTTGTCCTGATTTACCGGTTCTGACCCAGCTTATCCTGACTATTCTATTTGTTGCTTGCCTCAGCCACGTCTGTTATCCTGACCTTCCCGTACCTCCGATTATCCAGGCTTCAGTCTTCCTCGACTTTCCATTCAGTCTACAGTTGACGCGTTCCTGTGGTTCTATTGTATACTTCAGATTCATTTCGTACCTCCTCTACTTTTAGCATTTAGTGTGTGGTGTTCTAAGTTCTTGGTGGCTAACCATCTGCGTCTCAAAAAAGGGTGTGTTATCATTAAGGTGAAACATCCCCACTATATGTATTGTCTATTTGTAGTGGGTCTGTCATCCTATCTGCATCGTGGATCCTATCTCTATATCAGAACCTTCCAGAAACACTTCAGAGGGCGCCGCCACTGCCGCCTCCTTCAATGCCGCGTGTGAACTGGTGGCGAGATCTCAGAGGTGCTGGTCTGGGAAATCTCTCCGCACCAGCCCTATAAATCTCCCGAGAAATATGGCGGCATAAACTGTTAGCTCCCTCAACCTCAACCAAACACAGTGATTTTAACAGCTTTCGGGTGTGATTTGGAGAAATAAAAATCCTTCACCTGATGCAGAAACCCCTAGTGATAAAGATAAACCTATCTCCTACATCCTCGCTGAGAGAATATTTTCGGACCACAGGTCTGATAGAGTCTCGGATGCCTGACGACATGGGAGTACGATCTCCCACCAGTTCCGTCTCAGCGGATGAAGTGTCCGCAGACCCACTGGGTGACCCACTACACGAACCCACTCTATCTCACAAGACCTACAATGAATTTTCTACTTGGCACCGTGGAGGAAAGATTTTAGCACTTTGATTGCAGAGGTCAAGCAGACTGTACAAGAGGCAGTGATCTTACTAAGCTGGAACACAGGGTAACTATCCGAGAACATGTATGATGGAGTGGGAGAGTGTAGGTGTAGCTGGTACCACCACCCCCCTACCCAGGAAATGATGACGCAACACGTAATATATGGTGAAACATAGGCCACAGCTATTTTATTGAGCATAAATAGAAATACGTTACAACTGTATCGGCCAATCGCCGTAAACTCCATCTCAGGTAGATACAGCCTAACAACCAAAATATATAAAAACTGTATCCTTGCCAGCCTCCCTTAAATTAATTAAACTATACACAGTGCAACCAGCAAACATTAACCAACCTGAAGTAAGTACTCCCCTCCCCCCTCGTCCGAGGGTCTCTTACCCCTTTACCTGTTATGCTATGCTGACCACCAGCCGACTCCTCGCTCGGTGGGCACGTATCACCTTACATAGAGGTTAGGTGAGGGCTGAGCCCAAAACTTCAACCAAAGGGTCGGTCTCCTCCTTTACTAATAACAAAAACCTGACGAGCAAAGACATGCCACCGGCACTGCTGTTTTACAGCCTAAAATCAGCGGGAGCCACCCAACCCCAACGCCATAACCTGTTCCACCCCTTCTTGCAACGCCAAGTTGAAGAGATCTAACCCTCCCTCAATGAGGTGCACCCCATCACTCCTAAAATATATTGCTGCTTCCCGCTCGAACACTCGATGGCGAATAGCAATGCCCCCAACACTGAAAACTAACTTGGAAATGTGCTTGTTCACTTTAACCCTGCACTTCTCCATCGCCCTCTGGTTGCGAGCCGCACGCCAATAGTTACGGGGAACCAGCTCGGACCAAACTAACCTAACATCTGGAAACAGCACTAAGCATCTAGCCAGATCCTGACGAATGATCTGGCCCCACACCGGAATAGACCATAAATCATTGCCGCCTAGATGGATCAGTAACACTTCCGGAGGACCCAAGAGCCTGGACAGCTGCACCCGCTCAGGAAGGAGAAGCACCCACCTCATTCCCCTGATCCCCCCCCCCACGGACCTCGGCTCCCGCGGGTGGGAATCCCAGGCGCTCCACCCCCCAGGTTGGATATAGGAATGGTCTAAGATTCCCAAACCTTCCTGACTAAGGAACCTGGGAAGACAGGATGGATGAGACAGCCATGAGTCTCACAGGTCAGATATAGTATACAAAACGCTGCAACCCCCATCTGCCAATACGCTGTATAGCCCTGTCCACAAACCCTGGCCTGGAAGCTTCGGATGAAGCGCCTATGTGGAATGAATGACCGCCAAAGTGAGAGCTATCAATCAAAGCCCAGTCTAGCCAATGCCAGCTTGAAAACCCTCACTAATTAATACCTGGATAAGAAAGGTCCTTCCCCGTGAATTATAAGAGGGCACGCAGCAGATGGCCTAACCTTGAAATATGCATCAAAGCAAGACACCGGACACACCAAGGACCCCTGGACTTCCCAAAGGAGGACCCAAGCCCCCCTAGCCAAAACATCCATCTTAGAGCAGCGAATCCAAAACTGTAACCCCCCCCCCCGTTCCCTCAATATATCCTTGACTAACAACCCCCCTGGAACACGCTTAGACGGGCTGACCAATTCACCTATTCTCATTGCACCGAAAAAGACCAATGCAAAAGCGAAACGGAACAGCTCCGTCTCAAACGCATTAGAGCAAACCTCAGGAAGAACCCCGAAAATCTGTGACAGTAGTGCCCCGGACACCGGGAACCTCTGATCTAACTCTCTGGGACTCCGTCTCCACCCTTTTAGCGACTGGGAAACCAAGAACTCCCTCGTGACATCACGAAACCCTGAGATTTTAAACCAGAAGCTAAGACCCGCAAGCTTTGAAGTCACCACATTGACGGAAACTCCAGACCCCTCCCAAGACCACAGTAGCCAAAGCAAGCCCTGGAGCCTCTCCGTATCAGAACTGAAACCCCCAAGGGATTGTTCGAAAGCCAGCCAGTCGCTCCAGACCTTACCATACTTTGTCCACGTGGACAGAGAGATTGAAGACCAATCCAGTGGGCTATTCGTCCAACCCAAGGCTCCACAGGACCGGATGGCAAGGAGGCCCTTCCGAATTGACCCCAGGGCTACCGTCCTGAACGCCTCCCACTGAAAACGAGAGAGAACGTCTGCCATGATGTTAGTAACCCCTGGGATGTGAACCGCTCAGCATGATATGTTATAATTCAAACAATGCAACACAAGCCGGCACAAAAGACGAATCACACGGGGGGACGACGAGGCAGTCAGGTAATTGATTGCCATCACCAACCCCATGTTATTGCAATAGAACGCTACCTTCCTATCCCTGAAAATATGCTTCAAAAGGACCACCGCCACCAAGATGGGGAAGAGCGCCAGGTAAGTTAAGTTCCTTGTCAGCCCCGCCTCCACCCAATAAAGTGGCCAACTTTCAGCGCACCAATGTGTACCCAGCACCGCCCCGAAGCACGCGGACCCTGCAGCATCCGTGTAAAGATGAAGAACTCTATTATAAACTTTGAGGCCTGCCACATTGTCCTTCCGTTATAACAGGCCAAGAACATCTCCCACACTGCCAGATCCGCCAACAGAGGACGAGTTAGCCAAATGAAATGGCGAGGGTGCTCTACCCCAGCCGTCGTCCCTGCCAGGCACCTTTTGAAAACCCTACCCATCGGCATTATTTTGCAGGTGAAATTAAGCTTAGCCAACAGGGACTGGAGCTGTTGCAGCCAAATCTTCTTTAAACCCTTAGCTGCAGCAATGTCAGCACGCAGACCCACCAGCTTATCCTGAGGCAACCTACATTCCCCGGCCACAGAATCCAGCTCTATACCCAGAAAACTCAGGCAAGTAGTGGGAACCTCTGTCTTATCCAAAGCTAGCGGGACACCAAAACCCTGCGAAACCGCTTGCATCGTGGAGAGCAAATGGCTACAAACGTGTGAAAGCCGACTCCTACCGCACCACCCAGTCCATGAAAGTGCTAAAGCACTCGAAATAAAAACATGATATAGAACATCCCATCGGGAGGCACATATCCACATAGAATCAACCCTTGAAATAGCACCCTAGTAGGTGGTGACACTCCGGGTGCACAGGCAGCAAACGGAACGCTGCTTCCACATCTGTTTTTTCCATCAATGCACCCTGCCCCGCTGAATCAAAGGATGTGTAAGACAAGCTGGACAATTCCGCACTGATATCATCATTCACCGAACCCCCATTTGGGAACGTTAAATGTTGAATCGAGAGCCCAAGAGCCACCTCTTTCCCCAACTTGTCCCTAACCACCCCAGGGTGATCTAACACCGACTTAAGGTTATGCAGTGACAACGAGACCACCCGCTCCTGGAAAGGAATTCTAAAACCTTCCTCAAAACCCCCCAAGATGATCTCTGCCGCTCTGCGATTACGAAATCTACTTAACCAGGGTTGCATCGCGGCACCGTCCACTGGCGTCCTCCCCCTATACTCCCATATTTGACTTATCACCTCCCTTACCCCGTTTAAAGCACTTCATCGCCGGATGGGACCCTCCACAACCGGAACACTCATGTCGGAAACGACAGCCTGCACCGAACTTGCACTGGCCCCCGTTATATTTCCAACATCCCCCGCTGCGTCGCTGGGTGGCCGGAGGGGTGGGTGTACCCATCCCCCCGGCCCCCCCGAGAAAGGACATCTGGCCGCCCTGCTGCGTGGCTGGGCGCATCATAATAGCGAGCCAGAGGCCGATATCCATCTGGTCCCATGACGACGGGCGCACAGCAATATGCTGGTGGAATTGCTCATCGTATTTCTACCACCCCAGCCCACCATACACCCTACAAGCCGTCAAAATTATATCCTGGTAGCAGAATAGGGCTGAACACTTATCCGGGGATTTTTCCCCCAACACTCTAGCCAGTATTTTTCTTTCTCTCGCTCAGACTCCTTCAAATCCTTCTGTGGGGAAGTATTCCCCTTTCCATATGATCTCTCGCTTCTCCTGCTTGAGATGTATGCCTAACCGGCCAGACCAGCTCATGTATGTCGCCCCGTAGGTCATTGGGGCCACAGGCGCCACATCCAACAATGGATCAGGAAGGGAAACTGGAGCCATCTGCGCCACTATCGCAGGAAGGACCCTGGGTCCCTACTACAAGAGGCGTACCCGATGGAGTCGGGGAGGGTGGAAACACCAAACCTCCAAAACCCACCGTGGCCCCTCAAACCCCACTGACTTGTGAGTCCAATACGCCTGCATGCACCTTGCAACCCCCCAAGCCTGATCCCAGAGCCCACGCAAACCCTGCAAGAAACCAGCCCATGCCTGATCCTGAGACCCCTGAGTCTCCAGCCCCCCAAATGGAACACTAGTGCAAGATAGACTACACTCACCCGAAGAGCTGGCAGCAGGACTCCCAGGAGCAGGCAAGACACTCGGAGCCGGCATAGGTTCTTGGACCACCAGGTCACCTGCACTCGACACCGCTGCAGCAGCAGGAGCATGGGCCGGATCCAGCGCAGGAGCGACCTGTAAAGCAGAAACAACTGAGGCAGTGCGACTTCAAGGACCCCTAGCTGAAGGCCCAACCACAAACCGCACGTAAAGTGGCCCAGAATGCGTGACCCAGGGCGCTGGGGGATTAACACGGGGAACCTCTTCCCCAGAGGACCCACCAGAGGACATAGAAGGGGACCCCTCCCGCCCTCTAGCGCCCAGAGGTAAGCCTGAAGCCCTCCGTTTTTGGGCCCTAGGCCCACTTACTGGTCTGGTTGCCCGTCTGCCACTTCTCCTCCTGGAGTAGCGTGTGGCTGTGTCCCAAACCGGAAGCGGGGCTGCCTGAAGCCTCGTGGCAGCCCCGGTAGCAGCAGATTAACCCTGTCGCATCCACTTCTGGGCTCAGGCGTGTAAACGGATGGGAGACGCGCCTCACGGATCCGCGCCCCTCAGAAGCGGGAACCACCACCGGGGCAGCCTGCAACTGCCTGCCACGAATGTTTCAGCCCTCAGGGCATTCAGAATACCATCAACGTCATGCCCGAGGCCATGGGAGAGTCCTGCAAAAGTAAGAGAAAATTTCAGCAAACTTTCCAGAGCTTTTTTATGGAATTTTAAAATGGCTGCTGGAAGTGGGAGGATATCCCAGCTATATATACACTATATCCCAGACCCTGCCCCAACCATGACCTGGATCACGCCCCCACCCTCATACATGTCCTGTCCGCTAAGCTGCGTAACACTACCAGGATTCTGGAATCTGAGGGCGCAACTCAGAAAATAACAAAGGTTTCACATATCGCCACCAGGCACAACTTATACCTTTCGGCTGCCTAATTTGCCTAATTAAAGAGCCACCTCTGAAAGTATAATATTACTGATAGGGTAGTGGATACATGGAATGGCCTTCCAGCAGTAGTGGTAGGTTCATACTAATGTATGTTTTATGGTGTACACACAGCTCTCTGACTGAAGCACATCTGCACCAGGTCTTACTATATTTAATGTATCAGTGATAAAATGCACCTGCCTGATGTAGATGTTGTGCTGTGAATGTATCTGTTGTACAGGTTGGTGTGAACTTGGCGATATAATCTACACTGTGACAATAAGGTGGAGTTATATTATGCTAACTACGTGGAGTGGGGGGGAGCTTTGGACAGTAGGTGTGGTCAATCTTAAAGTAAGTAATTGGAAGCTGAGCTGCAAAGAGTTCCTGGAAATTGTTTTCAAATGTTGGCAACTATGTCAAGGCAGTGTGTGACATTTAAGCTTGTGTATATACTGGAGGTATATATTGTAATATGCAGGGGTATATATACGTCTTATCTATAAATAATACACTCTTCAGATGCACTTTTCAAATGCATTGCTTTTTCCTTTTGTGAACAAAAAATAATGTTATGCTATGGAGCTGGTTTAAAAATATTTCCAGGACTGGTTTTTATTGTTTCCATGCGTAGTGATGATGCAGAGCAATGTGTTTCCGATGCTCTGAACCATCACTACGTATGAGGAGCATGAGGCAACGCGGATTGAGCTCTCAGTGTGTTTAACCACTTAGTGATATGACATTTTGACCTTGACTTTCCCTTGGTGACGATGACTGTTTTTACATTTCTGGGGTGATTGTGTTTAGCTGTTATTTTCTTCTCTCTCACATACTGTACCCACACAAATTATAAGTTGGGTTTTATCATCGTAAGAAGGGCTTTCATTAGATACCATTATGTTGATCATATCGTTTAATTTACTACACCAAAAATAATAAAGTATGATGAATTTTTATAAAAACACACCACTTTTTCAAACTTTGAACTAAAATATAATTTACACAAATACAATCATTAAAAAGACCCCATCTAAATAGTTTCTAAATGTTGTACTGAGTTCAGAAATATGAATGTTTCCATATTTTTCTGCATTTTTTGGGAGTTATAGGGTAAAAAACAAAAATAGTGTTTTTTGGCTTTTTTCTGTATTGACCTTTTGACCCCAACTCGAACCCTAAATTTAACCCAAACACTAAATTTAACTCCAACCCTAACCCTTATGCTATCCCTTAATATATTTTAATTTTAATTTAATTTTAACCCTATCTCTTATGCTAAACATTATTTAATTTTAACCCTAACAGCTAATCTAGCCCTAATCCTAGTTTTAAGCTAATTAATTGGGTTAATTTAACATTGCAATGTTGCTGGCTGCCTCTAGGGGAGGACGTGCCTGACATGTCCATTGTCGCGGAAGTGGTTAACACACACAGAGCGAATGGTGTCTGCGTCTCCCCACCGAGTGCACTGATCTACAGGGTGGGGGCGGACCCTACAATTCAACTTCCAATGATGAATATTCCAAAACATTGTGTAGTTTTAACCCCCCCCCCCCCCCACACACAGATATCGGTGCATACGGAAATTAGACTATATATACATAATAGCACCTAGTCCACCCTATCAATCCACACTTGTATTAATCTATGACAATACATTTAATTGCATTCCGTTTCCACACATAGTAGCAACACCATAAATTTCAGGGCCACTTACTGTACACATTTTAAGGGACCCATAACCCCCCACTCCCGACAATATCTTGCATTTGCCCCACATACCCTCATACGCATTTTATCCAGGTCTTGCATAATATGGAGGGTGGTTGGGAGCAGTTGGTCAATATGCCAGTATTTAGCCAGTCTATATGCCAGCATTTTGCCATTCAATATGCCAGTATTTTGCCATTTAATATGCCAGTATTTTGCCACACAATATGCCAGTATTTAGCCACTAAAAATGGCAGTATTTAGCCACTAAATATGCCAGTATTAAGCCATTTAATATGCCAGGATTTAGCCACTCAATATGCCAGGATTTTGCCACTCAGTATGCCAGGATTTAGCCATTCAATGTGCCAGGATTTCGCCACTAAATATGCCAGAATTTTTCCACTGAATATGCCAGGATTTTGTCACTCAATATGTCAGGATTTTGCTACTGAATATGCCAGGATATATGCCAGGATAAAAAAAAAAAAAAAATGCGACCGGAGTTTCCCTCCTCCGTACAGGAGGGAAGAAAGTTTTCAGTTCTTTGGGGTGTGACCTGGGCCCGCCGGGCCTGATCAAGGATATCCTTGTGCTTATCTCATACATGCTTAAACTTATTCACTGTATTAACCTCTACCATCTCTGCTTGAAGACTATTCCACGCATCCACCACCCTCTCAGTAAAGTAATATTTTCTTTAATGCCTGGCTTTATCTGATATCTAGGATAGCTTTATGTCTATCCCAAACATGATTAAACTCCTTCACTGTATTAACCTTTACCACTTCTGCTAGAAGACTATTCCATGCATAAACAACCCTCTCAGTAAAGTAATAATACGTTTCTGACCTCCACTGTATTATAGGTGGTTTGGAAGGGTTTGAGGGCACATAATGTCATACAAGAAACATAAAATACAAATGGAAAACACATATAGTGCAAAAACATGTAAAACAACTGTGTGTTAAGTGGTGTACATGAGTAGCACTCACAAACATCCGGAATAAAAGGTCTTTACGAGCAGCGAGGTTCCAAAAAGTAGTTCTGTTTAATCTGCACAGTGGGGATACAAACATATACAAACACAGAGCAGTAAAATAGGAGAAAAGGTGGCCTGCATGTGAGATATCTACTTACAGACTCCACATTTCGACAGACATAATAAATAAGAAGTCCACAACAAGGGTAAGGCTTCAGATGTGGCTTGAAATGGCGAAATCACAAATCTATGCGTTTCTCCAGGTGAGTCCTGGCTTCATCAGGAGTTGGAGCAGTGAGTTTTATTCTCCACTGTATTAACCTCTACCATTTCTGCTGGACAGCTACATTTCAGTCATACATCTACTACCCCCTGGTGCACTACCTTTCAAATAAAGTAATAAAAGTATATATATATAAATATATGTATATATAGATATGAGACGGAGAGATTTTATCAAAAAATAATAGCTTCTTAATTTGTGTGCAAGAGCATTTTATACAGTTACATTATGGGGGGCATAAAGGTGCAAAGCTTTAAACATAAATCCATACAAGAGTCTCACAAATTATGCCACATAAAGAAGCCCCATTAACTATGCCACACACTGGAGCCCCTTAATTATACCACACACTGGAGCCCAATAAATATGACACACAAGGGACCCCTTTTAATTATGCCATACACGGGACCCGCAATAATTATGCCGCACACGGGACAGCGGTCCACATTCATCTATTGCATAACTGTACATTAATAAATATATATATTTATACGTACACACATATCACAAGACAATCTCTCTCTTTTTCTATATCTATATCTACATAACTAGTTACATTTATACGTATATGAACTTTTTAGTATTCTACTATTTTCAGATGTAATAAAAATGTTATTGAAAAATTGCAGTTCTTGTTTTTATTCTCTTCCTCTGCACCCACATTTCACCTAAAGGGCTTAACACAGCACGATGGCGTACCCACAGAACTTGTCTTGCACTCATATTGCACACACACGATTTGGCATACCAGTGTCACTTTGCCCCACTGAACTACCCTTGGAGAACATGTCACAGTGTCACTTTCCCCCATAGTACATGTTATTTTGCCTTATAAAACATGCCACAGCATCACTTTGCCAGTTAAAATAAGCCACTGTCAGGTACCAATAGTGGTACCTTCTCTGAAAAGGGAACACTAACCATTCCAGAGCCTGGCGCAAGTTGTGCTATAGTGCATCATCTACTACTCCATGACTGAAGGATCCATGATCAAAGTAATGTGTACTTTTAGACAGAAATAAGAACTGTCTCCTTAGCCTCACAATGAGAGATCAGTGCAGTATACAGCTTTGCACGTGGACAACAAAAGGCTGATTTCAGATTTCATTGGATCAAACCAGACTACAATCCTACAGCTACCTATATAAAAGTTGGGAACAATAGGATAATTATACTGGGTTCTCTCAGCCGGCTAATGCGATCACATTATACTCTCACTGTCAGACTGAATTTAAAAATATAAAAATATGTGCCAATACTTGGTATCTGTCAAGTCAAAATGTGGGAAAAAGTGGCCTCTGTAAGCTATGACTAAAAATTAAGTTGAATGGGAATGTAATATAAATATGGATCATTCCTTAGTTTAAAATTGCCTTGATTTGGTTGGTAAATTTGCTACGGTCGGTCAACTCCTCTGCATAGCATTCCCTACCAACAACTCAGAAGGGTCTACTGTGTGGGGAAATGATTTAGGGTAGACTATCTATCTAGAGGAAACATATCTTCAGATATTCTCTGATTTCCAAGTATGTCATAGGGAGTTAAATGTATAGTTTAACTGTGCATTACTAAAGCTTACTATCTAATGAAACAGACACAGGAACACTTAATAGAAAAATAAAATCTTTGCAAAAGAATAGAAAAATCATCCTCCTTTAACCCCTTAAGGACAGAGCCTTTGAAACATTTTTGTCCTTTCTGGACAATGGCTATTTTAACATTTCTGTGCTGTTTGTGTTTAGCAGTAATTTTCTTCTTTGTCATTTGCTGTACCCACACATATTATATATTGTTTTTATGGGGACAAGAATGGATTTCTATGGATGCCATCTTTTTGATCATATCTTATCATATTATTAAAAAAAATAATAAAATATGGTAAAAAAAAAAAAATACACAAATTTCCTGACTTTTATTTGAAACAACTTCTCCTCATCGACAATAGCGAACGAAAAAACATGCTAAATAGATTCTACTATTTCTCCTGAGTACAGGGATACCACCCATGCACTGTACTTCAGACATGAATTCACACATTTTGGTATGTGTCACGGCCAAATAACACCCCAATAAGTGTTCAGCAACATCTCTTGAGTACAGGGATACCACCCATGCATAGGTTTGTTGCGTTGTTTGGGGGGTAAAAGGCCAAATTTGGTAGGTGCAGTTTTTGGTTTTCCAAATTGAAATTTTTACATGCAGACAGCCTGCACCCATGTTCCATTTGGGACATATTTGAAGCCAGCCAGTGTATTTTACCCCATCAACCCATATATTTTTTAAAAGTAGACACCCTAGGCTATCTCAAATGGTGGTATTTTAACACTTTCCATGCACTAATTCTACCATCAGCCTTTGTCAAAGTTTGTGGTAGTAATTTTTTTGTGGTTTTTTTTCACAAACCTTGTACTTCAGACATGAATTCACACATTTTGGTATGTGTCACTGCCAAATAACACCCCAATAAGTGTTCAGCAACATCTTTTGAGTACAGGGATACCACCCATGCATAGGTTTGTCGGGTTGTTTGGGGGCTAAAGGGCCACATTGTGAAGGTGCGCATTTTCAACTTGAAATATTGACGTGTAATCAGCCTGAGCCCATCTTTCATTTGGGACTTTTTTTTAAAGTAGGACAGTGTATTTTACCCGAAAAAGTATATCTTTTGTAAAAGTAGACACCCTAGGCTATTTTAAATGGTGTTATTTTAACACTTTCCATGCACCAATTCTACCACCAGCCTTTGTCAAAGTTTGTGGTAGTCATTTTATTGTGTATTTTTTCCCACATACATTGTACTTTAGACACAAATTCACATATTTCGGTATGTGTCACTGACAAACAATACCACAATATATGTTCAGCAACATCTCTCGAGCACAGGCATACCACCCATGCATAGCTTTGTCAGCTTTGTTAGGGGTTGAAAGGCTACATTTGAGAGGTGCGCTGTTTGATTTTCAAACTTGGAATTTGAACATGTAGAGCAAGGAAGGGGTTAATAGCTCTTTTAAGAGCCTTTGTAGTACTGTACAAAAAAATTAACCGCTAAAAATGCACAGACAAGAAAAAATGTTCTGCTGTGCAGTGATCAGTGGCAGGGAAGGGGTTAATACACTACACTATACAAAGGGTAGGGCTTTTATAAAAGCCCTTGGGACTCACAATTTTTTAACATTTTATTTAATTTATTACAATTAAAAAATTATATTATACAGATCTGTCTCTTTCCCTCACTAAAACTCAAGTGTGGAGAGGGAGGCAGATCCATATGGGTCAGAACAATATTTACCAATATTGATCGAACTAGACGAATGGTGATGCTCATCTGAGAAATCACCAAACCACCTTTGCCATTGATCGGCTGTTACTGATCGCTATACACGCGTTCAGACAGCTTCAAAAGGAATACACGTAATCCCCTAGTGGGTATAATTAACAAATGCAGAAAGAAAAGTCCTGCGCTCACTCCCATCACTGGGCGGCTGCAATGACTACAGTACACATCAGCCCCAATATATAGTAAAAAATAGGTATAATTAACCCCTAGCGAGTGTGACAAAAAAAATGCTGATAGCAAAAAAAAATCCTTCTGCGACTAGATTGCTCCATATGCGCTGCTTAGGCAGTGACCATATGCACTGCTTAGGCAGTGACCATATGTGCTGCTTTGGAAGTGATATACGGCAAGGAAGGGGTTAATAGCTCTTAAAAGAGCCTTTGATATACTGTAATAAATCAAATTAAAAAAAAATTAACCCCTAAAAAAATGCACAGACAGCAAAAAATGTGCTGCTGTGTAAGATCACTGCGTACACAGCGATCGATTGCAGGGAAGGGGTTAAATACTGGAAACGGCTTTTATAAAAGCCTTTGGGTCTCAATTCTATTAAATATATTATTATTAAAAACTTACATTATACAGCTCTGTCTCCCTCCCTCACTAAAACTCAAGTGAGAGGGAGGCATTTCTACACGGGTCAGATCAAATATTTCCAAATATTGATCTAAGCAGACGAATGGTGATGCTCATCTGAGCAAACGCCTACCCGCCTTTGTCACTTATCAGCTGTTACTGATTGCTATATATGAGCTCAGACAGGTAAAAAAAAAATGTTTACGTTAAATGTAGTCCCCTAGCGGGTATAATTAACACGTGACGGGTGTAATAAAAAAGTTTTAAAAAAATTAAAAATGCTTCTGCAGCAAGATTGCTGCATTTGCGTCAGATCGCTGCTTAGGCAGTGATCTACAGCAAGCAAGGGGTTAATCTCTCTTAAAATAGCTTTTTTTATACTGTAATAAATGACAGTAAAAAAATTAACCCCTAAAAAATACACAGACAGCAAAAAATGTGCTGCTATGCATGATCACTGCATACACAGCGATCAATGGCAGGGAAGGGTTTAAATGGCTTTTATAAAAGCCCTTGGTGTTTAAAATTTTATTAAATATTTTTTTTATTATTTTATTTTATTTTTTACTTTATCTGATCTGTCTCTCTCCCTTACTAAAACTAGTAAGGTGAGGGAGGCAGATCAATACTTGTCAAAGGCAATATTTACTAATATTGCCTTTGACAGTATGGTAAGTGCTCATCAGAGCACTTACCATACATGCCGGCACACAGATCACACAGATTACTTCAGCAACACCGCAGATGCTTAGAAAGCGAACGATCGTTCGCTTTCTAAGCACATGTGTGCAGCGGGCGCAGCCATTTTTAAATGGCTGCTACAATCACTCCGGGGATGCGCCCCTGCACTTTTTGGGGGTGTTGCACAATGCCTCTACCTAGAGGCATTGTAGCAACACCGATAGAGTAAAGAAAAGGACCAGCGGTCGCTTTCTTTACTCAATTTAGTGCATGACGTGCTAGGCAGGTCAGCTGTCGTCAAGTCCTCGATTTGCCGTGACGTGCCTGGCATGTCATCTGTCGCCAAGGGGTTAAGGCATGTATTGTGTTTGATTTTGACTTCTGTTTTTCAGATATATTTTATTAAAGAGATATTTTTACAATAACGATAACTTTTACAATGAAAAGAGAAAATACCATATATGTTATACGTAAAAAGTGTATATCAATGTATCCAGTCCATATTTAAATCAATGATTAAAGTATTGATCATGCACTTTATCGTCAGTTTCCATTGTGATAACACATTGGTATGAATTAATTATGCAATCAAATTACAATGTTAATAAATTTAAAAAAAATGAAAATTGGGAGGAGAGGGGCAAAAAAATGGGTGGGGGAGGGGGGGGAAGTGGAGATGAATGAAGTTTGGGCTCAGCCCTCCCCTAACCTCGAAGGTGATACATCACCTATATGGGACGTGCCCACTGAGCTATTGGATTGGCTAGTGGTAAGCATAGAGGAGAGGTAGAAGGTATTGCGAGGTAAGAGACCCCCTAGACTAGGCGGGAGGGGAGTACCACAAGTTGGTTATAGATGCCGGTTGCATTAAAAAGTGTAAGTATAAAATTCGGGGGATTGGCAAGGATGTTCAGGTGTTTTCTTTGGCTGTATATTATCTAAAGAATTAAGAAGTGGTGGTTTGGCTTATACAGTCCTAACTAATTTTATTTCCTGTCTTAATAATAAAAGTGCTGTGGACTATTTACACCAAAAACAAACCTTGTGTCTTTTTTCGGGGGGAGGGGCAGGGGGTGGTTATGTTGCTAGGATAATATGTGCTATCCCTTCTTCAAGATACATGTGTATACACACATAACCACACAGTTACACATGCACATATACACAGACACACTGCACACAGAAGTATAAACACAGTCACACTTCCACAAACCCTTACTTAGACAGCCTTACACATACACACACACTTAGAAAGTCACACTTACACACATACATAAACCCTTACACACACACATGTAGACACACATTCACACTTATACACATACAGACACACTTACACATATGTATTTTCCTTTTTTAAAGCTGTTTGACCTACGGACCGCACCGCGCTGTTAGGGAGAGAGCTCCCTCAAATAGCATCTCTAATTCTTTGCCAATCTGGGACGGGACAGATCCCCAAAAGCAGGACTGTCTCACCCAAAACAGGACAGTTGGGAGGTATGTAATGGTGGTATGAGTTTAACAACAGATACAGATGTTATTAAGCTCACATCCCTTGCCATTGCACACACAACCACAGGTCTTGCCATAGCACCTAGATTGCACCTACAGGTTTTGCCAGGTTTTGCCAGAGCACCAAGCTTGCAACCACTGGTCTTACCAGAGCTCCTAGATTGCACACACACAACATGCTCCTGCACCCAGATTGCACATGGACGGTATCTCAATGGCAAATCTTGTGTTTGAGCCCTTGGAGCTGTAATGATTAAAATACCAGCAAATCCAGAGCCCTTTAATTTCTGGGGGAGCACGGACTGGGATACATAGCCCATGCTCAGCAGCAGTTAGAACGGTTTGTATACAGGTGTATCCAACAGAGCGCATGTGTGACGGCGGCTCGATCGATGCAACATCACCCAGTTCCTGTAACCGAGAGAAGACAGTGTGGGATCTGAAGAAACTTTTGAGGCACGGGAGTCATTGTTTTAACTCTCCTGCAACCAGCCTCCTGACTGAATTGAGTATTTAACGCAGGGCAAACGGGGCAGCTGCCCTGGGCCCAGTTACTCCTGCGGGGCCCAAGGCAGCTGTCCCGTGTCCTGGCACACTATTCCTGGGCTCTGATTGGCACAATATTCCTGGCATCTGACTGGCACAATATTCCTGGTATCTGACTGTCACAATATTACTGGCATCTGACTGGCACAATATTACTGGGCTCTGAATGGCACAATATTACTGTGCTCTGAATGGCACAATATTACTGGCATATAAATGGCACAACAATTATGGCATCTTTATAGTACAATAATACTGGTATCTTAATGGGCAAATTGGCTGGGGCATCTTAATAGTACAATATTACTGGTATCTGAATGCTACAATAATATTGACATTTTAATTGTAAAAATGCCTGTGGCATATTAATGGCAAAATAATACTGAATATTAATGGCAAAATAATATTGGGAAATTGATGGGCACATTGACTGTGGCATATTTAATGGACAAACGGTCTGTTGCTTATGCAGTGACAAAGTGACTGTGGCATGTTCTCTTGGGAAAAATAACATGTACTATGGGGAAAAGTGACAATGGGGCTTTTTTCTGCATGGGCAGTTCAGTGGAACAAGGTGAAACTGTGGTATGTTCTGTGGGGCAAATTTACACTGCAGCATGGGAAATTGTGTGGGTTCAATATGAGTGCACGCCATGTTCTGTTGTGGAATATAGGTGCATGACAAGGGCTGTGGGTGCAATATAGGTGCAAGACAAGTGCTGTGGGTCAATATAGGTGCATGACAAGTGCTGTGGCTACTCTATGGGGCTGTATTAAGTCCTTTAGGTGCAATGTGGGTGCAGAAAAAGGAAATAAAATGAAAAAATGCAACTCTTCAATAAGATTTTTATTACATATGAAAATAGTTGAATATAATATTAAGAAGTCCATATAAGTATAAATGCAACTAGTGAGAGAGAGTGAGATGTGTATAGATATTTATAAATATATATGGACAAATGTAAGTGCTCTCTAATATCTGTGTATGTTTTTTAATTTAGGTAATGAGTAGTGCAGTGTTGCATATTAAGATGGTATACATATTGCAGCCATATATACACATTTTGAATCCAAATATACAGTTTATACACAGCAATTATACACGTAATATACACATTTTATTCAATGCAATTTTTGTTTTTTTAGTGTGTGTGTGTGTGTGTGGGGGTAATATTGCGATGAATAGAGTGATTGCATGCAGCGGAGGGGGTAGGGTCCAGGGGGCACAAGCAAATACTTGCCCAGGGTCCAATCACTATTAAAGACAGCCCTGAGTTTATTAAATAAGTTGAGAGATGAAAGCGTCAGAGGGGAGTATCTTGCCGCTATGTGATCTTTCGGAGGGCTCTGGTGACTTTAACCACATCTCCCTCCCCCCCCCCCCCTCAAATCTGGCTCTCCCCTTTCAATGAATATGCATAGTTGCCACTGTCCCGGATTCGCAGTATACGCGGAACCAGTCATTTAAAAAAAAAATCTTCTTCAGCCGGATATGACAGCTAGTCATATCCGGCTAATGTACTTCCCTCCGCTGTGCAGGAGGGAAGCTTGCAGCAAGGAGGGAGTGACGGGGACACGGAGGTGAGTACTGGGGAAGCAGGGGTGGAGGGTGACATGATGGGCAAAATAACACTGAGAAATGAATTGGCATGATAAGACTCACAGATGATAATGGGCATGATAAGACTCACAGATGATGATGGGCATGATAAGAATCACAGATGATGATCAGCATGATAAGACTTACAGATGATGATGGGCATGATAAGAATCACAGATGATGATGGGCATGATAAGACTCACAGATGATGATGGGCATGATAAGACTCACAGATTATGATGGGCATGATAAGACTCACAAATGATGATGGGCAAGATAAGACTCACAGATGATGATGTGCATGATAAGACTCACAGATGATGATGGGCATCATAAGACTCGCAGATGATGATAGGCATGATAAGACTCACAGATGATGATGGGCATGATAAGACTCACAGATTATGATGGGCATGATAAGAATCACAAATGATGATGGGCAATATAAGACTCACAGATGATGATGTGCATGATAAGACTCACAGATGATGATGGGCATGATAAGACTCAGATGATGATGGGCATGATAAGACTCACAGATGGTGATGGGCATGATAAGACTCACAAATGATGATGAGCATGATAAGACTCACAGATGATGATGAGCATGATAAGACTCACAGATGATGATGGGCTTGATAAGACTGACAAAAGATGGGCATGATAAGAGTCACAACTGAATGGGTGAAAGGAATATAGGGTGACTTTAATTTCTTACATGGGCAAAATAATGTAATTAATAAGTAATGATGGTCTGTGCCATTTGTAAGAGGCACAGACAAACCTGGAACGCAAATTCCCCCCATCCGTGCAATGAGATATAGCAGCAGGGAAGGGGGACATATTGATCTACATTTTTTTGTTTTGTTTTTAAGATTAAAAAAACGCTCACTTGTATGTGTGTATGTATGAGTGTAGGTGACAGACTGTGTGTATGAGTGTGTGTGACAGCCTGTATGTATGTGTGTATGTATGTATGTATGAGACAGACTGTATGCATGTGTGTATGTATGTATAAGTGTATGTGACAGATTATGTATGACTGTGTGTGTCTATGTGGCAGACTGTATGTATGTATGAGTGTGTGTCTGCGTGTCTATGTGAAAGACTGTATGTATGTATAAGTTTATGTGACTATGTATGAGTGTACAGTGGATATAAAAAGTCTACACACCCCTGTTAAAATGTCCGGTTTCTGTGCTGTAAAAAAATAAGACAAAGATAAAACATTTCAGAACTTTTCCCACCTTTAATGTGACCTATAAACTGTAAAACTCAATTGAAAAACAAACTGAAATCTTTTGGGTAGAGGGATGAAAAAATATAAAAATAAAATAAAGTGGTTGCATAAGTGTGCACACCCTTAAACTGATACTTTGTTGAAGCACCTTTTGATTTTATTACAGCACTTTTTGGGTATGAGTCTATCAGCATGGCACATTTTGACTTGGCAAGATTTGCTCACTCTTCTTTGCAAAAACATTCCAAATCTGTCAGATTGCGAGAGCATTTCCTGTTCACAGCCCTCTTCAGATCTCCCCACAGATTTTCAATCGGATTCAGGTCTGGGTTCTGTCTGGGCCATTCCAAAACTTTTCTCTTCTTCTGGTGAAGCCATTCCTTTGTTGATTTGGATGTATGCTTTGGGTCGTTGTCATGCTGAAAGATGAAGTTCCTCTTCATGTTCAGCTTTCTAGCAGAAGCCTGAAGGTTTTTTGCCAATATTGACTGGTATTTGGAACTGTTCATAATTCCCTCTATCTTAAATAAGGCCCCAGTTCCAGCTGAAGAAAAACAGCCCCAAAGCATGGGCAAACTGCCACCACCATGCTTCACTGTGGGTATGGTGTTCTTTTGGTAATGTGCACTGTTGTTTTTGCGCCAAACATGTCTTTTGGAATTATGGCCAGAAAATTCAACCTTGGTTTCATCAGACCATAACACCTTTTCCCACATGCTTTTGGGAGACTTCAGATGTGTTTTTGCAAAATGTAGCCTGGCTTGGATGTTTTTCTTCGTAAGAAAAGGCTTTCGTCTTGCCACTCTACCCCATAGCCCAGCACACACTCACTCACACACACACTCAGCCAGCACACGCTCACTCACACACTCAGCCTGCACACGCTCACTCACTCACTCACACTCACACAATCAGCCAGAAGATTTTTTTTTAATGACCAGCATGTTTATGTGACAAGTGGCATTACACAGGAGGCACCCTATCTCTTAAGTGCCAGCTCACATTTTCAACCACGTGGAAACTTACACCTTCGAGTCCAGGACAGTGTCCCAGCAGGAAGAAAAAGCCATGAACTTGGCTGGGGGAAACAAAGAAAATAAAATAAACAGGGCAGCAGCCTCAGAGATTCGGGGCTATGGAATGGATATACACTTTGGATCTGCCTCCCTCTCCTCACATTGTTTTTAGTGAGGGAGAGAGACAGATCAATGCATAGTTGCCAACATTTAAAAAAAAAATTCCAGGGACACTTTGCCGCTCAGCTTCCAATTACTGACTTGAAAATTGACCACACCTACTCCTGAAAGCTCCACCTACTGCATATAATTATCATAAATGAACTCCACCTACTTGTCTACAGTGTAGATTATGTCAGCAAGTTCCCACGAACATTACCATGCATCCTTGGAATACAACAGATACATTTGCAGCATCTGTATCAGGCAGGTGCATATTCTCACTTTTAGATGAAATATAGCAGATGTGTTTCAGTCAGAGAGCTGTGTCTACACCATGAATCATATATTAGTATGAACCTACCACTTCTGCTGGAAGGCTATTCCATGCATCCACTATGCTCTCAGTCAGGGCCAGCCTTAGGGGTGTGCTTCCTGTGTGATTGCACAGGGCGCAACACCACTGAGGGCGCCGCCACTACCACCTCCTTCAATGCTGCTTGTGAGCTGGTGGGGAGATCTCAGAGGTGCTGGTCGGGAAATCTCTCCACACCAGCCCTCTGGTGCTCGTTCAAATGAGAGCAGTGAGTACTTTTCAACCCTACTCCCATCCTGATGCTCTCATAGCGTACCCCAGCTTAGGCCAATCATGTCGCCATATGCTGGATTCAATCCCCTTGTCTGCTGTGAGTAGACCCCGGTTGAGTCTACACAAAACATTAACCCTCGGGAAGCCTTGATTGTATTTATGGGTGCACCGATGGGTCAGCTGAAGTCCTGTATAGAGTACCCTGGCCTCACTAGAGAAGACTTAGTGGTTCTATGAGTCAAGTCTCCTTTGCAGATGGTACTGGTCGCCACTTACCCTTCCGGCATGGGAGTCCGTTACTCCCTTTGTTCATACATTGACATTGTTACGCAAGCACCGGGATCCTAGCCAAGCCTTGTTTTTAACCCCAAAACAAACCTATGCATGGGTGGTATCCCTGTACTCAGGAGATGTTGCTGAACACATATTGAGGTGTTTATTGGCATTTTCAGGAAATGTTTTCCTGAATTGCAATCTGTGTGAAAAATCACAACTTCTTTTTTTTTGCTGCAAAATTTGGCAAAGGTTGGTGGTAAAATAGCTACTTGAAAAGTGTAAAAAATACCCCAAGATAAATGTCCTGAGTTTTCTAGTTTTTTTTAATTAAATTGTATGCTATTATCAAAAATATGTATCAAAAGAAATCCCTTCTTATGACGATAAAAACAATATATCGTTTGTGTGGGTACACTAAATGAGAAATAAATAAATTACAGCAAAAACACAAACACCGCAGAAATGTTCAAACAGCCCATGTCACCAAGCGTCAGACAAGCCAAAAAAAGTAATGTCATTAATGACTTAATGGGCAGGCTAATATGGAATATTAATGGGCAGGCAATTAGTGGCATATTAATGGGTAAAATGTCTGTGGCATATTTATTGGCAATCTGGCTGTGGCATATTAATGGGCAAGCTAATAGTGGCATAATGGTAAAATTGGCTGTGGCATATTAATGGACAGTCTATTAGTGGCATATTAATGGGCAAATTGGCTGTGGCCAAAATGATAATGTGGCATGTTATGTGGGGCAAAATAACATGTACTCAGGGCAGGACTAGGAACAAAAAACAGCCAGGGAAATTTTTTTATACCAGCCCCATAGCATAACATTTTTAAACCAGTCCCATAGCTACAATATTTTTTGGTTCAAATGGAGGGAAAACCATGCATTTTAAAAGCACATCTGAACATGTGAGACATATCCTTGTGTACATATTTCTGTAGTGTCTTTCTCTCTTTCTTATTTCTGTAGCATCTCTCTCGCTCTCATTTGTGTAGCGTCTCTCTCCCTCTCCGTTCTGTAGCATCTCTCTCGCTCTCATTTGTGTAGCGTGTCTCTCTCTCAGTTCTGTAGCGTTTTTCTCTATGAAATCGGTAGCGTGTCTCTCTCTCAGTTTTGTAGCATGTCTCTCTAATTTCTGTAGCGTCTCTCTCTCTCATTTCTGCAGCGTCTCTCTCGCTCTCAATTCTGTAGAGTCTCTCTCTCATTTCTTTAGTGTCTGTCTCTCTCAGTCATGTAGCATGCCTCCCTCTCCATTCTGTAGCATCTCTCTCGCTCTCATTTGTGTAGCGTCTCTCTCTCAGTTCTGTAGCATTTTTCTCTATGAAATCGGTAGCGTGTCTCTCTCTCAGTTTTGTAGCATGTCTCTCTAATTTCTGTAGCGTCTCTCTCTCTAATTTCTGTAGAGTTTCTCTCTCTAATTTCTGTAGCGTCTCTCTCTCTAATTTCTGTAGCGTCTCTCTCTCATTTTTGTAGCGTCTCGCTCTCATTTCTGTAGCATCTCTCTCTCATTTCTGTAGCGTCTCTCTCACTCTTATTTCTGCATCGTCTCTCTCAGTTATGTAGCATCCCTCCCTCTCCGTTCTGTAGCATCTCTCTCTCTCTCTCTCATTTGTGTAGCATCTCTCTCTCTCTCTCTCAGTTCTGTACCGTGTCTCTCTCTCTCAGTTCTGTAGCGTCTCTCTCTCATTTTTGAAGTGTCTCTCTCTCTTTCTGTAGCATCTCTCTCTCCTTTCTATAGTGTCTCTCTCTCCATCCCCTTCACCTGTAGTGTAGCTCTCCCCCTTCCCCTTGTAGTGTCTTTCTCCCCCTTCCCCCTGTAGTGTATTTCTCCCCCCATCGCTATGTAGTGTCTTTCTCCCCCTTCCCCCTGTAATGTATTTCTCCACTACCATGCATCCACTACCCTCTCAGTAAAGTAATACTATAATTAGTCCCTGGTCTTATCTTATATCTAGGATAACCTTATACCTATCGCATGCATGTTTAAACTCATTTACTGTATTAACCTCTACCACCTCTGCTGCATGACTATTCCATGCATCTACTAACCTTCTTAGCAGAAGTGGTAGAGGTAAACACAGTGAAGGACTTTATGCATGCATGGGATAAGCATAAGGCTATCCACATATAAGATAAGGGCAGGGAATAATGAAAGTATTACTATTTTCATGTAAAAGTGATAAAATGCACCTGCCTGATGTAGATCTTGTGCTGCGAATGTATCTGTTGTATACGAAGGATGCATGTTAATGTTGGTGGGAACCTGGTGATATAATCTACACCAGGGGTTCTTAAACTTTTTAAATAGGGGGCCAGTTCACTGATCCTCAAACACTGTTGGGGGTTGGACTATAGATTGTAAAAAATATGAACGCATTCCTATGCACACTGCACAAACAAGAGGAGAAAGTGGGGCTGAAGACAAAGCCTGAGATTATTTGGATCTTAGATTTGAAGAATCTAATATGGGTTATTATAAAAACACATAGTTGATTCAAATATATAATGATGTTACACCTTAACCAATAAATATGTAAAGTATAATTAATCCTACATATTAATTAGAATATTGTTTTTTATTATTTTATTAGTGTGGTATAAATGTTATGAGTTTTAATCTAATGTGGAATGATAAGAATAAGAATATTGATAAGAATATTTACTCTAACTTGAAATAATATTAACACTTCTATACATTGCCACATATATATTGTCTCACATTATACTCACAATGCAGGTATAGCTATAAATAATGACATCATCTCATTTAAATTAAACACACCGATTCCCTTTTAATTGGCTAAAAGTTACAGAGAAAAGGATGTGAGTCTGAGGTGTAAAAGGGAGACCTGAAAAGTCTGGAGGAGACCATGAAAGACTGATCTTGGGAGAGCGGGTAGAGCTGCCGCTAGTGGGGTGAGAGATGGGAATGTTTTAGAAAAGGGCTGTGTCTCACTCCTTCTGGGGAGAACTCAAGTATATGAGGCTTTTAATTGCACATGTTCACTATAACAATATATATCTCCAGACACATAGTATTAAGCTAAGTCACAGGAGTAACTCCCACTACCTTATTCTTCAATGGAAGGAGTCTCAACTGCAAATCAAGAAAATAATTGGATCCACACTTCTCTTTAAAATAATGCTGGGTACACGAGAGAGTGTCACTCAAGATCATATGTCAAAGAAGAAGAATCCAGGGACTTGTCACACCGTGTTCAAAGGAGTTTTATTTTGCACAAACGTGACGTTTCTGCTCTGACATGAGGTGTATTCAAAAAACAAAAATGATTAGTAGTTCTAAACTGAACTAAAATAGTAAGAATAGGTGATTTAAAAACACTGCAATTCCAACATAAGAACATCCAGGCATAATGAGTAGAGTTGAGCGGACACCTGGATGTTCGGGTTCGGCAGGTTCGGCGAACGTTGAAAAAATGTCCGGGTCCATGCTCGAACTTGACCCCAAACTTGACCCCGAACCTCATTGAAGTCAATGGGGACACAAACTTTTGGCCACTAAAATGCCTCTAAAAAAGTCCTGGAAAGGGCTAGAGGGCTGCAAAATGAAGTAAAATGTGGGTAAGAGTGTCCCCATTCATACGAATAGGTCATTGACCTATTCGTATCAATGGGGACTCTATTTCGGTTTATAGAAAGCCAATAGCCATGTAGTGCTATTGGATTTCTATAAACCGAAATAGAGTCCCCATTCATACGAATAGGTCAATTGACCTATTCTTATGAATGGGGACTCTATTTCAGTTTATAGAATAGCAATAGAATTTCATGTATTACATAAACTGAAAGTCTATAAACCAAATCTCTTTCGGTTTATAGACTTTCGGTTTATGTAATACATGTAATGCTATTGCTATTCTATAAACCGAAATAGAGTCCCCATTCATAAGAATAGGTCAATTGACCTATTAGTATGAATGGGGACTCTATTTCGGTTTATAGAAAGCCCATAGCATTACATACAATGTAATCGCTGAACCCCGAACTCCAACCCGAACATACAGTGAAATGTCCATGTTCGGGTCCAAAAACCGTAATGTTCGGTACGAACCCAAACAGTGCGGTTTTGGTTCGCTCAACACTAATAATGAGTATAACAGGTAAAATAAATAGCGCAGCTGTTTCAGTATAAATTTCTCCAAATGACATGCTATTATCAAAGAACACACATCCAAAACATGTCCAATATAACTATGATTGCATTAAATATACATATTCAGTTTTCTTGTATACCGGAGCAGCTACACCTGATCAATTCATTTCAACTGGAACCCTTCACTCCTAGGGAGCAGAAACAAACAAGGGAGAGAAAAAACATTGTTAAGTATTCAATAATAATATGTGAACATATATCTCACTATATCATCAATATTAAAAAATGGTTATTCTTCCCATAAAATAATTATCCAATCTAGAGAAAAGGTACTAAATTAAATTCTCTATGTAACCCCCGTGGTGTCATACTACCTAGTTCATAGATCCACCAGGTTTCCCTTTTTTTAAGGAGTTTCTCCCTGTTTGGAGAATGATGGTCAATGATTTGAAATTTGAGGTCACTTAGATTGTGATTTTTTTCTTTAAAAAAGATGGGGTAACGGGAGTTCTGTTTTACCTGTGCGTATGGTTGATTTGTGTTTAGAGAACCTCGCCTTCATTTTTTGTGCCATGTCCCCTACATAAAGCAAATTGCAGGGGCATGTAAGAATGTAGATAACATAGTTAGAATCACACGTAAAGTATGATTTAATTTCATACCATTGGTCACCAAGTGGGTGTTTAAAACAGGTACCCTTCACAATGAAGGGACATGTGACAAATTGCCCTTCTTTCTTGTACCTAAAAAGGATTCCCCCATAACAGTCCTGGGTATATGTTCTGCCCTAATCAGATTATTCTTAAAAGTTAAGAGTCTTAAGCCATTATATACCAGATATGGGGGGTATATTGCGATCGCGGAACAATCTTGGGAAACATGTCTTGCGATCGCTTGACGTCATTGTGGGAAAGTAATCAAATGATGGGCAAAATAAAAATGACAAATTATGGGCAAAATAAAAATGATAAATGTAAGAGGCACAGACAAACCTGGAACAGAATGCCCCTCCCCCCCCCCATCCCTGCAATTAGATATAGCACCAGGGGGGAGGGCATATAGATCTACATTTATTTATTTTTTAGTTAAAAAAAAAGCTCACTTGTGTGTGTGTATGTATGACAGACTGTATGTATGTACGAATGTATGTGACAGACTCGGAATGTTTGACTGTATGTGACAGACTATGTATGTATGAGTGCATGTGACCGTCTCTATGCATGAGTGTGTGTGACGGACTGTATATATGAGTGTGTGTGACTGACTGTATGTGTGTGTGTGTGTGAGAGACTGACTGTATTTATGCGTGTGTGTGTGTGTCTATTGACAGAATGTATGTATCTATGTGACAGACTGTATGGGTGTATGCATGTATGCGACAGACTGAATGTATGTATGTATGTATGTATACGTTTGTGTCTATTTGACAGACTGTATGTATGTATGTATGAGTATATGTGACAGACTGTATGTATGAGTGTAGGTGACAGACTGTATGTATTAGTGTGTGTGTCTATGTGACAGATTGTATGTATCTATGTGACAGACTGTATGGGTGTATGCATGTATGGGACACACTGTATGTATACGTGTATGTGACAGACTATGTATGAGTGTGTGGGTCTATGTGAGTGACTCTATGAGTGTATGTATATGTTACAAACTGTATCTATGAGTGTGTGTCTGTGACAGACAGCATGTATGTATGAGTGTGTGTCTATGTGACAGACTGTATGTATGTATGTATGAGTGTATGTCTATTTGACAGACTGTATGTATGTATGTATGTATGTATGTATGAGTATATGTGACAGACTGTATGTATGAGTGAATGTGACAGACTGTATGTATGAGTCTATGTGACAGATTGTATGTATCTATGTGACAGACTGTATGGGTAAATGCATGTATGTGACAAACTGTGTGTATGTATAAGAGTATGTGACAGACTATGTATGAGTGTGTGGGTCTATGTGAGTGACTCTGTGAGTGTATGTGTCCGTGTTACAAAGTGTTTCTATGAGTGTGTGTCTACATGACAGACTGAATGTATGTATGTATGTATGTATGTATGTATTAGTGTGTGTCTGTGACAGACTGCATGTATGTATGAGTGTGTGTCTGACTGAATGTATGTATGTATGTATGTATGTATGTATGTATGTATGTATGAGTGTGTTTATGTGACAGACTCTATGTATGTATAAGTGTGTGTCTATTTAACAGACTGTATGTGTGTATGTATGTATGTATGAGTGTTTGTGACAGACTGTATGTATGTATGTATGTATGTATGAGTGTATGTGACAGATTCTATGTATCTTTGTGAAATACTGTATGGGTGTATGCATGTATGTGACAGATTGTGTGTATGTATAAGTGTACGTGACAGGTTATGTATGAGTGTGTGGGTCTATGTGAGTGACTCTATGAGTGCATGTGTCTATGTTACAGACTGTATCTATGAATGTGTGTCTATGTAACAGACTGTATGTATGTATGTATGTATGTATGTATGTATGAGTGTGTGTCTATGTGACGGACTGTATGTATGTATAAGTGTGTGTCTATTTGACAGACTGTATGTATGTATGTATGTATGTATGTATGTATGTATGTATGAATGAGTGGATGTGACAGACTGTATGTACAGGGAGTGCAGAATTATTAGGCAAATGAGTATTTTGACCACATCATCCTCTTTATGCATGTTGTCTTACTCCAAGCTGTATATGCTCGAAAGCCTACTACCAATTAAGCATATTAGGTGATGTGCATCTCTGTAATGAGAAGGGGTGTGGTCTAATGACATCAACACCCTATATCAGGTGTGCATAATTATTAGGCAACTTCCTTTCCTTTGGCAAAATGGGTCAAAAGAAGGACTTGACAGGCTCAGAAAAGTAAAAAATAGTGAGATATCTTGCAGAGGGATGCAGCACTCTTAAAATTGCAAAGCTTCTGAAGCGTGATCATCGAACAATCAAGCGTTTCATTCAAAATAGTCAACAGGGTCGCAAGAAGCGTGTGGAAAAACCAAGGCGCAAAATAACTGCCCATGAACTGAGAAAAGTCAAGCGTGCAGCTGCCACGATGCCACTTGCCACCAGTTTGGCCATATTTCAGAGCTGCAACATCACTGGTGTGCCCAAAAGCACAAGGTGTGCAATACTCAGAGACATGGCCAAGGTAAGAAAGGCTGAAAGACGACCACCACTGAACAAGACACACAAGCTGAAACGTCAAGACTGGGCCAAGAAATATCTCAAGACTGATTTTTCTAAGGTTTTATGGACTGATGAAATGAGAGTGAGTCTTGATGGGCCAGATGGATGGGCCCGTGGCTGGATTGGTAAAGGGCAGAGAGCTCCAGTCCGACTCAGACGCCAGCAAGGTGGAGGTGGAGTACTGGTTTGGGCTGGTATCATCAAAGATGAGCTTGTGGGGCCTTTTCGGGTTGAGGATGGAGTCAAGCTCAACTCCCAGTCCTACTGCCAGTTCCTGGAAGACACCTTCTTCAAGCAGTGGTACAGGAAGAAGTCTGCATCCTTCAAGAAAAACATGATTTTCATGCAGGACAATGCTCCATCACACGCGTCCAAGTACTCCACAGCGTGGCTGGCAAGAAAGGGTATAAAAGAAGAAAATCTAATGACATGGCCTCCTTGTTCACCTGATCTGAACCCCATTGAGAACCTGTGGTCCATCATCAAATGTGAGATTTACAAGGAGGGAAAACAGTACACCTCTCTGAACAGTGTCTGGGAGGCTGTGGTTGCTGCTGCACGCAATGTTGATGGTGAACAGATCAAAACACTGACAGAATCCATGGATGGCAGGCTTTTGAGTGTCCTTGCAAAGAAAGGTGGCTATATTGGTCACTGATTTGTTTTTGTTTTGTTTTTGAATGTCAGAAATGTATATTTGTGAATGTTGAGATGTTATATTGGTTTCACTGGAAAAAATAAATAATTGAAATGGGTATATATTTGTTTTTTGTTAAGTTGCCTAATAATTATGCACAGTAATAGTCACCTGCACACACAGATATCCCCCTAAAATAGCTAAAACTAAAAACAAACTAAAAACTACTTCCAAAAATATTCAGCTTTGATATTAATGAGTTTTTTGGGTTCATTGAGAACATGGTTGTTGTTCAATAATAAAATTAATCCTCAAAAATACAACTTGCCTAATAATTCTGCACTCCCTGTATGTATGTATGTATGTATGAGTGTATGTGACAGATTCTATGTATCTTTGTGAAATACTGTATGGGTGTATGCATGTATGTGACAGATTGTGTGTATGTATAAGTGTACGTGACAGGTTATGTATGAGTGTGTGGGTCTATGTGAGTGACTCTATGAGTGCATGTGTCTATGTTACAGACTGTATCTATGAGTGTGTGTCTATGTGACGGACTGTATGTATGTATAAGTGTGTGTCTATTTGACAGACTGTATGTATGTATGTATGTATGAATGAGTGGATTTTACAGGTTTTTTTGTGGTCAGAAACATAATATTTTTTTGCTGAGAGGGTGGTGGGTGCATGGAATAGTCTTCCAGTAGAAGTGGTAGAGGTAAACACAGTGAAGGACTTTAAACACGCATGGGATAAGCATAAGCATATGTGATAGACTACGTATGAGTGTGTGGGTCTATGTTAGTGACTCAATGAGCGTATGTGTCTATGTTACAGACTGTATCTATGAGTGTGCGCCTGTGACAGACTGTATGCATGAATGTGTATTGATGGGATTTGTGATCCTCCTGCTGTATTATTGATGCAGCAGGAGGATCACAAATCCCATCAAGATGAGGCAGCCCTCACCAGGATGCTTGTCCCTTTATGTCCCGACGCCCCGTGTTACTTACCACCTTAAGAACACAACAACGGACGCACGCATTCCCAAACGGCTGGATAGGCCTGCGCATGCGCTGTGTATCGCTGTGGTCGATGATCTGGTAAGAAGGGGTGAGCGGGGGGTGTGAGGGGGGCGGGAGGTGGGTTGTGCAGCTGGCGCATGCGCGGTGGTCACAAAGTTACAGCTGAGTTATCAGCTGTAACTTTATGCGCATGCGCAGTGAGCAAATTCTCCTGCGATTGCGCAGGAGAATTTGCTCCAGAAATTTGTCAGAACACCGGCTTTTAACTATACGGAGACAAAGTCTCCATTTATAATTTTATGAATGGAGACTCTGTCTCCGTATAGTTAAATGCCGGCTTTTAACTATACGGAGACAAAGTCTCCATTCATAATTTTATGAATGGAGACTCTGTTGTCTCCGTATAGTTAAATGCCCACAGCCTATAAACCGAACGTTCCCTTAATATTTTTTAACTTTAATTTAATTTTAACCCTATCCCTTATGCTAAAAAATATTTAATTTGAACCCTATAGGCTAATATAGCTAAATAACCTGTTTTTATTTAATTAAATATGTATTTTAATTATTTTCAATTGCAATGCTACTAAACTACCGCTAGGGGTAGTCAAGTAGCATATTCAGAGCGACGTAAGTGAAGTTACTTTCACTTCCGAAGCTCAGACCGGCAGAGGACTTAGCCATATTGACGGAGCAGCATGCTCCGTCAATATGGCTACCCACGATCGCTCCGTGGGGCGATCGTGGGGGTCCCAAAATAGAAATATCAGTGCTGGCTATTGCCTCGATGTCGAGGCAATAGACCAGCACTGTTAAAGCGGTTTTCGCGATCGTTGATCGCGACAACCGCTTCATTGACTGCAGGACGTGCCAGGCACGTCCTTTGTCATTAAGGGAGATTCTCCCAGGACGTGCCTGGCACGTGCTTTGTCGGCAAGGGGTTAAAGAAATAAGTTAAATAAATAAATAAATGGAAAAAGCTAACCCTTGATCTACTGAACCCAGATCTAGGGTTAGGGTCATAAATAGGATCATAATTAGGCTCAAAGGGGGGTTCGGATGATTACATGGTTAGATTAAGGGGTGGGGGTCGATTTAGGGTTAGAGTAAATTTAGAGTTGGGGTAAATTTAGGGTTCAGGTTAAAAAATTACTGTAGAAGAAAATGGTTAGAAAACACTAATATTGTTTATTGCCTTATTACGTGAAATTAAACATAGACAAACAAGGAAACATTGATATTACTAAACTCAGGACAAATAGTAGAAATATATAGATGGGATCTTTTTTACCATTTGTAATTGTGTAAAAAAAAAATCAGGTCAAAGTTGGAAAAAGTGTTTTTTATGGCATATTTTCATCATATTTTAGATTTTTTTTAATAGTAAATTATATGATATGATGAAAATAATAGTATCAAATGAAAGCCCTATCCGTCCTTTAAAAAATGATATATTATTTGTGTGTGTGTACTGAACACAAAGAAAGAAATTCACAGTTCAGTAAACATTTGACAAAAAGAATGGAATTCTGGTCTTCAAGGCATATCAAATGCAGCATAGCACTCGGTCAATAAGGGGTTAAACATAAATCCATACAAGAGCCTCACAAATTATGCCACATACAGAAGCCCATCAACTATGCCACATACTGGAGCCCAAAAAATATGACACCCAAGGGACCCCTATTAAATATGCCACACACAGGACCCCCAATAATTATGCTGCACACGGTACAGAGGTCCACATTCATCTATTGCACAACTGTAAAATAATAAATATATATATTTATACGCACACACATATCACAAGACTATCTCTCTCTTTCTCTATATCTATATGTACATAACTAGTTGCATTTATACATATATGAACTTTTTAGTATTATATTCAACTATTTTCAGATGTAATAAAAATGTTATTGAAAAATTGCATTTCTTGATTTTATTTCCTTCCTCTGGACCTACATTTCACCTAAAGGGTTTAACACAGCACAGTGGAGTACCCACAGCACTTGGCTTGCACTCATATTGCACCCACACGATTTGGCATATCAGTGTCACTTTGCCCCACTGAACTGCCCTTGAAGAACATGTCACAGTGTCACTTTCCCCCATAGTACATGTTATTTTTCCCCACAGAAAGTGCCGCACCATCACTTTGCCAGTTAAAATAAGCCACTGTCAGGAAACAATATTGGTACCTTCTCTGAGAAGGGAACACTAACCATTCCAGAGCCAGGCTCAAGTTGGGCTATAGTGCATCATCTACCACTCTATGACTGAAGGATCCATGATCAAAGTAAACTGTACTTTAAGAACAGAAATAATAACTGTCTCCTTCACCTCACAATGAGAAACCAGTGAAGTGTACAACTTTGCACATGGACAACAAAAGGCTGATCTCAGATTTCATTGGATAAACCAGACTACAATCCTACTGCTGCCTATATAATAGTTTGGACCAATAGGATAATTATACTTGGTTCTCTCAGTCGGCTAATGCGATCACAATTTACTCTCACTGCCAGACTGAAAACACTTGTATGTACGCAGAGGGGATAAAGTGTCCGATTCCTGAACACAATTCCCAACTCGTACCCATGCCTCCCCAAATCACCCAGTACCCAATAACTGGACACAAGACAGATAGATGGTATAAAAAAGGCCACAGCAATTTATTTATAAACAAGATTAGGCTGTATCCGCCAACCACCATATATCCTTCATATAACCATAAATATAAAAACTGATACAGCCTAACAAAATATCTAAACCCTTGCCAGCCAAACATTAACTTAAAAACATATATTCATAGTGCATCATTTTTACCTCCAGAGGCGCTCGCCTCCTCTCCTTGTCCCCTAAGGTATCCCATACCTTAAAAACCGTTCCGTCTTACCACAATGCTGACCACTAGCCGGCTCTATTAGCTCAGTGGGCACGTCCAGGAACCAACTACAAAGTTAAAGGTTATGGGACTATCGAACACCCCATTCTTCCTCTATTCTGCCCAACTTTCGCTTTCCAAAAACAAACCCCCCAACTGGCAAGGATCAAAACCCACGCCTGCTGCGACAAAAACAGAAAATTAGTACAATTCACATATTTCATAAACAATAACACAGGGAGGCATGGCGGGAATTTTGCCACTGAGTGAACAGATTTTCCAGTAAAATGGCTGCCAGGGAGAGGGGTCCCAGGACATTTATCAACTCCCCTGGGACCCCTCCCACTGGCAGCCGCCAGTCATCTCCCCACTCCCCCTCACTCATACATGCCCTGTCCAATATTAGCATATTTACCAGGGTGCTGGATTGTAAATTTCTATTAATTATGTAATAAACATTTAAGAATGAGATCTATGTACTTGTTCTGCTCAAGTGAAACAGAATTAAGAAGTGGGTGTAATTTCATTTGTTGGTATTAAACTATTTGAGAGAATGTTTAAAAATATGTATCTGTCAAGTCAAAATGTGGGAAAAAGTGACCTCTGTAAGCTATGACTACTATTTAAATGGAAATGTAATATAAATATGGATCATTCCTTAGTTTAAAATTGCCCAGATTTGGTTGGTCAATGTGCTACAGTGGGTCAACTCCTCTGCATTGCATTCCCTACCAACAAACCAGAAGGGTCTACTGTGTGGGGAAATTATTTAGGGATCATCCGGTTGTGTTTAAATAAGAATATGCATAACAAGGTGGTGGTCTTATGATGGACCAATAAAGGGGCAGAAAAATGTCTTCCTCCTGTGAGTCAGTACCCCTTTTCATATCTCAATATCTTATTGGGCTTTACTCCGCAAGCTGGCACTGTGCTCTACTGATAAGTATATGGTCTACAACTACTCCCAAATCGTATTCATTAGTAGATTTCCCCAAGGAAACACCATTGAAACTATATGTTGCATTTTTATTATTGTACCCCAAATGCATAATTATATACTTGCCTACACTGAATCTCATTTGCCATTTTTCTGCCCAATTAATCCAAATCCTCTTGCAGCAAAATTAGCACATCTGTCCAGTTTGAGAACTTTCCCATTTACCACCACCTTTTACACTATCTTTCTACCAAATGCCACTCCACAAAAAACATTTGGCTCTAAGTCTATTTCAGTCAATTTGTACAGTAACCTTTTGTGTGGAACTGTATCAAATGTTTTAGCAGAAATATATCACATCCACTGCAGCATCCATATCTATATTTTTTACTCACGTCTTTATAGAATAAAATTAAGTTAGTTTGACAAGATTTGTCTTTCACAAAGCCATGTTGGCTCCTGCTAATGAAATTCCTGTTCAAAATGAAATCTTGAATATCTATTCCCTTAGTAACCCTTCAAACAGTTTTCCCACCAGAGATGTCAAGCTTACAGGTCTGTAATTGCAAAGCTGCAATTTTTACCCCTTTTTAAATATATAGACCACATTGGCTTGAAGCCAATCTTTGGGCACCATGCCTGATATAAAAGAATCTCTCAAAATCAAAAAGAACATTCTGGCCAGGATCTGGCTTAACTCTTTAAGTACCTATGGGTGTATACCATCCGGCCCCCGGGTCTTTGTCTACCATAACACCATTTAATTGTTTAAATTAAATAGTGAAATGCATTAATGGTGCTGTAAAGGTAACACAATGTCTATTGACATAAGTGGTGATATAAGTTAACACAACCCAAATTAGAGGACCAGTGAATACATGTTTTAAATTTAAAGATGGACTTTGAAAATGAAAATATGTTTTGTTAATCCCCTCTTTTTAAACATATCTTTTCTTAGAGAAAAACTATAAAGTTCCTAGATCATACCCTTACCCAATTCCACAATTCTATTAAGCTTGTAAATGACACATGTCAAATCAGAACTGCTTTATTGATTGGTTTTCATAAATTTGTAAACAAACACAAATCAGGTCAAGTTCAACTCATGGATGTAAACTAAGACAATGTCCAGGTCTTTAAAACAAATAAAGTAATATAAATAAGTTTTGCTGAAATGTAGTTTGCTCTTTTAGATGAGAAAAAGGTTATGTTCTTCACTACATTGAAATATCACTGAATTCAATGCAAAGGACTGTCATATTGGATCAGTCGGTTAGTTCTACCTTAACCCTTTAAGGACCAGGGATTTTCCTGGGCCAAGGACCAGAGCGTTTTTCAATTTTTAATACGCGGTTTTTGAAACATAAATTTCTTCTCTCTCATTTAACGTACCCATACAAGTTATATGTTGTTTTTTAAAGGACTGTTAGAGCTTTCTTTTGATACCCTATACATAAAAATTATTTACATTTTAGTATTAAAAAATACATATAAAAGAGGAAATTTTTGAGGAAAAAAAGTTTTTCCCCATTATTTTCCCAATAATAAGCTACATAACTACTGCAACACTAACCCACTTATCCCCCCTAATTAACTAACTAATAAAAAAGAAAAATATTGATTCCCAAACCCCCCATAACAAAAAAGACAGAAAAAAAACTCTGAAGAGTGCGATGTCAGATCAGTAAAAATCATGCAACAGGCATGCAGGGGTTAAATTTTATTAAATAAATATATTAAAATTACCTTTATTTATTAAAAAAAACTTTATAAATTGTAAAAATAAAAAAATCTTTTAAAAAAAAACTAAATGAGGGCCATGAAGTGGAAGGAAACTGATCACAGTTAAAAACTGTGATCAGCAATGAAAGGGTTAATTTTTTTTAATTTTTTTTTACCTATGTATATGTAAGTAATTTATTTTTACTTACAGGTCACTCTCTGTGCTTCACTATAAGAATGTGAAGCACAGAGAGTGAATTAGAGGCAAAGTCAGTGTGTGAACACACTGACTTTGCATCTAATTTGCATCATGTTATCTAACGATCACATGCCCGGAAACTGACCGATCGGGTCCAGGAGCTTTGCCTCGGGTGCGAGGCTTAGTCCTGGACCCGTTGCAGACTAGCTGGTCGGTGCCCACGGAGAGCACCGCCGGCTAGACTGCATGACGAGTTAACTCGTCATAAGGTCGCTAATGGTGCAGCTCTTATGACGAGTTAACTCGTCATAAGGTCGGGAAGGGGTTAAGATCAGACTTACATTTACTATCGGTATTGATTGAGAGTATTTTTAACATAAAATTTACTTATAAGCAAACTGTAAAATAATAATAATAATAAAAAAGTATTTAACCACGAAACGTATCATCAGATATTCTCTGGTTTCCAAGTAAGTCCCAGGGAGTTAAATAAGTCTGTGGTCCAGAATGTATAGTTTAACTGTGCATTACTACAGCTAACTATCTAATGAAACAGACACAGGAACACTTAATAGAAAAATAAAATCTTTGCAAGAAAGAATAGAAGTATCCTCCTCCTTTAAGGCAAGTATTGTGTTTGATTTCGACTTCTTCTTTTTTTCAGATATATTTTATAAAAGAGATATTTTTACAATAACGATAACTTTTAAAATGAAAAGAAAAAATACCATATATGTTATACGTAAAAAGTGTATATCAATGTATCCAGTCCATATTTAAATCAATGATGAAAGTATTGACCATGCACTTTATCGTAAGTTTTAATTGTGATAACACATTGGTATGAATTAATTATGCAATCAAATTACAATGTTAATAAATAAAACCAAAAATTAAAAATTGGGAGGGGAGAAGCAAAACAAACGCCATGTATAGATTCACGGGAGAAGGATATCATCTTGCCTCTTTACAAATCAATAGTAAGACCTCACCTTGAATATGCAGTACAGTTATGGGCACCAGTCCTTAAAAAGGAAATTAAGGAACTAGAAAAAGTGCAAAGGAGAGCTACAAAATTAAAGGGGATTGGATTGGAGGAGAAGAGACACTTAAAAAAATTGCATTTATATACGTTAGGAAAAAATGCGTCTCAGAGGGGATATGATAACATTAAATACATTTGTGCAGCTCCAATATAAAGAGCTCTCAAGTGACCTGTTCATTAACCGAAAGGTACAAAGAACATGATTTCACCCCCTCAGACTGTAAAAGCAAAGATTTCATAGACTGCAAAGGAAGGGATTCTTTATAGCTAGGACAAAAAAGTTATGGAACTCACTGCCACAATAGATGCATTTAAAAATGGTTTGGATGTTTTTTTTTAGGAAAGCAGAACATACAGGGCCATTAATAATAAAATAAGCATTAAGAAAAGAGCTTATTGATCCAAGGAGAAATCTGATTGCCTCTTGGAGTCAAGAAGGAATTTCCCCCCATAGGTTGCAAAATTCGAAATAGCTTCCTTAGGGGTTTTTGCCTTCTTTTGGATCAAAAGCTGTAATGATAGGTAGAAGGGTTGAACTTGATGGACTTGTGTCTTTTTTCAACCTAAATAACTATGTTACAATGTTACTGTGTTTTTGCTTTAGATGTTACGCAACTGTAGAATCCAGGTGCTAATGTTCACAGACCTATTCTGTGAAATATTTATAAATATAATACAGAATCGGTCTGTGAAAATTAGCAACTGGGTTCTACATTTCCAAATTCCACTTGAACAGTCAAAATAAAAAGCAATTATAAATATATATAATTGCTTTTATTTTGAATGTTCCAGTCAGGCTCTGCAATTCCCTGTTCTGTGTGCCCATTACTGTCCATGTCATTGTCCAGTGTGCAGCTACAGTGCCGTTACCTTAAACCACTTTCCTATCTCTTAGGTTTGATTCTCGTGGTTCCTGCAACGCAATTTGGTTATTCAGAACCCCTGTGCTCCTTGTCACCATCAGTTATTGTATTGTGTCTCCTTGGTACAGGTCATGTGATGGTCTGTCACCTTGCTGTCATCATATGATCTTCTCCATATGACAATACTTTACATCTGTCCCCTTCACTGTCCTGTTCTCCTGTCACTGGGTTATGACATGATGCTGTCATTATAGCTTGTGTCCCCATCACCATATTGGTATTTTCCTGCCTGTCACCCGCTTCATTGTCACTATTGAGCCATTACATGTTACGCGCCCTTCTCTCTGTCACTGTGTGGTCTGTGTATGGGTTCCTGCAACCGTCCCCGTGTACTAGAGAGAGCTGGTTCTCTGCCCTGCCTCATATCTCTCCAGCCTGGTTGTACACATAACACTGCAGGACGGTGCTCCCCACATCAACCGCCACCACCAAACGCACACGAGCGACAAGCAGGTCAAGAGTGGTGGCAGGTTCAAGCCACAGCATGCCATCTTTACTGAGGACAGGGGACGGAACTCACTGAGGAGGAGCTGAGTACTTTCACTTGGGCCACAGTGGGTTAACTGCGAGTTTTCGTTATATTTACTGTGGGCGTTATGAAGACACTGCGGTCATCTTTTGAGGTATAAATCAACGTCTATTTTCACCGTTCCAACAAAATATTTGTCCCCGAAATATGATCTCTACTGTGAATGTGGAGAATTAAACACTATCAGTAAATATATATATATTAGTGTGGCGAAAGGAAGAGTTCTGTTTAAATCCACTTGTTTTATATACCAAGTTAGCTCCGTTCGTGAGTTTCTGCATTCCTATTGGCCTGCTGGTTTTGAGTTGGCTCCAGGGTGTCTCAGGATGTATCCCAGAGACAATAGGACAACGGGCTATAGCCTGAGACATCCTGGCAAGTTATGGATTAAAAGTAATACGTTTAAGGGTTCAAGGGAGTGGATCTTAATTAGGGTCAGGAAGGTTATCATTCAGGGCTATTTCAGCTGTTTTTGTGGAGTGAATAATTCTGATATTTGTTTTCATTGGGAGCTTAATACTGTATTTGGTGTGCTGTGGGAAGCTGGGTTGGGATTATACTGTAATCCATTTATCTCTCCGGATGTGGGGAGGAGTTCCTGCAAAGCATAAAAAGAATGATTTGAACGCTGATTAAACACACTGATTTTACCCCTTCATGAAGTCTCGGCTCATGTTTGGGGAACTGGGATTTTATATTCACTTTGCAACGTATTTCGGTTGTTTATTCGGGAGTAAGCTGCACAGGGCTCATTTATTATATATGGGTTCCTTTACAGTCAGTATAAAATATGTGTATATTATATACATAAGCAAATCACCTAAATGCTCTATGGTACTGTATATGTCACGTTAATATGTAAAAAGGATAATGGCATACATCCCAAAATTTCAAAATGTGAAAGTGTGACACCTTTTTAAATCACTCTCGCACAACTCACCGAAGAAATTGCACCTTTACTGTGAGTTTTATTACATGACTGGGGCTTTGTCATACAATATGACCGAACAGAAATATACACACAGTCACACTTCCACAAACCCTTACTTAGACACCCTTACACATACACACACACTTAGAAAGACACACTTACACACCGCGCTGTTAGGGAGAGAACTCCCTCAAACAGCATCTCTAATTCCTTGTCATGGGACGGGAGAGATCCCCAAAAGCAGGACTGTCTCACCCAAAACAGGACAGTTGGGAGGTATGTAATGGTGGTGTGAGTTTAACAACAGATACAGATGTTATTAAGCTCACATCCCTTGCCATTGCCTTGTTTGCACCTCCAGGTTTTGCCAGAGCACCAAGCTTGCAACCACTGGTCTTACCAGATCACCAAATGCACATGGGACTTGCCAGAGCACCTTGATTGCACAGACACAACATGCTCCTGCACCCAGATTGCACATGGATGGTATTTAAATGGCACATCTAGTGTTTCAGCCCTTGGAGCAGGAATTATTTAAATACCAGCAAATCCAGAGCCCTTTAATTTTGGGGGGAGAAGGGACTGGGAGACGTAGCCCATGCTCAGCAGCAGTTAGTAAGGTTTGTGTAGCAGTTGTATCCAACAGAGCGCATGTGTGACGGCGGCTCGAGCGACTTAACATCACCCAGTTCCTGTAACCGAGAGAAGACAGTGTGGGATCTAAAGAAACTTTTGAGGCACAGGAGTTAGTTTTGTAACTCTCCCCCCAACTAGCCTCCTGACGGATTTGAGTATATTAAACAAGTTGAGAGATGAAAGCGTCAGAGGGGAGAATCTTGCCACTATGTGATCTTTGGAGGGCTCTGGTTACTTTAACCAGATCTCCCTCCCCCCAAATCTGGCTTTCCCCTTTCAATGAATATGTAGTAAATTCTTTGAACTCAGCTTCCCTACAACTAATGATCATTCCCTGTGTTAGGACAGTGGCAAGCAAAGGCATAGATGAGAGTAGGGCCCTATTCAAACTGACAATGTTTACAGGCTAAAAAAGTAAATCTCAAGCCATTAGTACATGGACGCGCGATTTATGACGCCCCGGGACATACAGTTTCAGTTGCAGGTAGTTTTATTCAAACCTTTAGCCCTGGTGCGGGCAAGCAGCAAGGTTACCCCCTTCCCAACTATGGTATACATGCTGGCATACTGATATTGAGGTAAAACTAAAGTGACTCTGTACCGAGACACTTCAGCCTTGTCTGCTGAGGCCCTCCCAGAAACCCCCAATCACTGTGACACCCAATCACAGAACCAGGTGTTTATAGCTGTCAAAGCAAGTGCTTAAAAAATATCTACAGTTTGTGATAAAGGACACACCTAGAACGGCCTGTGGTGAAATTATGGCTTATTTGTTCAGCCAATGATATATGATCAAAATAATGGTATTTAAAGAATGGCTGTTTTATACCGTATAAGAATTTATAATGTGTGGTTAAAGTAAATGAGAAAGAGGAAATTTGCAGCTAAACACAAACAAGGCGGCAGTAAAAAAGTCCTGTCTGGATGGGGTTAATATTAGTCAGCTCTGATCATATAGAGATAGAAACAAACACAAAACAATTTGTACATGAAGTTAGTTTAAATTTTGTAATAGTGAATCTGCAATCAGACTATTATACATAGAGAAATAAATATGGTTTATATTATAGCGGTCTCTGCTCGGAAACCCTGAGGTGATGTCTATGATAACCACTAATAATTTATTAAAAGCAGGGTCACTCATATGAACAAGCCAACTGATAAGTCACATAAACATAAGTATTAATATAGCATCAGCATCAAATCTTATAATTAGAATGCTCAGGATGCTCAGGAATTGACATAGCAGTTACTACTACAGCTGCTAGCCAATCAGCAAATAGAGAATCTTACCTCTGGCTATTTTTGTGGATTGTGATGTCACAATCTCAGCATTGTGATTGCATGTTGTTGAAGGAGAGTGTTGAAAGTGGTCTCAGGACACCTAGTGCGAGAGTAGGAATCACAAGCTTACTTCCGGTGCAGTAGCTGCCTTGAATTTTGGTAAACAGGTTGGTAAATTCATTATGTCAAGCGGTAATTGGTAAAGTGGGTGTGTTCATGTCAGCGCATGGAGAAGTGTTACATGAAATGAATACCCGGGATTATCACTTTCAGTATTGCAACAAACACACACCACACAGATGTATAGGGTTTGGCGTATTTGAGGAGCCAAAGCCTGACTGCTAGCTCCCAACAGGTTTGATTGTTTTACAGGAACATTTATTAATGTACTATTTCCCCGGCCTATAAATAAGGATGCTAACACCTGCATCGGTCAGTTTGGCCCCTAAAGTCTACAAATATTTCTCAAGCCCTGCAGAAGTATATTATAAATAGGTTTTGAAGATTGGCCCTTTCTAGTACACATTGAGTAAGATCGTGATGCAGACTGGTTATCATACATGGTATGTCACAGGGCTTTTTTTCTGTTATTAGCTTGAATTGACATGTTTTCAGGCTGGCACTGATTACTTTATAATTTATAGTGCTGATCACATATCACAAATGTTTACAAATACTGATCTGCTTACAGTCCTGTATTTCATCAGGAGCATATAGGTTTATTTATTTTTCATGAAAGAGTTGCAGGGAGTTGCAAAGGAAAATTCAAACTTATAGCCAAAGTTCCTGAGCTGGCCATTCCCTATTGGCTCCTGAGTAAAATACTGGATTGTAAAATATCAGTCATTGGAAATATATTTCTATTGTCAAGTGTTCTAGCATCCAGGGGGGCTGACAGAATAAACCTGTTGGAAATTCTGCTTGGAATATGCATTTTGGGATATTTTATAGTTGTATTGAATATGTTTGGCATGTTAGAATGTTCTAGGTTTACTAATTATGAATCAAAACAGTTTAAAAGTGTTTGACATCTGTCAGGGAATTAGTAAAATACTTAGATGAAAAGTAGATGCCAGTTGTAAGTAGATATATTATGGAGAACAATTGAATCTATAAAAGTAACATTGTTACATGATTATTTCCAGCACTGATCTGGCAGCCCAACGTCTTGGTCCCCTATTTCAGGACCTTTGTCAAGACTGCTAAAAACCAAAATCCACTCATCTAATGAAAACGTCAATAACTCATGACTGATTCACAACTATAATATAGAAGTGACACATGACATGTTAGTTGTCCCTAGTGTTTGGATAAACTGACATGTACTTCTGGTAGTACATGCCACTTTATCCTCTCACTTGGCAGACTCTGTACATTTTTACATCAGCATTTAGACCTTAACTCCAGCACTCTGCAGTTCCCAGTCAGACAAGTGGGATGAGACACAGCAGAGAGTAGACCCGTGTGTATTGATTATGCCAAATTTTAAAACTATTAATACATTTTCACTGTCAATCCGTGATAACCTATAAATCCAAACATGATCTAAAGATCATACAAAGTGTAAACATCTGCATAAAAGATTAATTATTTAGCAATGCTCCATGCAATGAGACTTCTTCTTTCGCTTGGGGTGTGTAATAGGGTAATTGTGATTGAAGTTGACACTTTGTTGCCAACCTGGAAACATTGATATCAAGTGCATTCACCTGCCTGTTGCTAGTATATAACCTACTTTCTCTCCCTCTGTGTTTAAATACAATCTGTATGATTGCAGCTGATTTGTAAAGTTCAAAACTGGTCGCCATGGTATCCAAAAGGTGAGAGCTGGCACCCAGTTTTGCTGAACTTATAGCTATCGCTGGTGGCATGTGCGAGGGAACATGGATCTGTGTGTACACCAGCACTGATCAGTTACACTGCTCCCTTGCAGTGTTTTAATGCATATCCGGGGCAGAATGTCGGCCCAGACAGTCAGACGTTGCCACTCACACAAGCCCCTGTGGCCATTTTTGAATCCCTCTGTGCTTCTACCTGACTCAGATCACCAGGTATCATGAAAGCACTCTGATTGGAAGTGTAGGGCTCTGATTGGGACTGTAGTGCTCTGATTGGTACAGTAGCGATCTGATTGGGACTGTAGCGCACTGATTGGGTCTGTAGTGCTCTGATTGGGAGCACTGTAGCGGGTCTGTAGCCGAGCATAACTATGGAGCAAAATGTAAAATGTTATTAAAAGCTTCTTCTGCTGCATTATGTGTGTATTTGACAGTGTATCTTCTCATTAAACTCATGCACACTGCATATTACATTGAGTTTTAATGCAAAGGGGCTTTATGATGCATTTATCTGCACTGCACATTAGTGCATTACAGAGCCTGGGTATTGCCATCCACACAGCGTTGATGCCAGTGCTGACCATCTTCCCTGGAACAGTAGAAACATATATATTTTTTCTATTTATATATGACACTGTGTGCTTGCAGGTACATGCAACAGCGCATCACTGTGTGTATGTGCCAGGTTCTGATGTCTGGCTCCCAAATCTTTTTGCTGGCTCCTAAAAGTAAATAAAAAATATTTAAAAAGTTATTCTTGTTCGTATTTAACAAACATGTTTTGCTTGCTGATTAGTTAGTTATAATAGACTATAAATGCTTAACTCTTTAACTGTCCAAAAACCAAAAAAAAGATCTTTTGCCAATGTCAGAATATTTGTGCCCAATCTGTCAGGAGTTCGGAGCCATGCCGGTTCGGTGGAGTAGCAACACGTTGCCTGAACACAGACTGATGGCATTGATGACGGTAAGACCCTATATTACCACATTGTTGATATTTTGCACACAAGGGTGACCTTCTTTTGTGTAGCGTGTACATAATTTTAGAAACATGTCCGATTGCACTGGAAATAAAAAATACTGTGTGTATTTTCAATTTTGTTACTCTAAATATGTTTGATTAAAAAATATATAGTTTATAATGGGCATTTCAATAAATGGAGTTCTAGTTCCATAAATCAAACTATTAATGAGAATCAGCATATTAGTTCAGTATCTTGAAATGAAGACTATAGAACTAGTGATCATTCTATTTATTTTATAAACTTCAGTTGATTGCAACATCTTCTGCAGTGTTGTACGATAAAAATATAAACAAACAAGCACTAGGAGAAGTAATATATAAGACAAAATGGAAGCAGAGGAGATTCTTGCCCAAGCAGGTTTACAGTCGATAAGGAATATAGAGACTCAATACATGAGATATAATTGCAATAAGTCAATCTTAACTATCCATAAAGTCCAATCTATATCAAGCAGAGTCAATGAGCAGTAAAGGTTAGAAAAAATATACATAAACAGAACCTGAAAATAAAATAGTGCCTATAATAAACAACACCAAGAAAGGAACTAATACATATTAAATCTGATACAAACCCCAGCAAAATAGGGAAAATGCTTGATGGAGAAAGTATTTTCTTTGTCTTATCAGAATAGGTAGTTATAAGACTAGTCTCAAATTGATTAACGTTTTTAGGTTTCTACTTCCAGAAAACCTACCACTAGAAATGGGAACTCCATTAAAAGTTGCAATCCTAAATGTCTTATTTGTCTTCCTGTTTTTGTTTCCTTACAAGAAAAGTCTTCTCTCCTTCTGTCTAATATCACTCAATGTATTATTTATTAACCCTCGATTGTTTCCTTTATGCAAAAGTCTTTTCCTAATTTCGATCGCTTGTTCATCAAAATCTCTCATCTTAAAACATTTTTTTTCTTATTCTAATTATCTCCGCCATGGGTATATTATTTAACCCTTTTCTTTTAAGTCACAGTAACTTGTAGAGTTTAGGTATGTGTTTTATCCACTGATTTAAAGTAGGGCAGTAAAGGCTATCGGTAGACCAGAGGGATATATTCCCGGTATAGTTGGAAATTGGTACTTTGTGGAACGCTGTGTTCAATCAATGACAACGAGAGACAGCAAGTATGGGGATTAACTGTAAGAGAGACCATCAAAGGAGTATAGTCATTCGAAAATGAGAAAACGTTCATGGAACTGGTGCTATACAGTTACTGTTCTATAGAGAAGGTGAAGTTTGGAGTAAGAGAGGTAGAGTATAGCTATGTCAGTAGACCAGAATGGAAATGGTTAACTGCAGTTAGTGACAGCTCATGATGTAATTGCAGCGCATTCAATAATTGCAGATTCCATTTAGTGGACTTGGTTATGTCATCACTAACTTGTTAGATTGTGGTTGGTGCTTGCACTTTCTATATCTATATCTCTTTTTGTATATATTAGAGCAACATCATTAACATGCAACTTCTGGGGTAACTAACTTGTTTAACTGTTTTGTCTCCTTCTAGTGACTACCACATACAGTTAATGTGCTCTTTATCTATGTAGCCATGAACTGCCAATGGAGAAACTTCATTTTGTGTCTATTGTTTTTCTTCCTTAGAGCCTTCATCCAAACCTTATAGGGTCGTACGCCAGCTGGGGGGCATCATTAGGGCGCATGAAGAGAAGGAAAGCAAGGTGACAAATAGTATTTCACACTGTGACAAAAAATGTTTTGTCAGCATTTATTCTTATCAACCTGGTGACTAGACTTTAATAAATAACTGCTACATGAAGAATGGTATCTGAGTGGCGTAGATGTCCACCAGGTGTTGTCGTTTTTACTTAGTAATTAATAACCAGCAGAATTTATTAGGCAATACTTTACTATAGAATTTATCATTTAACCTGGTATTAGAAATGGTATTGACAATTTTACTACAGATGTATTTGGTTTGTATGCACTATGTAGTAAAGTTGCTGATGTCTGCTCTGTGGTAACTGTAGTTAGCGAGCCCAAAAAGTTACGTGTAGGTAACTCTAAATGTTTTCGAGGTGATGCCGTAAAGTGAGAATCATTTGCTAGTGTGATATCTTGTGTGACTCTAATATTAAACTTGTCTTTATAAATTCCCCAAATAATGTTCAATACAGTGACCCAAAGTATTACAGTGAGGAATGACATCTTATGTCTCAAACCATGTCAATATCTTTTTCTTTTTTCTTTTAAAATTTTAACAGGTCATGGAAGAGACAGATGGCAAGAAAATCTAGGAAAGGATGGTTCAAGAAGTGGAAGAAAGTTAGAAGGATGGAATGGATTTTATAGAAGTGCCCCCCTCCGCCCACCTTTATTTATTTTTTTAAATTTTAAAATTATTTATTAAAAAAAAATCTTCATAAAATAGTATGCAAATGGTGTATAAGCATCGCATATATAAAAACATAAATACAAATACAAATATAGATATACAAATACATACATACATACATGTGTTTAATTTCCTCGTTGGTATTAAAGCAGTGATATATATAACACCATGGTATACTTTCCAAAGAACCATCGTTAATACCTAGTTTTTAAAAATGGGGAACTTTCCGTTTTAATGATTCGCCAGGGCCGATCCTGGGCGGGTGCACGGGGTGCGCCGCGCCCAGGCGCACGGGAGGAGAGGCGCTGAAGCAGGGAGCTCTCTCCCTGCCATCCTCCTCCTTGTTAAAGCAAGCCACGCGACGGGTGCAAGCTCCGCCCCCGTCGCGTTCTGTGATTGGCTGCTGCCGGGAGGAGGACGTTCTCTGCCAAGACACCATAGATAACATCCTCCTCCCTGCAGCCAATCACAGAACGCGACGGGGGCGGAGTTTTCCCCCGTTGCTCTGTGCTTGGATTACCAAGAAGAAGAAGGAGGAGGAGGAGGAGGAGGAGGTGATGGGGGGGGGGGATTTATTGTTAAAATATATAAAAAAAAAAAAAAAAGTGTGGAAGTGTCTGTGAATGTGTATGTGTGTGTGTCAATGTGTTTAACTATGTGTGTGTTACTGTCTGTGTAAGTGTATGTGAATGTGTATAAGTGTGTATGTGTGTGTCAATGTGTATAACTGTGTGTGTTACTGTCTGTGTAAGTGTGTGTGAATGTATGTGTGTAAAAAAAAGTGTGGAAGTGTCTGTGAATGTGTATAAGTGTGTATGTGTGTGTCAATGTGTTTAACTATGTGTGTGTTACTGTCTGTGTAAGTGTATGTGAATGTGTATAAGTGTGTATGTGTGTGTCAATGTGTATAACTATGTGTGTGTTACTGTCTGTGTATGTGTATAAGTTTGTATGTGTGTGTCAATGTGTATAACTATGTGTGTGTTACTGTCTGTGTATGTGTATAAGTGTGTATGTGTGTGTCAATGTGTATAACTATGTGTGTGTTACTGTCTGTGTATGTGTATAAGTGTGTATGTGTGTGTCAATGTGTATAACTATGTGTGTTACTGTCTGTGTAAGTGTGTGAATGTGTATAAGTGTGTATGTGTGTGTCAATGTGTATAACTATGTGTGTTACTGTCTGTGTAAGTGTGTGTGAATGTGTATAAGTGTGTATGTGTGTGTCAATGTGTATAACTATGTGTGTGTTACTGTCTAAGTGTATGTGTATAAGTGTGTATGTGTGTGTCAATGTGTATAACTATGTGTGTGTTACTGGCTGTGTAAGTGTGTGTACATGAGTGTCTGTGCAAGTGTATCCTGTGTCTGTGTAAAGGTGGCTGTGTGTGTATTTATGTATGTGTGACAGTGTGTATAAGGGTGTCTGTGTAAATGTATGTCTGTGAGGGTGACTACGTGTTTAACTGTGTTTGTGTGACTGTATGTATTTATGTATGACTGTGTATTTATGTGTGACTGTATTTATGTGTCACTGTGTGTATTTATGTGTGACTGTGTGTATTTACATGTGACTGTGTGTATTTATGTATGACTGTGTGTATTTATGTGTGACTGTGTATTTACGTGTGACTGTGTGTATTTATGTGTGACTGTGTGTATTTATGTGTGACTGTGTGTATGTATGTGTGACTGTGTGTATTTATGTATGACTGTGTGTATTTATGTGTGGCTGTGTGTATTTATGTGTCACTGTGTGTATTTATGTGTGACTGTGTGTATTTATGTGTGACTGTGTGTATTTATGTATGACTGTGTGTATTTTTGTGTGGCTGTGTGTAAGTGTGTTCTTGCCCGGGGCCCTCACTGCGCTCATCAATTTATCACATGGAGGGCACCAGCCCCCAACCAGCTGGCGTCTATTTGCAGCCTCCTGCACTCAGCGTGCGTAGAGGGAAGACTGTGCGGAGGAGACAGCCGGGGACGCGAGAGCAGCAGCAAGGTGAGTACTGGGGAAGGCAGGAGAGGAGATTATGCTTTTATTGGGTAAACTAACTGTGGCATATAGGCTGTAGCCTATTAATTGGCAAACTAGCATTGGTATATAAATGGGAAAACTGTCTGTGACATATCAGTGGGCAAATTGGCTGTTGTATATTAATGGACAAACTGGCTGTGGCATATTAATGGGCAAAATAATTGGCATATTACTGGGGAAACTGGTGTATTTTGAGGACGAACTGACATTTTTATTGGGCAAACTGTAGCATTTTTAATAGGCAAATTGCCTGTTGCTTATGTTAATGGCAAAGTGTACCCTAAGTACACCTCTGTAAATGGGCTGCCCATGTGCTGCTTTGCTGCCTCTCAGAGCCAGCTCTGCAGATCGGCGCCATGTTTCCCCTTAGACCTCAGTCAGCGCTTTCTGCTCTTTCCGTGCACAGTGATGACAGAGCGTCGGAACATAACGGTCAGAGTCATCAGTATGTGCGCGGAGATCAGGGCAGCGCTAATTGAGTTCTGAGATGAGGTCAGTAGGGGGCATGGAAAAGGGACATGGGAAGAGACAAATACATGGTAGGTAGGAGGTATAGGAGAAAGATATGGGGTGTGACAGACAGACATGGGGTATGAGTGGAGAGAGACAAACATGGGGCATGAGTGGAGAGAGAGACAGACATGGGCAATGAGTGGAGAGTGAGATACAGACATGGGGAATGAGTGCAGAGTGAGAGACAGACATGGGGAATGAGTGCAGAGTGAGAGACAGACATGGGGAATGAGTGCAGAGTGAGAGACAGACATGGGGAATGAGTGCAGAGTGAGAGACAGACATGGGGAATGAGTGCAGAGTGAGAGACAGACATGGGGAATGAGTGCAGAGTGAGAGACAGACATGGGGAATGAGTGCAGAGTGAGAGACAGACATGGAGTATGAGTGGAGAGAGAGAGACAAACATGGAGCATGAGTGGAGAGAGAGAGAGAGACATGGAGCATGAGTGGAGAGAGAGACAGACATGAGGGAAAGGGGAGAGAGAGACAGACATGAGGGTACGGGGAGAGAGAGACAGACATGAGGGTGCGGGGAGAGACAGACAAACATGAGGGTACGGGGAGAGACAGACAGACATGAGGGTATGGGGAGAGAGAGAGACACGTGAGTGACTGACTTGGTGGAATATTATTTATCACTCATTGTGTACTTCTTTTCCAATGATGCTCAGCCAGACTAATGAGAGACTTTGGCTGGTTGGGAATCATGGGTAGTATGGTAGTAAAATGGTAGTAAAAACTCATTCTGCCAGCCAGCAAAAAGTCTCCCATGTTGCTGGCTGAGCATCATAGAAATAAATAAAACCACTACACAGTATTATGGCAAAATAAATATCTTTATTTAAAATAAACGTTGGTCCTTTACATTAAAATAAAGTTTTCTCCCTCCCCCTCTCCCCAATATTGAAATGGGCATGTCTGGAACAGAAATGTCTAAAGGGGAGGAGTTCATAATATAGCCACGCCCACCCTTGGGCGCCAAAGGAAAACCTGCACCCAGGCGCCCGTGACCCTAGGATCGACCCTGTGATTCGCTCCTCAACATTCATACCCCACATCCTTGGGTCTTTGTTCAGCCACTGAACAGCCTATCCATACCTAGGGAGTACGACAGCTTTTTCAAATGTTTTAAATTAATCTATGGAGGATAAATGAATGGATGACAATAAATAAAAAACACTAAAATCTGAGTGGTTCAACTAACTAGTGAACTAACTTCCAAATCCTGCCTAATCTTCACCCCTAGCTATTGTGTTTATTGCGGTCCATGGGCCCTATATCTTTCCGCACATACCAGACGTGTTCTCACTCCTACCATGAAACATAATTCTCAGCCTTATCCTGAAAGTCGATTTGTGCTCTAATTTCTAGAGACATTGGACATTCCTCAAGGTAACTGAAGACAAGAAGATTTCCAATTGTTCATGCTCTGTAGGCAGAAGAGAAATGATTTAATCACTTAGTTCACCCCACACCCACCACATGTGGAAGTGACTTCTGGAATCCATTTGGCACCTCCAACCAGGGGCAGATCCAGAGTTTGATATTGGGAGGGGCACATTTCTGTCTGTCTTTTACTCTCCCCCATATTCTTCTGTTGCTCTCCTCTTTCTTCCCATGTTCACCTGTCTCTCCCCTCTCACTTCCCATATCCGCCTGTCTATCTCATCTCCCTTCCCATGTCCACCGGTCTTTCTCCTCTCCCTTCTCATGTCCGCCTATCTCTCTCCTCTCCCTTCCCATGTATGGCTCTCTCTCCTCTCCCTTCCCATGTCTGTCAAGTAAGTTAAAGTGGCGACGGCTGCCGAATTAGAAAAAGTGTCAACTAATTTGGCGGCCTCCCCCCCAAATATCGATGCATATGGAAATCAGACTATATATACATAATAGCACCTGGTCCACCCTATCAATCCCCACTTGTGATAATCTATGACAATAAATTTCATTGCATCCCTTTTCCACACATAGTAGCAATTGATCCACATTATCAATCCACATTTGTGTACATCCCATTTTAGTGAATTCATTTCATCTTTTCCCCCACACAATTAATGAAATGCTTGCTTTTATATATATATATATATATATATATACATATATATAAAAAAAATATTTCAAACAACAGGATAAACATCTTCATACTAGCCTCAGTACCTATAATAATCATATCAGTGTGTATATAATCCTACTGCCTGTTACCTCAGGAATCAATGACTTTCATTGCCCCCTTCCGTTTTTTAACTCTTTAAGTGCTAGCCCATTTCATCTTTCAGCTATCTATGTATAATAAGTTAGCTACTGCTATACTGTTATCAATAACTTCCCTTAATATTCATATATCAGTCGTTATCAAATCCTATTAGTTGTCACCTCAAATCATCATAACAACATTCCCATTTCCTAATTTCTAGTATATACTATTTTTTTGATTTTCAGGCACATCACCGTAGATAAAAGTGCACGCTTCCTGTCATTCTCCTATGTGTGCACAGCAGACTCAACAAAACAATCACTGAAAAATATTTTTTTACTTTCAGTGGTCCACCAGTATTGCTACGATGCTTCCGTGTGGAAGCCTCGTGCAATACTAAAATAAAATTGCTCCAGAGAGCGATTGAAAAGCCAGTTTTAAAGGCACAGTGTCTCTAAAATGGTCGGAGGTTTAAATGAGCATAGGAAGCAAATTTAATCGCTTCCTATGTCTACAAACACTAAACAAACAAAAAAATATAATCTTGGTCACTGTATGACCAAGATGGCACTATCCTTTTAAGGGCAAGGGCACAGAAAGTAGCTTGGCAATCTGTGACTGCCAGGCAGATTGTCGGGCACTGGGAATGCTCAGATGAGCATCCCCACTGACTGATCAGATCAATATTTGTAAAATATTGATCATACCACTTTGGATCTGCCTCCCTCTCCTCACATTGTTTTTAGTGAGGGAGAGACAGGTCAATGCATAGTTGTCAACATTTAAAAAAAAAATTCCAGGGACACTTTGCAGCTCAGCTTTAAATTACTTACTTGAAAATGGACCACACCTACTCCTAAAAGCTCCTCCCACTCCGTATAATTAGCATAAATGAACCCCACCTACTTGTCACAGTGTAGATTATATCAGCAAGTTCCCACAAACATTACCATGCATCCTTGGTATACAACAGAGACATTTGCAGCATATACTGGCAGGTGCATAATATCACTTTTAGATGAAACATAGTAAGACCTTGTACAGATGTGCTTCAGTCAGAGAGCTGTGTCTACACTATAAAACATATTAGTATGAAACTACCACTTCTGCTGGAAGGCTTTTCCATGCATCCACTATGCTCTCAGTCAGGGCCAGCCTTATGGGTGTACATTCTGTGTGATCGGTGCTGTTTTTACCGCGAGGCATCGTAGGCGGATGCCTAAGGCGGCACATTTTGGGGGACGCCAGCGCCCCCCAGCACTGAAAAAACAAAACAAAAAAACAAAACAAAAAGCTGCCCGTTTAAAAAAAAAATAAAAAAAAAGGGCTTGCAGGCAGAGCCGGAGGTGAGAGGGGATCGGAAGATCTAAGCTCATTATCTCTGCCTGCCGGCAGGCTGCACAAAAACCCGACCAAGCAGCAGAGAGAAGCCGCTGTGCCGACGTCATATGCGCGCCGGGTCACGTGACCTGTCGGCACAACCGCCTGGGAGCCGAACAGGCAGCATGGAGAAGACCATGCTGCCTTCCACTAGCCACCAGGGAAAGGTAAGTGTTAGGGAGATGGGGGGATTTGTGCACATTGGCTGGGGCTTATTAAATGGCAAATGACACTGGCATATTATTGGGCAAATTGTCAGGGGCATATTAATGGCAAATCACACTGGCTTATTATTGGGCAAATTGGCTGTGGCATATTAAATGGCAAATAACACTGACATATTATTGGGCACATTGGCTGTGGCATATTAAATGGCAAATAACACTGGCATATTATTGGGCAAATTGGCTGGGGCATATTAAATGGCAAATAACACTGGCATATTATTGGGCACATTGGCTGGGGCATATTAAATGGCAAATCACACTGGCTTATTATTGGGCAAAATAGCAAGGGCATATTAAATGGCAAATAACACTGGCATATTATTGGGCAAATTGGCTGGGGCATATTAAATGGCAAATCACACTGGCATATTATTGGGCAAATTACCAGGGGCATATTAAATGGTAAATCACACTGGCATATTATTTCGCAAATTGTCAGAGGCATATTAAATGGCAAATAACACTGGCATTTTATTGGTCAAATTAGCAGGGGCATATTAAATGGAAAATAACACTGGCATATTATTGGGCAAATTAGCAAGGGAAAGTTAAATGGCAAATAACACTGGCATATTATTGGGCAAATTGGCTGGGGCTTATTAAATGGCAAATAACACTGGCGTATTATTTGGCAAATTGTCAGGGGTATATTAAATGGCAAATAACACTGGCATATTATTGAGCACATTGCCTGGGGCGTATTAATAGAAAATAACACTGGAATATTATTGGGCAAATTGGAAGGGGCATATTAAATGGCAAATAATACTCGCTTAATATTGGGCATTTCCTGGGGCATATTAAATGGCAGAATAACACTGGCATATTATTGGGCAAATTGGCTGGGGAATATTAATGGCAAAATATACTGGCATATTATTGGGCAAATTGGCAGGGGCATATTCAGTGGCAAATACTGGCATAATGGGCAAATTGGCTGGGGCATATTAATGGAAATGATACTGGCATATTATTGTGCAAATTAGCTGGGGAATTGTAATGGCAAATAATATTGACAATGTGTATGTACTGGGGTGATGGAGGCATGTAAATGGGGTTATGGGGCATGTCCTTGGTGTGCAACGTGGGTTATAGGTCATTTCGTTGGTGTGCATCGTGGGTAGAGGGGGGGTGCCCAAAATTTGTCTGCCTAGGGCAGCACAAAACCAAGATACACCACTGTGTGTGATCACACATAGCGCAACTGTAACTTACCGAACATCTGGGACATCCACACGTCGACAGGCAGACTCCATGCCGTTGCCGTTGCTCCATTGCTCTGCCGACATATCTCCTCGCAAACAAGCAGGGAGAAAACACTGCCATGCTACTCGTTCATCTGCACATGAGCAGATGAACATAAAAAGAAAGAAAGAAAAAAACCTCATAGGCTTTTAATTAATGTTCCTCCTCCCATCTAACCCCGCCATGGGCTGGATCAAATATAGGAAGGATATTTAAACCTCAGTCTGCCAGAGAATAGTTGCCTGTGATAGTGCTCTCTCCAGCCTCACCAGCGTTACTTTGATTGTTTTGATTATTTGTTGCTGATCTCTGCTGTATCCCAACCATTCTATTGCTTGCTGCTCATCCTGATCTCTGCCTGTTCTTGACTATCCAATTGCCTTATCCAAGTTGTCCTGATTTACCGGTTCTGACCCAGCTTATCCTGACTATTCTATTTGTTGCTTGCCTCAGCCACGTCTGTTATCCTGACCTTCCCGTACCTCCGATTATCCAGGCTTCAGTCTTCCTCGACTTTCCATTCAGTCTACAGTTGACGCGTTCCTGTGGTTCTATTGTATACTTCAGATTCATTTCGTACCTCCTCTACTTTTAGCATTTAGTGTGTGGTGTTCTAAGTTCTTGGTGGCTAACCATCTGCGTCTCAAAAAAGGGTGTGTTATCATTAAGGTGAAACATCCCCACTATATGTATTGTCTATTTGTAGTGGGTCTGTCATCCTATCTGCATCGTGGATCCTATCTCTATATCAGAACCTTCCAGAAACACTTCAGAGGGCGCCGCCACTGCCGCCTCCTTCAATGCCGCGTGTGAACTGGTGGCGAGATCTCAGAGGTGCTGGTCTGGGAAATCTCTCCGCACCAGCCCTATAAATCTCCCGAGAAATATGGCGGCATAAACTGTTAGCTCCCTCAACCTCAACCAAACACAGTGATTTTAACAGCTTTCGGGTGTGATTTGGAGAAATAAAAATCCTTCACCTGATGCAGAAACCCCTAGTGATAAAGATAAACCTATCTCCTACATCCTCGCTGAGAGAATATTTTCGGACCACAGGTCTGATAGAGTCTCGGATGCCTGACGACATGGGAGTACGATCTCCCACCAGTTCCGTCTCAGCGGATGAAGTGTCCGCAGACCCACTGGGTGACCCACTACACGAACCCACTCTATCTCACAAGACCTACAATGAATTTTCTACTTGGCACCGTGGAGGAAAGATTTTAGCACTTTGATTGCGGAGGTCAAGCAGACTGTACAAGAGGCAGTGATCTTACTAAGCTGGAACACAGGGTAACTATCCGAGAACATGTATGATGGAGTGGGGAGAGTGTAGGTGTAGCTGGTACCACCACCCCACTACCCAGGAAATGATGACGCAACACGTAATATATGGTGAAACATAGGCCACAGCTATTTTATTGAGCATAAATAGAAATACGTTACAACTGTATCGGCCAATCGCCGTAAACTCCATCTCAGGTAGATACAGCCTAACAACCAAAATATATAAAAACTGTATCCTTGCCAGCCTCCCTTAAATTAATTAAACTATACACAGTGCAACCAGCAAACATTAACCAACCTGAAGTAAGTACTCCCCTCCCCCCTCGTCCGAGGGTCTCTTACCCCTTTACCTGTTATGCTATGCTGACCACCAGCCGACTCCTCGCTCGGTGGGCACGTATCACCTTACATAGAGGTTAGGTGAGGGCTGAGCCCAAAACTTCAACCAAAGGGTCGGTCTCCTCCTTTACTAATAACAAAAACCTGACGAGCAAAGACATGCCCCCCTGCCACCGGCACTGCTGTTTTACAGCCTAAAATCAGCGGGAGCCACCCAACCCCAACGCCATAACCTGTTCCACCCCTTCTTGCAACGCCAAGTTGAAGAGATCTAACCCTCCCTCAATGAGGTGCACCCCATCACTCCTAAAATATATTGCTGCTTCCCGCTCGAACACTCGATGGCGAATAGCAATGCCCCCAACACTGAAAACTAACTTGGAAATGTGCTTGTTCCCTTTAACCCTGCACTTCTCCATCGCCCTCTGGTTGCGAGCCGCAAGCCAATAGTTACGGGGAACCAGCTCGGACCAAACTAACCTAACATCTGGAAACAGCACTAATCATCTAGCCAGATCCTGACGAATGATCTGGCCCCACACCGGAATAGACCATAAATCATTGCCGCCTAGATGGATCAGTAACACTTCCGGAGGACCCAAGAGCCTGGACAGCTGCACCCGCTCAGGAAGGAGAGCACCCATGTCGGGACCACGGCCCGCCGCGGCCCCTTCCGCAGGATCCCCTACCTGACTCTGCCGCTTCCCAGCTCCAGGCGCCCAGCAGGAGGGCCGCGCGAGCGCGAGGTAGGCCGCATCCCCGGCCTGTAGTAACTCGCGCCCCGCGATTCACGGGCACGAGTACTGGACTACCATCAAGGGGGCGTGTCCTGCGCTCAGATAGTGCACCATCATTGGACAGAACAAGGAGGAGTGTATAACAGGCAGGAGCTAGGTCCCACCCCTCTCCCTAGGCTTCTCAGGTGCAATTAGTGTTCACCTGGAGAGAGGTGGGAGGAGCTAGGTACTGGCAGGCTATAAAACAGGCAGGCACTGTTCATTCAGTGCTTGCTCGTTTTCAAGCTGCAGTACTTCGTATTGTTCCCTCTAAAGTTTTCCTATCCCTGCTACAGTTCCTGATTCCTCCTCCTTATTGAATTCCCGGCTATTGACCTGTTTCTGGACCTCACCTGTTTTTTGTATACCTCTCCTCTGATTGTGACCACGGCTTGGACTATCGATTGTGACCCTTCTCTGCCTGCCCTGACCTCTGGAACGTCCCCGACTATTCTCTTGCCTACTCCTCGGATACCATTTTTTCTGGACTGTACTGTTTGGTGGCCCTTCGCCTTCAGCGGTGATCCCTGCGCTGTGCTCCCTGTCTTACCAACCCGGATCAAACCCGACAACCCACCTCATTCCCCTGATCCCCCCCCCCCCACGGACCTCGGCTCCCGCGGGTGGGAATCCCAGGCGCTCCCCCCCCCCCGGGTTGGATATAGGAATGGTCTAAGATTCCCAAACCTTCCTGACTAAGGAACCTGGGAAGACAGGATGGATGAGACAGCCATGAGTCTCACAGGTCAGATATAGTATACAAAACGCTGCAACCCCCATCTGCCAATACGCTGTATAGCCCTGTCCACAAACCCTGGCCTGGAAGCTTCGGATGAAGCGCCTATGTGGAATGAATGACCGCCAAAGTGAGAGCTATCAAAGCCCAGTCTAGCCAATGCCAGCTTGAAAACCCTCACTAATTAATACCTGGATAAGAAAGGTCCTTCCCCGTGAATTATAAGAGGGCACGCAGCAGATGGCCTAACCTTGAAATATGCATCAAAGCAAGACACCGGACACACCAAGGACCCCTGGACTTCCCAAAGGAGGACCCAAGCCCCCCTAGCCAAAACATCCATCTTAGAGCAGCGAATCCAAAACTGTAACCCCCCCCCCCCCCGTTCCCTCAATATATCCTTGACTAACAACCCCCCTGGAACACGCTTAGACGGGCTGACCAATTCACCTATTCTCATTGCACCGAAAAAGACCAATGCAAAAGCGAAACGGAACAGCTCCGTCTCTAACGCATTAGAGCAAACCTCAGGAAGAACCCCGAAAATCTGTGACAGTAGTGCCCCGGACACCGGGAACCTCTGATCTAACTCTCTGGGACTCCGTCTCCACCCTTTTAGCGACTGGGAAACCAAGAACTCCCTCGTGACATCACGAAGTCACCACATTGACGGAAACTCCAGACCCCTCCCAAGACCACAGTAGCCAAAGCAAGCCCTGGAGCCTCTCCGTATCAGAACTGAAACCCCCAAGGGATTGTTCGAAAGCCAGCCAGTCGCTCCAGACCTTACCATACTTTGTCCACGTGGACAGAGAGATTGAAGACCAATCCAGTGGGCTATTCGTCCAACCCAAGGCTCCACAGGACCGGAGGGCAAGGAGGCCCTTCCGAATTGACCCCAGGGCTACCGTCCTGAACGCCACCCACTGAAAACGAGAGAGAACGTCTGCCATGATGTTAGTAACCCCTGGGATGTGAACCGCTCAGCATGATATGTTATAATTCAAACAATGCAACACAAGCCGGCACAAAAGACGAATCACACGGGGGGACGACGAGGCAGTCAGGTAATTGATTGCCATCACCAACCCCATGTTATTGCAATAGAACGCTACCTTCCTATCCCTGAAAATATGCTTCAAAAGGACCACCGCCACCAAGATGGGGAAGAGCGCCAGGTAAGTTAAGTTCCTTGTCAGCCCCGCCTCCACCCAATAAAGTGGCCAACTTTCAGCGCACCAATGTGTACCCAGCACCGCTCCGAAGCACGCGGACCCTGCAGCATCCGTGTAAAGATGAAGAACTCTATTATAAACTTTGAGGCCTGCCACAATGTCCTTCCGTTATAACAGGCCAAGAACATCTCCCACACTGCCAGATCCGCCAACAGAGGACGAGTTAGCCAAATGAAATGGCGAGGGTGCTCTACCCCAGCCGTCGTCCCTGCCAGGCACCTTTTGAAAACCCTACCCATCGGCATTATTTTGCAGGTGAAATTAAGCTTAGCCAACAGGGACTGGAGCTGTTGCAGCCAAATCTTCCTTAAACCCTTAGCTGCAGCAATGTCAGCACGCAGACCCACCAGCTTATCCTGAGGCAACCTACATTCCCCGGCCACAGAATCCAGCTCTATACCCAGAAAACTCAGGCAAGTAGTGGGAACCTCTGTCTTATCCGAAGCTAGCGGGACACCAAAACCCTGCGAAACCGCTTGCATCGTGGAGAGCAAATGGCTACAAACGTGTGAAAGCCGACTCCTCCCGCACCACCCAGTCCATGAAAGAGCTAAAGCACTCGAAATAAAAACATGATATAGAACATCCCATCGGGAGGCACATATCCACATAGAATCAACCCTTGAAATAGCACCCTAGTAGGTGGTGACACTCCGGGTGCACTGGCAGCAAACCTACATTCCCCGGCCACAGAATCCAGCTCTATACCCAGAAAACTCAGGCAAGTAGTGGGAACCTCTGTCTTATCCGAAGCTAGCGGGACACCAAAACCCTGCGAAACCGCTTGCATCGTGGAGAGCAAATGGCTACAAACGTGTGAAAGCCGACTCCTCCCGCACCACCCAGTCCATGAAAGAGCTAAAGCACTCGAAATAAAAACATGATATAGAACATCCCATCGGGAGGCACATATCCACATAGAATCAACCCTTGAAATAGCACCCTAGTAGGTGGTGACACTCCGGGTGCACTGGCAGCAAACGGAACGCTGCTTCCACATCTGTTTTTTCCATCAATGCACCCTGCCCCGCTGAATCAAAGGATGTGTAAGACAAGCTGGACAATTCCGCACTGATATCATCATTCACCGAACCCCCATTTGGGAACGTTAAATGTTGAATCCAGAGCCCAAGAGCCACCTCTTTCCCCAACTTGTCCCTAACCACCCCAGGGTGATCTAACACCGACTTAAGGTTATGCAGTGACAACGAGACCACCCGCTCCTGGAAAAGAATTCTAAAACCTTCCTCAAAACACCCCAAGATGATCTCTGCCGCTCTGCGATTACGAAATCTACTTAACCAGGGTTGCATCGCGGCACCGTCCACTGGCGTCCTCCCCCTATACTCCCATATTTGACTTATCACCTCCCTTACCCCGTTTAAAGCACTTCATCGCCGGATGGGACCCTCCACAACCGGAACACTCATGTCGGAAACGACAGCCTGCACCGAACTTGCACTGGCCCCCGTTATATTTCCAACATCCCCCGCTGCGTCACTGGGTGGCCGGAGGGGTGGGTGTACCCATCCCCCCGGCCCCCCCGAGAAAGGACATCTGGCCGCCCTGCTGCGTGGCTGGGCGCATCATAATGGCGAGCCAGAGGCCGATATCCATCTGGTCCCATGACGACGGGCGCACAGCAATATGCTGGCGGAATTGCTCATCGTATTTCTACCACCCCAGCCCACCATACACCCTACAAGCCGTCAAAATTATATCCTGGTAGCAGGATAGGGCTGAACACTTATCCGGGGATTTTTCCCCCAACACTCTAGCCAGTATTTTTCTTTCTCTCGCTCAGACTCCTTCAAATCCTTCTCTGGGGAAGTATTCCCCTAAGATGTATGCCTAACCGGCCAGACCAGCTCATGTATGTCGCCCCGTGGGTCATTGGGGCCACAGGCGCCACATCCAACAATGGATCAGGAAGGGAAACTGGAGCCATCTGCGCCACTATCGCAGGAAGGACCCTGGGTCCCTACTACAAGAGGCGTACCCGATGGAGTCGGGGAGGGTGGAAACACCAAACCTCCAAAACCCACCGTGGCCCCTCAAACCCCACTGACTTGTGAGTCCAATACGCCTGCGTGCACCTTGCAACCCCCCAAGCCTGATCCCAGAGCCCACGCAAACCCTGCAAGAAACCAGCCCATGCCTGATCCTGAGACCCCTGAGTCTCCAGCCCCCCAAATGGAACACTAGTGCAAGATAGACTACACTCACCCGAAGAGCTGGACTCCCAGGAGCAGGCAAGACACTCGGAGCCGGCATAGGTTGTTGGACCACCAGGTCACCTGCACTCGACACCGCTGCAGCAGCAGGAGCATGGGCCGGATCCAGCGCAGGAGCGACCTGTAAAGCAGAAACAATTGAGGCAGTGCGACTTCAAGGACCCCTAGCTGAAGGCCCAACCACAAACCGCACGTAAAGTGGCCCAGAATGCGTGACCCAGGGCGCTGGGGGATTAACACGGGGAACCTCTTCCCCAGAGGACCCACCAGAGGACATAGAAGGGGACCCCTCCCGCCCTCTAGCGCCCAGAGGTAAGCCTGAAGCCCTCCGTTTTTGGGCCCTAGGCCCACTTACTGGTCTGGTTGCCCGTCTGCCACTTCTCCTCCTGGAGTAGCGTGTGGCTGTGTCCCAAACCGGAAGCGGGGCTGCCTGAAGCCTCGTGGCAGCCCCGGTAGCAGCAGATTAACCCTGTCGCATCCACTTCTGGGCTCAGGCGGGTAAACGGATGGGAGACGCGCCTCACGGGTCCGCGCCCCTCAGAAGCGGGAACCACCACCGGGCAGCCTGCAACTGCCTGCCACGAATGTTTCAGCCCTCAGGGCATTCAGAATACCATCAACGTCATGCCCGAGGCCATGGGAGAGTCCTGCAAAAGTAAGAGAAAATTTCAGCAAACTTTCCAGAGCGTTTTTATGGAATTTTAAAATGGCTGCTGGAAGTGGGAGGATATCCCAGCTATATATACACTATATCCCAGACCCTGCCCCAACCATGACCTGGATCACGCCCCCACCCTCATACATGTCCTATCCGCTAAGCTGCGTAACACTACCAGGATTCTGGAATCTGAGGGCGCAACTCAGAAAATAACAAAGGTTTCACATATCGCCACCAGGCACAACTTATACCTGAAAAAACAAATAGTCAGAGAAGCACACCTAAATGAGTTTGTCAACACCACAAGAAAATCGACAGCTAGGTGCATCACCCCAAGGGGCGTCCACTATACACCCCCAATAGGTAGAGTAACAGAGAACAAAAATTGGGGGAGCACACCAAACAAAATAGATAAACAAGTAAAGGGTATAGTGCCAAAAATATTTTAATAAATATTAAATATGTAATAAATAACAAACAAATTAATGTTTAGACAAGATAAATAAAGAAATGACACACTATAAAATACAGAAAAATAAATAACAACCAAATGCACCAAAGTAAACACATAAAGTAAATTTAAGAAAAAGAAAAATCATAAATAAATACCCACATGATATGAAAAGAATTTGGAGAAAAAAATGCAGACAGGAATGGAACAAGGGAGGACACACAGCGCAAAAAAATGGAGGACACCAACGTTTCGGCTAGAGGCCTTTATCAAGGTGTCCACACACAAAAATGAAACAAGAACGATATATGTACCTGAGTGCTGTAAAGAAAACTGATCTGGTTGGACAGACACTTAAGTGCCAGCCAACCAGAAAAAGCGCGATGGCGGCCGCCATCTTGACGCACAGCGTGACGTGATGACGTCACACGTCGCGTCAAGTAACTTTATTAAATGAGCAACAAGGAACAATTACACAGAAACAGTGCTGTGTGTCTGTAAAGCAAATAGGATAACAAAAAACAGTAAAACGGAAGAGCATATTGTACAATGCATGATCACATATAGAAGAAGAATAGATAATGAAAATGAAGCAAAAACGGAAGTGAAAAGAACATTATCTAAGAAATAAAAAAATAGAGAAAACCTCACATTACTAAAAATTCCCATGGAAGATAGAGTTTTTTGAAAAGGAGAAAATAAGAAATACAAAAATAATAACAATAAGCAATAGCGATATACCTAATGACAAAAAAATGAAAAAAATAAAAAAATATATCCAAACAAAAGCACTAGGATAATAAAAAATATTACAAAAATAAGAAAATAAGAAAAATAAGAAAAAATGGCAACAAATACAGTGTATATATGGAAGTATATTAACGCCAAAAAAACATGGAAATATTAATACCAAATAGCAAAAAATGATACTAAAAAATAGAAGCACCAGAAAAAAAGGAAGACATGGGTAGAATCACCACAAAAAAATGCAAAAAAAACAACCATAATAAAAAGGAACAATATTACAGAAAACAGGAGATAACCAGACTACTATACACTATAAAAAATAAATTGCATGTGTCTGTAAAACATCATTCTTCACGGGAAGTTGAGTGCAGTAGGCGTAGCCGGACGGCCATCCACACCATGAACTATAATAAACAGGAAAAAATAAAAATATGTTTTGTAAAACACAAAAAAAACAATACATGTACACAGCTGTAGGTGGCACGAGCAGAAAGCAAAAAGCCAAGGGGCCAGTGAGGGTCCCGATATAGTGGACAGACCGGGCATAAGGGACACCTAAGGCAAGGAGTGGACAAACCGTAAAGAAACTATAGGAATACTGACAGATCCCTTTCCTCATTAAGCCCAAGAGGGTGAAGTGTCTGAAGTACATAGATCCAGTGTAGTTCTCTGCGCTTCAACAGAGTCACTCTATCAGTGCCTGTAGTAGTAATAGAAATTTGTTCTATCGCAAGAAACCGTAACTGTGATACTCCATGGTTTTGATTATTGAAGTGGCGAGCGACTGGAGATTTTTGATTATTGGTTCGAATAGCACTTTTGTGCTCACCAATCCGAATAGTGAGTGGCCGAGTGGTTTCACCCACATAGCAAAGGCCACAGGGGCATTTAAGCATATACACTACAAACGAGTGTTGGCAATTCAAATATTTGGAAATCCGAAAACTAGTGCCCTTTCTAGGATGGGTAAATGACGATGAAAGAATGGCATTATTACAGTTGACACATCTACCACATCTATGCATACCTGGCGGTGGAACAAGCCAGTTGGTGGTAGAAGAAGTGACATCTGTCTGAGAACCGCGTTTATTGTCGGTCAGACAGTCGCGTAGATTTCGTGACCTTTTGAAAGCCATCATAGGAGGCTGTTGGAAAAGGGGCCCTACTTTTTTGTCCGATTGTAAGACAAACCAAAATTTATTGATTATATGCCGTACCTGGTTGGATTTGGTGGAAAAGGTAGTAACACAGGGAATACGATTGGGAGAAGTGGTAGGTGAATGTGGAGAAAGAAGCTCACTTCGGGTATGGCGCCTTGCCCTGTTGGCACATCGTGCAATGTTAGTGGGATCATATCCTCTCTGTGTAAGGCCATTAGTCAATTCTGTTGCTCGGACCACAAATTTTTCCTCGCAGTCGATAATGCGACGAAGTCTGAGGAATTGTCCGTATGGTAAATTATTCAATAGACTCTTCGGATGAAATGAGGAGGCGTGTAGGAAGGAATTCCGATCTGTATCCTTCCTATAGAGATCAAATGAAAGATTGGTGTTAGACAATGAAATTTGGACATCAAGGAAGTGGATGCAAACCTTGCTGTATTCCAAGGAAAATGAGATAGTCTCAAGTCGAGTGTTTAAGAAATCCCTAAATGCCAATAGACGAGCCTCAGTACCGTGCCAAATGAAAAAGATGTCATCTATATAGCGTAGCCAAAGCCCTACACTGCCCTCGAACTCGTGATGCGGATACACAAAGGACTGCTCAAATTGGTCCATAAATAGATTGGCATAGGAGGGGGCCACATTGGACCCCATCGCAGTACCTTGGGTCTGTAAATAGAACTCCCCATCAAATGTAAAATAATTACTAGTGAGGACAATCTTAAGTAACTCTAGAATAAAGTTCTTATATTCAGCATCAATCTCATATGCAGAGATGGATAGTGCAATAGCCTCCAGACCACCATCATGAGGGATGGAGGTGTAGAGGCTAGAGACATCCATTGTGCAAAGCCATGTGTCTGAGTCTAAACGACCATAGTCCGCAACACGAGTAAGGAAAGCAGTAGTATCCCTAATGTATGACCTCATCTTTAACACTAGAGGCTGTAAATGCAGGTCCACAAACAAAGAAAGAGGCTGGAGGACTGAGTCACAGCCCGACACAATCGGTCTACCGGGTGGATTCATAAGATTTTTATGGATTTTCGGTAGTAAATATAAAAAAGGTGTTCTAGGATTAGTTTTGGTGAGGAAAGATGCTTCTTTGACATTGATTATCTGTGCCAATTGAGCTCCATATAACAATGAAGCAATATGTTGTTGTATCCCATTAAGGGGATCAGTAGCCAATTTGCTGTAATGTTGATGATTACTTAGTTGTAACTGGGCTTCCCTAGTATATTGTGCCATATTCATAACCACTATCGCTCCCCCCTTATCCGCTGCTCTAATAGTAATATCAGCATCACCATGTAGTGTCCGTACTGCTAGACGTTCCTTATAGGTAAGATTGCTTTTAGTTTTAGACCCCCATTTAATTTTTGTGACTTCTAACTCGCAGAGTTTGATGTAAGTTTCAACGGCTGTACTCACATTTGATGGATTAAATTTGCTGGAGGGTCTACAGCGGGAGAGGTCCCAAAGGGGGACCGACGAGTTTTCATCAAGAGATTGTTGTGCCAAATTCTGGGGTATCGTATCCTGAAAGAAGGCTTTAAGGCGAAGTGAACGAAAAAAACGATTAAGTTCAATATCCAATGAAAGAGGATCACCATGAAAAGTGGTGACAAACCCAAGCCCCTTTTCCAATACCTGCATCTCGATGTCACTCAAAGATCTAGACGAGATGTTGACTACCATCGTTGGCGCTGTTGACGAATCCGTTCTGGGTAGCGTCTCGTTTGGAAGCGGTTGCCCCGATTTGCTGTCAAAGCCGGGCCCCCCTCGCCCCTTCCTACTACGTCTCTTCCCCCTCCTTGTCCTCTTCTGAAGGAACCCTGTCCTAAAAAAGGAACCTCACTGGTCGAGCTATCTGACGAAAACTCTGTATCTGATGCCGGGTTAAATCTCCTAGGCTCCTGTTGTCTGTAACGGTTATTGTTACGTCTGGCCTCACGCCACGTGTACACCTGATCTTGTAGATAATCAATAGTATCTCGCTTGAATTTATCTAACTTACGAATGAGTATCTCACTTTTGTGTTTTTCCAAGATGGCCTCGATCTCTTTAATTGATTTCTCAAAATTCTCCTTAGATTCTATTTCCATTAGCTTCAGTTTTACTTCATTGCTCTGTTGCTTAATCGAAATCAGCTCTTGTTGTAAGCCCTCAATCGTCAGGGAAATTAGGTCAAGGCTACATTTGTTGAGAATTTTGAACCAGTTCTTACAGAACTCTGGATTATCTCTACAAAATGTAGGCTTGATATTGAGCCTAAGCCCTCTTGGAATACGTTTTGCCCGTAAATACTCTACTAATGTGTCAGAATGCAGTTCGTAGTTAGTACCTCTTTTAGAGAGGTATTCAAACCGTTTAAATAGAACAGCGTTATCAGTGTGCGAGGCCAAACGGTTACCACCGAACCTAGCTATAAGCTCGTCCACCTCCAGCTGTGTATACGCACGTGTGTCCGCCCTCCTGTCACTAATGCCACTAATGTCTGAAAAAGACATATCAGGTGCTTGCATCTGAAACAATGGAGAAGATATACATGAAAAAACAAATAGTCAGAGAAGCACACCTAAATGAGTTTGTCAACACCACAAGAAAATCGACAGCTAGGTGCATCACCCCAAGGGGCGTCCACTATACACCCCCAATAGGTAGAGTAACAGAGAACAAAAATTGGGGGAGCACACCAAACAAAATAGATAAACAAGTAAAGGGTATAGTGCCAAAAATATTTTAATAAATATTAAATATGTAATAAATAACAAACAAATTAATGTTTAGACAAGATAAATAAAGAAATGACACACTATAAAATACAGAAAAATAAATAACAACCAAATGCACCAAAGTAAACACATAAAGTAAATTTAAGAAAAAGAAAAATCATAAATAAATACCCACATGATATGAAAAGAATTTGAAGAAAAAAATGCAGACAGGAATGGAACAAGGGAGGACACACAGCGCAAAAAAATGGAGGACACCAACGTTTCGGCTAGAGGCCTTTATCAAGGTGTCCACACACAAAAATGAAACAAGAACGATATATGTACCTGAGTGCTGTAAAGAAAACTGATCTGGTTGGACAGACACTTAAGTGCCAGCCAACCAGAAAAAGCGCGATGGCGGCCGCCATCTTGACGCACAGCGTGACGTGATGACGTCACACGTCGCGTCAAGTAACTTTATTAAATGAGCAACAAGGAACAGTTACACAGAAACAGTGCTGTGTGTCTGTAAAGCAAATAGGATAACAAAAAACAGTAAAACGGAAGAGCATATTGTACAATGCATGATCACATATAGAAGAAGAATAGATAATGAAAATGAAGCAAAAACGGAAGTGAAAAGAACATTATCTAAGAAATAAAAAAATAGAGAAAACCTCACATTACTAAAAATTCTTATACCTTTCTGAGTACAGGCGTCGTCTGGAAGACCTCGATAACAGAGGACTAAGGCCCTCACAAGCATGAGGCCTTAGGCGGCTGCCTAATTTGCCTAATTAAAGAGCCACCTCTGAAAGTATAACATTACTGATAGGGTAGTGGATACATGGAATGGCCTTCCAGCAGTAGTGGTAGGTTCATACTAATGTATGTTTTATGGTGTACACACAGCTCTCTGACTGAAGCACATCTGCACCAGGTCTTACTATATTTAATGTATCAGTGATAAAATGCACCTGCCTGATGTAGATGTTGTGCTGTGAATGTATCTGTTGTACAGGTTGGTGTGAACTTGGCGATATAATCTACACTGTGACAATAAGGTGGAGTTATATTATGCTAACTACGTGGAGTGGGGGGAAGCTTTGGACAGTAGGTGTGGTCAATCTTAAAGTAAGTAATTGGAAGCTGAGCTGCAAAGAGTTCCTGGAAATTGTTTTCAAATATTGGCAACTATGTCAAGGCAGTGTGTGACATTTAAGCTTGTGTACATACTGGAGGTATATATTGTAATATGCAGGGGTATATATAAGTCTTATCTATAAATAATACACTCTTCAGATGCACTTTTCAAATGCATTGCTTTTTCCTTTTGTGAACAAAAAATAATGTTATGCTATGGAGCTGGTTTAAAAATATTTCCAGGACTGGTTTTTATTGTTTCCATGCGTAGTGATGATGCAGAGCAATGGGTTTCCGATGCTCTGAACCATCACTACGTATGAGGAGCATGAGGCAACGCGGATTGAGCTCTCAGTGTGTTTAACCACTTAGTGATATGACATTTTGACCTTGACTTTCCCTTGGTGACGATGACTGTTTTTACATTTCTGGGGTGATTGTGTTTAGCTGTTATTTTCTTCTCTCTCACATACTGTACCCACACAAATTATAAGTTGGGTTTTATCATCGTAAGAAGGGCTTTCATTAGATACCATTATGTTGATCATATCGTATAATTTACTACACCAAAAATAATAAAGTGAATTTTTATAAAAACACACCACTTTTTCAAACTTTGAACTAAAATATAATTTACACAAATACAATCATTAAAAAGACCCCATCTAAATAGTTTCTAAATGTTGTACTGAGTTCAGAAATATGAATGTTTCCATATTTTTCTGCATTTTTTGGGAGTTATAGGGTAAAAAACAAAAATAGTGTTTTTTGGCTTTTTTCTGTATTGACCTTTTGACCCCAACTCGAACCCTAAATTTAACCCAAACACTAAATTTAACTCCAACCCTAACCCTTATGCTATCCCTTAATATATTTTAATTTTAATTTAATTTTAACCCTATCTCTTATGCTAAACATTATTTAATTTTAACCCTAACAGCTAATCTAGCCCTAATCCTAGTTTTAAGCTAATTAATTGGGTTAATTTAACATTGCAATGTTGCTGGCTGCCTCTAGGGGGGGAGTGCCTGACATGTCCATTGTCGCGGAAGTGACACACACACAGATATCGGTGCATACGGAAATTAGACTATATATACATAATAGCACCTAGTCCACCCTATCAATCCACACTTGTATTAATCTATGACAATACATTTAATTGCATTCCGTTTCCACACATAGTAGCAACACCATACATTTCAGGGCCACTTACTGTACACATTTTAAGGGACCCATAACCCCCCACTCCCGACAATATCTTGCATTTGCCCCACATACCCTCATACGCATTTTATCCAGGTCTTGCATAATATGGAGGGTGGTTGGGAGCAGTTGGTCAATATGCCAGTATTTAGCCAGTCTATATGCCAGCATTTTGCCATTCAATATGCCAGTATTTTGCCATTTAATATGCCAGTATTTTGCCACACAATATGCCAGTATTTAGCCACTAAAAATGGCAGTATTTAGCCACTAAATATGCCAGTATTAAGCCATTTAATATGCCAGGATTTAGCCACTCAATATGCCAGGATTTTGCCACTCAGTATGCCAGGATTTAGCCATTCAATGTGCCAGGATTTCGCCACTAAATATGCCAGAATTTTTCCACTGAATATGCCAGGATTTTGTCACTCAATATGTCAGGATTTTGCTACTGAATATGCCAGGATATATGCCAGGATAAAAAAAAATAAAAATGCGACCGGAGTTTCCCTCCTCCGTACAGGAGGGAAGAAAGTTTTCAGTTCTTTGGGGTGTGACCTGGGCCCGCCGGGCCTGATCAAGGATATCCTTGTTCTTATCTCATACATGCTTAAACTTATTCACTGTATTAACCTCTACCATCTCTGCTTGAAGACTATTCCACGCATCCACCACCCTCTCAGTAAAGTAATATTTTCTTTAATGCCTGGCTTTATCTGATATCTAGGATAGCTTTATGTCTATCCCAAACATGATTAAACTCCTTCACTGTATTAACCTTTACCACTTCTGCTAGAAGACTATTCCATGCATAAACAACCCTCTCAGTAAAGTAATAATACGTTTCTGACCTCCACTGTATTATAGGTGGTTTGGAAGGGTTTGAGGGCACATAATGTCATACAAGAAACATAAAATACAAATGGAAAACACATATAGTGCAAAAACATGTAAAACAACTGTGTGTTAAGTGGTGTACATGAGTAGCACTCACAAACATCCGGAATAAAAGGTCTTTACGAGCAGCGAGGTTCCAAAAAGTAGTTCTGTTTAATCTGCACAGTGGGGATACAAACATATACAAACACAGAGCAGTAAAATAGGAGAAAAGGTGGCCTGCATGTGAGATATCTACTTACAGACTCCACATTTTGACAGACATAATAAATAAGAAGTCCACAACAAGGGTAAGGCTTCTGATGTGGCTTGAAATGGCGAAATCACAAATCTATGCGTTTCTCCAGGTGAGTCCTGGATTCATCAGGAGTTGGAGCAGTGAGTTTTATTCTCCACTGTATTAACCTCTACCATTTCTGCTGGACAGCTACATTTCAGTCATACATCTACTACCCCTTGGTGCACTACCTTTCAATTAAAGTAATAAAAGTATATATATAAATATATGTATATATAGATATGAGACGGAGAGATTTTATCAAGTTACAATGATATTAGCAAAAAATAATAGCTTCTTAATTTGTGTGCAAGAGCATTTTATACAGTTACAATATGGGGGGCATAAAGGTGCAAAGCTTTAAACATAAATCCATACAATAGTCTCACAAATTATGCCACATAAAGAAGCCCCATTAACTATGCCACACACTGGAGCCCCTTAATTATACCACACACTGGAGCCCAAAAAATATGACACACAAGGGACCCCTTTTAATGCGGCCACACACAGGACCCGCAAAAATTATGCCGCACACGGGACAGCGGTCCACATTCATCTACTGCACAACTGTAAATTAATAAATATATATATTTATATGCACACACATATCCCAAGACAATATCTCTTTTTCTATATCTATATGTACATAACTAGTTACATTTATACGTATATGAACTTTTTAGTATTATATTCTACTATTTTCAGATGTAATAAAAATGTTATTGAAAAATTGCAGTTCTTGTTTTTATTCTCTTCCTCTGCACCCACATTTCACCTAAAGGGCTTAACACAGCACGATGGCGTACCCACAGCACTTGTCTTGCACTCATATTGCACCCACACGATTTGGCATACCAGTGTCACTTTGCCCCACTGAACTGCCCTTGGAGAACATGTCACAGTGTCACTTTCCCCCCATAGTACATGTTATTTTGCCTCATAAAACATGCCACAGCATCACTTTGCCAGTTAAAATAAGCCACTGTCAGGTACCAATAGTGGTACCTTCTCTGAAAAGGGAACACTAACCATTCCAGAGCCTGGCGCAAGTTGTGCTATAGTGCATCATCTACTACTCCATGACTGAAGGATCCATGATCAAAGTAATGTGTACTTTTAGACAGAAATAAGAACTGTCTCCTTAGCCTCACAATGAGAGATCAGTGCAGTGTACAGCTTTGCACGTGGACAACAAAAGGCTGATTTCAGATTTCATTGGATCAAACCAGACTACAATCCTACAGCTACCTATATAAAAGTTGGGAACAATAGGATAATTATACTGGGTTCTCTCAGCCGGCTAATGCGATCACATTATACTCTCACTGTCAGACTGAATTTAAAAATATAAAAATATGTGCCAATACTTGGTATCTGTCAAGTCAAAATGTGGGAAAAAGTGGCCTCTGTAAGCTATGACTACAAATTAAGTTGAATGGGAATGTAATATAAATATGGATCATTCCTTAGTTTAAAATTGCCTTGATTTGGTTGGTAAATTTGCTACGGTCGGTCAACTCCTCTGCATAGCATTCCCTACCAACAACTCAGAAGGGTCTACTGTGTGGGGAAATGATTTAGGGTAGACTATCTATCTAGAGGAAACGTATCTTCAGATATTCTCTGATTTCCAAGTACGTCATAGGGAGTTAAATGTATAGTTTAACTGTGCATTACTAAAGCTTACTATCTAATGAAACAGACACAGGAACACTTAATAGAAAAATAAAATCTTTGCAAAAGAATAGAAAAATCCTCCTCCTTTAACCCCTTAAGGACAGAGCCTTTGAAACATTTTTGTCCTTTCTGGACAATGGCTATTTTAACATTTCTGTGCTGTTTGTGTTTAGCAGTAATTTTCTTCTTTGTCATTTGCTGTACCCACACATATTATATATTGTTTTTATCGGGACAAAAAGTGATTTCTATGGATGCCATCTTTTTGATCATATCTTATCATATTATTAAAAAAATAAATAAAATATGGTAAAAAAAAAACAAAAACACAAATTTCCTGACTTTTATTTGAAACAACTTCTCCTCATCGACAATAGCGAACGAAAAAACATGCTAAATAGATTCTACTATTTCTCCTGAGTACAGGGATACCACCCATGCATAGGTTTGTTGGGGGGTTGTTTTGGGGCTAAAATGCCAAATTTGTGAGGTGCAGTTTTTTGTTTTCCAACTTGAAATTTTTACATGCAGACAGCCTGCACCCATGTCCCATTAGGGACATATTTGAAGCCAGCTAGTGTATTTTACCCCATCAACCCATATATTTTTTAAAAGTAGACACCCTAGGCTATCTCAAATGGTGGTATTTTAACACTTTCCATGCACTAATTCTACCACCAGCCTTTGTCAAAGTTTGTGGTAGTAATTTTTTTGTGGTTTTTTTTCACAAACCTTGTACTTCAGACATGAATTCACACATTTTGGTATGTGTCACTGCCAAACAATAACCCAATATGTGTTCAACAACATATCCTGAGTACAGGGATACCAACCATGCATAGGTTTGTCGGGTTGTTTGGGGGCTAAAGGGCCACATTGTGAAGGTGCGCATTTTCAACTTGGAATATTGACGTGTAGTCAGCCTGAGCCCATCATTCATTTGGGACTTTTTTTTAAAGTAGGACAGTGTATTTTACCCGAAAAAGTATATCTTTTGTAAAAGTAGACACCCTAGGCTATTTTAAATGGTGTTATTTTAACACTTTCCATGCACCAATTCTACCACCAGCCTTTGTCAAAGGTTGTGGTAGTCATTTTATTGTGTATTTTTTCCCACATACATTGTACTTTAGACACAAATTCACATATTTCGGTATGTGTCACTGTTAACAATACCACAATATATGTTCAGCAACATCTCTCGAGCACAGGCATACCACCCATGCATAGCTTTGTCAGCTTTGTTGGGGGTTGAAAGGCTACATTTGAGAGGTGCGCTTTTTGATTTTCAAACTTGGAATTTGAACATGTAGAGCAAGGAAGGGGTTAATAGCTCTTTTAAGAGCCTTTGTAGTACTGTACAAAAAAATTAACCCCTAAAAATGCACAGACAAGAAAAAATGTTCTGCTGTGCAGAGATCAGTGGCAGGGAAGGGGTTAATACACTACACTATACAAAGGGTATGGCTTTTATAAAAGCCCTTGGGACTCACATTTTTTAACATTTTATTTAATTTATTACAATTAAAAAATTATATTATACAGATCTGTCTCTTTCCCTCACTAAAACTCAAGTGTGGAGAGGGAGACAGATCCATATGGGTCAGAACAATATTTACCAATATTGATCGAACCAGACGAATGGTGATGCTCATCTGAGAAATCACCAAACCACCTTTGCCACTGATCGGCTGTTACTGATCGCTATACATGCGTTCAGACAGCTTCAAAAGGAATACACGTAATCCCCTAGTGGGTATAATTAACAAATGCAGAAAGAAAAGTCCTGCGCTCACTCCCATCACTGGGCGGCTGCAATGACTACAGTACACATCAGCCCCAATATATAGTAAAAAATAGGTATAATTAACCCCTAGCGAGTGTGACAAAAAAAATGCTGATAGCAAAAAAAAATTCTTCTGCAACTAGATTGCTCCATATGCGCTGCTTAGGCAGTGACCATATGCACTGCTTAGGCAGTGACCATATGTGCTGCTTTGGAAGTGATATACGGCAAGGAAGGGGTTAATAGCTCTTAAAAGAGCCTTTGATATACTGTAATAAATCAAAGTTAAAAAAAATGAACCCCTAAAAAAATGCACAGACAGCAAAAAATGTGCTGCTGTGTAAGATCACTGCGTACACAGCGATCGATTGCAGGGAAGGGGTTAAATACTGGAAACGGCTTTTATAAAAGCCTTTGGGTCTCAATTCTATTAAATATATTTTAATTAAAAACTTACATTATACAGCTCTCCCTCACTAAAACTCAAGTGAGAGGGAGGCATTTCTACACGGGTCAGATCAAATATTTACAAATATTGATCTAACCAGACGAACGGTGATGCTCATCTGAGCAAACGCCTAACCGCCTTTGTCACTTATCAGCTGTTACTGATTGCTATATATGCGCTCAGACAGCTAAAAAAAAATTTTTTTACGTTAAACGTAGTCCCCTAGCGGGTATAATTAACACGTGACGGGTGTAATAAAAAAGTTTTAAAAAAATTAAAAATGCTTCTGCAGCAAGATTGCTGCATTTGCGTCAGATCGCTTCTTAGGCAGTGATCTACAGCAAGCAAGGGGTTAATCTCTCTTAAAAGAGCTTTTAATAAATTACAGTAAAAAAAATTAACCTCTAAAAAATGCACAGACAGCAAAAAATGTGCTGCTGTGCATGATCACTGCGTACACAGCGATCAATGGCAGGGAAGGGGTTAAATGGCTTTTATAAAAGCCCTTGGTGTTTAAAATGTTTTTTTACTTATCTGATCTGTCTCTCTCCCTTACTAAAACTAGTAAGGTGAGGGAGGCAGATCAATACTTGTCAAAGGCAATATTTACTAATATTGCCTTTGACAGTATGGTAAGTGCTCATCAGAGCAATGAACAATGAAAAGAGAAAATACCATATATGTTATACGTAAAAAGTGTATATCAATGTATCCAGTCCATATTTAAATCAATGATTAAAGTATTGATCATGCACTTTATCGTCAGTTTCCATTGAGATAACACATTGGTATGAATTAATTATGCAATCAAATTACAATGTTAATAAATTTAAAAAAAATGAAAATTGGGAGGAGAGGGGCAAAAAAATGGGTGGGGGTGGGGAGGAAGTGGAGAACATCCATCCACAATAGCTTTTTTCCCTTCAAATTAAATTCCAATGACTATAACCAATTCTTAAATACATAACATGACACAACAATACCTAGTTCTGATAATCACGTAATAGAACAATATTTTTTGTTGTCCAAAAATTTTTCAAATACTTTTTATTAAACAAGCAATAAAAAACTATATTCTCTTTTAATCTTTGTTTCCCATTCGTCTCAGTAGCGTCTAAGGTTATCTAACAGCAAAGAAGGATGTCTGAGAGCCATTTACATTTAGACTTCTATCCTTAGCATCTGCCCTTTAATTAATGGAGGAAGTACTGTCTTTTTGCTTTAGATGTTACACAGCTGTAGAATCCAGATTATAATGTTCACAGACCTATTCTGTAAAATATATATAAATATAATACAGAATCGTTCTCTGAAAATTAGCAACTGGGTTCTATTTTCCTGCCTGTCACCCGCTTCATTGTCACTAATCAGCCATTACATGTTACGTGCACTTCTCTCTGTCACTGTGTGGTCTGTCTATGGGTTCCTGCAACCGTCCCCGTGTAAGAGAGAGCTGGCTCTTATTTACCTTGTCCTCTGCCCTGCCCCATATCTCTAAAGCCTGGTTGTACACATAACACCGCAGGACGGATCTCCCACCACCAAAAGCTCACGAGCGATGAGCAGGTATGGAGTGGTGGTAGGTTCAACCCACAACATGCCATGCATGGACAGGGGACGGAACTGACTGAGGAAGAGCTGAGTACTTTCACTTGGGCCACAGTGGGTTAACTGGGAGTTTTCAATTTATTGTGGGTGTTACGAAGACACTGGGGTCATCTTTGTGAGGGATAAATCAATGTCTATTTTCACCATTCCAACAGCAATTACTCGCCGAAATATTATCTCTACTGTGAATGTGGAGAATAAAACAGTATCAGTATATATATATATATATATATATATATATATATATATATATATATATACGTTAATATGTAAAAGGGATAATGGCATACATCCCAACATTTCAAAATGTGAAAGTGGGACACCTTTTTAAATCACTCTCGCACAACTCTCTCAAGAAATTGCACCTTTACTGTAAGTTTTATTACATGACTGGGGCTTTGTCATACAATATGACCGAGCCCCAGCCATGTAATAAACTCAAAATAAAGAACCCTGGTAGCTAGGCGCAGCTGTAGCTTTAAGGGCATGTATGTGTGTTGGGAAGTGTGATATGATGGACAGCAATAGGGGGTGGTGTTTTGGGGATTGTTTATAAATTGTTTGTTTTCTCTTCCCCTGCAGCCATTTTCCCCAAAAAATCTGTAACTGACACTTGGATAAAAATGTCCTTGCTTTTATCCGAAGTTTTACCTGTAGGACGGCCTGGTAATGGATGTGGAGGGGATCCTCGCAGCTCTCAGGGCTGAAGCGTTGGTGGATGGTGGCAGGCAGCTTCAGGTGCAATTCTCACGGCTGCAGGCTGCCCCTGCGGTGGCTCACGATGGGGGAGGCGGCAGGCGTAGAGCCAGGCGGCTGTCCCACCTGCCCGTGAGGTTTAGCCCAGTCCTTGGCGCCTCTTCCCGTGTACAGGGCCGGGTGCTGCAGTCGTTCCCCGATGGTGAGGTCCATGGCAGCCCACGTGACCCCCCTCCCTCCACCTTCAGTACCGCGATCGACCAGGAGGAGTGGATCCCGTCGGGCACCGCAGCATTTAAGTAGGCCGCAGGCCTCTAAACGGAGGGCCCTGGGTTTACCTCCAGGCAATGGGGGGCTGGTTTTGATGGGCCTCTGAGGAGGACAGTGGTTCCTCTACCTCTCCTGCCCCCTTAGTCAACCCCCTGGGCCTAGCAGCATGGTCCCTGTGGTTGGGCCTCATCCACTGATGGGAGGGTGGTCTGATTTAACACTCCCCTTTTATTTTCAGGATGCTAATGCTACACTCCAGCAATGTTACAGGGTGCGAGTAAGGTGGGGGCCACCTTTTATCGTACCCTTATGGGGGTTTGGTGAATGATGATATCAACGCTGAACTCTGTAGGGTCTCGTATTCTTCCTTTGACTCTGCGGTGTGGATGGTGAGAGCGCCAGGTCTGGGGGGGTTGATGGCCAAGACAGATATCGAATCAGCCTGGTGCCCGTTCACCCGGCATGCCATCACCTTTTAGATTGTCACTTCGAGGGGCAATTTTATGTTGACTTGAGCTTTCTGATGGGCTGCTCTAGCAAGCACTTTATTGGAATGGGTGGTCAGGGTGGAAGCGAGATGCGAGTCCGTCTTGCATTACCTCGATGACTTCCTTTTGGTCGGCCCTCGTGACTCTCATGTTTGCGCCCACCTGCTTGGGGTGGTTGTGACGGTGGCTCAGGGCTTTGGGGTCCCCTTGGCTACTGACAAAATGGAGGGTCCTACGACCTGTCTTTGATTTCTGGGCATCGAATTGGATTGGTGGCAGGTGAATGCAGGCTCCCCTTAGAGAAGCTGGTGGGATTGCGGGCCGACATCTTGGCTGCAGTGGGTCTATGGAAAATCCTGTTGCAACAGCTTCAGTCGCTCCTGGGTAAGCTTAATTTTGCATGCGAAATTATACCTATGGGGTGGCTGTTCAATAGGCGTTTGGCGGTGGCTACGGCTGGTGTGAGTCACCTGATGTATTTTATACAGCTGACCAGCCCTCTCTTAAATGATTTAGCTGTCTGGCAAGCCCCGGAGGTGTCTATCTTCATCTGTTCACGGACGCAGCGGGTTCAGTGGGTTTCGGGGCCATACTGGGTAGACAATGGTGCTCAGCCCAATGGCTGAGGGAGTGGCACTGTGCAGGGCTGACCAGGAACCTAGTGTTCTTGGTGCTTTTCCCTATTTTGAACAGTGCGCTTCCCAAAAAAACACTACACACTCGTATTTACCCTATACGTGGAGGCAATCCTCTCCGTAGTATGCAAAGGGAAAAAGATAAAAAACTCTTATAGTGTAGTATGTTAAAAAATATAAAGTGATATAAGTGCGTAAACAAAGACACACTTACATTTTACTGAGCAGTATCCTGCTCAGTCTATAGGGTGTTCGGGAGCCCCTCGTGGGGTCTTGGATAAAATAAGATTCCGAAGTAGCTCCAAATTCAAGTAGATGTGGTGGAACAGGGGAGGAAGGAGATGTATTCTTAGTAAAAACACTTTTAATAATACACAAATAAATTTAAAATCTTACATAAAAACAGGCAGCATCCAGCTTATAAAGTGCAGAGAGTCCCAGTTTTTAAAGTGCAAAGTGTTCTTGTAAGTTGCTCCTTCTCCATACACGACGCGTTTCTCCTTTAAAATAGGCTTTTTCAAGCGACACTTGAAAAAGCCTATTTTAAAGGAGAAACGCGTCGTGTATGGAGAAGGAGCAACTTACAAGAACACTTTGCACTTTAAAAACTGGGACTCTCTGCACTTTATAAGCTGGATGCTGCCTGTTTTTATGTAAGATTTTAAATTTATTTGTGTATTATTAAAAGTGTTTTTACTAAGAATACATCTCCTTCCTCCCCTGTTCCACCACATCTACTTGAATTTGGAGCTACTTCGGAATCTTATTTTATCCAAGACCCCACGAGGGGCTCCCGAACACCCTATAGACTGAGCAGGATACTGCTCAGTAAAATGTGAGTGTGTCTTTGTTTACGCACTTATATCACTTTATATTTTTTAACATACTACACTATAAGAGTTTTTTATCTTTTTCCCTTTGCATACTACGGAGAGGATTGCCTCCACGTATAGGGTAAATACGAGTGTGTAGTGTTTTTTTGGGAAGCGCACTGTTCACGTTGTGTGTATTGTTTGTAAATTTTTACCAGGAGTGAAGCACTGGTTGTGTTTCGGTGCTGCTACTCGTCTCACATAAAAGGCGCAGTGTATTCTATTCCTAACGTCACTTTCCCTATTTTGGTGGCTGTGGTGCTTTGGGGGGACGTCCTTCGCAACAATTGGTGGTCTTCCATTGCAATAATATTGGTGTTGTAATGGCCATTAATAATCTCACTGCCTCCTCGCCCCCTGTGATATGACTTCTGTGCAAGCTGGTGCTGCAATGCCTTAAGTATAACATAACTTGCAGGGTGGAGAATATACCTGGGGTTGTTAACATAATAGCAGACGCACTTTCTCATTTGCAGTGGGATGTGTTTTGGGCGGCAGCCCCTGGGGCGGATGCAGAGGGGTTCCCTTGCCCGCCGGATCTCTGGAGCCTTGGGGTGGAAGAGTAGCCCAATAGATCGGACAATGTGTTGGTAGCCACGTGGGCGCGGTATGGTAAGACCTGGGGTGACTGGCTCGGGCTCGAGCAGTCACGAGGCGGTCTCCGTGATGACGCAGATCATTTACATGTTTGCTCTGGTTATTGTGGTTTTGGGAAGCTTCTGGTTCTTCCCCCAATGTGGTGTCCGCAATATTGGCTGCCTTAGCTTCTGGTTTAATATGTCAGGACTCCGGGATGTGACCAATGATTTTCTAGTTCGCCAATCTTGTACACTGAACAGAAGTCGGTTTGGATCTTTTTAACTTGGCTCTTCTGGATGTGCTGGAACAGGCCATGGCACTCTCTGATTTTAGGTAGTAAAACAGCAGGGCTGGTGGCAGGGGGACGTGTCCTTGCCATTCAGGGTTTATATAACAGGTGGAGTCATGTTCAGATGAATGAAGTTTGGGCTCAGCCCTCCCCTAACCTCGAAGGTGATACATCACCTATATGGGACGTGCCCACTGAGCTATTGGATCGGCTAGTGGTAAGCATAGAGGAGAGGTAAAAGGTATTGCGAGGTAAGAGACCCCCTGGACTAGGGGGGAGGGGAGTACCAAAAGTTGGTTATAGATGCCGGTTGCATTAAAAAGTGTAAGTATAAAATTCGGGGGATTGGCAAGGATGTTCAGGTGTTTTCTTTGGCTGCATATTATCTAAAGAATTAAGCAGTGGTGGTTTGGCTTATACAGTCCTAACTAATTTTATTTCCTGTATTAATAATAAAAGTGCTGTGGCCTATTTACACCAAAAACAAACCTTGTGTCTTTTTTGGGGGGGAGGGGCAGGGGGTGGTTATGTTGCTAGGATAATATGTGCTATCCCTTCTTCAACATGTGTATACACACATAACCACACAGTTACACATGCACATATACACAGCCACACTGCACACAGAAATATAAACACAGTCACACTTCCACAAACCCTTACTTAGACAGCCTTACACATACACACACACTTAGAAAGTCACACTTACGCACATACATAAACCCTTACACACACACATGTAGACACACATTCACACTTATACACATACATACAGACACACTTACACATATGTATTTTCCTTTTTTAAACAAAATAAAAATAATTAAGCTGTTTGACCTACGGACCGCACCGCGCTGTTAGGGAGAGAGCTCCCTCAAATAGCATCTCTAATTCTTTGCCAATCTGGGACGGGACAGATCCCCAAAAGCAGGACTGTCTCACCCAAAACAGGACAGTTGGGAGGTATGTAATGGTGGTATGAGTTTAACAACACATACAGATGTTATTAAGCTCACATCCCTTGCCATTGCACACACAACCACAGGTCTTGCCATAGCACCTAGATTGCACCTACAGGTTTTGCCAGAGCACCAAGCTTGCAACCACTGGTCTTACCAGAGCACCTAGATTGAACAGACACAACATGCTCCTGCACCCAGATTGCACATGGATGGTATTTCAATGGCACATCTTGTGTTTGAGCCCTTGGAGCTGTAATGATTAAAATACCAGCAAATCCAGAGCCCTTTAATTTCTGGGGGAGTACGGACTGGGATACATAGCCCATGCTCAAGAGCAGTTAGAACGGTTTGTGTAGCAGTTGTATCCAACAGAGCGCATGTGTGACAGCGGCTCGATCGATGCAACATCACCCAGTTCCTGTAACCGAGAGAAGACAGTGGGGGATCTGAAGAAACTTTTGAGGCACGGGAGTCATTGTTTTAACTCTCCTGCAACCAGCCTCCTGACTGAATTGAGTATTTAACGCAGGGCAAACGGGGCAGCTGCCCTGGGCCCAGTTACTCCTGCGGGGCCCAAGGCAGCTGTCCTGTGTCCTGAATGTCACAATATTATAGGCATCTGACTGGCACAATATTCCTGGGCTCTGAGTGGCACAATATTCCTGGGCTCTGACTGGCACAATATTACTGGGCTCTGACTGGCACAATATTCCTGGGCTCTGAATGGCACACTATTCCTGGGCTCTGATTGGCACAATATTCCTGGCATCTGACTGGCACAATATTCCTGGTATCTGACTGTCACAATATTACTGGCATCTGACTGGCACAATATTACTGGGCTCTGAATGGCACAATATTACTGGGCTCTGAATGGCACAATATTACTGTGCTCTGAATGGCACAATATTACTGGCATCTGAATGGCACAACAATTATGGCATCTTTATAGTACAATAATACTGGTATCTTAATGGGCAAATTGGCTGGGGCATCTTAATAGTACAATATTACTGGTATCTGAATAGTACAATAATATTGACATTTTAATTATAAAAATGCCTGTGGCATATTAATGGCAAAATAATACTGAATATTAATGGCAAAATAATATTGGGAAATTGATGGGCACATTGACTATGGCATATTTAATGGACAAACGGTCTGTTGCTTATGCAGTGACAAAGTGACTGTGGCATGTTGTCTTGGAAAACTAACATGTACTGTGGGGAAAAGTGACAAATGTGGCTTTTTTCTGCATGGGCAGTTCAGTGGAACAAGGTGAAACTGTGGTATGTTCTGTGGGGCAAATTTACACTGCAGCATGGAAAATTGTGTGGGTTCAATATGAGTGCACGCCATGTTCTGTTGGTGGAATATAGGTGCATGACAAGGGCTGTGGGTGCAATATAGGTGCAAGACAAGTGTTGTGGGTCAATATAGGTGCATGACAAGTGCTGTGGCTACTCTATGGGGCTGTATTAAGTCCTTTAGGTGCAATGTGGGTGCAGAAAAAGGAAATAAAATGAAAAAATGCAACTCTTCAATAACATTTTTATTACATATGAAAATAGTTGAATATAATATTAAGAAGTCCATATAAGTATAAATGCAACTAGTGAGAGAGAGTGAGATGTGTATAGATATTTATAAATATATATGAACAAATGTAAGTGCTCTCTAATATCTGTGTATGTTTTTGTCATTTAGGTAATGAGTAGTTGTAGTGCAGTGTTGCATATTAAGATGGTATACATATTGCAGCCATATATACACATTTTGAATCCAAATATACAGTTTATACACAGAAATTATACATGTAATATACACATTTTATTCAATGCAATTTTTGTTTTTTTAGTGTGTGTGGGGGGGTAATATTGCGATGGATAGAGTGATTGCATGCAGCGGAGGGGGTAGGGTCCAGGGGGCACAAGCAAATACTTGCCCAGGGTCCAATCACTATTAAAGACGACCCTGAGTATATTAAACAAGTTGAGAGATGAAAGCGTCAGAGGGGAGTATCCTGCCGCTATGTGATCTTTCGGAGGGCTCTGGTGACTTTAACCACATCTCCCCCCCCCCCCCCCAAATCTGGCTCTCCCCTTTCAATGAATATGCATAGTTGCCACTGTCCCGGATTCGCAGTATACGCGGAACCAGTCATTTAAAAAAAAAAATCTTCTTCAGCCGGATATGACAGCTAGTCATATCCGGCTAATGTACTTCCCTCCGCCGTGCAGGAGGGAAGCTTGCAGCACGGAGGGAGTGACGGGGACACGGAGGTGAGTACTGGGGAAGCAGGGGTGGAGGGTGACATGATGGGCAAAATAACACTGAGAAATGAATTGGCATGATAAGACTCACAGATGATAATGGGCATGATAAGACTCACAGATGATGATGGGCATGATAAGAATCACAAATGATGATGGGCAAGATAAGACTCACAGATGATGATGTGCATGATAAGACTCACAGATGATGATGGGCATGATACCACTCAGATGATGATGGGCATGATAAGACTCACAGATGGTGATGGGCGTGATAAGACTCACAAATGATGATGAGCATGATAAGACTCACAGACGATGATGGACGTGATAAGACTGACAAAAGATGGGCATGATAAGACTCACAAATGAATGGGTGAAAGGAATATAGGTTGACTTTAATTTCTTACATGGGCAAAATAATGTAATTAATAAGTAATGATGGTCTGTGCCTTTTGTAAGAGGCACAGACAAACCTGGAACGCAAATGCCCCCCATCCTTGCAATGAGATATAGCAGCAGGGAAGGGGGACATATTGATCTACATTTTTTTGTTTTGTTTTTAAGATTAAAAAAACGTTCACTTGTATGAGTGTAGGTGACAGATTGTGTGTGACAGCCTGTATGTATGTGTGTATGTATGTATGTATGAGACAGACTGTATGCATGTGTGTGTGTATGTGACAGACTATGTATGACTGTGTTTGTCTATGTGGCAGACTGTATGTATGTATGTATGAGTGTGTGTCTATGTGAAAGACTGTATGTATGTATGTATGTATGTATGAGTGGGTGTCTGTGTGTCTATGTGAAAGACTGTATGTATGTATAAGTTTATGTGACTATGTATGAGTGTACAGTGGATATAAAAAGTCTACACACGCCTGTTAAAATGTCAGGTTTCTGTGCTGTAAAAAAATGAGACAAAGATAAATCATTTAAGAACTTTTTCCACCTTTAATGTGACCTATAAATTGTAAAATTCAATTGAAAAACAAACTGAAATCTTTTGGGTAGAGGGAAGAAAAAATATAAAAATAAAATAATGTGGTTGCATAAGTGTGCCCACCCTTAAACTGATACTTTGTTGAAGCACCTTTTGATTTTATTACAGCACTTTTTGGGTATGAGTCTATCAGCATGGTACATTTTGACTTGGCAAGATTTGCTCACTCTTCTTTGCAAAAACATTCCAAATCTGTCAGATTGCGAGAGCATTTCCTGTTCACAGCCCTCTTCAGATCTCCCCACAGATTTTCAATCGGATTCAGGTCTGGGTTCTGTCTGGGCCATTCCAAAACTGTTCTCTTCTTCTGGTGAAGCCATTCCTTTGTTGATTTGAATGTATGCTTTGGGTCGTTGTCATGCTGAAAGATGAAGTTCCTCTTCATGTTCAGCTTTCTAGCAGAAGCCTGAAGGTTTTTTGCCAATATTGACTGGTAATTGGAACTGTTCATAATTCCCTCTATCTTAAATAAGGCCCCAGTTCCAGCCCCAAAGCATGATGCTGCCACCACCATGCTTCACTGTGGGTATGGTGTTCTTTTGGTAATGTGCAGTGTTGTTTTTGCGCCAAACATGTCTTTTGGAATTATGGCCAGAAAATTCAACCTTGGTTTCATCAGACCATAACACCTTTTCCCACATGCTTTTGGGAGACTTCAGATGTGTTTTTTGCACAATGTAGCCTGGCTTGGATGTTTTTCTTCGTAAGAAAAGGCTTTCGTCTTGCTACTCTACCCCATAGCCCAGCACACACTCACTCACACACTCAGTCAGCACACGCTCACTCACACAATCAGCCAGCACACGCTCGCTCACACACTCAGTCTGCACACGCTCACTCACTCACTCACACTCACACAATCAGCCAGAAGATTTTTTTTTAATGACCAGCATGTTTATGTGACAAGTGGCATTACACAGGAGGCACCCTATCTCTTAAGTGCCAGCTCACATTTTCAACCACGTGGAAGCTTACACCTTCGAGTCCAGGACAGTGTCCCAGCAGGAAGAAAAAGCCATGAACGTGGCTGGGGGAAACAAAGAAAATAAAATAAACAGGGCAGCAGCCTCAGAGATTCGGGGCTATGGAATGGATATACACTTTGGATCTGCCTCCCTCTCCTCACATTGTTTTTAGTGAGGGAGAGAGACAGATCAATGCATAGTTGCCAACATTTAACAAAAAAAATTCCAGGGACACTTTGCCGCTCAGCTTCCAATTACTTACTTGAAAATTGACCACACCTACTCCTGAAAGCTCCACCTACTGCATATAATTATCATAAATGAACTCCACCTACTTGTCTACAGTGTAGATTATGTCAGCAAGTTCCCACGAACATTACCATGCATCCTTGGAATACAACAGATACATTTGCAGCATCTGTATCAGGCAGGTGCATATTCTCACTTTTAGATGAAATATAGCAGATGTGTTTCAGTCAGAGAGCTGTGTCTACACCATGAATCATATATTAGTATGAACCTACCACTTCTGCTGGAAGGCTATTCCATGCATCCACTATGCTCTCAGTCAGGGCCAGCCTTAGGGGTGTGCTTCCTGTGTGATTGCACAGGGCGCAACACCACTGAGGGCGCCGCCACTACCACCTCCTTCAATGCTGCTTGTGAGCTGGTGGGGAGATCTCAGAGGTGCTGGTCGGGAAATCTCTCCACACCAGCCCTCTGGTGCTCGTTCAAATGAGAGCAGTGAGTACTTTTCAACCCTACTCCCACCCTGCTGCTCTCATAGCGTACCCCAGCTTAGGCCAATCATGTCGCCATATGCTGGATTCAATCCCCTCGTCTGCTGTGAGTAGACCCCGGTTGAGTCTACACAAAACATTAACCCTCGGGAAGCCTTGATTGTATTTATGGGTGCACCGATGGGTCAGCTGAAGTCCTGTATAGAGTACCCTGGCCTCACTAGAGTCAACTTAGTGGTTCTATGAGTCAAGTCTCCTTTGCAGATGGTACTGGTCGCCACTTACCCTTCCGGCATGGGAGTCCGTTACTCCCTTTGTTCATACATTGACATTGTTACGCAAGCACCGGGATCCTAGCCAAGCCTTGTTTTTAACCCCAAAACCTATGCATGGGTGGTATCCCTGTACTCAGGCGATGTTGCTGAACACATATTGAGGTGTTTATTGGCATTTTCAGGAAATGTTTTCATGAATTGCAATCTGTGTGAAAAATCACAACTTCTTTTTTTTAGCTGCAAAATTTGGCAAAGGTTGGTGGTAAAATGGCTACATGAAAAGTGTAAAAAATACACCAAGATAAATGTCCTGAGTTTTCTAGTTTTTTTAATTAAATTGTATGCTATTATCAAAAATACGTATCAAAAGAAATCCCTTCTTATGACGATAAAAACAATATATCGTTTGTGTGGGTACACTAAATGAGAAAGAAATAAATTACAGCAAAACACAAACACCGCAGAAATGTTAAAACAGCCCATGTCACCAAGCGTCAGACGAGCCAAAAAAGTAATGTCACTAATGACTTAATGGGCAGGCTAATATGGAATATTAATGGGCAGGCAATTAGTGGCATATTAATGGGTAAAATGTCTGTGGCATATTTATTGGCAATCTGGCTGTGGCATATTAATGGGCAAGCTAATAGTGGAATAATGGTAAAATTGGCTGTGGCATATTAATGGGCAGTCTATTAGTGGCATATTAATGGGCAAATTGGCTGTGGCCAAAATGATAATGTGGCATGTTATGTGGGGCAAAATAACATGTACTCAGGGCAGGACTAGTAACAAAAAACAGCCAGGGAAATTTTTTCATACCAGCCCCATAGCATAACATTTTTAAACCAGCCCCATAGCTACAAATTGTTTTGGTTCATAGGAGGGAAAACCATGCATTTTAAAAGCACATCTGAACATGTGAGACATATCCTTGTGTACATATTTCTGTAGTGTCTTTCTCTTTCTTATTTCTGTAGTATCTCTCTTTCTCATTTTTGTAGCGTCTCTCTCACTCTCATTTCTGTAGCATCTCTCTCTCATTTTTGTAGCGTCTCTCTCGTTCTAATTTCTGTAGCATCTCTCTCATTTCTGTATCGTCTCTCTCGCTAATTTCTTTAGCGTCTCTCTCAGTTATGTAGCATCTCTCTCCATTCTGTAGCATCTGTCTCTCTCTCTCATTTGTGTAGCGTGTCTCTCTCTCTCATTTCTGTAGCGTCTCTCTTGCTCTCAATTCTGCAGAGTCTCTCTCTCATTTCTTTAGTGTCTGTCTCTCTCAGTTATGTAGCATGCCTCCCTCTCCATTCTGTAGCATCTCTCTCGCTCTCATTTGTGTAGCGTGTCTCTCTCTCAGTTTTGTAGCATGTCTCTCTAATTTCTGTAGCGTCTCTCTCTCTCATTTCTGTAGCGTCTCTCTCCCATTTTTGTAGCGTCTCGCTCTCATTTCTGTAGCATCTCTCTCTCATTTCTGTAGCGTCTCTCTCACGCTTATTTCTGTATCGTCTCTCTGTTATGTAGCATCCCTCCCTCTCCGTTCTGTAGCATCTCTCTCTCTCATTTGTGTAGCGTCTCTCTCTCTCTCAGTTCTGTACCGTCTCTCTCTCTCTCAGTTCTGTAGCTTCTCTCTCATTTCTGAAGTTTCTCTCTCTCTTTCTGTAGAATCTCTCTCTCCATCCCCTTCACCTGTAGTGTAGCTCTCCCCCTTCCCCCTGTAGTGTCTTTCTCCCCCTTCCCCCTGTAGTGTATTTCTCCCCCCATCCCTATGTAGTGTCTTTCTCCCCCCATTCTCCCTGTAGTGTCTTTCTCCACTACCATGCATCCACTACCCTCTCAGTAAAGTAATACTATAATTAGTCACTGGTCTTATCTTATATCTAGGATAACCTTATACCTATCGCATGCATGTTTAAACTCATTTACTGTATTAACCTCTACCACCTCTGCTGAGGGACTATTCCATGCATCCACTAACCTTCTAAGCAGAAGTGGTAGAGGTAAACACAGTGAAGGACTGCATGCATGGGATAATCATAAGGCTATCAACATATAAGACAAGGGCAGGGAATAATGAAAGTATTACTATTTTCATGTAAAAGTGATAAAATGCACCTGCCTGATGTAGATCTTGTGCTGCGAATGTATCTGTTGTATACGAAGGATGCATGTTAATGTTGGTGGGAACCTGGTGATATAATCTACACCAGGGGTTCTTAAACTTTTTAAATAGGGGGCCAGTTCACTGATCCTCAGACACTGTTGGGGGTTGGACTATAGATTGTAAAAAATATGAACGAATTCCTATGCACACTGCACAAACAATAGGAGAAAGTGGGGCTGAAGACACAGCCTGAGATTATTTGGATCTTAGATTTGAAGAATCTAATATGGGTTATAATAAAAACACGTAGTTGATTCAAATATATAATTAAGTTACACCATAACCAATAAATATGTAAAGTATAATTAATCGTACATATTAATTGGAATATTGTTTTTTATTATTTTATTAGTGTGGTATAAATGTTATTATGAGTTTTAATCTTATGTGGAATGATAAGAATAAGAATATTGATAAGAATATTTACTCTAACTTGAAATAATATTAACACTTCTATACATTTCAACATATATATTGTCTCACATTATACTCACAATGCAGGTATATCTATAAATCATGACATCATCTCATTTAAATTAAACACACCGATTCCCTTTTAATTGGCTAAAAGTTACAGAGAAAAGGATGTGAGTCTGAGGTGTAAAAGGGAGACCTGAAAAGTCTGGAGAAGACCTGGAAAGACTGATCTTGGGAGAGCGGGTAGAGCTGCCGCTAGTGGGTTGAGAGATGGGAATGTTTTAGAAAAGGGCTGAGTCTCACTCCTTCTTGGGAGAACTCAAGTATATGAGGCTTTTAATTGCACATGTTCACTATAACAATATACATCTCCAGACACATAGTATTAAGCTAAGTCTCAGGAGTAACTCCCACTACCTTATTCTTCAATGGAAGGAGTCTCAACTGCAAATCAAGAAAATAATTGGATCCACACTTCTCTTTAAAATAATGCCGGGTACACGAGAGAGTGTCACTCAAGCTCATATGTCAAAGAAGAAGAATACAGGGACTTGTCACACCGTGTTCAAAGGAGTTTTATTTTGCACAAACGTGACGTTTCTGCTCTGACATGAGGTGTATTCAAAAAACAAAAATGATTAGTAGTTCTAAACTGAACTAAAATAGTAAGAATAGGTGATTTAAAAACACTGCAATTCCAACATAAGAACATCCAGGCATAATGAGTAGAGTTGAGCGGACACCTGGATGTTCGGGTTCGGCGAACTTTGAAAAAATGTCCGGGTCCGTGCTCGAACTTGACCCCAAACCCCATTGAAGTCAATGGGGACACAAACTTTTGGCCACTAAATGCCTCTAAAAAAGTCCTGGAAAGGGCTAGAGGGCTGCAAAATGAAGTAAAATGTGGGTAAGAGTGTCCCCATTCATACGAATAGGTCAATTGACATATCCGTATCAATGGGGACTCTATTTCATTTTATAGAAAGCCAATAGCCATGTAATGCTATTGGCTTTCTATAAACCGAAATAGAGTCCCCATTCATACGAATAGGTCAGTTGACCTATTCTTATGAATGGGGACTCTATTTCAGTTTATAGAATAGCAATAGAATTACATGTATTACATAAACTGAAAGTCTATAAACCAAAGCTCTTTCGGTTTATAGACTTTCGGTTTATGTAATACATGTAATGCTACTGCTATTCTATAAACCGATATAGAGTCCCCATTCATAGGAATAGGTCAATTGACCTATTAGTATGAATGGGGACTCTATTTCGGTTTATAGAAAGCCCATAGCATTACATACAATGTAATTGCTGAACCACAAACTCCAACCCGAACATACAGTGAAATGTCCGTGTTCGGGTCCAAAAACTGTAGTGTTCGGTACGAACCCAAACAGTGCGGTTTGGGTTCGCTCAACACTAATAATGAGTATAACAGGTAAAATAAATAGCGCAGCTGTTTCAGTATAAATTTCTCCAAATGACATGCTATTATCAAAGAATACACATCCAAAACATGTCCAATATAACTATGATTGCATTAAATATACATATTCAGTCTTCTTGTATACCGGAGCAGCTACGCCTGATCAATTCATTTCAACTGGAACCCTTCACTCCTAGGGAGCAGAAACAAACAAGGGAGAGAAAAACCATTGTTAAGTATTCAATATTAATATGTGAACATATATCTCACTATATCATCAATATTAAAAAATGGTTATTCTTCCCATAAGATAATTATCCAATCTAGAGAAAAGGTACTAAATTAAATTCTCTATGTAAACCCTGTGGTGTCATACTACCTAGTTCATAGATCCACCAGGTTTCCCTTTTTTTAAGGAGTTTCTCCCTGTTTGGAGAATGATGGTCAATGATTTGAAATTTGAGGTCACTTAGATTGTGATTTTTTTCTTTAAAAAAAATGGGGGAACGGGAGTTCTGTTTTACCTGTGCGTATGGTTGATTTGTGTTTAGAGAACCTCGCCTTCATTTTTTGTGCCATGTCCCCTACATAAAGCAAATTGCAGGGGCATGTAAGAATGTAGATAACATAGTTAGAATCACACATAAAGTATGATTTAATTTCATACCATTGGTCACCAAGTGGGTAACAGGTACCCTTCACAATGAAGGGACATGTGACACAACATAGGCATGGGAAATTGTCCTTCTTTCTTGTACCTAAAAAGGATTCCCCCATAACAGTCCTGGGTATATGTTCTGCCCTAATCAGGTTATTCTTAAAAGTTTTACCATGACGGTAAGCCATTATATACCAGATATGGGGGTATATTGCGATCGCGGTACAGTCTTGGGAAACATGTCTCGCGATCGCTTGACGTCATTGTGGGAAAATAATTAAATTATGGGCAAAATAAAAATGATAAATGTAAGAGGCACAGACAAACCTGGAACAGAATGCCCCCCCCCCCCCCTGCAATTAGATATAGCACCAGGCAGGAGGGACATATAGATCTACATTTATTTATTTTTTAGTTAAAAAAAAAGCTCACTTGTATGTGTGTATGTATGACAGACTGTATGTATGTACGAATGTATGTGACAGACTCGGAATGTTTGACTGTATGTGACAGACTATGTATGTATGAGTGTATGTGACCGTCTCTATGCATGAGAGTGTGTGACGGACTGTATATATGAGTGTGTGTGACTGATTGTATGTGTGTGTGTGTGTGAGACTGACTGTATTTATGAGTGTGTGTGTGTCTATTGACAGAATGTATGTATCTATGTGACAGACTGTATGGGTGTATGCGACAGACTGTGTGTATGTATGTATACGTTTGTGTCTATTTGACAGACTGTATGTATGTATGTATGAGTATATGTGACAGACTGTATGTATGAGTGTATGTGACAGACTGTATGTATTAGTGTGTGTGTCTATGTGACAGATTGTATGTATCTATGTGACAGACTGTATGGGTGTATGCATGTATGTGACACACTGCATGTATACGTGTATGTGACAGACTATGTATGATTGTGTGGTTCTATGTGAGTGACTATGAGTGTATGTATATGTTACAAACTGTATCTATGAGTGTGTGTCTGTGACAGACTGCATGTATGTATGAGTGTTTTTCTGACCGAATGTATGTGTGTATGAGTGTGTGTCTATGTGACAGACTGTATGTATGTATGTATGTATGTATGTCTATTTGACAGACTGTATGTATGTATGTATGGGTATATGTGACAGACTGTATGTATGAGTGAATGTGACAGACTGTATATATGAGTGTGTGTGTCTATGTGACAGATTGTATGTATCTATGTGACAGACTGTATGGGTAAGTGCATGTATGTGACAAACTGAGTGTATGTATAAGAGTATGTGACAGACTATGTATGAGTGTGTGGGTCTATGTGAGTGACTCTGTGAGTGTATGTGTCCGTGTTACAAAGTGTTTCTATGAGTGTGTGTCTACATGACAGACTAAATGTATGTATGCATGCATGTATGTATGAGTGTGTGTCTGTGACAGAGTGCATGTATGTATGAGTGTGTGTCTGACTGAATGTATGTATGTATGAGTGTGTCTATGTGACAGACTCTATGTATGTATAAGTGTGTGTCTATTTAACAGACTGTACTGTATGTGTGTATGTATGTATGTATGTATGAGTGTATGTGACAGACTGTATGTATGTATGTATGTATGAGTGTATGTGACAGATTCTATGTATCTTTGTGACAGACTGTATGGGTGTATGCATGTATGTGACAGATTGTGTGTATGTATAAGTGTATGTGACAGGCTATGTATGAGTGTGTGGGTCTATGTGAGTGACTCTATGAGTGTGTGTGTATATGTTACAAACTGTATCTATGAATGTGTGTCTATGTAACAGACTGTATGTATGTATGAGTGTGTGTCTATGTGACGGACTGTATGTATGTATAAGTGTGTGTCTATTTGACAGACTGTATGTATGCATGTATGAATGAGTGTATGTGACAGACTGTATGTATGAGTGTATGTGACAGACTGTATGTATGAGTGTATGTGACAGACTGTATGTATGAGTGTATGTGTCTATGTGACTGACTGTATGTTTCAGAGTGTATGTGACGTATGTGTGTCTGTATATGACTGCATGTGATAGTGTGTATGTGCTGTTTTCTGACTCCTAGATTTTTTTCTGGCTCCTAAAACTCAGTTAAGTTTGTCAAGCCCTGAAATAAATGCAACTAGTTATATACATATATTTGGGGTCCACCTCAACCTTTTGAAAAGGCTGAAAATATTTAATATTTTACAGGGTTTTTTTTGTGTGGTCAGAAACATAATATTTGTTTGCTGAGAGGGTGGTGGGTGCATGGAATAGTCTTCCAGTAGAAGTGGTAGAGGTAAACACAGTGAAGGACTTCAAGCATGCATGGGATAAGCATAAGTCTATCCTAGGTAAAAGATACGGACAGGCACTAAAGAAAGTATTACTTTACTGAGAGGGTATTGGATGCATGGAATAGTCTTCCAGTAGAAGTGGTAGAGGTTAATACAGTGAAGGAGTTTAAGCATGCATGGGATAGGTATAAGGCTATCCTAGATATAAGATAAAGCCAGGGACTAATGAAATTATTACATAACCTATAGGGTAGTGGATACATGGAATGGCCTTCCAGCAGAAGTGGTAGGTTCATACTAATGTATGTTTTATGGTGTACATACAGCTCTCTGACTGAAGCATGTCTGCACCAGGCCTTACAATAGTTAATGTAAAAGTGATAAAATACACCTGCCTGATGTAGATGTTGTGCTATGAATGTATCTGTTGTACAGGTTGGTGAGAACTTGGTGATATAATCTACACTGTGACAATAAGGTGGAGTTACATTATGCTAATTATGTGGAGTGGGTGGAGCTTTGGACAATAGGTTTGGTCAATCTTAACCCCTTAGTGACATGACTTTTTTGGCTTGTCTGACACTTGGTGACATGGGCTGTTTGAACATTTCTGAGGTGTTTGTGTTTTGCTGTAATTTATTTTTGTCTCATTTAGTGTACCCACACAAACTATATATTGTTTTTATCATCATAAGAAGTGCTTTCTTTTGATACCATTACTTTGACAATAGAATATAATTTGATATAAAAAAAATAAAATATGGCAAAATCGTATACTCATCTACAAAAAAAACACTGCAAAATAGTTTCTAAAATTTTCCTGAGTTCAGAAATAGCACATGTTTTATGTTTTTGTGCTTTTTTTATTCATGTTACAGGGCCAGAACTATAAGTAGAGCAAAGCTATTTCAAATTCCTTTTTTTCAAAATTAGCGATAGTGATATTGTAACACTGATATCTGTACTAAATCTATGAATTACCCCCACCCCCACATATACATATTTTTGAAAAGTAGACAACTCAGGGCTTATAACTTGGGGTATGTTGACACATTTCATGTAGCCATTTTACCAATAACCTTTGCCAAAGTTGGCAGCAAAATAGAACCTTCGCCCATGTTCCATTTGGGAAATTTTTGAAGCCAGAAAGTGTATTTTACCCCACAAAACCATACATTTTTGCAAACTAGACACCCTAGGGTATTTCAAATGGTAGTATTTTAACACTTTCCATGCAATACTAAAAAAAATTGCTCCAGAGAGCGATTGAAATGCCAGTTTTAAAGGCACAGTGCCTCTAAAATGGTAGGAGGTTTAAATGCGGAGGTGCAAAGCTTTAACCCCGTAACCCATTTGGACGTGTATATACGTCCTGAAAAGCATGGTCCTTAAGGACCATGAGGACGTCCTCCGTTTTCATGTAGTGTTGCGCTACATGCCTGCAGCTACTCTCAGAGGCTGCTTCGGATCCCCCCTCGACCCCCCCCGCACGCATACGATCACCGCAAATGTGATCGTATGCGCGTTACATAGGCAGTGAAAGCTGATCACTGCCTATGTGTGTTAAAGTGTTGCATCATTGCAACACATTCAACACATTCTGTGCCCCCCTGGGCACCACGATCACCCGGTGATCGAGGGTGTTTTCTGTTTCGGAGTAGCATGCTCCTCCGATACAGCATGCACAGAGGAGAGCGACGGATGACAGAAAAAAAAAAAAATCTCTTCCGTCGCTCTGAAACCGCTACTTGACTGTCCCTACAGGCAGTTAAGTATATTACAGTTAAAAATAGAAAATTAAATAAATAAAATAAATAAATAAATGGAAAAAGCTAACCCTTGATCTACTGAACACAGATCTAGGGTTAGGGTCATAAATAGGGTCATAATTACAGTTAAAGGGGGGTTCGGATGATTACAAGGGTTAGATTAAGGGGTGGGGGTCAATTTAGGGTTAGAGTAAATTTAGAGTTGGGGTAAATTTAGGGTTCGGGTTAAAAAATCACTGTAGAAGAAAATGGTTAGAAAACAAAAAAAACACTAATATCTTTTATTGCCCTATTACGTGAAATAAAACATAGACAAACAAGGAAACATTGATATTACTAAACTCAGGACAAATAGTAGAAATATATAGATGGGGTCTTTTTTACCAATTGTATTTGTGTAAAAAAAAAAAAAATCAGGTCAAAGTTGGAAAATGTTTTTTATGGCATATTTTCATCATATTTTATATTTTTTTAATAGTAAATTATATGATATGATGAAAATAATAGTATCAAATGAAAGCCCTATCCATCCTTTAAAAAATGATTTATAATTTGTGTGGGTGTACTGAACACAAAGAAAGACATTCACAGTTCAGTAAACATTTGACAAAAATAATGGAATTCTGGTCTTCAAGGCATATCAAATGCTACATAGCACTCGGCCACTAAGGGGTTAAACATAAATCCATACAAGAGCCTCACAAATTATAGTTGATGGGCTTCTGTATGTGGCATGCCACACACTGGAGCCCCTTAATTATGCCACACACTGGAGCCCAAAAAATATGACATCCAAGGGACCCCTATTAAATATGCCACACACAGGAACCCCAATAATTATGCCGCACACAGTACAGCGTTCCACATTCATCTATTGCACAACTGTAAAATAATAAATATATATATTTATACGCACACACACATCACAAGACTATCTCTCTCTTTCTCTATATCTATATGTACATAAGTAGTTGCATTTATACGTATATGAACTTTTTAGTATTATATTCAACTATTTTCAGATGTAATAAAAATGTTATTGAAAAATTGCATTTCTTGATTTTATTCCCTTCCTCTGGACCCACATTTCACCTAAAGGGTTTAACACAGCACAGTGGAGTACCCACAGCACCTGGCTTGCACTCATATTGCACCCACACGATTTGGCATATCAGTGTCACTTTGCCCCACTGAACTGCCCTTGAGCCACTGTCAGGAAACAATAGTGGTACCTTCTCTGAGAAGGGAACACTAACCATTCCAGAGCCAGGCGCAAGTTGTGCTATAGTGCATCATCTACCACTCTATGACTGAAGGATCCATGATCAAAGTAAACTGTACTTTAAGAACAGAAATAATAACTGTATCCTTCACCTCACAATGAGAAAACAGTGAAGTGTACAACTTTGCACATGGACAAAAGGCTGATTTCAGATTTCATTGGATCAAACCAGACTACAATCCTACAGCTGCCTATATAATAGTTGGGACCAATGGGATAATTGTACTTGGTTCTCTCAGTCGGCTAATGCGATCACAATTTACTCTCACAGCCAGACTGAAAACACTTGTATGTACGCAGAGGGGATATAGTGTCCGATTCCTGAACACAATTCCCAACTCGTACCCATGCCTCCCCAAATCACCCCAATAACTGGACACAAGACAGATAGATGGTATAAAAAAAGGCCACAGCAATTTATTTATAAACAAGATTAAGCTGTATCCGCCAACCACCATATATCCTTCATATAACCATAAATATAAAAACTGATACAGCCTAACAAAATATCTAAACCCTTGCCAGCCAAACATTAACTTAGAAACATATATTCATAGTGCATCATTTTTACCTCCAGAGGCGCTCGCCTCCCCTCCTCGTCCCCTAAGGTATCCCATACCTTAAAAACCGTTCCGTCTTACCACAATGCTGACCACTAGCCGGCTCTTTTAGCTCAGTGGGCACGTCCAGGAACCAACTTCAAAGTTAAAGGTTATGGGACTACCGAGCACCCCATTCTTCCTCTATTCTGCCCAACTTTCGCTTTCCAAAAACAAACCCCCCGACTGGCAAGGACTGAAACCCACGCCTGCTGCGACAAAAACAGAAAATTAGTACAATTCACATAATACATAAACAATAAGACAGGGAGGGATGGCGGGAATTTTGCCACTGAGTGAACAGATTTTCCAGTAAAATGGCTGCCAGGGAGAGGGGTCCCAGGACATTTATCAACTCCCCTGGGACCCCTCCCCCTGGCAGCCACCAGTCATCTCCCCACTCCCCCTCACTTATACATGCCCTGTCCAATATTAGCATATTTACCAGGGTGCTGGATTGTAAATTTCTATTAATTATGTAATAAACATTTAAGAATGAGATCTATGTACTTGTTCTGCTCAAGTGAAAAAGAATAAAGAAGTGGGTGTAATTTCATTTGTTGGTATTAAACTATTTGAGAGAATGTTTAAAAATATGTGCCAATACTTGGTATCTGTTAAGTCAAAATGTGGGAAAAAGTGACCTCTGTAAGCTATGACAATTTAAATGGGAATGTAATATAATTATGGATCATTCCTTAGTTTAAAATTGCCCAGATTTGGTTGGTCAATTTGCTACAGTGGGTCAACTCCTCTGCATTGCATTCCCTACCAACAAACCAGAAGGGTCTACTGTGTGGGGAAATGATTTAGGGATCATCCAGTTGTGTTTAAATAAGAATATGCATAACAAGGTGGTGGTCTTATGATGGACCGATAAAGGGGCAGAAAAATATCTTCCTCCTGTGAGTCAGTACCCCTTTCATATCTCAATATCTTATTGGGCTTTACTCCGCAAGCTGGCAATGTGCACTACTGATAAGTACCGTATTTCCTCGATTATAATACGACCCTGATTATAAGACGACCCCCCAAAATTTGGATATTCCTTTGGAAAAAAACTAAAAGCCTGAATATAAGACTACCCTATAGGAAAAAAGTTAAACTTGTATATATTCACATGTAAATTGCTTTTTTAATAAAAAATTATGATATCAAAAAATGTATTTCTAGTTTTTATTTCTTTTTATGTGCCAATGCTGCCTTTCTCTTTCCCTTGCCCCCATTTTTCTCTCTCTCCCCCCTCCCCTTGCCTGTCTCTTAACCCCCTCACTCCCCTTGTCTCTGTCTCTTAACCCCTTCCCTCCCCTTGTCTCTGTCTCTTAACCCCTTCCCTCCCCTTGTCTGTCTCTTAACCCCTTCCCTCCCCTTGTCTCTTAACCCCCTCCCTCCCCTTGACTCTGTCTCTGCCCCCCTCCCTCCCCCCTGTCTCTCTGTCCCCCCTGTCTCCCTCCCCCTGTCTCTCTGCCCCCCCTCCCTCCCTTCCCCATTACCTTGATCCCTGGTGGCTAGTGGGGGCAGCTGGGGGATGTCTGCACGATACGTGCAGATATCCTCCATGCTGCCCGACACGGCAGTCTATTATGACGGACAGCTGTCCGTCATAATAGTCTGCCGTGTCGGGCAGCATGGAGGATATCTGCACGTATAGTGCAGACATCCCCCAGCTGCCCGATTTACCCTGGTGGCTAGTGGGGCAGCAGAGGAAGTCTGCGCGATGAGCGCAGACCTCCCCTGCTGCCGCCCGGCACGCTCGCCGGGACTTCTGTGATGAAAGCGGAAGTATACGGCTTCTTCACAGAAGCCCCGGCGGTCGTGCCGGGCGGAAGCAGGGGAGTCTGCGCTCGTTGTGCAGACTACCCCTGCTGCTAGAGAGGTGGATCCAGGTCCCCTGCAGCTCTGCTGGGGACCTGGATCCATGTCTTATAATCTGACCTCAATTTGAGGTCAGATTATAAGAGACCTCGATTATAAGACGAGGGGGATTTTTCAGAGCATTTGCTCTGAAAAAAACCTTGTCTTATAATCGAGCAAATACGGTATATGGTCTACAACTACTCCCAAATCGTATTCATTAGTAGATTTCCCCAAGGAAACACCTTTGAAACTATATGTTGCATTTTTATTATTGTACCCCAAATGCATAATTATATACTTGCCTACACTGAATCTCATTTGCCATTTTTCTGCCCAATTAATCCAAATCCTCTTGCAGCAAAATTATCACATCTGTCCAGTTTGAGAACTTTCCCATTTACCACCACCCTTTACACTATCTTTCTACCAAATGCCACTCCACAAAAAACATTTGACTCTGTCTATTTCAGTCAATTTGTACAGTAACCTTTTGTGTGGAACTGTATCAAATGTTTTAGCAGAAATATATCACATCCACATCTATATTTTTACTCACGTCTTTATAGAATAAAATTAAGTTAGTTTGACAAGATTTGTCTTTCACAAAGCCATGTTGGCTCCTGCTAATGAAATTCCTGTTCAAAATTAAATCTTGAATATATATTCCCTTAGTAACCCTTCAAACAGTTTTCCCACCAGAGATGTCAAGCTTACAGGTCTGTAATTACAAAGCTGCGATTTTTACCCCTTTTTAAATATATAGACCAAATTGGCTTTAAGCCAGTCTTTGGGCACCATGCCTGATTTAAAAGGATCTCTCAAAATCAAAAAGAACATTCTGGCCAGGATCTGGCTTAACTCTTTAAGTACCTATGGGTGTGTACCATCTGGCCCCCGGGTCTTTGTCTACCATAACACCATTTAATTGTTTAAATTAAATAGTGAAATGCATTAATGGTGCTGTAAAGGTAACACAATGTCTATTGGCATAAGTTGTGATATAAGTTAACACAACCCAAATTAGAGGACCAGTGAATACATGTTTTAAATTTAAAGATGGACTTTGAAAATGAAAATATGTTTAGTTAATTCCCTCTTTTTAAACATATCTTTTCTTAGAGAAACACTATAAAGTTCCTAGATAATACCCTTTCCATATTCCACAATTCTATTAAGCTTGTCAAATTTCACATGTCAAATCAGAACTGCTTTATTGATTGGTTTTCATAAATTTGTAAACAAACACAAATCAGGTCAAGTTCAACTCAGGGATGTAAACTAAGACAATGTCCAGGTCTTTAAAACAAATAAAGTAATATAAATAAGCATGTCATTTAACTTTTGCTTAAATGTAGTTTGATCTTTTATATGAGAAAAAGGTTATGTTCTTCATTACATTGAAATATCACTGAATTCAATGCAAAGGACTGTCACATTGGATCAGTCGGTTAGTTCTACCTTAAGATCAGACTTACATTTACTATCGGTATTGATTGAGATTATTTTTAACATAAAATTTACTTATAAGCAAACTGTAAAATAATAATAATAATAATAAAAAAAAAAGTATTTAACCACGAAACGTATCTTCAGATAATCTCTGGTTTCCAAGTAAGTCCCAGGGAGTTAAATAAGTAAGTGGTCCAGAATGTATAGTTTAACTGTGCATTACTACAGCTAACTATCTAATGAAACAGACACAGGAACACTTAATAGAAAAATAAAATCTTTGCAAAAGAATAGAAGTATCCTCTTCCTTTAAGGCAAGTATTGTGTTTGATTTCGACTTTTTTTTTTTTTTTAGATATATTTTATAAAAGAGATATTTTTACAATAACGATAACTTTTAAAATGAAAAGAAAAAATACCATATATGTTATACGTAAAAAGTGTATGTCAATGTATCCAGTCCATATTTAAATCAATGATGAAAGTATTGACCATGCACTTTATTGTAAGTTTTAATTGTGATAACACATTGGTATGAATTAATTATGCAATCAAATTACAATGTTAATAAATAAAACCAAAAATTAAAAATTGGAAGGGGAGAAGCAAAACAAACGCCATGTATAAAACGAGGTATAGATTCACGGGAGAAGGATATCATCTTGCCTCTTTACAAATCAATAGTAAGACCTCACCTTGAATATGCAGTACAGTTATGGGCACCAGTCCTTAAAAAGGAAATTAAGGAACTAGAAAAAGTGCAAAGGAGAGCTACAAAATTAATAAGGGGATTGGAGGATGTTGGTAATGAAGAGACACTTAAAAAATTGCATTTATATACGTTAGGAAAAAATGCGTCTCAGAGGGGATATGATAACATTGTATAAATTTGTGCAGTTCCAATATAAAGAGCTCTCAAGTGACCTGTTCATTAACCGAAAGGTACAAAGAACAAGATTTCACCCCCTCAAACTGTAAGAGCAAAGATTTCATAGACTGCAAAGGAAGGGATTCTTTACAGTTAGGACAAAAAAGTTATGGAACTCACTGCCAAGATAGGTAGTGCTATCAATCAGAATAGATGAATTTAAAAATGGTTTGGATGTTTTTTTTTATAGGAAAGCAGAACATACAGGGCCATTAATAATAGAATAAGCATTAATAAAAGAGCTTATTGATCCAAGGAGAAATCTGATTCCCTCTTGGAGTCAAGAAGGAATTTTTCCCCCTAGGAGGTAAAATTCGAAATAGCTTCCTTAGGGGTTTTTGCCTTCTTTTGGATCAAAAGCTGTAATGATAGGTAGAAGGGCTGAACTTGTGTCTTTTTCCAACCTAAATAACTATGTTACAATGTTACTGTGTTTTTGCTTTAGATGTTACACAACTGTAGAATCCAGGTGCTAATGTTCACAGACCTATTCTGTGAAATATTTATAAATATAATACAGAATCGGTCTGTGAAAATTAGGGATTATTCTAGCCTTGGTGTAGTAATAATCTAAATTTTATTAAAGACAGGAGGCGAGTATTTGCATTACCTTCTTTACTGTTTAACCTCCAGCAGCAAAACAGTTAACAGTTATAGAGAGAAAAACAACCAATCAGAACACAGAACAGTGGTATATAAGGCAGTAACCATCCTCTTCACTTCCTCTTTCTTTGATGCGCCGATCAGGATGGCGAACATAACAGTCTAGAACCATCCAACGAACAGGACCATGCGAACACGAGGTTGATAGTGAGTGATGGTAAACGTAGAAACGGATCACGCTAGGAGAGAAACAAAGACATCGTGAAAGTAAACTATTCTTCATAAATGTCTCAACAGCGGATAAACAATCATTAAATGTAAATAACTTATATAAAATTCCCTGAAACGATACCCCTACTGGAGAATATCCCACCAAGACAGACAGATGCAGAGATAATTATGAAGCAGGACAGGTAGTGAATTTTGGGTGGGTTAGTTTGAATAAAAAGGAGTAATCAAACAGGGAGGGAAATACTCGCCTCCTGTCTTTAATAAAATTTAGATTATTACTACACCAAGGCTAGAATAATCCCTAATTTTATGGCAAGACAGGAGGCTTCGTATTTGCTATTTTAACGCTGAGACAATAATGAAGAAGCCGCGTGTGCCCGTGGGCGAAAGTAGAAAGGTCGACTCCCTCGACCAATCTGCCGCTGACATGATGTCGGACAAGGAGCCCCCTAGGTCGAAAGCCGCAGAGGCTGCCGCGCCACGAACGGAGTGTGCGCCGAAAGACCCTTCGATGCCCGCTTGATGCAGAATCCATTTGATCCAACGTGCGATAGTCGGGGCAGATACCGGCCGGAAAGGGCGTACGTAAGAGAGTAACAACTGACCCTGGTTGGAAGGCCGAGAAGCTGCCGTGGAAGAGAGATAACGACGAACACAGCGAGCGACACAGAGTTTCGGACGGTCCGGAAAGTAAGGGTAGAAGACCGACGTAGAAGATGACTTGGTTCGTCGTGAGATAGCAACCACAACGCCCTCCGGGGAGAAAGTGAAGGAATTTGCGTCGAAAGCCCTAATATCTGCGACCCTTCTGAAGGATACCAGACAGAGTAGTAGTGCTACCTTAGCGGATAGTTGACGGATCGAGAGAGAGTCATTATCTGGCCATCCTTCCAGAAAATGTAAGACCACGGAAATGTCCCAAAAGGTTGAGTATTTAGAGGGTGGCGGTCTAGATGACCGGATACCCCGTAAGAGGCGGCAGACCGTAGGGTCCTTGCCAACGTTTACTCCTGATATGGGAACGTGAGCTGCCGAAATGGCTGACCGAACGATGTTAATGGAACGGTAGGACTTACCCTGGGCGAAGAGAGATGCCAAAAAGTTCAAGATAGCCACTACAGGGGCCGTAAAGGGATTAAGGTGTTGTCCCAGACACCAGCTATTCCAGGTGCCCCAAGCCTGAAGGTACGATCTTCTAGTACCCGGTGCCCAAGAGTCTCGGAGGAGATCTCGAGCTGCCGTCGATAGTCCAGACACATCCCAGGCACCCCTGAAATCATCCAGGCCACCAATTGGAGGTGATCCTGAAGAAGTAAGGGGTGGGGATTCCCCTGGGGATCGGACAAGAGGGTTGAAGAATAGGGTAGCAGAAGGGGATCTTCACAAGATAGTTCTAGCAGAAGGGGAAACCAAGGTTGCATCCGCCACAGTGGGGATATAAGAAGTAGTGTAATTTGCTGACGCATCACGAGATGTAGCGAGCGGAGGATCATGGCAAACGGGGGAAAAGCATATGCTCCCTTGGGGGGCCATGTCTGAAGGAAAGCGTCGACTGCCAGAGAGAGGGGATCCGGCATCCAACTGAAGAAGGATGGCGTTTGTCGATTCGTTCTGGACGCAAACAGGTCTAGGTGAAAGGGACCCCTGAGGAGATCCAGGGTGTGAAAAATCTGAGGGTGGAGTTGCCAGTCGCTGGTGTCCCTCCAGTGCCTGGAGAACCAATCCGCCACCATGTTGTCCTTCCCGGGGAGATACTCCGCCCGTATGGACAGGTGATGTGCCATGCAGTACTGATACAGGTCCTTGGTCAGTTCTGTCAAGAGTTTGGAACGAGACCCTCCCAAACGGTTGATATACCTTACTGCCGACACGTTGTCCATCCGGAGAACCAGAGAGCAGTGAGTCGTGTCTTTTGTAAAGCTGCGCACGGCGAAGGAGCCCGCAATCAGTTCCAAACAATTTATGTGGAGCCCCTGTTCTTCTGGTGTCCAGGAGCCGCCCGTTGTTGTGGACCCGCAGGTTGCGCCCCAACCAAGAAGACTGGCGTCTGATTCCAGAATAAAGTCTGGAAGTGAGCCAAAGATGGCCCGACCGTTCCATGCCGACATGTGTGTTAGCCACCATTGCAGTTCGAGTCGAACCTCGTCTGAAAGGGGGAAGACATGGTCGTAGGAACCTGTGGCCCGAAGATGTTGAGCCTTCAAGCGTTGCATGGCCCGATAGTACAGAGGACCTGGGAATATCGCCTGAATGGACGCTGAGAGGAGCCCGATAACGCGAGCAAGATCTCGAAGAGAGAACCGGGGAAGACGTAAAAAACGTCGGATGACTTTCCTTATTGAAGAGATTTTGGATTGAGGTAGCTTGAGAATCACCGCCACCGAATCCACCGTAAAACCCAGGAATTGAATCGACTGAGTAGGACGCAACTCCGACTTGTCCTTGTTGATGATGAACCCGAGATCTTGTAGTAGTTGAACGGTGAGATACGTGGCCTCGTAGAGGGAGTTTTTGTCCCGGGACATGATGAGGATGTCGTCCAGGTAGACGATGGATCGGATGCCGCGGACCCGCAGGAATTCCATAACGGGCTTCAGGAGTTTTGTGAAACACCACGGAGCCGAGCTGAGTCCGAAAGGCAGGCATGTGAACTGCCACAGCCTTTTTTGCCAGAAAAACTGGAGAAACCGTCTGTGATCTCGGTGGACCGGAACCATGAGATAAGCGTCTTTTAGATCCAAGCGAGAGAACCAGTCCCGCTCTCGTAAGAGATCGCGGAGAAGATGGATACCCTCCATCTTGAAGTGCCTGTAGGTGACATGCTGGTTGAGGGATCGGAGATTGATCACTGGGCGGAACTCGCCTGATTTTTTGCGAACAAGGAACATGTTGCTGACGAAGCAAGGGTCCCCACACGCACGTTCTATAGCTCCCTTGTCCCGTAGTGCCGAAAGTTCTTCGTGAACTAAAGAGAGGTCGCTCTGTGACATATGGATAGGGTGAGGTGGGGTTAGTTGAAGTGGAGGGGAAGAGAAATCTATAAGGAAACCCTTGACAGTTTGGAGGACCCAGGGGTCTTGGGTGATAGTGGCCCAGTGATGATAGAAATGCATGAGCCTGCCTGCAATTTGAATGTGAGGTAATAAAGGGTGTAACCTTACCTGCGGGATATCTTGACCGATATGAAGCTGATCCTCTCGATCGGCTGGGTCCCCGGTAGTAGGGTGTGCGGTAGCTGGGGCGAGCTTGGAAACGGTAGGAGGATGACTCCTGAAGACGGGGCCTTGATGCCGAGAAGGCGGCTCTGCTGGTGGCACGGCCCCTCTGCCGACCAGCTCTGTAGGAAAAACGGTCTCTTGATTGAAAGACCCGTTTCAAGGAAGATTGCGCCTTGTTGAGAGATGTAAAAATATTTACATGCTGGCTTAGGTTCTTCAAAAACTTGGTGCCGAAGAGGAGGCCCTTAGCGTCTGGACCGAGTTCTTTGGAAGCTAATTCGGCCAATTTGCTATCGAGCTTGAACAGGGCCGCTTTGCGGCGTTCGGTTGAGATGGCAGTATTAGCGTTGCCCAGTAGACACAGTGCCCTCTGGGCCCATTCTCGTGCCAGGTGGGAATCCATCTGGGAACCATTCGTGAGGGCTTCATCGGCCATGATAAAAAGTTGAGTCAGAGGGCCGGATACGTCCAGTAATTTGTCTTGTGTGGTGCGGAGCCCTTGCTCCAGGCCCTTGCGAGGATCCTTCCCATTCTTCATCATGAAAGTGACGAAGGTAGGGTCGAATTCGGGGGTCGAGGAGACTTTATCAGGCAGGGAAGGGCGAGGGCATTCAGCCCGTAGCTTTTGACGGACTTCTTTGTCGAGAGGTCGTCTCAACCAGTAGCGGAGAAAGTCGGCCACGTGTTGGGGTGGGGACCATTCAGCCGAACGGGGATGCCTCAGTGTACGTGGGTCGAACAATGGGAAACCCGAGGAGTCCATTATTTCCACTGGGAGATCAGGGTTGACCTCAGGATCCTTGGGAAGCTGTGAGATCAGGTAGTCAGGTGATCGTGATCTAGATGTGCCTGGCTTTGAATTACCCGCACGGTATTCATCCAGGATCCGAAAATCTTCGCGCGATGTGTCCAGAGGTTACGCGGAGGGTAGTAGGGGTAGGGAGCCGCACTTAGATTTTTTAAGTGGAGCCTTGCCTTTGTCGACTTTTGGGGTGGGAGCGTCCGACCACGGTCTCTTGCGTGAACAGTCGCCCTCAGCGGAGTGGTGGGAAACGTCCGAGTCCGAAGAGGCTTCCCTCATTTCTGTGTGGAGAGGCTGTTGTGTCTCACGCAGTGCGGTTAATGCTGAAGGCAGAGAATCCGCCAGAGCCGAGCGGAGCCATTCTTGGAAGCCTGCAGGCATATTGGTAGGCTGAAGATCACTCATGATTGTGATTTTACTCGATTCTTTCTGAAACAGATGAGTAAATAGACTTGTTGTGGCATATAGAATAGATGTTGGTAAGACATTTAATTGCGCATGTTTTATGCTGTAGTTTTAAGGAAAAAACGCAGAAGCAGGGGTCACCCGTTTAAATTTTTTGGTGGGGGTCACCCATCTGGGTCATGTTAAGTGACCACTAATAGTGCCAAATAAGTGGAGGGGGTCACCCTCAGTAGTCGGTTTCCCAACAGTTTGGGTTGTAAGCTCTATATGGGCCACCAGGGCCAATCTGAAGAGAGGGGGGGGTCACCCCAAGTCATACATATTTCAACATGTCTGTTTAGGGGGGTCACCCCTATGATATGTCCTGATTTGTATTATATAGTACTGTTGTATTATAAATGCAGAAGTACACCTGTTTAATTTTTGAAAGTAAAGTTTTCAGGAGGAAAAAAAGGAGAGAGAAAAATGTTTGCACCTGAGGTATTGTAGGCTAGGATCCCGGCCTGCCTGGGAAGCACCAGGTCCCTATCGCTGCCGATGGCCTTTAGTTAGGCCGAAGAGGGAGAGAGAGAGGGCCAGACGCGACGGGAGGAAAATCCCGTTATCGCGTGGCCAAACGCCGCCATTTGATGTGCGGCCTAGCGCGAGGTTAAGAAAAACCGAGCGCGCACGAGGTTGCACGATAGAGAGCAGCCTAAGCTGCTAATCCAGCCGGCGCGGCTGCGTGGAGGCAGCCTGAGGCCTCACCCTCTGCGGTGAAAGGCCCCTTTTCGATTATCGCGGGGAGCACACTATTCTGGAGCGCGAAGCTCCCAGAAACGGAGGTGAGTGGTTGGTAGATATATAGAAAAAACTAAGCGGTGTTAGGTTTGATAGTTGAAGAAAGGTTTAGCGCTAGGGAATGAATAAATACAACGAAGGAAAAACCTTTTAAGGTTAAAAGTAGAAAGAAAAAACAGTTTCAGTTTAAGGGACAGTTAGTAAGAAAACTACATCATGTAAATATAGTACAAGTCTGGCAATGTAGACATACTAATGGAAAAGAATAAATAAAGTAATCTAATCTACAATATATAAGACCAAAATAGTAATAAACAATATATATTGTGATACAATATAGGAGAATAAATATAGATTGAGCTCACCTGGAGGTTAAGCAGCAAAGAAAGAGGAAGTGAAGAGGATGGTTACTGCCTTATATACCACTGTTCTGTGTTCTGATTGGTTGTTTTTCTCTCTATAACTGTTAACTGTTTTGCTGCTGGAGGTTAAACAGTAAAGAAGGTAATGCAAATACGAAGCCTCCTGTCTTGCCATAAAATTAGCAACTGGGTTCTACATTACCAACCTCCACTTGAACATTCAAAATAAAAAGCAATTATATATTGTGAGGTATAAATCAACGTCTATTTTCACCATTCCAACAGCAATTACTCCCCGAAATATGATCCCTACTGTGAATGTGGAGAATTAAACACTATCAGTATATATGTATATATATATATTGTATTAGTTAGTGTGGCGAAAGGAAGAGTTCTGTTAAAATCCACTTGTTTTATATACCAAGTTAGCTCCGTTCGTAAGTTTCTGCATTGCTAATGTCCTGCTGGTTTTGAGTTGGCTCCAGGGTGTCTCAGGATGTATCCCAGAGACAATAGGACAATGGGCTATAGACTGAGACATCCTGGCAAGTTATGGATTAAAAGTAATACGTTTAAGGGTTCAAGGGAGGGGATCTTAATTAGGGTCAGGAAGGTTATCATTCAAGGCTATTTCAGCTGTAATTTGTGGAGTGAATAATTCTGATATTTGTTTTCATTGGGAGCTTAATACTGTATTTGGTGTGCTGGGGGAAGCTGGGTTGGGATTATACTGTAATCCATTTATCTCTCCGGATGTGGGGAGGAGTTCTGGCAGAGCATAAAAAGAATGATATGAATGCTGATTAAACACACTGATTTTACCCCTTCATGAAGTCTCGGCTAATGTTTGGGGAACTGGGATTTTATATTCACTTTGCAACGCATTTCGGCTGTTTATTCGGGAGTAAGCTGCACAGGGCACATTTATTATATATGGGTTCCTTTACAGTTAGTATAAAATATGTGTATATTATATACATAAGCAAATCACCTAAATGCTCTATGGTACTGTATATGTCACGTTAATATGTAAAAAGGATAATGGCATACATCCCAAAATTTCAAAATGTGAAAGTGTGACAACTTTTTAAATCACTCTCGCACAACTCACCGAAGAAATTGCACCTTTACTGTGAGTTTTATGACATGACTGGGGCTTTGTCATACAATATGACCGAACAACAGCCATGTAATAAACTCAAAGTAATGTGTATACACACAAAACCACACAGTCACAAATACACATATACACAGCCACACTGCACACAGAAATATACACACAGTCACACTTCCACAAACCCTTACTTAGACACCCTTACACATACCCACACACTTAGAAAGACACACTTACACACCGCGCTGTTAGGGAGAGATCTCCCTCATACAGCATCTCTAATTCCTTGCCATGGGACGGGAGAGATCCCCAAAAGCAGGACTGTCTCACCCAAAACAGGACAGTTGGGAGGTATGTAATGGTGGTGTGAGTTTAACAACAGATACAGATGGTATTAAGCTCACATCCCTTGCCATTGCCTTGATTGCACCTCCGGGTTTTGCCAGAGCACCAAGCTTGCAACCACTGGTCTTACCAGATCACCAAATGCACACGGGACTTGCCAGAGCACCTTGATTGCACACACACAACATGCTCCTGCACCCAGATTGCACATGGATGGTATTTAAATGGCACATCTGGTGTTTGAGCCCTTGGAGCAGGAATTATTTAAATACCAGCAAATCCAGAGCCCTTTAATTTTGGGGGGAGAAGGAACTGGGCGACGTAGCCCATGCTCAGCAGCAGTTAGTAAGGTTTGTGTAGCAGTTGTATCCAACAGAGCGCATGTGTGACGGTGGCTCGAGCGATTTAAAATCACCCAGTTCCTGTAACCGAGAAAAGACAGTGTGGGATCTAAAGAAACTTTTGAGGCACAGGAGTTAATTTTTGTAACTCTCCCCCCAACCAGCCTCCTGAGTATATTACACAAGTTGAAAGATGAAAGCGTCAGAGGGGAGAATCTTGCCGCTATGTGATCTTTGGAGGGCTCTGGTGACTTTAACCAGATCTCCCTCCCCCCAAATCTGGCTTTTCCCTTTCAATGAATATGTAGTAAATTCTTTGAACTCAGCTGCCCTACAACTAATGATCATTCCCTGTGTTAGGACAGTGGCAAGCAAAGGCATAGATGAGAGTAGGGCCCTATTCAAACAGACAATGTTTACAGGCTAAAAAAGTAAATCTCAAGCCATTAGTACATGGACGCGCGATTTATGACGCCCGGGACATACAGTTTCAGTTGCAGGTAGTTTTACTCAAACCTTTGGCCCTGGTGTGGGCAAGCAGCAAGGTTACCCCCTTCCCAACTGTGGTATACATGCTGGCATACTGATATCAAGGTAAAACTAACATGACTCAGTACCGAGACACTTCAGCCTTGTCTGCTGAGGCCCTCCCAGAAACCCCCAATCACTGTGACACCCAATCACAGAACCAGGTGTTTATAGCTGTCAAAGCAAGTGCTTAAAAAATATCTACAGTTTGTGATAAAGGACACACCTAGAACGGCCTGTGGTGAAATTATAGCTTATTTGTTCAGCCAATGATATATGATATGATCAAAATAATGGTATCTAAAGAATGGCTCTTTTATACCGTATAAGACAATTTATAATGTGTGGTTAAAGTAAATGAGAAAGAGGAAAATTACAGCTAAACACAAACATGGCAGTTAAAAAGTCCTGTCTGGATGGGGTTAATATTAGTCAGCTCTGATCATATAGAGATAGAAACAAACACAAAACAATTTGTACATGATGTTAGTTTTAATTTTGTAATAGTGAATCTGCAATCAGACCGTTATACATAGAGAAATAAATATGGTTTATATTACAGCGGTCTCTGCTCGGAAACCCTGAGGTGATGTCTATGATAACCACTAATAATTTCTTAAAAGCAGGGTCACTCATATGAACAAGCCAACTGATAAGTCACATAAACATAAGTATTAATATAGCATCAGCATCAAATCTTATAATTAGAATGCTCAGGATGCTCAGGAATTGACATAGCAGTTACTACTACAGCTGCTAGCCAATCAGCAAATAGAGAATCTCACCTCTGATTTGCTTTTTTTGTTTGGCGTATTTGAGGAGCCAAAGCTCCTAAAATCCTGACTGCCAGCTCCCAACATGTTTGATTGTTTTACAGGAACATTTATTAATGTACTATTTCCCTGGCCTATAAATAAGGATGCTAACACCTGCATCAGTCTGTTTGGCCCCTAAAGTCTACAAATATTTCTCAAGCCCTGCAGAAGTGTATCATAAATAGGTTTTGAAGATTGGCCCTTTCTAGTACACATTGAGTAAGATCGTGATGCAGACTGGTTATCATACATGGTATGTCACAGGGCTTTTTTTCTGTTATTAGCTTGAATTGACATGTTTTCAGGCTGGCGCTGATTACTTTATAATTTATAGTGCTGATCACATATCACAAATGTTTCCAAAAACTGATCTGCTTACAGTCCTGTATTTCATCAGGAGCATATAGGTTTATTTATTTTTCATGAAAGAGTTGCAGGGAGTTGCAAAGGAAATTTCAAACTTTTAGCCAAAGTTCCTGAGCTGGCCATTCCCTATCGGCTCCTGAGTAAAATACTGGATTGTAAAATATCAGTCATTGGAAATATATTTCCACTTTCAAGTGTTCTAGCATCCAGGGGGGCTGACAGAATAAACCTGTTGGAAATTCTGCTTGGAATATGCATTTTGGGATATTTTATAGTTGTATTGAATATGTTTGGCATGTTAGAATGTTCTAGGTTTACTAATTATGAATCAAAACAGTTTAAAAGTGTTTGACATCTGTCAGGGAATTAGTAAAATACTTAGATGAAAAGTAGATACCAGTTGTAAGTAGATATATTATGGAGAACAATTGAATCTATAAAAGTAACATTGTTACATGATTATTTCCAGCACTGATCTGGCAGCCCAACGTCTTGGTCCCCTATTTCAGGACCTTTGTCAAGACTGCTAAAAACCAAAATCCACTCATCTAATGAAAACGTCAATAACTCATGACTGATTCACAACTATAATATAGAAGTGACACATGACATGTTAGTTGTCCCTAGTGTTTGGATAAACTGGCATGTACTTCTGGTAGTACATGCCACTTTATCCTCTCACTTGGCAGACTCTGTACATTTTTACATCAGCATTTAGACCTTAACTCCAGCACTCTGCAGTTCCTAGTCAGACAAGTGGGATGAGACACAGCAGAGAGTAGACCCGTGTGTATTGATTATGCCAAATTTAAAAATTTTTAAACTATTAATACATTTTCACTGTCAATCCGTGATAACCTATAAATCCAAACATGATCTAAATATCATACAAAGTGTATGATGCATAAAAGATTCATTATTTAGCAATGCTCCATGCAATGAGATTTCTTCTTTCGCTTGGGGTGTGTAATAGGATAATTGTGATTGAAGTTGACACTTTATTGCCAACCTGGAAACATTGATATCAAGTACATTCACCTGCCTGTTGCTAGTATATAACCTACTTTCTCTCCCTCTGTGTTTAAATACAATCTGTATGATTGCAGCTGATTTGTAAAGTTCAAAACTGGTCGCCATGATATCCAAAAGGTGAGAGCTGGCGCCCAGTTTTGCTGAACTTATAGCCATCGCTGGTGGCATGTGCGAGGGAACATGGATCTGTGTGTACACCAGCACTGATCAGTTACACTGCTCCCTTGCAGTGTTTTAATGCATATCCGGGGCAGAATGTCGGCCCAGACAGTCAGACGTTGCCCCTCACACTAGCCCCTGTGGCCATTTTTGAATCCCTCTGTGCTTCTACCTGACTCAGATCACCAGGTATCATGAAAGCACTCTGATTGGGACTGTAGTGCTCTGATTGGTACAGTAGCGCTCTGATTGGGACTGTAGCGCTCTGATTGGGACTGTAGTGCTCTGATTGGGAGCCCTGTAGCGGGTCTGTAGCTGAGCATAACTATGGAGCAAAATATAAAATGTTATTAAAAGCTTCTTCTGATGCATTATGTGTGTATTTGACAGTGTATCTTCTCATTAAACTCATGCACACTGCACATTACATTGAGTATTAATGCAAAGGGGCTTTATGATGCATTTATCTGCACTGCACATTAGTGCATTAGAGAGCCTGGGTATTGCCATCCACACAGCGGTGATGCCAATGCTGACCATCTTCCCTGGAACAGTAGAAACATATATATTTTTTCTATTTATATATGACACTGTGTGCTTGCAGGTACATGCAACAGCGCATCACTGTGTGTATGTGCCAGGTTCTGATGTCTGGCTCCCAAATCTTTTTGCTGGCTCCTAAAAGTAAATAAAAAATATTTAAAAAGTTATTCTTGTTCCTATTTATTTGCTTGCTGATTAGTTAGTTATAATAGACTATAAATGCTTAACTCTTTAACTGTCCAAAAACCAAAAAAAGATCTTTTGCCAATATCAGAATATTTGTGCCCAATCTGTCAGGAGTTCGGAGCCATGCTGGTTCGGTGGAGCAGTAGCAACACGTTGACTGAACACAAACTGATGGCATTGATGACGGTAAGACCCTATATTATCACATTGTTGATATTTTGCACACAAGGGTGACCTTCATTTGTGTAGCGTGTACATCATTTTAGAAACATGTCCGATTGCACTGGAAATAAAAAATACTGTGTGTATTTTCAATTTTGTTACTCTAAATATGTTTGATTAAAAAATATATAGTTTATAATGGGCATTTCAATAAATGGCGTTCTAGTTCCATAAATCAAACAATTAATGAGAATCAGCATATTAGCTCAGTATCTTGAAATGAATGTCTGAGACTATAGAACTAGTGATCATTCTATTTATTCATTTATTTTATAAACTTCAGTTGATTCCAACATCTTCTGCAGTGTTGTACGATAAAAATATAAACAAACAAGCACTAGGAGAAGTAATATATAAGACAAAATGGAAGCAGAGGAGATTCTTGCTCAAGCAGGTTTACAGTCGATAAGGAATATAGGGAGTCAATACATGAGATATAATTGCAATAAGTCAATCTTAACTATCCATAAAGTCCAATCTATATCAAGCAGAGTCAATGAGCAGTAAAGGTTAGAAAAAATATACATAAACAGAACCTGAAAATAAAATAGTGCCTATAATAAACAACACCAAGAAAGGAACTAATACATATTAAATCTAATACAAACCCCAGCAAAATAGGGAAAATGCTTGATGTAGAAAGTATTTTCTTTGTCTTATCAGAATAGGTAGTTATAAGACTAGTCTCAAATTGATTAACGTTTTTAGGTTTCTACTTCCAGAAAACCTACAACTAGAAATGGGAACTCCATTAAAAGTTGCAATCCTAAATGTCTTATTTGTCTTCCTGTTTTTGTTTCCTTCCAAGAAAAGTCTTCTCTACTTCTGTCTAATATCACTCAATGTATTATTTGTTAACCCTCGATTGTGTCCTTTATCCAAAAGTCTTTTCCTAATTTCGATCGCTTGTTCATCAAAATCTCTCATCTTAAAACATTTTTTTTCTTATTCTAATCATCTCCGCCATGGGTATATTATTTAACCCTTTTCTGTCACAGTAACTTGTAGAGTTTAGGTATGTGTTTTATCCACTGATTTAAAGTAGGGCAGTAAATGCTATCGGTAGACCAGAGGGATATATTCCAGGTATATTTGGAAATTGGTACTTTGTGGAATCAATCAATTTTGTTCAATCAATGACACAGAGGCAGCAAGTATGGGGATTAACTGTAAGAGAGACCATCAAAGGAGTATAGTCATTCGAAAATGAGAAAACGTTCATGGAACTGGTGCTATACAGTTACTATTTTTTAGAGAAGGTGAAGTTTGGAGTAAGAGAGGTAGATCAGACTCCTCAGCATAGCTATGTCAGTAGACCAGAATGGAAATGGTTAACTGCAGTTAGTGACAGCTCATGATGTAATTGCAGCGCATTCAATAATTGCAGATTACATTTAGTGGACTTGGTTATGTCATCACTAACTTGTTGACTTGTGGTTGGTGCTTGCACTTTCTATATCTATATCTCTTTTTGTATATATTAGAGCAACATCATTAACATGCAACTTCTGGGGTAACTAACTTGTTTAACTGTTTTGTCTCCTTCTAGTGACTACCACATACAGTTAATGTGCTCTTTATCTATGTAGCCATGAACTGCCAATGGAGAAACTTCATTTTGTGTCTATTGTTTTTCTTCCTTAGAGCCTTCATCCAAACCTTGTAGGCTCGTACGCCAGCTGGGGGGCATCATTAGGGCGCATGAAGAGAAGGAAAGCAAGGTGACAAATAGTATTTCACACTGTGACAAAAAATGTTTTGTCAGAATTTATTCTTATCAACCTGGTGACTAGACTTTAATAAATAACTGATACATGAAGAATGGTATCTGAGTGGCGTAGATGTCCACCAGGTGTTGTCGTTTTTACTTAGTAATTAATAACCAGCAGAATTTATTAGGCAATACTTTACTAAAGAATTTATAATTTAACCTGGTATTAGAAATGGTATTGACAATTTTACTACAGATGTATTTGGTTTGTATGCACTATGTAGTAAAGTTACTGATGTCTGCTGTGTGGTAACTGTAGTTAGGGAGCCCAAAACACTTGTAAAAGTTACGTGTAGGTAACTCTAAATGTTTTCGAGGTGATGCCGTAAAGTGAGAATCATTTGCTAGTGTGATATCTTGTGTGACTCTAATATTAAACTTGTCTTTATAAATTCCCCAAATAATGTACAATACAGTGACCCAAAGTATTACTGTGAGGAATGACATCTTATGTCTCAAACCATGTCAATATCTTTTTCTTTTAAAATTTTAACAGGTCATGGAAGAGACAGATAGCAAGAAAAGCATGTAGGAAAGGATGGTTCAAGAAGTGGAAGAAAGTTAGAATGATGGAGTGGATTTTGTAGAATCGAACCCTTCCCCCCACCTTTATTTATTTTTTAAAATTTTAAAACTATTTATTAAAACAAATTCTTCATAAAATAGTATGCAAATGGTGTATAAGCATCGCATATATAAAAACATAAATACAAATATAGATATACAAATACATACATGTGTTTAATTTCCTTGTTGGTATTAAAGCAGTGATATATATAACACCATGGTATACTTTCCAAAGAACCATCGTTAATACCTAGTTTTTAAAAATGGGGAACTTTCCGTTTTAATGATTCGCTCCTCAACATTCATACTCCACATCCTTGGGTCTTCGTTCAGCCACTGAACAGCCTATCCATACCTAGGGAGTATGACAGCTTTTTCAAATGTTTTAAATTAATCTATGGAGGATAAATGAATGGATGACAATAAATAAAAAACACTAAAATCTGAGTGGTTCAACTAACAAGTGAACTAACTTCCAAATCCTGCCTAATCTTCGCCCCTAGCTATTGTGTTTATTGCGGTCCATGGGCCCTATATCTTTCCGTACATAACAGATGTGTTCTCACGCCTATCATGAAACAAAATTCTCAGTAGACATGTGCAAAACTAAAATTTTCGTTTCGTTTTCGTCCATTCGGACGAAAATGTTATTTATTTCGTCTAAAACGAATTTCGTTCATTAGTGCATTCGTTTCAGACGAAATTCGTTCATTATTTTCGTTTCGTTAATTTTTTTCGTTCGTTTTATAGAATACAATGTAATACTATTGGCTTTCTATAAACCGAACGAGAGCCCCATTCATAAGAAATTCTTATGAATGGGGCTCTCGTTCGGTTCATAGAAAGGCAATAGTATTACTTGTATTCTATAAGCCGAAAGTCTATAAACCGAACGACTTTCGGTTTATAGACTTTCGGCTTATGGAATACATGTAATCCTATTGCTATTCTATAAACCGAACGACTTTCGGTTTATAGAATAGCCATAGGTTTACATGTATTACATAAGCCGAAAGTCTATAAACCGAAAGTCGTTCGGTTTATAGGCTGTCGGCATTTAACTATACAGAGACAGAGTCTCCATTCATAAAATTATGAATGGAGACTTTGTCTCCGTGTAGTAAAATGCCGACAGCCTATAAACCGAACGTTCGGTTTATAGGCTGTGGGCATTTTACTACACGGAGACAAAGTCTCCATTCATAATTTTATGAATGGAGACTCTGTCTCCGTGTAGTAAAATGCCGACAGCCTATAAACCGAACGACTTTCGGTTTATAGGCTGTCGGCTTATGGAATACATGTATTCCTATTGCTATTCTATAAACCGAAAGTCGTTCGGTTTATAGAATAGCAATAGGAATACATGTATTCCATAAGCCGACAGCCTATAAACCGAACGTTCGGTTTATAGGCTGTCGGCATTTTACTACACGGAGACAGAGTCTCCATTCATAAAATTATGAATGGAGACTTTGTCTCCGTGTAGTAAAATGCCGACAGCCTATAAACCGAACGTTCGGTTTATAGGCTGTCGGCTTATGGAATACATGTATTCCTATTGCTATTCTATAAACCGAACGACTTTCGGTTTATAGAATAGCCATAGGATTACATGTATTATATAAGCCGAAAGTCTATAAACCGAAAGTCGTTCGGTTTATAGGCTGTCGGCATTTAACTATACAGAGACAGAGTCTCCATTCATAAAATTATGAATGGAGACTTTGTCTCCGTGTAGTAAAATGCCGAAAGCCTATAAACCGAACGATCCGTTTATAGACTTTCGGCTTATATAATACATGTAATCCTATGGCTATTCTATAAACCGAACGTTCGGTTTATAGAATAGCAATAGGAATACATGTATTCCATAAGGCGACAGCCTATAAACCGAACGTTCGGTTTATAGGCTGTGGGCATTTTACTACACGGAGACAAAGTCTCCATTCATAATTTTATGAATGGAGACTCTGTCTCCGTATAGTTAAATGCCGGCTTTTAACTATACGGAGACAAAGTCTCCATTTATAATTTTATGAATGGAGACTCTGTCTCCGTATAGTTAAATGCCGGTGTTCTGACAAATTTCTGGAGCAAATTCTCCTGCGCAATCGCAGGAGAATTTGCTCACTGCGCATGCGCATAAAGTTACAGCTGATAACTCAGCTGTAACTTTGTGACCACCGCGCATGCGCCAGCTGCGCAACCCACCTCCCGCCCCCTCACACCCCCTGCACACCCCTTCTTACCAGATCATCGACCACAGCGATACACAGCGCATGCGCACGCCTATCCAGCCGTTTGGGAATGTGCGCGTCCGTTGTTGTGTTCTTAAGGTGGTAAGTAACATGGGGCGTCGGGACATAAGGGGGCAAGCATCCTGGTGAGGGCTGCCTCATCTTGATGGGATTTGTGATCCTCCTGCTGCATCAATAATACAGCAGGAGGATCACAAATCCCATCAAGATGAGGCAGCCCTCACCAGGATGCTTGCCCCCTTATGTCCCGACGCCCCGTGTTACTTACCACCTTAAGAACACAACAACGGACGCGCGCATTCCCAAACGGCTGGATAGGCGTGCGCATGCGCTGTGTATCGCTGTGGTCGATGATCTGGTAAGAAGGGGTGTGCGGCGGGTGTGAGGGGGCGGGAGGTGGGTTGCGCAGCTGTCTCATGCACGGTGGTCACAAAGTTACAGCTGAGTTATCAGCTGTAACTTTATGCGCATGCGCAGTGAGCAAATTCTCCTGCGATTGCGCAGGAGAATTTGCTCCAGAAATTTGTCAGAACACCGGCTTTTAACTATACGGAGACAAAGTCTCCATTTATAATTTTATGAATGGAGACTCTGTCTCCGTATAGTTAAATGCCCACAGCCTATAAACCGAACGTTCGGTTTATAGGCTGTCGGCTTTTAACTATACGTTTGTCTCCATTCATAAATTTATGAATGGAGACTCTGTCTCCGTATAGTTAAATGCTATTGTATTCTATAAACCGACTCTATTTCGGCTTATAGAATGCAATAGTACTACGAATGGACGAATGAACGAATGATTTTCCTTTATTAACTATTCGTTCATTCGATTTAGTTAGCTTAGCATTTTCGTTCTTCGTTTTTCGGGCGAATGGACGAAAATGCAATTTTCGGACGAAAATGCATTCGTCCGAAAACGAATGCACATGTCTAGTATATATTCACATGTAAATTGCTTTTTTAATAAAAAATTATGATATAAATAAAATCATGTTTTTATTTCCTTTTATGTGACAATGCTGCCTCTCTCTTTCCCTTGCCCCCAGATTTGTCGCTCTCCCCCCCTTAGTGTTGTCTCTCTCTCACCCTCCCTTTGGCTCCCCCCTCGCTCCCCTTGTGTCTGTCTCTTCCCCCCTTCCCTCCCCTTGTTTCTCTCTGCCCCCCCCCCCTTGTTATTCTGTCCCCCCCTCACCTGTTTCTTGCTCCCTGGTGGCTAGTGGGGGCAGCCGGGGGATGTATGCACTATACATAATAGACGGAAGTGTCGGGCAGCATGGAGGTTGTCTGCACGATTCGTGCAGACATCCCCCAGCTGCCCGATTCTCCCTGGTGGCTAGCGAGGCAGCGGTGGATGTCTGCGCGATGAGCGAGACCTCCCCTGCTGCCGCCCGGAACGACAGCCAGGACTTTTATGAGGAAGCCGGAAGTACCCAGCTTCATCATAGAAGTCCCGGCGGTCATGCCGGGCGGCAGCAGGAGAGGTCTCGCTCATCGCGCAGACATCCTCCGCTCCCTCGCTAGCCACCAGGGAGAATCGGGCAGCTGGGGGATGTCTGCACGAATCGTGCAGACAACCTCCATGCTGCCCGACACTTCCGTCTATTATGTATAGTGCATACATCCCCCGGCTGCCCCCACTAGCCACCAGGGAGCAAGAAACAGGTGAGGGGGGGACAGAATAACAAGGGGGGGGGGGGGGGGCAGAGAGAAACAAGGGGAGGGAAGGGGGGAAGAGACAGACACAAGGGGAGCGAGGGGGGAGCCAAAGGGAGGGTGAGAGAGAGACAACACTAAGGGGGGGAGAGCGACAAATCTGGGGGCAAGGGAAAGAGAGAGGCAGCATTGTCACATAAAAGGAAATAAAAACAAGATTTTTTTATATCATAATTTATTATTTAAAAAGCAATTTACATGTGAATATATACTAGACATGTGCATTCGTTTTCGGACGAATGCATTTTCGTCCGAAAATTGCATTTTCGTCCATTCGCCCGAAAAACGAAGAACGAAAATGCTAAGCTAACTAAAGCCGGATGAACGAATGGTTAATAAAGGAAAATCATTCGTTCATTCGTCCATTCGTAGTACTATTGCATTCTATAAGCCGAAATAGAGTCGGTTTATAGAATACAATAGCATTTAACTATACGGAGACAGAGTCTCCATTCATAAAATTATAAATGGAGACTTTGTCTCCGTATAGTTAAAAGCCGGCATTTAACTATACAGAGACAGAGTCTCCATTCATAAAATTATGAATGGAGACTTTGTCTCCGTATAGTTAAATGCCCACAGCCTATAAACCGAACGTTCGGTTTATAGGCTGTGGGCATTTAACTATACGGAGACAGAGTCTCCATTCATAAAATTATAAATGGAGACTTTGTCTCCGTATAGTTAAAAGCCGGCATTTAACTATACAGAGACAGAGTCTCCATTCATAAAATTATGAATGGAGACTTTGTCTCCGTATAGTTAAATGCCCACAGCCTATAAACCGAACGTTCGGTTTATAGGCTGTGGGCATTTAACTATACGGAGACAGAGTCTCCATTCATAAAATTATAAATGGAGACTTTGTCTCCGTATAGTTAAAAGCCGGCATTTAACTATACAGAGACAGAGTCTCCATTCATAAAATTATGAATGGAGACTTTGTCTCCGTATAGTTAAATGCCCACAGCCTATAAACCGAACGTTCGGTTTATAGGCTGTGGGCATTTAACTATACGGAGACAGAGTCTCCATTCATAAAATTATAAATGGAGACTTTGTCTCCGTATAGTTAAAAGCCGGCATTTAACTATACAGAGACAGAGTCTCCATTCATAAAATTATGAATGGAGACTTTGTCTCCGTGTAGTAAAATGCCCACAGCCTATAAACCGAACGTTCGGTTTATAGGCTGTCGGCTTATGGAATACATGTATTCCTATTGCTATTCTATAAACCGAACTTTCGGTTTATAGAATAGCCATAGGATTACATGTATTATATAAGCCGAAAGTCTATAAACCGATCGTTCGGTTTATAGACTTTCGGCATTTTACTACACGGAGACAAAGTCTCCATTCATAAAATTATGAATGGAGACTTTGTCTTCGTGTAGTAAAATGCCGACAGCCTATAAACCGAACGACTTTCGGTTTATAGACTTTCGGCTTATGCACTACATGTAATCCTATGGCTATTCTATAAACCGAAAGTCGTTCGGTTTATAGTTTAGCAATAGCATTACATGTATTCTATAAACCGAACGTCGTTCGTTTTAAAGACTTTCGGCTTATAGAATACTATTGGCTTTCTATAAACCGAACTAGAGTCGAGTCCCCATTCATAAGAAATTCTTATGAATGAGGAGGGACTCTAGTTAGGTTTATAGAATGCCAATAGTATTCTATAAGCCGAAAGTCTTTAAAACGAACGACGTTCGGTTTATAGAATGCATGTAATGCTATTGCTGTTCTATAAGCCGAATGTCTTTCGGCTTATAGAACAGCAATAGCATTACATGTATTCTATAAACCGAACGTCGTTTGTTTTAAAGACTTTCGGCTTATAGAATACATGCTGCTATTGGCTTTCTATAAACCGAAAGAGTCCCCATTCATACGAATAGGTCAATTGACCTATTCGTATGAATGGGAACTCAATTTCGGTTTATAGGAAGCTAATAGCATTACATGCATTCCATAAACCGAAAGTCATTCATGTCGGTTTATGGAATGTAGTACAATGCTATTGGTATTGTAAACCGACTCTATTTCGGTTTAGAATGCCAATAGCACGAATGGACGAATGGACGAATGAACGAATGATTTTCGTTTATTAACCATTCGTTCATTCGGATTTTGTTAGTTAAAATTTTCGTTATTCGTTTTTCGGACGAATGGACGAAAATGCTATTTTCGTCCGAAAATGCATTCGTCCGAAAACGAATGCACATGTCTAATTCTCAGCCTTAGCCTGAAAGTCGATTTGTGCTCTAATTTCTGGAGATATTGGACATTCCTCAAGGTAACTGAAGACAAGAAGGTTTCCAATTGTTCATGCTTTGTAGGCAGATTTGACAAGAGAAATGATTTAATCACTTAGTTCACCACACACCCACCACATGTGGAAGTGACTTCTGGAATCCATTTGGCACCTCCAGCCAGGGGCAGATCCAGAGTTTGATATTGGGAGGGGCACATTTCTGTATGTCTTTTCCTCTCCCCCATATTCTTCTGTTGCTCTCCTCTTTCTTCCCATGTTCACCTGTCTCTCCCCTCTCACTTTCCATGTCCGCCTGTCTATCTCATCTCCCTTCCCATGTCCACAGGTCTTTCTCCTCTCCCTTCTCATGTCCGCCTATCTCTCTCCTCTCCCTTCCCATGTATGTCTCTCTCTCCTCTCCCTTCCCATGTCTGTCAAGTAAGTTAAAGTGGCTACGGACGCCGAATTAGAAAAAGTGTCAACTAATTCGGCAGCCTCCACCCCAAATATCAATGCATATGGAAATCAGACTATATATACATAATAGCACCTGGTCCACCCTATCAATCCACACTTGTGATAACCTATGACAATAAACTTCATTGCATCCCTTTTCCACACATAGAACCAATAGTGGTACCTTCTCTGAGAAGGGAACACTAACCATTCCAGAGCCAGACGCAACTTGTGCTATAGTGCATCATCTACCACTCTATGATTGAAGGATCCATGATCAAAGTAATGTGTACATTAATAACAGAAATCATAACTGTCTCCTTCGCCTCACAATGAGAAACAAGTGAAGTGTACAACTTTGCACATCGACAACAAAAGGCCGATCTCAGATTTCATTGGATCAAACCAGACTACAATCCTACAGCTGCCTATATATTAGTTGGGACCAATAGGATAATTATACTGGGTTCTTTCAGTGGGCTTATGCGATCACATTATACTCCCACTGCCAGACTGAAAACACTTGTATGTACGCAGAGGGTATATAGTGTCCGATTCCTGAACACCATTCCCAACTCGTACCCATGCCTCTCCAAAACACCCAGTACCCCAATAACTGGACACGAGACAGATAGATGGTATAAAAAAGGCCACAGCAATTTATTTATAAACAAGATTAGGCTGTATCCGCCAACCACCATATATCCTTCATATAACCATAAATATAAAAACTGATACAGCCTAACAAAATATCTAAACTCTTGCCAGTCAAACATTAACATAAAAACATATATACATAGTGCATAATTTTTACCTCCAGAGGCGCTCGCCTCCTCTCCTTGTCCCATAAGGTATCCCATACCTTAAAAACCGTTCCGTCTTACCACAATGCTGACCACAAGCCGGCTCTTTTAGCTCAGTGGGCACGTCCAGGAACCAACTACAAAGTTAAAGGTTATGGAACTACCGAACACCCCATTCTTCCTCTATTCTGCCCAACTTTCGCTTTCCAAAAACAAACCCCCCAACTGGCAAGGATCAAAACCCACGCCTGCTGCGACAAAAACAGAAAATTAGTACAATTCACATAATACATAAACAATAACACAGGGAGGCATGGCGGGAATTTTGCCACTGAGTGAACAGATTTTCCAGTAAAATGGCTGCCAGGGAGAGGGGTCCCAGGACATTTATCCACTCCCCTGGGACCCCTCCCACTGGCAGCCGCCAGTCATCTCCCCACTCCCCCTCACTCATACATGCCCTGTCCAATATTAGCATATTTACCAGGGTGCTGGATTGTAAATTTCTATTAATTATGTAATAAACATTTAAGAATGAGATCTATGTACTTGTTCTGCTCAAGTGAAACAGAATTAAGAAGTGGGTGTAATTTCATTTGTTGGTATTAAACTATTTGAGAGAATGTTTAAAAATATGTATCTGTCAAGTCAAAATGTGGGAAAAAGTGACCTCTGTAAGCTATGACTACTATTTAAATGGAAATGTAATATAAATATGGATCATTCCTTAGTTTAAAATTGCCCAGATTTGGTTGGTCAATGTGCTACAGTGGGTCAACTCCTCTGCATTGCATTCCCTACCAACAAACCAGAAGGGTCTACTGTGTGGGGAAATTATTTAGGGATCATCCAGTTGTGTTTAAATAAGAATATGCATAACAAGGTGGTGGTCTTATGATGGACCAATAAAGGGGCAGAAAAATATCTTCCTCCTGTGAGTCAGTACCCCTTTTCATATCTCAATATCTTATTGGGCTTTACTCCGCAAGCTGGCACTGTGCTCTACTGATAAGTATATGGTCTACAACTACTCCCAAATCGTATTCATTAGTAGATTTCCCCAAGGAAACACCATTGAAACTATATGTTGCATTTTTATTATTGTACCCCAAATGCATAATTATATACTTGCCTACACTGAATCTCATTTGCCATTTTTCTGCCCAATTAATCCAAATCCTCTTGCAGCAAAATTAGCACATCTGTCCAGTTTGAGAACTTTCCCCATTTACCACCACCTTTTACACTATCTTTCTACCAAATGCCACTCCACAAAAAACATTTGGCTCTAAGTCTATTTCAGTCAATTTGTACAGTAACCTTTTGTGTGGAACTGTATCAAATGTTTTAGCAGAAATATATCACATCCACTGCAGCATCCATATCTATATTTTTTACTCACGTCTTTATAGAATAAAATTAAGTTAGTTTGACAAGATTTGTCTTTCACAAAGCCATGTTGGCTCCTGCTAATGATATTCCTGTTCAAAATGAAATCTTGAATATATATTCACTTAGTAACCCTTCAAACAGTTTTCCCACCAGAGATGTCAAGCTTACAGGTCTGTAATTGCAAAGCTGCGATTTTTACCCCTTTTTAAATATATCGACCACATTGGCTTGAAGCCAATCTTTGGGCACCATGCCTGATATAAAAGAATCTCTCAAAATCAAAAAGAACATTCTGGCCAGGATCTGGCTTAACTCTTTAAGTACCTATGGGTGTATAACATCCAGCCCCCGGGTCTTTGTCTACCATAACACCATTTAATTGTTTAAATTAATTAGTGAAATGCATTAATGGTGCTGTAAAGGTAACACAATGTCTATTGGCATAAGTTGTGATATAAGTTAACACAACCCAAATTAGAGGACCAGTGAATACATGTTTTAAATTTAAAGATGGACTTTGAAAATGAAAATATGTTTAGTTAATTCCCTCTTTTTAAACATATCTTTTCTTAGAGAAACACCATAAAGTTCCTAGATCATACCCTTTCCCTATTCCACAATTCTATTAAGCTTGTAAATGACACGTGTCAAATCAGAACTGCTTTATTGATTGGTTTTCATAAATTTGTAAACAAACACAAATCAGGTCAAGTACAAATCATGGATGTAAACTAAGACATTGTCCAGGTCTTTAAAACAAATAAAGTAATATAAATAAGCATGTCATTTAAGTTTTGCTTAAATGCAGTTTGCTCTTTTAGATGAGAAAAAGGTTATGTTCTTCATTACATTGAAATATCACTGAATTCAATGCAAAGGACTGTCACATTGGATCAGTCGGTAAGTTCTACCTTAAGATCAGACTTACATTTACTATCGGAATTTATTGACATTATTTTTACATAAAATTTACTTATAAGCAAACTGTAAAATAATAATAAAAAAGTATTTAACCACGAAACGTATCTTCAGATATTCTCTGGTTTCCAAGTACTGTATTTTCTGGCGTATAAGACCACTTTTTAACCCAGGAAAATCTTACCAAAAGTCGGGGGTCGTCTTATACGCCGGGGTTTAGTCTTTTTACTTACCTCGTTGCTGCTCTACGGATGTGCGCGGCTGTGAGGGAAGCGTTGTGTGCTCCCCTCCAGCTGCGAAACTTCAATAAAGTTTGTTTAAACTTTTTTTAAAACAAAGTTTATTGAAGCCACACGGCTGGAGGGGAGCGCACAACGCTTCCCTCACAGCCGCGCGCACCTGCAGAGCAGCAACAAGGTAAGTACTGGGAACGGGGTAGGAGAGGGGCAAAATCCTGGCATATTGAGGGGAAAATCCTGGCATATTGGAGGGGCAAAATCCTACCATATTAAATGGCATTGAGGGGCAAAATCCTGGCATATTGGAGGGGCAAAATATTGGCATATTAAATGGCACAATAAAGGCATATTGAGGGGCAAAATAGTGTGTCTCAGGTTATGTGTCTATTGGTGTCACTGTGTGTGTGTGTAAGTGTGTCACTGTGTAGTGTAAGGGTGTGTGTGTGTAAATGTCACTGTAGGAGAAAATGCTCGTTAGAAGAGGGGTAGTCTTATACGGTGAGTATATCCCAAACTCTAAAAGTTGGGGGTCGTCTTATACACCGGAAAATACGGTAAGTCCCAGGGAGTTAAATAAGTCTGTGGTCCAGAATGTATAGTTTAACTGTGCATTACTACAGCTAACTATCTAATGAAACAGACACAGGAACACTTAATAGAAAAATAAAATCTTTGCAAAAGAATAGGAGTATCCTCCTCCTTTAAGGCAAGTATTGTGTTTGATTTCGACGACTTCTTTTTTTCAGATATATTTTATTAAAGAGATATTTTTACAATAACGATAACTTTTAAAATGAAAAGAGAAAATACCATATTTGTTATACGTAAAACGTGTATATCAATGTATCTAGTCCACATTTAAATCAATGATGAAAGTATTGATCATGCACTTTATCGTAAGTTTTAATTGTGATAACACATTGGTATGAATTAATTATGCAATCAAATTACAATGTTAATGAATAAAACCAAAAATTTAAAATTGGGAGGGGAGGGGAAAAACAAACGCCATATATAAAAAGAGGTATAGATTCACTGGAGGAGGATATCATCTTGCCTCTTTACAAATCAATAGTAAGACCTCACCTTGAATATGCAGTACAGTTCTGGGCACCAGTCCTTAAAAAGGAAATTAAGTAACTACAAAAAGTGCAAAGGAGAGCTACAAAATTAATAAGGGGATTGGAGGATGTTCGTTATGAAGAGACATTTATATGCATAATATACGTTAGGAAAAAGGCGTCTCAGAGGGGATATGATAACATTGTATACATTTGTGCAGCTCCAATAGAAAGAGCTCTCCAATGACCTGTTCATTAACAGAAAGGTACAAAGAACAAGATTTCACCCCCTCAGACTGGAAGAGCAAAGATTTCATAGGCTGAATCATAGGTATGATTCTCGTAGTTCCTGCAACGCAATTTAGTTATTCAGAACCCCTGTGCTCCTTGTCACCATCAGTTATTGTATTGTGTCTACTTGGTAGAGGTCTTGAGATGGTCTGTCACAAAATGTGAAAGTGTGACACCTTTTTATATCAATCTCGCACAACTCACCGAAGAAATTGAACCTTTACTGTGAGTTTTATTACATGACTGGGGCTTTGTCATGCAATATGACCAAACCCCAGCCATGTAATAAACTAAAAGTAATGTGTATACACACATAACCACACTGCACACAGAAATATACACACAGTCACACTTCCACAAACCCTTACACATACTGTGACAAACTTACTTTCCTGTGTGTGTTTGTCCAGGATCTTTTGCAACCGCACAGCCCTCTAGGGTAAGAAAACCAGGTCCAGACAAAGTCCAGTTTCAAAAAAGGCCTCTGGCCTGTTTATTTTCTGTTGTTTAAGAAGTCACAGGATACAAAAAAACAGCAACCTTCTTTTTCCACAAAGCACTTCCTGTCTCCTCCCTCTGCTTTAACTGCAGTTATATAGCTGCTCACAGCCCCTACAGGTGAGGCTAATTACCTCGTTAGGCAGTGAGCCAGAACTCTTTACAAAACCTGGGCTGGACTCATGCACAACCACTCTGACAGTGGGTGGAGAATCGACCCACCCTGCTCTTCCGAATACTCCACCCCAGGGACCCAAATTACCAACAGAGAAAAAAACCTACATTTAAACTAAACTTTCCCTGGGGCGGCATGTGTTTACCCACATGTCAGGATAGTGGCTGTGCAAAAGTCTGGGTGCCAGATATACACCCCTGACCACCATCCCCAACACTCTGTTACATATCCTCCCCCCCCCAGCTCAGACCTAGTGGGGTGAGCGACCACAGAAAACAAATTTTCTCGCGACAAACTGTCAGCATTTCCATGTTTAGAACCCGGCCTATGTTCAACTGTAAAATAAAAAGGTTGTGAACTGAGGAACCACCTTGTCACCCTGGCATTATTATCTTTGTTTTGACTCATCCAGGTTAAGGGGGCATGGTCTGTGACCAACCTAAATTTCCTACCTAGTAGATAATATTTTAATGAATCTAAGGCCCATTTTATGGCAAGGCACTCTTTTTCCACTATAGAATAATTTTTCTCAGGGGGAGTCAGCTTCCTACTTAAATAAAACACTGGGTGTTCCTCACCCTGAATTTCCTGAGACAGAACAGCCCCTAACCCAATCTCTGATGCATCAGTTTGGACAATAAACTCTTTAGTAAAATCCGGGGTTATCAGAACCGGTTGGGTGCACAAAGCCTCTTTCAAAGTTACAAACGATTTTTCTGCCTCTAATGACCACTTAACCACTAGTGGCGCTTTTCCTTTTGTGAGATCCGTTTAAAGGAGCTGCTAATGTAGCAAAACCAGGAATAAATCGCCTGTAATACCCAATAAGTCCCAGGAAAGTCCTGACTTGCTTTTTGGTGAGGGGGCGTGGCCAACTTTGTATGGCCTCCACTTTTGCTGCTTGGGGCTTAACTAGTTCTCTCCCAATCGAATAACCCAAATATTTTGCCTCTTCCAAACCTATAGTAAATTTAGATGGGTTAGCAGTTAAACCAGCTAGGCGGACAGAGTCCAGTACTGCCTGCACTTTGGGAAGATGTGAAGCCCAGTCGGAACTGTGAATGACTATGTCATCTAAGTATGCGACGGCTGTGAGGCTTCAAAATCCTATCAATTAGTCTTTGAAAAGTGGCAGGGGCCCCATGTAACCCAAATGGTAGCACCTTGTATTGGAATAATCCCCCTGATGTCGAAAAAGTTGTCTTTTCTTTTGCTCTGTCTGTAAGAGGTACTTGCCAATAACCCTTCGTCAGGTCTAAAGTAGTCAGGTACCGAGCCTTACCCAGTCTCTCTATCAGTTCATCAACCCTAGGCATTGGATAAGCATCAAATTTTGACACACTATTTAATTTACGAAAATCATTACAAAATCTTAACGAGCCATCAGGTTTTGGCACCAGTACTATAGGGCTGCTCCACTCGCTTTGCGATTCATCAATAATATCAAGAGCTAACATTTTCTTAATTTCTGCAGCTACCGCCTCTTTCCGTGCTTCTGGGATTCTGTACGGTTTAAGACTTATCTTCACCCCTGGTTCTGTAACAATATCATGCTTGATAACGTTAGTCCTGCCCGGAACTACAGAAAATACATCCCGGTTTCTACCAATAAAGTCCCTTACTTCCTGTTTCTGGTGGGGGGACAGGGTGTCTGGTATATTTACTTCAAGTTCACTACCAGACTTATTAGTGACAATTGAAGTAGTTAAGACCTCTCTGTCCTTCCAGGGTTTTAGTAAATTTATATGATATAATTGCTCGGGTTTCCTCCTATTGGGTTGTCTCACTTTATAAGTAACTTCCCCAACCTGTTCAATAATCTCATACGGGCCATGCCAAGATGCTAGAAATTTATTTTCTGCTGTAGGGACCAAAACAAGTACCCTGTCTCCTGGGTGAAAAACTCTCAGTCTGGCATTTTTATTATAACTGTTTTTCTGGGCCTCTTGGGCTTTCTGCATATGTTCTTTAACTATTGGCATAACAGCTGCCATCCTATCTTGCATTTGAGCTATGTGCTCAATCACACTACGGTATGGATTGGATTCCTGTTCCCAGGTTTCCTTTGCTATATCTAGCAGACCTCTGGGATGATGGGCATATAGAAGCTCAAAAGGAGAGAAGCCTGTCGAAGCTTGTGGCACCTCCCTTATGGAGAACATTAGATAGGGTAGTAAGCAGTCCCAATTCTTACCATCTTTGTCAATTACTTTCCTTAACATACTTTTTAATGTCTTGTTAAACCGTTCTACCAGTCCGTCAGTCTGGGGATGATAAACAGAGGTCCTAAGATGTTTAATTTGAAGTAGTTTGCATAACTCCTCTGTAACTTTAGACATAAACGGTGTACCCTGATCTGTCAAAATTTCTTTTGGTATGCCCACCCGGCTAAACATGAGCATGAGCTCTCTCGCTATGGTCTTTGCAGACATGTTACGTAGGGGTACGGCTTCCGGGTACTTGGTAGCATAATCCAGAATCACCAATATATACTGATGCCCCCTTGCAGACTTCACCAGAGGACCTACCAAGTCCATTGCAATCCTTTCAAAAGGTACTTCTAGGCAATGGTACCAGAGGACTGCGATATAACTTAAAAGGGGCGGTGTGTTAGCATTCAGGACAAGAAGAACAATAATTTGCCACTGAAACAAATACCCCAGGCCAATAAAACCTCTGTAAGACCCTTTCTTTTGTCTTTTCTATGCCTAAGTGTCCCCCCAGTATATGGCTGTGTGCAAGATTTAGGACTGTATGTCTGAAGGGCTTAGGAACAAGTAGTTGTTTTACAACATCCATCCCCTTTTTCTCTACTCTATATATCAAATCATTCTGTACTTCAAAGTAGGGAAAAGAAGGGGCTCTATCTAGTTGTGCTGGATCACCAGTCGAAACCTGGATATTTTTACGGGCATCTGCAAGAGTGGGGTCTTCCCATTGCGCTTTCCTGAAGTTACCAGGACTAACTTCTAACTCAGGGAAGTTAATGCCTTGATCCTGATCATTATCGGACTCCTGACTATCGTGGCCCGGGTCATCTCCTACTAAAGCTGGCCTGTGACTTGGGGCTTCAGCCTTCTCGGGTCCTATGCCTAGATCTTCCCATTCTATGTTAGAAAAAGGAACACATTTTCAGAATCATCATCATTTCCTTTACAATCATGAGCTACTTTTCCTGAAGACCCCCACAAGTCTAAAAATTGGGGAAAATCCCTTCCCAACACCACATCATAAGCCAGTTTATCCACTACCCCCACTCTATGATGAACAGTACCAAAAAGGCTTTCAAATTTTAGCAAAACTGAAGGATATTCAAGTTTGTCACCAAGAACACAGATTATACCAATTTTCTGAAATACATCCACATCGGTTTCAGGTACAAGGCATTTTGTTATCAATGTCGCCATACTTCCGGAGTCTAATAGAGCTCTAACCTCTTTCCCATTCACCCTTATGGAACATATCTGTGGATTGTGACTACAGTTGGCAACAGCAGATTCCATACAATTCAGCAAACAAGACAATTGTACATCCTGATTAATCATATTGCATTGCATAGGTTCATCAATCAAGGGACAGTCTCTAGCTTTATGTCCAGGTTCATTACACCGGAAACATTTAACATTATCAACTGTCCCCCACCTAGTCCCTTTTCCAGGATTAACATTTCTAGGCAAAAGCATATGGGGTCTCTGAGAATATGTCTCTTGTTCCTCTGTGTCTCTGAAACCTTGAAAAATCTTACCAGGTCCGTCAGCAGCTGGAGTCTTAACTCTCTGCTTAGCCTTTGTGTTGTTGAGCCACTGTCTGTCATCTGCAGCAACATACCTTTCCACCAAACCAATTAATTCATCAGCTGTTTGTGGATCACTCTGACTGACCCATCGACGCAGTAAAGCAGGCAAGCCCCGCAGAAACCTGTCCATCACAAGAAGTTCCGTGATATGGCTTGCCGTATTTATTTCTGGCTGTAACCACTTTCTAGCAAGATGTATCAGGTCAAACATCTGGGAGTGGATAGGTTTCTCTGGGTTGAAAGTCCAGGCATGAAATCTTTGGGCGCGAACTGCCATAGTCACACCAAGTCGTGCAAGGATCTCAGCTTTCAGTAGTCCCCTGCCTGTGCTGGTTCCAGGTCATAGAAAGCCTTCTGGGGTTCTCCAATAAGAAAAGGCGCCAGTATGCTTGCCCACTAACTCACCGGCCACTCTTCTCTCTCAGCTGTCCGCTCAAAAGCTAGCAGATATGCTTCCACATCATCTGTCGGTGTCATCTTCTGCAGGTAACGGCTGGCTCTGATCATTTTAACCTCGGACTGCGTCCCATCCGAGACTCTGGTCAGTCCCTTGGTTAAAGCCTGTATCTCCTTCTGTATCATACTAGTGGCCTGATGTTGCTCCTCTCTGAGCAGGCGGTTTGCCTCAGCTTGGGCGGCCATAACCTGCTGGATCATAGCATCTGTGTTGGCCTTATGCGTAATTGACAATTGCTGTAGGGCTGTAATATTTTCCTGTTGTGCGGCTGTGGCCTCCTGCTGTACGGCTGTAGCCTTTTGCTGTGCCGCTGTAGTTTGCAACAAAACTTTCACAACTTCCTCCATATTTCTCCAGGCTTGTTTGGCTTCCAGTTAATACCCACAGGCTTCTTTAGTGCAGTGCCCGCATTCTCCACCATGTGACAAACTTACTTTCCTGTGTGTGTTTGTCCAGGATCTTTTGCAACCGCACAGCCCTCTAGGGTAAGAAAACCAGGTCCAGACAAAGTCCAGTTTCAAAAAAGGCCTCTGTCCTGTTTATTTTCTGTTGTTTAAGAAGTCACAGGATACAAAAAAACAGCAACCTTCTCTTTCCACAAAGCACTTCCTGTCTCCTCCCTCTGCTTTAACTGCAGTTATATAGCTGCTCACAGCCCCTACAGGTGAGGCTAATTACCTCGTTAGGCAGTGAGCCAGAACTCTTTACAAAACCTGGGCTGGACTCATGCACAACCACTCTGACAGTGGGTGGAGAATCGTCCCACCCTGCTCTTCCGAATACTCCACCCCAGGGACCCAAAATACCAACAGAGAAAAAAACCTACATTTAAACTAAACTTTCCCTGGGGCTGCATGTGTTTACCCACATGTCAGGATAGTGGCTGTGCAAAAGTCTGGGTGCCAGATATACACCCCTGACCACCATCCCCAACACTCTGTTACAATACACACACACTTAGACAGACACACTTACACACCGCGCTGTTAGGGAGAGATCTCCCTCAAACAGCATCTCTAATTCCTTGCCAATCTGGGACGGGAGAGATCCCCAAATGCAGGACTGTCTCACCCAAAACAGGACATTTGGGACGTATGTAATGGTGGTGTGAGTTTAACAACAGATACAGATGTTATTAAGCTCACATCCCTTGCCATTGCCTTGATTGAACCTACAGGTTTTGCCAGAGCACCAAGCTTCAACCACTGGTCTTAACAGAGCACCAAATGCACACAGGACTTGCCAGAGCACCTAGATTGCACACACACAACATGCTCCTGCACCCAATTGCATATGGATGGTATTTAAATGGCACATCTGGTGTTTGAGCCCTTGGAGCTGGAATTATTAAAATACCAGCAAATCCAGAGCACTTTAATTTTGGGGGGAGAAGGGACTGGGAGACGTAGCCCATGCTCAGCAGCAGTTAGTACGGTTTGTGTAGAAGTTGTATCCAACTGAGCGCATGTGTGACGGCGGCTCGAGCGATGTAACATCACCCAGTTCCTTTAACCAAGAGAAGACAGTGTGGGATCTGAAGAAACTTTTGAGGCACAGGAGTTAGTTTTGTAACTCTCCCCCCAACCAGCCTCCTGACAGTAATTGAGTATATTAAACAAGTTGAGAGATGAAAGCGTCAGAGGGGAGAATCTTGCCGCTATGTGATCTTTCGGAGGGCTCTGGTGACTTTAACCAGATATCCCTCCCCCCAAATCTGGCTCTCCCCTTTCAATGAATATGTAGTAAATTCTTTGAACTCAGCTGCCCTACAACTAATGATCACTCCCTGTGTTAGGACAATGGCAAGCAAAGGCATAGATGAGAGTAGGGCCCTATTCAAACAGACAATGTTTACAGGCTAAAACAGTAAATCTCAAGCCATTAGTACACGGACGCGCAATTTATGACGCCCAGGACATACAGTTTCAGTTGCAGATAGTTTTACACAAACCTTTAGCCCTGTTGCGGGCAAGCAGCAAGGTTACCCCCTTCCTAACCGCGGAATACATGCTGGCATACTGATATTGAGGTAAAACTAACATGACTCGGTACAGAGACACTTCAGCCTTGTCTGCTGAGGCCCTCCCAGAAACCCCCAATCACTGTGACACCCATTCACAGCAACCGGGTGTTTATAGCTGTCAAACCAAGTGCTTAAAAAATATCTACAGTTTGTGATAAAGGACACACCTAGAATGTCCTTTGGTGAAATTATAGCTTATTTGTTCAGCCATTGATATATGATCAAAATAATGGTATCTAAAGAAGGGCTCTTTTATACCGTATAAGACAATATATAATGTGTGGGTAAAGTAAATGAGAAAGAGGAAAATTACAGCTAAACACAAACAAGGCAGCAGTAAAAAAAAGTCCTGTCAGGATGGGGTTAATATTATTCAGCTCTGATCATATAGAGATTTAAACAAACACAAAACAATTTGTACATGAAGTTAATTTTACATTTGAAATAGTGAATCTGCAATGAGACCGTTATACATAGAGAAATAAATATGATTTATATTACGGCGGTCTCTGCTCGGAAACCCTGAGGCGATGTCTATGATAAACACTAATAATTTATTAAAAACAGGGTCACTCATTCGAACAAGCCAACTGATAAGTCACATAAACATCAGTATTAATATAGCATCAGCATCAAATCTTATAATTAGAATGCTCAGGAATTGACATAGCAGTTACTACTACAGCTACTAGCCAATAAGCAAATAGAGAATCTCACCTCCTATTGGCTATTTTTGTGGATTGTGATGTTACAATCTCAGAATTGTGATTGCATGTTGTTGAAGGAGAGAATTGAATGTGGTCTCAGGACACCTAGTGCTAGAGTAGGAATCACAAGCTTACTTCCGGTGCAGTAGCTGTCTTGAATTTTGGTAAACAGGTCGGTAAATTCGTTATGTCAAGCGGTAATTGGTAAAGTGGGTGTGTACATGTCAGCGCATGGAGAAGTGTTACATGAAATGAATACCCGGGATTATCACTTTCAGTATTGCAACAAACACACACCACACAGATGTGTAGGGTTTGGCGTATTTGTGGAGCCAAAGCTCCTAAAATCCCTACTGCTAGCTCCCAACAGGTTTGATTGTTTTACAGGAACATTTATTAATGTACAATTTCCCTGGCCTATAAATAAGGATGCTAACACCTGCATCGGTCTGTTTGGCCCCTAAAGTCTACAAATATTTCTCAAGCCCTGCAGAAGTGTATTATAAATAGGTTTGGAAGATTGGCCCCTTATAGTACACATTGAGTAAGATCGTGTTACAGACTGGTTATCATACATGGTATGTCACAGGGCTTTTTTTCTGTTATTAGCTTGAATTGACATGTTTTCAGGCTGGCGCTGATTACTTTATAATTTATAGCGCTGATCACATATCACAAATGTTTCCAAAAACTGATCTGCTTACAGTCCTGTATTTCATCGGGAGCATATAGGTTTATTTATTTTTCATGAAAGAGCGCATTGCAGGGAGTTGCAAAGGCAATTTCAAACTTATACCCAAAGTTCCTGAGTTGGCCATTCCCTATCGGCTCCTGAGAAAAATACTGGATTGTAAAATATCAGTCATTGGAAATATATTTCCACTTTCAAGTGTTCTAGCATCCAGGGGGGCTGACAGAATAAACCTGTTGGAAATTCTGCTTGGAATATGCATTTTGGGATATTTTATAGTTGTATTGAATATGCTTTACAGGTTAGAATGTTCTAGGTTTACTAATTATGAATCAAAACAGTTTAAAAGTGTTTGACATCTGTAAGGGAATTAGTAAAATACTTAGATGAAAAGTAGATGCCAGTTGTAAGTAGATATAGTAGGTAGAACAATTGAATCTATAAAAGTAACATTGTTACATGATTATTTCCAGCACTGATCTGGCAGCCCAACGTCTTGGTCCCCTATTTCAGGACCTTTGTCAAGACTGCTAAAAACCAAAATCCACTCATCTAATGAAAACGTCAATAACTCATGACTGATTCACAACTATAATATAGAAGTGTCACATGACATGTTAGTTGTCCCTAGTGTTTGGATAAACTGACATGTACTTCTGGTAGCACATGCCACTTTATCCTCTCACTTGGCAGACTCTGTACATTTTTACATCAGCATTTAGACCTTAACTCCAGCACTCTGCAGTTCCCAGTCAGACAAGTGGGATGAGACACAGCAGAGAGTAGACCCGTGTGTATTGATTATGCCAAATTTTAAAACTATTAATACATTTTCACTGTCAATCCCTGATAACCTATAAATCCAAACATGATCTAAAGATCATACAAAGTGTAAAAATCAGCATAAAAGATTTATTATTTAGCAATGCTCCATAAAATGAGACTTCTTCTTTCGCTTGGGGTGTGTAATAGGATAATTGTGATTGTAGTTGACACTTTGTTGCCAACCTGGAAATATTGTTATGAAGCTAAGTGAATTCACCTGCCTGTTGCTAGTAAATAACCTATTTTCTCTCCTGTTTTTAAATACAATCTGTATGATTGCAGCTGATTTGTAAAGTTCAAAACTGGTCGCCATGGCAGCCAAGAGGTGAGACCTGGCGCCCAGTTTTGCTGAACTTATAGCTATCGCTGGTGGCATCTGTGAGGGAACATGGATCTGTGTGTACACCAGCACTGATCAGTTACACTGCTCCCTCCTTGTTTTAATGCATATCCGGGGCAGAATGTCGGCCCAGGCAATCAGACCCTGCCCCTCACGCTAGCCCCTGTGGCCATTTTTGAATCCCTCTGTGCTTCTACCTGACTCAGATCACCAGGTTTCATGAAAGCACTCTGATTGGAACTGTAGTGCTCTGATTGGGACTGTAGTGCTCTGATTGGTACAGTAGCGATCTGATTGGGACTGTAGCGCTCTGATTGGGTCTGTAGTGCTCTGATTGGGAGCCCTGTAGCGGGTCTGTATCTGAGCATAACTATGGAGCAAAATATAAAATGTTATTAAAAGCTTCTTCTGCTGCATTATGTGTGTATTTGACAGTGTATCTTCTCATTAAACTCATGCACACTGCACATTACAGTGAGTTTTAATGCAAAGGGGCTTTATGATGCATTTATCTGCACTGCACATTAGTGCATTACAGAGCCTGGGTATTGCCATCCACACAGCGTTGATGCCAATGCTGACCATCTTCCCTGGAACAGTAGAAACATATATATTTTTTCTATTTATTTATGACACCGTGTGCCTGCAGGTACATGCAACAACGCATGACTGTGTGTGTGTGTGTGTGTGCCAAGTTCTGATGTCTGGCTCCCAAATCTTTTTGCTGGCACCTAAATGTAAATAAAAATTATTTAAAAAGTTATTCTTGTTCCTATTTAACAAACATGTGTTGCTTACTGATTAGTTAGTAATAATAGACCATAAATTATTAACTCTTTAACTGTCCAAAAACCAAAAAAAGATCTTTTGCCAATGTCAGAATATTTGTGCCCAATCTGTCAGGAGTTCTGAATCATGCCTGTTCAGTGGAGCATTGGAAACAAGATGCCGGAACACAGGCTAATGGCACTGATGACGGTAAGACCCTATATAACCACATCCTACTTATATTGGACAAATCATGTGTTTAGTAAGGTTTATTGTTGATATTTTGTACACAAGGGTGACCTTCACTTGTGTAGTGTGAACGTAATTTTAGAAACATGTCTGATTGCACTGGAAATAAAAAATACTGTGTGTATTTTCAAATTTGTTACTCTAAATATGTTTGATTAAAAAATATATAGTTTATAATGGGCATTTCAATAAATGGAGTTCTAGTTCCATAAATCAAACTGTTAATGAGAATCAGCATATTAGTTCAGTATCTTGAAATTAATTTCTGAGACTATAGAACTAGTGCTCATTCTATTTATTCATTTATTTTATAAACTTTTTATTTATAAACTTCAGTTTATTCCAACATCTTCGTTGTACGATAAAAATATAACCAAACAAGCACTAGCAGAAGTAATACCGTATTTTCCGGCATATAAGATGACTTTTTAACCCCTGAAAATCTTCTCAAAAGTTGGGGGGTCGTCTTATACGCCGGGTACTGGGATTTACTCACATATTTTCTGCTCTGTCTCCGCTCGCGCTGTTAAGCCGGTCCGTGGCTGTGAGGGAAGCGTTGTGAGCTCCCCTCAGGCCGCGCGGCTTCAATAAAGTCTGTTTAAACTTTTTTTTTAAACAAAACTTTATTGACCGTGTGGCTGGAGGGGAGCTCACCTCGCTTCCCTCACAGCCACGGACCGGCTTAACAGCAGGAGACAGAGCAGAAAATAGGTAAGTACTGGGGATTGGGGATTGGGGAAAGGGGGAGGAGGGTGGCAAACTCTATATTTTAACCTAAAAGGTTAAAATATAGATGCGTTTTTCTGGCTTATAAGATGACTTAGTTGGGGGGTCGTCTTATACGCCGGAAAATACGGTATATAAGACAAAGGGGAAGCAGAGGAGATTCTTGCCCAAGCAGGTTTACAGTCGATAAGGAATATAGGGATTATACATGAGATATAATTGCAATAAGTCAATCTTAACTATCCATAAAGTCCAATCTATATCAAGCAGAGTCAATGAGCAGTAAAGGTTAGAAAAAATATACATTAACAGAACCTGAAAATAAAATAGTGCCTATAATAAACACCACCAAGAAAGGAACTAACACATTATTAAATCTAATACAAACCCCAGCAAAATAGGGAAAATGCTTAATGGAGAAGGTATTTTATTTGTCTTATCAGAATAGGTAGTTATAAGACTAGTATCAAATTGATTAAGGTTTTTGAGTTTCCACTTCAAGAAAACCTACCACTAGAAATGGGAACTACATTAAAAGTTGCAAAGTTTTATTTGTCTTTCTGTTTTTGTTTCCTTCCATGAAAAGTCTTCTCTCCTTCTGTCTAATATCACTCAATGTATTATTTATTAACCCTTGATTGTGTCCTTTATCCAAAAGTCTTTTCCTAATTTCGATCGCTTGTTCATCAAAATCTCTCATCTTAAAACATTTTTTTTCTTATTCTAATTATCTCCGCCATGGGTATATTATTTAACCCGTTTCTGTCACAGTAACTTGTAGAGTTTAGGTATGTGTTTTATCCACTGATTTAAAGTAGGGCAGTAAAGGCTATCGGTAGACCAGAGGGATATATTCACGGTATAGTTGGAAATTGGTACTTTGTGGAACGCTGTGTTCAATCAATGACACAGAGGCAGCAAGTATGGGGATTAACTGTAAGAGAGACCATCAAAGGAGTATAGTCATTCGAAAATGAGAAAACGTTCATGGAACTGGTGCTATACAGTTACTGTTCATTAGAGAAGGTGAAGTTTGGGGTAAGAGAGGCAGATCAGACTCCTCAGTATAGCTATGTCAGTAGACCAGAATGGAAATGGTTAACTGCAGTTAGAGACAGCTTATGATGAAATTGTATTGCATTCAATAATTGCAGATTCCATTTAGTGGACTTGGTTATGTCATCACTAACGTGTTGGTTTGTGGTTGGTGCTTTCACTTTCTATATCTATATCTCTTTTTGTATATATTAGAGCAACATCATTAACATGCAACTTCTGGGGTAACTAACTTGTTTAACTGTTTTGTCTCTTTCTAGTGACTACCACATACAGTTAATGTGCTCTTTATCTATGTAGCCATGAACTGCCAATGGATAAACTACATTTTGTGTCTATTGTTTTTCTTCCTTAGAGCCTTCATCCAAACCTGATAGGCTCGTACGCCAGCTGGGGGACATCTTTAGGGCGTTTGAAGAGGAGGAAAGCAAGGTGACAAATAGTATTTCACACTGTGACAAAACATGTTTTGTCAGCATTTATTCTTATCAACTTGGTGACTAGACTTTAATAAATAACTGCTACATGAAGAATGGTATCTGAGTGGCGTAGATGTCCACCAGGTGTTGTCGTTTTTACTTAGTAATTAATTACCAGCAGAATTTATTAGGCAATACTTTACTATAGAATTTATTATTTAACATGGTATTAGAAATGGTATTGACAATTTTACTGCAGATGTCTTTGTTTTGTCTCCTTCTAGTGAATACCACAAACAGTTAATGTGCTCTTTATCTATGTAGCCATGAACTGCCAATAGATAAACTTCATTTTGTGTTCTATTGTTTTCTTCCTTAGAGTCTTCATCCAAACTTTATTGGTTCGTATATTAGCTGGGGGAAATCACCCATTCATATGAAGAGGAGGAAAGCAAGGTAACAGATAGTATTTCACACTGTGAAAAAAAAATGTTGTCAGCATTTATTCTTATCAACTTGGTGACTAGACTTTGATAAATAACTGCTACATGAAGAATGGTATCTGAGTGGCGTAGATGTCCACCACGTATGGTAGTTTTTACTTAATAATTTATTACCAACAGAATTTATTAGGCTATACTTTACTATTGTATTTATTAGTTAACCTGATATTAGAAATGGTATTGACAATTTTACTACAGATGTATTTGGTTTGTATGCACTCTGTAGTAAAGTTGCTGATGTCTACTGTGTGGCAACTGTAGTTAGGGAGCCCAAAGCACTTGTAAAAGTTACATGTAGGTAACTCTAAATGTTTTCGAGGTGATGCCGTAAAGTGAGAATCATTTGCTAGTGTGATATCTCATGTGACTCTAATATTAAACTTAATTTTGTGTCTATTGTATCTCTTCCTTAGGGCCTTCATCCAAACCTTATTGGTTCGTACATTAGCTGGGGGAAATCACCCCATCATATGAAGAGGAGGAAAGCAAGGTAACAAATAGTATTTCACACTGTGAAAAAAAAAAAATTGTCAGCATTTATTCTTAGCAACTTGGTGACTAGACTTTAATAATAACTGCTACTTGAAGAATGGTATCTGAGTGGCGTACATGTCAACCAGGTGTGGTCGTTTTTACTTAATAATTTATTACCAGCAGAACTAATTAGGCAATACTTTACTACTGTATTTATTATTTAACCTGGTATTAGAAATGGTATTGACAATTTTACTACCGATGTATTTGGTTATGTAGTAAAGTTGCTGATGTCTGCTGTGTGGTAACTGTAGTTAGGGAGCCTAAAACACTTGTAAAAGGTACGTGTAGGTAACTAAATGTTTTTGAGGTGATGCCGTAAAGCGAGAATCATTTGCCAGTGTGATACCTTGTGTGACTCTTTTTTTTTAGCATATCAATAATATATACAATCTTTTTTTTTCCAATCTTTATTTATACATTTTCTTATAATACAAAAAAAAATATAGTAATACAATATACAAACTGTGGACAATAACATGACGATACAGTATTTCCCAACTAAGCTTGTTTTAACTTATTCATTTTACAGAGAGAGTCTTAGTCCAACTATAGGTGGATACCAGTAGCTGTTATCATTATTCTCAGAATGTGGAGTGAGGAGGAGGGGGAGGAGGTTTATTTTTATTCCTAGGGTGTCCAGTAGATTCGTTACCATATGCCAGAATTTCCCCAGATCAAGACATGTCCACCAGATATGGTTGAACGTTCCTACATCTTTAGAGCATCTCCAGCATAAGTTTGAAGTGTCTGGATACATCTTTCCTATTCTATCCTGGGTCAAATACAATCTGTACATGATCTTATAAAATAGTTCCAGCAGATTTAGGCAGTGTATAGACTTTCTCAGATATGACATGGGTTTTAGCCAATCTGTGAGACTAATTTCATAACCTATATCTACCTCCCACCTTATCAAAGCTTTAAATTTGTCTATATCCTCTAGGTAAAAGATTTGGCTTTTGGCTATTTTTTTAACTGGAACATCCCCTTTCAGACTGGCCAGTAGGGCCATTTTTCCGGCATTATGATCTCTCGTTTCAGTCAGAATATATCCTCTCAGTCTAAGGTAAGTAAAGACCTCTCCTGAGGGTAGCGAGTATTCTTCAGCCAAGGTAGAGAAAGGTTTTAATTCTTTTTCCCCCGCCACAATTGGGAATATTTAGTTAGACCGAATCTGGCCCATTTGGCCAGTCTTATATCAGGGATGTTCCAATCAAAGAGATCCAGAGGGGATTCTGGAAAGGAGATATAATTAAATCCCAGTTTCTTCTTAAGATTGTCCCAAAAGGAAAGTAAGCTAGAGAGGATTAGATTTCCCTCAAATTTCTGTTTTAGTATACCCTCTGCCTTCTTGTTAAGAGAAAGAATTAGACTTAAGTCAGGGATATTGATTAGCTTAGATTCGTATATGTACCAATCTTCCTGCCTATTCTCCTCCAATAACCACTTCGAGGTGTGTCATTTCAGCGCTGCATCGTGATAGATTTGAATATCTGGAAGAGCTATTCCGCCCTGAGAGATGTTTTTTTTTTAGTGTCTTTTGGGAAATATGGGTTTTTTTGTACCTTAAATGTAATTGATAAATAAAGTCTGGATTTCTCTCAACCAAGCTTTAGAAAAAGGCAAGGTTACTGACCTAAATAAATATATCCACTTAGGGAGGATGTATGACCTTACGATATTTAGTCTTCCCCACCAGGAGACCTATATATTGCTCCACGTCTTCAAAGATACGCTAGTTTGAGATAGCAGGCCTCTGTAGTTGATTTCTAAAAGGTCCCGCTGGTTGGGCGTAATTTTCTATACCCATGTAGGTTGTCTCTCCCTGGATCCATTTGAATTCATAGGAATTCTTGATATATTGCATGTCTGGGAGGGACATTTTCATTATGATAGCTTCGCTCTTACTTATATTCAATTTATAGTTTGAAATTTTAGAAAATCTGTTAATCTCCCACATCAAAGCTGCTATGGAACTAATTGAGTCAATAATTGTAAGCTCCAAATCGTCTGCATTTAGTGCTATTTTCCCCGAATTGCCGGCACTCATGCATCCTTTTATTTCTATGTTCTGTCTTACTGACTGGGCAATTGGCTCCAGAGAGAGAGCGTACAGCATTGGGGACAGAGGACACCCCTGGCGAGTGCCATTCCTAATCTGGAACCATGGAGAAGAGATGCCCGTCCCTATTATCCTAGCTGATGGCGATTTATATAATGTATTTATCATATGAAGTAATCTGCCTTGAAAACCGAACTTCTTCAAGATGGAGTTCATTGACCCCCAGCTGACTCCTTTTCAGCATCCAGAAACAGAGTCAGCATGGGGGTCGAATGTGTCTAAGAGAGATCTAGGAAATGGATCAGGCGATGGATATTATTTGCGGCTGATCTCCCGGTCACAAATTCGAACTGGTCCCTATTGATCAGTAGAGGGATGGTTGTCTTCAATCTTCTCGCTATGATGGCAGCAAAGATTTTAATATCGCTATTTAATAAGGAGATAGGTCTATAATTCCCTATATGAGTGGGATCTCTATTGCTCTTTAAGATAGGAATGATGTTTGCCCGGAACATTTCAGATGGAAAATTCCCTCCCATTCCTATCACATTAAACAGATGGACCAGTTTTGGAGCTAGCTCTTTTTTAAAGGTTTTATAGAATAGGTTTGTATATCCATCTGGTCCTGGAGCCACCTTGTTCTTCATGTGGTCCAGAATCAGATTGACCGCTAGCTTTATTGGGGCGTTCAGTTCTTCTAATTGGTCATGCGTAAGAGTCGGGAGGGATATTCTCTCCAGGTATTCCCGATACGTCTCTTGTGTCTGTGGGTTATCTATGTTATACAGATTTCGATAATATTTGCCAAATTGTGTCCCTATTTCTTGAGGCTTATAGTAAGAGTTACCTGCTTCATCTATCCTAAAATTTCTTTGGGTTGATCCTCTCTTCTTCAATCTGCTAGTTAATATTTGATCAGCTTTGTTATTTCTGTCATACCATGTTTGTTTACATTTTTTCATATTTTCTTTTATTTTTTCCATATGAAAAATATGAATTTGTTCTCTTAAGTCAGATATCTTTTTAGCTCCTTCTAGGGTAGGGTTGGATTTGTTATCCCTAATCGCCTGTTCAAGGGAAAGTACCTTGTCAGGAAGAGTCCCGAAATACTGGAATTTTTCCCTGGCTGATAACATTATAAGATGACCTCTAGTCACACATTTAAATGTTCACCATAAGGATGTCTGGGAGATGTCCTCAATGTTATTCTCTTTAAAAAAGTATTGTGTTATTTTTTTATATGTTCCCTATTTGACTCTTTATCTAGGAGTCTGTTGTCTAGTCTCCAATCTGTTCTTGGTTTAAGTGCATCCTTTTCATTTAGGGACATTACTACAGCTTCGTGATCTGACCAAGTCACGCTTTTGATCCTAATATTACCTACTGCTACTAATACTGCTGAATCTCCCAAGAAAGTATCTAATCTTGAGTACGAAGCGTGGGGATGGGAGAAATATGTAAAGTCAGTCCGCCTGGGCAGAAGGCTCTCCATATATATAGATGATTTTCTTTTAGCAATTGTTGGAATATCCTTGATTGTTTAATATGCTGGTTATTAAATTTGGTGCCGCTTTGTAGCCTCCGGTCCAGGTGCGAGTCTATGACGATGTTAAAATCTCCCGCAACAAGGAGATATCCTTGTTTCACTATATCCAATCTTCCCAGAACTTTCCTTAAGAAGGATTGAGGGGCCTTATTCGGCGCATATTTGTTAGTAGCTGTAAGCAAGACTCCATTTAGACGGCATACAGGAATCACATATTTGGCCTCTGAGTCAGATTCTATATTTATTTATTTACACTTTATTTGTTCTGAAATTAAGATAGCTACACCTCTTTTTTTGGTTTATCCATTAAGGCACTTGCTATTATATTAAATCCTGAAATTTAGTTTTTTTTAATAGACTCTCTAGTCCAGTGGGTCTCTTGAAGTAGGCAGATATCAATTTTTGGGGGGTTTCAGCATCTTAATTAACATAGATCTTTTAAAAATAGTATTCAGTCCCTGAGTGTTAATGGTCATCCACTTGACCATTCTGAGATAAAAAACAAATCTGGGTCTCCAATCCCTACTCCCCTAGTCCAGCCAAGGGATCTCTCTCCACAAAACATATATTGGATGACATTAAACATAAATGGGTTTGTGCCCTCCCTATTAGCTCTAAGGCACGAATCGGTATATAGACCTTTTGGTCCAGAGAGCCGAGAGAGGGAAGGGGCGCAAAAATCGTAATTTATTTAGTGTATCCTGATTTGAGAAGGGAAACACATGTATTCCCTTTCTGGGTTGGGTCTTTGGTCATCTGAGGATACATACATTAAAATGGGGGGGGGGGGGGGGGGAAGCAGGACGAGGATAGAAAGAAGAAGATGTAACAAAAAAAATAAAAACAAAAAAAAGGAAGAATAAGTGCCTGCATCCAACTAGTTACTATGTGTTTTCGAATCTTTGATATCCTTCTCTAATCAACATCTTTCTATTAAGTTAAAATTAGTGCATTCTCCCCATAAAAAAAAAAATCAATTTATACCTGCAATTAACAGTTCAATTAGACACACCAATAAAATATAGTGCATTTAAGTGTTTGGTGAGGCAAAATTATAAATAATCAATACCAAGGAGAAAATAAAAATTAAAAAAAAATTAAAATGCCTATAAGGCATGTTGCATCCATCTAGATACTATGCTCTTTAGAATCTTTATCTAGTCCGCATCTTCCTATTAAATTAAAATTAGTGCATTCTCCTCATATACATCAACTTATAAATGTTTTGAAGAGTTCAGTTATACACACCAATAAAATATAATGGATTTGTATTTTTGGTGGGGCAAAGTTGTGGTTAATCAATATAAAATAAAAAAAATAGCCTGCAAAACTTGCTGCATCCAGCTAATTACTGTGCTCTTTCAAATCTTTGTTATCCTTATCAAATCAACATCTTTCTATCAAATTAAAATTAGTACGTTCTCCCCTCTTTATCCCCTCCCCAGACTCCGTATCCCTTCTCTTCCTTAGATATAATACTAAGTTTTATTTATTTTAAATAGTTCAATAAAGCGGCTCTAGTTCACATCAGTCGGTATCTCTCCCTTCTCCAGCCAGTCCCTTGCTGCTTGATGTGATTTAAGGACTATTCTTACACCTTGATGGTGAACCACCAGGGAAGCTGGGAATCCCCAAGTATATAAAATATTTATATCTTTCATAGCTCTTGTAATCGGGGAAAGATTCCTCCTGAATAATCTTGTATATGGGGATAGATCTTGGAAAATTTGATTATGTTCACATTTCGTTACTCTTGCTTGGTTTGTTCGGTTGGCCGCGAGGATCTTTTCTCTGACTTTATCAGATTGCAGCATGACCAGAACATCTCTTGGTGCCTCTGTGGCAATGAACTTTGGTTTGAAAATCCGATGGCAGCGGATTATAGTGTTTGCTGTATTCTCTAGGTTCAGCCCCAGACTCTCAATGAATTCAATCAGATATGATTCCAGTTTGTCCTTAGCTATTTTTTTCTGGGATATTCCTGAATCTGAGGTTTAGTCGCTTTGATCTGTCTTCCATGTCGGCCATTTTAAGTTCTAGCAAGGAAACTTTCTTTTCTAAACCCTGAATTTGTTTTTCATTCCTATTATTTGCCTCATTATTAGCATCCATTTTTTCCTCTAGCTTCTCCACTCGGTTTCCTAGACCGTTAATGTCCTGCTGAATTGCCTTAGTACTCCACTGAATCTCTGTTTTAAGGTTATTCAGAAGCTCAGCTGGGCTGATTCCAGCAGAGATGATGTTATCCCTGCTTGCAGGGACTTTTGTGGTGACACCATCTGAGTGCATTCAGTGTCTGAGGATGCAGTTAGGCTAATATCAGTACAAGTTTTTAGCATAGTATTAGTTGAATCGAAGGAGGCTCTATGATTGATAGGGGGAAAAAAAAGAGGAGGAGATATTTTTTGCGTCCCTTTTCCTTGTTCTGATTCCTTACTAGGTTTCTTCTCTTTTTTTGATGGCTTATCTGTTGCTTTTTTACTCGCCATTATTCCTCCTTATTTTTACTTCGTGACACTGATGGGCAACAGTGAGATTTCTCGTTCCACCCTTACGGCTCCAGACAATTACTTCTAGGTGAGGGTATCCAGTAAAGAGAATAAGTAACCGATAAAAAAAGTACCTGTTTATTCCCCCGCAGTTTGTTATAAGAAGGATAGGCTTTCCAAGTACTGTTTGCATCAGCTCTCTTCACCTTTCTGCAGGACGGGGTCCTCAGAGTGAGGCTTCCATCTCCATTGTCACTTTTAGGTGGTCGTTGAGTGGAGTTTGTTTCTTTGAGGTCGAAAGAGTGAACTTCGTTTGCCCGTTCTTTCAGCAGTCGGTTTAGGCTTGGGGGGCCCGTACCTTCATTTCCCCCTTTAAAAAACATCTATTATCGGTATTTGTGGCTACCAGGTCATCAACGAACCTGCAGTGCTCGGGGAAAGCTTCCGAGCTGCTGTGGAGCGGTAAATGGGCTCTCTCTCTCAGTTGTTGGAGTGTAGCGACGTGCGTCCTCATGTCATAGCTCCCGCCTGATATCTTGTGTGACTCTAATATTAAACTTGTCTTTATAAATTCCCAAAATAATGTACAACACAGTGACCCAAAGTATTACAGTGAGGAATGACATCTTAGCCCTCAAACCATGTCAATATTTTTTCTACTTTTTTTATTTTAACAGGTCATGGAAGAGACAGCAGAGAGTGGGACAAGTAGGGAAGAAAAGATGGTATAAAAAATGGAATAGGAAGAAAGTTAGAGTAATGGAATGGTCGTTTTAGAAGAGTCTCCACCCCACATCACCCCCCAACTTTATTTATGTTTTTTAATTATATAATTATTTTTTTTAAATCAACATAAATAGTATATAAAACAGTGTAGGTAACTCTAAATGTTTTCGAGGTAATGCCGTGAAGTGAGAATCATTTATAGTGTGATATCTTGTGTGACTCTAATGTTAAATTAGTCTTTATAAATTCCCAAAATAACGTACAATACATTGACCCAAAGTATTACAGTGAGGAATGACATCTTATGCCTCAAACCGTGTCAATATCTTTTTCTATTTTTTTATTTTTATTTTAACAGGTCATGGAAGAGAAGGCAGAGAGTGTTAAAAGTAGGGAAGGAAACTTGTTATAAGAAAAAAGGACAGAAAGTTAGAGTAATGCAGTGGTTGTTTAAGAAGAGCCTCCGCCCAGAACTTTATTTATGTTTTTTAGTTTTATGACTATTTTTTTAAAATCGACACAAAATAGTATACAAATGGTGTATAAACATCTCATATTTAAATACAAATACAAATAAAAAGACAAATACATTCTAAACCCTCCATGTGCTTCATTTCCCCGTAGGTATTATAGCAGTGATATACTTTACAGAGAATGCCATGCTATACTTTTTGTATATGAGAACATCATTAACATGCAACTTCATGGGAAACTAACTTTGTTTTGTCTCCTTCTAGTGAATACCGCAAACAGTTAATGTGCTCTTTATCTATGTAGCCATGAACTGCCAATAGAGAAACTTAATTTTGTGTCTATTGTATTTCTTCCTTAGAGCCTTCATCCAAACCTTATTGGTTCATATATTAGCTGGGGGAAATCCCCCCATCATATGAAGAGGAGGAAAGCAAGGTAACAAATAGTATTTCACACTGTGATAATAAAAAAAAATAAAAAAAATTGTTAGCATTGTTTCTTATCAACTTGGTGACTAGACTTTAATAAATAACTGCTACATGAAGAATGGTATCTGAGTGGCGTAGATGTCCACCAGGTGTCGTCATTTTTAATTAATAATTAATTACCAGCAGAACTTATTAGGCTATACTTTACTACTGTATTTATTATTTAACCTGGTATTAGAAATGGTATTGACAATTTGACTACAGATGTATTTGGTTTGTATACACTATGTAGTAAAGTTGTTGATGTCTGCTGTGTGGTAACTGTAGTTAGGAGCCCAAAGCACTTGTTAAACTTGTCTTTATAAATTCCCCAAATAATGTACATTACAGTGACCCAAAGTATTACAGTGAGGAATGACATCTTATGCCTCAAACCATGTCAATATCTTTTTCTATTTTATTTTATTTTAGCAGGTCATGGAAGAGACAGAGAGCAAGAAAAGCATGTAGGAAAGGATGGTACAAGAAATGGAATGAGAAGAAAGTTAGAATGATGGAATGGTTCTTTTAGAAGAGCCTCCGCTACCCCCCCCCCCCCCCCTCACCCCCCAACTTTATTTATGTATTTTAATTTTATAATTATTTATTTTTAAATAATCAACATAAAATAGTATACAAATGGTGTATAAACATCTCATATATAAATCCAAATCCAAATAAAAAAAGACAAATACATTCCAAGCCCTCCATGTGCTTCATTTCCCCGTAGGTATTATAGCAGTGATATACTTTACAGAGAACGCCATGGTATACTTTTTGTATAAATGAGAACATCATTAACATGCAACTTCTGGGGAAACTAACTTTGTTTTGTCTTCTTCTAGTGAATACCGCAAACAGTTAATGTGCTCTTTATCTATGTAGCCATGAACTACCAATGGATAGACTTCATTTTGTGTCTATTGTTTTTCTTCCTTAGGGCCTTCATCCAAACCGTATTGGTTCGTATATTAGCTGGGGGAAATCACCCCATCATATGAAGAGGAGGAAAGCAAGGTAACAGATAGTATTTCACACTGTGACCAAAACTTTTTTTTGTCAGCATTGATTCTTATCAACTTGGTGACTAGACTTTAATAAATAACTGCTACATGAAGAATGGTATCTGTGTGGCGTAGATGTCCACCACGTATGGTCGTTTTTACTTAGTAATTAATTACCAGCAGAATTTATTAGGCAATACTTTACTATTGTATTTATCATTTAACCCCTTGGCCACAAATGACGTGCCGGGCACGTCACGGCAAATCGAGGACTTGCCGACAGCTGACGTGCCTGGCACGTCATGCACTAAATTGAGCAAAGAAAGCGACCAGCGGTCGCTTTCTTTACTCTATCGGTGTTGCTACCATGCCTCTATGTAGAGGCATTGTGCAACACCCCCCAAATGTGCAGGGGCACGCTACGATCACTCCCCGGAGTGATCGTAGCAGCCATTTAAAAATGGCTGCTCCCCTGCACACATCTGCTTAGAAAGCAAACGATCGGTGTTGTTAAAGTGGCTCGCTAGTGAGGCACTTAACAACACCATGATGCTCCCCAGAAGTGATGGTGGTCGCTCTCCTGAGCGACCCCATCGGCTCAGTAGAAGGGAACGCTGCCTGTACAGGCAGCGCTTCCCTTCTAATGGCAAGAGCATCGGAAGTGAAAGTATTTCACTTCCGATACTCTAGGGGGAGCCAATCGATGCCGGCACAACAGATCTGTGTGCAGGCATGTATGGTAAGTGCTCTGATGAGCACTTACCATACTGTCAAAGGCAATATTAGTAAATATTGCCTTTGACAAGTATTGATCTGCCTCCCTCACCTGACTAGTTTTAGTAAGGGAGAGAGACAGATCAGATAAAGTAAAAAATAAAATAAAATAATAAAAAAAATATTTAATAAAATTTTAAACACAAAGGGCTTTTATAAAAGCCATTTAACCCCTTCCCTGCCATTGATCGCTGTGTACGCAGTGATCATATACAGCAGCACATTTTTTGCTGTCTGTGCATTTTTTAGGGGTTAATTTTGTTTACTGTAATTCATTACAGTATAAAAAAAGCTCTTTTAAGAGAGATTAACCCCTTTCTTGCTGTAGATCACTGCCTAAGCAGCGATCTGACTCAAATGCAGCAATCTTGCTGCAGAAGCATTTTTAATTTTTTTAAAACTTTATTACACCCGTCACGTGTTAATTATACCCGCTAGGGGACTACGTTAAACGTAAAAAAATATTTTTTTAGCTATCTGAGCGCATGTATAGAGATCAGTAACAGCTGATAAGTGACAAAGGCGGGTTGGCGTTTGCTCAGATGAGCATCACCATTCGTCTGGTTAGATCAATATTTGTAAATATTTGATCTGACCCGTGTAGATCTGCCTCCCTCTCACTTGAGTTTTAGTGAGGGAGGGAGACAGAGCTGTATAATGTAAGTTTTTAATTATAATATATTTAATAAAATTGAGACCCAAAGGCTTTTATAAAAGCCGTTTCCAGTATTTAACCCCTTCCCTGCAATTGATCGCTGTGTACGCAGTGATCTTACACAGCAGCACATTTTTTGTTGTCTGTGCATTTTTTTAGGGGTTAATTTTTTTTACTTTGATTTATTACAGTATATCAAAGGCTCTTTTAAGAGCTATTAACCCCTTCCTTGCCGTATATCACTTCCTAAGCAGCACATATGGTCACTGCCTAAGCAGTGCATTTGGTCACTGCCTAAGCAGGGCATATGGAGCAATCTAGTCGCAGAAGGATTTTTTTTTGCAATCAGCATATTTTTTGTCACACTCGCTAGGGGTTAATTATACCCACTAGGGGATTACGTGTATTCCTTTTGAAGCTGTCTGAACGCGTGTATAGCGATCAGTAACAGCCGATCAGTGGCAAAGGTGGTTTGGTGATTTCTCAGATGAGCATCACCATTCGTCTGGTTCGATCAATATTGGTAAATATTGTTCTGGCCCATATGGATCTGCCTCCCTCTCCTCACTTGAGTTTTATTGAGGGAAAGAGACAGATCTGTATAACACAATTTTTTAATTGTAATAAATTAAATAAAATGTTAAAAAATTGTGAGCCATACCCTTTGTATACGGTAGTATATTAACCCCTTCCCTGCCACTGATCACTGCACAGCAGAACATTTTTTCTTGTCTGTGCATTTTTAGGGGTAAATTTTTTTGTACAGTACTACAAAGGCTCTTATAAGAGCTATTAACCCCTTCCTTTTCTACATGTTCAAATTCCAAGTTTGAAAATCAAAAAGCGCACCTCTCAAATGTAGCCTTTCAACCCCAAACAACCCAACAAACCTATGCATGGGTGATATTCCTGTGCTCGGGAGATGTTGCTGAACATATATTGGGTTATTGTTTGGCAGTGACACATACCAAAATATGTGAATTTGTGTCTAAAGTACAATGTATGTGAAAAAAAACCACACAAAAATTACTACCACAAACTTTGACAAAGGCTGGTGGTAGAATTAGTGCATGGAAAGTGTTAAAATACCACCATTTGAGATAGCCTAGGGTGTCTACTTTTAAAAAATATATGGGTTGATGAGGTAAAATACACTGGCTGGTTTCAAATATGTCCCAAATGGGACATGGGTGCAGGCGGTCTGCATGTCAAAATTTCAATTTGGAAAACCAAAAACTTCCCCTACCAAATTTGGCCTTTTACCCCACAAAAAACCTAACAAACCTATGCATGGGTGGTATCCCTGTACTCAAGAGATGTTGCTGAACACTTATTGGGGTGTTATTTGGCAGTGACACATACCAAAATCTGTGAATTCATGTATGAAGGACAAGGTTTGTGAAAAGAAAACACAAAAAAATTACTACCACAAACTTTGACAAAGGCTGGTGGTAGAATTAGTGCATGGAAAGTGTTAAAATACCACCATTTGAGATAGCCTAGGGTGTCTACTTTTAAAAAATATATGGGTTGATGGGGTAAAATACACTGGCTGGTTTCAAATATGTCCCAAATGGGACATGGGTGCAGGCTGTCTGCATGTCATAATTTCAAATTGGAAAACCAAAAACTGCACCTCCCAAATTTGGCCTTTTACCCCCAAAACAATCCAACAAACCTATGCATGGGGGGTATCCCTGTACTCAAGAGATGTTGCTGAACACTTATTGGGGTGTTATTTGGCAGTGACATACCAAAATCTGTGAATACATGTCTGAAGTACAAGGTTTGTGAAAAAAAAACACCAAAAAATTACTACCACAAACTTTGACAAAGGCTGGTGGTAGAATTAGTGCATGGAAAGTGTTAAAATACCACAATTTGAGATAGCCTAGGGTGTCTACTTTTAAAAAATATATGGGTTGATGGGGTAAAATACACTAGCTGGCTTCAAATATGTCCCAAATGGGACATGGGTGCAGGCTGTCTGCATGTAAAAATTTCAAGTTGGAAAACAAAAAACTGCACCTCACAAATTTGGCATTTTAGCCCCCAAACAACTCAACAAACCTATGCATGGGTGGTATCCCTGTACTCAGGAAAATAGTTGAATCTATTTAGCATGTTTTTACGTTTGCTATTGTCGATGAGGAGAAGTTGTTTCAAATAAAAGTCATGAAATTTGTGTATTTTTTTTTCTCTATCCACCCCCCACACCTCGCCCCCAAATTTATTTATGTTTTTTAATTTTATAGTTATTTATTTTTAAAAAAATCTACATAAAAGAGTATACAAATGGTGCAAAAACATCTCATATATAAATACATAAATACAAATAAAAACAGACAAATATATTCCAAGCCCTTCATTTGCCTCTGTCATGAAATGGATTTGAAGATCCACTGTGACGGTGGTTCTTGACAGCCAGAAGACTCCCTGTGGACTATGGACCCTGTCTGTAAATATATTAGTTTGAGGGTACACACGTTGAGGTCGCCAGTGGACCCCTGTTATCAACTGGACTTCAAATACAGGCTCATTCAGGATGTGAGCCAAGCTGTGTACTCTAGGATTCAAGCCTTTGTCCCATTCAATGTGTTTTACCCAGGTTAAGACTGTATCCTATCTTGTAAACCCCTGTAATTATGTCACCTTTCCCATTGTCTTCATGTAAGTAATTCAGAGTCCTGTTGTACAGTGATGTCACTTAGCAAGTTACTTTAATTGAGTGCACTCTGTATGTATCTGATACCTTTGTATCCTGAAAGGTGTGAGGCAGGATTTCCCCATTGTATGTCCTTCTGTTAAACTGATTATATTGTGTTGATTATGTGTCTTACTGTGTGTATTGTAATTAGGTTTACTCATGGTCATTTCTATCTGGATTACTAATGCTGTGATGTCATATTTATGTATATATAAGTCTGTGCTGTTGCACAAATAAAGTAGTTGTTCAATCTTGCTGTACCTAACTGCTAGATGTCCTGTCTATTTGGGTACAAAGAGGAAAGACTTGCTGGGTGAATGCTGAGCTGTAAGTGGGGGCTATGGAGGTGATTTCCCACAACGCACAGAGGGTCTACTACGTCGTGTAGACGGTCCGTTACAGCTTCATTTCCCCATAGGTATTATAGCAGTGATATACTTTACAGAGAACGCCATGGTATACTTTTTGTATAAATGAGAACATCATTAACATGCAACTTCTGGGGAAACTAACTTTGTTTTGTCTCCTTCTAGTGAATACCGCAAACAGTTAATGTGCTCTTTATCTATGTAGTCATGAACTGCCAATGGATAGACTTGATTTTGTGTCTATTGTTTTTCATCCTTAGAGCCTTATTGGATCATATGTTAGCTGGGGGAAATCAGGGATGAGAATGAAGCGGAGAAAAGCAAGGTAACAAATAGTATTTTACAATGTGCCAAATAAAAATTTGTCAGCATTGATAACTAGACTTTAATAAATAACTGCTACATGGAAAATGGTACTTGAGTGGCGTAGATGTCCATCAGGTCTCGTCGTTTTTATTTAATCATTTTTTACCAGCAGAACTTATTAGGCAATGCTTGTCTGTTTTATTTATTATTTGAAAATGTTACTCCCAATGTATTTGGTTTGTATGCACTATGTAGTAAAGTTGCTGATGTCTGCTGTGTGGTAACTGTAGTTAGGAACCCAAAACACCTGTAAAAGTTATGTGTAGGTAACTCTAAATGTTTTCGAGGTGATGCTGTAAAGTGAGAATCATTTGCTAGTGTGATATCTTGTGTGACTCTAATATTAAACTTGTCTTTATAAATTCCCCAAATACCGTAATGTACAATAGAAGGAATGTTAAAGCGATAAAATGGATGCTGTAGAACAGCTGAGGCACATTTGGTGCATTTACTTTCCAAAGAACCATCGCTATTACCTAGTTGTAAAAAATGGGGGAACTTTCCGTTTCAATGATTCGCTCCTCAAAATTCATACTCGGCACCCTTGGATCTTCGTTCAGCCACTGAACAGTCTATCCGTACCTGGGGAGTACGACAGCTTTTTCAACTGTTTTAAATGAATCTATTTTAACAGGTCATGGAGGGAGGCAAGTGAAGAGAAATAGCTGTTACTAGAAGTGGCAGCAACGTTTACTGATCTATTGGGAATACAACTGTGCTTTCTTTTTGCAATACTGATTTTTCACGTTATAGGATCCCTCTAACATCGAGGTAAACATGTGATAAAATAATTTAAATCCGGTATTTTTCAACATGCACAGGAGGAATAAAATTGAAAATTCTCTAAAGACATCAGATACCCCATTTGTTTAGACCTTACGGTTTTATTCTTCTGGAGAAGGAGGCAGCACAGCACTACAACAAGTATTTCAAACTTAAAGGGTAATCCAGGTCAAATAAACAAAGTTTAAGTTTACGTGGGCTGCAAAAAATATCAAGTGACAATGACAGAAAGTTTTATTTTTTTTCTTTGGCAGGCTGCATCCACTAAAGAAAATAAAGTTCAGTAGTTCTATGCGCTGCAAATATGATTCCAATCCCCCACGCTGGGTGTGTCACCTGGTGGGACACCACTACTGGGCCGCAAGTATGATATGCTTGTACTAGCGTTAATTTTGTCAACAAAATTTTCCATATATTTTTAGTCAACTACATGCTTTCAGTGACTAAAACTAAACCATATTTAAATACAAACTAGGTTAATAGGACTAAAACTATTTCTAAAATCCATTGCAATTTTCGTCAACTGACTAAAATGTTTGGGACGGACTATTACATTTACCTATTTGGATTTCTGGTTCTGATGGATCTCTGCCAAAGCCCTGTTCCCTGTCTAGTTGCAGCTGGATTGGCTGAGACACAGGCTCCGTGTGCCTGTCTGCCCACTGTATTAATGTCCTGCAAAACTGCAGAAGATGATACTCCCACATCAGATTTTCCTGGTGCGGTCAGGTGAGTGTTTCCCACGCCCATCTCCCTAGCAAGTTAACTTAACACTTGTAACAGCCTTCTCAGACCTGTTGCCACCCACACTGCTAGAGATTTATTCAACTAAAACTAATTCAGATGACTAAAATACGACTAAACTAAAATGGCATTTTACCAAAAAGACTATGACTAAAACTAAACAAAATTTGATGTCAAAATGAACACTTCTGCACTACGCTTATATTATATGTTAACAGTATTACTTCAGATGCTGCTAAACAGTGTGTTGTACCTGCATGACCATCTTTATTGTATTAGCCCTTTTACTACGGGAGGATTGAAATGCTGGTTTGCAGGATCACCTACTGTGCAAATACAATGTCATTATTGGTGAAAATGGATATTGAATGGGGGGATTTCAAAATTTTCTCTGTAACAAGCAGGTCTGCCAAAATTATCTACTGTCACTTCTTCAGCTATAGTGAAGCTAAGATAACTGGGTACACTAAAAAAAAATTTTTTTTATAAAGAGGGAGTACATTGACATTTAATGTCCATGGAAGAAGGGGTGCTTTGAGGTGAGCTAGTGAGACAGGGTGGTGGAGCAGTTTGTCTGTGTAAATGGAGTCCAGCATAAATGGGATTATCTAAAGGTTGCACTACTGAAGGCAACGGAAAATTGCATTAGGGTTGTCAGAGCAAAAAATTTAAGAAACCACTTTCAGTAAAAAAAGGGGGAAAAACATTTTTTAGATACATAAATGAGAAAAGGTAAGTAAAACAAGGATTAGTTAGATTAAAAGGAAAATAAGGATGCTATGTAGAAGAGGATAAAAGGCCTAGCAGACTGCCTTTATGAATATATTTGTTCAGTGAGTTTACAGAGGAAGCGGTTTTATTTCAGCTGTCTAAAGTACGATGAGCCCTGATAGGATACACCTAAAGTTATTAAAAGAAGTTAGTGGTGTACTGGCAAAACCTTTAACAGATTTATTTAAACCATCATTGTTAACGGGAGAAGTGACAGACAATCACAGCAACAGGCTGTTTATAGCTGTCAAAGCAAGTGCTTAAAAAATATCTACAGTTGGTGATAAAGGACAAACCTAGAACTTCCTCTGGTGAATTGATATCTTTATTTGTTCATCCAACGTTATATGATATGATTAAAATAATGATATCTAAATAAGGGCTTTCTTATACCAAATAAAACAATATATAATGTGTGGCTACAATATATGAGTAAAATTACAGCTAAAACACAAACAAGGCAGCAGTAAAAAAAAAAAAAAGTCCTGTCAGGGTGGGGTTAATATTAGTCAGCTCTGATCATATAGAGTTATAAACAAACACAAAGCAATTTGTACATGAAGTTAGCTTTGCCGTTGTAATAGTGAATCTGCAATCAGACCGTTATCCGTAGAGATATAAATATGGTTTATAGCGTCTCTGCTCGGAAACCCTGAGGTGATGTCTTATTTTGCAGTCAATGCAACTGCTGATGATTATCTTTCAATACTGTGAATTATGATAACCAATAATAAGTTATTAAAAGCAGGGTCACACATACGAAGAATCCAACTGATAAGTCACATAAATATAAAAGATAATATAGCATCAGCATCAAATCATATAACTAGTGTCGCAGTCCCGCGATGGGTAGTAACTGCCTTGGACGACAGTTACCGCGATGCTCAGAAATTGACATAGCCGTTAGTACAGCAGCTAGCCAATCAGCAAATAGCGGATCTGACCTCTGATTGGCTATTTCTGTGGATTAGGCTGTCCCAATTTCAGCGTTGTGAGTGCATGTTGTTGAAGGCGCGCGTTGAATGTTGTGGTCTCGGGATATTTTGGCGCTTACTTCCGGTGCAGTAGCTGCCTTGAATTTCGGTGAGCATGTTGGTAAATTCGTCACGTCAGGCGGTAATTGGTAAAGTGGGTGTGTTCCGAACATGTCAGGGCATGGAGCAGTGTTACATGAAATGAATACCCGGGATTATTACTTTCAGTATAACAAACACACACCACACAGGTTTGTAGGGTTTTGCCGTATTTGAGGAGCCAAAGCTCCTAAAATCCTTACTGCTAGCTCCCAACAGGTTTGATTGTTTTACAGGGAAATTTATTAATGTACCATTTCCCTGGCTCCTGTAAATAAGTATGTTAACACATGCATCAGTCTGTTTGACTCCTAGAGTCTACAAATATTTCTCAAGTCCTATACATAAGTGTATTATAAATAGATTATGAAGATTGACTCCTTATAGTACACATGGAGTAAGATCGTGTTGCTTACTGGTTATCTGTTATTAGCTTGAATTGACCTGTTTTCAGGTTGGCGCTGATGAGACACCAAGGAGAGTAAACTTGTGTATATCAATTATGGTTTACGGAGCACTTCCAATAAGTGAAATGTCAATTGTCCCTAGTATGAGGATGAACTAGCGTGTACCTTGTGATAGTACACGCCAGTTTATCCTCTCTGACCCACAGCTGCCATGAGCCGTCTGGTCGACGACCGTCTCTCTGCTAGCGCAGAGAGAGACCCTCGTTTTTGCATGGGAAGTTGGAATGACCCTTTAAGGACCAATTTAAACAAACAACATTATAGGAGGGAAACATTTATCTAAACAAGAATGTTTGTCTATTAAAAGGTACTGATGAAATGGACTGAAGGATTGCTTAAAACGATATAATGCCACATTTTTTAACTATTAATACATTTTCACTGTCAATCCGTGACAACCTATAAATCCAAACATGATCTAAAGATCATACAAAGTGTAAAAATCAGCATAAAAGTTCATTATTTAGCAATGCTCCATGTAATGAGGCTTCTTCTTTGGGGTGTTTAATAGAATAATGGTGATTGTAGTTGACTTTTTTGCCCACCTGGAAACATTGGTATCAAGCTAAGTGTATTCACCTGCCTGTTGCTAGTATATAACCTACTTTCTGTCCTGCTGTGGTGGCATGTGCGAGGAAACATGGATCTGTGTGTACACCAGCACCGATCAGTTACACTGCTCCCTTGCGGTGTTTTAATGCATATCCGGGGCAGAATGTCGGCACAAGCAATCAGACGCTGCCCCTCACGCTAGCCCCTGTGGCCAATTTTATATCCCCCTGCGCTTCTACCTGACTCGGAGCAGCAAGTATCATGAAAGCGCTCTTATTTGGACTGTAGATGGTCTGTAGCTGAGCATGATGATGGAGCAAAAAATAGAATGCTTCTGCTGCATTGTGTGTGTGTGTGTGTGTGTGTGGCAGTGTATCTTATTAAACTCATGCACACTGCACATTACAGTGAGTTTTAATGCAAAGGAGCTTTATGATGCATTTATCTGCACTGCAAATTAGTGCACTACAGAGCCTGGGTATTGCCATCCACACAGCGTTGATGCCAATGCCAACCATCTTCCCTGGAACGGTAGAAACATATTTTATTTCCTATTTATGTATGACACTGTGTGCCTGCAGGTACATGGAACACTGTACATTTTTGCATGACTGTGTGTGTGCCAATTTCTGATGTCTGGCTCCTAAAATTAAATTTGTCAAGTCCTATTTTAACCCCTTCGTGACGTTAGGACGTACTATGCCGTCCTGACTTTAAGTGCCTTAAAGTTGATAGGACGGCATAGGACGTCCTGTACTAAACAGCTCATCGTGGCTCCCCGCGATGAGCTGTTTTCGGATCCCACCTGTCAGATGAGGCCACTTTGAGTGGCCTCAGTCTGACAGGGGAAATGTAGGCTACATTTTGCTAAATCGCGCTGTGCCCGAACTTCCGGGTTCACGCCTCCGTGACGTCACACGTGACGTCCGGAGGTCTCGCGATTTTTTGCCAGGGACCCACAGGGTCTATTAAGACCCTGATCGGGTCTCTGCCAGAGTGTTCCTGGCTACTGATCACCGTGTGATCGGTGGCCAGGAACAAATCGTGACGTTTTGGTGCTTGCGTCGTTTGGGACGCAAGCACCATGCGTCGCAAAGGGGTTAAAAAGTTATTATTGTTCCTATTTAGTGAACATGTCTTGTCCACTGATTTAGTTAGTGATCATAGACCATTAATGTTTAACTCTTTCTGTACCGTTGCAGTGGATGGGAGGAACTTCTTGGCTTTCTGAGGTGGAATGCCAAAAACCAAAAAGGATCTTTTGCCAAGGTCAGAATGTGTGTGCCCAATCTGTCAGGAGATCCTACTTGAGCCAGTGACTCTGCCCTGCGAACACACCCTGTGCAGACTTTGCTTTCAGTCAACTGTGGAAAAAGCCAGCCTGTGCTGCCCTTTTTGCCGGAAGCGAGTTTCTACTTGGGCTCGTCACCATGCCCGTGCCAAAACCTTGGTCAACACAAAATTATGGAAAAGAATCCAGAGTCAGTATCCAGAAGAGTGTCAGCGCCGTGCCTGTGGACTGGAGACTGAGGACATTGATGACGGTAAGACACCATGTAACCATATCCTACTTATATTGGACAAATCATGTGTTTAGTAAGGTTTATTGTTGATATTTTGTACACAAGGGTGACTTTTGCTTGTGTAGTGTGTACATACTTTTAGAAACATGTCTGATTGCACTGGATTAAAACTGTGTATTTTCTCTAAATCTGTTTGATTAAAAAATATATATATATTTTATAATGGACATTTTTTATAAATTGCAGTCCATTCAATAATTGCAGATTCCATTTAGTGGACTTGGTTATGTCATGGCTAATTTTGTATATATTAGAACAACATCATTAATATACAACTTCTGGGGAAACTAACTTTGTTTTGTCTCCTTCTAGTGAATACCGCAAATAGTTAATGTGCTCATGAACTGCCAATGGATAAACTTCATTTTGTGTCTATTGGTTTTTCTTCCTTAGAGCCTGTGTCCATGCCTGATCGGCTCTTATGTAAGCCGGGGGAAATCAGGGATGAGTATGAAGCGGAGAAAAGCAAGGTAAAAAACAGTCTTTCTCACTGTGCCAATAAATTATCATCTTGGTGACAATTTTAATAAATAACTGCGACATGAAGAATGGTATTGTGAGTGGCGTAAATGTCCACCAGGTGTCTTTGTTTTTATTTAATATTTTTTTTTACCAGCAGAACTTATTAGGCAATGCTTGTCTGTTTTATTTATTATTTGACAATTTTACTACAGATGTATTTGGTTTGTATGCACTATGTAGTAAAGTTGCTGATGTCTGCTGTGTGGTAACTGTAGTTAGGGAGCCCAAAACACTTGTAAAAGTTACGTGTAGGTAACTCCTAAATGTTTTCGAGGTGATGCCGTAAAGTGAGAATCATTTGCTAGTGTGATATCTTGTGTGACTCTAATATTAAACTTGGCTTTATAAATTCCCAAAATCATGTACAATACAGTGACCCAAAGTATTACTGTGAGGAAGGACATCTTATTCCTCAAACCATTTTTTTATATTTTAACAGGTCATGGCAGAGCGTCTTGCCCAGGAAGAGGCAGAGAGGAAGGCAAGTGAAGAGTTCATCCAGAAATTGCTGGTACAAGAAGCTGAAGAGCAGCAGCGTCAAGCAGATGCTATGCAAATGGAAGTTGTAGAACAGCTGAAAAGAGATGAGGAACTGGCCCGGTCACTCAGTATTGATCTAGTGGGTATACAACCGAGCATCACTTGTGCCTTTTTTATTTAATTTTTTTTTTTCTTTTTTTTTTTTTTTTTTATGATATGCAATATTGATAAACTCTTCAACCCAGAGACTGTTGAATCATTTTATTTGGGAGAAATATATTCTGTGAACTTTGCTAGTTTCAATTGTCCCAATACGTTGCACTTGTTTCAGTAGACAAGCAAGTTGATATTGCTTCCTAAAAAACGATGTTACAAATGTGTAATCGAATGTATCTTGTCTGGTGAACAAAGCAAACATAAAATACAGGAAATTGGTGCATGTGAGCCTGCAATAAGGTTGGGTGCTCCTGAAGGTGCCATTTCTGTTTTTGCTTTATATACTCCTGGATCGTCATAATCATTATGATAGTCGTACTCCATGAACTTCATAAACATAATTTATTTAATGTTTTTTTCCTCCCCCCTCCCCTTTTTTTTTTTTTTTTTTTACCAGGAATAATACTTAGATATTTCTGTTTATTTTTCAAGTACATCATGGGTAGATAAAATGGTCTTGTCCAGATAGTTCTGTCTGTCTTCTTATAAAGGTTCTGTAATTTTACACTGAAAATAATTTCACTGTGGCCTCTAAATTCAGTGACCACCAATAAGGATGGCTTGGAGAGGTAGGCAGGACTGTTGCTATAGCAACAGCAATACATCTTCAACTTCTATGCAGTCGTTAGGACAGGGGTTGGCAACCTGAAGCCCTCCCGATGTTGCAGACTACATTAGCCATACTGCATGCCTCGTGGCTGAAATAGCAGTATGGTAGATGTAGCAGCTGGAGGGCCAGAGGTTGACTACCCCTGCTTTAAGATAGTAACTGCCTCTTTTAGTGTAGGTGGAACTGCCCCTTTAATTTTTGTTTTCATTCTATTATCTCAAAATAAAGATCCAATGTAATTGTTCTTCCGAATATCTATGTACACATCATTATATTTACGTTATTTTTTTATTAGAAGCACAAGTGCACAAATAAAGTTTTAGTTGTCCTTTTTAACATTTATATCGCCAACAATTTACTTGCCACCAAACATAGAATTACATTACCATTTATTTATATAGCGTCAACAATTTACGTAATGCTAGGCACAGAGCATAGAAGGGAACTACATACTAAGTTAGACAAACTAGAAACAGACTGGTACATGAGGTAGAGAACCCTGCTAGCAAGCTTACAATCTAGAGGGAATGGGGTCCAAAAGACACATAAGGGTTGAAGAGGTCAGAGGGATTGAAGTTGTAATAACAGTAGTGTGGTTGGGTGGCACTTGGTGGGGTAGGCCAAAGATGAGTAGTGTGTGTTTCAGATAGGTGGGAACTGCTGCAGGTAAAGGGACAGGTGTTCTAGTGGGTTGGGTTGTAAGCTTCTTTAAAGAGGTGGGTTTTGAGGGAGTTCCAGAGAGAGGGGGCAGCTTGGGCAAGGGAACTACATACTGTGTAAGAAGAACAGAGACTGACTGCTACATGAGACCTGATTACAATGTAGAGATCAGGCATTTTTTTTATAACATTGTTGGACTCAATACCTCCACTTGAGTTATTCCTGGTATCAACTATCTCTTCTCTGAAATGGTATGCTTGTCAAAAGTCCACTTTATTTTCGGAAAGAATCTGAAGTTAAAATACAGATCTTTTGAAACATGGATACCTTAGAATATTCTGAAACCGGAAACATTGCATCAGTGTATATTTGCAGGAGCTTCAACCATATTTTGTATGTATATCATTGTGTTTAATTTTAATTTTTTTTCTTTTCTAGAATGAATCAAGTGGGTCATCTGTTATTGTGTCTCCAGTGGCTTCACCAACTGTTAACAAGCAGGTGTCTGTTTCCAAGTCCTGCAAACATTTAAAAAGAAAGGGAGGTCAATATAGAACCATTGAGAGGTGAGGGGAAAAACATATTTTATGATTTGTTGCTAAAGAGTACAAACTTATCATTTCAATAGGAAATGTTGCCAGTCACTGCAGTGTTCTTGCTGTTAAAAGGTCACAATCACATTACATTGCTGGAAGGACATATCGGGGGTTATATCTATATCTTTCTATCTCCTATTTTGTGTAGAGAAGGCAAATAGTTGGGTTCTGTGACAATTGCCTTTGTTTGCTTCTGACCCTCGCTACAAGGCAGTCATGTTGATGTGGGGCTGTGTACGTCAACATGTTGGGCATAAGTTTTTAAAGTGGTTTAGGTAATGCCGTCTCAAAGAACCAGGTGTTGCAACAGCGGGTAAGAACCTAGTGACCAATCTGGTCACGATGAAAAGATCAGATTTTTACTCTTCAGGACTTTGACTACTTTTGTTCTTTCCCAGGGAGTTGTAATTAAATGAGACGTCTAATTTAATGTCTGTCTTACAGATTTCTGTCCCCAAAGCAGAGAGACGATGGCGTTGGTAATAATGAACAACTGGTAATTTAAGATAAATACTTTTTTTTTTTTTTTGTCTTTGTACTGAAAAGTTTCTGATTTAATGGGTTCTAATTAAGTGATCCAAATACTAGTTATTGTGTCGGTCTTAAAGGCTAGAACTGCAAGTGAAAAGTTAGCTGTCTTTTGACGGTACATGCCAGTTTACCCTCTGATTTGCAGCTGCCATGCTTCCATGGGAAGAATGCAGCCTGGACTGGATGGCAACTGACTCTCTGCTAGTGTAGGGAGAGGAGACCTTTTAACCCCTTCATGGCAAGAAGGGTACCCCACATTTATAGGTTTGCTAGTGTTATGTGGCAGGTAAATGGCCAAATTTAGGATACTGGCATTGCGGCTTTAA